>CM065806.1:109429531-110835666 GCA_033398695.1 Orobanche coerulescens
AGTCCAAATCCAAAGGAACGTCATAAGCCTAGTCCTCTAGGAACCTCATGAACCTTTAATCCATATCCGAAGGAACTTCATGAGCCTTGTCCTCTAAGAACCTCATGAACCTTAAATCCAAATCCTGAGGAACTTCATGAGCCTAGTCCTCTAGGAACCTCATGAACCTTTAATCTAAATCCGAAGAAAGTTCATGAGCCTAGTCCTCTAGGAACCTCATGAAACTTATATCCAAATCCAGTGGAACTTCATTAGCCTAGTCCTCTAGGAACCGCATGAACCTTTAATCCAATCCAAAGGAACTTCATGAGCCTAGTCCTCTGGGAACCTCATGAACCTTTAATCCAAATCCGTAGGAACTTCATGAGCCTTGTCTTCTAGGAACCTCATGAACCTTAAATCCAAATCCTAAGGAACATCATGAGCCTAGTCCTCTAGGAACCTCATGAACCTTAAATCTAAATCATAAGGAACTTCATGAGCCTAGTCCTCTAGAAACTCTGTGATTCTTTATTCTAGATCCAAAAGAACTTCATGAGCCTAGTCCTCTAGGAATCTCATGAACCTTAAATCCAAACTAAAAGGAACTTCTTGAGTCTAGTCCTCTATGAACCTCATTAACCTTTAATTTGAATCAGAAGAAACTTCATGATCCTAGTCCTCTATTAACCTCATCAACCTTATATCCAAATCCAATGGAACTTCATGATCCTATTCCTCTAGGAACCGCATGAACCTTTAATCCAATCCAAAGGAACTTCATGAGCCTAGTCCTCTAGCAACTTCATGAAACTTAAATCCAAATTCAATGGAATTTCATGAGCCTAGTCCTCTAGGAACCTCATGAACCTTAAATACAAATCCAAAGGAACTTCATGAGCCTAGTCCTCTAGGAACCTCTTGAACCTTTAGTCCTAATCCTAAGGAACTTCATGAGCCTTGTCCTCTAGGAACCTCATGAACCTTAAATCCAAATGCTAAGGAACTTCATGAGCCTAGTCCTCCTCATGAACCTTTAATCTAAATCTTAAGGAACTTCATGAGCCTAGTCATCTAGGAACTCTGTGATCCTTTATTCTAAATCCAAAAGAACTTCATGAGCCTAGTCATCTAGGAATCTCATGAACCTTAAATCCAAACTGAAAGGAACTTCTTGAGTCTAGTCCTCTATGAACCTCATTAACCTTTAATTTGAATCTGAAGGAACTTTAAGAGCCTAGTACTCTATTAACCTCATGAACCTTATATCCAAATCCAATGAAACTTCATGAGCCTAGTCCTGTGGGAACCTCATGAACCTTAAATTCAAATCCAAAGGAACCTCATGAACCTTAAATCCAAATCCAATAGAACTTCATAAGCCTAGTCCTCTAGGAACCTCATGAAACTTTAATCTAAATTCGAAGGATGTTCATGAGCCTAGTCCTCTAGGAACCTCATGAAACTTATATCCAAATACAATGGAACTCATGAGCCCAGTCCTCTAGGAACCGCATGAACCTTTAATCAAAATCCAAAGGAACTTCATGAGGCTATTCCTCTATGAACCTCATGAATCTTAAATGAAATTAAAAGGAACTTCATGAGCCTAGTTCTCTAGGAACCTCATGAATCTCAAATCCAAATCCGAAGGAACTTCATGAGCCTAGTCCTTTAGGAAACTCATGAACCTTAAATTCAAATCCTAAGGAATTTCATGAGCCTAGTCCTCTAGGAACTCCATGAACCTTTAATCAAAATTCAAAAGAACTTCATGAAGCAACCTCATGAACCGTAAATCCAAATTGAAAGGAACTTCTTGAGTCTAGTCCTCTACGAACCTCATTAACCTTTAATTTGAATCCGAAGGAACTTCATGAGCCCAGTCCTCTATTAACCTCATGAACCTTATATCCAAATCCATTGGAACTTCATGAGCCTAGTCCTCTAGGAACCGCACGGACCTTTAATCCAATCCAAAGGAACTTCATGAGCCTAGTCCTCTAGCAACTTCATGAAACTTAAATCCAAATTCAATGGAACTTCATGAGCCTAGTCCTATAGGAATCTCATGAACCTTAAGTCCAAATCCAAAGGAACGTCATGAGCCTAGTCCTCTAGGAACCTCATGAACCTTTAATCCATATCCGAAGGAACTTCATGAGCCTTATCCTCTAAGAACCTCATGAACCTTAAATCCAAATCCTAAGGAACTTCATGAGCCTAGTCCTCTAGGAACCTCATGAACCTTTAATCTAAATCCGAAGAAAGTTCATGAGCCTAGTCCTCTAGGAACCTCATGAAACTTATATCCAAATCTAATAGAACTTCATGAGCCTAGTCCTCTAGGAACCGCATGAACCTTTAATCCAATCCCAAGGAACTTCATGAGCCTAGTCCTTTGGGAACCTCATGAACCTTTAATCCAAATCCGTAGGAACTTCATGAGCCTTGTCCTCTAGGAACCTCATGAACCTTAAATCCAAATCCTAAGGAACTTCATGAGCCTAGTCCTCTAGGAACCTCATGAACCTTAACTCTGTGATCCTTTATTCTAGATCCAAAAGAACTTCATGAACCTAGTCCTCTAGGAATCTCATGAACCTTAAATACAAACTGAAAGGAACTTCTTGAGTCTAGTCCTCTGTGAACCTCATTAACCTTTAATTTGAATCCGAAGGAACTTCATGATCCTAGTCCTCCATTAACCTCATGAACCTTATATCCAAATCCAATGGAACTTCATGATCCTATTCCTCTAGGAACCGCATGAACCTTTAATCCAATCCAAAGGAACTTCATGAGCCTAGTCCTCTAGCAACTTCAAGAAACTTAAATCCAAATTCAATGGAATTTCATGAGCCTAGTCCCCTAGGAACCTCATGAACCTTAAATACAAATCCAAAGGAACGTCATGAGCCTAGTCCTCTAGGAACCTCTTGAACCTTTAATCCTAATCCGAAGGAACTTCATGAGCCTTGTCCTCTAGGAACCTCATGAACCTTAAATCCAAATGCTAAGGAACTTCATGAGACTAGTCCTCTAGAACCTCATGAACCTTTAATCCAAATCCAAAGAAACTTTATGAGCCTCGTCCTCTAGGAACCTCATGAAAAATCTAAATCGAAAGGAACTTCATGAGCCTAGTCCTCCTCATTAACCTTTAATCTAAATCTTAAGGAACTTCATGAGCCTAATCATCTAGGAACTCTGTGATCCTTTATTCTAAATCCAAAAGAACTTCATGAGCCTAGTCCTCTAGGAATCTCATGAACCTTAAATCCAAACTGAAAGGAACTTCTTGAGTCTAGTCCTCTATGAACCTCATTAACCTTTAATTTGAATCCGAAGGAACTTCAAGAGCCTAGTCCTCTATTAACCTCATGAACCTTATATCCAAATCCAATGGAACTTCATGAGC
Source organism: Orobanche coerulescens (assembly GCA_033398695.1). Lineage (NCBI taxonomy): Eukaryota > Viridiplantae > Streptophyta > Magnoliopsida > Lamiales > Orobanchaceae > Orobanche > Orobanche coerulescens. The sequence continues at coordinate 109,432,932 of CM065806.1, forward strand.
CTAGTCCTGTGGGAACCTCATGAACCTTAAATCCAAATCCAAAGGAACCTCATGAACCTTAAATCCAAATCCAATAGAACTTCATAAGCCTAGTCCTCTAGGAACCTCATGAACCTTTAATCTAAATTCGAAGGAAGTTCATGAGCCTAGTCCTATAGGAACCTCATGAAACTTATATCCAAATCCAATAGAACTCATGAGCCCAGTCCTCTAGGAACCGCATGAACCTTTAATCAAAATCCAAAGGAACTTCATGAGGCTATTCCTCTATGAACCTCATGAATCTTAAATGAAATTAAAAGGAACTTCATGAGCCTAGTCCTCTAGGAACCTCATGAACCTCAAATCCAAATCCGAAGGAACTTCATGAGCCTAGTCCTTTAGGAAACTCATGAACCTTAAATTCAAATCCTAAGGAACTTCACGAGCCTAGTCCTCTAGGAACTCCATGAGCCTTTAATCAAAATTCAAAAGAACTTCATGAGCCAAGTCCTCTAGGAACCTCATGAACCGTAAATCCAAATTGAAAGGAACTTCTTAAGTCTAGTCCTCTACGAACCTCATTAACCTTTAATTTGAATCCGAAGGAACTTCATGAGCCTAGTCCTCTATTAACCTCATGAACCTTATATCCAAATCTATTGGAACTTCATGAGCCTAGCCCTCTAGGAACCGAACGAACCTTTAATCCAATCTAAAGGAACTTCATGAGCCTAGTCCTCTAGCAACTTCATGAAACTTAAATCCAAATTCAATGGAACTTCATGAGCCTAGTCCTATAGGAATCTTATGAACCTTAAATCCAAATCCAAAGAAACTTCATGAGCCTAGTCCTCTAGGAACCTCATGAACCTTTAATCCATATTCGAAGGAACTTCATGAGCCTTGTCCTCTAGGAACCTCATGAACCTTAAATCCAAATGCTAAGGAACTTCATGAGACTAGTCCTCTAGAACCTCATGAACCTTTAATCTAAATCCTAGGGAACTTCATGAGCCTAGTCCTCTAGGAACTCTGTGATCCTTTATTCTAAATCCAAAAGAACTTCACGAGCCTAGTCCTCTAGGAATCTCATGAATCTTAAATCCAAAATGAAAGGAACTTCTTGAGTCTAGTCCTCTATGAACCTCATTAACCTTTAATTTGAATCCGAAGGAACTTCAAGAGCCTAGTCCTCTATTAACCTCATGAACCTTATATCCAAATCTAATGGAACTTCATGAGCATAGTCCTATGGGAACCTCATGAACCTTAAATCCAAATCCAAAGGAACCTCATGAACCTTAAATCCAAATCCAATAGAACTTCATAAGCCTAGTCCTCTAGGAACCTCATGAACCTTTAATCGAAATTCGAAGGAAGTTCATGAGCCTAGTCCTCTAGGAACCTCATGAAACTTATATCCAAATCCAATGGAACTCATGAGCCCAGTCCTCTAGGAACCGCATGAACGTTTAATCAAAATCCAAAGGAACTTCATGAGGCTAGTCCTTTGTGAACCTCATGAATCTTAAATGAAATTAAAAGGAACTTCATGACCCTAGTCCTCTAGGAACCTCATGAACCTCAAATCCAAATCCGAAGGAACTTCATGAACCTAGTCCTTTAGGAAACTCATGAACCTTAAATTCAAATCCTAAGGAACTTCATGAGCCTAGTCCTATAGGAATCTCATGAACCTTAAATCCAAATCCAAAGAAACTTCATGAGCCTGGTCCTCTAGGAACCTCATGAACCTTTAATCCATATTCGAAGGAACTTCATGAGCCTTGTCCTCTAGGAACCTCATGAACCTTAAATCCAAATCCTAAGGAACTTCATGAGCCTAGTCCTTTAGGAACCTCATGAACCTTTAATCTAAATCCGAAGGAACATCATGAGCCTAGTCCTCTAGGAACCTCATGAAACTTATATCCAAATCCAATGGAACTTCATGATCCTAGTCCTCTAGGAACCACATGAACCTTTAATCCAATCCAAAGGAACTTCATGAGCCTAGTCCTCTAGGAACCTCATGAACCTTTAATCCAAATCCGTAGGAACTTCATGAGCCTTGTCCTCTAGGAACCTCATGAACCTTAAATCCAAATCCTAAGGAACTTCATGAGCCTGGTCCTCTAGGAACCTCATGAACCTTAAATCTAAATCCTAAGGAACTTCATGAGCCTAGCACTCTAGAAACTCTGTGATCCGTTATTCTAGATCCAAAAGAACTTCATGAGCCTAGTCCTCTAGGAATCTCATGAACCTTAAATCCAAACTGAAAGGAACTTCTTGAGTCTAGTCCTCTATGAACCTCATTAACCTTTAATTTGAATCCGAAGGAACTTCATGAGCCTAGTCCTCTATTAACCTCATGAACCTTATATCCAAATCCAATGGAACTTCATGATCCTATTTCTCTAGGAACCGCATGAACCTTTAACCCAATCCAAAGGAACTTCACGAGCGTAGTCCTCTAGCAACTTCATGAAACTTAAATCCAAATTCAATGAAATTTCATGAGCCTAGTCCTCTAGGAACCTCATGAACCTTAAATCCAAATCCAAAGGAACTTCATGATCCTAGTCCTCTAGGAACCTCATGAACCTTTAATCATAATCCGAAGCAACTTCATGAGCCTTGTCCTCTAGGAACCTCATGAACCTTAAATCCAAATGCTAAGGAACTTCATGAGACTAGTCCTCTAGAACCTCATTAACCTTTAATCTAAATCCTAGGGAACTTCATGAGCCTAGTCATCTAGGAACTCTGTGATCCTTTATTCTAAATCCAAAAGAACTTAACGAGCCTAGTCCTCTCGGAATCTCATGAATCTTAAATCCAAAATGAAAGGAACTTCTTGAGTCTAGTCCTCTATGAACCTCATTAACCTTTAATTTGAATCCGAAGGAACTTCAAGAGCCTAGTCCTCTATTAACCTCATGAACCTTATATCCAAATCCAATGGAACTTCATGAGCCTAGTCCTCTAGGAACCGCATGAACCTTTAATCCAATCCAAAGGAACTTCATGAGTCTAGTCATCTAGGAAGCTCATGAACCTTAAATCCAAATCCTAAGGAACTTCATGAGCCTAGTCCTTTAGGAACCTCATGAACCTTTAATCTAAATCCGAAGGAATATCATGAGCCTAGTCCTCTAGGAACCTCATGAAACTTATATCCAAATCCAATGGAACTTCATGAGCCTACTCCTCTAGGAACCACATGAACCTTTAATCCAATCCAAAGGAACTTCATGAGCCTAGTCCTCTGGGAACCTCATGAACCTTTAATCCAAATCCGTAGGAACTTCATGAGCCTTTTCCTCTAGGAACCTCATGAACCTTAAATCCAAATCCTAAGGAACTTCATGAGCCTGGTCCTCTAGGAACTTCATGAACCTTAAATCTAAATCCTAAGGAAATTCATGAGCCTAGCACTCTAGAAACTCTGTGATCCTTTATTCTAGATCCAAAAGAACTTCATGAGACTAGTCCTCTAGGAATCTCATGAACCTTAAATCCAAAGTGAAAGGAACTTCTTGAGTCTAGTCCTCTATGAACCTCATTAACCTTTAATTTGAATCCGAAGGAACTTCATGAGCCTAGTCCTCTATTAACCTCATGAACCTTATATCCAAATCCAATGGAACTTCATGATCCTATTTCTCTAGGAACCGCATGAACCTTTAACCCAATCCAAAGGAACTTCACGAGCCTAGTCCTCTAGCAACTTCATGAAACTTAAATCCAAATTCAATGAAATTTCATGAGCCTAGTCCTCTAGGAACCTCATGAACCTTAAATCCAAATCCAAAGGAACTTCATGATCCTAGTCCTCTAGGAACCTCATGAACCTTTAATCATAATCCGAAGGAACTTCATGAGCCTTGTCCTCTAGGAACCTCATGAACCTTAAATCCAAATGCTAAGGAACTTCATGAGACTAGTCCTCTAGAACCTCATTAACCTTTAATCTAAATCCTAGGGAACTTCATGAGCCTAGTCATCTAGGAACTCTGTGATCCTTTATTCTAAATCCAAAAGAACTTCACGAGCCTAGTCCTCTCGGAATCTCATGAATCTTAAATCCAAAATGAAAGGAACTTCTTGAGTCTAGTCCTCTATGAACCTCATTAACCTTTAATTTGAATCCGAAGGAACTTCAAGAGCCTAGTCCTCTATTAACCTCATGAACCTTATATCCAAATCCAATGGAACTTCATGAGCCTAGTCCTCTGGGAACCTCATGAACCTTAAATCCAAATCCAAAGGAACCTCATGAACCTTAAATCCAAATCCAATAGAACTTCATAAGCCTAGTCCTCTAGGAACCTCATGAACCTTTAATCTAAATTCGAAGAAAGTTCATGAGCCTAGTCCTCTAGGAACCTCATGAAACTTATATCCAAATCCAATGGAACTCATGAGCCCAGTCCTCTAGGAACCGCATGAACGTTTAATCAAGATTCAAAGGAACTTCATGAGGCTAGTCCTTTGTGAACCTCATGAATCTTAAATGAAATTAAAAGGAACTTCATGAGCCTAGTCCTCTAGGAACCTCATGAACCTCAAATCCAAATCCGAAGGAAATTCATGAGCCTAGTCCTTTAGGAAACTCATGAACCTTAAATTCAAATCCTAAGGAACTTCATGAGCCTAGTCCTCTAGGAACTCCATGAACCTTTAATCAAAATTCAAAAGAACTTCATGAGCCTAGTCCTCTAGGAACCTCTTGAACCTTTAATCCTAATCCGAAGGAACTTCATGAGCCTTGTCCTCTAGGAACCTCATGAACCTTAAATCCAAATGCTAAGGAACTTCATGAGCCTAGTCCTCCTCATGAACCTTTAATCTAAATCCTAAGGAACTTCATGAGCCTAGTCATCTAGGAACTGTGTTATCCTTTATTCTTAATCCAAAAGAACTTCATGAGCCTAGCCCTCTAGGAATCTCATGAACCTTAAGTCCAAACTGAAAGGAACTTCTTGAGTCTAGTCCTCTATGAACCTCATTAACCTTTAATTTGAATCCGAAGGAACTTCAAGAGCCTAGTCCTCTATTAACCTCATGAACCTTATATCCAAATCCAATGGAGCTTCATGAGCCTAGTCCTGTGGGAACCTCATGAACCTTAAATCCAAATCCAAAGGAACCTCAAGAACCTTAAATCCAAATCCAATAGAACTTCATAAGCCTAGTCCTCTAGGAACCTCATGAACCTTTAATCTAAATTCGAAGGAAGCTCATGAGCCTAGTCCTCTAGGAACCGCATGAACGTTTAATCAAAATCCAAAGGAACTTCATGAGGCTAGTCCTTTGTGAACCTCATGAATCTTAAATGAAATTAAAAGGAACTTCATGAGCCTAGTCCTCTAGGAACCTCATGAACCTCAAATCCAAATCCGAAGGAACTTCATGAGCCTAGTCCTTTAGGAAACTCATGAACCTTAAATTCAAATCCTAAGGAACTTCATGAGCCTAGTCCTCTAGGAACTCCATGAACCTTTAATCAAAATTCAAAAGAACTTCATGAGCCAAGTCCTCTAGGAACCTCATGAACCGTAAATCCAAATTGAAAGGAACTTCTTGAGTCTAGTCCTCTACGAACCTCATTAACCTTTAATTTGAATCCGAAGGAACTTTGATGAGCCTAGTCCTCTATTAACCTCATGAACCTTATATCCAAATCCATTGGAACTTTATGAGCCTAGCCCTCTAGGAACCGCACGAATCTTTAATCCAATCTAAAGGAACTTCATGAGCCTAGTCCTCTAGCAACTTCATGAAACTTAAATCCAAATTCAATGGAACTTCATGAGCCTAGTCCTATAGGAATCTCATGAACCTTAAATTCAAATCCAAAGGAACTTCATGAGCCTAGTCCTCTAGGAACCTCATGAACCTTTAATCCATATTCGAAGGAACTTCATGAGCCTTGTCCTCTAGGAACCTCATGAACCTTAAATCTAAATCCTAAGGAACTTCATGAGCCTAGTCATTTAGGAACCTCATGAACCTTTAATCTAAATCCGAAGGAAGTTCATGAGCCTAGTCCTCTAGGAACCTCATGAAACTTATATCCAAATCCAATGGAACTTCATGAGCCTAGTCCTCTAGGAACCACATGAACCTTTAATCCAATCCAAAGGAACTTCATGAGCCTAGTCCTCTAGTAACTCCATGAACCTTTAATCAAAATTCAAAAGAACTTCATGAGCCTAGTCCTCTAGGAACCTCTTGAACCTTTAATCCTAATCCGAAGGAACTTCATGAGCCTTGTCCTCTAGGAACCTCATGAACCTTAAATCCAAATGCTAAGGAACTTCATGAGCCTAGTCCTCCTCATGAACCTTTAATCTAAATCCTAAGGAACTTCATGAGCCTAGTCATCTAGGAACTCTGTTATCCTTTATTCTAAATCCAAAAGAACTTCATGAGCCTAGCCTTCTAGGAATCTCATGAACCTTAAATCCAAACTGAAAGGAACTTCTTGAGTCTAGTCCTCTATGAACCTCATTAACCTTTAATTTGAATCCGAAGGAACTTCAAGAGCTTAGTCCTCTATTAACCTCATGAACCTTATATCCAAATCCAATGGAACTTCATGAGCCTAGTCCTGTGGGAACCTCATGAACCTTAAATCCAAATCCAAAGGAACCTCATGAACCTTAAATCTAAATCCAATAGAACTTCATAAGCCTAGTCCTCTAGGAACCTCATGAACCTTTAATCTAAATTCGAAGGAAGTTCATGAGCCTAGTCCTCTAGGAACCGCATGAACGTTTAATCAAAATCCAAAGGAACTTCATGAGGCTAGTCCTTTGTGAACCTCATGAATCTTAAATGAAATTAAAAGGAACTTCATGAGTCTAGTCCTCTAGGAACCTCATGAACCACAAATCCAAATCCGAAGGAACTTCATGAGCCTAGTCCTTTAGGAAACTCATGAACCTTAAATTCAAATCCTAAGGAACTTCATGAGCCTAGTCCTCTAGGAACTCCATGAACCTTTAATCAAAATTCAAAAGAACTTCATGAGCCAAGTCCTCTAGGAACCTCATGAACCGTAAATCCAAATTGAAAGGAACTTCTTGAGTCTAGTCCTCTACGAACCTCATTAACCTTTAATTTGAATCCGAAGGAACTTCATGAGCCTAGTCCTCTATTAACCTCATGAACCTTATATCCAAATCCATTGGAACTTCATGAGCCTAGCTCTCTAGGAACCGCACGAACCTTTAATCCAATCTAAAGGAACTTCATGAGCCTAGTCCTCTAGCAACTTCATGAAACTTAAATCCAAATTCAATGGAACTTCATGAGCCTAGTCCTATAGGAATCTCATGAACCTTAAATTCAAATCCAAAGGAACTTCATGAGCCTAGCCCTCTAGGAACCTCATGAACCTTTAATCCATATTCGAAATAACTTCATGAGCCTTGTCCTCTAGGAACCTCATGAACCTTAAATCTAAATCCTAAGGACCTTCATGAGCCTAGTCCTTTAGGAACCTCATGAACCTTTAATCTAAATCCGAAGGAAGTTCATGAGCCTAGTCCTCTAGGAACCTCATGAAACTTATATCCAAATCCAATGGAACTTCATGAGCATAGTCCTCTAGGAACCACATGAACCTTTAATCCAATCCAAAGGAACTTCATGAGCCTAGTCCTCTGGGAACCTCATGAACCTTTAATCCAAATCCGTAGGAACTTCATGAGCCTTGTCCTCTAGGAACCTCATGAACCTTAAATCCAAATCCTAAGGAACTTCATGAGCCTGGTCCTCTAGGAGCCTCATGAACCTTAAATCTAAATCCTAAGGAACTTCATGAGCCTAGCACTCTAGAAACTCTGTGATCCTTTATTCTAGATCCAAAAGAACTTCATGAGCCTAGTCCTCTTGGAATATCATGAACCTTAAATCCAAAATGAAAGGAACTTCTTGAGTCTAGTCCTCTATGAACCTCATTAACCTTTAATTTGAATCCGAAGGAACTTCAAGAGCCTAGTCCTCTATTAACCTCATGAACCTTATATCCAAATCCAATGGAACTTCATGAGCCTAGTCCTCTTGGAACCTCATGAACCTTAAATCCAAATCCAAAGGAACCTCATGAACCTTAAATCCAAATCCAATAGAACTTCATAAGCCTAGTCCTCTAGGAACCTCATGAACCTTTAATCTAAATTCGAAGGAAGTTCATGAGCCTAGTCCTCTAGGAACCTCATGAAACTTATATCCAAATCCAATGGAACTCATGAGCCCAGTCCTCTAGAAACCGCATGAACGTTTAATCAAAATCCAAAGGAACTTCATGAGGCTAGTCCTTTGTGAACCTCATGAATCTTAAATGAAATTAAAAAGAACTTCATGAGCCTAGTCCTCTAGGAACCTCATGAACCTCAAATCCAAATCCGAAGGAACTTCATGAGCCTAGTCCTTTAGGAAACTCATGAACCTTAAATTCAAATCCTAAGGAACTTCATGAGCCTAGTCCTCTAGGAACTCCATGAACCTTTAATCAAAATTCAAAAGAACTTCATGAGCCTAGTCCTCTAGGAACCTCTTGAACCTTTAATCCTAATCCGAAGGAACTTCATGAGCCTTGTCCTCTAGGAACCTCATGAACCTTAAATCCAAATGCTAAGGAACTTCATGAGCCCAGTCCTCCTCATGAACCTTTAATCTAAATCCTAAGGAACTTCATGAGCCTAGTCATCTAGGAACTCTGTTATCCTTTATTCTAAATCCAAAAGAACTTCATGAGCCTAGCCCTCTAGGAATCTCATGAACCTTAAATCCAAACTGAAAGGAACTTCTTGAGTCTAGTCCTCTATGAACCTCATTAACCTTTAATTTGAATCCGAAGGAACTTCAAGAGCCTAGTCCTCTATTAACCTCATGAACCTTATATCCAAATCCAATGGAACTTCATGAGCCTAGTCCTCTAGGAACCACATGAACCTTTAATCCAATCCAAAGGAACTTCATGAGCCTAGTCCTCTAGGAACTCCATGAACCTTTAATCAAAATTCAAAAGAACTTCATGAGCCTAGTCCTCTAGGAACCTCTTGAACCTTTAATCCTAATCCGAAGGAACTTCATGAGCCTTGTCCTCTAGGAACCTCATGAACCTTAAATCCAAATGCTAAGGAACTTCATGAGCCTAGTCCTCCTCATGAACCTTTAATCTAAATCCTAAGGAACTTCATGAGCCTAGTCATCTAGGAACTCTGTTATCCTTTATTCTAAATCCAAAAGAACTTCATGAGCCTAGCCCTCTAGGAATCTCATGAACCTTAAATCCAAACTGAAAGGAACTTCTTGAGTCTAGTCCTCTATGAACCTCATTAACCTTTAATTTGAATCAAGGAACTTCAAGAGCCTAGTCCTCTATTAACCTCATGAACCTTATATCCAAATCCAATGGAACTTCATGAGCCTAGTCCTCTAGAACCTCATGAACCTTTAATCTAAATCCTAAGGAACTTCATGAGCCTAGTCCTCTAAGAACTCTGTGATCCTTTAATCAAAATTCAAAAGAACTTCATGAGTCTAGTCCAATAGGAACCTCTTGAACCTTTAATCCTAATCCGAAGGAACTTCATGAGCCTTGTCCTCTAGGAACCTCATGAACCTTAAATCCAAATGCTAAGGAACTTCATGAACCTAGTCCTCCTCATGAACCTTTAATCTAAATCCTAATGAACTTAATGAGCCTAGTCATCTAGGAACTCTGTGATCCTTTATTCTAAATCCAAAAGAACTTCATGAGCCTAGCCCTCTAGGAATCTCATGAACCTTAAATCTAAACTGAAAGGAACTTCTTGAGTCCAGTCCTCTATGAACCTCATTAACCTTTAATTTGAATCCGAAGGAACTTCAAGAGCCTAGTCCTCTATTAACCTCATCAACCTTATATCCAAATCCAATGGAACTTCATGTGCCTAGTCCTGTGGGAACCTCATGAACCTTAAATCCAAATCCAAAGGAACCTCATGAACCTTAAATCTAAATCCAATAGAACTTCATAAGCCTAGTCCTCTAGGAACCTCATGAACCTTTAATCTAAATTCGAAGGAAGTTCACGAGCCTAGTCCTCTAGGAACCGCATGAACGTTTAATCAAAATCCAAAGGAACTTCATGAGGCTAGTCCTTTGTGAACCTCATGAATCTTAAATGAAATTAAAAGGAACTTCATGAGTCTAGTCCTCTAGGAACCTCATGAACCTCAAATCCAAATCCGAAGGAACTTCATGAGCCTAGTCCTTTAGGAAACTCATGAACTTTAAATTCAAATCCTAAGGAACTTCATGAGCCTAGTCCTCTAGGAACTCCATGAACCTTTAATCAAAATTCAAAAGAACTTCATGAGCCAAGTCCTCTAGGAACCTCATGAACCGTAAATCCAAATTGAAAGGAACTTCTTGAGTCTAGTCCTCTACGAACCTCATTAACCTTTAATTTGAATCCGAAGGAACTTCATGAGCCTAGTCCTCTATTAACCTCATGAACCTTATATCCAAATCCATTGGAACTTCATGAGCCTAGCCCTCTAGGAACCGCACGAACCTTTAATCCAATCTAAAGGAACTTCATGAGCCTAGTCCTCTAGCAACTTCATGAAACTTAAATCCAAATTCAATGGAACTTCATGAGCCTAGTCCTATAGGAATCTCATGAACCTTAAATTCAAATCCAAAGGAACTTCATGAGCCTAGCCCTCTAGGAACCTCATGAACCTTTAATCCATATTCGAAATAACTTCATGAGCCTTGTCCTCTAGGAACCTCATGAACCTTAAATCTAAATCCTAAGGAACTTCATGAGCCTAGTCCTTTAGGAACCTCATGAACCTTTAATCTAAATCCGAAGGAAGTTCATGAGCCTAGTCCTCTAGGAACCTCATGAAACTTATATCCAAATCCAATGGAACTTCATGAGCCTAGTCCTCTAGGAACCACATGAACCTTTAATCCAATCCAAAGGAACTTCATGAGACTAGTCCTCTGGGAACCTCATGAACCTTTAATCCAAATCCGTAGGAACTTCATGAGCCTTGTCCTCTAGGAACCTCATGAACCTTAAATCCAAATCCTAAGGAACTTCATGAGCCTGGTCCTCTAGGAACCTCATGAACCTTAAATCTAAATCCTAAGGAACTTCATGAGCCTAGCACTCTAGAAACTCTGTGATCCTTTATTCTAGATCCAAAAGAACTTCATGAGCCTAGTCCTCTTGGAATATCATGAACCTTAAATCCAAAATGAAAGGAACTTCTTGAGTCTAGTCCTCTATGAACCTCATTAACCTTTAATTTGAATCCGAAGGAACTTCAAGAGCCTAGTCCTCTATTAACCTCATGAACCTTATATCCAAATCCAATGGAACTTCATGAGCCTAGTCCTCTGGGAACCTCATGAACCTTAAATCCAAATCCAAAGGAACCTCATGAACCTTAAATCCAAATCCAATAGAACTTCATAAGCCTAGTCCTCTAGGAACCTCATGAACCTTTAATCTAAATTCGAAGGAAGTTCATGAGCCTAGTCCTCTAGGAACCTCATGAAACTTATATCCAAATCCAATGGAACTCATGAGCCCAGTCCTCTAGAAACCGCATGAACGTTTAATCAAAATCCAAAGGAACTTCATGAGGCTAGTCCTTTGTGAACCTCATGAATCTTAAATGAAATTAAAAGGAACTTCATGAGCCTAGTCCTCTAGGAACCTCATGAACCTCAAATCCAAATCCGAAGGAACTTCATGAGCCTAGTCCTTTAGGAAACTCATGAACCTTAAATTCAAATCCTAAGGAACTTCATGAGCCTAGTCCTCTAGGAACTCCATGAACCTTTAATCAAAATTCAAAAGAACTTCATGAGCCTAGTCCTCTAGGAACCTCTTGAACCTTTAATCCTAATCCGAAGGAACTTCATGAGCCTTGTCCTCTAGGAACCTCATGAACCTTAAATCCAAATGCTAAGGAACTTCATGAGCCCAGTCCTCCTCATGAACCTTTAATCTAAATCCTAAGGAACTTCATGAGCCTAGTCATCTAGGAACTCTGTTATCCTTTATTCTAAATCCAAAAGAACTTCATGAGCCTAGCCCTCTAAGAATCTCATGAACCTTAAATCCAAACTGAAAGGAACTTCTTGAGTCTAGTCCTCTATGAACCTCATTAACCTTTAATTTGAATCCGAAGGAACTTCAAGAGCCTAGTCCTCTATCCTCCTCATGAACCTTATATCCAAATCCAATGGAACTTCATGAGCCTAGTCCTGTGGGAACCTCATGAACCTTAAATCCAAATCCAAAGGAACCTCATGAACCTTAAATCCAAATCCAATAGAACTTCATAAGCCTAGTCCTCTAGGAACCTCATGAACCTTTAATCTAAATTCGAAGGAAGTTCATGAGCCTAGTCCTCTAGGAACCGCATGAACGTTTAATCAAAATCCAAAGGAACTTCATGAGGCTAGTCCTTTGTGAACCTCATGAATCTTAAATGAAATTAAAAGGAACTTCATGAGCCTAGTCCTCTAGGAACCTCATGAACCTCAAATCCAAATCCGAAGGAACTTCATGAGCCTAGTCCTTTAGGAAACTCATGAACCTTAAATTCAAATCCTAAGGAACTTCATGAGGCTAGTCCTCTAGGAACTCCATGAACCTTTAATCAAAATTCAAAAGAACTTCATGAGCCAAGTCCTCTAGGAACCTCATGAACCGTAAATCTAAATTGAAAGGAACTTCTTGAGTCTAGTCCTCTACGAACCTCATTAACCTTAATTTGAATCCGAAGGAACTTCATGAGCCTAGTCCTCTATTAACCTCATGAACCTTATATCCAAATCCATTGGAACTTCATGAGCCTAGCCCTCTGGGAACCGCACGAACCTTTAATCCAATCTAAAGGAACTTCATGAGCCTAGTCCTCTAGCAACTTCATGAAACTTAAATCCAAATTCAATGGAACTTCATGAGCCTAGTCCTATAGAATCTCATGAACCTTAAATTCAAATCCAAAGGAACTTCATGAGCCTAGTTCTCTAGGAACCTCATGAACCTTTAATCCATATTCGAAGGAACTTCATGAGCCTTGTCCTCTAGGAACCTCATGAACCTTAAATCTAAATCCTAAGGAACTTCATGAGCCTAGTCCTTTAGGAACCTCATGAAACTTTAATCTAAATCCGAAGGAAGTTCATGAGCCTAGTCCTCTAGGAACCTCATGAAACTTATATCCAAATCCAATGGAACTTCATGAGCCTAGTCCTCTAGGAACCACACGAACCTTTAATCCAATCCAAAGGAACTTCATGAGCCTAGTCCTCTGGGAACCTCATGAACCTTTAATCCAAATCCGTAGGAACTTCATGAGCCTTGTCCTCTAGGAACCTCATGAACCTTAAATCCAAATCCTAAGGAACTTCATGAGCCTGGTCCTCTAGGAACCCATTAACCTTAAATCTAAATCCTAAGGAACTTCATGAGCCTAACACTCTAGAAACTCTGTGATCCTTTATTCTAGATCCAAAAGAACTTCATGAGCCTAGTCCTCTTGGAATCTCATGAACCTTAAATCTAAAATGAAAGGAACTTCTTGAGTCTAGTCCTCTATGAACCTCATTAACCTTTAATTTGAATCCGAAGGAACTTCAAGAGCCTAGTCCTCTATTAACCTCATGAACCTTATATCCAAATCCAATGGAACTTCATGAGCCTAGTCCTCTGGGAACCTCATGAACCTTAAATCCAAATCCAAAGGAACCTCATGAACGTTAAATCCAAATCCAATAGAACTTCATAAGCCTAGTCCTCTAGGAACCTCATGAACCTTTAATCTAAATTCGAAGGAAGTTCATGAGCCTAGTCCTCTAGGAACCTCATGAAACTTATATCCAAATCCAATGGAACTCATGAGCCCAGTCCTCTAGGAACCGCATGAACGTTTAATCAAAATCCAAAGGAACTTCATGAGGCTAGTCCTCTATGAACCTCATGAATCTTAAATGAAATTAAAAGGAACTTCATGAGCCTAGTCCTCTAGGAACCTCATGAACCTCAAATCCAAATCCGAAGGAACTTCATGAGCCTAGTCCTTTAGGAAACTCATGAACCTTAAATTCAAATCCTAAGGAACTTCATGAGGCTAGTCCTCTAGGAACTCCATGAACCTTTAATCAAAATTCAAAAGAACTTCATGAGCCAAGTCCTCTAGGAACCTCATGAACCGTAAATCTAAATTGAAAGGAACTTCTTGAGTCTAGTCCTCTACGAACCTCATTAACCTTAATTTGAATCCGAAGGAACTTCATGAGCCTAGTCCTCTATTAACCTCATGAACCTTATATCCAAATCCATTGGAACTTCATGAGCCTAGCCCTCTGGGAACCGCACGAACCTTTAATCCAATCTAAAGGAACTTCATGAGCCTAGTCCTCTAGCAACTTCATGAAACTTAAATCCAAATTCAATGGAACTTCATGAGCCTAGTCCTATAGGAATCTCATGAACCTTAAATTCAAATCCAAAGGAACTTCATGAGCCTAGTTCTCTAGGAACCTCATGAACCTTTAATCCATATTCGAAGGAACTTCATGAGCCTTGTCCTCTAGGAACCTCATGAACCTTAAATCTAAATCCTAAGGAACTTCATGAGCCTAGTCCTTTAGGAACCTCATGAAACTTTAATCTAAATCCGAAGGAAGTTCATGAGCCTAGTCCTCTAGGAACCTCATGAAACTTATATCCAAATCCAATGGAACTTCATGAGCCTAGTCCTCTAGGAACCACACGAACCTTTAATCCAATCCAAAGGAACTTCATGAGCCTAGTCCTCCGGGAACCTCATGAACCTTTAATCCAAATCCGTAGGAACTTCATGAGCCTTGTCCTCTAGGAACCTCATGAACCTTAAATCCAAATCCTAAGGAACTTCATGAGCCTGGTCCTCTAGGAACCCATTAACCTTAAATCTAAATCCTAAGGAACTTCATGAGCCTAACACTCTAGAAACTCTGTGATCCTTTATTCTAGATCCAAAAGAACTTCATGAGCCTAGTCCTCTTGGAATCTCATGAACCTTAAATCTAAAATGAAAGGAACTTCTTGAGTCTAGTCCTCTATGAACCTCATTAACCTTTAATTTGAATCCGAAGGAACTTCAAGAGCCTAGTCCTCTATTAACCTCATGAACCTTATATCCAAATCCAATGGAACTTCATGAGCCTAGTCCTCTGGGAACCTCATGAACCTTAAATCCAAATCCAAAGGAACCTCATGAACGTTAAATCCAAATCCAATAGAACTTCATAAGCCTAGTCCTCTAGGAACCTCATGAACCTTTAATCTAAATTCGAAGGAAGTTCATGAGCCTAGTCCTCTAGGAACCTCATGAAACTTATATCCAAATCCAATGGAACTCATGAGCCCAGTCCTCTAGGAACCGCATGAACGTTTAATCAAAATCCAAAGGAACTTCATGAGGCTAGTCCTTTGTGAACCTCATGAATCTTAAATGAAATTAAAAGGAACTTCATGAGCTTAGTCCTCTAGGAACCTCATGAACCTCAAATCCAAATCCGAAGGAACTTCATGAGCCTAGTCCTTTAGGAAACTCATGAACCTTAAATTCAAATCCTAAGGAACTTCATGAGCCTAGTCCTCTAGGAACTCCATGAACCTTTAATCAAAATTCAAAAGAACTTCATGAGCCTAGTCCTCTAGGAACCTCTTGAACCTTTAATCCTAATCTGAAGGAACTTCATGAGCCTTGTCCTCTAGGAACCTCATGAACCTTAAATCCAAATGCTAAGGAACTTCCTGAGCCTAGTCCTCCTCATGAACCTTTAATCTAAATCCTAAGGAACTTCATGTGCCTAGTCATCTAGGAACTCTGTTATCCTTTATTCTAAATCCAAAAGAACTTCATGAGCCTAGCCCTCTAGGAATCTCATGAACCTTAAATCCAAACTGAAAGGAACTTCTTGAGTCTAGTCCTCTATGAACCTCATTAACCTTTAATTTGAATCCGAAGGAACTTCAATAGCCTAGTCCTCTATTAACCTCATGAACCTTATATCCAAATCCAATGGAACTTCATGAGCCTAGTCCTGTGGGAACCTCATGAACCTTAAATCCAAATCCAAAGGAACCTCATGAACTTCATAAGCCTAGTCCTCTAGGAACCTCATGAACCTTTAATCTAAATTCGAAGGAAGTTCATGAGCCTAGTCCTCTAGGAACCGCATGAACGTTGAATCAAAATCCAAAGGAACTTCATGAGGCTAGTCCTTTGTGAACCTCATGAATCTTAAATGAAATTAAAAGGAACTTCATGAGCCTAGTCCTCTAGAAACCTCATGAACCTCAAATCAAAATCCGAAGGAACTTCATGGGCCTAGTCCTTTAGGAAACTCATGAACCTTAAATTCAAATCCTAAGGAACTTCATGAGCCTAGTCCTCTAGGAACTCCATGAACCTTTAATCAAAATTCAAAAGAACTTCATGAGCCAAGTCCTCTAGGAACCTCATGAACCGTAAATCCAAATTGAAAGGAACTTCTTGAGTCTAGTCCTCTACGAACCTCATTAACCTTTAATTTGAATCCGAAGGAACTTCATGAGCCTAGTCCTCTATTAACCTCATGAACCTTATATCCAAATCCATTGGAACTTCATGAGCCTAGCCCTCTAGGAACCGCACGAACCTTTAATCCAATCTAAAGGAACTTCATGAGCCTAGTCCTCTAGCAACTTCATGAAACTTAAATCCAAATTCAATGGAACTTCATGAGCTTAGTCCTATAGGAATCTCATGAACCTTAAATTCAAATCCAAAGGAACTTCATGAGCCTAGTCCTCTAGGAACCTCATGAACCTTTAATCCATATTCGAAGGAACTTCATGAGCCTTGTCCTCTAGGAACCTCATGAACCTTAAATCTAAATCCTAAGGAACTTCATGAGCCTAGTCCTTTAGGAACCTCATGAACCTTTAATCTAAATCCGAGGGAAGTTCATGAGCCTAGTCCTCTAGGAACCTCATGAAACTTATATCCAAATCCAATGGAACTTCATGAGCCTAGTCCTCTAGGAACCACATGAACCTTTAATCCAATCCAAAGGAACTTCATGAGCCTAGTCCTCTGGGAACCTCATGAACCTTTAATCCAAATCCGTAGGAACTTCATGAGCCTTGTCCTCTAGGAACCTCATGAACCTTAAATCTAAATCCTAAGGAACTTCATCAGCCTGGTACTCTAGGAACCTCATGAACCTTAAATCTAAATCTTAAGGAACTTCATGAGCCTAGCACTCTAGAAACTCTGTGATCCTTTATTCTATATCCAAAAGAACTTCATGAGCCTAGTCCTCTAGGAATCTCATGAACCTTAAATCCAAACTGAAAGGAACTTCTTGAGTCTAGTCCTCTATGAACCTCATTAACCTTTAATTTGAATCCGAAGGAACTTCATAAGACTAGTCCTCTATTAACCTCATGTACCTTATATCCAAATCTAATGGAACTTCATGATCCTATTCCTCTAGGAACCGCATGAACCTTTAACCCAATCCAAAGGAACTTCATGAGCCTAGTCCTCTAGCAACATCATGAAACGTAAATCCAAATTCAATGGAATTTCATGAGCCTAGTCCTCTAGGAACCTCATGAACCTTAAATCCAAATCCAAAGGAACTTCATGATCCTAGTCCTCTAGGAACCTCATGAACCTTTAATCCTAATCCGAAGGAACTTCATGAGCCTTGTCCTCTAGGAAGCTCATGAACCTTAAATCCAAATGCTAAGGAACTTCATGAGACTAGTCCTCTAGAACCTCATGAACCTTTAATCTAAATCCTAGGTAACTTCATGAGCCTAGTCCTCTAGGAACTCTGTGATCCTTTATTCTAAATCCAAAAGAACTTCACGAGCCTAGTCCTCTAGGAATCTCATGAATCTTAAATCCAAAATGAAAGGAACTTCTTGAGTCTACTCCTCTATGAACCTCATTAACCTTTAATTTGAATCCGAAGGAACTTCAAGAGCCTAGTCCTCTATTAACCTCATGAACCTTATATCCAAATTCAATGGAACTTCATGAGCCTATTCCTCTGGGAACCTCATGAACCTTAAATCCAAATCCAAAGGAACCTCATGAACCTTAAATCCAAATCCAATAGAACTTCATAAGCCTAGTCCTCTAGAAACCTCATGAACCTTTAATCTAAATTCGAAGGAAGTTCATGAGCCTAGTCCTCTAGGAACCTCATGAAACTTATATCCAAATCCAATGGAACTCATGAGCCCAGTCCTCTAGGAACCGCATGAACGTTTAATCAAAATCCAAAGGAACTTCATAAGGCTAGTCCTTTATGAACCTCATGAATCTTAAATGAAATTAAAAGGAACTTCATGACCCTAGTCCTCTAGGAACCTCATGAACCTCAAATCCAAATCCGAAGGAACTTCATGAGCCTAGTCCTTTAGGAAACTCATGAACCTTAAATTCAAATCCTAAGGAACTTCATGAGCCTAGTCCTCTAGGAACTCCATGAACCTTTAATAAAAATTCAAAAGAACTTCATGAGCCTAGTCCTCTAGGAACCTCTTGAACCTTTAATCCTAATCCGAAGGAACTTCATGAGCCTTGTCCTCTAGGAACCTCATGAACCTTAAATCCAAATCCTAAGGAACTTCATGAGCCTAGTCCTCTAGGAACTCCATGAACCTTAAATCCAAATGCTAAGGAACTTCATGAGCCTAGTCCTCCTCATGAACCTTTAATCTAAATCCTAAGGAACTTCATGAGCCTAGTCATCTAGGAACTCTGTGATCCTTTATTCTAAATCCAAAAGAACTTCATGAGCCTAGTCCTCTAGGAATCTCATGAACCTTAAATCCAAACTGAAAGGAACTTCTTGAGTCTAGTCCTCTATGAACCTCACTAACCTTTAATTTGAATCCGAAGGAACTTCAAGAGCCTAGTCCTCTATTAACCTCATGAACCTTATATCCAAATCCAATGGAACTTCATGAGCCTAGTCCTGTGGGAACCTCATGAACCTTAAATCCAAATCCGAAGGAACCTCATGAACCTTAAATACAAATCCAATAGAACTTCATAAGCATAGTCCTCTAGGAACCTCATGAACCTTTAATCTAAATTCTAAGGAAGTTCATGAGCCTAGTCCTCTAGGAACCGCATGAACCTTTAATCAAAATCCAAAGGAACTTCATGAGGCTAGTCCTCTATGAACCTCATGAATCTTAAATGAAATTAAAAGGAACTTCATGAGCCTAGTCCTCTAGGAACCTCATGAACCTCAAATCCAAATCCGAAGGAACTTCATGAGCCTAGTCCTTTAGGAAACTCATGAACCTTAAATTCAAATCATAAGGAACTTCATGAGCCTAGTCCTCTAGGAACTCCATGAACCTTTAATCAAAATTCAAAAGAACCTCATGAGCCAAGTCCTCTAGGAACCTCATGAACCGTAAATCCAAATTGAAAGGAACTTCTTGAGTCTAGTCCTCTATGAACCTCATTAACCTTTAATTTGAATCCGAAGGAACTTCATGAGCCTAGTCCTCTATTAACCTCATGAACCTTATATCCAAATCCATTGGAACTTCATGAGCCTAGCCCTATAGGAACCGCACGAACCTTTAATCCAATCCAAAGGAACTTCATGAGCCTAGTCATCTAGCAACTTCATGAAGCTTAAATCCAAATTCAATGGAACTTCATGAGCCTAGTCCTATAGGAATCTCATGAACCTTAAATCCAAATCCAAAGGAACTCCATGAGCCTAGTCCTCTAGGAACCTCATGAACCTTTAATCCATATTCGAAGGAACATCATGAGCCTTGTCCTCTAGGAACCTCATGAACCTTAAATCCAAATCCTAAGGAACTTCATGAGCCTAGTCCTCTGGGAACCTCATGAACCTTTAATCTAAATCCGAAGGAAGTTCATGAGCCTAGTCCTCTATGAACCACATGAAACTTATATCCAAATCCAATGGATCTTCATGAGCCTAGTCCTCTAGGAACCACATGAACCTTTAATCCAATCCAAAGGAACTTCATGAGCCTAGTCCTCTGGGAACCTCATGAACCTTTAATCCAAATCCGTAGGAACTTCATGAGCCTTGTCCTCTAGAAACCTCATGAACCTTAAATCCAAATCCTAAGGAACTTCATGAGCCCGATCCTCTAGGAACCTCATGAACCTTAAATCTAAATCCTAAGGAACTTCATGGGCCTAACACTCTAGAAACTCTGTGATCCTTTATTCTAGATCCAAAAGAACTTCATGAGCCTAGTCCTCTAGGAATCTCATGAACCTTAAATCCAAACTGAAAGGAACTTTTTGAGTCTAGTCCTCTATGAACCCCATTAACCTTTAATTTGAATCCAAAGGAACTTCATGAGCCTAGTCCTCTATTAACCTCATGAACCTTATATCCAAATCCAATGGAACTTCATGATCCTATTCCTCTAGGAACCGCATGAACCTTTAACCCAATCTAAAGGAACTTCACGAGCCTAGTCCTCTAGCAACTTCATGAAACTTAAATCCAAATTCAATGGAATTTCATGAGCCTAGTCCTCTAGGAACCTCATGAACCTTAAATCCAAATCCAAAGGAACTTCATGAGCCTAGTCCTCTAGGAACCTCATGAACCTTTAATCCTAATCCGAAGGAACTTAATGAGGCTTGTCCTCTAGGAACCTCATGAACCTTAAATCCAAATGCTAAGGAACTTCATGAGCCTAGTCCTCTAGAACCTCATGAACCTTTAATCCAAATCCTAAGGAACTTCATGAGCCTAGTCATCTAGGAACTCTGTGATCCTTTAATATAAATCTAAAAGAACTTCACGAGCCTAGTCCTCTAGGAATCTCATGAATCTTAAATCCAAAATGAAAGGAACTTCTTGAGTCTAGTCCTCTATAAACCTCATTAACCTTTAATTTAAATCCGAAGGAACTTCAAGAGCCTAGTCCTCTATTAACCTCATGAACCTTATATCCAAATCCAATGGAACTTCATGAGCCTAGTCCTCTGGGAACCTCATGAACCTTAAATCCAAATCCAAAGGAACCTCATGAACCTTAAATCCAAATCCAATAGAACTTCATAAGCCTAGTCCTCTAGGAACCTCATGAACCTTTAATCTAAATTCGAAGGAAGTTCATGAGCCTAGTCCTCTACGAACCTCATGAAACTTATATCCAAATCCAATGGAACTCATGAGCCCAGTTCTCTAGGAACCGCATGAACGTTTAATTAAAATCCAAAGGAACTTCATGAGGCTAGTCCTTTATGAACCTCATGAATCTTAAATGAAATTAAAAGGAACTTCATGAGCCTAGTCCTCTAGGAACCTCATGAACCTCAAATCCAAATCCGAAGGAACTTCATGAGGCTAGTCCTTTAGGAAACTCATGATCCTTAAATTCAAATCCTAAGGAACTTCATGAGCCTAGTCCTCTAGGAACTCCATGAACCTTTAATCAAAATTCAAAATAACTTCATGAGCCTAGTCCTCTAGGAACCTCTTGAACCTTTAATCCTAATCCGAAGGAACTTCATGAGCCTTGTCCTCTAGGAACCTCATCAACCTTAAATCCAAATGCTAAGGAACTTCGTGAGCCTAGTCCTCCTCATGAACCTTTAATCTAAATCATAAGGAACTTCATGAGCCTAGTCATCTAGGAACTCTGTGATCCTTTATTCTAAATCCAAAAGAACTTCATGAGCCTAGTCCTCTAGGAATCTCATGAACCTTAAATCCAAACTGAAAGGAACTTCTTGAGTCCAGTCCTCTATGAACCTCATTAACCTTTAATTTGAATCCGAAGGAACTTCAAGAGCCTAGTCCTCTATTAACCTCATGAACCTTATATCCAAATCCAATGGAACTTCATGAGCCTAGTCCTGTCGGAACCTCATGAGCCTAGTCCTCTAGGAACCTCATGAAACTTATATCCAAATCTAATGGAACTCATGAGCCCAGTCCTCTAGGAACCGCATGAACCTTTAATCAAAATCCAAAGGAACTTCATGAGGCTAGTCCTCTATGAACCTCATGAATCTTAAATGAAATTAAAAGGAACTTCATGAGCCTAGTCCTCTAGGAACCTCATGAACCTCAAATCCAAATCTGAAGGAACTTCATGAACCTAGTCCTTTAGGAAACTCATGAACCTTAAATTCAAATCCTAAGGAACTTCATGAGCCTAGTCCTCTAGGAACTCCATGAACCTTTAATCAAAATTCAAAAGAACCTCATGAGCCATGTCCTCTAGGAACCTCATGAACCGTAAATCCAAATTGAAAGGAAATTCTTGAGTCTAGTCCTCTACGAACCTCATTAACCTTTAATTTGAATCCGAAGGAACTTCATGAGCCTAGTCCTCTATTAACCTCATGAACCTTATATCCAAATCCATTGGAACTTCATGAGCCTAGCCCTCTAGGAACCGCACGAACCTTTAATCCAATCCAAAGGAACTTCATGAGCCTAGTCATCTAGCAACTTCATGAAACTTAAATCCAAATTCAATGGAACTTCATGAGCCTAGTCCTATAGGAATCTCATGAACCTTAAATCCAAATCCAAAGGAACTTCATGAGCCTAGTCCTCTAGGAACCTCATGAACCTTTAATCCATATTCGAAGGAACTTCATGAGCCTTATCCTCTAGGAACCTCATGAACCTTAAATCCAAATCCTAAGGAACTTCATGAGCCTAGTCCTTTAGGAACCTCATGAACCTTTAATCTAAATCCGAAGGAAGTTCATGAGCCTAGTCCTCTAGGAACCTCATGAAACTTATATCCAAATCCAATGGAACTTCATGAGCCTAGTCCTCTAGGAACCACATGAACCTTTAATCCAATCCAAAGGAACTTCATGAGCCTAGTCCTCTGGGAACCTCATAAACCTTTAATCCAAATCCGTAGGAACTTCATGAGCCTTGTCCTCTAGGAACCTCATGAACCTTAAATCCAAATCCTAAGGAACTTCATGAGCCTGGTCCTCTAGGAACCTCATGAACCTTAAATCTAAATCCTAAGGAACTTCATGAGCCTAGCACTCTAGAAACTCTGTGATCCTTTATTCTAGATCCAAAAGAACTTCATGAGCCTAGTCCTCTAGGAATCTCATGAACCTTAAATCCAAACTGAAAGGAACTTTATGAGTCTAGTCCTCTATGAACCTCATTAACCTTTAATTTGAATCCGAAGGAACTTCATGAGCCTAGTCCTCTATTAACCTCATGAACCTTATATCCAAATCCAATGGAACTTCATGATCCTATTCCTCTAGGAACCGTATGAACCTTTAACCCAATCCAAAGGAACTTCATGAGCCTAGTCCTCTAGCAACTTCATGAAACTTAAATCCAAATTCAATAGAATTTCATGAGCCTAGTCTCTAGGAACCTCATGAACCTTAAATCCAAATCCAAAGGAACTTCATGATCCTAGTCCTCTAGGAACCTCATGAACATTTAATCCTAATCCGAAGGAACTTCATGAGCCTTGTCCTCTAGGAACCTCATGAACCTTAAATCCAAATGCTAAGGAACTTCATGAGACTAGTCATCTAGAACCTCATGAACCTTTAATCTAAATCCTAGGGAACTTCATGAGCCTAGTCATCTAGGAACTCTGTGATCCTTTATTCTAAATCCAAAAGAACTTCACGAGCCTAGTCCTCTAGGAATCTCATGAATCTTAAATCCAAAATGAAAGGAACTTCTTGAGTCTAGTCCTCTATGAACCTCATTAACCTTTAATTTGAATCCGAAGGAACTTCAAGAGCCTAGTCCTCTATTAACCTCATGAACCTTATATCCAAATCCAATGGAACTTCATGAGCCTAGTCCTCTGGGAACCTCATGAACCTTAAATCCAAATCCAAAGGAACCTCATGAACCTTAAATCCAAATCCAATAGAACTTCATAAGCCTAGTCCTATAGGAACCTCATGAACCTTTAATCTAAATTCGAAGGAAGTTCATGAGCCTAGTCCTCTAGGAACCTCATGAAACTTATATCCAAATCCAATGGAACTCATGAGCCCAGTTCTCTAGGAACCGCATGAACGTTTAATTAAAATCCAAAGGAACTTCATGAGGCTAGTCCTTTATGAACCTCATGAATCTTAAATGAAATTAAAAGGAACTTCATGAGCCTAGTCCTCTAGGAACCTCATGAACCTCAAATCCAAATCCGAAGGAACTTCATGAGGCTAGTCCTTTAGGAAACTCATGATCCTTAAATTCAAATCCTAAGGAACTTCATGAGCCTAGTCCTCTAGGAACTCCATGAACCTTTAATCAAAATTCAAAATAACTTCATGAGCCTAGTCCTCTAGGAACCTCTTGAACCTTTAATCCTAATCCGAAGGAACTTCATGAGCCTTGTCCTCTAGGAACCTCATCAACCTTAAATCCAAATGCTAAGGAACTTCGTGAGCCTAGTCCTCCTCATGAACCTTTAATCTAAATCATAAGGAACTTCATGAGCCTAGTCCTCTAGGAACTCTGTGATACTTTATTCTAAATCCAAAAGAACTTCATGAGCCTACTCCTCTAGGAATCTCATGAACGTTAAATCCAAACTGAAAGGAACTTCTTGAGTCTAGTCCTCTATGAACCTCATTAACCTTTAATTTGAATCCGAAGGAAACTCAAGAGCCTATTCCTCTATTAACCTCATGAACCTTATATCCAAATCAAATGGAACTTCATGAGCCTAGTCCTGTCGAACCTCATGATCCTAGTCCTCTAGGAACCTCATGAAACTTATATCCAAATCCAATGGAACTCATGAGCCCAGTCCTCTAGGAACCGCATGAACCTTTAATCAAAATCCAAAGGAACTTCATGAGGCTAGTCCTCTATGAACCTCATGAATCTTAAATGAAATTAAAAGGAACTTCATGAGCCTAGTCCTCTAGGAACCTCATGAACCTCAAATCCAAATCTGAAGGAACTTCATGAACCTAGTCCTTTAGGAAACTCATGAACCTTAAATTCAAATCCTAAGGAACTTCATGAGCCTAGTCCTCTAGGAACTCCATGAACCTTTAATCAAAATTCAAAAGAACCTCATGAGCCATGTCCTCTAGGAACCTCATGAACCGTAAATCCAAATTGAAAGGAAATTCTTGAGTCTAGTCCTCTACGAACCTCATTAACCTTTAATTTGAATCCGAAGGAACTTCATGAGCCTAGTCCTCTATTAACCTCATGAACCTTATATCCAAATCCATTGGAACTTCATGAGCCTAGCCCTCTAGGAACCGCACGAACCTTTAATCCAATCCAAAGGAACTTCATGAGCCTAGTCATCTAGCAACTTCATGAAACTTAAATCCAAATTCAATGGAACTTCATGAGCCTAGTCCTATAGAAATCTCATGAACCTTAAATCCAAATCCAAAGGAACTTCATGAGCTTAGTCCTCTAGGAACCTCATGAACCTTTAATCCATATTCGAAGGAACTTCATGAGCCTTGTCCTCTAGGAACCTCATGAACCTTAAATCCAAATCCTAAGGAACTTCATGAGCCTAGTCCTCTAGGAACCTCATGAACCTTTAATCTAAATCCGAAGGAAGTTCATGGGCCTAGTCCTCTAGGAACCTCATGAAACTTATATCCAAATCCAATGGAACTTCATGAGCCTAGTCCTCTAGGAACCACATGAACCTTTAATCCAATCCAAAGGAACTTCATGAGCCTAGTCCTCTGGGAACCTCATGAACCTTTAATCGAAATCCGTAGGAACTTCATGAGCCTTGTCCTCTAGGAACCTCATGAACCTTAAATCCAAATCCTAAGGAACTTCATGAGCCTGGTCCTCTAGGAACCTCATGAACCTTAAATCTAAATCCGAAGGAACTTCATGAGCCTAACACTCTAGAAACTCTGTGATCCTTTATTCTAGATCCAAAAGAACTTCATGAGCCTAGTCCTCTAGGAATCTCATGAACCTTGAAAGGAACTTCATGAGCCTTGTCCTCTAGGAACCTCATGAACCTTAAATCCAAATCCTAAGGAACTTCATGAGCCTGGTCCTCTAGGAACCTCATGAACCTTAAATCTAAATCCTAAGGAACTTCATGAGCCTAACACTCTAGAAACTCTGTGATCCTTTATTCTAGATCCAAAAGAACCTCATGAGCCTAGTCCTATAGGAATCTCATGAACCTTAAATCCAAACTGAAAGGAACTTCTTGAGTCTAGTCCTCTATTAACCTCATTAACCTTTAATTTGAATCCAAAGGAACTTCATGAGCCTAGTCCTCTATTAACCTCATGAACCTTATATCCAAATCCAATGGAACTTCATGATCCTATTCCTCTAGGAACCGCATGAACCTTTAACCCAATCCAAAGGAACTTCATGAGCCTAGTCCTCTAGCAACTTCATGAAACTTAAATCCAAATTCAATGGAATTTCATGAGCCTAGTCCTCTAGGAACCTCATGAACCTTAAATCCAAATCCAAAGGAACTTCATGAGCCCAGTCCTCTAGGAACCTCATGAACCTTTAATCCTAATCTGAAGGAACTTCATGAGCCTTGTCCTC
Source organism: Orobanche coerulescens (assembly GCA_033398695.1). Classification (NCBI taxonomy): domain Eukaryota; kingdom Viridiplantae; phylum Streptophyta; class Magnoliopsida; order Lamiales; family Orobanchaceae; genus Orobanche; species Orobanche coerulescens. The sequence continues at coordinate 109,459,545 of CM065806.1, forward strand.
TAGGAACCTCATGAACCTTAAATCCAAATGCTAAGGAACTTCATGAGCCTAGTCCTCTAGAACCTCATGAACCTTTAATCTAAATCCTAAGGAACTTCATGAGCCTAGTCATCTAGGAACTCTGTGATCCTTTATTCTAAATCCAAAAGAACTTCACGAGCCTACTCCTCCAGGAATCTCATGAATCTTAAATCCAAAATGAAAGGAACTTCTTGAGTCTAGTCCTCTATGAACCTCATTAACCTTTAATTTGAATCCGAAGGAACTTCAAGAGCCTAGTCCTCTATTAACCTCATGAACCTTATATCCAAATCCAATGAAACTTCATTAGCCTAGTCCTCTGGGAACCTCATGAACCTTAAATCCAAATCCAAAGGAACCTCATGAACCTTAAATCCAAATCCAATAGAACTTCATAAGCCTAGTCCTCTAGGAACCTCATGAACCTTTAATCTAAATTCGAAGGAAGTTCATGAGCCTAGTCCTCTACGAACCTCATGAAACTTATATCCAAATCCAATGGAACTCATGAGCCCAGTCCTCTAGGAACCGTATGAATGTTTAATCAAAATCCAAAGGAACTTCATGAGGCTAGTCCTTTATGAACCTCATGAATCTTAAATGAAATTAAAAGGAACTTCATGAGCCTAGTCCTCTAGGAACCTCATGAACCTCAAATCCAAATCCGAAGGAACTTCATGAGCCTAGTCCTTTAGGAAACTCATGAACCTTAAATTCAAATCCTAAGGAACTTCATGAGCCTAGTCCTCTAGAAACTCCATGAACCTTTAATCAAAATTCAAAAGAACTTCATGAGCCAAGTCCTCTAGGAACCTCATGAACTGTAAATCCAAATTGAAAGGAACTTCTTGAGTCTAGTCCTCTACGAACCTCATTAACCTTTAATTTGAATCCGAAGGAACTTCAAGAGCCTAGTCCTCTATTAACCTCATGAACCTTATATCCAAATCCAATGGAACTTCATTAGCCTAGTCCTCTGGGAACCTCATGAACCTTAAATCCAAATCCAAAGGAACCTCATGAACCTTAAATCCAAATCCAATAGAACTTCATAAGCCTAGTCCTCTAGGAACCTCATGAACCTTTAATCTAAATTCGAAGGAAGTTCATGAGCCTAGTCCTCTACGAACCTCATGAAACTTATATCCAAATCCAATGGAACTCATGAGCCCAGTCCTCTAGGAACCGTATGAACGTTTAATCAAAATCCAAAGGAACTTCATGAGGCTAGTCCTTTATGAACCTCATGAATCTTAAATGAAATTAAAAGGAACTTCATGAGCCTAGTCCTCTAGGAACCTCATGAACCTCAAATCCAAATCCGAAGGAACTTCATGAGCCTAGTCCTTTAGGAAACTCATGAACCTTAAATTCAAATCCTAAGGAACTTCATGAGCCTAGTCCTCTAGGAACTCCATGAACCTTTAATCAAAATTCAAAAGAACTTCATGAGCCAAGTCCTCTAGGAACCTCATGAACTGTAAATCCAAATTGAAAGGAACTTCTTGAGTCTAGTCCTCTACGAACCTCATTAACCTTTAATTTGAATTCAAAGGAACTTCATGAGCCTAGTCCTCTATTAATCTCATGAACCTTATATCCAAATCCATTGGAACTTCATGAGCCTAGCCCTCTAGGAACCGCACGAACCTTTAATCCAATCCAAAAGAACTTCATGAGCCTAGTCCTCTAGCAACTTCATGAAACTTAAATCCAAATTCAATAGAACTTCATGAGCCTAGTCCTATAGGAATCTCATGAACCTTAAATCCAAATCCAAAGGAACTTCATGAGCTTAGTCCTCTAGGAACCTCATGAACCTTAAATCCAAATCCTAAGGAACTTCATGAGCCTAGTCCTCTAGGAACCTCATGAATCATTAATCCAAATCCGAAGGAAGTTCATGAGCCTAGTCCTCTAGGAACCTCATGAAACTTATATCCAAATCCGATGGAACTTCATGAGCCTAGTCCTCTAGGACCTGCATGAACCTTTAATCAAAATACAAAAAAACTTTATGAGGCTAGTCCTCTATGAACGTCATGAATCTTAAATGAAATTCAAAGGAACTTCATGAGCCTAGTCCTCTAGGAACCTCATGAACCTTAAATCCAAATCCAATGGAACTTCATGAGCCTAGTCCTCTAGCAACTTCATGAAACTTAAATCCAAATTCAATGGAATTTCATGAGCCTAGTCCCCTAGGAACCTCATGAACCTTAAATACAAATCCAAAGGAACTTCATGAGCCCAGTCTTCTAGGAACCTCTTGAACCTTTAATCCTAATCCGAAGGAACTTCATGAGCCTAGTCCTCTAGGAACCACATGAACCTTTAATCCAATCCAAAGGAACTTCATGAGCCTAGTCCTCTGGGAACCTCATGAACCTTTAATCGAAATCCGTAGGAACTTCATGAGCCTTGTCCTCTAGGAACCTCATGAACCTTAAATCCAAATCCTAAGGAACTTCATGAGCCTGGTCCTCTAGGAACCTCATGAACCTTAAATCTAAATCCTAAGGAACTTCATGAGCCTAACACTCTAGAAACTCTATGATCCTTTATTCTAGATCCAAAAGAACTTCATGAGCCTAGTCCTCTAGGAATCTCATGAACCTTAAATCCAAACTGAAAGGAACTTCTTGAGTCTAGTCCTCTATGAACCTCATTAACCTTTAATTTGAATCCAAAGGAACTTCATGAGCCTAGTCCTCTATTAACCTCATGAACCTTATATCCAAATCCAATGGAACTTCATGATCCTATTCCTCTAGGAACCGCATGAACCTTTAACCCAATCCAAAGGAACTTCATGAGCCTAGTCCTCTAGCAACTTCATGAAACTTAAATTCAAATTCAATGGAATTTCATGAGCCTAGTCCTCTAGGAACCTCATGAAGCTTAAATCCAAATCCAAAGGAACTTCATGAGCCTAGTCCTCTAGGAACCTCATGAACCTTTAATCCTAATCCGAAGGAACTTCATGAGCCTTGTCCTCTAGGAACCTCATGAACCTTAAATCCAAATGCTAAGGAACTTCATGAGCCTAGTCCTCTAGAACCTCATGAACCTTTAATCTAAATCCTAAGGAACTTCATGAGCCTAGTCATCTAGGAACTCTGTGATCCTTTATTCTAAATCCAAAAGAACTTCACGAGCCTACTCCTCTAGGAATCTCATGAATCTTAAATCCAAAATGAAAGGAACTTCTTGAGTCTAGTCCTCTATGAACCTCATTAACCTTTAATTTGAATCCGAAGGAACTTCAAGAGCCTAGTCCTCTATTAACCTCATGAACCTTATATCCAAATCCAATGGAACTTCATTAGCCTAGTCCTCTGGGAACCTCATGAACCTTAAATCCAAATCCAAAGTAACCTCATGAACCTTAAATCCAAATCCAATAGAACTTCATAAGCCTAGTCCTCTAGGAACCTCATGAACCTTTAATCTAAATTCGAAGGAAGTTCATGAGCCTAGTCCTCTACGAACCTCATGAAACTTATATCCAAATCCAATGGAACTCATGAGCCCAGTCCTCTAGGAACCGTATGAACGTTTAATCAAAATCCAAAGGAACTTCATGAGGCTAGTCCTTTATGAACCTCATGAATCTTAAATGAAATTAAAAGGAACTTCATGAGCCTAGTCCTCTAGGAACCTCATGAACCTCAAATCCAAATCCGAAGGAACTTCATGAGCCTAGTCCTTTAGGAAACTCATGAACCTTAAATTCAAATCCTAAGGAACTTCATGAGCCTAGCCCTCTAGGAACTCCATGAACCTTTAATCAAAATTCAAAAGAACTTCATGAGCCAAGTCCTCTAGGAACCTCATGAGCGTAAATCCAAATTGAAAGGAACTTCTTGAGTCTAGTCCTCTACGAACCTCATTAACCTTTAATTTGAATTCAAAGGAACTTCATGAGCCTAGTCCTCTATTAACCTCATGAACCTTATATCCAAATCCATTGGAACTTCATGAGCCTAGCCCTCTAGGAACCGCACGAACCTTTAATCCAATCCAAAAGAACTTCATGAGCCTAGTCCTCTAGCAACTTCATGAAACTTAAATCCAAATTCAATAGAACTTCATGAGCCTAGTCCTATAGGAATCTCATGAACCTTAAATCCAAATCCAAAGGAACTTCATGAGCTTAGTCCTCTAGGAACCTCATGAACCTTAAATCCAAATCCTAAGGAACTTCATGAGCCTAGTCCTCTAGGAACCTCATGAATCATTAATCCAAATCCGAAGGAAGTTCATGAGCCTAGTCCTCTAGGAACCTCATGAAACTTATATCCAAATCCGATGGAACTTCATGAGCCTAGTCCTCTAGGACCTGCATGAACCTTTAATCAAAATACAAAAAAACTTCATGAGGCTAGTCCTCTATGAACCTCATGAATCTTAAATGAAATTCAAAGGAACTTCATGAGCCTAGTCCTCTAGGAACCTCATGAACCTTAAATCCAAATCCAATGGAACTTCATGAGCCTAGTCCTCTGGGAACCTCATGAACCTTAAATCTAAATCCAAAGGAACTTCATTATCCTAGTCCTCTAGGAACCTCATGAACCTTTAATCCAATCCAAATGAACTTCATGAGCCTACTCCTCTAGCAACTTCATAAAACTTAAATCCATATTCAATTAAACTTCATGAGACTAGTCCTCTAGGAACCTCATGAACCTTAAATCTAAATCTAAAAGAACTTCATGAGCCTAATCCTCTTGGAACCTCATGAATCTTAAATCCAAATCCAATAGAACTTCATGATCCTAGTCCTCTGGGAACCTCATGAACCTTAAATCTAAATCCAAAGGAACTTCATTAGCCTAGTCCTCTAGGAACCTCATGAACCTTTAATCCAAATCCAAAGGAACTTCATGAGCATAGTCCTCTGGGAACTCCATGAACCTTTAATCCAAATCCATAAGAACTTCATGAGCCTAGTCCTCTAGGAACCTCATGTACCTTAAATCTAAATTGAAAGTAACTTCTTGAGTCTAGTCCTCTACGAACCTCATTAACCTTAAATTCAAATCCGAAGGAACTTCATTAGCTTAGTCCTCTAGGAACCGCATGAACCTTTAATCTAATTCCAAAGGATCTACATAAGGCTAGTCCTCTAGGAACCTCATGAATCTTAAATGAAATTTAAATGAACTTCATGAGCCTAGTCCTCTAGGAACATCATGAACCTTAAATCCAAATCTAATACTTCATGAGCCCAGTCCTCTGAGAACCTCATGAACCTTAAATCTAAATCCAAAGGAACCTCATGAACCTTAAATCCAAATCCAATAGAACTTCATCAGCCTAGTCCTCTGGGAACCTCATGTACCTTTAATCCAATTCCGAAGGAACTTCATGAGCCTAGTACTCTAGGAACCTCATGAACCTTAAATCCAAATCCTAAGGAACTTCATGAGCCTAGTCCTCTAGGAACTCCATGAACCTTTAATCAAAATTCAAAAGAACTTCATGAGCCAAGTCCTCTAGGAACCTCATGAACCTTAAATACAAATTGAAAGGAACTTCTAGAGTCTAGTCCTCTACGAATCTCATTAACCTTTAATCTAAATCTGAAGGAACTTCATGAGCCTAGTCCTCTAGGAACCTCATGAACCTTAAATTCAAATCCTAAGGAACTTCATGAGCATAGTCCTCTAAGAACCTCATGAACCTTTAATCTAAATCTGAAGGAACTTCATGAGCCTAGTCCTCTATTAACCTCATGAACCTTATATCCAAATCCAATGGAACTTCATGAGCCATGTCTTATGATGAGGGGTGGTGGTCGGTGATGGTCAAGTTGGTACTATGATGGGGAAAGGGAATTCAAATATTTGGGTGGATGTGGGGAATGAAAATAGAGGAATATTGGCCAACCTAAGAAAGAAAGAAGGTATAGGAAATGGTACTTTTTCTTAAATAAACATTAACAAAATGAATGGACTTAATTGATTCCCATACCCTTTGTTGATTAACCCAACCAAACGACACCTGAATGTTAAAGTATGGACCCTAATTAGTGTTAGAAAGATAATGAGGGAACACAAAAAGAGGAACTGACATCGCCGGAAGTAACAATAAGACGAGGGTGTCGAGGTAAGGAAATGCAACATTTAGTGCTATCTGCGTGACCTTTAAGGCGTCGAGGTTTGAGATTAACCTTATCAGGATGGAGATTAAGCTTACTACGCTCCCCGTCGTTCTCCGCCATTGAAGCTGTTTCTTCTGGTTATGTGAAACCTAAAATTCACCGTGTGTATTATTGTATATATATATATATATGGGTGGGTTCAGGTGAGAATGCAATTTAAGTTAAGAAATAAGAACGAATTTCATCCATAGATCTTAATAAATGGATGACCTAGATTTATTCTCACAAAAATTTGATGCATATAATGCAATATTCTAGTGCATCGATATTTTGATGCATATAATACATATTTTAATGCATTGCAATTTTGATGCACGAAATACATATATTTCATGCATAATTGGTAAAAAAACTCATGCATAAATGGTTCTTATCCTGCGAATTGCGAATATGCATGAGTTTTTTTACCAATTATGCATGAAATATATGCATTTCGTGCATCAAAATTGCAATGCATTAAATTATGCATTATATGCATCAAAATATCGATGCACTAGAATATTGCATTATATGCATTAAATTTTTGTGAGAATAAATCTAGGCCATCCATTTATTAAAATCTATGGATGAAATTCATTCTTATTTCTTAACTTAAATTGCATTCTCACCTGAACCCACATGGTAGGTTTAAGAAGGAAACAGAAGAAAGTGAATGTGGTTGTAATGTTGGATTTGGACTGGATGTGGAAATGGATGAAACCGCGCACAGAACCACTGACACCAGGCACCACCAAACACCCGCCGCCACTCCATTTTTTTTATTTCTGGCAAATGCTAACGGAAATGTTGAAAATACCATTTTGACATTTTCCTTAAAACACATAACTACATCCAGTTTAAATAATTAATAATTTAATTTTTCTATGAAAAAAACATGTTAGATATTTTCTTAATTATATCAAAGAAGTCATTAAAGTTGTAATTTTATTAGTGCTTATCATCCCAAAACTGATGGGCAAACAGAATTTGTTAACCGATCCCTTGGTAATCTGTTGAGGTGTTTAGTAGGTGATCATGTGAAAGCATGAGACCAGAAGTTATGTCAAGCTGAATTTGCTCATAATCATGCTGTCAATCGAAGCACTGGGTTTAGTCCATTACAGGTGGTTTATTCTGCTCAACCACATGGACCTCTTGACTTAATGTCTCTTCCTGTTTTTGGTTCTGTTCCAAAGAAAGTGCAGGATTTTATTGGAGGGTTACATGAAGTTCATAAAGCTATTCATGACAACTTGGTTCGAGCCAATTCAAAGTACAAGCAAGATGATGATCAAAAGCGGAGGCATGTGTATTTTGAAGTCGGTGACTTTGTGTGGGCTGTTTTAACTAAGGATCGTTTCTCGGTCGGTGAGTATAATAAGTTGTCAGCTAAGAAGATTGTCCCATTGGAAATTGCAGACAAAATTAACTCCAATGCTTACCATTTGAAGTTACCGAGCCATATTCGATGTTCTGATGTGTTTAATGTGAAGCACTTGTTGCCTTACCATGGTGACCCTTCTGATGACGATTTTGCTGTGAATTCGAGGACGAATTTTGTCTAGCCTGGGGGGGGATGAAGCGGACCCAAGCATTGAGGAACGGGCAATTATGTATCTGGAGGCCCAAGAACATGTGAGAAAAGGGGCCTCACCAAAATCAGCATAACTTGAGCTACGGGACTCCGTTTCATGCTCATGACCAAGCAGTTAGAAGCTTGGAACGAGGAGAACGTCTTGGTAAACCGACTACTTCAGTTTACGGAACTTTCGAGCCCTAAAATGCTTTATTTTATGAGTTATTTTTAATTTTATGTTTTTTTCTAATTTTGTTGGACTTTGTTTGTGGCCCAGTTTCCGGACCGTTTATCTTCTGAGGCCCATTTTGATTTTGTATGCCTATTTAATAAGTGTATGGCCATTGTGGCTGATCAGTTTCAGAATATATAAAAAAAATCTATTTGTGGCAGTGTTGCTAAGAATTATACTGATAATCAGCATTCCATGAATCTACGATTATTGGTAGAATATTCCTGGTATTCGTTTGAATCAATAGGGTCAATTTGTGTTTATCACGTTTTTAGTACTACATCAAAAGGAATGACCATGAATTGTTTTCCCTATTTGATTCGGATCTGGAAAAGGAATGAAAAGTAATGAATAATTAAGTGATTATTTATATGCACACATTAAGGTGTTGAGATGGGGGAATATAAAAGTCATTTGTGGTAATGGTCGGCGGCGGCGGTAATGTCGTGTGTCCGGTGGTAATGGTGTTTCTTACGATGAGGGGTGGTAGTCGTCTGTGGCTGTCAATGGTGGTCGGTGGCGGTGGTGGTGGTGGCTGTCGCTGGTGGTGGCCATATTCAGTGTTCATCGGCGGTAGTGGTCTTCGGTGGCTGTCAGTGGTGGTGGTCTCCGGTGGCCGACGGCGGTGCTGGTCGTCGTCGGCCGTGTAACACCCCCAGAGCCATTTGGGAATATTACAACACTGTGGGTCCCGAGACGGAACCCACAAGGCTAAAAGACATTTTTACAAACATTTTAGGTATGCCTAAGCGGCGATGACGGTAACATCTTTTCAAAATATGCAAAGGCTTTAAGAAAAGTCCATTTATCAATACCGTCGAAAAATCTCATTTGAAAATACAAGGCCAAAACGCCAAAGTTCAACAGTTTCAAAAGTATACTTTAAAGCATCACTTGCAAGTACCGACAAAATAGTTTAGAAAACGATTTTCCAAAGTAACTTAAGTTGCCATATACCAAAAAGCCATTTAAAAATACCCACGCAGCGGAAAAGACAAACAGTTAAAAATACTCTAGCAGCAGAATACAACAACTAATCAAAGTACTCAATTGCCAAACACATGACATAGCCAGTATCCTCCGGGAAGCTCATCTCTTCACAACCGCTACAAGCTCGATATACCAAGAACCTAAAAACAAAGCCCACGACGGGGTCATCCATAATACTCAACAATGATAACGATCACATCACGTCAATAATTGCATACCAATGAAAATACTAAGTAAGAATACTACCAATGTAATCTTACCGTCACAACTTTACAATTCGTGATAATCCTCATCAAAATAACCTCACCATATTCCATATCTCGTATTTCTCAAAAACACACTGAATCGTACATAAACATTTGTACTGTATCTCAGACAATATCCAAGATTCTCAAAACATCATCATAACTCACTGATACGAAATACACCAACTTTGACCAATCCAGTCCATCAGATAACATTCTCAAAATCTCAACACGAAAATCATATGTCCATCAAAATACAAGTACCAAGAAGGAAATACGGAACATACCTCAAGATACGCACTGCCACGAAAAATCATGTCAGTATAATCCGAGATCAGATCAATACATATACGGACATGGTCCTAACATAAGACCTACAAATGCATACCCATATGACAACGTCAATATGCTCACAACAATAACAACAATGTATACTCAGTGGGAATCTGATGATCCAGCGCACACAGCATAGATCCCAAGATGATCCTATTAGATCAACATGAGGGGGATAACTAACAATATGCATATGCATAACAACAACACATGGGTAATCCAATGATCTAGCGCCCTCAGCATAGATCCCAATATGATCCCTTCGGACCAACACGAGGTGGAAAACCCGTCCAATGATCCAGCGCCCTCAGCATAGATCCCAAGATGATCCCGTCGGACCAACACGATGTGGACAACTGATCCAACACCATCAGCATAGATCACACGATCCCGTCGGATCAATACAACATATACGATACAACTATGCATACACATATGCAAATCAATATGTTCATCAACATGAACACATATGAATCCATAACATGAACGACATTATGACAAATCAACTTGGACGACCTCATGTTCAACAACATGAATGACAATATGCATGATCAAAATCATCAACATTACCTGAGCAATTCCCATGGAAATAGCTTGGGCAAGGGCCTGAACGAAAGCCGGGTCCATGCCTCCCGGGTTATTATTCTGGCATTCCGTCTCCTGATCATTTTGATTAATTGGTGGCGGCTGGTCCCCAGCAGGATGGGTCTCGGCAGTATTCCTGTCCCCATCGTGGTTTGCGGCGGAACCCTGAGCATCATTCGCCACTCTTCTAGCTCCTCAGCGTGCCATTACTGACAGTATTAATCTAAAGACAGTTTCACACACAGTTGACAATTAAATGTAGTTTCCAGACAGAAAACACACACATCACTTACTTTGCATTTCCTCGAGGAGTTATGGTCGCTTGGGGTGTTGGACTGGGATAACTTTGAAAATTAGGAGAAATTTTATTTATGCCAGGAGCCGACGCTCCGATACCATTTTCGGTAACACCCCCAAAATTTCCCGAGGTATTATAGTGCCGTGAATCCCACGTGGGACCCACAAGGCTAGTTTAGAAAATAGATATTTTAAAAAATTGCAATAAAACAATAAGTTCACGATTACATAACATGAGCCGAAAGGTTTTAAGGAGAAACATAGTTCAAAGTTCGATTATTACATTTAAAGACCAAATTTAATTTAAGCAGCGGCAAGAGTTTATTCCCACACCGTTCAAGTCTGACCGGACCCCTCAGAATTTCCTGCACATAATCAACAAATTTACGTGGCACGATAATTCATGCCATGTAACCAGGGTCAGAGAATGCATACCAATAACGGTCATTAGCAACGATATACACAATTTTACTAAACACAATGCCATATATCCAACATAAAATATTTCACACGCGACCGACGTTGTCTTTCTCTTTTTATCACATAAATCCCAAGGTCGCAACCAAGGGTCACGAAAGTATCCACACGGGAATACCCCGGAACATAGGTGCCCAATTCGGGTCTTATCCCCTAACACAATTCCATACGGGTACCATACAGGTTTTATCCCCAACATATCGGCCCATTTATAACACATTTTAGAGAAAGACAACCGTCGGCATTCATCAACAATGGCACATTCATAAATACGAACTTACAATAATATTAACATTTCTCGAGCAAGATTTCACTTGCCTGTGACCCGACGGTAGGTGCTTAATGATAACTGGGATCTCCACGCCAGCTCGAGCTTAACCTAGTCATGTAATATCCGATTAACACCTCGTACGGATCATGATGAATAAACTAGTCTCCCTTCCCTAACTGGATTCCTAGCGTAGTCTTAATTACCAACATTAGTATCGTTTTTCTAAATTCATAAGCATTACATACCATTATACCGTTCAATTCTACGGTTAATGTTATATATATCAATTTGCTTAACAAGATTATCCCTATCATCATTCGATTGGCAACAAACGACCATAGCATAATCAAATCCCATACTCCTAATCCAATTCTCTATTGCGAGTACTCCAATCGGTAGACTATCATTTTACATAATGATTTCGGCATTCGATTCTCAATGACATTAATACTATCGAATTAATTCCCCTATTAATGTTAATGTTGATCATCATATTGCAAGAGTAAGTTACAACTAGTTTATCAAACGGTGATGAATTCCTACGAAATCCTTCTACAATTGATTCATCGATTATATATGATCCAAATGTAAATTGAGATGGAAGTTCTCGCATGTGATTGTTACAACAAATTGTATGAAAACGAAATATACGAACAATGATAACTCCGATTACTACAAGTTCGTCCGTTTAGATCGTCTACGAGATTTTAGTAAAATCTACCCAAGTACCCATAATCTAACGAGTAATAATCAACAACATTGAAGAGATTACTCCAAGGATTGATAGACTTACCTTAGAAGATGAAGAACAATGAGGAGAGATGACAAATCAACAAGAGCCACAAGGAGAAACGAGGAGTGGGTTGAATGACTTGGATAATCTTCACCGGAGCTTACGAAATCACCTCCTCTATGTTAATTCAAGTGTATGAGAGGCTAAGAATTCAGTATAAGGCTGTGGAAAGGCTTCAAGACTTCTTCACTTCAAGTTTTGGGATGGGAGAAATGAAGGTGGGAGTGTTATTTATAATACTCGATTTCGTTAACGTACGTTAACGTTCCAGTGTTTATGTACGTAATGCTTTTTACGTACGCTATGAGTAACGGTTAACGTACGTAAAGGCCGTCCAGAGGCCACTGACTGAAATGTGCCCATGTGTTGCGTATGTAAGTCGTTTTTACGTACGTAAGGCTCCACTCCGTAGTGTACGTTAAGCTTGGAGGATATCGTACGCTATGAAGAGTTGATTCGTTTGTCCTCTAGCCCACCAAAAGTAGCTTCATCAGTGTCAAAAGGAAGATTCTGGTCGGGAGACCAACTCACCCGTTACGTACGTAAGCTAGTTACCTTAACGTACGTAATACTCAAATTTTAGCGTACGTTAGGCATATACTATAGCATGCGTTAGACATTCAATCCTTTAGCCACATATCACATTTTAACCATCTCGGGGTGATCATCCTTTGCACTCGTCAATAATTATCAGGGAACAAGATGTTGGCCACAGTCATATTCGCACCGACGATCGTCCAACAACGTCAAGGCGTGTCACCTCCATTTCATCCACATTATACAGTTGCATAGCATTTAATGAAATAATAAATAAGGAAAAACAACATCACATTACAAGAAATTACACAGTACAAGGTAATTAAGCATGAAATACCGGTGGTATTACAACTAGTCTCATGAAATTCCTTCGAATTTGGATTGAAGGTTCATGCGATTCCAGAGGACTAGGCTCATGACGTTATTTGGATTTGGATTAAAGGTCCATGAGGTTCCTAGAGGACTGGGCTCATGAAATTCATTTGGAGTTGGTTTCAAGGTTCATGAGGTTCCTAGTGGACTAGGCTCATGAAATTACTCCATATTTGGATTTAAGGTTCATGGTGTTCCTAGAGGATTAGGCTCATGAATTTCCTTCGAATTTGGATTTAAGGTTCATGAGGTTCCTAGAGGACTAGGCTCATGAAGTTCCATTGAATTTAGATTTTAAGTTTCATGAAGCTCCGAGAGGACTAGGCTCATGAAGTTCCTTAGCATTTGGATTTAAGGTTCATGAGGTTCCTAGAGGACTAGGCTCATGAAGTTCCTTAGGATTTGGATTAAAGGTTCATGAGTTTCCTAGAGGACTAAGCTCAAGAAGTTCCTTTGAATTTGGATTTAAGATTCATGAGGTTCCTAGAGGACTAGGCTCATGAAGTTCCATTGAATTTGGAATAAAGTTTCATGAGGTTCCTAGAGCACTAGGCTCATGAAGTTTCATTGGATTTGGATTTAAGTTTCATGAAGTTCTTATTGGACTAGGCTCATGAAGTTCCTTCGGATTTGGATTTAAGGATCATGAGGTTCCTAGAGGACTAGACTCAAGAAGTTCCTTTGAATTTGGATTTAAGGTTCATGAGGTTCCTAGTGGACTAGGCTCATGAAGTTCTTTTTGATTTGGATTAAAGGTACATGGAGTTCCTAGAGGACAAGGCTCATGAAGTTCCTTCGGATTTGGATTTAATGGTCATTAGGTTCCCAGAGGACTAGGCTCATGATGTTCCATTGAATTTGGATTTATGTTTCATGAAGTTCCGAGAGGACTAGGCTCATGAACTTCCATATGATTTTGTATTTAAGGTTCATGATGTTCCTAGAGGATTAGGCTCATGAAGTTTCTTCTTATTTGGATTAAAGGTTCATGAGGTTCCTAGAGACTAGGCTCATGAAGTTCCTTCGGATTTAGATTAAGGTCCATGAGGTTCCTAGAGGACTATGCTCATAAAGTTCCTTTGGATTTGGATTTAAGATTCATGTGGTTCCCAAAGGACTAGGCTACTGAAGTGTCTTCCGATTTGGATTAAAGATTCATGAGGTTCCTATAGGACTAGACTTAAGAAGTTCCTTTGAATTTGTATTTTAGGTCCATGAGGTTCCTAGAGGACTAGGATCATGAAGTTCTTTTGGATTTGGATTAAAGGTTCATAGAGTTCCTTGAGGACTAGGCTCATGAAGTTCCTTCGAATTTGGATTAAAGGTTCATGAGGTTCCTAAAGGACTAGGCTCATGATGTTCCTTCTTATTTGGATTAAAGTTTCATGAGGTTCCTAGAGGAGAAGGATCATGGAATTCCTTTGGATTTAGATTTTTCGTGAGGTTCCTAGAGGATGAGGCTCATGAAGTTCCTTCGGATTTGGATTAAAGGTTCATGATGTTCCTAGAAGAGTAGGCACATGAAGTTCCATTGAATTTGGATTTATGTTTCATGAAGTTCCTAGGGGACTAGGCTCATGAAGTTCCTTTAGATTTTGATTAAAGATTTATGAGGTTCCTAGAGGACTAGGATCATGAAGTTCCTTTGAATTTGGATTAAAGGTTCATGAGGTTCCTAAAGGGCTTAGCCTCAAGAGGTTCCTTTGAACTTGGATTTACGGTTCATGATATTACTAGAGGACTAGGCTCATGAAGTTCTTCTGGTTTTGGATTAAAGGTTCATAGAGTTCCTAGAGGACTGGGCTCATGACATTCCTTTAGATTTGGATTAAAAGTTGATGAGGTTGCTAGAGGAATGGGCTCATGAAATTCCTTTGGATTTGGGTTTAAGGTTCATGAGGTTCCTAGAGGACTAGGCTCATGAAATTCCTCCGGATTTGGATTAAAGGTTCATGAGGTTCGTAGAGGACTAGGCTTAAGAAGTTTTTTTGAATTTGGATTTAAGGTTCATGAGGTTCCTAGAGGACTAGGCTCATGCAGTTCTTTGGGTTTTGGACTAAAGGTTCATGGAGTTCCTAGAGGACTAGGCTCATGAAATTTCTTCGAATTTGGATTGAAGGTTCATGCGATTCCAGAGGACTAGGCTCATGACGTTCTTTGGATTTGGATTAAAGGTTCATGAGGTTACTAGAGGACTGGCCTCATGAAATTCATTTGGATTTGGTTTTAAGGTTCATGAGGTTCTTAGAGGACTAGGATCATGAAATTCCTCCGGATTTGGATTAAAGGTTAATGAGGTTCCTAGAGGACTAGGCTCATGAAGTTCCTTTGGATTTGGATTTAAGGTTCATAATGTTCCTAGAGGACTAGGCTCATGAAGTTCCTTTGGATTTGGATTTATGTTTCATGAGGTTCCTAGAAGACTAGGCTCATGAAGTTCCATTGAATTTGGATTTATGTTTCATGAAGTTCCTAGGGGACTAGGCTCATGAAGTTCCTTTAGATTTTGATTAAAGGTTTATGAGGTTCCTAGAGGACTAGGCCTATGAAGTTCCTTCGAATTTGGATTAAATGTTCATGAGGTTCCTAAAGGACTATGCTCAAGAGGTTCCTTTGAATTTGGATTTAAGGTTCATGAGATTAATAAACGACTATGCTCATGTAGTTCCTCTTGATTTGGATTAAAGGTTCATGAGATTCCTACAGGACTAGGATCATGAAGTTCTTTTCGATTTGGATTAAAGGTTTATGGAGTTCCTTGATGACTAGGCTCATGAAGTTCCATCGAATTTGAATTAAAGGTTCATGAGGTTCCTAATGAACTAGGCTCATGAAGTTCCTTCTTATTTGGATTAAAGGTTCATGAGGTTCCTAGGCATTGCTGGTCCTAGGATCATGGAGTTCCTTTGGATTTGGACTTTTCACGAGGTTCCTAGAGGACGAGGCTCATGAAGTTCCTTCGGATTTGGATTAAAGGTTCATGAGGTTCCTAGAGGACTAGGCTCATAAAGTTCCTTTGTATTTGGATTTATGTTTCATGAGGTTCCTAGAAGACTAGTGTTGGGCTTCGGTTAGCATCCTGCCTGCATTAGCTTAAAAAATGCGCGAGGCGCGGATTGCGATTCGACCTGTGAGATCTGCACTAGAAAGTGGTTAAATGAATTGATTTGGACTACTCATACCAACAAGATGCATATTCTTTTCTGGTATCCATCTCATAGAAACTCCAAAAATAGCGTGCTTGGCCTAGAGTAGTTATGGGATGGGTGACCCCCTGGGAAGTTTCTTAGGTGCGCGCGAGTGAGGACAAAGCGCACTAGAAAAGACTCGTGTTGGTACAGTGAGGACAGTCTTCATCATTCTGGGGACCAACAATTGGTATCGGAGCAGGTCACGGGTACGGATTCCCTCGAAATATCCTACAGTGGAGGCTGCCAGAGGCGGGCATGCAGCAAATGTTGCCTGTTGGCCGGAACTAAGATGTTGGCGCGGTGGATGTTGTCAGGTGCTGGAGGGCTATGTGATCAAATCTAGTATGCTGGAACTGATATACTGGCGCAGCGGAAGTAAAGGAGTTGAAACAGATGCTGATGTCAAGTGTTGGAGGACTGTGTGAATGAATCTAGCCGCTAGAGGGCTGGGTGATCAAATCTCGTTTGCGGAGGTTTCCAGACTATGGGGCTGAAATGCTGGCAGATACTGGGAGGGGGATTGTTGGGCTTCGGTCAGCATCCTGCCTGCATTAGCTTAAAAAATGTGCGAGGCGCGGCTTGCGATTCGACCTGTGAGATCTGCACTAGAAAATGGTTAAATGAATTGATTTGGACTACTCATACCAACAAAATGCATCTTCTTTTATGGTATACATCTCATAGAAACTCCAAAGTTAAGCGTGCTTGGCCTGGAGTAGTTATGGGATGGGTGACCCCCTGGGAAGTTTCTCAGGTGCACGCGAGTGAGGACAAAGCGCGCTATAAAAGACTCGTGTTGGTATAGTGAGGATAGTCTTCATCATTCTGGGGACCAACAACTAGGCTCATGAAGTTCCATTGAATTTGGATTTATGTTTCATGAAGTTCATAGAGGACTAGGCTCATGAAGTTCCTTTAGATTTTGATTAAAGGTTTATGAGGTTCCTAGAGGACTAGGCTCATGAAGTTTCTTCGAATTTTGATTAAAGGTTCATGAGGTTCCTAAAGGACTAGGCTCAAGAGCTTCCTTTGAATTTAGATTTAAGGTGCATGAGATTACTAGAGGACTAGGCTCATGAAGTTCTACTGGTTTCGGATTAAAGGTTCATAGAGTTCCTTGAGGACTAGGCTCATGAAGTTCCTTCGAAATTGGATTAAAGGTTCATGATGTTCCTAAAGGACTAGGCTCATGAAGTTCCTTCTTATTTGGATTAAAGTTTCATGAGGTTCCTAGAGTCGAAGGATCATGGAGTTCCTTTGGATTTGGATTTTTCATGAGGTTCCTAGAGGATGAGGCTCATGAGGTTCCTTCTTATTTGGATTAAAGTTTCATGAGGTTCCTAGATGAGAAGGATTATGGAATTCCTTTGGATTTGGATTTTTCATGAGGTTCCTAGAGGATGAGGCTCATGAAGTTCCTTCGGATTTGGATTAAAGGTTCATGATGTTCCTAGAAGAGTAGGCACATGAAGTTCCATTGAATTTGGATTTATGTTTCATGAAGTTCCTAGGGGACTAGGCTCATGAAGTTTCTTTAGATTTTGATTAAAGGTTTATGAGGTTCCTAGAAGACTAGGATCATGAAGTTCCTTCGAGTTTAGATTAAAGGTTCATGAGGTTCCTAAAGGGCTAGCCTCAAGAGGTTCCTTTGAATTTGTATTTACGGTTCATGAGATTACTAGAGGCCTAGGCTAATGAAGTTCCTTTGGATTTAGATTTAAGGTTCACGAGGTTCCTAGAGGATTAGGCTCATAAAGTTCCTTCTTATTTGAATTAAAGGTTCATGAGGTTCCTAGAGGACTAAACTCATGGAGTTCCTTTGGATTTGGATTTTTCATGAGGTTCCTAGAGGACGAGGCTCATGAAGTTCCTTTGTATTTGGATTAAAGGTTCATGAGGTTCCTAGAGGACTAGGCTCATGAAGTTCCGTCGGATTTAGACTAAGGTCCATGAGGCTCCTAGAGGAGTATGCTCATGAAGTTCCTTTAGATTTGGATTTAATGGTCATGCGGTCCCTAGAGGACTAGGCTCATGAAGTTCCTTTGGATTTGGATTTAAGTTTCATGAGGTTCCTAGAAGACTAGGCTCATGAAATTCCATTGAATTTGGATTTTTGTTTCATGAAGTTCCTAGGGGACTAGGCTCATGAAGTTCCTTCTTATGTGTATTAAAGGTTGATGAGGTTCCTAGAGGAATGGGCTCATGAAATTCCTTTGGATTTGGGTTTAAGGTTCATGAGGTTCCTAGAGGACTAGGCTCATGAAATTCCTCTGGATTTGGATTAAAGGTTCATGAGGTTCGTAGAGGAATAAGCTTAAGAAGTTCCTTTGTATTTGGATTTAAGGTTCATGAGGTTCCTAGAGGACTAGGCCCATGCAGTTCTTTGGGTTTTGGACTAAAGGTTCATGGAGTTCCTAGAGGACTAGGCTCATGAAATTCCTTCGAATTTGGATTGAAGGTTCATGCGATTCCAGAGGACTAGGCTCATGACGTTCTTTGGATTTGGATTAAAGGTTCATGAGGTTCCTAGAGGACTGGCCTCATGAAATTCATTTGGATTTGGTTTTAAGGTTCATGAGGTTCTTAGAGGACTAGGCTCATGAAATTCCTCCGGATTTGGATTAAAGGTTAATGAGGTTCCTAGAGGACTAGGCTCATGAAGTTCCTTTGGATTTGGATTTAAGGTTCATAATGTTCCTAGAGGACTAAGCTCATGAATTTCCTTCGAATTTGGATTTTAAGGTTCATGAGGTTCTTATAGGACTAGACTCAAGAAGTTCCTTTGAATTTGGATTTAAGGCTCATGAGGTTCATAGAGGACTAGGCTCATGAAGTTCCATTGAATTTGGATTTGAGTTTCATGAGGTTCCTAGAAGACTAGTCTCATGAAGTTCCATTAGATTTAGATATAAGTTTGATGAAGTTCCTATAGGAATAGGCTCATGAAGTTCCATTGGATTTGGATTTAAGGTTCATGAGGTTCCTAGACGACTAGGCTCATGAAGTTCTTTTGGATTTGGATTAAGGGTACATGGAGATCCTAGAGGACAAGGCTCATGAAGTTCCTTCGGATTTGGATCTATGGTTCATGAAGTTCCGAGAGGACTAGGCTCATGAAGTTCCTTAGGATTTTGGATTTAAGGTTCATGAGGTTCCTAGAGGATTAGGCTCATAAAGTTCCTTCTTATTTGGATTAAAGGTTCATGAGGTTCCTTGAGGACTAAAATCATGGAGTTCCTTTGGATTTGGATTTTTCATGAGGTTCATAGAGGACGAGGCTCATGAAGTTACTTTGGATTTGGATTAGTGGTTCATGAAGTTCCTAGAGGACTAGGCTCATGAAGTTCTTTCGGATTTTGATTAAGGTCCATGAGGTTCCTAGAGGACTATGCTCATGAAGTTTCTTTGGATTTGGATTTAAGTTTCATGAGGTTCCTAGAAGACTAGGCTCATGAAATTCCATTGAATTTGGATTTTTGTTTCATGAAGTTCCAAGGGGACTAGGCTCATGAAGTTCCTTCTTATGTGTATTAAAGGTTGATGAGGTTCCTAGAGGAATGGGCTCATGAAATTCCTTTGGATTTGGGTTTAAGGTTCATGAGGTTCCTAGAGGACTAGGCTCATGAAATTCCTCTGGATTTGGATTGAAGGTTCATGAGGTTCGTAGAGGAATAGGCTTAAGAAGTTCCTTTGAATTTGGATTTAAGGTTCATGAGGTTCCTAGAGGACTAGGCTCATGCAGTTCTTTGGGTTTTGGACTAAAGGTTCATGGAGTTCCTAGAGGACTAGGCTCATGAAATTCCTTCGAATTTGGATTGAAGGTTCATGCGATTCCAGAGGACTAGGCTCATGACGTTCTTTGGATTTGGATTAAAGGTTCATGAGGTTCCTAGAGGACTGGCCTCATGAAATTCATTTGGATTTGGTTTTAAGGTTCATGAGGTTCTTAGAGGACTAGGCTCATGAAATTCCTCCGGATTTGGATTAAAGGTTAATGAGGTTCCTAGAGGACTAGGCTCATGAAGTTCCTTTGGATTTGGATTTAAGGTTCATAATGTTCCTAGAGGACTAAGCTCATGAATTTCCTTCGAATTTGGATTTTAAGGTTCATGAGGTTCTTATAGGACTAGACTCAAGAAGTTCCTTTGAATTTGGATTTAAGGTTCATGAGGTTCATAGAGGACTAGGCTCATGAAGTTCCATTGAATTTGGATTTGAGTTTCATGAGGTTCCTAGAAGACTAGTCTCATGAAGTTCCATTAGATTTAGATATAAGTTTGATGAAGTTCCTATAGGAATAGGCTCATGAAGTTCCATTGGATTTGGATTTAAGGTTCATGAGGTTCCTAGACGACTAGGCTCATGAAGTTCTTTTGGATTTGGATTAAGGGTACATGGAGATCCTAGAGGACAAGGCTCATGAAGTTCCTTCGGATTTGGATCTATGGTTCATGAAGTTCCGAGAGGACTAGGCTCATGAAGTTCCTTAGGATTTTGGATTTAAGGTTCATGAGGTTCCTAGAGGATTAGGCTCATAAAGTTCCTTCTTATTTGGATTAAAGGTTCATGAGGTTCCTTGAGGACTAAAATCATGGAGTTCCTTTGGATTTGGATTTTTCATGAGGTTCATAGAGGACGAGGCTCATGAAGTTACTTTGGATTTGGATTAGTGGTTCATGAAGTTCCTAGAGGACTAGGCTCATGAAGTTCTTTCGGATTTTGATTAAGGTCCATGAGGTTCCTAGAGGACTATGCTCATGAAGTTTCTTTGGATTTGGATTTAAGGTTCATGAGGTTCCTAGAGGACTAAGATCATGAAGTTTCTTCCGATTTGGATTAAAGATTCATGAGGTTCCTATAGGACTAGACTGGAGTTCCTTTCAATTTAGATTTAAGGTTCATGAGGTTCCTAGAGGACTAAACTCATGGGTTTCCTTTAGATTTGGATTTTTCATGAGGTTCCTAGAGGACGAGGCTCATGAAGTTCCTTTGGATTTGGATTAAAGGTTCATGAGGTTCCTAGAGGACTAGGCTCATGAAGTTCCTTCAGATTTGGATTAAAGGTTCATGAGGTTCCTAGAGGACTAGGCTCATGAAGTTCCTTCAGGTTTGGATTAAGGTCCATGAGGTTCCTGAAGGACTATGCTCATGTAGTTCCTCTTGATTTGGATTAAAGGTTCATGATATTCCTAGAGGACTAGGATCATGAAGTTCTTTTGGATTTGGATTAAAGGTTTATGGAGTTCCTTGAGGACTAGGTTCATGAAGTTCCTTCGAATTTGGATTAAAGGTTCATGAGGTTCCTAAAGGACTAGGCTCATGAAGTTCCTTCTTATTTGGATTAAAGGTTCATGAGGTTCCTAGGCATTGCTGGTCCTAGGATCATGGAGTTCCTTTGGATTTGGACTTTTCACGATGTTCCTAGAGGACGAGGCTCATGAAGTTCCTTCGGATTTGGATTAAAGGTTCATGAGCTTCCTAGAGAACTAGGCTCATAAAGTTCCTTTGGATTTGGATTTAAGTTTCATGAGGTTCCTAGAAGACTAGTGTTGGGCTTCGGTCAGCATCCTGCCTGCATTAGCTTAAAAACTGCGCGAGGCACGGCTTGCGATTCGACCTGTGAGATGTGCACTAGAAAGTGGTTAAATGAATTGATTTGGACTACTCATACCAACAAGATGCATCTTCTTTTCTGGTATCCATCTCATAGAAACTGCAAAAAAAGCGTGCTTGGCCTGGAGTAGTTATGGGATGGGTGACCCCCTGGGAAGTTTCTCAGGTGCGCGCGAGTGAGGACAAAGCGCGCTAGAAAAGACTCGTGTTGGTACAGTGATGACAGTCTTCATCATTCTGGGGTCCAACAATTGGTATCGGAGCAGGTCACGGGTACGGATTCCCTCGAAATATCCTACAGTGGAGGCTGCCAGAGTGTTGGAACTGAGAGGCGGGCATGCAGCAAATGTTGCCTGTTGGCCGGAACTAAGATGTTGGCGCGGTGGATGTTGTCAGGTGCTGGAGGGCTATGTGATCAAATCTAGTATGCTGGAGGCCGATATCTTGGCGCGTGAAATGAAGTAAACGGAGTCCGAAATGATGCTGATGTCAAGTGTTGGAGGACTGTGTGAATGAATCGAGCCGCTAGAGCGCTGTGTGATCAAATCTAGTTTGCGGAGGTTTCCAGACTATGGGGCTGAAATGCTGGCAGATACTGGGAGGGGGATTGTTGGGCTTCGGTCAGCATCCTGCCTGCATTAGCTTAAAAAATGCGTGAGGCACGGCTTGCGATTCGACCTGTGGGATCTGCACTAGAAAGTGGTTAAATGAATTGATTTGGACTACTCATACCAACAAGATGCATCTTCTTTTCTGGTATCCATCTCATAGAAACTCCAAAGTTATACGTGCTTGGCCTGGAGTAGTTATGGGATGGGTGACCCCCTGGGAAGTTTCTCAGGTGCGCGCAAGTGAGGACAAAGCGCGCTAGAAAAGGCTCGTGTAGGTACAGTGAGGACAGTCTTCATCATTCTGGGGACCAACAACTAGGCTCATGAAGTTCCATTGAATTTGGATTTATGTTTCATGAAGTTCATAGAGGACTAGGCTCATGAAGTTCCTTTAGATTTTGATTAAAGGTTTATGAGGTTCCTAGAAGACTAGGCTCATGAAGTTTCTTCGAATTTTGATTAAAGGTTTATGAGGTTCCTAAAGGACTAGGCTCAAGAGGTTCCTTTGAATTTAGATTTAAGGTGCATGAGATTACTAGAGGACTAGGCTCAGGAAGTTCTTCTGGTTTTGGATTAAAGGTTCATAGAGTTCCTTGAGGACTAGGCTCATGAAGTTCCTTCGAAAATGGATTAAAGGTTCATGAGGTTCCTAAAGAACTAGGCTCATGAAGTTCCTTCTTATTTGGATTAAAGGTTCATGAGGTTCCTAGGCATTGCTGGTCTTAGGATCATGGAGTTCCATTGGATTTGGACTTTTCACGAGGTTCCTAGAGGACGAGGCTCATGAAGTTCCTTCGGATTTGGATTAAAGGTTCATGAGGTTCCTAGAGGACTCGCCTCATGAAATTCATTTGGATTTGGTTTTAACATTCATGAGGTTCTTAGAGGATTAGGCTCAGGAAATTCCTCCGGATTTGGATTAAAGGTTAATGAGGTTCCTAGAGGACTAGGCTCATAAAGTTCCTTTGGATTTGGATTTAAGGTTCATAATGTTTCTAGAGGACTAGGCTCATGAATTTCCTTCGAATTTGGATTTTAAGGTTTATGAGGTTCTTATAGGACTAGACTCAAGAAGTTCCTTTGAATTTGGATTTAAGGTTCATGAGGTTCCTAGAGGACTAGGCTAATGAAGTTCCATTGAATTTGGATTTGAGTTTCATGAGGTTCCTAGAAGACTAGTCTCATGGAGTTCCATTGGATTTGGATATAAGTTTGATGAAGTTCCTATAGGAATAGGCTCATGAAGTTCCATCGGATTTGGATTTAAGGTTCATGAGGTTCCTAGACGACTAGTCTCATTAAGTTCTTTTAGATTTGGATTAAAGGTACATGGAGTTCCTAGAGGACAAGGCTCATGAAGTTCCTTCGGATTTGGATCTATGGTTCATGAAGTTCCGAGAGGACTAGGCTCATGAAGTTCCTTAGGATTTTTGATTTAAGGTTCATGAGGTTCCTAGAGGATTAGGCTCATAAAGTTCCTTCTTATTTGGATTAAAGGTTCATGAGGTTCCTTGAGGACTAAACTCATGGAGTTCCTTTGGATTTGGATTTTTCATGAGGTTCATAGAGGACGAGGCTAATGAAGTTCCTTTGGATTTGGATTAATGGTTCATGAAGTTCCTAGAGGACTAGGCTCATGAAGTTCTTTCGGATTTTGATTAAGGTCCATGAGGTTCCTAGAGGACTATGCTCATGAAGTTCCTTTGGATTTGGATTTAAGGTTCATGAGGTTCCTAGAGGACTAAGCTCATGAAGTTTCTTCCGATTTGGATTAAAGATTCATGAGGTTCCTATAGGACTAGACTGGAGTTCCTTTCAATTTAGATTTAAGGTTCATGAGGTTACTAGAGGACTAAACTCATGGGGTTCCTTTGGATTTGGATTTTTCATGAGGTTCCTAGAGGACGAGGCTCATGAAGTTCCTTTAGATTTGGATTAAGGGTTCATGAGGTTCCTAGAGGACTAGGCTCATGAAGTTCCTTTGGATTTGGATTAAAGGTTCATGAGGTTCCTAGAGGACTAGGCTCATGAAGTTCCTTTGGATTTGGATTTAAGGTTCATGAGGTTCCTAGAGGACTAGGCTCATGAAGTTCCATTGAATTTGGATTTAATATTCATGAAGTTCCTAGAGGACTAGGCTCATGAAGTTCCTTTGGATTTGGATTAGAGGTTCATGAGTTCCAGAGGATTAGGCTCATGAAGTTCCTTCTTATTTGGATTAAAGGCTCATGAGGTTCCAATAGGACTAAACTCATGGAGTTCCTTTAGATTTGGATTTTTCATGAGGTTCCTAGAGGACGAGGCTCATGAAGTTCTTTTGGATTTGGATTAAAGGTTCATTAGGTTCCTATAGGACTAGGCTCATGAAGTTCATTCGGGTTTGGATTAAGGTCCATGAGGTTCCTGAAGGACTATGCTCATGTAGTTCCTCTTGATTTGGATTTAAGGTTCATGAGGCTCATAGAGGACTAGTCTCATGAAGTTCCATTGAATTTGGATTTAAGTTTCATGAAGTTTCGAGAGGACTAGGCCCATGAAGTTCCTTAGGATTTTGGATTTAAGGTTCATGAGGTTCCTAAAGGACTAGGCTCATGAAGTTCCTTCTTATTTGGATTAAAGGTTCATGAGGTTCCTAGGCATTACTTGGTCCTAGGATCATGGAGTTCCTTTGGATTTGGACTTTTCCCTAGAGGACGAGGCTCATGATGTTCATTCGGATTTGGATTAAAGGTTCATGAGGTTCCTAGAGGACTAGGCTCATAAAGTTCCTTTAGATTTGGATTTAAGTTTCATGAGGTTCCCAGAAGACTAGTGTTGGGCTTGAAGGCATCCCGCTGCATTAGCTTAAAAATGCACGAGGCGCGGCTTGCGATTTGACTGTGAGATCTGCACTAGAATGTGGTTAAATGAAATGATTTGGACTACTCATACCAACAAGATGCATCTTCTTTTCGTATCCATCTCATAGAAACTCCAAAAATAGCGTGCTTGGCACGGAGTAGTTATGGGATGGGTGACCCCTGGGAAGTTTCTCAAAGTGCGCGAGTGAGGACAAAGCGCGCTAGAAAAGACTCATGTTGGACAAAGTGACAGTCTTCATCGGGACCAACAATTGGTATCGGAGCAGTATCGGCACAAGTTCCGTATCCTACGGTGAAGTCGAGAGTAGAACCGAGTGCGGAGAGGCGGGCAAGCGGCAAATGTTGCTTGGCTAGAACTAAGATGTTGGCGCGGTGGAGGTTGAGTGCTAGAGGGCTATGTGATCAAATCTAGTATGCTTTTGATATCTTTGATGTCAAGTGTTGGAATGTCTAGCCGCTAGAGGAATGTGAATGAATCTGTGTGATCAAATCTAGTTCGCGGAGGTTTCCGGACTATGGGGCTGAAATGCTTCCGGATCTGGGAGGGGGATTGTTGGGCTTCGGTCAACATCCTACCCGCATTAGCTTTAAAAATACGCGAGGCGTGGCTTGCGATTCGACTGTGAGATCTGATAGAAAGTGGTTCAATGAATTGATTTGGACTACTCATACCAACAAGATGCATCTCCTTTTCTCGGTATCTATCTCATAGAAACTCCAAAGTTAAGCGTGCTTGGCACGGTAGTTATGGTATGGGTGACCCCTTGGGAAGTTTCTCAGTGCGCGAGTGAGGACAAAGCGCGCTAGAAAAGACTCGTGTTGGTACGGTGAAGGCCAGTCTTCATCATTCGGGGACCAACAACTAGGCTCATGAAGTTCCAGTGAATTTGGATTTATGTTTCACGAAGTTCATAGAGGACTAGGCTCATGAAGTTCCTTTAGATTTTGGTTAAAGGTTTATCAAGTTCCTAGAAGACTAGGCTCATGAAGTTCCTTCGAATTTTGATTAAAGGTTCATGAGGTTCCTAAAGGACTAGGCTCAAGAGGTTCCTAAAGGACTAGACTCAAGAGGTTCTTTTGAATTTAGATTTAAGGTGCATGAGATTACTAGTGGACTAGGCTCATGAAGTTCTTCTGGTTTTGGATTAAAGGTTCATAGAGTTCCTAGAGGACTAGGCTCATGACGTTCCTTTGGATTTAAATTAAAGGTTCATGAGGTTCCTAGAGGAACAGGCTCATGAAATTCCTTTGGATTTGGGTTTAAGGTTCATGAGGTTCCTAGAGGACTAGGCTCATGAAGTTCCATTGAATTTGGATTTAAGTTTCATGAGGTTCCGAGAGGACTAAGCTCATGAACTTCCTTAGGATTTTGGATTTAAAGTTCATGAAGTTCCTAGAGGATTAGGCTCATGAAGTTCCTTCTTATTTGGATTAAAGGATCATGAGGTTCCTAGAGGACGAGGCTAATGAAGTTCCTTTGGATTTGGATTTAAGGTTCATGAGGTTCTAGAGGACTAGGCTCATGAAGTTCCATTGAATTTGGACTTATGTTTCATGAGGTTCCTAGAGGACTAGGCTCATGAACTTCCATTGTATATGGATTTAAGTTTCATGAAGTTCCTATAGGAATAAGCTCATGAAGTTCATTCGGATTTGGATTTAAGGTTCATGAGGTTCCTAGAGGACTAGACTCAAGAAGTTCCTTTGAATTTGGATCTTAGGTTCATGAGGTTCCTAGAGGACTAGAATCATAAATTTCTTTTGGATTTGTATTAAAGGTTCATGGAGTTCCTTGAGGACTAGTCTCATGAAGTTCCTTCGAATTTAGATTAAAGGTTCATGAGGTTCCTAAAGGACTAGGCTCATGAAGTTCCTTCTTATTTGGATTAAAGGTTTATGAGTTTCATAGAGGACAAGGATCGTGGAATTCCTTTGGATTTGGATTTTTCATGAGGTTCCTGGAGGATGAGGCTCATGAAGTTCCTTCGGATTTGGATTAAAGGTTCATGAGGTTCCAAGAGGACTAGGCTCATGAAGTTCCTTTGGATTTGGATTTAAGTTTCATGAGGTTCCTAGAAGACTAGGCTCATAAAGTTCCTTTGAATTTGGATTTTTGTTTCATGGAGTTCCTAGGGGACTAGGCTCATGAAGTTCCTTTAGATTTTGATTAAAGGTTTATGAGGTTCCTAGAGGACTAAGCTCATGAAGTTCCTTCGAATTTGGATTAAAGGTTCATGAGGTTCCTAAAGGACTAGGCTCAAGAGGTTCATTTGAATTTGGATTTAAGGTTCATGAGATTCATAGAGGACTAGGCTCATGAAGTTCTTCTAGTTTTGGATTAAAGGTTCATAGAGTTCATAGAGCACTAGGCTCATGACATTCCTTTAAAGGTTCATGAGGTTCCTAGAGGACTGGGCTCATGAAATTCCTTCGGATTTGGATTAAAGGTTAATGAGGTTCCTAGAGGACGAGGCTCATGAAGTTCCATTGAATTTGGATTTAAGTTTCATGAGGTTCCTAGAGGAGTAGGCTCACGAAGTTCCATTGGATTTGGATTTAAGTTTCATGAAGTTCGTATAGGAATAAGCTCATGAAGTTCCTTCATATTTAGATTTAAGGTTCATGACGTCCCTACAGGACTAGACTCAAGAAGTTCATTTGAATTTGGATTTAAGGTTCATGAG
Source organism: Orobanche coerulescens (assembly GCA_033398695.1). NCBI lineage: Eukaryota > Viridiplantae > Streptophyta > Magnoliopsida > Lamiales > Orobanchaceae > Orobanche > Orobanche coerulescens. The sequence goes on from CM065806.1 coordinate 109,487,382, forward strand.
GTTCCTAAAGGACTAGTCTCATGTAGTTATTTTGGAATTGGATTAAAGGTTCATGAGGTTCATAGGGGACTCGACTCGTGGAGTTCCATTGAATTTGGATTTAAGTTTCATGAAGTTCTGAGAGGACTAGGCTCATGAAGTTCCTTAGGATTTTGGATTTAAGGTTCATGAGGTTCCTAGAGGATTAGGCTCATAAAGTTCCTTCTTATTTGAATTAAAGGTTCATGAGGTTCCTAGAGGACTAAACTCATGGAGTTCCTTTGGATTTGGATTTTTCATGAGGTTCCTAGAGGACGAGGCTCATGAAGTTCCTTTGGATTTGGATTAAAGGTTCATGAGGTTCCTAGAGGACTAGGCTCATGAAGTTCCTTCGGATTTGGACTAAGGTCCATGAGGTTCCTAGAGGAGTATGCTCATGAAGTTCCTTTGGATTTGGATTTAAGGGTCATGAGGTTCCTAGAGGACTAGGCTCATGAAGTTCCTTTAGATTTTGATTAAAGGTTTATGAGGTTCCTAGAGGACTAAGATCATGAAGTTCCTAAAGGACTAGGCTCAAGAGGTTCTTTTGAATTTGAATTTAAGGTTCATGAGATTAATAGAGGACTAGGCTCATGAAGTTCTTCTAGTTTTGGATTAAAGGTTCATAGAGTTCATAGAGCACTAGGCTCATGACATTTTTAAAGGTTTTGAGGAGGTCCTAGAGGACTGGGCTCATGAAATTCCTTCGGATTTGGATTAAAGGTTCATGAGGTTCAAAGAGGACTAGGCTCATGAAGCTCCTTTGGATTTGGATTTAAGTTTCATGAGGTTCCTAGAAGACTAGGCTCATGAAGTTCCATTGAATTTGGATTTTTGTTTCGTGGAGTTCCTAGGGGACTAGGCTCATGAAGTTCCTTTAGATTTTGATTAAAGGTTTATGAGGTTCCTAGAGGACTAAGCTCATGAAGTTCCTTTGAATTTGGATTAAAGGTTCATGAGGTTCCTAAAGGACTAGGCTCAATAGGTTCTTTTGAATTTGGATTTAAGGTTCATGAGATTAATAGAGGACTAGGCTCATGAAGTTCTTCTAGTTTTGGATTAAAGGTTCATAGAGTTCATAGAGAACTAGGCTCATGACATTCCTTTAAAGGTTCATGAGGTTGTTAGAGGACTGGGCTCATGAAATTCCTTGATTTGGATTAAAGGTTAATGAGGTTCCTAGAGGACGAGGCTCATGAAGTTCCATTGAATTTGGATTTAAGTTTCATAAGATTCTAGAGGACTAGGATCATGAATTTCCTTTGGATTTGGATTAAAGGTTCATCAGGTTCCTAGAGGACTACACTCAAGAAGTTCATTTGAATTTGGATTTAAGGTTCATGAGGTTCCTAGACTAGGCTCATGAAGTTCCATTGAATTCGGATTTAAGATTCATGAAGTTCGTATAGGAATAAGCTCATGAAGTTCCTTCATATTTAGATTTAAGGTTCATGAGGTCCCTACAGACTAGACTCAAGAAGTTCATTTGAATTTGGATTTAAGGTTCATGAGGTTCCTAAAGGACTAGGCTCATGTAGTTCTTTGGATTTGATTAAAGGTACATGGAATTCTTAAAGGACAAGGCTCATGAAGTTCCTTTGGATTTTGATTTAAGGTTCATGAGGTTCATAGGGACTCGACTCGTGGAGTTCCATTGAATTTGGATTTAAGTTTCATGAAGTTACGAGAGGACTAGGCTCATGAAGTTCCTTAGGATTTTGATTTAAGGTTCATGAGGTTCCTAGAGGATTAGGCTCATAAAGTTCCTTCTTATTTGAATTAAAGGTTCATGAGGTTCCTTGAGGACTAAACTCATGGAGTTCCTTCGATTTGGATTTTTCATGAGGTTCATAGAGGACGAGGCTAATGAAGTTCCTTTAGATTTGGATTAATGGTTCATGAAGTTCCTAGAGGACTAGGCTCATGAAGTTCCTTCGATTTTGATTAAGGTCCATGAGGTTCCTAGAGGACTATGCTCATGAAGTTCCTTTGGATTTGGATTTAAGGTTCATGAGGTTCCTAGAGGACTAAGCTCATGACTGGAGTTTCCGATTTGGATTAAAGATTCATGAGAGGTTTATATAGACTAGGCGGAGTTCCTTTCAATTTAGATTTAAGGTTCATGAGGTTACTAGAGGACTAAACTCATGAAGTTCCTTTGGATTTGGATTTAAGGTTCATGAGGTTCCTAGAGGACTAGGCTCATGAAGTTCCTTTGGATTTGGATTAAAGGTTCATGAGGTTCCTAGAGGACTAGGCTCATGAAGTTCCTTCGATTTGGATTTAAGGTTCATGAGGTTCCTAGAGGACTAGGCTCATGAAGTTCCATTGAATTGGATTTAAGATTCATGAAGTTCCTAGAGGACTAGGCTCATGAAGTTCCTTTGGATTTGGATTAGAGGTTCATGAGTTCCAGAGGATTAGGCTCATGAAGTTCCTTCTTATTTGGATTAAAGGCTCATGAGGTTCCAATAGGACTAAACTCATGGAGTTCCTTTAGATTTGGATTTTTCATGAGGTTCCTAGAGGACGAGGCTCATGAAGTTCTTTTGGATTTGGATTAAAGGTTCATTAGGTTCCTATAGGACTAGGCTCATGAAGTTCATTTGGGTTTGGATTAAGGTCCATTGAGGTTCCTGAAGGACTATGCTCATGTAGTTCCTCTTGATTTGGATTTAAGGTTCATGAGGCTCATAGAGGACTAGTCTCATGAAGTTCCATTGAATTTGGATTTAAGTTTCATGAAGTTTCGGGAGGACTAGGCCCATGAAGTTCCTTAAGATTTTGGATTTAAGGTTCATGAGGTTCCTAAAGGACTAGGCTCATGAAGTTCCTTCTTATTTGGATTAAAGTTTCATGAGGTTCCTAGGCATTGCTGGTCCTAGGATCATGGAGTTCCTAGGGGACTAGGCTCATGAAGTTCCTTTAGATTTTGATTAAAGGTTTATGAGGTTCCTAGAGGACTAAGCTCATGAAGTTCCTTTGAATTTGGATTAAAGGTTCATGAGGTTCCTAAAGGACTAGGCTCAATAGGTTCTTTTGAATTTGGATTTAAGGTTCATGAGATTAATAGAGGACTAGGCTCATGAAGTTCTTCTAGTTTTGGATTAAAGGTTCATAGAGTTCATAGAGCACTAGGCTCATGACATTCCTTTAAAGGTTCATGAGGTTGTTAGAGAGGGGGCTCTCATGAAATTTTCGGATTTGATTAAAGGTTAATGAGGTTCCTAGAGGACGAGGATCATGAAGTTCCATTGAATTTGGATTTAAGTTTCATAAGATTCCTAGAGGACTAGGATCATGAATTTCCTTTGATTTGGATTAAAGGTTCATGAGGTTCCTAGAGGACTACACTCAAGAAGTTCATTTGAATTTGGATTTAAGGTTCATGAGGTTCCTAGACGACTAGGCTCATGAAGTTCCATTGATTCGGATTTAAGATTCATGAAGTTCGTATAGGAATAAGCTCATGAAGTTCCTTCATATTTAGATTTAAGGTTCATGAGGTCCCTAGAGGACTAGACTCAAGAAGTTCATTTGAATTTGGATTTAAGGTTCATGAGGTTCCTAAAGGACTAGGCTCATGTAGTTCTTTTGGATTTGGATTAAAGGTACATGGAATTCTTAAAGGACAAGGCTCATGAAGTTCCTTTGGATTTTGATTTAAGGTTCATGAGGTTCATAGGGGACTCGACTCGTGGAGTTCCATTGAATTTGGATTTAAGTTTCATGAAGTTCTGAGAGGACTAGGCTCATGAAGTTCCTTAGGATTTTGAATTTAAGGTTCATGAGGTTCCTAGAGGATTAGGCTCATAAAGTTCCTTCTTATTTGAATTAAAGGTTCATGAGGTTCCTTGAGGACTAAACTCATGGAGTTCCTTTGGATTTGGATTTTCATGAGGTTCATAGAGGACGAGGCTAATGAAGTTCCTTTAGATTTGGATTAATGGTTCATGAAGTTCCTAGAGGACTAGGCTCATGAAGTTCCTTCGATTTTGATTAAGGTCCATGAGGTTCATAGCGGTCTATTCTAATTAATTTCCTTTGTATTTGGATTTAAGGTTCATGAGGTTCCTAGAGGACTAAGCTCATGAAGTTCCTTTTAATTTAGATTTAAGGTTCATGAGGTTCCTAGAGGACTAAACTCATGAAGTTCCTTAATATTTGGATTTAAGGTTCATGAGGTTCCTAGAGGACTAGGCTCATGAAGTTCCTTTGGATTTGGATTAAAGGTTCATGAGGTTCCTAGAGGACTAGCTCATGAAGTTCCTTTGGATTTGATTAAGGTTCATGAGGTTCCTAGAGGACTAAGCTCATGAAGTTCCTTTGAATTTGGATTTAAGATTCATGAGGTTCCTAGAGGACTAGGCTCATGAAGTTCCTTTTAATTTGGATTTAAGGTTCATGAGGATCCTAGAGGACTAAACTCATGAAGTTCCTTTGGATTTGGATTTTCATGAGGTTCCTAGAGGACGAGGCTCATGAAGTTCCTTTGGATTTGGATTAAAGGTTCATGAGGTTCCTAGAGGACTAGGCTCATGAAGTTCATTTGGATTTGGATTAAAGGTCCATTGAGTTCCTAGAGGACTAGGCTCATGAAGTTCCTCTTGATTTGGATTTAAGGTTCATGAGGCTCATAGAGGACTAGTCTCATGAAGTTCCATTGAATTTGGATTTAAGTTTCATGAAGTTCCTAGAGGACTAGGCTCATGAAGTTCCTTAAGATTTTGGATTTAAGGTTCATGAGGTTCCTAGAGGACTAGGCTCATGAAGTTCCTTCTTATTTGGATTAAAGGTTCATGAGGTTCTAGAGGACTAAACTCATGGAGTTCCTTTAGATTTGGATTTTTCATGAGGTTCCTAGAGGACGAGGCTCATGAAGTTCATTCGGATTTGGATTAAAGGTTCATGAGGTTCCTAGAGGACTAGGCTCATGAAGTTCCTTTAGATTTGGATTAAGGTCCATGAGGTTCCTAGAGGACTATGCTCATGTAGTTCCTCTTGATTTGGATTTAAGGTTCATGAGATTCATAGAGGACTAGTCTAATGAAGTTCCATTGAATTTAGATTTAAGTTTCATGAAGTTTCGAGAGGACTAGGCCCATGAAGTTCCTTAAGATTTTGGATTTAAGGTTCATGAGATTCCTAGAAGACTAGGCTCATGAAGTTCCTTCTTATTTGGATTAAAGGTTCATGAGGTTCCTAGATTGACTAGGATCATGGAGTTCCTTCGATTTGGACTTTTCCCTAGAGGACTAAGCTCATGAAGTTCATTGAATTGGATTAAAGGTTCATGAGGTTCCTAGAGGACTAGGCTCATAAAGTTCCTTTAGATTTGGATTTAAGTTTCATGAAGTTCCTATAAGAATAAGCTCATGAAGTTCCTTCGGATTTGGATTTAATGTTCATGAGGCGGCTTCTTAGAGGACTAGACTCAAGAAGTTCATTTGAATTTGGATTTAAGGTTCATGAGGTTCCTAGAGGACTAGGGTCATGAAGTTCTTTTGGATTTGGATTAAAGGTACATGGAGTTCTAGAGGACAAGGCTCATGAAGTTCCTTCGGATTTTGATTTAAGGTTCATGAGGCTCATAGAGCACTAGGCTCGTGAAGTTCCATTGAATTTGGATTTAAGTTTCATGAAGTTCCGAGAGGACTAGGCTCATGAAGTTCCTTAGGATTTTGGATTTAAGAGTCATGAGGTTCATAGGGGACTAGGCTCGTGAAGTTCCATTGAATTTGGATTTAAGGTTCATGATGTTTCTAGAGGACTAAACTCATGGATTTCCTATAGATTTAGATTTTCATGAGGTTCCTAGAGGACGAGGCTCATGAAGCTCCTTTGGATTTGGATTAAAGGTTCATGAGGTTCCTAGAGGACTAAGCTCATGAAGTTCCTTCGATTTGGATTAAGGTCCATGCGGTACCTAGAGGACTATGCTCATGAAGTTCCTCTGGATTTGGATTTAAGGTTCATGAGATTCCTAGAGTACTAGGCTAATGAAGTTCCATTGAATTTAGATTTATGTTTCATGAAGTTCATAGAGGACTAGGCTCATGAAGTTCCTTAATATTTTGGATTTAAGGTTTATGAGGTTCCTAGAAGATTAGGCTCATGAAGTTCCTTCTTATGTGGATTAAAGGTTCATGAGGTTCCTAGAGACTAGGCTCATGAAGTTCCTTTGGATTTGGATTTTTCATGAGGTTCCTAGAGGACTAGGCTCATGAAGTTCCATTGAATTTGGATTTAAGGTTCATGAGGTTCCTAGAGGACTAGGCTCATGAAGTTCCATCGATTTGGATTTAACTTTCATGAAGTTCCTTTAGGAATAGGATCATGAAGTTCATTAGGATTTGTATTTAAATTTCATGAGTTTCCTAGAGGACTAGACTCAAGAAGTTCATTTGAATTTGGATTTAAGGTTCATGAGGTTCCTAGAGGACTAGGCTCATGAAGTTCTTTTAGATTCGGATTAAAGGTACATGGAGTTCCTAGAGGACAAGGCTCATGAAGTTCCTTCGGATTTTGATTTAAGGTTCATGAGGCTCATATAGGTATTGGCTCGTGTAGTTACTTTGTATTTGGATTTAAGTTTCATGAAGTTCCGAGAGGACTAGGCTCATGAACTTCCTTAGGATTTTGATTTAAGATTCATGAGGTTCATAGGGACTAGGCTCGTGAAGTTCCATTGAATTTGGATTTAAGGTTCATGATGTTTCTAGAGGACTAAACTCATGGATTTCCTTTAGATTTAGATTAAGGTTTCATGAGGTTCCTAGAGGACGAGGCTCATGAAGTTCCTTTCGATTTGGATTAAAGGTTCATGAGGTTCCTAGAGGACTAAGCTCATGAAGTTCCTTTGATTTGGATTAAGGTCCATGCGGTTCCTATAGGACTATGCTCATGAAGTTCCTCGGATTTGAATTTAAGGTTCATGAGATTCCTAGAGTACTAGGCTAATGAAGTTCCATTGAATTTAGATTTATGTTTCATGAAGTTCCGAGAGGACTAGGCTCATGAAGTTCCTTAGGATTTGGATTTAAGATTCATGAGGTTCATAGAGGACTAGGCTCGTGAAGTTCCATTGAATTTGGATTTAAGGTTCATGATGTTTCTAGAGGACTAAACTCATGGATTTCCTTTAGATTTAGATTTTTCATGAGGTTCCTAGAGGACGAGGCTCATGAAGCTCCTTTGGATTTGGATTAAAGGTTCATGAGGTTCCTAGGGACTAAGCTCATGAAGTTCCTTGCATTTGGATTAAGGTCCATGCGGTTCCTAGAGGACTATGCTCATGAAGTTCCTCCGGATTTGGATTTAAGGTTCATGAGATTCCTAGAGTACTAGGCAATGAAGTTCCATTAAATTTAGATTTATGTTTCATGAAGTTCCGAGAGGACTAGGCTCATGAAGTTCCTTAATATTTTGGATTTAAGGTTCATGAGGTTCAGAAGATTAGGCTCATGAAGTTCCTTCTTATGTGGATTAAAGGTTCATGAGGTTCCTAGAGACTAGCTCATGAAGTTCCTTTGGATTTGGATTTTTCATTAGGTTCCTAGAGGACTAGGCTCATGAAGTTCCATTGAATTTGGATTTTACTTTCATGAGGTTCCTAGAGGACTAGGATCATGAAGTTCCATTGGATTTGGATTTAAGTTTCATGAAGTTCCTATAAGAATAAGCTCATGAAGTTCCTTCGGATTTGGATTTAATGTTCATGAGGTTCCTAGAGGACTAGACTCAAGAAGTTCATTTGAATTTGGATTTAAGGTTCATGAGGTTCCTAGAGGACTAGGCTCATGAAGTTCTTTGATTTGGATTAAAGGTACATGGAGTTCCTAGAGGACAAGGCTCATGAAGTTCCTTCGGATTTTGATTTAAGGTTCATGAGGCTCATAGAGGACTAGCTCGTGAAGTTCCATTGAATTTGGATTTAAGTTTCATGAAGTTCCGAGAGGACTAGGCTCATGAAGTTCCTTAGGATTTTGGATTTAAGATTCATGAGGTTCATAGGGGACTAGGCTCGTGAAGTTCCATTGAATTTGGATTTAAGGTTCATGATGTTTCTAGAGGACTAAACTCATGGATTTCCTTTAGATTTAGATTTTTCATGAGGTTCCTAGATGACGAGGCTCATGAAGCTCCTTTGGATTTGGATTAAAGGTTCATGAGGTTCCATGAGGACTAAGCTCCTGAAGTTCCTTCGGATTTAGATTAAGGTCCATGCGGTTCCTAGAGGACTATGCTCATGAAGTTCCTATGGATTTGGATTTAAGGTTCATGAGATTCCTAGAGTACTAGGCTAATGAAGTTCCATTGAATTTAGATTTATGTTTCATGAAGTTCCGAGAGGACTAGGCTCATGAAGTTCCTTAATATTTTGATTTAAGGTTCATGAGGTTCCTAGAAAATTAGGCTCATGAAGTTCCTTCTTATGTGGATTAAAGGTTCATGAGGTTCCTAGAGACTAGGCTCATGAAGTTCCTTTGGATTTGGATTTTCATGAGGTTCCTAAAGGACTAGGCTCATGAAGTTCCATTGAATTTGATTTAAGGTTCATGAGGTTCCTAGAGGACTAGGCTCATGAAGTTTCATTGATTTGCATTTAAGTTTCATGAAGTTCCTATTAGAATAAGCTCATGAAGTTCCTTCGGATTTGGATTTAATGTTCATGAGGTTCTTAGAGGACTAGACTCAAGAAGTTCATTTGAATTTGGATTTAAGGTTCATGAGGTTCCTAGAGGACTAGGCTCATGAAGTTCTTCGATTTGGATTAAAGGTACATGGAGTTCCTAGAGGACAAGGCTCATGAAGTTCCTTCGGATTTTTATTTAAGGTTCATGAGGCTCATAGAGGACTGTGCTCGTGAAGTTCCATTGAATTTGGATTTAAGTTTCATGAAGTTCCGAGAGGACTAGGCTCATGAAGTTCCTTAGGATTTTGGATTTAAGATTCATGAGGTTCATAGGGACTAGGCTCGTGAAGTTCCATTGAATTTGGATTTAAGGTTCATGATGTTTCTAGAGGACTAAACTCATGGATTTCCTTTAGATTTAGATTTTCATGAGGTTCCTAGAGGACGAGGCTCATGAAGCTCATTCGGATTTGGATTAAAGGTTCATGAGGTTCCTAGAGGACTAAGCTCATGAAGTTCCTTCTGATTGGATTAAGGTCCATGCGGTTCCTAGAGGACTATGCTCATGAAGTTCCTCGGATTCGGATTTAAGGTTCATGAGATTCCTAGAGTACTAGGCTAATGAAGTTCCATTGAATTTAGATTTATGTTTCATGAAGTTCCGATAGGACTAGGCTCATGAAGTTCCTTAATATTTTGGATTTAAGGTTCATGAGGTTCCTAGAAGATTAGGCTCATGAAGTTCCTTCTTATGTGGATTAAAGGTTCATGAGGTTCCTAGAGACTAGGCTCATGAAATTCCTTCGATTTGGATTTTCATGAGGTTCCTAGAGGATAGGCTCATGAAGTTCCATTGAATTTGATTTAAGGTTCATGAGGTTCCTAGAGGACTAGGCTCATGAAGTTCCATTGATTTGGATTTAAGTTTCATGAAGTTCCTATAAGAATAAGCTCATGAAGTTCCTTCGATTGGATTTAATGTTCATGAGGTTCCTAGAGGACTAGACTCAAGAAGTTCATTTGAATTTGGATTTAAGGTTCATGAGGTTCCTAGAGGACTAGGCTCATGAAGTTCTTTGGATTTGGATTAAAGGTACATGGAGTTCCTAGAGGACAAGGCTCATGAAGTTCCTTCGGATTGTGATTTAAGGTTCATGAGGCTCATAGAGGACTAGGCTCGTGAAGTTCCATTGAATTTGGATTTAAGTTTCATGAAGTTCCGAGAGGACTAGGCTCATGAAGTTCCTTAGATTTTGGATTTAAGATTCATGAGGTTCATAGGGGACTAGGCTCGTGAAGTTCCATTGAATTTGGATTTAAGGTTCATGATGTTTCTAGAGGACTAAACTCATGGATTTCCTTTAGATTTAGATTTTTCATGAGGTTCCTAGAGGACGAGGCTCATGAAGCTCCTTGATTTGGATTAAAGGTTCATGAGGTTCCATGAGGACTAAGCTCTGAAGTTCCTTCGGATTTAGATTAAGGTCCATGCGGTTCTGAGGACTATGCTCATGAAGTTCCTCTGGATTTGGATTTAAGGTTCATGAGATTCCTAGAGTACTAGGCTAATGAAGTTCCATTGAATTTAGATTTATGTTTCATGAAGTTCCGAGAGGACTAGGCTCATGAAGTTCCTTAATATTTTGGATTTAAGGTACATGTGTTTCCTATAAGATTAGGCTCATGAAGTTCATTCTTATGTGGATTAAAGGTTCATGAGGTTCTAGAGACTAGGCTCATGAAGTTCCTTTGGATTTGGATTTTCATGAGGTTCCTAGAGGACTAGGCTCATGAAGTTCCATTGAATTTGGATTTAAGGTTCATGAGGTTCTAGAGGACTAGGCTCATGAAGTTTCATTGATTTGCATTTAAGTTTCATGAAGTTCCTATTAGAATAAGCTAATGAAGTTCCTTCTGATTTGGATTTAATGTTCATGAGGTTCTTAGAGGACTAGACTCAAGAAGTTCATTTGAATTTGGATTTAAGGTTCATGAGGTTCCTAGAGGACTAGGCTCATGAAGTTCTTTTGGATTTGGATTAAAGGTACATGGAGTTCCTAGAGGACAAGGCTCATGAAGTTCCTTCGGATTTTTATTTAAGGTTCATGAGGCTCATAGAGGACTAGGCTCGTGAAGTTCCATTGAATTTGGATTTAAGTTTCATGAAGTTCCGAGAGGACTAGGCTCATGAAGTTCCTTAGGATTTGGATTTAAGTTTCATGAGGATCATAGTGGACTAGGCTCGTGAAGTTCCATTGAATTTGGATTTAAGGTTCATGATGTTTCTAGAGGACTAAACTCATGGATTTCCTTTAGATTTAGATTTTTCATGAGGTTCCTAGAGGACGAGGCTCATGAAGCTCATTCGATTTGGATTAAAGGTTCATGAGGTTCCTAGAGGACTAAGCTCATGAAGTTCCTTCGGATTGGATTAAGGTCCATGCGGTTCCTAGAGGACTATGCTCATGAAGTTCCTCTGGATTTGGATTTAAGGTTCATGAGATTCCTAGAGTACTAGGCTAATGAAGTTCCATTGAATTTAGATTTATGTTTCATGAAGTTCCGATAGACTAGGCTCATGAAGTTCCTTAATATTTTGGATTTAAGGTTCATGAGGTTCCTAGAAGATTAGGCTCATGAAGTTCCTTCTTATGTGGATTAAAGGTTCATGAGGTTCCTAGAGACTAGGCTCATGAAATTCCTTCGATTTGGATTTTCATGAGGTTCCTAGAGGATAGGCTCATGAAGTTCCATTGAATTTGGATTTAAGGTTCATGAGGTTCCTAGAGGACTAGGCTCATGAAGTTCCATCGATTTGGATTTAAGTTTCATGAAGTTCCTATAAGAATAAGCTCATGAAGTTCCTTCGATTTGGATTTAATGTTCATGAGGTTCCTAGAGGACTAGACTCAAGAAGTTCATTTGAATTTGGATTTAAGGTTCATGAGGTTCCTAGAGGACTAGGCTCATGAAGTTCTTTTCGATTCGATTAAAGGTACATGGAGTTCCTAGAGGACAAGGCTCATGAAGTTCCTTCGGATTGTGATTTAAGGTTCATGAGGCTCATAGAGGACTAGGCTCGTGAAGTTCCATTGAATTTGGATTTAAGTTTCATGAAGTTCCGAGAGGACTAGGCTCATGAAGTTCCTTAGGATTTTGGATTTAAGATTCATGAGGTTCATAGGGACTAGGCTCGTGAAGTTCCATTGAATTTGGATTTAAGGTTCATGATGTTTCTAGAGGACTAAACTCATGGATTTCCTTTAGATTTAGATTTTCATGAGGTTCCTAGAGGACGAGGCTCATGAAGCTCCTTTGGATTTGGATTAAAGGTTCATGAGGTTCCATGAGGACTAAGCTCCTGAAGTTCCTTCTGATTTAGATTAAGGTCCATGCGGTTCCTAGAGGACTATGCTCATGAAGTTCCTCGGATTTGGATTTAAGGTTCATGAGATTCCTAGAGTACTAGGCTAATGAAGTTCCATTGAATTTAGATTTATGTTTCATGAAGTTCCGAGAGGACTAGGCTCATAAAGTTCCTTAATTATTTGGATTTAAGGTTCATGTGGTTCCTAGACGAATAGGCTCCTGAAGTTCCTTCTTATGTGGATTAAAGGTTCATGAGGTTCCTAGAGACTAGGCTCATGAAGTTCCTTCGATTTGGATTTTCATGAGGTTCCTAGAGGACTAGGCTCATGAAGTTCCATCAATTTGGATTTAAGGTTCATGAGGTTCCTAGAGGACTAGGCTCATGAAGTTTCATTGATTTGCATTTAAGTTTCATGAAGTTCCTATTAGAATAAGCTCATGAAGTTCCTTCGGATTGGATTTAATGTTCATGAGGTTCTTAGAGGACTAGACTCAAGAAGTTCATTTGAATTTGGATTTAAGGTTCATGAGGTTCCTAGAGGACTAGGCTCATGAAGTTCTTTTGGATTTGGGATTAAAGGTACATGGAGTTCCTAGAGGACAAGGCTCATGAAGTTCCTTCGGATTTTGATTTAAGGTTCATGAGGCTCATAGAGGACTAGGCTCGTGAAGTTCCATTGTATTTGGATTTAAGTTTCATGAAGTTCCGAGAGGACTAGGCTCATGAAGTTCCTTAGGATTTTGGATTTAAGATTCATGAGGTTCATAGGGGACAAGGCTCGTGAAGTTCCATTGAATTTGGATTTAAGGTTCATGATGTTTCTAGAGGACTAAACTCATGGATTTCCTTTAGATTTAGATTTTCATGAGGTTCCTAGAGGACGAGGCTCATGAAGCTCCTTTAGATTTGGATTAAAGGTTCATGAGGTTCCTAGAGGACTAAGCTCATGAAGTTCCTTCGGATTTGGATTAAGGTCCATGCGGTTCCTATAGGACTATGCTCATGAAGTTCCTCTGGATTTGGATTTAAGGTTCATGAGATTCCTAGAGTACTAGGCTAATGAAGTTCCATTGAATTTAGATTTATGTTTCATGAAGTTCCGAGAGGACTAGGCTCATGAAGTTCCTTAGGATTTTGGATTTAAGATTCATGAGGTTCATAGGGGACTAGGCTCGTGAAGTTCCATTGAATTTGGATTTAAGGTTCATGATGTTTCTAGAGGACTAAACTCATGGATTTCCTTAGATTTAGATTTTTCATGAGGTTCCTAGAGGACGAGGCTCATGAAGCTCCTTTGGATTCGATTAAAGGTTCATTAGGTTCCTGAGGACTAAGCTCATGAAGTTCCTTCGGATTGGATTAAGGTCCATGCGGTTCCTATAGGACTATGCTCATGAAGTTCCTCCGGATTTGGATTTAAGGTTCATGAGATTCCTAGAGTACTAGGCTAATGAAGTTCCATTGAATTTAGATTTATGTTTCATGAAGTTCGAGAGGACTAGGCTCATGAAGTTCCTCAGATTTTGGATTTAAGATTCATGAGGTTCATAGGGGACTAGGCTCGTGAAGTTCCATTGAATTTGGATTTAAGGTTCATGATGTTTCTAGAGGACTAAACTCATGGATTTCCTTTAGATTTAGATTTTTCATGAGGTTCCTAGAGGACGAGGCTCATGAAGCTCCTTTGGATTTGGATTAAAGGTTCATGAGGTTCCTAGAGGACTAAGCTCATGAAGTTCCTTCGGATTCGGATTAAGGTCCATGCGGTTCCTAGAGGACTATGCTCATGAAGTTCCTCTGGATTTGGATTTAAGGTTCATGAGATTCCTAGAGTACTAGGCTAATGAAGTTCCATTAAATTTAGATTTATGTTTCATGAAGTTCGAGAGGACTAGGCTCATGAAGTTCCTTAATATTGGGATTTAAGGTTCATGAGGTTCCTAGAAGATTAGGCTCATGAAGTTCCTTCTTATGTGGATTAAAGGTTCATGAGGTTCCTAGAGACTAGGCTCATGAAGTTCCTTCGATTTGGATTTTCATGAGGTTCCTAGAGGACTAGGCTCATGAAGTTCCATTGAATTTGGATTTAACGCTCATGAGGTTCCTAGAGGACTAGGCTCATGAAGTTCCATTGGATTTGGATTTAAGTTTCATGAAGTTCCTATAAGAATAAGCTCATGAAGTTCCTTCGGATTTGGATTTAATGTTCATGAGGTTCCTAGAGGACTAGACTCAAGAAGTTCATTTGAATTTGGATTTAAGGTTCATGAGGTTCCTAGAGGACTAGGCTCATGAAGTTCTTTTGGATTTGGATTAAAGGTACATGGAGTTCCTAGAGGACAAGGCTCATGAAGTTCCTTCGGATTTTGATTTAAGGTTCATGAGGCTCATAGAGGACTAGGCTCGTGAAGTTCCATTGAATTTGGATTTAAGTTTCATGAAGTTAGAGAGGACTAGGCTAATGAAGTTCCTTAGAATTTTGGATTTAAGATTCATGAGGTTCATAGGGACTAGGCTCGTGAAGTTCCATTGAATTTGGATTTAAGGTTCATGATGTTTCTAGAGGACTAAACTCATGGATTTCCTTTAGATTTAGATTTTTCATGAGGTTCCTAGAGGACGAGGCTCATGAAGCTCCTTTGGATTTGGATTAAAGGTTCATGAGGTTCCTAGAGGACTAAGCTCATGAAGTTCCTTCGGATTTGGATTAAGGTCCATGCGGTTCCTATAGGACTATGCTCATGAAGTTCCTCTGGATTTGGATTTAAGGTTCATGAGATTCCTAGAGTACTAGGCTAATGAAGTTCCATTGAATTTAGATTTATGTTTCATGAAGTTCCGAGAGGACTAGGCTCATGAAGTTCCTTAGATTTTGGATTTAAGATTCATGAGGTTCATAGGGGACTAGGCTCGTGAAGTTCCATTGAATTTGGATTTAAGGTTCATGATGTTTCTAGAGGACTAAACTCATGGATTTCCTTTAGATTTAGATTTTCATGAGGTTCCTAGAGGACGAGGCTCATGAAGCTCCTTTGGATTTGGATTAAAGGTTCATGAGGTTCCTAGAGGACTAAGCTCATGAAGTTCCTTCGGATTTGGATTAAGGTCCATGCGGTTCCTAGAGGACTATGCTCATGAAGTTCCTCTGTATTTGGATTTAAGGTTCATGAGATTCCTAGAGTACTAGGCTAATGAAGTTCCATTAAATTTAGATTTATGTTTCATGAAGTTCCGAGAGGACTAGGCTCATGAAGTTCCTTAATATTTTGGATTTAAGGTTCATGAGGTTCCTAGAAGATTAGGCTCATGAAGTTCCTTCTTATGTGGATTAAAGGTTCATGAGGTTCCTAGAGACTAGGCTCAAGAATTTCCCTTGGATTTGGATTTAAGTATCATGAGGTTCCTAGAGGACTAGACTCATGAAGTTCCATTGAATTTGGATTTAACGCTCATGAGGTTCCTAGAGGACTAGGCTCATGAAGTTCCATCGATTTGGATTTAAGTTTCATGAAGTTCTTATAAGAATAAGCTCATGAAGTTCCTTCGGATTTGGATTTAATGTTCATGTGGTTCCTAGAGGACTAGACTAAAGAAGTTCATTTGAATTTGGATTTAAGGTTCATGAGGTTCCTAGAGGACTAGGCTCATGAAGTTCTTTTATTTGGATTAAAGGTACATGGAGTTCCTAGAGGACAAGGCTCATGAAGTTCCTTCGGATTTTGATTTAAGGTTCATGAGGCTCATAGAGGACTAGGCTCGTGAAGTTCCATTGAATTTGGATTTAAGTTTCATGAAGTTCCGAGAGGACTAGGCTCATGAAGTTCCTTAGGATTTTGGATTTAAGATTCATGAGGTTCATAGGGGACTAGGCTCGTGAAGTTCCATTGAATTTGGATTTAAGGTTCATGATGTTTCTAGAGGACTAAACTCATGGATTTCCTTTAGATTTAGATTTTTCATGAGGTTCCTAGATGACGAGGCTCATGAAGCTCCTTTGGATTCGGATTAAAGGTTCATGAGGTTCCATGAGGACTAAGCTCTGGTTCCTTCGGATTTAGATTAAGGTCCATGCGGTTCCTAGAGGACTATGCTCATGAAGTTCCTCCGGATTTGGATTTAAGGTTCATGAGAGTCCTAGAGTACTAGGCTAATGAAGTTCCATTGAATTTAGATTTATGTTTCATGAAGTTCCGAGAGGACTAGGCTCATGAAGTTCCTTAATATTTTGGATTTAAGGTTCATGAGGTTCCTAGAAAATTAGGCTCATGAAGTTCCTTCTTATGTGGATTAAAGGTTCATGAGGTTCCTAGAGACTAGGCTCATGAAGTTCCTTTGGATTTGGATTTTTCATGAGGTTCCTAAAGGACTAGGCTCATGAAGTTCCATTGAATTTGGATTTAAGGTTCATGAGGTTCCTAGAGGACTAGGCTCATGAAGTTTCATTGGATTTGCATTTAAGTTTCATGAAGTTCCTATTAGAATAAGCTCATGAAGTTCCTTCGGATTTGAATTTAATGTTCATGAGGTTCTTAGAGGACTAGACTCAAGAAGTTCATTTGAATTTGGATTTAAAGTTCATGAGGTTCCTAGAGGACTAGGCTCATGAAGTTCTTTTGGATTTGGATTAAAGGTACATGGAGTTCCTAGAGGACAAGGCTCATGAAGTTCCTTCGGATTTTGATTTAAGGTTCATGAGGCTCATAGAGGACTAGGCTCGTGAAGTTCCATTGAATTTGGATTTAAGTTTCATGAAGTTCCGAGAGGACTAGGCTCATGAAGTTCCTTAGATTTTGGATTTAAGATTCATGAGGTTCATAGGGGACTAGGCTCGTGAAGTTCCATTGAATTTGGATTTAAGGTTCATGATGTTTCTGTTGGGATTTCTATGTATCGAATACAGAATAATCGGAGTAAAAACGCAGCGGAACAATAAATGTGAAAACCCAATTTAGGATCTCATGCAGTAATTTAATTGTTTAATAAAAGAGTTAATCAATTACCTTAATCCGATTGAACAATTCTAGATCCGGACTAGAAGTAGATGAATATCTCCTTCCTCTTTTGGTGATCCACACACGAACAATTCCACAAGCCGGATTGCTAGATCCTTACGAATAATATTGATAAATAGTACAACACAAATTCCTTACTAGAAGGATTGTACTATTGATCAAGATCAACTAAGGGAAGAGAGACGACCGACTCCGTTCTCCTACAATATGATGTAGATGGCCGATTTTTCTTCTCCTTGAAGGGCCGATTTTAGGTCTTGTATTCTCATGACAACTCCTTGTCCAAGACCTTATATATATACTAAGTAAACCCTAGATTCAATAATCTAGTATTTGCTTAGTTGCCTCAACTTATTAAATAATACAATATATATAATATCCAATATTATATATATTACTTATTATTTAATCTCCTTATAAATATAATATCCAATATTATATTTATTATTCCCGATTGATATTTATTCCTACTTGTCTATAATTGTCGTATGTGTGACCCAAAAGGCTTATATTATGTTGGCAATTATTTAATACCTTATTAAATAATAAATCATAAGCGGCCTCTAGCAAGACATTATGATTACCCAAATAATATAAGTTAATAGTCCATTAAACCTTTTAACGTGTCAAATCCCTTTGTCACGCGATATCATATTTGAACTAAGTCATGGAGTCTGTCATACTTATTTATGTTCAAATGCTTTTTCGATCTTAAGTAGACTGATTGAATCAAATGACTCTTCATTTGAGCATGGCCATGCATTTCCTTCATCCTACTTATCGAGGCCCAACAGATATCTCTCTCACTTAAGAGAGGGACAAATCCCCATCTTGATTATTCATTGCCCTCTACATGACTCCCACTAATCCCGATCGCTAACCTTTATGATCACCATGTTTCGATGACGCCGTTGGATTACGCCAAGGCATAGCATTATCATGTTGGACTCTATGATAATCTCGTGTTCAAGGATTTATTGACATACCGTATTGAGATTCACTTATGACATTTCCATGCGGTGATCTCAATGCGGGTCGGTCCAAGATAGTTCTCCAACCAATACCCATAAGATTGATCCGTACCATACGCATAATCATCCGATGATTATCAATCAAACTTATACTAGTATATTAATCACTTGAGTCTCTACTCAACGCGATTTTACCAGTGGACATTTGAATAATCTTATTATTCGTGAATAACTATTATTCGATTATTATAATATTAAAACATGCACACATTATAATAATCAACGAAATAAATGATATCAAATAACTTTATTTAAATGTGACAATTACAAATCTAGGCACATCGAATGTCCTAGGCACTATTCCCAACAATCTTCCACTTGCACTAGGACCATTCATACATGACTTTAGTCCTATCGCTCTAGCATGCTCAACATGCTTTCCTTGTGAGAGAGGCTTGGTAAGTGGATCTGCAACATTCTCTTCTGTTGCTACTTTGCATATTGTAATATCTCCTCGTCCGACGATCTCTCCGACTAGGTGATATTTTCCGAGTATATGTTTGGAATTATGATGGGACCTAGGCTCTTTAGCTTGTGCAATAGCACCATTATTGTCACAATAAAGGCTTATGGGACCTCGGATGGTTGGCACCACTCCTAGTTCGGTAACGAACTTCTTGATCCATACGGCTTCCTTAGCCGCATCCGATGCCGCCAGTACTCGCCTTCAGAATGTAATCAAAGAACCGTGCTTTGCTTGGAACTCTTCCAACTCACAGCACCTCCATTCAATACAAACACATAACCATTTTGCGATTTGAAATCGTCTCTGTCGGTTTCGAAACTTGCATCGGCGTAACCTCTTACAGCCATCTCGTTTCCCACCCCTCCATAAACTAGGAAATCATCCTTAGTTCTTATCAAGTACTTTAGGATGGTTTTCACTGCTGTCCAGTGACTTTCACCTGGATTCGATTGGTATCGACTTGTCATACTAAGAGCAAACGATACATCTGGTCGAGTATAAATCATGGCATACATGATCGATCCAATAGCCGAAGCGTATGGTATCTTGCTCATACGGGCTCGCTCATCAGGAGTCTTAGGACTCTGAGTCTCACTCAGATGAATGCCATGTGACATTGGCAGGAGTCCTCTCTTGGAGTCTTGCATATTGAACCTCTTCAATATTTTATTAATGTATGTACTTTGACTCAGACCAATCAATCTCTTTGATCTATCTCTATAGATCTTTATCCCAAGAATGTAAGCAGCTTCTCCTAAGTCTTTCATTGAGAAACAACTTCCCAACCAAGTCTTGGTATGCGCAAGGTGGGAATGTCATTTCCAATGAGTAATATGTCATCTACATATAAGACTAAGAAAACAACTATTCTCCCACTAACCTTCTTGTACACACAAGGTTCATCTTCATTTTGAATGAACCCAAACTCTTTGGATTTCATCAAAACGAAGATTCCACTCCGAGAAGCCTCGCTTCAACCCATAAATGGATCTTTGAAGCTTGCAAACCTTTTAGAATTTTCTCGATGAACAAAACCTTCAGTTGTGTCATATACACATCCTCGAGTAAGTTTCCATTAAGGAATGCTTTTGACATCCATTTGCCATATTTCATAATCATAGTATGCGGCAATGGCAAATAAAATTCTAATTGATTTAAGCATGACTACCGGCGAAAAGGTCTCATCATAGTCAACACCATGAATCGTTTCATAACCTTTTGCCACTAGTCTAGCTTTATAGGCTGCATTATCATCCATGTCTTTCTTCTTTTTAGACCCATTTGCACCCAATGGTTTTAACACCCTCAGTGGATCTATCAAGTTCCAAACTTGATTGTCATACATGGATTGCATCTCGAGACTTCATGGCTTCTAGCCATTCCTCGGACTGTCCTCAAGCGCCTTCCAGATAGGTACTAGGCTCATCATCTATGAGCGATGCATCATCATCCTCTACGAGATAACCATATCTCTTAGGTTCATGTCGCATCCTATCGATCTGCGTGACTTGTGTACTTTGAATGGGCTCTTCAACCGTTTGTTGAGCTTGTTCGGTTTCCATCGGTGAAGCGATGTCTTCTTGTGGTTCTCGAGTTTCCTCGAGAATTACTCTTCTCCCACTTGTCTCTTTTGGAAATAAATTCCCTTTCTAAGAATACAAAGATTTGAGCAACAAACACTTTGTTCTCTCGGGCTTGTAAAAGTAATATCCTTTAGTTTCCTTAGATATCCCACAAATAAACATCTTTCGATCCGGGCCGCTTGTCAAACACTTGGCGCCTTACGAACGCTTCGCAACCCTGCATCTTTAGAAAAGACAAGTTTGGTCTTTTACTACCCATTTCTCAAATGGTGTCTTTTCAACTACTTTAGATGGAACACGGTTAAGGGTGAATGTCGCTGTTTCTAAGGCGTGGCCCCAAAATGATAATGGAAGCTCTTCGACTCATCATGGATCGAACCATATCTAATAAAGTTCGATTCCTCCTCTCGGACACTCCGTTATGCCGAGGTGTGCGGGAGGAGTAAGTTGCGAAACAATTCCACAACTCCTAAGATGATCATCGAATTCTTGGCTCAAGTATTCCCACCTCGATCTGATCGAAGGGCTTTAATTGTCTTGCCAAGTTGATTCAGATTTCATTCGGAATATTTTGAACATTTCAAAAGATTCATGTTTATACTTCATAAGATAAACATATCCATATCGGCTAAAATCATCGGTGAATGTAATGAAGTATTGGTATCCGCCTCGGCATGAGTGCTAAGAGGTCCGCATACATCGCATGTATTAGGCCTAATAGATCTCTAGCCCTTTCTCCATGACCGGTGAAAGGAGTCTTCATCATCTTGCCCAATAAACAAGATTCGCATGTCACATATGATTTATAGTCTAAAGAGTCTAAAAGTCCATCATTAGGGAGTTTAGAAATGCGTTTCTCGCTTATGTGACCAAGTCGACAATGCCATAAGTAAGTCGGATTAGAATCATTGAGCTTAGGTTTCTTGGATGCAATGTTATAGACTTCCAAAGTGTCGGACTCATCTAGATCAATATTGTAAAGGCCGGTGTATAACTTTGCGTACCATAAAGCAAGTCATCAAAGAAAATACGAATGATCTTATTCTTAATAAGAAAATCAGAACCTTCACAATCTAATGTAGAAATCGAAATAATATTCCTATTCATAGCAGAACATAATAGCAATTGTTCAAAACTAACAAAAGCCCATTGGGCAAAACTAGATCATAAGTTCCTACGGCTAGTGCGGCAACTCTTGCTCCATTGCCAACTCTTAGATCTACTTCCCTTTCTTCGCTTCTCATCAAGCTTCTCAACCCCGCACATTTGTACAAATGTGAGATCCACATCCAGATCTAATACCCAGGAGTTAGAGGTAGATAAGTTAACTTCTATAACAAATATACTGGCAGCCTCACCGCCCTTGTACGCTTTAGCTCTTCCAAGTAAATCTTGCAATTTCTTTTCCGGTGTCCCGGTTTATTGCAATGATGGCAATTTCCATCTTTGGGAGCTTTAGCCTTGAAACCCGCCTAGTAGGGTCTTTAGATTTGGCAACTTTTGCCTTACCCTTGCCCTTGCCTTTGTTCTTAAAGGATTTCCCTTTCACCATCAACACATGGTTTGGTTTCTTCTTAATATTCTCACCGCTTTAAGCATCCCATGCACTCAAAGAATGGACTTCTCCATCTCATTCATATTATAGTTCATAATGAATCGATCAAACTTTCGGCAATGAGTTTAGGATCACATCCGTGGAGTGCTCCTTAGAAAGTGGAAAACCAAGCCTTTCAAGATGATCAATATATCCTTTCATCTTGAGCACGTGAGCACCGACAGATGTCCCTCAACCATCTTGCAAGCATACAAGGCTTGAAAGGTCTCATACCTCTCTTGCCTAGCATGCTTCGAGAAAGTTTCCTTGAGGTGAGCATTTAGCTCATAAGCTTCCATTTCCTCCAGATTCTTCAAGTTCGACAAATGGTGGCCAACATAAGACAACCGACATCAATGGAATCATCACAATGTTTCTTCCATTTGTCTTTGTTGCTTTATTTGCATTGTCACCGCTCATCGAATTTCTTCCTCAAGAACATACGCCTTTCTTTCTTGCTTGAGAACTATTCTCGTGCTCCGATCCAATCCAGATAGTTGCCGCCATTTTCTTTGCCTTGTCCTTCTCAAGGACGGATCGCGATGAAATGGTGGATGTGTTGTTTGATGCCATTCTACAAAATTCAATATGCAAAATATTTAGTCACATTATTTTATTTCTCGAAAAATACTCCCACTAAAACAAAGTACCCTCAATTTACAACATTTGTAATTTTAGTGGGCTAAGATCCCATTTCGCACAATCCTAAACTCAGCTTTGGCATGACGCCTAGAATTGAACTACTTTAGGTGGATAACTCTTTATCGATTACATCATATGTAACTCTTAGATTATGTCATGGGATTTGGCATCGTATGCCCAAGCATGTTATAATCTCATCTTATGCCTTAAGGTTCAAAACTATTTTGATTTCCAAATTCATTAAACGTATAGGTATCACCATTACCTATCCTACCTTACTAAGATAATCCGAGTGCCCAGCTTTGGCATGACCCACTCATGATGATCGAAGTCTTGATAGGTGTTTTTCAAATGAACGGCATTAAAATTTTAACGAGGGATTTTTATCCTATGTTAATGTCTATGTTTGCTAACATACATCTAAACATACATAGCATCACATACATGCATAAATTTAAACATACATCGCATCACATGACAATAAAGCATAGGACCGTGTATAGCATGACCATAATCCTAACGTGATTTTCATGAGCCAACATGAAAATCACAAAGGTCATCTAAAGGGTTAAATATGGTCTTCATTGATCTTCCAACTCCTTGGAACGTCATACACGATCAATTTGCTCCTCGAGTCCATCTATCTCGTCCTTCTTGTCTTCATTACATTAATGAAATTTAATACTACACTAATAAATTAAATTACAAGAAGTACAAACGACACGCAGGCCGTAAAATAATAAACAATTTAAATAGACGACTTGCAGGCCGTAAAACCAATTATAATTAAACGACACGCAGGCCGTAAAAACCAACCCATAAGAAATTAAATTATCCAATCACATTGGTCAATTTATGGTCATGCCATACACCACACACATACCATAAATAATTATCAAATAATTAATAAAGCATGTAATATACTAAATAATCAATTTATCCGACAATCGATAATAATTAAAATTTGAGTCATCAAATGAACAAAATCGACTCGCCGAGATGGCTTCTAGCGCGATTCGGCACGGTTTGCCCGGTTCGAAACTCCGGTTGCTGATTGCAACATTTTGCAACTATTATTTCCAAATTTACTTTTATATTAAAGGGCTTATAATAAAAGGATTACTTTGAAATTACCAAAATAGCTTCCTACCGAGATGGAAAATCGGGATTTTAAGGCAATGGACTCGGGTTCGAATCCCGTGTTTTGCGGAATTAATTTTGCAATATTAAAACAGATTTCATGCCTTTAATAAAACATCCGTGAGAAAATTCCAAAACAAAATTGCAGCACTTGGTAAGTAGCAAGGTCATTGGCTGACCACTGTGGTTCGAACCCCGGTGATGCAAAATCAATTTTTGCTAATTAATACAACCATGGGTCCAGCCCGACCCGACCGGACCCGAATCGCCCGACCGCCCAATCGCATCGTTTCGAGTATTACTCGACGATTTATGCAAAAACATTAAAATTATTTTTGACGATCCGATTTAATCAAATTAAACTAGAAAAATTATTTTATAAAATCCATATTTTATAAACATAATCAAGAACATAATTTACACATAAATATGTTCTACACAAACAATTAAATTACATGCAAGTTGGCTCCGATACCACCGCTGGGATTTCTATGTATCGAATACGTAATAATCGGAGTAAAACGCAATGAACAATAAATGTGAAACCCAATTTAGGATCTCATGCAGTAATTTAATTGTTTAATAAAAGAGTTAATCGAATTACCTTAATCCGATTGAACAATTCTAGATCCGGACTAGAAGTAGATGAATATCTCCTTCCTCTTTTGGTGATCCACACACGAACAATTCCACAAGCCGATTGCTAGATCTCATTTAATAATATTGATAAATAGTACAACACAAATTCCTTACTAGAAGGATTGTACTATTGATCAAGATCAACTAAGGGAAGAGAGACGACCGACTCGCTCTCCTACAATATGATGTAGATGGCCGATTTTTCTTCTCCTTGAAGGGCCGATTTTTAGGTCTTGTATTCTCATGACAACTCCTTGTCCAAGACCTTATATATATACTAAGTAAACCCTAGATTCAATAATCTAGTATTTGCTTAGTTGCTCCTCAACTTATTAAATAATACAATATATATAATATCCAATATTATATATATTACTTATTATTTATCTCCTTATAAATATAATATCCAATATTATATTTATTATTCCCGATTGATATTTATTCCTACTTGTCTATAATTGTCGTATGTGTGACCCAAAAGGCTTATATTATGTTGGCAATTATTTAATACCTTATTAAATAATAAATCATAAGCGGCCTCTAGCAAGACATTATGATTACCCAAATAATATAAGTTAATAGTCCATTAAACCTTTTAACGTGTCAAATCCCTTTGTCACGCGATATCATATTTGAACTAAGTCATGGAGTCTGTCATACTTATTTATGTTCAAATGCTTTCGATCTTAAGTAGATCGATTGAATCAAATGACTCTTCATTTGAGCATGGCCATGCATTTCCTTCAGTCCTACTTATCGAGGGGCCCAGCAGATATCTCTCTCACTTAAGAGAGGGACAAATCCCCATCTTGATTATTCATTGCCCTCTACATGACTCCCACTAATCCCGATCGCTAACCTTTATGATCACCATGTTTCAGATGACGTTGATTACGCCAAGGCATAGCAGCTTATCATGTCGACTCTATGATAATCTCAGTTCAAGGATTTATTGACATACCGTATTGAGATTCACTTATGACATTTCCATGCAAAGGATCTCAATGCGGTCGGTCCAAGATTAGTTCTCCAACCAATACCCATAAGATTGATCCGTACCATACGCATAATCATCCGATGATTATCAATCAAACTTATACTAGTATATTAATCACTTGAGTCTCTACTCAACGCGATTTTACCAGGGACATTTGAATAATCTTATTATTCGTGAATAACTATTATTCGATTATTATAATATTAAAACATGCACACATTATAATAATCAACGAGAAATAAATGATATCAAATAACTTTATTTAAATGTGACAATTACAAATCTAGGCACATCGAATGTCCTAGGGCACTATTCCCAACAGTTTCTAGAGGACTAAACTCATGGATTTCCTTTAGATTTAGATTTTTCATGAGGTTCCTAGAGGACGAGGCTCATGAAGCTCATTTGGATTTGGATTAAAGGTTCATGAGGTTCCTAGAGGACTAAGCTCATGAAGTTCCTTCGGATTTGGATTAAGGTCCATGCGGTTCCTAGAGGACTATGCTCATGAAGTTCCTTAGGATTTTGGATTTAAGATTCATGAGGTTCATAGGGGACTAGGCTCGTGAAGTTCCATTGAATTTGGATTTAAGGTTCATGATGTTTCTAGAGGACTAAACTCATGGATTTCCTTTAGATTTAGATTTTTCATGAGGTTCCTAGAGGACGAGGCTCATGAAGCTCCTTTGGATTTGGATTAAAGGTTCATGAGGTTCCTAGAGGACTAAGCTCATGAAGTTCCTTCGGATTTGGATTAAGGTCCATGCGGTTCCTATAGGACTATGCTCATGAAGTTCCTCTGGATTTGGATTTAAGGTTCATGAGATTCCTAGAGTACTAGGCTAATGAAGTTCCATTGAATTTAGATTTATGTTTCATGAAGTTCCGAGAGGACTAGGCTCATGAAGTTCCTTAGGATTTTGGATTTAAGATTCATGAGGTTCATAGGGGACTAGGCTCGTGAAGTTCCATTGAATTTGGATTTAAGGTTCATGATGTATCTAGAGGACTAAACTCATGGATTTCCTTTAGATTTAGATTTTTCATGAGGTTCCTAGAGGACGAGGCTCATGAAGCTCCTTTGGATTTGGATTAAAGGTTCATGAGGTTCCTAGAGGACTAAGCTCATGAAGTTCCTTCGATTCGGATTAAGGTCCATGCGGTTCCTATAGGACTCTGCTCATGAAGTTCCTCTGGATTTGGATTTAAGGTTCATGAGATTCCTAGAGTACTAGGCTAATGAAGTTCCATTGAATTTAGATTTATGTTTCATGAAGTTCCGAGAGGACTAGGCTCATGAAGTTCCTTAGGATTTTGGATTTAAGATTCATGAGGTTCATAGGGGACTAGGCTCGTGAAGTTCCATTGAATTTGGATTTAAGATTCATGATGTTTCTAGAGGACTAAACTCATGGATTTCCTTTAGATTTAGATTTTTCATGAGGTTCCTAGAGGACGAGGCTCATGAAGCTCCTTTGGATTTGGATTAAAGGTTCATGAGGTTCCTAGAGGACTAAGCTCATGAAGTTCCTTCGGATTTGGATTAAGGTCCATGCGGTTCCTAGAGGACTATGCTCATGAAGTTCCTCCGGATTTGGATTTAAGGTTCATGAGATTACTAGAGTACTAGGCTAATGAAGTTCCATTAAAGTTAGATTTATGTTTCATGAAGTTCCGAGAGGACTAGGCTCATGAAGTTCCTTAATATTTTGGATTTAAGGTTCATGAGGTTCCTAGAAGATTAGGCTCATGAAGTTCCTTCTTATGTGGATTAAAGGTTCATGAGATTCCTAGAGACTAGGCTCATGAAGTTCCTTTGATTTGGATTTTCATGAGGTTCCTAGAGGACTAGGCTCATGAAGTTCCATTGAAATTGGATTTAAGTTTCATGAGGTTCCTAGAGGACTAGGGTCATGAAGTTCCATTGAATTTGGATTTAAGTTTCAAGAAGTTCCTATCGGAATAGGCTCATGAAGTTCCTTAGGATTTGGATTTAAATTTCATGAGGTTCCTAGAGGACTAGACTCAAGAAGTTCATTTGAATTTGGATTTAAGGTTCATGAGGTTCCTAGAGGACTAGGCTCATGAAGTTCTTTTGGATTTGGATTAAAGGTACATGGAGTTCCTAGAGGACAAGGCTCATGAAGTTCCTTCGGATTTTGATTTAAGGTTCATGAGGCTCATAGAGGACTAGGCTCGTGAAGTTCCATTGAATTTGGATTTAAGTTACATGAAGATCCGAGAGGACTAGTCTCATGTAGTTCCTTTTGATTTTGGATTTAAGATTCATGAGGTTAATTGGTGACTTTGCTCGTGTAGTTCCATTGTATTTGGATTTAAGGTTCATGATGTTTCTAGAGGACTAAACTCATTGATTTCCTTTAGTTTTAGATTTTTCATGAGGTTCCTAGATGACGAGGCTCATGAAGCTCCTTTGGATTTGGATTAAAGGTTCATGAGGTTCCATGAGGACTAAGCTCCTGAAGTTCCTTCGGATTTAGATTAAGGTCCATGCGGTTCCTAGAGGACTATGCTCATGAAGTTCCTATGGATTTGGATTTAAGGTTCATGAGATTCCTAGAGTACTAAAGCTAATGAAGTTCCATTGAATTTAGATTTATGTTTCATGAAGTTCCGAGAGGACTAGGCTCATGAAGTTCCTTAATATTTTGGATTTAAGGTTCATGAGGTTCCTAGAAAATTAGGCTCATGAAGTTCCTTCTTATGTGGATTAAAGGTTCATGAGGTTCCTAGAGACTAGGCTCATGAAGTTCCTGTGGATTTGGATTTTTCATGAGGTTCCTAAAGGACTAGGCTCATGAAGTTCCATTGAATTTGGATTTAAGGTTCATGAGGTTCCTAGAGGACTAGGCTCATGAAGTTTCATTGGATTTGCATTTAAGTTTCATGAAGTTCCTATTAGAATAAGCTCATGAAGTTCCTTCGGATTTGGATTTAATGTTCATGAGGTTCTTAGAGGACTAGACTCAAGAAGTTCATTTGAATTTGGATTTAAAGTTCATGAGGTTCCTAGAGGACTAGGCTCATGAAGTTCTTTTGGATTTGGATTAAAGGTACATGGAGTTCCTAGAGGACAAGGCTCATGAAGTTCCTTCGGATTTTGATTTAAGGTTCATGAGGCTCATAGAGGACTAGGCTCGTGAAGTTCCATTGAATTTGGATTTAAGTTTCATGAAGTTCCGAGAGGACTAGGCTCATGAAGTTCCTTAGGATTTTGGATTTAAGATTCATGAGGTTCATAGGGGACTAGGCTCGTGAAGTTCCATTGAATTTGGATTTAAGGTTCATGATGTTTCTAGAGGACTAAACTCATGGATTTCCTTTAGATTTAGATTTTTCATGAGGTTCCTAGAGGACGAGGCTCATGAAGCTCATTTGGATTTGGATTAAAGGTTCATGAGGTTCCTAGAGGACTAAGCTCATGATGTTCCTTCGGATTTGGATTAAGGTCCATGCGGTTCCTAGAGGACTATGCTCATGAAGTTCCTCTGGATTTGGATTTAAGGTTCATGAGATTCCTAGAGTACTAGGCTAATGAAGTTCCATTGAATTTAGATTTATGTTTCATGAAGTTCCGATAAGACTAGGCTCATGAAGTTCCTTAATATTTTGGATTTAAGGTTCATGAGGTTCCTAGAAGATTAGGCTCATGAAGTTCCTTCTTATGTGGATTAAAGGTTCATGAGGTTCCTAGAGACTAGGCTCATGAAGTTCCTTTGGATTTGGATTTTTCATGAGGTTCCTAGAGGATAGGCTCATGAAGTTCCATTGAATTTGGATTTAAGGTTCATGAGGTTCCTAGAGGACTAGGCTCATGAAGTTCCATTGATTTGGATTTAAGTTTCATGAAGTTCCTATAAGAATAAGCTCATGAAGTTCCTTCGGATTTGGATTTAATGTTCATGAGGTTCCTAGAGGACTAGACTCAAGAAGTTCATTTGAATTTGGATTTAAGGTTCATGAGGTTCCTAGAGGACTAGGCTCATGAAGTTCTTTTGGATTTGGATTAAAGGTACATGGAGTTCCTAGAGGACAAGGCTCATGAAGTTCCTTCGGATTGTGATTTAAGGTTCATGAGGCTCATAGAGGACTAGGCTCGTGAAGTTCCATTGAATTTGGATTTAAGTTTCATGAAGTTCCGAGAGGACTAGGCTCATGAAGTTCCTTAGATTTTGGATTTAAGATTCATGAGGTTCATAGGGGACTAGGCTCGTGAAGTTCCATTGAATTTGGATTTAAGGTTCATGATGTTTCTAGAGGACTAAACTCATGGATTTCCTTTAGATTTAGATTTTTCATGAGGTTCCTAGAGGACGAGGCTCATGAAGCTCCTTTGGATTTGGATTAAAGGTTCATGAGGTTCCATGAGGACTAAGCTCTGAAGTTCCTTGGATTTAGATTAAGGTCCATGCGGTTCCTAGAGGACTATGCTCATGAAGTTCCTCTGGATTTGGATTTAAGGTTCATGAGATTCCTAGAGTACTAGGCTAATGAAGTTCCATTGAATTTAGATTTATGTTTCATGAAGTTCCGAGAGGACTAGGCTCATGAAGTTCCTTAATATTTTGGATTTAAGGTTCATGTGGTTCCTAGAAGATTAGGCTCATGAAGTTCCTTCTTATGTGGATTAAAGGTTCATGAGGTTCCTAGAGACTAGGCTCATGAAGTTCCTTTGGATTTGGATTTTTCATGAGGTTCCTAGAGGATAGGCTCATGAAGTTCCATTGAATTTGGATTTAAGGTTCATGAGGTTCCTAGAGGACTAGGCTCATGAAGTTCCATTGGATTTGGATTTAAGTTTCATGAAGTTCCTATAAGAATAAGCTCATGAAGTTCCTTCGGATTTGGATTTAATGTTCATGAGGTTCCTAGAGGACTAGACTCAAGAAGTTCATTTGAATTTGGATTTAAGGTTCATGAGGTTCCTAGAGGACTAGGCTCATGAAGTTCTTTTGGATTTGGATTAAAGGTACATGGAGTTCCTAGAGGACAAGGCTCATGAAGTTCCTTCGGATTGTGATTTAAGGTTCATGAGGCTCATAGAGGACTAGGCTCGTGAAGTTCCATTGAATTTGGATTTAAGTTTCATGAAGTTCCGAGAGGACTAGGCTCATGAAGTTCCTTAGGATTTTGGATTTAAGATTCATGAGGTTCATAGGGGACTAGGCTCGTGAAGTTCCATTGAATTTGGATTTAAGGTTCATGATGTTTCTAGAGGACTAAACTCATGGATTTCCTTTAGATTTAGATTTTTCATGAGGTTCCTAGAGGACGAGGCTCATGAAGCTCCTTTGGATTTGGATTAAAGGTTCATGAGGTTCCATGAGGACTAAGCTCCTGAAGTTCCTTCGGATTTAGATTAAGGTCCATGCGGTTCCTAGAGGACTATGCTCATGAAGTTCCTCTGGATTTGGATTTAAGGTTCATGAGATTCCTAGAGTACTAGGCTAATGAAGTTCCATTGAATTTAGATTTATGTTTCATGAAGTTCCGAGAGGACTAGGCTCATGAAGTTCCTTAATATTTTGGATTTAAGGTTCATGTGGTTCCTAGAAGATTAGGCTCATGAAGTTCCTTCTTATGTGGATTAAAGGTTCATGAGGTTCCTAGAGACTAGGCTCATGAAGTTCCTTTGGATTTGGAATTTTCATGAGGTTCCTAGAGGACTAGGCTCATGAAGTTCCATTGAATTTGGATTTAAGGTTCATGAGGTTCCTAGAGGACTAGGCTCATGAAGTTTCATTGGATTTGCATTTAAGTTTCATGAAGTTCCTATTAGAATAAGCTCATGAAGTTCCTTCGGATTTGGATTTAATGTTCATGAGGTTCTTAGAGGACTAGACTCAAGAAGTTCATTTGAATTTGGATTTAAGGTTCATGAGGTTCCTAGAGGACTAGGCTCATGAAGTTCTTTTGGATTTGGATTAAAGGTACATGGAGTTCCTAGAGGACAAGGCTCATGAAGTTCCTTCGGATTTTGATTTAAGGTTCATGAGGCTCATAGAGGACTAGGCTCGTGAAGTTCCATTGAATTTGGATTTAAGTTTCATGAAGTTCCGAGAGGACTAGGCTCATGAAGTTCCTTAGGATTTTGGATTTAAGATTCATGAGGTTCATAGGGGACTAGGCTCGTGAAGTTCCATTGAATTTGGATTTAAGGTTCATGATGTTTCTAGAGGACTAAACTCATGGATTTCCTTTAGATTTAGATTTTCATGAGGTTCCTAGAGGACGAGGCTCATGAAGCTCATTTGGATTTGGATTAAAGGTTCATGAGGTTCCTAGAGGACTAAGCTCATGAAGTTCCTTCGGATTTGGATTAAGGTCCATGCGGTTCCTAGAGGACTATGCTCATGAAGTTCCTCTGGATTTGGATTTAAGGTTCATGAGATTCCTAGAGTACTAGGTTAATGAAGTTCCATTGAATTTAGATTTATGTTTCATGAAGTTCCGATAGGACTAGGCTCATGAAGTTCCTTAATATTTTGGATTTAAGGTTCATGAGGTTCCTAGAAGATTAGGCTCATGAAGTTCCTTCTTATGTGGATTAAAGGTTCATGAGGTTCCTAGAGACTAGGCTCATGAAGTTCCTTTGGATTTGGATTTTTCATGAGGTTCCTAGAGGATAGGCTCATGAAGTTCCATTGAATTTGGATTTAAGGTTCATGAGGTTCCTAGAGGACTAGGCTCATGAAGTTCCATTGGATTTGGATTTAAGTTTCATGAAGTTCCTATAAGAATAAGCTCATGAAGTTCCTTCGGATTTGGATTTAATGTTCATGAGGTTCCTAGAGGACTAGACTCAAGAAGTTCATTTGAATTTGGATTTAAGGTTCATGAGGTTCCTAGAGGACTAGGCTCATGAAGTTCTTTTGGATTTGGATTAAAGGTACATGGAGTTCCTAGAGGACAAGGCTCATGAAGTTCCTTCGGATTTTGATTTAAGGTTCATGAGGCTCATAGAGGACTAGGCTCGTGAAGTTCCATTGAATTTGAATTTAAGTTTCATGAAGTTCCGAGAGGACTAGGCTCATGAAGTTCCTTAGGATTTTGGATTTAAGATTCATGAGGTTCATAGGGGACTAGGCTCGTGAAGTTCCATTGAATTTGGATTTAAGGTTCATGATGTTTCTAGAGGACTAAACTCATGGAGTTCCTTTAGATTTAGATTTTTCATGAGGTTCCTAGAGGACGAGGCTCATGAAGCTCCTTTGGATTTGGATTAAAGGTTCATGAGGTTCCTAGAGGACTAAGCTCATGAAGTTCCTTCGGATTTGGATTAAGGTCCATGCGGTTCCTAGAGGACTATGCTCATGAAGTTCCTCTAGATTTGGATTTAAGGTTCATGAGATTCCTAGAGTACTAGGCTAATGAAGTTCCATTGAATTTAGATTTATGTTTCATGAAGTTCCGAGAGGACTAGGCTCATGAAGTTCCTTAGGATTTTGGATTTAAGATTCATGAGGTTCATAGGGGACTAGGCTCGTGAAGTTCCATTGAATTTGGATTTAAGGTTCATGATTTTTCTAGAGGACTAAACTCATGGATTTCCTTTAGATTTAGATTTTTCATGAGGTTCCTAGAGGACGAGGCTCATGAAGCTCCTTTGGATTTGGATTAAAGGTTCATGAGGTTCCTAGAGGACTAAGCTCATGAAGTTCCTTCGGATTTGGATTAAGGTCCATGCGGTTCCTAGAGGACTATGCTCATGAAGTTCCTCTGGATTTGGATTTAAGGTTCATGAGATTCCTAGAGTACTAGGCTAATGAAGTTCCATTGAATTTAGATTTATGTTTCATGAAGTTCCGAGAGGACTAGGCTCATGAAGTTCCTTAATATTTTGGATTTAAGGTTCATGAGGTTCCTATAAGATTAGGCTCATGAAGTTCCTTCTTATGTGGATTAAAGGTTCATGAGGTTCCTAGAGACTAGGCTCATGAAGTTCCTTTGGATTTGGATTTTTCATGAGGTTCCTAGAGG
Organism: Orobanche coerulescens; assembly: GCA_033398695.1. Taxonomy (NCBI): domain Eukaryota; kingdom Viridiplantae; phylum Streptophyta; class Magnoliopsida; order Lamiales; family Orobanchaceae; genus Orobanche; species Orobanche coerulescens. The sequence continues at coordinate 109,520,510 of CM065806.1, forward strand.
ATAGGCTCATGAAGTTCCATTGAATTTGGATTTAAGGTTCATGAGGTTCCTAGAGGACTAGGCTCATGCAGTTCCATTGGATTTGGATTTAAGTTTCATGAAGTTCCTATAAGAATAAGCTCATGAAGTTCCTTCGGATTTGGATTTAATGTTCATGAGGTTCCTAGAGGACTAGACTCAAGAAGTTCATTTGAATTTGGATTTAAGGTTCATGAGGTTCCTAGAGGACTAGGCTCATGAAGTTCTTTGGATTCGGATTAAAGGTACATGGAGTTCCTAGAGGACAAGGCTCATGAAGTTCCTTCGGATTTTGATTTAAGGTTCATGAGGCTCATAGAGGACTAGGCTCGTGAAGTTCCATTGAATTTGGATTTAAGTTTCATGAAGTTCCGAGAGGACTAGGCTCATGAAGTTCCTTAGGATTTTGGATTTAAGATTCATGAGGTTCATAGGGGACTAGGCTCGTGAAGTTCCATTGAATTTGGATTTAAGGTTAATGATGTTTCTAGAGGACTAAACCCATGGAGTTCCTTTAGATTTAGATTTTTCATGAGGTACCTAGAGGACGAGGCTCATGAAGCTCCTTTGGATTTGGATTAAAGGTTCATGAGGTTCCTAGAGGACTAAGCTCATGAAGTTCCTTCGGATTTGGATTAAGGTCCATGCGGTTCCTAGAGGACTATGCTCATGAAGTTCCTCTGGATTTGGATTTAAGGTTCATGAGATTCCTAGATTACTAGGCTAATGAAGTTCCATTGAATTTAGATTTATGTTTCATGAAGTTCCGAGAGGACTAGGCTCATGAAGTTCCTTAGGATTTTGGATTTAAGATTCATGAGGTTCATAGGGGACTAGGCTCGTGAAGTTCCATTGAATTTGGATTTAAGGTTCATGATGTTTCTAGAGGACTAAACTCATGGATTTCCTTTAGATTTAGATTTTTCATGAGGTTCCTAGAGGACGAGGCTCATGAAGCTCCTTTGGATTTGGATTAAAGGTTCATGAGGTTCCATGAGGACTAAGCTCCTGAAGTTCCTTCGGATTTAGATTAAGGTCCATGCGGTTCCTAGAGGACTATGCTCATGAAGTTCCTCTGGATTTGGATTTAAGGTTCATGAGATTCCTAGATTACTAGGCTAATGAAGTTCCATTGAATTTAGATTTATGTTTCATGAAGTTCCGAGAGGACTAGGCTCATGAAGTTCCTTAGGATTTTGGATTTAAGATTCATGAGGTTCATAGGGGACTAGGCTCGTGAAGTTCCATTGAATTTGGATTTAAGGTTCATGATGTTTCTAGAGGACTAAACTCATGGATTTCCTTTAGATTTAGATTTTTCATGAGGTTCCTAGAGGACGAGGCTCATGAAGCTCCTTTGGATTTGGATTAAAGGTTCATGAGGTTCCATGAGGACTAAGCTCCTGAAGTTCCTTCGGATTTAGATTAAGGTCCATGCGGTTCCTAGAGGACTATGCTCATGAAGTTCCTCTGGATTTGGATTTAAGGTTCATGAGATTCCTAGAGTACTAGGCTAATGAAGTTCCATTGAATTTAGATTTATGTTTCATGAAGTTCCGAGAGGACTAGGCTCATGAAGTTCCTTAATATTTTGGATTTAAGGTTCATGAGGTTCCTAGAAGATTAGGCTCATGAAGTTCCTTCATATGTGGATTAAAGGTTCATGAGGTTCCTAGAGACTAGGCTCATGAAGTTCCTTTGGATTTGGATTTTTCATGAGGTTCCTAGAGGACTAGGCTCATGAAGTTCCATTGGATTTGGATTTAAGGTTCATGAGGTTCCTAGAGGACTAGGCTCATGAAGTTTCATTGGATTTGCATTTAAGTTTCATGAAGTTCCTATTAGAATAAGCTCATGAAGTTCCTTCGGATTTGGATTTAATGTTCATGAGGTTCTTAGAGGACTAGACTCAAGAAGTTCATTTGAATTTGGATTTAAGGTTCATGAGGTTCCTAGAGGACTAGGCTCATGAAGTTCTTTTGGATTTGGATTAAAGGTACATGGAGTTCCTAGAGGACAAGGCTCATGAAGTTCCTTCGGATTTTGATTTAAGGTTCATGAGGCTCATAGAGGACTAGGCTCGTGAAGTTCCATTGAATTTGGATTTAAGTTTCATGAAGTTCCGAGAGGACTAGGCTCATGAAGTTCCTTAGGATTTTGGATTTAAGATTCATGAGGTTCATAGGGGACTAGGCTCGTGAAGTTCCATTGAATTTGGATTTAAGGTTCATGATGTTTCTAGAGGACTAAACTCATGGATTTCCTTTAGATTTAGATTTTTCATGAGGTTCCTAGAGGACGAGGCTCATGAAGCTCATTCGATTTGGATTAAAGGTTCATGAGGTTCCTAGAGGACTAAGCTCATGAAGTTCCTTCGATTGGATTAAGGTCCATGCGGTTCCTAGAAGACTATGCTCATGAAGTTCCTCTGGATTTGGATTTAAGGTTCATGAGATTCCTAGAGTACTAGGCTAATGAAGTTCCATTGAATTTAGATTTATGTTTCATGAAGTTCCGATAGGACTAGGCTCATGAAGTTCCTTAATATTTTGGATTTAAGGTTCATGAGGTTCCTAGAAGATTAGGCTCATGAAGTTCCTTCTTATGTGGATTAAAGGTTCATGAGGTTCCTAGAGACTAGGCTCATGAAGTTCCTTTGGATTTGGATTTTTCATGAGGTTCCTAGAGGATAGGCTCATGAAGTTCCATTGAATTTGGATTTAAGGTTCATGAGGTTCCTAGAGGACTAGGCTCATGAAGTTCCATTGGATTTGGATTTAAGTTTCATGAAGTTCCTATAAGAATAAGCTCATGAAGTTCCTTCGGATTTGGATTTAATGTTCATGAGGTTCCTAGAGGACTAGACTCAAGAAGTTCATTTGAATTTGGATTAAAGGTACATGGAGTTCCTAGAGGACAAGGCTCATGAAGTTCCTTCGGATTTTGATTTAAGGTTCATGAGGCTCATAGAGGACTAGGCTCGTGAAGTTCCATTGAATTTGAATTTAAGTTTCATGAAGTTCCGAGAGGACTAGGCTCATGAAGTTCCTTAGGATTTTGGATTTAAGATTCATGAGGTTCATAGGGGACTAGGCTCGTGAAGTTCCATTGAATTTGGATTTAAGGTTCATGATGTTTCTAGAGGACTAAACTCATGGAGTTCCTTTAGATTTAGATTTTTCATGAGGTTCCTAGAGGACGAGGCTCATGAAGCTCCTTTGGATTTGGATTAAAGGTTCATGAGGTTCCTAGAGGACTAAGCTCATGAAGTTCCTTCGGATTTGGATTAAGGTCCATGCGGTTCCTAGAGGACTATGCTCATGAAGTTCCTCTAGATTTGGATTTAAGGTTCATGAGATTCCTAGAGTACTAGGCTAATGAAGTTCCATTGAATTTAGATTTATGTTTCATGAAGTTCCGAGAGGACTAGGCTCATGAAGTTCCTTAGGATTTTGGATTTAAGATTCATGAGGTTCATAGGGGACTAGGCTCGTGAAGTTCCATTGAATTTGGATTTAAGGTTCATGATTTTTCTAGAGGACTAAACTCATGGATTTCCTTTAGATTTAGATTTTTCATGAGGTTCCTAGAGGACGAGGCTCATGAAGCTCCTTTGGATTTGGATTAAAGGTTCATGAGGTTCCTAGAGGACTAAGCTCATGAAGTTCCTTCGGATTTGGATTAAGGTCCATGCGGTTCCTAGAGGACTATGCTCATGAAGTTCCTCTGGATTTGGATTTAAGGTTCATGAGATTCCTAGAGTACTAGGCTAATGAAGTTCCATTGAATTTAGATTTATGTTTCATGAAGTTCCTAGAGGACTAGGCTCATGAAGTTCCTTAATATTTTGGATTTAAGGTTCATGAGGTTCCTATAAGATTAGGCTCATGAAGTTCCTTCTTATGTGGATTAAAGGTTCATGAGGTTCCTAGAGACTAGGCTCATGAAGTTCCTTTGGATTTGGATTTTTCATGAGGTTCCTAGAGGATAGGCTCATGAAGTTTCATTGAATTTGGATTTAAGGTTCATGAGGTTCCTAGAGGACTAGGCTCATGAAGTTCCATTGGATTTGGATTTAAGTTTCATGAAGTTCCTATAAGAATAAGCTCATGAAGTTTCTTCGGATTTGGATTTAATGTTCATGAGGTTCCTAGAGGACTAGACTCAAGAAGTTCATTTGAATTTGGATTTAAGGTTCATGAGGTTCCTAGAGGACTAGGCTCATGAAGTTCTTTTGGATTTGGATTAAAGGTACATGGAGTTCCTAGAGGACAAGGCTCATGAAGTTCCTTCGGATTTTGATTTAAGGTTCATGAGGCTCATAGAGGACTAGGCTCGTGAAGTTCCATTGAATTTGGATTTAAGTTTCATGAAGTTCCGAGAGGACTAGGCTCATGAAGTTCCTTAGGATTTTGGATTTAAGATTCATGAGGTTCATAGGGGACTAGGCTCGTGAAGTTCCATTGAATTTGGATTTAAGGTTAATGATGTTTCTAGAGGACTAAACCCATGGAGTTCCTTTAGATTTAGATTTTTCATGAGGTACCTAGAGGACGAGGCTCATGAAGCTCCTTTGGATTTGGATTAAAGGTTCATGAGGTTCCTATAGGACTAAGCTCATGAAGTTCCTTCGGATTTGGATTAAGGTCCATGCGGTTCCTAGAGGACTATGCTCATGAAGTTCCTCTGGATTTGGATTTAAGGTTCATGAGATTCCTATAGTACTAGGCTAATGAAGTTCCATTGAATTTAGATTTATGTTTCATGAAGTTCCGAGAGGACTAGGCTCATGAAGTTCCTTAGGATTTTGGATTTAAGATTCATGAGGTTCATAGGGGACTAGGCTCGTGAAGTTCCATTGAATTTGGATTTAAGGTTCATGATGTTTCTAGAGGACTAAACTCATGGATTTCCTTTAGATTTAGATTTTTCATGAGGTTCCTAGAGGACGAGGCTCATGAAGCTCCTTTGGATTTTAGATTAAAGGTTCATGAGGTTCCTAGAGGACTAAGCTCATGAAGTTCCTTCGGATTTGGATTAAGGTCCATGCGGTTCCTAGAGGACTATGCTCATGAAGTTCCTCTGGATTTGGATTTAAGGTTCATGAGATTCCTAGAGTACTAGGCTAATGAAGTTCCATTGAATTTAGATTTATGTTTCATGAAGTTCCGAGAGGACTAGGCTCATGAAGTTCCTTAATATTTTGGATTTAAGGTTCATGAGGTTCCTAGAAGATTAGGCTCATGAAGTTCCTTCTTATGTGGATTAAAGGTTCATGAGGTTCCTAGAGACTAGGCTCATGAAGTTCCTTTGGATTTGGATTTTACATGAGGTTCCTAGAGGACTAGGCTCATGAAGTTCCATTGAATTTGGATTTAAGGTTCATGAGGTTCCTATAGGACTAGGCTCATGAAGTTCCATTGGATTTGGATTTAAGTTTCATGAAGTTCCTATAAGAATAAGCTCATGAAGTTCCTTCGGATTTGGATTTAATGTTCATGAGGTTCCTAGAGGACTAGACTCAAGAAGTTCATTTGAATTTGGATTTAAGGTTCATGAGGTTCCTAGAGGACTAGGCTCATGAAGTTCTTTTGGATTTGGATTAAAGGTACATGGAGTTCCTAGAGGACAAGGCTCATGAAGTTCCTTCGGATTTTGATTTAAGGTTCATGAGGCTCATAGAGGACTAGGCTCGTGAAGTTCCATTGAATTTGGATTTAAGTTTCATGAAGTTCCGAGAGGACTAGGCTCATGAAGTTCCTTAGGATTTTGGATTTAAGATTCATGAGGTTCATAGGGGACTAGGCTCGTGAAGTTCCATTGAATTTGGATTTAAGGTTCATGATGTTTCTAGAGGACTAAACTCATGGAGTTCCTTTAGATTTAGATTTTTCATGAGGTTCCTAGAGGACGAGGCTCATGAAGCTCCTTTGGATTTGGATTAAAGGTTCATGAGGTTCCTAGAGTACTAGGCTCATGAAGTTCCTTTGGATTTGGATTAAAGGTTCATGAGGTTCCTAGAGGACTACACTCAAGAAGTTCCTTTGAATTTGGATTTAAGGTTCATGATGTTCCTAGAGGACTAGGCTCATGAAGTTCCATTGAATTTGGATTTATGTTTCATGAGGTTCCTAGGAATAAGCTCATGAAGTTCCTTCGGAATTGGATTTAAGGTTCTTGAGGTTCCTAGAGGACTAGACTCAAGATGTTCCTCTGAATTTGGATTTAAGGTTCATGAGGTTCATAGAAGACTAGGCTCATGAAGTTCTTTTGGATTTGGATTAAAAGTACATGGAGTTCCTAGAGGACAAGGCTCATGAAGTTCCTTCGGATTTTGATTTAAGGTTCATGAGGCTCATAGAGGACTAGTCTCATGAAGTTCCATTGAATTTGGATTTAAGTTTCACGAAGTTTCGAGAGGACTAGGTCCATGAAGTTCCTTAGGATTTTGGATTTAAGGTTCATGAGGTTCCTATAGGATTAGGCTCATGAAGTTCCTTCTTATTTGAGTTTAAGGTTCATGAGGTTCCTAGAGGACTAGGCTCATGAAATTCCACCGGATTTGGATTAAAGGTTAATGAGGTTCCTAGAGGACTAGGCTCATGAATTTCCATTGGTTTTGGATTTAAGGTTCATGATATTCCTAGAGGACTAGGCTCATGAATTTCCTTCGAATTTGGATTTTAAGGTTCATGAGGTTAGAGGACTAGGTTCAGGAAGTTCCATTGAATTTGGATTTAAGTTTCATAAGGTTCCTAGAGGACTAAGCTCATGAAGTTCCTTTGGATTTAGATTAAAGGTTCATGAGATTCCTAGAGAACTACACTCAAGAAGTTCATTTGAATTTGGATTTAAGGTTCATGAGGTTCCTAGATGACTAGGCTCATGAAGTTCTTCTGTATTTGGATTAAAGGTACATGGAGTTCCTAGAGGACAAGGCTCATGAAGTTCCTTCGAATTTTGATTTAAGGTTCATGATGTTCCTATAGGAATAAGCTCATGAAGTTCCTTCGTATTTGTATTTAAGGTTCATGAGGTTCCTACAGGACTAGACTGAAGAAGTTCCTTTGAATTTGGATTTAAGGTTCATGAGGTTCCTAGAGGACTAGGCTCATGAAGTTCTTTTGTATTTGGATTAAAGGTACATGGAGTTCCTAGAGGACAAGGCTCATGAAGTTCCTTCGGATTTTGATTTAAGGTTCATGAGGTTCATAGGGGACTAGGCTCATGAAGTTCCATTAAATTTGGATTTAAGTTTCATGAAGTTCCGAGAGGACTAGGCTCATGAAGTTCCTTAATATTTTGGATTTAAGGTTCATGAGGTTCCTAGAAGATTAGGCTCATGAAGTTCCTTCTTATGTGGATTAAAGGTTCATGAGGTTCCTAGAGACTAGGCTCATGAAGTTCCTTTGGATTTGGATTTTTCATGAGGTTCCTAGAGGACTAGGCTCATGAAGTTCCATTGAATTTGGATTTATGTTTCATGAGGTTCCTAGAGGACTAGGCTCATGAAGTTACATTGAATTTGGATTTAAGTTTCATGAGGTTCCTAGAGAACTAGGTTCATGAAGCTCCTTTGGATTTAGATTAAAGGTTCATGAGGTTCCTAAATGACTACACTCAAGAAGTTCCTTTGAATTTGGATTTAAGGTTCATGAGGTTCCTAGAGGACTAGGCTCATGAAACTCCATTGAATTTGGATTTATGTTTCATGAGGTTCCTATAGGACTAGGATCATGAAGTTCCATTGGATTTGGAGTTAAGTTTCATGAAGTTCCTATATGAATAAGCTCATGAAGTTCATTCGAATTTGGATTTAATGTTCATGAGGTTCCTAGAGGACTAGACTCAAGAAGTTCATTTGAATTTGGATTTAAGGTTCATGAGGTTCCTAGAGGACTAGGCTCATGAAGTTCTTTTGGATTTGGATTAAAGGTACATGGAGTTCCTAGAGGACAAGGCTCAGGAAGTTCCTTCGGATTTTGATTTAAGGTTCATGAGGCTCATAGAGGACTAGGCTCGTGAAGTTCCATTGAATTTGGATTTAAGTTTCCTGAAGTTCTGAGAGGACTAGGCTCATGAAGTTCCTTAGGATTTTGGATTTAAGATTCATGAGGTTCATAGGGGACTAGGCTCGTGAAGTTCCATTGAATTTGGATTTAAGGTTCATGATGTTTCTAGAGGACTAAACTCATGGAGTTCCTTTAGATTTAGATTTTTCATGAGGTTCCTAGAGGACGAGGCTCATGAAGCTCCTTTGGATTTGGATTAAAGGTTCATGAGGTTCCTAGAGGACTAAGCTCATGAAATTCCTTCGGATTTGGATTAAGGTCCATGCGGTTCCTTGAGGACTATGCTCATGAAGTTCCTATGGATTTGGATTTAAGGTTCATGAGATTCCTAGAGTACTAGGCTAATGAAGTTCCATTGAATTTAGATTTATGTTTCATGAAGTTACGAGAGGACTAGGCTCATGAAGTTCCTTAAGATTTTGGATTTAAGGTTCATGAGGTTCCTAGAAGATTAGGCTCATGAAGTTCCTTCTTATGTGGATTAAAGGTTTATGAGGTTCCTAGAGACTAGGCTCATGAAGTTCCTTTGGATTTGGATTTTTCATGAGGTTCCTAGAGGTCTAGGCTCATGAAGTTCCATTGAATTTGGATTTATGCTTCATGAGGTTCCTAGAGGACTAGGCTCATGAAGTTTCTTTGGATTTGGATTAAAGGTTCATGAGGTTCCTAGAGGACTACACTCAAGAAGTTCCTTTGAATTTGGATTTAAGGTTCATGATGTTCCTAGAGGACTAGGCTCATGAAGTTCCATTGAATTTGGATTTATGTTTCATGAGGTTCCTAAAGGACTAGGCTCATGAAGTTCCATTGGATTTGGATTTAAGTTTCATGAAGTTCCTATAGGAATAAGCTCATGAAGTTCCTTCGGATTTGGATTTAAGGTTCTTGAGGTTCTTAGAGGACTAGACTCAAGAAGTTCCTCTGAATTTGGATTTAAGGTTCATGAGGTTCCTAGAAGACTAGGCTCATGAAGTTCTTTTGGATTTGGATTAAAAGTACATGGAGTTCCTAGAGGACAAGCCTCATGAAGTTCCTTCGAATTTTGATTTAAGGTTCATGAGGCTCATAGAGGATTAGTCTCATGAAGTTCCATTGAATTTGGATTTAAGTTTCATGAAGTTTCGAGAGGACTAGGCCCATGAAGTTCCTTAGGATTTTGGATTTAAGGATCATGAGGTTCCTATAGGATTAGGATCATGAAGTTCCTTCTTATTTGGATTAAAGGTTCATGAGGTTCCTAGAGGACTAAACTCATGGAGTTCTTTTGGATTTGGATTTTTCATGGGGTTCCTAGAGGACGAGGCTCATGAAGCTCCTTTGAATTTGGATTAAAGGTTCATGAGGTTCCTAGAGGACTAGGCTCATGAAGTTCCTTCGGATTTGGATTACGTTCCATGAGGTTCCTAGAGGACTATGCTCATGAAGTTCCTTTGGATTTGGATTTAAGGTTCATGAGGTTCCTAAAGGACTAGGCTCATGAAGTTCAATTGAATTTGGATTTATGTTTCATGAGGTTCCTAGAGGACTAGGCTCATGAAGTTCCATTGTATTTGGATTTAAGTTTCATGATGTTCCTATAGGAATAAGCTCATGAAGTTCCTTCGTATTTGGATTTAAGGTTCATTAGGTTCCTACAGGACTAGACTCAAGAAGTTCCTTTGAATTTAGATTTAAGGTTTATGAGGTTCCTAGAGGACTAGGCTCATGAAGTTCTTTTGTATTTGGATTAAAGGTACATGGAGTTCCTAGAGGACAAGGCTCATGAAGTTCCTTCGGATTTTGATTTAAGGTTCATGAGGTTCATAGGGGACTAGGCTCATGAAGTTCCATTAAATTTGGATTTAAGTTTCATGAAGTTCCGAGAGGACTAGGCTCATGAAGTTCCTTAGGATTTTGGATTTAAGGTTCATGATGTTCCGAGAGGATTAGGCTCATGAAGTTCCTTCTTATTTGGATTAAAGGTTCATGAGGTTCCTAGTGGACTAAACTCATAGAGGACGAGGCTCATGAAGTTCCTTTGGATTTGGATTAAAGGTTCATGAGGTTCCTAGAGGACTAGGCGGTTCCTAGAGGACTAGGCTCATGAAGTTCCATCGGATTTGGATTAAGGTCCATGAGGTTCCTAGAGGACTATGCTCATGAAGTTCCTTTGGATTTTGGATTTAAGGTTCATGAGGTTCCTATAGGATTAGGCTCATGAAGTTCCTTCTTATTTGGATTAAAGGTTCATGAGGTTCCTAGAGGACTAAACTCATGGAGTTCTTTTGGATTTGGGTTTTTCATGGGGTTTCTAGAGGACGAGGCTCATGAAGTTCCTTTGGATTTGGATTAAAGGTTCATGAGGTTCCTAGAGTACTAGGCTAATGAAGTTCCATTGAATTTAGATTTATGTTTCATGAAGTTCCTTTGGATTTGGATTTAAGGTTCTTGAGGTTCCTAGAAGTCTAGGCTCATGAAGTTCTTTTGGATTTGGATTAAAAGTACATGGAGTTCCTAGAGGACAAGGCTCATGAAGTTCCTTCGGATTTTGATTTAAGGTTCATGAGGCTCATAGAGGACTAGTCTCATGAAGTTCCATTGAATTTGGATTTAAGTTTCATGAAGTTTCGAGAGGACTAGGCCCATGAAGTTCCTTATTATTTTGGATTTAAGGTTCATGAGGTTCCTATAGGATTAGGCTCATGAAGTTCCTTCTTATTTGGATTAAAGGTTCATGAGGTTCCTAGAGGACTAAACTCATGGAGTTCTTTTGCATTTGGGTTTTTCATGGGGTTTCTAGAGGACGAGGCTCATGAAGTTCCTTTGGATTTGGATTAAAGGTTCATGAGGTTCCTAGAGGACTAGGCTCATGAAGTTCCTTCGGATTTGGATTAAGTTCCATGAGGTTCCTAGAGGACCATGCTCATGAAGTTCCTTTGGATTTGGATTTAAGGTTCATGAGGTTCCTAGAGGACTAGGCTCATGAAGTTCCTTCGGATTTGGATTAAGTTCCATGAGGTTCCTAGAGGACCATGCTCATGAAGTTCCTTTGGATTTGGATTTAAGTTTCATGAGGTTCCTAGAAGACTAGGCTCATGAAGTTCCTTTGTATTTGGACTAAAGGTTCATGAGGTTCACAGAGGACTAGGCTCATGAAATTCCTTTGTATTTAGATTTAAGTTTCGTGAGGTTCCTAGAGGACTAGGATCTTAAAGTTCCTTTGAATTTCATATAAGATTCATGAGGTTCCTAGAGGACTAGGCTCATGAAGTTCATTTGGATTTGGATTAAAGGATCATGAGATTCCTATAGGACTTAGCTCATGAAGTTTAATTGAATTTGGATTTATGCTTCATGAGGTTCCTAGAGGACTAGGCTCATGAAGTTCCATTGGATTTGGATTTAAGTTTCATGATGTTCCTATAGGAATAAGCTCATGAAGTTCCTTCGTATTTGGATTTAAGGTTCATGAGGTTCCTACAGGACTAGACTCAAGAAGTTCCTTTGAATTTGGATTTAAGGTTCATGAGGTTCCTAGAGGACTAGGCTCATGAAGTTCTTTTGTATTTGGATTGAAGGTACATGGAGTTCCTAGAGGACAAGGCTCATGAAGTTCATTCGTATTTTGATTTAAGGTTCATGAGGTTCATAGGGGACTAGGCTCATGAAGTTCCATTTAATTTGGATTTAAGTTTCATGAAGTTCCGAGAGGACTAGGCTCATGATGTTCCTTAGGATTTTGGATTTAAGGTTCATGATGTTCCTAGAGAATTAGGCTCATGAAGTTCCTTCTTATTTGGATTAAAGGTTCATGAGGTTCCTAGAGGACTAAACTCATAGAGTTCCTTTGGATTTAGATTTTTCATGAGGTTCCTAAAGGACGAGGCTCATGAAGTTCCTTTGGATTTGGATTAAAGGTTCATGAGGTTCCTAGAGGACTAGGCGGTTCCTAGAGGACTAGGCTCATGAAGTTCCTTCGGATTTGGATTAAGGTCCATGAGGTTCCTGTAGGACTATGCTCATGAAGTTCCTTTGGATTTGGATTTAATGTTCATGAGGTTCCTATAGTACTAGGCTAATGAAGTTCCATTGAATTTAGATTTATGTTTCATGAAGTTCATTTGGATTTGGATTTTTCATGAGGTTCCTAGAGGACTAGGCGCATGAAGTTACATTGAATTTGGATTTAAGTTTCATGAGGTTCCTAGAGAACTAGGTTCATGAAGCTCATTTGGATTTAGATTAAAGGTTCATGAGGTTCCTAGATGACTACACTCAAGAAGTTCCTTTGAATTTGGATTTAAGGTTCATGAGGTTCCTAGAGGACTAGGCTCATGAAACTCCATTGAATTTGGATTTATGTTTCATGAGGTTCCTATAGGACTAGGCTCATGAAGTTCCATTGGATTTGGATTTAAGTTTCATGAAGTTCCTATATGAATAAGCTCATGAGGTTCCTAGAGGACTAGACTCAAGAAGTTCATTTGAATTTGGATTTAAGGTTCATGAGGTTCCTAGAGGACTAGGCTCATGAAGTTCTTTTGGATTTGGATTAAAGGTACATGGAGTTCCTAGAGGACAAGGCTCAGGAAGTTCGTTCGGATTTTGATTTAAGGTTCATGAGGCTCATAGAGGACTAGGCTCGTGAAGTTCCATTGAATTTGGATTTAAGTTTCCTGAAGTTCCGAGAGGACTAGGCTCATGAAGTTCCTTAGGATTTTGGATTTAAGATTCATGAGGTTCATAGTGGACTAGGCTCGTGAAGTTCCATTGAATTTGGATTTAAGGTTCATGATGTTTCTAGAGGACTAAACTCATGGAGTTCCTTTAGATTTAGATTTTTCATGAGGTTCCTAGAGGACGAGGCTCATGAAGCTCCTTTAGATTTGGATTAAAGGTTCATGAGGTTCCTAGAGGACTAAGCTCATGAAATTCCTTTGGATTTGGATTAAGGTCCATGCGGTTCCTAGAGGACTATGCTCATGAAGTTCCTATGGATTCGGATTTAAGGTTCATGAGATTCCTAGAGTACTAGGCTAATGAAGTTCCATTGAATTTAGATTTATGTTTCATGAAGTTCCGAGAGGACTAGGCTCATGAAGTTCCTTAAGATTTTGGATTTAAGGTTCATGAGGTTCCTAGAAGATTAGGCTCATGAAGTTCCTTCTTATGTGGATTAAAGGTTCATGAGGTTCCTAGAGACTAGGCTCATGAAGTTCCTTTGGATTTGGATTTTTCATGAGGTTCCTAGAGGACTAGGCTCATGAAGTTCCATTGAATTTGGATTTATGTTTCATGAGGTTCCTAGAGGACTAGGCTCATGAAGTTCCTTTGGATTTGGATTAAAGGTTCATGAGGTTCCTAGAGGACTACACTCAAGAAGTTCCTTTGAATTTGGATTTAAGGTTCATGATGTTCCTAGAGGACTAGGCTCATGAAGTTCCATTGAATTTGGATTTATGTTTCATGAGTTTCCTAGAGGACTAGGCTCATGAAGTTCCATTGGATTTAGATTTAAGTTTCATGAAGTTCCTATAGGAATAAGCTAATGAAGTTTCTTCGGATTTGGATTTAAGGTTCATGAGGTTCCTAGAGGACTAGACTCAAGAAGTTCCTTTGAATTTTGATTTAAGGTTCATGAGGTTCCTAGAAGACTAGGCTCATGAAGTTCTTTTGGATTTGGATTAAAAGTACATGGAGTTCCTAGAGGACAAGGCTCATGAAGTTCCTTCGAATTTTGATTTAAGGTTCATGAGGCTCATAGAGGACTAGTCTCATGAAGTTCCATTGAATTTGGATTTAAGTTTCATGAAGTTTCGATAGGACTAGGCCCATGAAGTTCCTTAGGATTTTGGATTTAAGGTTCATTAGGTTCCTATAGGATTAGGCTCATGAAGTTCCTTCTTATTTGGATTAAAGGTTCATGAGGTTCCTAGAGGACTAAACTCAAGGAGTTCTTTTGGATTAGATTTTTCATGGGGTTCCTAGAGGACGAGGCTCATGAAGTTCCTTTGGATTTAGATTAAAGGTTCATGAGGTTCCTAGAGGACTAGGCTCATGAAGTTCCTTTGGATTTGGATTTAGTTCGATGAGGTTCCTAGAGGACTATGCTCATGAAGTTCCTTTGGATTTGGATTTAAGGTTCATGAGGTTCCTAGAGGACTAGGCCTATGAAGTTCCTTCGGATTTGGAATAGAGGTTCATGAGGTTCCTAGAGGACTCGGGTCATGAAGTTCCTTCAGATTTGGATGAAAGGTTTTTGAGGTTCCTAGAGGACTAGGATCATGAAGTTCTTTTCAATTTGGATTTAAGGTTCACGAGGTTCCTAGAGAACTAGGCTCATGAAGTTCTTTTGGATTTGGATTAAAGTTTCATGGAGTTCCTAGAGGTCTAGTCTCATGATGTTCCTTTGGATTTGGATTAAAGGTTCATGAGGTTTCAAGAGGAATGGTCTCATGAAATTCCTTTGGATTTGGGTTTATGGTTCATGAGATTCCTAGAGGACTAGGCTCATAAAATTCCTCCAGATTTGGATTAAAGGTTAATGAGGTTCCTAGAGGACTAGGCTCATGAAGTTCCTTTAGATTTGGATTTAAGGTTCATGATGTTCCTAGAGGACTAGGCTCATGAATTTCAATCGAATTTGGATTTTAAGGTTCATGAGGTTCCTAGAGGACTAGGCTAATGAAGTTCCATTGAATTTGGATTTAAAATTCATGAAGTTCATAGAGGACTAGGCTCAGGAAGTTCCTTAGGATTTTGATTTAAGGTTCATGAGGTTCCTATAGGACTAGGCTCATGAAGTTCCTTTGGATTTGGATTAAAGGTTCATGAGGTTCCTATAGGACTAGACTCATGAAGTTCTTTTGAATTTGTATTTAAGGTTCATGAGGTTCCTAGAGGACTAGGGTCATGAAGATCCATTAGATTTGGATTTAAGCTTCAAGAAGTTCCTATCGGAATAGGCTCATGAAGTTCCTTCGGATTTGGATTTAAGGTTCATGAGGTTTCTAGAGGACTAGGCTCATGAAGTTTCTTCCGATTTAGATTAAAGATTCATGAGGTTTCTAGAGGACTAGACTCAAGAAGTTCATTTGAATTTGGATTTAAGGTTCATGAGGTTCTTAGAGGACTAGGCTCATGAAGTTCTTTTGGATATGGATTAAAGGTACATAGAGTTCCTAGAGGACAAGGCTTATGAAGTTCCTTCATATTTGGATTTAAGGTTCATGAGGTTCCTAGAGGACTAGGCTGATGAAGTTCCATTGAATTTGGATTTATGTTTCATGAAGTTCCAAGAGGACTAGTCTCATGAAGTTCCTTAAGATTTTGGATTTAAGGTTCATGAGGTTCCTAGAACATTAGACTCATGAAGTTCCTTCTTGTGTGGATTAATGGTTAGGTTCCTAGAGGACTAAACTCATGGAGTTCCTTTGGATTTGGATTTTTCATGAGGTTCCTAGAGGACGAGGCTCATGAAGTTCCTTTGGATTTGGATTATAGGTTCATGAGGTTCCTAGAGGACTAGGCTCATGAAGTTCCTTTGGATTTGGATTAAGGCCCATGAGGTTCCTAGAGGACTATGCTCATGAAGTTCCTTTGGATTTGGATTTAAGGTTCATAAGGCTCCTAGAGGACTAGGATCATGAAGTTTCTTTCGATTTGGATTAAAGATTCATGAGGTTTCTATAGGAATAGACTCAAGAAGTTCCTTTGAATTTGGATTTAAGGTTATGAGGTTCCTAGAGGACTAGGATCATGAAGTTCTTTTGGATTTGGATTAAAGGTTCATGGAGTTCCGTGAGGACTAGGCTCATGAAGTTCCTTCGAATTTGGATTAAAGGTTCATGAGGTTCCGAAAGGACTAGGCTCATGAAGTTCCTTGTTATTTGGATTAAAGGTTCATGAGGTTCCTAAAGGATAACAATCATGGATTTCCTTTGGATTTGGATTTTTCATGAGGTCCCTAGAGGACGAGGCTCATGAAGTTCATTCGGATTTGGATTAAAGGTTCATGAGGTTCCTAGAGGACTACGCTCATGACGTTCTTTTGGATTTGGATTTAAGTTTCATGAGGTTCCTAGAGGGCTAGGCTCATGAAGTTCCATTGAATTTGGATATAAGTTTCATGAAGTTACTAGAGGACTAGGCTCATGAAGTTCCTTTAGATTTGGATTAAAGGTTTATGAGGTTCCTAGAGGACTAGGCTCATGAAGTTCCATCGGATTTGGATTACAGGTTCATGAGATTCCTAGAGGACTAGGCTCAAGAGGTTCCTTTGAATTTGGATTTAAGGTTCATGATATTACTAGAGGACTAGGCTCATGAAGTTCTTCTGGTTTTGGATTAAAGGTTCATAGAGTTCCTAGAGGACTAGGCTATGAAATTCCTTCGAATTTAGATTAAAGATTCATGCGGTCCTAGAGGACTAGGCTCATGAAGTTTCTTTGGATTTGGATTAAAGATTCATGAGGTTCCTAGAGGACTAGGCTCATGAGGTTCCATTGGATTTGGATTTTAGGTTCATGAGGTTCCTAGAGGACTAGACTCATGAAGTTCCTTCAGTTTGGATTAAAGGTTCTCGAGGTTCCTAGAGGACTAGACTCAAGATGTTACATTGAATTTAGATTTATGTTTCATGAAGTTTCGAGAGGACTAGGCTCATGAAGTTCTTTTGGATTTGGATTAAAGGTTCATGGAATTCCTTGAGGACTAGGCTCATGAAGTTCCTTCGAATTTGAATTAAAGGTTCATGATGTTCCTCGAGGACAAGGATCATGGAGTTCCTTTGGATTTGGATTTTTCATGAGGTTCGTAGAGGACGAGGCTCATGAAGTTCCTTTGAATTTAAAATAAAGGATCATGAGGATCCTAGAGGACTAGGCTCATGAAGTTCCTTTGGATTTGGATTTAAGTTTCATGAGGTTCCTATATTACTAGGCTCACGAAGTTCCATTGAATTTAGATTTATGTTTCATGAAGTTCCGAGAGGACTAGGCTCATGAAGTTCCTTAAGATTTTGGATTTAAGGTTCATGAGGTTCCTAGAAGATTAGGTTCATGAAGTTGCTTCTTATGTAGATTAAAGGTTCATGAGGTTCCTTGAGGACTAAACTCATGGAGTTCTTTTGGATTTGGATTTTTCATGAGGTTCCTAGAGGGCGAGGCTCATGTAGTTCCTTTGGATTTGGATTAAAGGTTCATGAGGTTCCTAGAGGACTAGGCTCATGAAGTTCCTTCGGATTTAGATTAATGTCCATGAGGTTCCTAGAGGACTATGCTCATGAAGTCCCTTTCTATTTGGATTTAAGGTTCATGAGGTTCCTATAGGACTAAGCTCATGAAGTTCCTTTAGATTTAGATTAAAGGTTTATGAGGTTCCTAGAGGACTAGGCTCATGAAGTTCCTTCGGATTTAGATTAAAGGTTCATGAGGTTCCTAGAGGACTAGGCTCAAGAGGTTCCTTTGAATTTGGATTTGAGGTTCATGATATTACTAGATGACTAGGCTCATGAAGTTCTTCTGGTTTTGGATTAAAGGTTCATAGAGTTCCTAGAGGACTAGGTTTTGAAATTCCTTTGAATTCGAATTAAAGGTTCATGCGGTTCTAGAGGACTAGGCTCATGAAGTTTCTTTGGATTTGGATTAAAGGTTCATGAGGTTCCTAGAGGACTAGGCTCATGAAGTTCCATTGAATTTAGATTTATGTTTGATGAAGTTCCTAGAGGACTAGGCTCATGAAGTTCCTTTAGATTTGGATTAAAGGTTTATGAGGTTCCTAGAGGACTAGGCTCATGAAGTTCCTTTGGATTTGGATTAAAGGTTCATGACGGTTCCTAAAGGACTAGGCTCAAGAGGTTCCTTTGAATTTTGATTTCAGGTTCATGAGTTTACTAGAGGACTAGGTTCATGACGTTCCTTTGGATTTGGATTAAAGGTTCATGAGGTTCCTAGAGGAATGGGCTCAGAAAATTCCTTTGGATTTAGGTTTAAGGTTCATGAGGTTCCTAGAGGACTAGGCTCAAGAGGTTCCTTTGAATTTGGATTTAAGGTTCATGATATTACTAGAGGACTAGGCTCATGAAGTTCTTCTGGTTTTGGATTAAAGGTTCATAGAGTTCCTAGAGGACTAGGCTATGAAATTCCTTCGAATTTGGATTAAAGATTCATGCGGTCCTAGAGGACTAGGCTCATGAAGTTTCTTTGGATTTGGATTAAAGATTCATGAGGTTCCTAGAGGACTAGGCTCATGAAGTTCCATTGGATTTGGATTTAAGGTTCATGAGGTTCCTAGAGGACTAGGCTCATGAAGTTCCTTCAGTTTGGATTAAAGGTTCTCGAGGTTCCTAGAGGACTAGACTCAAGATGTTCCATTGAATTTAGATTTATGTTTCATGAAGATTCGAGAGGACTAGGCTCATGAAGTTCTTTTAGATTTGGATTAAAGGTTCATGGAATTCCTTGAGGACTAGGCTCACGAAGTTCCTTCGAATTTGGATTAAAGGTTCATGACGTTCCTCGAGGACAAGGATCATGGAGTTCCTTTGGATTTAGATTTTTCATGAGGTTCGTAGAGGACGAGGCTCATGAAGTTCCTTTGAATTTAAAATAAAGGTTCATGAGGATCCTAGAGGACTAGGCTCATGAATTTCCTTTAGATATGGATTTAAGCTTCATGAGGTTCCTATAGTACTAGGCTCACGAAGTTCCATTGAATTTAGATTTATGTTTCATGAAGTTCCGAGAGGACTAGGCTCATGAAGTTCCTTAAGATTTTGGATTAAAGTTTCATGAGGTTCCTAGAAGATTAGGCTCATGAAGTTGCTTCTTATGTGGATTAAAGGTTCATGAGGTTCCTTGAGGACTAAACTCATGGAGTTCTTTTGGATTTGGATTTTTCATGAGGTTCCTAGAGGACGAGGCTCATGAAGTTCCTTTGGATTTGGATTAAAGGTTCATGAGGTTCCTAGAGGACTAGGCTTATGAAGTTCCTTCGGATTTGGATTAAGGTCCATGAGGTTCCTAGATGACTATGCTCATGAAGTTCCTTTGTATTTGGATTTAAGGTTCATGAGGTTCCTATAGGACTAGGCTCATGAAGTTCCTTTAGATTTAGATTAAAGGTTTATGAGGTTCCTAGAGGACTAGGCTCATGAAGTTCCTCCGGATTTAGATTAAAGGTTCATGAGGTTCCTAGAGGACTAGGCTCAAGAGGTTCCTTTGAATTTGGATTTGAGGTTCATGATATTACTAGATGATTAGGCTCGTTATGTTCTTCTGGTTTTGGATTAAAGGTTCATAGAGTTCCTAGAGGACTAGGTTTTGAAATTCCTTTGAATTCGGTTTAAGGTTCATGCGGTTCCAGAGGACTAGGCTCATGAAGTTTCTTTGGAATTGGATTAAAGGTTCATGAGGTTCCTAGAGGACTAGGCTCATGAAGTTCCATTGAATTTAGATTTATGTTTGATGAAGTTCCTAGAGGACTAGGCTCATGAAGTTCTTCTAGTTTTGGATTAAAGGTTCATAGAGTTCCTAGAGGACTAGGCTATGAAATTCCTTTGAATTTGGATTAAAGATTCATGCGGTCCTAGAGGACTAGGCTCATGAAGTTTCTTTGGATTTGGATTAAAGATTAATGAGGTTCCTAGAGGACTAGGCTCATGAAGTTCCATTGGATTTGGATTTAAGGTTCATGAGGTTCCTAGAGGACTAGGCTCATGAAGTTCCTTCAGTTTGGATTAAAGGTTCTCGTGGTTCCTAGAGGACTAGACTCAAGATGTTCCATTGAATTTAGATTTATGTTTCATGATGTTTCGAGAGGACTAGGCTCATGAAGTTCTTTTGGATTTGGATTAAAGGTTCATGGAATTCCTTGAGGACTAGGCTCATGAAGTTCCTTCGAATTTGGATTAAAGGTTCATGATGTTCCTCGAGGACAAGGATCATGAAGTTCCTTTGGATTTGGATTTTTCATGAGGTTCGTAGAGGACGAGGCTCATGAAGTTCCTTTGAATTTAAAATAAAGGTTCATGAGGATCCTAGAGGACTAGGCTCATGAAGTTCCTTTGGATTTGGATTTAAGTTTCATGAGTTTCCTATAGTACTAGGCTCACGAAGTTCCATTGAATTTAGATTTATGTTTCATGAAGTTCCGAGAGGACTAGGCTCATGAAGTTCCTTAAGATTTTGGATTTAAGGTTCATGAGGTTCCTAGAAGATTAGGCTCATGAAGTTCCTCCGGATTTAGATTAAAGGTTCATGAGGTTGCTAGAGGACTAGGCTCAACAGGTTCCTTTGAATTTGGATTTGAGGTTCATGATATTACTAGATGACTAGGCTCATGAAGTTCTTCTAGTTTTGGATTAAAGGTTCATAGAGTTCCTAGAGGACTAGGTTTTGAAATTCCTTTGAATTCGGATTAAAGGTTCATGCGGTTCCAGAGGACTAGGCTCATGAAGTTCCATTGAATTTAGATTTATGTTTGATGAAGTTCCTAGAGGACTAGGCTCATGAAGTTTCTTTAGATTTGGATTAAAGGTTTATGAGGTTCCTAGAGGACTAGGCTCATGAAGTTCCTTCGGATTTGGATTAAAGGTTCATGACGGTTCCTAAAGGACTAGGCTCAAGAGGTTCCTTTGAATTTGGATTTCAGGTTCATGAGATTACTAGAGAACTAGGTTCATGAGGTTCCTTTGGATTTGGATTAAAGGTTCATGAGGTTCCTAGAGGAATGGGCTCAGAAAATTCCATTGGATTTGGGTTTAAGGTTCATGAGGTTCCTAGAGGACTAGGCTCATGAAATTCCTCCGGATTTAGATTAAAGGTTAATGAGGTTCCTAGAGGACTAGGCTCATGAAGTTCCTTTGGATTTGGATTTAAGGTTCATGATGTTCCTATAGGACTAGGCTCATAAATTTCCTTCGAAATTGGATTTTAAAGTTCATTAGGTTCCTAGAGGATTAAGCTCATGAAGTTCCATTAAATTTGTATTAAAATTTCATGAAGTTCAGAGAGGACTAGGCTCATGAAGTTCCTCCGGATTTAGATTAAAGGTTCATGAGGTTCCTAGAGGACTAGGCTCAAGAAGTTCCTTTGAATTTGGATTTGAGGTTCATGATATTACTAGATGACTAGGCTCGTGATGTTCTTCTGGTTTTGGATTAAAGTTTCATAGAGGTCCTAGAGGACTAGGTTTTGAAATTCCTTTGAATTCGGATTAAAGGTTCATGCGGTTCCAGAGGACTAGGCTCATGAAGTTTCTTTGGAATTGGATTAAAGGTTCATGAGGTTCCTAGAGGACTAGGCTCATGAAGTTCCATTGAATTTTGATTTATGTTTGATGAAGTTCCTAGAGGACTAGGCTCATGAAGTTCTTCTGGTTTTGGATTAAAGGTTCATAGAGTTCCTAGAGGACTAGGCTATGAAATTCCTTCGAATTTGGATTAAAGATTCATGCGGTCCTAGAGGACTAGGCTCATGAAGTTTCTTTGGATTTGGATTAAAGATTCATGAGGTTCCTAGAGGACTAGGCTCATGAAGTTCCATTGGATTTGGATTTATGGTTCATGAGGTTCCTAGAGGACTAGGCTCATGAAGTTCCTTCAGTTTGGATTAAAGGTTCTCGAGGTTCCTAGAGGACTAGACTCAAGATGTTCCATTAAATTTAGATTTATGTTTCATGAAGATTCGAGAGGACTAGGCTCATGAAGTTCTTTTAGATTTGGATTAAAGGTTCATGGAATTCCTTGAGGACTAGGCTCATGAAGTTCCTTCGAATTTGGATTAAAGGTTCATGATGTTCCTCGAGGACAAGGATCATGGAGTTCCTTTGGATTTAGATTTTTCATGAGGTTCGTAGAGGACGAGGCTCATGAAGTTCCTTTGAATTTAAAATAAAGGTTCATGAGGATCCTAGAGGACTAGGCTCATGAATTTCCTTTAGATTTGGATTTAAGCTTCATGAGGTTCCTATAGTACTAGGCTCACGAAGTTCCATTGAATTTAGATTTATGTTTCATGAAGTTCCGAGAGGACTAGGCTCATGAAGTTCCTTAAGATTTTGGATAAAAATTTCATGAGGTTCCTAGAAGATTAGGCTCATGAAGTTGCTTCTTATGTGGATTAAAGGTTCATGAGGTTCCTTGAGGACTAAACTCATGGAGTTCTTTTGGATTTGGATTTTTCATGAGGTTCCTAGAGGACGAGGCTCATGAAGTTCCTTTGGATTTGGATTAAAGGTTCATGAGGTTCCTAGAGGACTAGGCTTATGAAGTTCCTTCGGATTTGGATTAAGGTCCATGAGGTTCCTAGATGACTATGCTCATGAAGTTCCTTTGTATTTGGATTTAAGGTTCATGAGGTTCCTATAGGACTAGGCTCATGAAGTTCCTTTAGATTTAGATTAAAGGTTTATGAGGTTCCTAGAGGACTAGGCTCATGAAGTTCCTCCGGATTTAGATTAAAGGTTCATGAGGTTCCTAGAGGACTAGGCTCAAGAGGTTCCTTTGAATTTGGATTTGAGGTTCATGATATTACTAGATGATTAGGCTCGTGATGTTCTTCTGGTTTTGGATTAAAGGTTCATAGAGTTCCTAGAGGACTAGGTTTTGAAATTCCTTTGAATTCGGATTAAAGGTTCATGCGGTTCCAGAGGACTAGGCTCATGAAGTTTCTTTGGAATTGGATTAAAGGTTCATGAGGTTCCTAGAGGACTAGGCTCATGAAGTTCCATTGAATTTAGATTTATGTTTGATGAAGTTCCTAGAGGACTAGGCTCATGAAGTTCTTCTGGTTTTGGATTAAAGGTTCATAGAGTTCCTAGAGGACTAGGCTATGAAATTCCTTCGAATTTGGATTAAAGATTCATGCGGTCCTAGAGGACTAGGCTCATGAAGTTTCTTTGGATTTGGATTAAAGATTAATGAGGTTCCTAGAGGACTAGGCTCATGAAGTTTCATTGGATTTGGATTTAAGGTTCATGAGGTTCCTAGAGGACTAGGCTCATGAAGTTCCTTCAGTTTGGATTAAAGGTTCTCGTGGTTCCTAGAGGACTAGACTCAAGATGTTCCATTGACTTTAGATTTATGTTTCATGATGTTTCGAGAGGACTAGGCTCATGAAGTTCTTTTGGATTTGGATCAAAGGTTCATGGAATTCCTTGAGGACTAGGCTCATGAATTTCCTTTAGATTTGGATTTAAGCTTCATGAGGTTCCTATAGTACTAGGCTCACGAAGTTCCATTGAATTTAGATTTATGTTTCATGAAGTTTTGAGAGGACTAGGCTCATGAAGTTCCTTAAGATTTTGGATTAAAGTTTCATGAGGTTCCTAGAAGATTAGGCTCATGAAGTTGCTTCTTATGTGGATTAAAGGTTCATGAGGTTCCTTGAGGACTAAACTCATGGAGTTCTTTTGGATTTGGATTTTTCATGAGGTTCCTAGAGGACGAGGCTCATGAAGTTCCTTTAGATTTGGATTAAAGGTCCATGAGGTTCCTAGAGGACTAGGCTTATGAAGTTCCTTCGGATTTGGATTAAGGTCCATGAGGTTCCTAGATGACTATGCTCATGAAGTTCCTTTGTATTTGGATTTAAGGTTCATGAGGTTCCTATAGGACTAGGCTCATGAAGTTCCTTTAGATTTAGATTAAAGGTTTATGAGGTTCCTAGAGGACTAGGCTCATGAAGTTCCTCCGGATTTAGATTAAAGGTTCATGAGGTTCCTAGAGGACTAGGCTCAAGAGGTTCCTTTGAATTTGGATTTGAGGTTCATGATATTACTAGATGATTAGGCTCGTGATGTTCTTCTGGTTTTGGATTAAAGGTTCATAGAGTTCCTAGAGGACTAGGTTTTGAAATTCCTTTGAATTCGGATTAAAGGTTCATGGGGTTCCAGAGGACTAGGCTCATGAAGTTTCTTTGGAATTGGATTAAAGGTTCATGAGGTTCCTAGAGGACTAGGCTCATGAAGTTCCATTGAATTTAGATTTATGTTTGATGAAGTTCCTAGAGGACTAGGCTCATGAAGTTCTTCTGGTTTTGGATTAAAGGTTCATAGAGTTCCTAGAGGACTAGGCTATGAAATTCCTTCGAATTTGGATTAAAGATTCATGCGGTCCTAGAGGACTAGGCTCATGAAGTTTCTTTGGATTTGGATTAAAGATTAATGAGGTTCCTAGAGGACTAGGCTCATGAAGTTTCATTGGATTTGGATTTAAGGTTCATGAGGTTCCTAGAGGACTAGGCTCATGAAGTTCCTTCAGTTTGGATTAAAGGTTCTCGTGGTTCCTAGAGGACTAGACTCAAGATGTTCCATTGAATTTAGATTTATGTTTCATGATGTTTCGAGAGGACTAGGCTCATGAAGTTCTTTTGGATTTGGATCAAAGGTTCATGGAATTCCTTGAGGACTAGGCTCATGAAGTTCCTTCGAATTTGGATTAAAGGTTCATGATGTTCCTCGAGGACAAGGATCATGAAGTTCCTTTGGATTTGGATTTTTCATGAGGTTCGTAGAGGATGAGGCTCATGAAGTTCCTTTGAATTTAAAATAAAGGTTCATGAGGATCCTAGAGGACTAGGCTCATGAAGTTCCTTTGGATTTGGATTTAAGTTTCATGAGTTTCCTATAGTACTAGGCTCACGAAGTTCCATTGAATTTAGATTTATGTTTCATGAAGTTCCGAGAGGACTAGGCTCATGAAGTTCCTTAAGATTTTGGATTTAAGGTTCATGAGGTTCCTAGAAGATTAGGCTCATGAAGTTCCTCCGGATTTAGATTAAAGGTTCATGAGGTTGCTAGAGGACTAGGCTCAACAGGTTCCTTTGAATTTGGATTTGAGGTTCATGATATTACTAGATGACTAGGCTCATGAAGTTCTTCTAGTTTTGGATTAAAGGTTCATAGAGTTCCTAGAGGACTAGGTTTTGAAATTCCTTTGAATTCGGATTAAAGGTTCATGCGGTTCCAGAGGACTAGGCTCATGAAGTTCCATTGAATTTAGATTTATGTTTGATGAAGTTCCTAGAGGACTAGGCTCATGAAGTTTCTTTAGATTTGGATTAAAGGTTTATGAGGTTCCTAGAGGACTAGGCTCATGAAGTTCCTTCGGATTTGGATTAAAGGTTCATGACGGTTCCTAAAGGACTAGGCTCAAGAGGTTCCTTTGAATTTGGATTTCGTGTTCATGAGATTACTAGAGAACTAGGTCATGAGGTTCCTTTGGATTTGGATTAAAGGTTCATGAGGATCCTAGAGGAATGGGCTCATGAAATTCCTTTGGATTTGGGTTTAGGGTTCATGAGGTTCCTAGAGGACTAGGCTCATGAAATTCCTCTAGATTTCGATTAAAGGTTATGAGGTTCCTAGAGGACTAGGCTCATGAAGTTCATTTGGATTCGGATTTAAGGTTCCTGATGTTCCTAGAGGACCAAGCTCATGAATTTCCTTCGAATTTAGATTTCAATGTTCATGAGGTTCCTAGAGTACTAGGCTCATGACGTTTCATTGAATTTGGATTTAAGTTTCATGAAGTTCAGAGAGGACTAGGCTCATAAAGTTCCTTAGGATTTGGATTAAAGGTTCATGAGGTTCCTAGAGGACTAGGCTCAAGAGGTTCCTTTGAATTTGGATTTGAGGTTCATGATATTACTAGATGACTAGGCTCGTGATGTTCTTCTGGTTTTGGATTAAAGTTTCATAGAGGTCCTAGAGGACTAGGTTTTGAAATTCCTTTGAATTCGGATTAAAGGTTCATGCGGTTCCAGAGGACTAGGCTCATGAAGTTTCTTTGGAATTGGATTAAAGGTTCATGAGGTTCCTAGAGGACTAGGCTCATGAAGTTCCATTGAATTTTGATTTATGTTTGATGAAGTTCCTAGAGGACTAGGCTCATGAAGTTCTTCTGGTTTTGGATTAAAGGTTCATAGAGTTCCTAGAGGACTAGGCTATGAAATTCCTTCGAATTTGGATTAAAGATTCATGCGGTCCTAGAGGACTAGGCTCATGAAGTTTCTTTGGATTTGGATTAAAGATTAATGAGGTTCCTAGAGGACTAGGCTCATGAAGTTCCATTGGATTTGTATTTAAGGTTCATGAGGTTCCTAGAGGACTAGGCTCATGAAGTTCCTTCATTTTGGATTAAAGGTTCTCGAGGTTCCTAGAGGACTAGACTCAAGATGTTCCATTGAATTTAGATTTATGTTTCATGAAGTTTCGAGAGGACTAGGCTCATGAAGTTCTTTTGGATTTGGATTAAAGGTTCATGGAATTCCTTGAGGACTAGGCTCATGAAGTTCCTTCGAATTTGGATTAAAGGTTCATGATGTTCCTCGAGGACAAGGATCATGAAGTTCCTTTGGATTTGGATTTTTCATGAGGTTCGTAGAGGACGAGGCTCATGAAGTTCCTTTGAATTTAAAATAAAGGTTCATGAGGATCCTAGAGGACTAGGCTCATGAAGTTCCTTTGGATTTGGATTTAAGTTTCATGAGTTTCCTATAGTACTAGGCTCACGAAGTTCCATTGAATTTAGATTTATGTTTCATGAAGTTCCGAGAGGACTAGGCTCATGAAGTTCCTTAAGATTTTGGATTTAAGGTTCATGAGGTTCCTAGAAGATTAGGCTCATGAAGTTCCTCCGGATTTAGATTAAAGGTTACTGAGGTTGCTAGAGGACTAGGCTCAACAGGTTCCTTTGAATTTGGATTTGGGGTTCATGATATTACTAGATGACTAGGCTCATGAAGTTCTTCTAGTTTTGGATTAAAGGTTCATAGAGTTCCTAGAGGACTAGGTTTTGAAATTCCTTTGAATTCGGATTAAAGGTTCATGCGGTTCCAGAGGACTAGGCTCATGAAGTTCCATTGAATTTAGATTTATGTTTGATGAAGTTCCTAGAGGACTAGGCTCATGAAGTTTCTTTAGATTTGGATTAAAGGTTTATGAGGTTCCTAGAGGACTAGGCTCATGAAGTTCCTTCGGATTTGGATTAAAGGTTCATGACGGTTCCTAAAGGACTAGGCTCAAGAGGTTCCTTTGAATTTGGATTTCAGGTTCATGAGATTACTAGGGAACTAGGTTCATGAGGTTCCTTTGGATTTGGATTAAAGGTTCATGAGGTTCCTACAGGAATGGGCTCAGAAAATTCCTTTGGATTTGGGTTTAAGGTTCATGAGGTTCCTAGAGGACTAGGCTCATGAAATTCCTCCTGATTTGGATTAAAGGTTAATGAGGTTCCTAGAGGACTAGGCTCATGAAGTTCCTTTGGATTCGGATTTAAGGTTCATGATGTTCTTATAGGACTAGGCTCATAAATTTCCTTCGAAATTGGATTTTAAAGTTCATGAGGTTCCTAGAGGATTAAGCTCATGAAGTTCCATTAAATTTGGATTAAAATTTCATGAAGTTCACAGAGGACTAGGCTCATGAAGTTCCTTAGGATTTGGATTTAAGGTTCATGAGGTTCCTAGAGGACTAGGCTCATGAAGTTCCTTCAGATTTGGATTAAAGGTTCATGAGGTTCCTAGAGGACTAAACTCATGAAGTTCCTTTGAATTTGTATTTAAGGCTCATGAGGTTCCTAGAGGACTAGGCTCATGAAGTTCCATTGAATTTGGATTTAAGTTTCATGAGGTTCCTAGAGGGCTAGGCTCATGAAGTTCTATTAGATTTGGATTTAAGTTTCATGAAGTTCCTATCGGAATAGGCTCATGAAGTTCCTTCAAATTTGGATTTAAGGTTCATGAGGTCCCTAGAGGACTAGACTGAAGAAGTTGCCTTAAATTTGGATTTAAGGTTCATGAGGTTCCTAGAGGATTAGGCTCATGAAGTTTTTTTGGATTTGGAGTAAAGGCACATGGAGTTCCTAGAGGCTAAGGCTCATGAAGTTCCTTCATAATTGGATTTAAGATTCATGAGGTTCCTAGAGGACTAGGCTCATGAAGTTCGTTTAGATTTGGATGGGAAAGTCCTATCATTCTTCGCGGTCTGTCTCTGTAAAGACGGATCCCTAGAATATAGGAAGCTTCTCCCAAGTCTTTCATGGAGAACGTTTTAGAAAGCCAAGCTTTCACAGTGCTGAGCATTGCTACGTTATTTCCTATAAGTAAAATATCATCTACATATAGTACTAAGAACGCAATGTTGCTCCCACTGACCTTTTTGTAAACACATGGTTCCTCCTCATTTTGTACGAAGTCAAAATCCTTGACTGCTTCGTCAAATCGAAGGTTCCAACTCCGAGAAGCTTGCTTCAGCCCAAAAATGGCTCGTTTTAGCTTACACACCTTATGAATATTAGCTTTGGACACAAAACCCTTAGCCTATTACATATAGATTTCCTCCTCGAGGTATCCATTTAGAAAAGCCGTTTTGACGTCCATTTGCCATATTTCATAATCATAGTAGGCAGCAATGGCAAGCATCATGTGAATCGAATTGATCATAGCTACGGGCTAGAAGGTATCATGATAATCGATCCCTTCCTTTTGGGTATAACCCTTTGCTACAAGCCTGGCCTTATAGGCGTCAACCTTGCCATCCCCATCAGTCTTTCTCTTATAGATCCATTTATTTCCAATAGTCCTCATGCCAGTTGGAAGATCTACTAGAGTCCCGACCTGACTGGTATGCATCGAGTCTATCTCAGCTTCCATTGCTTCTTGCCATTTATCGGAGTCTACATCCACTATCGCTTGGTCATAGGTGACAAGGTCGTTTTCACTACTATCACGTGTGTCGTATAATATCTGGTATTTTCGCTTTCCGTTATCTTGGATTGTTTGTGTCTTAGCGCTGGACATTTTCTTGCTGATGTGAATCGGAATGATTTCTATCGTGATACTCTATTTGTTTCTATCGCATAGCCGTTTTAGTCGGGTACGACTTGTTGCCGCGTGCGTTCCTTTGATTAATGTGTGTATGTGATGTGTCGTTATTTGCTCGTATTTGTTTTGAATCATATCCGGTGCGTTTGTGCGACCGAAACGTTGTCGAATGTCTAACCGGACCGTCGGATCGACCGAGTCCCAACTGCAAGACCTGGCCGAGTTATGACCGTAATACAGTGCCTGTTACGGCCGTAAGCCATGGCCGGTCACGGCCGACAGTCACTCGTGTGGGGTGGCCGGGTACGGCCGACAGTGACTCGCAAGGACTGGCTGATTACGGCCGTAAGACTACGGCCGGATACGGCCGTAAGGGCTGTTACGTACGTAAGCCCTGTCTGGTAACGTATGTAACGCGGTCGGCACTTTTGGGCAGTAGGGTAGCCATGGCCGGTTACGGCCGTAAGCGATCGGCAAGACTCGGCTATTTAAGGCCTGTGCACCGGGTCACTCGGCCATTTTCACTTTTCTCCGTTTTTTTTCGCGATCCTTCGACAAAAATTAAGGGTTTTGATCAGAAATCAGTAGTACATCAATTGGGAAGGCTTTAATCCAAATCTAATGGAACTTCATGAGCCTAATCCTCTAGGAACCTCATGAATCTTTAATCCAAATCCAAAGAAACTTCATGAGCCTAGTCCTCTAGGACCGCATGAATCTTTAATCCAAATTCGAAGGAATTTCATAGCCTAGTCCTCTAGGAACTCTATGAACCTTTAACTAAAACTGTAAGAACTTCATGAGCCTAGTCCTCTAGTAATATCATGAACCTTAAATCCAAATTCAAAGGAACCTCTTGAGCCTAGTCCTCTAGGAACCTCATGAACCTGTAATCCAAATCCGATGGAACTTCATGAGCCTAGTCGTCTAGGAACCTCATAATCCTTTAATCCAAATCTAAAGGAACTTCATGAGCCTAGTCCTCTAGGAACTTCATGAAACTTAAATCCAAATTCAATGGAACTTCATGAGCCTAGCCCTCTAGGAACCTCATGAAACTTAAATCCAAATCCAAAAGAACGTCATGAGCGTAGTCCTCTAGGAACCTCATGAACCTTTAATCCAAATCCGAATGAACTTCATGAGCCTCGTCCTCTAGGGACCTCATGAAAAATCTAAATCCAAAGGAAATCCATGATTGTTATCCTCTAGGAACCTCCTGAACCTTTAATCCAAATAACAAGGAACTTCATGAGCCTAGTCCTTCCGGAACCTGATGAACCTTTAATCCAAATTCGAAGGAACTTCATGAGCCTAGTCCGCACGGAACTCCATGAACCTTTAATCCAAATCCAAAAGAACTTCATGATCCTAGTCCTCTAGGAACCTCATAACCTTAAATCCAAATTCAAAGGAACTTCTTGAGTCTATTCCTATAGAAACCTCATGAATCTTTAATCCAAATCGGAAGAAACTTCATGAGACTAGTCCTCTAGGAGCCTCATGAACCTTAAATCTAAATCCAAAGGAACTTCTTGAGCATAGTACTCTCGGAACCTCATGGGCCTTAATCCAAATGCAAAGGAACTTCATGAGCCTAGTCCTCTAGGAACCTCATGAACCTTTAATCCAAATTTAAAGGAACTTCATGAGCCTCGTCCTCTAGGAACATCATGAAAAATCCAAATCCAAAGGAACTCCATGAGTTTAGTCCTCTAGGAACCTAACCTTTAATCCACATAAGAAGGAACTTCATGAGTCAAATTTTCTAGGAACCTCATGAACCTTAAATCCAAAAGCTTAAGGAACTTCATGAGCCTAGTCCTCTCGGAACTTCATGAAACATAAATCCAAATGCAATGGAACTTCATGAGCCTAGTCCTCTAGGAACCTCATGAACCTTAAATCCAAATTCGAAGGAACTTCATGAGCCTTGTTCTCTAGGAACTCCATGTCCCTTTAATCCAAATACAAAAGAACTTCACGAGCCTAGTCCTCTAGGAACCTCATGAACCTTAAATCCAAATTCAAAGGAACTTCTTGGGTATAGTCCTATAGAAACCTCGTGAATCTTTAATCTAAATCAGAAGAAACTTCATGAGCCTAGTCCTCTAGGAACCTCATGAACCATAAATACAAATCCGAAGGACCTTCATAAGCCTATTCCTATAGGAAATTCATGAAACTTAAATCCAAATCCAATGGAACTTCATGAGCCTAGTCCTCTAGGAACCTCATGAAACTTAAATCCAAATTCAGTGGAACTTCATGAGCCTAGTCCTCTAGGAACATCATGAACCTTAAATCTAAATTCAAAAGAACTTCTTGAGTCTAGTCCTATAGGAACCTCATGAACCTTTAATCCAAATCCAAAGGAACTTCATGAGCCTAGTCTTATAGGAACCTCATGAACCTTAAATCAAAATCCTAAGGAACTTCCTGAGCCTAGTTCTCTATGAACTTCATGAATCTTAAATCCAAATTCAATTGAACATCATTAGCCTAGTCCTCTAGGAACCTCTTGAACCTTAAAATCCAAATTCGATGGAAATTCATGAGCCTAGTCCTCTAGGAACATCATGAACCTTAAATCCAAATCTAATGGAACTTCATGAGCCTATTCCTCTAGGAACCTCATTAACCTTTAATCCAAATCCGGAGGAATTTTATGATCCTAGTCCTCTAGGAACCTCATGAACCATAAACCAAAATCCAAAGGAATTTCATGAGACCATTCCTCTTGGAACCTCATGAACCTTTAATCCAAATCCAAAGGAACATCATGAGCCTAGTCCTCTAGGAACTCCATGAACCTTTAATCCAAATCCAAAAGAACTTCATGAGCTTAGTC
Source organism: Orobanche coerulescens (assembly GCA_033398695.1). Lineage (NCBI taxonomy): Eukaryota > Viridiplantae > Streptophyta > Magnoliopsida > Lamiales > Orobanchaceae > Orobanche > Orobanche coerulescens. Next base: position 109,552,255 of record CM065806.1, read on the forward strand.
CTCTAGGAACCTCGTGAAACTTAAATCCAAATTGAAAAGAACTTCATGAGCCTAGTCCTCTAGGAACCTCAAAAACCTTTCATCCAAATCTGAAGAAACTTCATGACCCGAGTCCTCTAGGAACCTCATGAACCTTTAATCTAAATCCGAAGGAACTTCATAGGCCTAGTCCTCTAGAAACATCATAAACCTTTAATCCAAATTTTAAGGAACTTCATGAGCCTAGTCCTCTAAGAACTTCATGAAGCTTAAATCCAAATTCAATGGAACTTCATGAGCCTAGTCCTCTAGGAACCTCATGAAACTTAAATCTAAATCCAAAGGAACTTCATGAGCCTAGTCCTCTAGGAACCTCACGAACCATTAATCCAAATACGAAGGAACTTCATGAGCCTCGTCCCCTAAGAACCTCATGAAAAATCCAAATCCAAAGAAACTCCATGATCCTTGTCCTCTAGGAACCTCATGTACCTTTAATCTAAATAAGAAGGAACTTCATGATCCTATTCCTCTAGGAACCTCATGAACCTTAAATCCAAATTTAAAGGAACATCAGTCTAGTCCTATAGGAACCTCATGAATCTTTAATCCAAATCGGAAGAAACTTCATGAGCCTAGTCCTCTAGGAACCTCATGAACCTTAAATCCAAATCCAAAGGAACTTCATGAGCATAGTCCTCTAGGAACCTCATGGAACTTAATCCAAATCCAAAGGAACTTCATGAGCCTAGTCCTCTAGGAACCTCATGAACCTTTAATCTAAATCCAAAGGAACTTCATGAGCCTCGTCCTCTAGGAACCCCATGAAAAATCCAAATCCAAAGGAACTTCATGAGCCTAGTCCTCTAGGAACCTCACGAACCATTAATCCAAATACGAAGGAACTTCATGAGCCTCGTCCCCTAAGAACCTCATGAAAAATCCAAATCCAAAGAAACTCCATGATCCTTGTCCTCTAGGAACCTCATGTACCTTTAATCTAAATAAGAAGGAAATTCATGATCCTATTCCTCTAGGAACCTCATGAACCTTAAATCCAAATTTAAAGGAACATCAGTCTAGTCCTCTAGGAACCTCATGAACCTTTAATCCAAATAAGAAGGAACTTCATGAGCCTAATCCTATAGGAACCTCATGAACCTTAAATCCAAAATCCTAAGGAACTTCATGGGCCTAGTCCTCTCGAAACTTCATGAAACTTAAATCCAAATTCAATGGAACTTCATGATACTAGTCCTCTATGAGCCTCATGAACCTTAAATCAAAATCCGAAGGAACTTCATGAGTCTTGTCCTCTAGGAACTCGATGTACTTTTAATCCAAATCCAAAAGAACTTCATGAGCCTAGTCTTCTAGGAACCTCATGAACCTTAAATCCAAATTCAAAGGAACTTCTTGAGTCTAGTCCTCTAGGAACCTCATGAACCTTAAATCCAAATCCGAAAGAACTTCATGAGCTTATTCCTATAGGAACTTCATGAAACTTAAATCCAAATCCAATGGAACTTCATGAGCCTAGTCCTCTAGGAACCTCATGAAACATAAATCCAAATTCAATGGAACTTCATGAGCCTAGCCCTCTAGGAACATCATGAAAAATCCAAATCCAAAGGAACTTCATGAGCCTAGTTTCTAGGAACCTCATGAACCTTTAATCCACATAAGAAGGAACTTCATGAGCCTAATCTTCTAGGAACCTCATGAACCTTAAATCCAAAATCTTAAGGAACTTCATGAGCCTAGTCCTATCGGAACTTCATGAAACATAAATCTAAATTCAATGGAACTTCATTAGCCTAGTACTCTAGGAATCTCATGAACCTTCAATCCAAATGCAAAGGAACTTCATAAGCATAGTCCACTACCACTAGGAACCGCATGGACCTTAATCCAAATCCGAAGGAACTTCATGAGCTTAGTCCTCTAGGAACCTCATGAACCTTTAATCCAAATCCAAAGGAACTTCAGGAGCCTCGTCCTCTAGGAACCTCATGAAGAATCAAAATCAAAGGAACTCCATGAGTATAGTCCTCTAGGAACCTCATGAACCTTTAATCCAAATAAGAAGGAACTTCATGAGCCTAATCCTATAGGAACCTCATGAACCTTAAATCCAAAATCCTAAGGAACTTCATGGGCCTAGTCCTCTCGAAACTTCATGAAACTTAAATCCAAATTCAATGGAACTTCATGATACTAGTCCTCTATGAGCCTCATGAACCTTAAATCAAAATCCGAAGGAACTTCATGAGTCTTGTCCTCTAGGAACTCGATGTACTTTTAATCCAAATCCAAAAGAACTTCATGAGCCTAGTCTTCTAGGAACCTCATGAACCTTAAATCCAAATTCAAAGGAACTTCTTGAGTCTAGTCCTCTAGGAACCTCATGAACCTTAAATCCAAATCCGAAAGAACTTCATGAGCTTATTCCTATAGGAACTTCATGAAACTTAAATCCAAATCCAATGGAACTTCATGAGCCTAGTCCTCTAGGAACCTCATGAAACATAAATACAAATTCAATGGAACTTCATGAGCCTAGCCCTCTAGGAACATCATGAAAATCCAAATTCAAAGGAACTTCATGAGCCTAGTTTCTAGGAACCTCATGAACCTTTAATCCACATAAGAAGGAACTTCATGAGCCTAATCTTCTAGGAACCTCATGAACCTTAAATCCAAAATCTTAAGGAACTTCATGAGCCTAGTCCTCTCGGAACTTCATGAAACATAAATCTAAATTCAATGGAACTTCATTAGCCTAGTACTCTAGGAATCTCATGAACCTTCAATCCAAATGCAAAGGAACTTCATAAGCATAGTCCACTACCACTAGGAACCGCATGGACCTTAATCCAAATCCGAAGGAACTTCATGAGCTTAGTCCTCTAGGAACCTCATGAACCTTTAATCCAAATCCAAAGGAACTTCAGGAGCCTCGTCCTCTAGGAACCTCATGAAGAATCAAAATCAAAGGAACTCCATGAGTATAGTCCTCTAGGAACCTCATGAACCTTAAATCCAAATTCAATGGAACTTCACGAGCCTAGTCCCCAATGAACCTCATGAACCTTAAATCCAAAATCCTAAGGAACTTCATGAGCCTAGTCCTCTCGGAACTTCATGAAACTTAAATCCAAATTCAATGGAACTTTACGAGCCTAGTCCTCTATGAGCCTCATGAACCTTAAATCAAAATCTGAAGGAACTTCATGAGCCTTATCCTTCCATTGAATTTGGATTTATGTTTCATGAGGTTCCTAGAGGACTAGGCTCATGAAGTTCCATTGGATTTGGATTTAAGTTTCATGAAGTTCCTATAGGAATAAGCTAATGAAGTTCCTTCGGATTTGGATTTAAGGTTCATGAGGTTCCTAGAGGACTAAACTCAAGAAGTTCCTTTGAATTTAGATTTAAGGTTCATGAGGTTCCTAGAAGACTAGGCTCATGAAGTTCTTTTAGATTTGGATTAAAAGTACATGGAGTTCCTAGAGGACAAGGCTCATGAAGTTCCTTCGGATTCTGATTTAAGGTTCACGAGGCTCATAGAGGACTAGTATCATGAAGTTCCATTGAATTTGTATTTAAGTTTCATGAAGTTTCGAGAGGACTAGGCCCACGAAGTTCCTTAGGATTTTGGATTTAAGGTTCATTAGGTTCCTATAGGATTAGGCTCATGAAGTTCCTTCTTATTTGGATTAAAGGTTCATGAGGTTCCTAGAGGACTAAACTCAAGGAGTTCTTTTGGATTTGGATTTTTCATGGGGTTCCTAGAGGACGAGGCTCATGAAGTTCCTTTGGATTTAGATTAAAGGTTTATGAGGTTCCTAGAGGACTAGGCTCATGAAGTTCCTTTGGATTTGGATTTAGTTCCATGAGGTTCCTAGAGGACTATGCTCATGAAGTTCCTTTGGATTTGGATTTAAGGTTCATGAGGTTCCTAGAGGACTAGGCCTATGAAGTTCCTTCGGATTTGGAATAGAGGTTCATGAGGTTCCTAGAGGACTCGGGTCATGAAGTTCCTTCAGATTTAGATGAAAGGTTTTTGAGGTTCTTAGAGGACTAGGATCATGAAGTTCTTTTCAATTTGGATTTAAGGTTCACGAGGTTCCTAGAGGACTAGGCTCATGAAGTTCTTTTGGATTTGGATTAAAGTTTCATGGAGTTCCTAGAGGTCTATGCTCATGATGTTCCTTTGGATTTGGATTAAAGGTTCATGAGGTTCCTAGAGAAATGGGCTCATGAAATTCCTTTGGATTTGGGTTTATGGTCCATGAGGTTCCTAGAGGACTAGGCTCATGTAATTCCTCCGGATTTTGATTTAAGGTTAATGAGGTTCCTAGAGTACTAGGCTCATGAAGTTCCTTTAGATTTGGATTTAAGGTTCATGATGTTCCTAGAGGACCAGGCTCATGAATTTCCTTCGAATTTGGATTTTAATGTTCATGAGGTTCCTAGAGGACTAGGCTAATGAAGTTCCATTGAATTTGGATTTAAAATTCATGAAGTTCATAGAGGACTATGCTCAGGAAGTTCCTTAGGATTTTGATTTAAGGTTCATGAGGTTCCTATAGGACTAGGCTCATGAAGTTCCTTTGGATTTGGATTAAAGGTTCATGAGGTTCCTATAGGACTAGACTCAGGAAGTTCTTTTAAATTTGGATTTAAGGTTCATGATGTTCCTAGAGGACTTGGCTCATGAAGTTCCATTGAATTTGGATTTAAGTTTCATGAAGTTCCTAGAGGACTAGGCTCATGAAGTTCTTTTGGATTTGGATTAAAGGTACATGGAGTTCCTAGAGGACAAGGCTCATGAAATTCCTTCATATTTGGATTTAAGGTTCATGAGGTTCCTAGAGGACTAGGCTCATGAAGTTCCATTGCATTTGGATTTATGTTTCATGAAGTTCCGAGAGGACTAGGCTCATGAAGTTCCTTAAGATTTTGGATTTAAGGTTCATGAGGTTCCTAGAACATTAGACTCATGAAGTTCCTTCTTGTGTGGATTAAAGGTTAGGTTCCTATAGGACTAAACTCATGGAGTTCCTTTGGATTTGGATTTTTCATGAGGTTCCTAGAGGACGAGGCTCATGAAGTTCCTTTGGATTTGGATTATAGGTTCGTGAGGTTCCTAGGGGACTAGGCTCATGAAGTTCCTTTGGATTTGGATTAAGGCCCATGAGGTTCCTAGAGGACTATGCTCATGAAGTTCCTTTGGATTTGGATTTAAGGTTCATGAGGCTCCTAGAGGACTAGGCTCATGAAGTTTCTTCTGATTTGGATTAAAGATTCATGCAGTTTCTATAGGAATAGACTCAAGAAGTTCCTTTGAATTTGGATTTAAGGTTATGAGGTTCCTAGAGGACTAGGATCATGAAGTTCTTTTGGATTTGGATTAAAGGTTCATGGAGTTCCGTGAGAACTAGGCTCATGAAGTTCCTTCGAATTTGGATTAAAGGTTCATGAGGTTCCGAAAGGACTAGGCTCATGAAGTTCCTTGTTATTTGGATTAAAGGTTCATGAGGTTCCTAGAGGATAACAATCATGGATTTCCTTTGGATTTGGATTTTTCATGAGGTCCCTAGAGGACGAGGCTCATGAAGTTCATGAGGTTCCTAGAGGACTACGCTCATGACGTTCTTTTGGATTTGGATTTAAGTTTCATCAGGTTCCTAGAGGGCTAGGCTCATGAAGTTCCATTGAATTTGGATATAAGTTTCATGAAGTTACTAGAGGACTAGGCTCATGAAGTTCCTTTAGATTTGGATTAAAGGTTTATGAGGTTCCTAGAGGACTAGGCTCATGAAGTTCCATCGGATTTGGATTACAGGTTCATGAGATTTCTAGAGGACTAGGCTCAAGAGGTTCCTTTGAATTTGGATTTAAGGTTCATGATATTACTAGAGGACTAGGCTCATGAAGTTCTTCTGGTTTTGGATTAAAGGTTCATAGAGTTCCTAGAGGACTAGGCTATGAAATTCCTTCGAATTTAGATTAAAGATTCATGCGGTCCTAGAGGACTAGGCTCATGAAGTTTCTTTGGATTTGGAATAAAGATTCATGAGGTTCCTAGAGGACTAGGCTCATGAGGTTCCATTGGATTTGGATTTTAGGTTCATGAGGTTCCTAGAGGACTAGGCTCATGAAGTTCCTTCAGTTTGGATTAAAGGTTCTCGAGGTTCCTAGAGGACTAGACTCAAGATGTTACATTGAATTTAGATTTATGTTTCATGAAGTTTCGAGAGGACTAGGCTCATGAAGTCTTTTGGATATGGATTAAAGGTTCATGGAATTCCTTGAGGACTAGGCTCATGAAGTTCCTTCGAATTTGGATTAAAGGTTCATGACGTTCCTCGAGGACAAGGATCATGGAGTTCCTTTGGATTTGGATTTTTCATGAGGTTCGTAGAGGACGAGGCTCATGAAGTTCCTTTGAATTTAAAATAAAGGATCATGAGGATCCTAGAGGACTAGGCTCATGAAGTTCCTTTGGATTTGGATTTAAGTTTCATGAGGTTCCTATAGTACTAGGCTCACGAAGTTCCATTGAATTTAGATTTATGTTTCATGAAGTTCCGAGAGGACTAGGCTCATGAAGTTCCTTAAGATTTTGGATTTAAGGTTCATGAGGTTCCTATAAGATTAGGCTCATGAAGTTGCTTCTTATGTAGATTAAAGGTTCATGAGGTTCCTTCAGGACTAAACTCATGGAGTTCTTTTGGATTTGGATTTTTTCATGAGGTTCCTAGAGGGCGAGGCTCATGTAGTTCATTTGGATTTGGATTAAAGGTTCATGAGGTTCCTAGAGGACTAGGCTCATGAAGTTTCTTCGGATTTAGATTAAGGTCCATGAGGTTCCTAGAGGACTATGCTCATGAAGTTCCTTTCTATTTGGATTTAAGGTTCATGAGGTTCCTATAGGACTAGGCTCATGAAGTTCCTTTAGATTTAGATTAAAGGTTTATGAGGTTCCTAGAGGACTAGGCTCATGAAGTTCCTTCGGATTTAGATTAAAGGTTCATGAGGTTCCTAGAGGACTAGGCTCAAGAGGTTCCTTTGAATTTGGATTTGAGGTTCATGATATTACTAGATGACTAGGCTCATGAAGTTCTTCTGGTTTTGGATTAAAGGTTCATAGAGTTCCTAGAGGACTAGGTTTTGAAATTCCTTTGAATTCGAATTAAAGGTTCATGCGGTTCTAGAGGACTATGGTCATGAAGTCCATTGAAGTTGGATTTAAGGTTCATGTGGTTTCTAGAGGACTATGCTCATGAAGTTCCATTGGATTTGGATATAAGGTTCATGATGTTTATAAAGGACTAGGATCATGAAGTTCCTTCGGATTTAGAGTAAAGGTTCATGAGGTTCCTAAAGGACTAGGCACATGAAATAAAAAGAAACAAACAGAAGTATAAGTTCCATTGAATTTTGATTTAAGATTCATGAAGTTCCTAGAGGACTAGGCTCATGATGTACCTTTGGATTTGGATTAAAGATTCATGAGGTTCCTAGAGGACTAGGCTCATGAAGTTCCTTCGGATTTGGATTAAAGGTTCATGAGGTTCTTACAGGACTAGGCTCATGAAGTTCTTTTGGATTTGGATTAAAGGTTCATGGAGTTCCAAGAGTACTAGGCTCATGAAGTTCCTTTGGATTTGAATTAAAGGGTCATGACGTTCCTAGAGGACTAGGCTCGTGAAGTTCCTTCGGATTTGGATTAAAGGTTCATGAGGTTCTTAGAGGACTAGGCTCATGAAGTTCTTTTGGATTTGGATTAAAGGTTCATAGAGTTCTGAGAGAACTAGGCTCGTGAAGTTCCTTTGGATTTGGATATAAGGTTCATGAGGTTCCTAGAGGACTAGGATCATGAAGTTCCTTCGGATTTGGATTAAAGGTTCATGTGGTTCCTAGAGACTAGGCTCATGAAGTTCCATTGAAGTTGGATTAAAGGTTCATGCGGTTCCTAGAGGACTATGCTCATGAAGTTCAATGAATTTGGATTTAAGGTTCATGTGGTTCTTAGAGGACTAGGCTCATGAAGTTCCATTAGATTTGGATATAAGGTTCATGATGTTTCTAGAGGACTAGGCTCATGAAGTTCCTTCGGATTAAGATTAAAGGTTCATGTGGTTCCTAGAGGACTAGACAGATGAAATAAAAAGAAAAAAACAGAAGTATAAGTTACATTGGATTTAGATTTAAGTTTCATGAAGTTCCTAGAGGACTAGCCTCATTAAGTTCCTTTAGGTTTGGATTAAAGGTTCATGTGGTTCCTAGAGAACTAGGCTCATGAAGTTCCATTGGATTTGGATATAAGGTTCATGAGGTTCTTAGAGCACTAGGCTCATCAAGTTCTTTGGATTTGGATTTAAGGTTCATGAGCTTCCTAGAGGACTAGGCTCATGAAGTTCTTTTGGATTTGGTTTATATGTTCACGGAGTTCCTAGAGGACTGGGCTCTTGAAGATCCTTAGTATTTGGATTAAAGGTTCATGAGATTCCTAGAGGACTATGCTCATGAAGTTCCTTCGGATATGGATTAAAGGTTAATGAGGTTCCTAGAGGACTAGGCTCATGAAGTTCCTTTAGATTTGGATTTAAGGTTCATAAGGTTCCTAGAGGACTACGCTCATGAAGTTCCATTGAATTTGGATTTAAGTTTCATGAAGTTCATAGAGGACTAAGCTCATGAAGTTCCTTTGGATTATGATTAATGGTCCATGAGGTTCATAGAGGACTAAGCTCATGAAGTTCATTTGGATTTAGATTTAAGGTACATGAGCTTCCCATAGGACTAGGCTCATGAAGTTCCATTGAATATGGATTTAAGGTTCATGAGGTTCATAGAGGACTAGACCCATGAAGTTACTTCGGATTTGGATTAAAGGTTCATGAGGTTCCTAGAGGACTAGGCTCATGAAGTTCCATTGAAGTTGGATTAAAGGTTCATGAGGTTCCTAGAGGACTATGGTCATGAAGTCCATTGAAGTTGGATTTAAGGTTCATGTGGTTTCTGGAGGACTAGGCTCATGAAGTTCCATTGGATTTGGATATAAGGTTCATGATGTTTCTAGAGGACTAGGGTCATGAAGTTCCTTCGGATTTAGAGTAAAGGTTCATGAGGTTCCTAGAGGACTAGGCACATCAAATAAAAAGAAACAAACAGAAGTATAAGTTCCATTGAATTTTGATTTAAGTTTCATGAAGCTCCTAGAGGACTAGGCTCATGAAGTACCTTTGGATTTGGATTAAAGATTCATGAGGTTCCTAGAGGACTAGGCTCATGAAGTTCCTTCGGATTTGGATTAAAGGTTCATGAGGATCTTAGAGGACTAGGCTCATAAAGTTCTTTTGGATTTTGATTAAAGGTTCATGGAGTTCCAAGAGAACTAGGCTCATGAAGTTCCTTTGGATTTGGATTAAAGGGTCATGACGTTCCTAGAGGACTAGGCTCATGGAGTTCCTTTGTATTTCGATTTAAGGTTCATGAGGTTCCTAGAGGACTAGGCTCATGAAGTTCCATTGGATTTAGATTTAAGGTTAATGAGGTTCCTAGAGGACTAGGCTCATGAAGTTCCTTTGAATTTCATTCAAGATTCATGAGGTTCCTAGAGGACTAGCCTCATGAACTTCCTTTGTATTTGGATTAAAGGTCCATGTGGTTCCTAGAGGACAAGGCTCATGATGTTCCATTGGATTTGGATATAAGGTTCATGAGGTTCTTAGAGGACTAGGTTCATGAAGTTCTTTTGGATTTGGATTAAAGGTTTATGGAGTTCCGAGATAACTAGGCTCATGAAGTTCATTTGGATTTAGATTAAAGGTTCATGAGGTTCCTAGAGGACTAGGCTCATGAAGTTCCATTGAAGTTGGATTAAAGTTTCATGAGGTTCCTAGAGGACTAGGCTCATGAAGTCCATTAAATTTGGATTTAAGGTTCATGTGGTTCTTAGAGGACTAGGCTCATGTAGTTCCATTAGATTTGGATATAAGGTTCATGATGTTTCTAGAGGACTAGGCTCATGAAGTTCCTTCGGATTAAGATTAAAGGTTCATGAGGTTCCTATAGGACTAGACAGATGAAATAAAAAGAAAAAAACAGAAGTATAAGTTCCATTGGATTTAGATTTAAGTTTCATGAAGTTCCTAGAGGACTCGCCTCATTAAGTTCCTTTAGGTTTGGATTAAAGGTTCATGTGTTTCCTAGAGGACTAGGCTCATGAAGTTCCATTAGATTTGGATATAAGGTTCATGAGGTTCTTAGAGGACTAGGCTCATCAAGTTCTTTGGATTTGGATTTAAGGTTCATGAGCCTCCTAGAGGACTAGGCTCATGAAGTTCTTTTGGATTTGGATTAAATGTTCACGGAGTTCCTAGAGGACTGGGCTCATGAAGTTCCTTAGTATTTGGATTAAAGGTTCATGAGAATCCTAGAGGACTATGCTCATTAAGTTCCTTCGAATATGGATTAAAGGTTCATCAGGTTCCTAGAGGACTAGGCTCATGAAGTTCCTTTCGATTTGGATTTAAGGTTCATGAGTTTCCTAGAGGACAAGGCTCATGAAGTTCCATTGAATTTGGATTTAAGTTTCATGAAGTTCATAGAGGACTAGGCTCATGAAGTTCCTTTGGATTATGATTAATGGTTCATGAGGTTCCTAGAGGACTGGGCTCATGAAGTTCATTTGGATTTAGATTTAAGGTAAATGAGGTTCCCATAGGACTAGGCTCATAAAGTTCCATTGAATATGAATTTAAGGTTCATGAGGTTCCTATAGGACTAGACCCATGAAGTTCCTCCGGATTTGGATTAAAGGTTCATGAGGTTCCTAGAGGACTAGGCTCATGAAGTTCCATTGAAGTTGGATTAAAGGTTCATGAGGTTCCTAGAGGACTATGGTCATGAAGTCCATTGAAGTTGGATTTAAGGTTCATGTGGTATCTGGAGGACTAGGCTCATGAAGTTCCATTGGATTTGGATATAAGGTTCATGATGTTTCTAGAGGACTAGGGTCATGAAGTACCTTTGGATTTGAACTAAAGATTCATGAGGTACCTAGAGGACTAGGCTCATGAAGTTCCTTAAGATTTGGATTAAAGGTTCATGAGGTTCTTAGAGGACTAGGCTCATGAAGTTCTTTTGGATTTGGATTAAAGGTTCATAAAGTTCCGAGAGAACTAGGCTAATGAAGTTCCTTTGGATTTGGATATAAGGTTCATGAGGTTCCTATAGGACTAGCCTCATGAAGTTCTTTCGGATTTGGATTAAAGGTTCATGTGGTTCCTTGAGGACTGGGTTCATGAAGTTCCATTGAAGTTGGATTAAAGGTTTATGAGGTTCCTAGAGGACTATGGTCATGAAGTCCAGTGAAGTTGGATTTAAGGTTCATGTGGTTTCTGGAGGACTAGGCTCATTAAGTTCCATCGGATTTTGATATAAGGTTCATGATGTTTCTAGAGGACTACGGTCATGAAGTTCCTTCGGATTTAGAGTAAAGGTTCATGAGGTTCCTAGAGGACTAGGCAAATGAAATAAAAAGAAACAAACAGAAGTATAAGTTCCATTGAATTTTGATTTAAGTTTCATGAAGTTCCTAGATGACTAGGCTCATGAAGTACCTTTATATTTGGATTAAAGATTCATGAGGTTCCTAGAGGACTAGGCTCATGAAGTTCCTTCGGATTTGGATTAAAGGTTCATGAGGTTCTTAGAGGACTAGGCTCATGAAGTTTTTTTGGATTTGGATTAAAGGTTCATGAGGTTCCAAGAGAACTAGCCTCATGAAGTTCCTTTGGATTTGGATTAAAGGGTCATGACGTTCTCATGAAGTTCCTTTGTATTTCGATTTAAGGTGCATGAGGTTCCCAGAGGACTAGGCTCATGAAGTTCCATTGGATTTAGATTTAAGGTTCATGAGGTTCCTAGAGGACTAGGCTCATGAAGTTCCTTTGAATTTCATTCAAGATTCATGAGGTTCCTAGAGGACTAGCCTCATGAACTTCCTTTGGATTTGGATTAAAGGTCCATGTGGTTCCTAGAGGACAAGCCTCATGATGTTCCATTGGATTTGGATATAAGGTTCATGAGGTTCTTAGAGGACTAGCTTCATGAAGTTCTTTTGGATTTGTATTAAAGGTTTATGGAGTTCCGAGATAACTAGGCTCATGAAGTTCCTTTGGATTTGGATTAAAGGTTCATGAGGTTCCTAGAGGACTAGGATCATGAAGTTCCATTGAAGTTGGATTAAAGTTTCATGAGGTTCCTAGAGGACTAGGCTCATGAAGTCCATTAAATTTGGATTTAAGGTTCATGTGGTTCTTATAGGACTAGGCTCATGAAGTTCCATTAGATTTGGATATAAGGTTCATGATGTTTCTAGAGGACTAGGCTCATGAAGTTCCTTCGGATTAAGATTAAAGGTTCATGAGGTTCCTATAGGACTAGACAGATGAAATAAAAAGAAAAAAACAGAAGTATAAGTTCCATTGGATTTAGATTTAAGTTTCATGAAGTTCTTAGAGGACTAGCCTCATTAAGTTCCTTTAGGTTTGGATTAAAGGTTCATGTGGTTCCTAGAGGACTAGGCTCATGAAGTTCCATTGGATTTGGATATAAGGTTCATGAGGTTCTTAGAGGACTAGGCTCATCAAGTTCTTTGGATTTAGATTTAAGGTTCATGAGCTTCCTAGAGGACTAGGCTCATGAAGTTCTTTTGGATTTGGATTAAATGTTCACGGAGTTCCTAGAGGACTGGGCTCATGAAGTTCCTTAGTATTTGGATTAAAGGTTCATGAGAATCCTAGAGGACTATGCTCATTAAGTTCCTTCGGATATGGATTAAAGGTTCATGAGGTTTCTAGAGGACTAGGCTCATGAAGTTCCTTTGGATTTGGATTTATGGTTCATGAGGTTCCTAGAGGACTAGGCTCATGAAGTTCCATTAAATTTGGATTTAAGTTTCATGAAGTTCATAGAGGACTAGGCTCATGAAGTTCCTTTGGATTATGATTAATGGATCATGACGTTCCTAGAGGACTGGGCTCATGAAGTTCATTTGGATTTAGATTTAAAGTTCATGAGGTTCCCATAGGACTAGGCTCATGAAGTTCCATTGAATATGGATTTAAGGTTCATGAGGTTCCTAGAGGACTAGACCCATGAAATTCCTTCAGATTTGGATTAACGGTTCATGAGGTTCTTAGAGGACTAGTCTCATCGAGTTACTTTGGATTTGGATTAATGGTTCATGAGGTTCCTAGAGGACTAGGCCCATGAAGTTCCTTCGAATTTGGATTAAAGGTTCATGAGGTTCCTAGAGGACTAGACCCATGAAGTTCCTTCGGATTTGGATTAAAGGTTCATGAGGTTCCTAGAGGACTAAACTCATGAAGTTCCGTTGAAGTTGGATTAAAGGTTCATGAGGTTCCTAGAGGACTATGGTCATGAAGTCCATTGAAGTTGGATTTAAGGTTCATGTGGTTTCTGGAGGACTAGACTCATGAAGTTCCATTGGATTTGGATATAAGATTCATGATTTTTCTAGAGGACTAGGGTCATGAAGTTCCTTCGGATTTAGAGTAAAGGTTCATGAGATTCCTAGAGGACTAGGCACATCAAATAAAAAGAAACAAACAGAAGTATAAGTTCCATTGAATTTTGATTTAAGTTTCATGAAGTTCCTAGATGACTAGGCTCATGAAGTACCTTTGGATTTGGATTAAAGATTCATTAGGTTCCTAGAGGACTAGGCTCATGAAGTTCCTTCGGATTTGGATTAAAGGTTCATGAGGTTCTTAGAGGAGTACGCTCATGAAGTTCTTTTGGATTTGGATTAAAGGTTCATGGAGTTCCAAGAGAACTAGGCTCATGAAGTTCCTTTGGATTTGGATTAAAGGTTCATGAGGTTCCCAGAGGACTATGCTCATGAAGTTCCTTTGAATTTCATTCAAGATTCATGAGGTTCCTAGAGGACTAGCCTCATGAACTTCCTTTGGATTTGGATTAAAGGTTCATGTGGTTCCTAGAGGACAAGACTCATGATGTTCCATTGGATTTGGATATAAGGTTCATGAGGTTCTTAGAGGACTAGGTTCATGAAGTTGTTTTGTATTTGGATTAAAGGTTTATGGAGTTCCGAGATAACTAGGCTCATGAAGTTCCTTTGGATTTGGATTAAAGGTTCATGAGGTTCCTAGAGGACTAGGCTCATGAAGTTCCATTGAAGTTGGATTAAAGTTTCATGAGGATCCTAGAGGACTAGGCTCATGAAGTCCATTAAATTTGGATTTAAGGTTCATGTGGTTCTTAGAGGACTAGGCTCATGAAGTTCCATTAGATTAGGATATAAGGTTCATGATGTTTCAAGAGGACTAAGCTCATGAAGTTCCTTCGGATTAAGATTAAAGGTTCATGAGGTTCCTAGAGGACTAGACAGATTGAATAAAAAGAAAAAAACAGAAGTATAAGTTCCATTGGATTTAGATTTAAGTTTCATGAAGTTCCTAGAGGACTAGCCTCATTAAGTTCCTTTAGGTTTGGATTAAAAGTTCATGTGGTTCCTAGAGGACTAGGCTCATGAAGTTCCATTGGATTTGGATATAAGGTTCATGAGGTTCTTAGAGGACTAGGCTCATCAAGTTCTTTGGATTTGGATTTAAGGTTCATGAGCTTCCTAGAGGACTAGGCTCATGAAGTTCTTTTGGATTTGGATTAAATGTTCACGGAGTTCCTAGATGACTGGGCTCATGAAGTTCCTTAGTATTTGGATTAAAGGTTCATGATAATCTTAGAGGACTATGCTCATTAAGTTCCTTCGGATATGGATTAAAGTTTCATGAGGTTCCTAGAGGACTAGGCTCGTGAAGTTCCTTTGGATTTGGATTTAAGGTTCATGAGGTTCCTAGAGGACTAGGCTCATGAAGTTCCATTGAATTTGGATTTAAGTTTCATGAAGTTCATAGAGGACTAGGCTCATGAAGTTCCTTTGGATTATGATTAATGGTTCATGAGGTTCCTAAAGGACTGGGCTCATGAAGTTCATTTGGATTTAGATTTAAGGTTCATGAGGTTCCCATAGGACTATGCTCATGAAGTTCCATTGAATATGGATTTAAGGTTCATAAGGTTCCTAGAGGACTAGACCCATGAAATTCCTTCAGATTTGGATTAACGGTTCATGAGGTTCTTAGAGGACTAGTCTCATCGAGTTACTTTGGATTTGGATTAAAGGTTCATGAGGTTCCTAGAGGACTAGGCCCATGAAGTTCCTTCGAATTTGGATTAAAGGTTCATGAGGTTCCTAGAGGACTAGACCCATGAAGTTCCTTCGGATTTGGATTAAAGGTTCATGAGGTTCCTAGAGGACTAAACTCATGAAGTTCCGTTGAAGTTGGATTAAAGGTTCATGAGGTTCCTAGAGGACTATGGTCATGAAGTCCATTGAAGTTGGATTTAAGGTTCATGTGGTTTCTGGAGGACTAGACTCATGAAGTTCCATTGGATTTGGATATAAGATTCATGATTTTTCTAGAGGACTAGGGTCATGAAGTTCCTTCGGATTTAGAGTAAAGGTTCATGAGATTCCTAGAGGACTAGGCACATCAAATAAAAAGAAACAAACAGAAGTATAAGTTCCATTGAATTTTGATTTAAGTTTCATGAAGTTCCTAGATGACTAGGCTCATGAAGTACCTTTGGATTTGGATTAAAGATTCATGAGGTTCCTAGAGGACTAGGCTCATGAAGTTCCTTCGGATTTGGATTAAAGGTTCATGAGGTTCTTAGAGGAGTACGCTCATGAAGTTCTTTTGGATTTGGATTAAAGGTTCATGGAGTTCCAAGAGAACTAGGCTCACGAAGTTCCTTTGGATTTGGATTAAAGGGTCATGACGTTCCTAGAGGACTAGGCTCATGAAGTTCCTTTGTATTTCGATTTAAGGTTCATGAGGTTCCCAGAGGACTAGGCTCATGAAGTTCCTTTGAATTTCATTCAAGATTCATGAGGTTCCTAGAGGACTAGCCTCATGAACTTCCTTTGGATTTGGATTAAAGGTTCATGTGGTTCCTAGAGGACAAGACTCATGATGTTCCATTGGATTTGGATATAAGGTTCATGAGGTTCTTAGAGGACTAGGTTCATGAAGTTGTTTTGGATTTGGATTAAAGGTTTATGGAGTTCCGAGATAACTAGGCTCATGAAGTTCCTTTGGATTTGGATTAAAGGTTCATGAGGTTCCTAGAGGACTAGGCTCATGAAGTTCCATTGAAGTTGGATTAAAGTTTCATGAGGATCCTAGAGGACTAGGCTCATG
Source organism: Orobanche coerulescens (assembly GCA_033398695.1). Classification (NCBI taxonomy): domain Eukaryota; kingdom Viridiplantae; phylum Streptophyta; class Magnoliopsida; order Lamiales; family Orobanchaceae; genus Orobanche; species Orobanche coerulescens. The sequence goes on from CM065806.1 coordinate 109,568,565, forward strand.
AAGTCCATTAAATTTGGATTTAAGGTTCATGTGGTTCTTAGAGGACTAGGCTCATGAAGTTCCATTAGATTAGGATATAAGGTTCATGATGTTTCAAGAGGACTAAGCTCATGAAGTTCCTTCGGATTAAGATTAAAGGTTCATGAGGTTCCTAGAGGACTAGACAGATTGAATAAAAAGAAAAAAACAGAAGTATAAGTTCCATTGGATTTAGATTTAAGTTTCATGAAGTTCCTAGAGGACTAGCCTCATTAAGTTCCTTTAGGTTTGGATTAAAAGTTCATGTGGTTCCTAGAGGACTAGGCTCATGAAGTTCCATTGGATTTGGATATAAGGTTCATGAGGTTCTTAGAGGACTAGGCTCATCAAGTTCTTTGGATTTGGATTTAAGGTTCATGAGCTTCCTAGAGGACTAGGCTCATGAAGTTATTTTGGATTTGGATTAAATGTTCACGGAGTTCCTAGATGACTGGGCTCATGAAGTTCCTTAGTATTTGGATTAAAGGTTCATGATAATCTTAGAGGACTATGCTCATTAAGTTCCTTCGGATATGGATTAAAGTTTCATGAGGTTCCTAGAGGACTAGGCTCGTGAAGTTCCTTTGGATTTGGATTTAAGGTTCATGAGGTTCCTAGAGGACTAGGCTCATGAAGTTCCATTGAATTTGGATTTAAGTTTCATGAAGTTCATAGAGGACTAGGCTCATGAAGTTCCTTTGGATTATGATTAATGGTTCATGAGGTTCCTAAAGGACTGGGCTCATGAAGTTCATTTGGATTTAGATTTAAGGTTCATGAGGTTCCCATAGGACTATGCTCATGAAGTTCCATTGAATATGGATTTAAGATTCATAAGGTTCCTAGAGGACTAGACACATGAAGTTCCTTCGGATTTGGATTAACGGTTCATGAGGTTCTTAGAGGACTACTGTCATCGAGTTCCTTTGGATTTGGATTAAAGGTTCATGAAGTTCCTAGAGGACTAGGCCTATGAAGTTCCTTCGGATTTGGATTAAAGGTTCGTGAGGTTCCTAGAGGACTAGGCTCATGAAGTTCCTTTGGATTTGGATTAAAGGTTCATGAGGTTCCTAGAGGACTATGGTCATGAAGTTGGATTTAAGGTTCATGTGGTTTCTAGAGGACTAGGCTCATGAAGTTCCATTGGATTTGGATATAAGGTTCATGATGTTTCTAGAGGACTATGGTCATGAAGTTCCATCGGATTTAGAGTAAAGGTTCATGAGGTTCCTAGAGGACTAGGCACATGAAATAAAAAGAAACAAACAGAAGTATAAGTTCCATTTAATTTTGATTTAAGTTTCATGAAGTTCCGAGAGGACTAGGATCATGAAGTACCATTGGATTTGGATTAAAGATTCATGAGGTTCCTAGAAGACTGGGCTCATGAAGTTCCTTCGGATTTGGATTAAAGGTTCATGAGGTTCTTAGAGGACTAGGCTCATGAAATTCTTTTGGATTTGGATTAAAGGTTCGTGGAGTTCCAAGAGAACTAGGCTCATGAAGTTCCTTTGGATTTGGATTAAAGGGTCATGACGTTCCTAGAGGACTAGGCTCATGAAGTTCCTTTGTATTTCAGTTTAAGGTTCATGAGGTTCCCAGAGGACTAGGCTCATGAAGTTCCATTGGATTTAGATTTAAGGTTCATGAGGGTCCTAGAGGACTACGCTCATGAAGTTCCTTTGAATTTCATTCAAGATTCATGAGGTTCCTAGAGGACTAGCCTTATGAACTTCCTTTGGATTTAGATTAAAGGTTCATGTGGTTCCTAGAGGACAAGGCTCATGATGTTCCATTGGATTTGGATATAAGGTTCATGAGGTTCTTAGAGGACTAGGTTCATGAAGTTCTTTTGGATTTGAATTAAAGGTTTATGGAGTTCCGAGATAACTAGGCTCATGAAGTTCCTTTGGATTTGGATTAAAGGTTCATGAGGTTCCTAGAGGACTAGGCTCATGAAGTTCCATTGAGGTTGGATTAAAGGTTCATGAGGTTCCTAGAGGACTAGGCTCATGAAGTCCATTAAATTTGGATTTAAGGTTCATGTGGTTCATAGAGGACTAGGCTCATGAAGTTCCTTCGGATTAAGATTAAAGGTTCATGAGGTTCCTAGAGGACTAGACTCATGAAGTTCCTTCAGATTAAGATTAAAGGTTCATGAGGTTCCTAGAGGACTAGGCAGATGAAATAAAAGGAAAAAAAACAGAAGTATAAGTTCCATTGAATTTAGATTTAAGTTTCATGAAGTTCCTAGAGGACTAGCCTCACGATGGGAATGGTTGGAATGAGAAGTGAGGAATAGTCATCATTTATTCTACTTTCAAAATCCCACACAATCTCTTTATCCTTATTATAAGAGATATCATATCTCTTAGGTGATTAATCTTCACCCACCAAAGGAAGACAAAGACTAAAGGTAAGAGATCAAAAGTGGGGCCGGCCTCTAGAAGGAATCCGACGAGTTTGGTTCGTTTCGGAATCCCCAGAGTCCAAACAGATAAACTCCGATTCCGTTCCGATGTATTTATATCGATTAATTAATCCAATTAATTAATTATATTAAATACATAATAACATAATTAATTTCTCCAAGAAATAATTATATTCATGAATTAAATTAATCACCCAGTAATTTATTTAATTAATTAGGCCGTAAATTAATTTATCCAATAAATCAATTTAGACATCCAATGTCCCAAATTAGATATCCAATATCTAATATTCATAATGAGAGATTAAGCTCGATTCATTCCGTCGTCAATCCTATTGCGTGACTCGGTAGGTCCGTCTCAGTCAGCAAATGGAGGAACCAAAGAGTCGTAGCACCACCTAGCCAGCCTGGCGGCCTACACTGTACCCCAACTGAGAACGAATGATGGGATCATTCAAGAATCATTTTGTCGTGAATACCAGTAAACGTATAAACCCTTCTTTCAAATGTCCTGATCAAGTTATAGGGTCACGGTCAGTCAAACCCTATCTGTACTTGATGCTATGCATGAGTTAATGCAAATCGAGATCATTGAGCTCTCGTGTATCCAATACAACTAGCTCCAATGCTTTGGGCAAAGACTTATGATCTCATCTGTCAATAACCGCATAGGACATATAACCCGCTCACTAACGGGAGAAAGAATTCTATGTTGGTATTCAGTAGGACCTACTAATTTCCCATTAAGATGCACGTCGAGGTTGACCCCCACCTCCCGGTTTATATGGTCGAACTACTCTAATGAAAATCTTAACGTCACAAGCACATCCTACTAAATCCTCAGTCGAAGATTCACGAATACCTATCAAAACCTTTCGATTCCGTCATTGACTGTCCTGGAGTGAAATCCGTATGACGAATCGAGGGTGAGTCAGTTCGAGTATACTAATCCAATTAGCATACCTATAACTTGTGCTCCCACTAACCATTAGTGTTCGATAGGCACTCTCCATGTCAAAGAACACGCCATACAAGTCTTCACATAACTTACTGCCCAGTCAAGTTTCATCGACTTGCGAACGATTAAGTATTTGAGCTATAAACTTTTCCAGTGCCGACCCCCTTATCCAATAAGGAGTGGAACGTTTTGCTCTCAAATACACGGACTAGTTTCTATATGTATATTTACGAGTTAGGAATGCCAGTAACTGCCAGTAAATATAGAAACATCCATTGCCATATATTAATGATTTACATAATTACAAGTACAATGCCCTCACTCAACATCCTCTGAGTGGCATTCGAGGGCATACTCCTAACAATCTCCCACTTACACTCATTGCCACACACTATGGTATCTAATACCCATGTTCTCCAGATGACGCTCCAATCTAGTCTGAGAAAGTGGCTTGGTCAGTGGAACGGCGACGTTGTCAGCCGAGTCTACTCTGTGCAGCACAATATATCCCTTGCGAACAAATTATCTTACGAGATGATACTTCCTCTCAATATGTTTGGTGCTGTTGTGAAACCTCGGCTCCTTGATCGCGCTACTGCCTCGTTGTCGCAAAGACATGAACAGGCAGCTTAGCACATGGTATCACTTGAAGTTCTCCCAGAAACTTCTTAATCCAGAACCCTTCCTTGGAAGCCTCCGAGGCTGCTTGATACTCAGCCTGACAGGTGGAATCAGCAGTCGCGCTTTGATTGGCGCTACGCCAAGATACTGCTCCTCCACTAAGAGTAAATATGTATCCAGAAGTAGACATTGAGTCGTCCTTCAGTCCTTGGAAGTCCGAATCAGTGAATCCCACCACATCCAATTCTCCACCGCCATACATCAGAACCATATCTCTAGTCCTTCTTAAGTACTTGAGAACGTTCTTTACGGCACTCCAATGTTCCCTACCTGGGTTTGCCTAAAACCTACTCACCACGCTTACAGCATGCGTGATGTCAGGTCTTGTACACAACATAGCATACATAAGGCTACTCACGGCCGAAGCATATGGTATATTACTCATTTCCTTTCGTTGTTCCTCACTTTGAGGACACATCTTCAAGGAGAGTTTTATTCCATGTCGCATCGGTAGTAACCCTCTTTTAGAATCATCCATCTTAAATCGCTTTAAGATCTTATCTATATAGAGGGCTTGGGAAAGACCTATTGTTCTCTTCGCTCTATCCCAGTAGAGCCGAATACCAAGAATATAGGTTCTTCTCCCAAGTCTTTCATGAAGAAATTACACGAAAGCCAAGCTTTCACAGAACTGAGCATTCCCACATCATTTCCTATTAGTAGAATGTCATCTACATATAGTACTAAGAATGCGATCTTGCTCCCACTAACCCTCTTGTATACACAAGGTTCCTCTTCATTTTGCACGAAGTTAAACTCTTTGACCGCCTCATCAAAACGAAGGTTCCAACTGCGCGACGCTTGCTTCAGTCCATAAATGGAATGCTGAAGCTTGCACACTGTTTGAATATCGACTTCGGACACAAAGCCTTTAGGCTGCTCCATATAGATTTCCTCCTCGAGGAATCCATTAAGGAAAGCTGTCTTTACGTCCATTTGCCAAATCTCATAATCGTGGTAGGTAGCTATAGCAAGCATCATGTGAATAGACTTGATCATGGCTACGGGCAAGAAGGTATCATGGTAATCGATCCCTTCTTTCTGGGTATTACCCTTTGCCACAAGCCTGGCCTTATAGGCGTCAACCTTGCCATCACCATCAGTCTTTCTCTTGTAGATCCACTTGTTCCCAATAGGAACTATGCCCTTGGGGCGGTCTACTAGAGTCCATACCTGATTGACATGCATCGAGTCTATCTCAGCTTCCATAGCTTCACTCCATTTCGCGGAGTCTACATCCACCATAGCTTGGAGACCTAGCTCCTCCAAGTGCACAACCCCATACCTCTCAGGTAAATGAGACACCCTACTAGACCTACGAGGTGGTTGTACTTGTGTTTCAGAAGGTTCGGTTCCAGTTTCTTGCACAGGTGTCTCCCGAGGAGTTTTATTGTATTCTTCTAAAGAAATACTTCTACCTGCTCCGCCTTCCTGAATGAACTCATCTTCCAGGAAGTGTGCTTGTATAGCAACAACGATCTTTCGATCTTCGGGCATGTAGAATAGATATCCCAACGTCCCAGACGGGAATCCAATGAAACGTCCCTTTACGGACCTAGCTTCCAACTTCTCCACCTTAGTCTTCTTGACATAGGCGGGACATCCCCAAATCCTAATATGATTAAGACTTGGTTTCCTGCCCTCCCACATCTCATGTGGAGTTTTAGGAAAGGATTTGGAAGGACATCTATTCAAGATGTAGGCGGCAATCAGGATTGCATACCCCCACAAGTAAATCGGTAAGTCAGTATAGCCCAGCATGGAACGGACCATGTTCAACAAGGTCCGGTTCCTTCTTTCTGACACACCATTTAACTGAGGAGTACCTGGAGGTGTTAGTTGTGAAACTATTCCATGTTCCTTAAGGAACTCGTCAAACTCCGTACTCATATACATGCCACATCGTTCCGACCGAAGGGCTTTGATATGATTACCAGTTTGTTTCTCGACTAGGGCCTTGAATTCCTGAAATTTCTTAAAAGCCTCGGATTTATGTTTCATTAAGTATACATAACCATACCTAGTACGATCATCCATAAACGTAATGAAATATTGACATCGGTCACCTGCTTCTTACAAAGCACCACATATGTCGGTATGGATTAATCCCAGTTTATCAGCGACTCTTTCAAAAGTCCCTGTGAAGGGGGACTTAGTCATTTTGCCTTTAAGGCAATATTCACAAGTAGGAAAGGGATCCGATCCCAATGGACCCATAAGTCCATCCCTTTCCATCTTGTAAACCTTGGTATGACCAACATGACCAAGTCTAAGATGCCATTTCAAAACTTAATTGGTTTCATCCCTACACGTTTTCTAGTCATAGTATTCACAACTACTTTGCTGCTGAGATTTAGATGATACAATCCATTTAACAATGTAGCAGTACCCACTAGTTTATTTATGAAATAAATTTTGCAGGAACCATCACCAATGAAAAATGAAAAGCCTTTTCGGTCCATGACCGGAATGGATAAAATGTTTTTGTGCCCCTTGGGCAAAACAAGTACATCTTCTAAAGTCAAAACAAAGCCAGATTCTAAACCCAAAAGAAGTGATCCTATGTCGGTCGCCTCGACACTATGCCCGCTTCCGACTGTGATCCTGATTCATGGTACAAATTTGAGAACTATCACCAGAATCCAGTATCGAGGAAGCAGAAAATACAGTAGCAGAACAATTTATTTCCAAAACTAAAAGTTCTGTACATGAAGTGCCTTGAAGAATCAGATAGTCTCTAGCCCAGTGGTCCAGCTCACCGCACTTGAGACAAGTATCTTTCTTCTTCTTGCCTTTTGGAACCATCGGGGCCTTGCCCTTTCCTTTAAGGTCCTTAACTTGTGGTCCAATGTGCTTCTTGGTCTTTTTCTTCTTATTCTTAGACTTCCGAAGTCCAGAAGAAATCACAAGGGCAGACTTCTTCATCCGCGGAGTCTTCATCTGAGACTGAGCGGTCACCAGTTTGTTCATTAGCCCAGCTAAGTTACATGCAATCTCATTGCAGTTGAAGTTCATAACAAACTGTGAGAAGGAATCAGGAAGAGACTGAAGGATAAGGTCGGTTTGGAGAGAAGTATCCATTATAAAATCAAGAGCCTCCAATCTCTCGATCATGGATATCATTTTGAGGACGTGTGTTGTTACCCAAAATATTATCCGGAGATGATATGCTGGAATCGACGAGTAACAAACAAAGTGCGAGAGCACGCCCGTGAGGAAATAAATAAAACAAGATTTGTCGGGGTTGTTAGTCCCGGGCATGAATGCTCTCGCGAGATGTTATTAATATGAATACTTTTGAGTACAGATATTAATGTTAGAGTACAATCACAACGAGTGTAAAGACTCTAGTTACCTTAGCTATCGAGTGCTAAAGATTGCTGGAAGAACCAGAGTTGAAGCTCTGTGAGTTCTTGTTACCAAGATGGAGAGTTCTCTGTATTGTTTGCTTTTATCGTTATGTGTTAACGTTGTCACCGTCCTCCTTGCTGAAGCTGGAGGCCTCCTATTTATAGGAAAAAGGGCTGCTGGGACGTCCCTGTCAACCGCGGGCGATCGCCGTTTCCTGCATTTAAGTAAGGCGGGCGATCGTCCTAGCACTTGGGACTGTTTCCTTAAAGTCCGCAGCTGCTGCTGGCGGCCAAATGTGCGAACCAATGAGGAGGCGACAGGTGCCTCACGTCGCTGCCTTGGGAGGTCCCACCTAGGACCTCTCGGCAGGTCTGTCGGTAGGTGAGGCCGTCCTTATCACTGACAGCTGCTGATGGGCTGGAGTATGGCCTGTTCTTGTGGCGCCTTTTGCGGATCTGCACGTGGGTCTTCAACCGAGATTCGGTCTTCGCAGACTTTGACGGGTGTCGGATTCACACGTGGTACGGGACGATCGTCCCCGGTCGGACATTAGAGGCGATCGCCAGATGCCAAAAGACGATCGCCTAGGGCGTCGACCGCTAGGCGCTTGCCCAGCATCTGTCTTCTTTGATTGGCTCCTGACCATTATGCCGATCGCCATTGAGGCGTATAAATCGCCGCACAACAATTACCCCCCAGCTCGCTCCGGTGTTGAAGACGTGGGGTGAGGTGTCTTTGCTGGCGGTCGCTTGTTTTAGGCGAGCGAGTCATCTTTTTATGAAGCATACGATCGTCCCCCGGACGAACTGATTTTGAATTTAGCCGATCTCCTCGAACGTTGGAAAGAGCGGGAAGTGGAGGTGGATTTGAAGTGTCACTGGGACACGCGCCATGCTCCCGTTGGGGGAGTCCGACTGTTTTTGTCAGACTTGTCGTCTAGTGTGCCCTCGACGAGGGCTGCATTAAATGCGGCTCACCGACGGTTGCACTTTCAGCCCTCGAATTTCCGCCTATTTGCCCAGAAGTCCCTGCTCTCGCCTATAAAAGGTGCTAGGGCTACTGGGGTTTAGATCTTTATGCGCTCTTGCTTTTAGAAGAAGACTCTGCCGAAATTCCTTGAAGCTTCTTGCGACGATCGACGTTCTCTCTAGGTAAGAACAAAAACTTCCCTCCCCCCTTTTCTCTTCCAACATGTCTGGAGGAGGATCCACTGTGTACGAGGCGGGTAGTACTTCCGCCGCCGCGACTTCGCCTGCCCGGGATGAAACCTCCGCAAAATTTCATGTGGAGACGGCCATCGAGGCCATTCGCGCGGGGATTGCACCCGCGGAGGTTGAAGAGCTTTTCAACGAGGCTGACACGGCGAGGTCGGCGGCGGCGGAGCAGAAGCACTCGCCGGTAGACGAGGATGAGGCGGTGAGACTGTATTGGGAGCAGAACACTGTGTTCGGCCGGTCCTTTTTGGATTTTGCTGAGCTCATGGAGAGGATGGCCGGACCACGTCCTCAGTTTAACTTCCGCGCATACTCGGTCGCCCACCCCTATGAGCCCGTGAAGCGGACGTCATTTCGGGCCGCGAACCACTCCCCGTGGACACTCGGTCAGATCCGGAGTTCGGCGACTAAGAAAGACTTGAGTCGTTGGAGGGCGGAGTTCCATGTCCCCTCTGATGTCTCGCTGTATGTGCCCGCCGAGAACGAGCGCACCGACCAACCTCCCGAGGGTATGGTCGCCGTTAATGTATTGATCATGGGGGCCGGATTGCGGTTCCAATTGCCGTTGGCCGTGTCATACCTGTTGACCGCCTGGAATGTGGCGCCACTCCAACTGACGCTGAACGCCTGGTTGCAGATCATCAGTACTTTGACTCTTTTTGGCAGTCACCGGCTGTTCCGTGTACCTTCTGCGCTGGAAATGAACTACCTCTTCAAGCTGACGGCGCAGAAGGGTTCAGTTGGCGGCTTCCACATTCAGGGTCGCATGGGCAGGGTGGTCCTCGGGGTGCCGAACAAGGTCCGGGGCAACCTGACGAAATGGTGTTGGGTCGGCGGAGCGTGGAGGTCGGCGGCGAGCGATAAACCAGAGGATGAGTTGGATATCCCCACCGGCTTTCGGGAGAGGAATCCGAGTAAGGGTTTTAACTCTCCCTTTGTTCAGATACACCTTGAACTGGTCTAATTTAGTTTTCTTTTTGCAGGATCCCTTGTTCCAGCGGCCGGCGACCTTCCATTTGACTTTTTGATCACCTGGGAGCGAATCTGCGGTCTACCGGACAACTACATCGACGCTCGCACGATCAACAACGAAGCTCATTGTTTGGGCGCTCGGTTGTTTCGCTTCCCCCGCCACTTGAAGGTCCCAGGTATAAATGTTTACGATATCCTTTCTGCTTGACGATCGTCTTTGATTGAAAGAGATGTCTAACCTGGTTGAATATCTTCTTTGACAGAGATCCACTTCCCCCGCTACTCCGAGCCGCCGAGAGGGATTACCATGTCGAACCCCGGCCTTATGAATCATCTCCGCCAAGGGAAGAAGGCAGGCCGTGCCCCTGCAACGACGACCCGTCCTATCCCCGAGGCGAGACCTCTCATAGCACCGGTCGTCGAGCCGGAAGCTCGGGAGGAGGAGCAGCTTCAGCGCAACAGCAAGAGGCGGAGGCCGGAGGAGCCCTTGCCGACTGTTGCTGCGGAGGCATCCGTTGTGGTGCGCCGGTCGCCGCACCTCCTATTTCTGTTGTTCCGATGGTGGAGGGGCCTACCCCCTCAGCGGCCTTCCTACAGGCCATGGCCACCGCTGATGCCCAGACTCCGCGGGGCAAGCCTTATTTCGGCCGCGACCCCGAGAAGGTCGAAAGGTAAGATTGGTTGATCTTGATGAGTTAAGTCACTTATGTAGGGTGCATATTAACTCCTTTGTTTTTTTGTTGCAGGGTCTGCCTTGCCGACCCGAACACCTCGCCAATGGTGTTGGACTTCCTGGCGAGCCGGTCTCCCCGCGAGCCTAGCGACGTCCCTCACTATGTCTCCCAGGCTAACTCCTCCCTACCGAAGGCTTGGACGACCGACCTGGATGCGATCGTGCGCCGGTGGTCTGGAGATGCAATGCAGGCGACTCTTGCCCTGACCCTCCAAGCGGCGATGATGGACGCTCAAGCTGTAAAGGATTATGAGGGCGGCCCTCTACTGCTCGCCTCCATTCAGACCTCGAGGCTGCTCGGAACCAGAACGTCGAGTTTGCCGACAGGATCGTGGCCATGGAGAAGGAGTATGCTGAGACGGCCGAGCGCACTAAACAGGATCTCGACTGGATGAGGCAGGAGCTCGACCGGTCCCGGGCGGCGATCGATCGGATCCGCGACCAGATGACGGAGGCCCGTCGGTTGCATGCGGCCTCGCGGGAGGAGGTGACCGGGCTGAAGGCGGTGGTGGACCGGCAAATGGCGAGTTGGAGTCGTCGAAAGGGGGAGCTGGCCGCCAAGGTTGGCGAGCTCAAGGATGCAGACAAAACAATCGCGGGGCTGAAGGAGAAGTTGGAGGCAACCGAGACCGATCCCTTCCTCAACGTGGAGTACATCGGCGAGCTTGCTTATTACATGGCTTACGCCGACGCCATCCGTGCTGCCAAGAATGGAGGGCTCGAGGTCGGCCCTCTGATCGATAACTTCAAAGCCTACGTGCTTGAGCATCCCTTGCAGCCGGCCTTCTTTCTGCCGATCCTTGACCTCACCGACCTCGGGATCGACCTGAGCTGGTATCCGTCGCCGGACAAACTTGTTCATCCGGAAGCTGGTGAGGAAGCGCACGCCGATCCAGCTACTGGTCACGAAGGCCAGGCGGCCTGAGTGAGACCGCTATCGTTTTGTTTTTTCCTTGTAATTTTGCAGTTTCTTCTTGTTTTGCCTTCGGGCGTATGTACAAATGACTTGAATGAAATAAAATACGTATTTGCATCTGATTCTTTGTTTGTACGATCGCCTGTCTGAATGTTTCGCATATGACTTTACACAAGTGTTTACATAATTGCACCTGATGACTTGCTTGTATGATCGTCTGTCTGAATGTTTCGCATCATTTCGACTTTGCAAAATTGTTTGGAGAGCGGCCGTTGTATGAATAGCTCCGAATGTATTGGTATACTTAAAATTCTTACTTGTAAATTTCTGAACAAAACCGATCGTCATATGTGTGTTTGAACAAAGTCGATCGTATGTGGTTCCGTACTCCTGATCGCATGTATGGCTCCGCTTTGCCCCTTGATTCCGTTTACTTAGTGAAAGTAAGGGAACGAAAATAATTCGTTTAGTGAGCTATCTTTAGTTCGGTTCTTGCGATCTTCAATTTTGTTGATTCCTCGAGGGAGGCCGAACGTACCGGCCTGGAAAGATTTCACACACTCGTGGGGTTCGATGGAACCGACCTCTACGACTATGTCTTATGCGCGAGCGACGTTCCCTCTGATGGTTAACTTCTCGCGACTCACTTAATTGTGAGGGTCCTCCGTAGGCTACGTTTCGCCTCGCAATGTAGCGAAGGGGCGGTCGGTCTTTGCCTGGAGGAGTCCTTGCACGGGGCTCCGTCGGATAAATCGACTTCGCTACTTTAGATTGTTAGCACTTTTCTGCCTAAGAGGGCATACGTTGTGACGGGGGTAGGACGCGATCGCCTGCCTCGGTCCATCAGATTAGATGATGGTTCCGAGGACGGGCGAGCGCGTCCACTGATTTGTTTTGGAGGGTCCTTCGGCTACATCCGCCTCGTATTTAAATGAAAGGGCAGACGATCTTTGCCCAAAGGAACCTTGCATGGACGGGCTATCGGTTCCATCGACTCCCAGAACCATAGCTGCACTTTTCTACCTCGGACCGCCATATTAGATGACGATCCTTGACGGTATACGTTGTGCTTGGAGGGGAGATCGCTTGCATAGGTCCGTCAAGTTAGATGACGACCTCTTGTAGGGCGAGCGAGTCATCCTCTTTTTATTTGTTTGTTTTGTCGAGGCAAATCATATAGAGGGGATCGGAGAATCTCATTAAACTCTTTGTACATTGGGTAACTGAATACAGAGTTTTTATTGGTAGTATTTCTTCAAATGTACGGCGTTCCAGGGATATTGGTCCGGAGTGCCGTATGGGTGTTGGAGTTCGTAGGCTCCTTTGGTGAGCCATTTAGATATCCTGAAGGGGCCCTCCCAATTCAGGCCAAATACTCTTGTGTGAGTCTGGACCTTTTTCAGGACTAGGTCGCCCACTTGGAATCGCCTTTCCTTGACCTTCGAATTGAAGAATTTTTCGGATTTCCTTTTGTGGATCGTGTTCTTCATTTCCGAGGTCAGTCGTCATTCTTCGAGCTTATCCAAGTCGATCCGTCAGGCTACATCATTGTCCGTCGTCATTTCTTGTTCCAGTTCGGTGGCTGAGGACGGCGATCTCTTGAGGGATCACTGCTTCTATTCCGAAGGCGAGGGCGAATGGGGTTTCGCCGGTTGAATTTCGGGTTGTCGTTCGGTAGGACCACAAAACATCCGGTAGCTCGCTCGCCCATCGTCCTTGTTTGGATTCTAGTCTTGCTTTGATCGTGTGTTTGAGAATCTTGTTTACAGACTCTACCTGCCCGTTCGTCTGAGGGTGGTAAGGGGCCGAGAACAACTTTTTAATTCCCCACTTCTCGCAGAATTGCATGACTTTCAAACCGTCGAACTGCTTTTCGTTGTCGGAGATGATAGCCCGGGGTAGACCAAACCGGAATATGATGTTCTTCCAAATGAACTTGATTACTTGTTCTTGGCCGGTCTTGTTGAGTGGCTCGGCCTCAACCCATTTCGTGATATAATCGACCCCCACGATGGCAAATTTACATCCCCCTGGCGCCATCGGCAAAGAACCGATGAGGTCGATGCCCCATTGGGCGAACGACCATGGACTGTACATAGAAGTGAGCTGTTCGGGGGATAGCTTGATTTTTGGGCCCATCACTTGACACATGTGACAAGATCGGGCGTAGGCGATCGCGTCTTTTTGTAGCGTAGGCTAGAAAAAGCCTTGCCTGGTCGTCTTTTGGATGAGAGCTCGCCCTCCGGCGTGATTTCCACAGATCCCATCATGGATTTCGGCTAAAACGAGTCGGCCTTCCTCCGGCGTGATGCACTTGAGGAGAGGAAGGCTAAAAGCTCGCTTGTAAAGCCGGTCGTCGAATAGGGTGTATCTGGTTGCTCGGAGCTGAAGCTGGCGAGCTTTGATCCGATTGGCGGGGACCGTTTCGCCCTTCAAGTATTTAATGAACGGAGTCATCCAGTTCTCTTCGGCGATGGCAACTGTGGTGATCAGGCTTCTGTCGATCGCCGGCTTTGCTGACTTCGTGATTTGGATGTTAGATAAGTTTGCCGCCCCATGTGACGATGCTAGTTTGGATAGGGCATCGGCCTGGGAGTTGTGCTCTCTCGGGACTTGTTCAATCAGCACTTCTTCAAACTTTGTGCACATTTCGGCGACCAATTCTTGGTATTTGATCATTTGTTCGACGCGCGCCTCATATTCCCCCTTGACATGGTTCACGACCAAGAGGGAGTCCATAAAGATGTGGAGGCGACGAATATCTAGGGCGAGTGCTAGATCGAGCCCGCCTACCAAGGCTTCGTACTCGGCTTCATTGTTGGTCGCACGGAACCCGAAACGCACGGAATTTGTGAAACATTGGCCTTCGGGGCTGATGAGGAAAATCCCTTCCCCTGCTCGCGAGTTGGTCGCCGATCCATCTACGTACAATTTCCAAGCAGGACGACCGACCTGGGTCGGACTGGGCGGGAACGTTAATTCCACCACGAAGCCCGTCAGGGCTTGGACTTTGATCGCCGTGCGAGGAGAATACGTAACACCGTATTGGGTGATCTCCAGTGACCACTTGAGGAGTCGCCCGTTGGTGTCTGGCCGGTGCAGAACTTGCCTTAAGGGGAGAGTCATCAGAACCTCCACTTGGTGTTCGAAGTAGTAGGCCCTCAGCTTGCGAAAACTCATGACTAATGCGTAGGCGATCTTCTCCAGGGGCGTGTAGCGCGTTTTCGCGTCATGGAGTGCTTGACTAACGAAGTAGATCGGCAAGTGGGCTTGACTTTTGGCGAACGCCACTTGACTTTCCTTCGTCCATGCAAACCTCTTGTTCTTTATGGTGGTGAAGAATGGCTTGCTTTTGTCTCCGAGCCGAGAAATGAAACGGTTAAGGGCAGCTAGGCAACCTGTGAGGCGTTGCACCTGTTTGACATTCCGTGGCTCTTTCATGTCGAGGATCGCCTGGATCTTGGTGGGGTTCGCTTCTATCCCCCTTTGGCTCACAATGTGCCCCAAGAACTTTCCGGAGCTTACCCCGAAGTTGCATTTCTTGGGGTTCAGTTTCATGTTGAATTTCTCGAGGATGGCGAACGTCTCGGCAAGGTCATTGAGGTGATCTTCCTTTTTGAGGCTCTTGACCATGAGGTCGTCAATGTAAACCTCCATGGTCTTGCCGATCTGATTGGCGAACATCCCATTGACTAGTCGTCAGTAGGTCGCCGCCGCATTCGTCAGACTGAACAGCATTCGGACCCAAAAGTACACATCTTTTTCCGTGTGGAACGACGTGTGTTTTATGTCTTTCTCTGCCATTGGGATCTGATTGTACACGGTGAAGGCATCCATGAATGATATCATTTCGCAACCTGTCGTGCTATCGACCAAGTGGTCAATATGAGGCATCGGAAAGTGGTCTTTTGGACATGCCGCGTTGAGGTCGGTAAAGTCGATGCATAACCTCCAGGAGTTGCTCGCCTTTTTGACGAGCACCCCGTTGTCTACCCACTGTGGCTCGTCGGTAGCTACTCCGATTAGTTTGTTGTCGAGTAGCTTTTTGACTTCTTCGTCGAGCGCAGCGTACTTCTCAGGACCAAATTTCCTACATTTCTGGTGAACAGGCTTCCTTGCTGGATCGATCTTTAGATAGTGGCAAGCGTGTTCAGGACTAATGCCGACCATATCTTGATGCGACTAGGCAAAGACTCCTATGTTCTTACATAGTACAGTGATCAGATCATCCTTTAACTCGAGACCGACGCTCGTGCCGATCTGCACTTCCCGCTCCGGGCGAGCCGGATCTATCGTTATACTTTCCAACTCTTCAATGGGGATGGTTGTTTCTCGTTTAGAACGGTTTCCGGGCTCGATCCTTGGATCAATGTCGAGGCTTGGCTCGAAACCGATCCTTGGCTCGATGTCGTCCGTCAATTGATGTGAGATGCCGTCCTTTGAGTCAGGTTGGTATGAGGTGCTTGGCTCATCGATCTCCATTGGTTGAATGTCGATCGTCTCAATGTTATAAATGGTACGAGAAGCGTTTAAAGAGGAAGTTACGACACAGGAGTATCAAACATTTCTTTGCCATTAGCTGGTCTCCTTTTACAGTACCGACCGTCCCGTCGGTAGTGGGTAACTTGATACATTAAAAGAAAGAAGAAGCGACCGCCTCGAAGGTTTCTAGAAATGGGCGACCTAGCAACCCATTATAGATGCTGGGCCTATCTGTGATTACAAAATTGAAGTTCCTAGTGATCCTAACCTTGGGATCGTAATAGCATATTAGCTCGACAGAGAGCTTGATCCTTCCATAGGCGTGGACCGTGTTGTCGCTGAACCCTTGAAGCACGGTATCAAATGGCTTGATGAACTTGGTCAGGTTGCCGAGCTGGTCAAGAGCAGATTTGAATATGATATTGCAAAAGCTCCCATTGTCAACCAACACGCACTCGACCATTTTCCCAAGGATACATGCAAAGATTACCAATGCATCCTCTTTGGGGCACTGCACTCCCTCCCTATCCTTGTTGGAGAAGGTGATGAGCGCGTCTCTGGGGGCACCACGACATGGACCCCGGCGAACGCCCTCAACTCGGCCTTCCACTTTCTGTTTGATATGGTGGAATCGGGGAAAGGCCTCTTAGGTTTCCACCTCCCGACTGAAGCATATTGATCCGGCCGCATCTTTGATTTGATACATGTGAATTGAACCTTTGATATTAGCCCTTTGATTATTCGAACCTTTGATATTGAACTTTCACTATATGATTATGACCTACACTCTGATTTGGACTTGTACTTTTTGACCCTTCAGTATTTACCTAGGTATTATCTGTTCCCAGTTATGGGGGTCTATGACCGTAGCATTGATGCACCAATGTTATGACTCTAGTGTGGTCGGAGAGATGTACCACACCGTCCCTTATCTGCTATCTGCTATGGCCATTATTATGATTATGATTTGTTTGCAGGGGCGTATGGATGCATCCTAGATTTGTTTGTTATTTTTTTGGGCTATTATGATGATATGGATATATATTATATTTTTTTGGTGATTGGGATGCGTGCATGCAGTCCCTTCACATTTAGGAGTTGATCACTCCATTAGGATACTATTTGTTTGGATATTTGTTTGGGCATGGGGTAAAATACTTAATCCACATTCATACACTTTATACTTAAACTTTGATATCCTTTTGATTATCCATTGACACCATATGTATTCTATCTTCGCATTCCTTTTATTATCTTATCTCGGTTGATCTGTTTTGTTATTTGCTTTATATCTATTCACTGAGCTTTTTATGCTCAGCCGCTTTTCTTTTCCATGTGGCAGGTACTTAAGCTAGGAGCGGGGTTATTAGCTTGGGGATGAGAGAGAGTGGATTACCCTATAGCTTTATTTAAATAATGAACTTTATTTCCTTATCGTTATTTCCGGATTTCGGACATTTGTATCGTACATTCTTTTGTTTGGTTTCGGGGACACTTGGTGTTGTTTTAGTCCCCCTTTTGATACTCTTTTGATGACTTTTATTTAAGACTTCCGCTGTTTGATTTGAATCTGTGGAATCTGATATGTCACCATAAAGTGACGCTTCTACCCTTGCCGGATTGGGGCATTGCAATTTATGGTATCGGAGCGACCGGGTTTGAATCTTCAGGGCTTAGGCCATGACGTGTGAGATTAGGTAGACGCTAGGCTTTCGTTTCATCTTTTCTTTTTCGTACTTACATTCGCTTGTCTTTCGCTAATCGTTTGGTACCGTTTTAGATGGTGAACACATGCGACGGCGCTGGTGGTGATAACCCTCCTGATTATAATGGTATGGTTGCTCGAGCAGTAGCTGCTGCTATCCCTCATATTCTTGAAACTCTACGAAATACTGACGGGGCTAGGAACAACAATGACCGTATTCATGTATGGATTGAGCGTTTCAACAAGTTGAAGCCCATCTCTTTCAAGTCCGCGGAGGATTGTATTACTCATTGTGAGAAGCTGTTTCAGGTAGTGGGTTGTCCTGATGAGGTGAAAGCACGTTTAGCCGCTTTCAAGCCTGAGGGTGATGCCCTCAATTAGTGGAAGGCGCATGTTCAGGTGAAGGGCGATAATTATGCTGAGACGTGTACTTGGGCAGTGTTTCGTGAAACCTTTTATAAGAGGTACATCCCTTTCTCAGAACAGCAGAGATATGAAAGGGAGTATGGTACGATCCACCAGTTAGAACGGGACAACTCGGTGGAGTACATGGAGCGTTTTCTTAGGTTAGCTAGCTTCGTGGGACCTACTGTGACTGGGGATGCACACAGACAGGCTCGTCACTACAAGTGGGGATTGAAGCATTGGGTGCTTGACCGTATTGTTAACACGGAGTATGCTGATGTGTCGATGGTTTGTGATGCGGCACATAATATTGAGCTGTTACATGAGGGTGGAGTGTCGAACAAGAGGAATCGTGATGGGGACAGAATACAGTCTGGGTCTTCTGGGCAGCAGAACCAGGGTTTTGACCATCGGGGCCGTTCTGAGCAGGGTTTTGATCACCGCGGTCGTTTGGACCGTCAGTTTGAGCACAGGGGACAGTTCAACCAGGGACATGATCAGGGTCGACAGGTCCAGAGGGGTTCTGATTATAGATCTTCGGGTAGGCATGGTGACAGGTCGGGTAACACCAACCAGAGGCAGTTTTCGAGGGGCAACCAATGCAATGTACTGGTTACGGGTCTTCGCACGCCAGCACTGCCTGGGAACTCGTCGGGTCAGCAGAGGCATGCTGAGATTTTTCCACCCCCACCACTTTGCCCTACATGTGGTAAGGCACATCCCGAGCCATGCCACAGAGCTTCGGGAGCTTGTTTCGAGTGCGGTGCCACTGATCATCGGGTGAAGTATTGCCCGAAGAGGACTAGCATTTTTCCTGCAGGCTCTTCTCAACCTTCTACTTCCTCCGGCTGTGTTTACTCTCTTACTCGCGAGCAGGCGGGTAAATCTACAGGTACCATTACGGGTTTTCTGCATATTGGTGATCATACCGCATTTGTTTTATTTGATACTGGTGCAACTCATTCTATTATATCTGTCACATTCTCTAAGAAACTGAAACTAAGCCCAACACCATTAATTGATCCCTTATCTATATCTACGCCTATGAAAAACAACGTTATCATTGATCATGAGTTTGTTGATTGTCCGCTACGTTTTGATGATCGCATACATCCGGCTAATCCTCTTCCGCTTGACATGTTTGATTTTGATTTGATTCTTGGTATGGACTGGTTGGCTTCTCACCGAGCCACTATTGATTGTCATGTGCAGAAGGTTATATTTGGAGATCTGTTTAAACCTGAATTTTTGTACTCTGGTTCCCAACCACTTCGATCTGTTAAGATCATATCTGCTTTGAAGGCGCGTACTTTGATATCCCACGGTTGTGCGGGTTTTATCGCTTCTATTCAGGACACTTTGAAGGAGACTCCTACTATCGACAGTATCCGAGTTGTCCGTAATTTTGCCGATGTATTTCCGGAAGAGCTTCCGGGTCTTCCTCCTAATCGCGACGTAGAATTTGGCATTGATTTGATTCCGGGTGCGGAACCCATTTCTAAGGCTCCCTACCGTATGGCTCCTGCGGAACTGAAAGAGTTGAAAGATCAATTGCAGGAACTCCTTGAGAATGGATTTATTCGTCCGAGTGTATCTCTTTGGGGAGCACCTGTACTATTTGTGAATAACAAGGACGGTAGTATGAGATTGTGTATAGACTACCAGGAGTTGAATCGTATTACCATCCGTCCTTTGCCTCGTATTGATGACTTGTTTGATCAGCTCCAAGGAGCTAAATGTTTCTCCAGTTATCATCAGCTACGGGTTAAGGAGCAGGATATCCCTAAGAATGCTTTTCGAACTCGCTTTGGACACTATGAGTTTTTGGTTATGCCTTTCGGACTGACTAATGCTCCGG
The DNA here is from genome assembly GCA_033398695.1 of Orobanche coerulescens. Classification (NCBI taxonomy): domain Eukaryota; kingdom Viridiplantae; phylum Streptophyta; class Magnoliopsida; order Lamiales; family Orobanchaceae; genus Orobanche; species Orobanche coerulescens. Next base: position 109,588,289 of record CM065806.1, read on the forward strand.
CAGTGTTTATGGATCTTATGAACCGCGTATTTCGTTCTTTTCTCGACATGTTTGTTATCATTTTCATTGATAACATTTTGGTTTATTCGAAGTCCGATGAGGAGCACGAGCAGCATCTTAGTACAGTTTTGAAGATTTTAAGGCAGGAGAAGTTGTATGCGAAGTTCTCCAAGTGTGAGTTCTGGCTTAGTCAAGTTGATTTCCTTGGTCATGTTGTATCTGCTAGTGGTATCACTATGGATCCGGCGAAGGTTGAGGCTATCACTAAATGGCCGAGACCTACTACGGTGACCGAGGTCCGGAGTTTTCTTGGTTTGGCAGGTTACTATCGGAGATTTTTCGAGGGATTCTCACAACTAGCCTCACCATTGATTAAGCTGATGAGGAAGGGATTGAAGTTTGATTGGACCGATGAACAAGAAGAGATTTTTGAGACTCTGAAGCAGAAACTTGTGTCAGCTCCCATTTTGACACTTCCATCTAGTACAGGTGGATATCAGATTTATAGTGATGCTTCCAAGAAAGGGTTAGGTTGTGTTTTAATGCAGCGCGGGAAGGTTATTGCGTATACCTCACGCCAGTTGAAACCTTATGAGGAGAACTACCCTACGCATGATCTAGAGTTGGCTGCAGTTGTTTTTTCTCTTAAGATCTGGAGGCATTATCTGTATGGGGATTCTGTTGATATCTTCACGTATCATAAGAGTCTCAAGTACATATTTACCCAGAAGGAGTTGAACATGAGACAGCGTAGATAGTTGGAGTTACTCAAGGACTACGACACTAACATTCAGTATCACCCGGGTAAGGCTAATGTAGTTGCCGATGCTCTTAGTCATAAGTCGGGTATGATTGCTAGTCTGAAGTTTGAGCCTAAGATTTTGCATGATCTTGAGCTCATGGAGGTGGAGTTCATGCACGGGCGCGACGGTTATTGGGCTAGCTTGAAGGTTGAGTCTAACTTGATCTTGAAGATTAAGGAAGCTCGGCGTGACGATGGTGAGTTATGGGCCATTGTTCGTAATGTGGAAGAGGGGAAGCGATCAATTTCGGGTTGATGATGACGGCATTGTTTGGTTAGGAGATCGCCTTTGTGTTCCGAGCGATCCTGAACTTCGTGAGACAGTTATGTCAGAAGCTCACAGTTCTCCTTTCACCATACATCCGGGATCTACTAAAATGTGTCGGGATTTGAAACAGCATTTCTGGTGGAATGAGATGAAGCAGGATGTAGCTTCGTATGTTGCTAGGTGTTTGACTTCCCAACAGGTAAAGATTGAGAACCAAAGAGCTAGTGGTCTTTTGCAGCCGTTAGATATTCCCCAGTGGAAGTGGGAAGAGATGACGATGGATTTTGTTACGGGATTACCGGTCACACAAAAAGGACATGATGCGATCTGGGTAGTCGTTGATCGGCTAACCAAGTCAGCTCATTTCCTACCGATCAAGAAAGGTTATGGTGCAGTGAAGTTGGCAGAAATCTTCCAGCAGGAGATTGTTAGATTGCACGGCACTCCGGTTGCGATTGTTTCTGATAGAGATCTGAGGTTTACTTAGCGTTTTTGGAAGGCGTTACATAAGGCTTGGGGCCCTCGTCTTATGTTCAGTACCGCTTTTCACCCACAGACGGATGGTCAATCTGAGAGAACTATCCAAACGCTAGAGGACATGCTACGAGCTTGTGAACTTGATTGGACTGGTGTTGGGAAGAGTACTTGTGTTTAGTCGAGTTTGCGTATAACAACAGTTGTCACGCTAGTATTCGGATGGCACCATACGAGATGTTATATGGGCGTAAGTGTAGATCACCTAACGTGTGGGACGAAGTAGGTGAATGGATTATTGAGGGTCCTGAAATGATTGAGATCACCAACGAAAAGGTGACTATTGCTAGAGAGAGGCTTAAGGAAGCCAGGTCTAGACAGAAGAGTTACGCCGACAAGCACCGACGTGAGTTAGAGTTTCAGGTTGGCGACGGAGTATTTATGAAAGTTTCTCCTTTTCGCGGCGTCAAATATTTTGGAATTAAGGGCAAGTTGAGTCCTCGTTTTATTGGTCCTTTTGAGATTTTGGAACGTGTGGGCGAGGTGTCTTATCGTTTGGCTCTTCCACCTCAGCTAGCACATGTGCATAACGTTTTCCACGTATCTCTTTTGCAGGGATACAACTATCATCCTCTAGATGTGGTGTCATACCCTTTTGACCAGATTCAACCAGACATGTCACTTCCGGAAGAACTGGAAGCCATTCTTGATAGGCAGGAGAGAGTCATGAGAAATAAGGTCATTCGCTTTGTTAAAATTCTTTGGAAGAATCACCCAGAGCGTGAAGCTACCTGGGAAACCGAGGAATCGATGCGAACAAGTTACCCTCATTTATTTTCGTAGTCTGGTACGTCTTTATTTCTGTATTCATTTCAATTTCGCGGACGAAATTTTTTTTTAGAGGGGAAGAGTTGTAAAACCCAGATTTTTGAACATGTTAAAATACCCTTTAATATCTAATCTATAAAAGACGTTTAATTATTTAAAATATTGCATTACGATTACAACCTAAGTATTTAAATCGTTAACATTTGAACAAATTAATGTAATACGAATATAAGACTTATACTAAAATAATTTGTACATATTTAAAATTGTCACACGTTTTCTATTTTTATCCCTAGCCGAATGATATGTTGTACACAAACATATGGAATCGTGAATCATGTCAAGGTTCATGATGGGTTTTAAATTTGGCAAAGTCTTCCATCAAATCCCCATAATTTAGGCATTTTTTTTAAATCCCTCCCCACTCGCCTATATATATCACACACACATACTTCACAAAACTAAAAACCCTAAAACCTAAAACTAAAAACGGCAGCTACCTAGTTCTCTACCATTACCGTTCGATCGAGGCGTGCACAAAGTAAGGCTTGGTGGTAGATTGAAGGTCTCAGGTGCGTTGGTATGATTAAACACGTTATATGATGGCTTAAATGAATTCTGGAATTAAGACAACTTGTATACCTGAATTTGTGAACCATATAGGTCATGATATAAAATGATTTAATTCAGTTTCTTTTTATGAAACCTAGTTTTATGTCTTAATTAAGTTCTACAATTGGTTTGGAGTGATTTCGAGTAGTTTTGGTCGTGTTTTTTATTTTTGTGTGATTAAGTGTTGAATCTGAAATTCGGGAGTCTGAAATCAGTCCAATTTGTCGATTTTTGATTCAAAAACTATAATGATTTGGGACATTAAACTCTCCAGTATGTAACTTCTATATGATTAGTAATACCATGAATTTTTGGGAATTTTTCCTGGATGTTTTGTTAGATCTTGGAGGCGGATACTTTTTGGGTACAACTGCAGGTCGGTTTTCTGAATAGTCTGAGTTTGAGTAGTTTTCGTGTGGGGTTAAACTAACTGATAAATTCTGGGAAAATTCGTGTGGGTTCTAAAGATATTGAAGTACCTGTGTGAATTTTTGTGAATTTTACTTTTGAGTTCTGATGTGGTTCAAAAATTCGTCAAGTTATGACCTGTTCATAGATAAAAACTGATAAAAAAATTAAAAGGCTAATAAGGGTTACGGTTGTATTGAATTTATCTCCAGGTATGCTGTCAGGTTTTTGGGTCATATTGAAAGGAGTCCATTTTAATGATACCAACTTGTTTTTGGGTGATTCTTGAGTCCATAATCAAGTTCTGGAAAATTACTTTCTGAATATGAGTCTTGTAATTTTTAGAAGTCGAGAGAATGTCTTTTCTGATTTTACAAGTTCAAGTGTCAAACTTGTCAATTAGTAATCCGAATTTCAACCTTGGTTTATGATTTTTGTTTTGAAATCAGTAAGGAATCATTAACTCAAATTGGACAGGGCTTAAATATAAGATGTGTTTGGCCTCTGTGATTTTTGGTGGAAATGTTAGAGTAGCACATCATGGTCTCTTAATTGCTTACTTTTTTGAGTCTCAGATCTGTCACCGAATATGGACTTGTTTTGATAAGGAATTTTTGTTCTATATCTATGCTACCTGGAAATTATACAAAAAATTACACAAAGTAGAAAACATATATACCTACCTGGGCTAATTTTTCTAAGGCTCCAGGAGATGCACAAGTATACTTTAAAAATCCAGAAACGTGACACATGTTTTGATACTAAAAGCTGAGTTTTCTCTCTTTTCTATATTATTTGCCTATCTTATTTTGGACTGTTGATATTCGAACTCTTCATTTGAACCTTTGACATTGCATCTTTGATTTGATACATGTGAATTGAACCTTTGATATTAGCCATTTGATTATTCGAACCTTTGATATTGAACTTTGACTATATGATTATGACCTACACTCTGATTTGGACTTGTACTTTTTGACCCTTCAAAATTTACCCAGGTATTATCTGTTCCCAGTTATGGGGGGTCCATGACCGTAGCATTGATGAACCAATGTTATGACTCTAGTGTGGTTGGAGAGATGTACCACACTGTCCCTTATCTGCTATCCGCTATGGCCATTATTATGATTATGATTTGTTTGCAGGGGCGTATGGATACATCCTAGATTTGTTTGTTATTTGTTTGGGCTACTATGATGATATGGATATATATTAGATTTGTTTGGTGATTGGGCATGCGTGCATGCAGTCCCTTCATATTTGGGAGTTGATCACTCCATTGGGCTACTATTTGTTTGGATATTTGTTTGGGCCTGGGGTAAAATACTGAATCCACATTCATACACTTTATACTTAAACTTTGATATCCTTTTGATTATCCATTGACACCATATGTATTCTATCTTCGCATTCCTTTGATTATCTTATCTCGTTTGATCTGTTTTGTTATTTATTTTATATTTGTTCACCGAGTTTTTTATGCTCAGCCGCTTTTCTTTTCCTTGCGGCAGGTACTTAAGCTAGGAGCGGGGTTATTAGCTTGGGGATGAGAGAGAGTGGATTACCCTATAGCTTTATTTAAATAATGAAATTTATTTCCTTATCGTTATTTCCGGATCGGGTTGGGGCATTACAGCATAACCCCACAGATAAATCGGTAGATCAGTATAGTTAAGCATGGAGCGAACCATGTCCAACAAGGTTCGGTTCTTTTTTTTTGATACACCATTTAATTGTGGAGTAGCTGGAGGAGTGAATTGTGATACTATTCCTAGTTCTTTTAAGAACTCATGAAAATCGGTACTCATGTACTCACCACCTCGGTCTGACCGAAGAGTCTTAACACGGTTACCTATTTAATTTTCAACTAGGGCTTTAAATTCTTTGAATTTATCAAAAGCTTCAGAATTATGTTTCATTAAGTACACGAATCAATACCTGGTATGGTCATCAGTGAATGTAATGAAATACTGAAAGCCATCTCGTGCCACTTCAAAAGGGCTACAGACGTCGGTATGGATCAATCCAAGTTTTTCAGCAGCTCTTTCAAAAGTCCCTGCGAAGGGTAACTTAGTCATTTTGCCTTAAAGACAAGATTCACAAGTTGGATAGGGATCTAATCCCAATGGACCCGTAAGCCCATCTTTCTCCATTTTATGAACATTGGTCTGACCAATATGACCAAGTCTAAGATTCCACTTAAGTGCTTGGTTCGATTCATCCCTACCTCGCTTCCTAGTTATAGTGTTCACAGTTGTTTTATTCTTTAGATTAAAATGGTATAAACCATTTAATAATGTAGCAGTACCAACCAACTTATTTCTGAAATAAATGCGACAGGACCCATCTCCAATAAAGAAGTGAAATCCCTTTCGGTCCATGACCGGAATTGATACAGTATTCTTGTGCCCCTTGGGAAAAACAAGTACATCATCTAAAGTAAGAATAAAACCAGATTCTAAATCCAACATAAGGGATCCAATATCAGAAGCCTCGACACTATGCCCACTTCCGACGGTGACCATCACCTCCCCTGAATCCGGCTTCCTACTTCGTTCCAAATCCTGATTCATTGTACAAATGTGAGAACTCGCACCGGAATCAAGTATCCAAGAAGTAGAATATACAGTTACAGAACAATTCGTTTCTAAAACTAGTAGTTCCGTACCTGAAGGCGCATCACGGTCAAGCTTTGGGCAGTACCTCTTCCAGTGGCCTAGCTCACCGCAGTTGAGGCATACATCCGTTTTCTTGGCCCCCTTGCCTTTTTGAACCATTGGGGCCTCGCCCTTTCCCTTATTGATCTTGGCTATTGGACCTAACTGCTTTTTGTTCTTTTTCTTCTTATTCTAGGACTTCTAAGTCCCAGAAGAAATCACAAGTGCATCTTCCTTTCCCTTTGTCTTCATCAGAGACTGGGCAGTCATCAGTTTGTTCATTAGCCCAGCTAAGTTACATAAAATCTCATTGCAGTTGAAGTTCATGACAAATTGGGAAAAGGAGTCAGCAAGTGACTGCAGGATAACATCATTTTGGAGAGATGCATGCATCTGAAAATCAAGAGCTTCAAATCTCTCAATCATCGAGATCATCTTGAGGACATGGTCCCCAACCCTCTCTCCTTCCTTCATCCTGGCGCCGAATAATTCTTTGATATCTCATATCTAGCAATTCGGCTACGCTCTCCATAGAGCTCACCTAGGTGCGCTAAGATGGCTCTCGAAGACGTCATCTTTTCATGGGCACGCTGAAGCTCATTAGTCATTGAGCCTAACATATACCCGCGCAATCTTACGTCGTCTTTTACCCATTTCTCATGGGCATCGACATCTCCATGATTGTCTCGGGTTCTTGCAGGAGCCGCTGAGATATCTGCCTCCAAGATGTATCCCAGTATTTCCATAGTTAGGACAATTCTCAAGTTCCGAAGCCAGTCTACATAGTTCGGGCCAGTCAGGACGTTCTTTTCAAGTAGTATATCGAGTGAGTTCATTGTCATATTGAGAGTTTTTTTAGCTGCAGAGAATAATTTAAGATTCCTTAGTGATTGTTTAATTATGATCCTAGTAAAGAATTTAAGGACTTTCTTTATTCATAACTCGGCTCCCACTATTTTATCGGCATTTACACACTCCCATGTTAAATCCGGAAGTCTTGGGTGACTTCATAGTGGTGATCGATTTCTTTACAGAGTTTAATAGAGCGCAACCCATACGGTTTCTATTCTATTATTATTTATAAAGTGATGTCTAACACCAACCCATTTAATGGATGATTCGATCTTCTTTTACCCCTAGTTCACTTGCCCTCAATCCATTCAGTTTCTATGGCTCGCTGAACTATCTAAGTTTAAACCGTCAACTCCAATTAGTCTGACAATTGAATCTTACCCGGCAACCCATACGGTTTCTAGGGGTTTGATTGTCTCAACCAAAGGCATCTAATGCACTTTAGGAATTTATCAACCTTCCCCAAAAATATTACCCAGACATACTCGGAAGAATAATATTCCTATTTAGATTTCAATTTTCCATGAATTTGACAAAGGGTAGGAAACCTCGTAACCTTTATAACTTAGTGTTTATAAGTGGGAGTATTAACGTGATTATATGTTACACTTTGCATATTAATCTATTTATAAGCGCGGTTTGTCGGTTTGTTTGTTGTCATACAATATGAAAATATATACAACCTAAAACTAACAACATGCAGTTCATGGACCGTTCCTAGAACAAACACATCGTAATCTAATTACTGTCTTCGGTCTTGAATCTTCGTCATCTCCAACGGATCTCTCTCCGGTGTTCGTCATTACATATAAATTTTATACTTGAAAAATTGCATCCTATACAAATTTTCTAGTAAAATAAATAGGCTCAAAACGGCCCTTACAACCCAATCGAACAAAACAAATGATTCAAAACTAGGTCCATGAACTACATCCCCATTCAAAATTAATGCAACAATTATATTAAAATAAATGGCAATAATGGTTAATCTAAAAATTGATCTAATCAATAAAAAATAATCCATTAATTAGAATTAATCCAATTAATTCACGTAACCATTAATTTTAATTTGTTCCGGACAAAATAAATATTTCATTAAATTAATTTCCTTAAAAATAAAATTAACATAATTATATTTTAGTCAAATTAAATCCAATTTAATTTGTGGGAAATTAATTTACCCAACAAAATATAAAAACAGAGTCGAAAAACACAAGGCCTGGGCCAAGCCCGTGGCCCTAAGAAGGTCATTGACCAATGAGGCATCTCAGCTGCCGGCCGTGGCATCTTCTTGAGCCGCTGATCCGGCCATTTCCGGCTCGTCTTTTCGTCCCGAATCCAAAAATAATATTTTTTTAATTTTTATATTACACAATTAAATCAGTTTTTTAAAAGAAAAGTAGATTTATGTTGTAACATAAAATCATGAAAAATAATTTTTAGATGAATAATTAAATATTAACAATTAAAACAATTATGATTCTAAATCATAAAAAAATAACCAAGCATTCCAAATGTAAATATCGAATATACGATCGCATATACCTCACTCCGATACTACTGTTGGGAATCGGTGATTAAAAATGAGTTACGCAACGGAAAATAAACTGTTCCAACCGGATAAAATAGAAACCCCAAAAACGGATCGATCTAGCATCGTATAAACGAATATAAAATAACAAAGATAAAATTATGAGATCATACCCTCGTAGACCTTTGATAATATCTTCTTGATTTCGAGCACGAACATAAATCCAATCGAACGAGATTTTGGAAATTCCCGAGCACCGAAAGCACCGTGCCTATACGTATCACGCGTCGGATAGATGACAGGAAAATACTCCTATCATCTTGTTCTCTAAGAACACGACTAGAAGTTGAAAAGAGAAGCTTACACTACACCAAAATGGCCGATTTGTCACCTTTTTATCTGCGCTATTTGTCACCGCTAATGACCGTGACAAATATTGTCATGGCTAATGATGGTGACAAATGATAAAAAGTGACAATTAAAATTTTGTCACGGCTTTTAACAGTGACAAGTTTAAAGAAATTTTTGTCACGGATGTTAACCGTGACAAGTCCGTGACAAGTTTAAAGAAATTTTTGTCATGACTTGGAACCGTGACAAGTTTAAATAATTTTTTGTCAAAGGCATCGGTTATGCCCAGATATTAAAAATCAAAATCAAAATATTCTCTTCTCTCTTCGCGACTTCACCCTCTTCCTCTCCCAACCTAGACCGCGCTTTCTTCCTCCCCCACTCTCCTTCTCGCGACTCTCTCAAGGCCGTTGGCTATAAGAAAGGAGGAAGAAAGAAGGCCCCGACCATTTTTCTCAACTCTCCGTCCGACCATCGAATCGGAGAAAAACTGCTGCCAGGATCCTCTCTCTGTATCTCCTTCATTTTATCTTCAACCACTCTCATCTATTCTTCTTCAATAAATTATGAGGATTTCATCTGATTTGCATCTTTTTCAGATATAGGAGCGGTCTCGATTTTCTTCTATCTGAAGGCCGAAGTTAGCCGCCTCATTCCTTATCTGCGGTCGCTGTTAGGCGTATTTGGAGGGTTGCTAGGTAGTTCCATTGTAACTCTTTTATTATTCTTTTATTATTTTTCTGTTTCGTGCTGTTGGTGCACCTTTTGTAATGGTTGCTGGGTACTGGCCTGCCTTGTTGGCCAATCTTATTTATTTAATGCAATTGACTTTTCCCTAAAAAAATGATATAAAATAGCAGGAAAAAAAATTATATTATGTGCTGTCTTGTGTGGGATGTAGACGAAATTGGTGCTGAGTTTTTCTGATGTCCTGGGCAATTAACTTGGAATTACTAGTTCATTTCATGGTTTTGGCAGCTGTATGTCCTGCTGTAATTTTGCCTCAGTGTTGTTATCATCCTTTTATTAAATAACCAAGTGAAAATCTTGACATTGTTATTGCTGTAGGTTGTAAAAATCAGTTGCCATTATTCCGAGATCCCAATTTTGATGGTGTCCACTAATATCTAGATAATCTAACGAACATACTTGAGCTATTGAAATCAGCTCCACATTAGATTTACTCCTTAATTTCTGAAAATTCAGCAAATTAGTCCCAAAATTAATACCAATAATGTGAGTTTGATGATTCCAAGTTTCCTCTTTCCTTTCCGACTCTTGACATATTTTAGATTCTTTAACTGTGTACTCTGTGAATTATAATAAGTATATATATAAAATAGTAAATAGCGTTAGTTGATAGTTCAATTCTCAAATGCATAATGTAGGGAGGGATGAGGAGGAAGGTTTGTTAAGTGTTGTTCTGCATTTTGTCAAATCTTTGGGTTGGTTTCCAGATTTATACTTATAAATTATTAGAATTTGCGCCTCGACTATAATATATGCTACGTATAATTAATAAATTCTTTTGAAGTGAAATTCATAGCGGGTTCCTTTATTTGTGTATATTTATAATTTAAAATATTTTTCATATCAAATTATATACCTTAAAAAACATAATATTTTTGTTAAACCTAATAGCAGGTTACTTCATTTCTGTGTTCTTTGGGAATTGTTGATTTTTTAAATCTTTATGTTTTTCGTTAATTGTTATATTAATTCTCAGGTATATTATTTTTCCAGAAAATCTTAAGATTGTATTGGTAAATGATCTTTAATCAGCTATTATAATCCACTAATTTACTTAATACATCATCAGTGCTGTAACGTCCCAATACTTATTTAAATGCTATTTATTTTGCTAACGATCATGGATTTTGATTTTTTAATATTTACAGGTTGTCCGATACTTGGACCGATACGTTCCTAGCATAAACTGAAGGAAAAGATTTCAAAATAAATTATAAGGATCATTTTTAGAATTTATGAAAGTGATTTCGAAAAGTTCCGACGATTTGATACGTTAAAATTTTCATCACAGAACATTTATATTGCAAAAATAATATTAAATTATTTTATTATTATTATCGAAAATCCGTTCCAAGCATATCGAACATTTAACTCCGACGAGTCCGGAACAGGTCGCAAAATCAAATTGGACATCAGGAAGGGGTCGAACCCGCCGAGCCAAGTTGACGGACATCTGTCGGTCACCGCCGGACATGCCTACCGACAGCTGCCGGTCACGACCGACAGAAGCTTCTCAGCCACTATCCGGATAAGGATGTCCAACTGTCCGGATAAGGTCGGTCACGACCTACAGAAGCTTCTCGGCCACTATCCGGATAAGTTCGGTCACGACCGACAGAAGTTTCTCGACTAGCTGTCCGGATAAGGCTTCCAGCTGCCCGGGTAAGGTTGATTTTTAACCGACTTTGGACTCCTATAAATACTTATATACGTAAGTATTTTCCAACAAATAATATATCATTTTGAAGCTGTGAAACTCTACTTTAAAACGCTCGTAACATATTTCCCTTCAAAAAATTAAAAAGGCCTCAAAAAGCCCGATCAAACAGGAAGCTCAAATCTGACAGTTTTTCAAAAGTGTTTGATAAAAGTCCTCTAAGAGATTTCATATTTTACATCAAGAATTTATGGCCGGAAATATGAAAAAGCATTTTCAAGTGCTAGGGGCAGTATATCTGGGATCGAAGAAGGACAACCGAGTCAAATTCAAAGGAAGATATTTCAAGATTTCAGCAAACGAGGTGAGGTTATACTGTTTTAATATGTTACGGTCATCGTTGTGTCGTGTAACATGACGACCCGCGAGGGGTCGAAAGAATGAAAGAAATACGAGAGGAGTCTCACACAGATAAGAATGTTTTATGTGCATTACACAACATGATTTTGACGATTTATAAGGGTTTAATCTCATTGAGTATGCTCGCGTACTCACACCTCGCCGTTTATGTTTTTCAAGCTAAGGAATCGACGAACGGGACAAGCAGAAGATGAATACATACTCCCAACACGATGAAGTTCAAAAGAATAAAAGATGTTGTCGCCGTAATTGTTATTATTTTTACGAAACACTTGATGTTCTTCAACGAATGTAATTTCAACGGACTATGTCCGAATATTTGATTTCCCATGTTTTTGTAAAACCGTACTGATGTTTGAATAAACGAGTTTTATTAAAGATTTATTGACTAAAACGCTTCCGCAAATACTCCGAATTTATATAAAAAAATTTAAGGAAAAATTGAGCTGTGTAACGTTCTTTTTTAATTTAGAAAGTCAGGGCGTTACAAGTGCCCAGGTGGTTTGGCCAATAGTAAGCCATGAAATATGCTATCAGCAACACATTACAAGCTACTGTTTTTTTTTCATGTAACACAACCATAAAAGAGGAAAGTTTTGTTGCCAAATCCTCAATTAGCTTAGTGGAAGAAGCATTTTGCTTATTAAAGATATAAAGAACAAAAGAATTGATTCCTCAAAAGGAACATGACATTGCAACTAGTGTTCTTAGTATCTCTATTTATAACTACATTCAGGGAATATACTAGCATGTATATAGATCTTGCATGTATCTAAATTTTTATGTTGTTGTTTCTATTGCACTTTTTGTTTAATATTGATTTTCATATTTCTATTTTTTGTGAACTTACCGATTAATTAATGTTGTGTTGTTTCGTATAGCTTAATAGAACTTGCTACTGATTTCTTGGACTAGTTGGGAACATTTTTCAAGTTTCTTGCGAGGAGATAAGGTACTTTTTTTTATTTGTATGGCAGTTAGATGCTCTCACGGCGGCTGGTCCGTGCATATTGTCATGTTGCATAATAGTTAGATGCTCTCACGGCGGCTGGTCCGTGCATATTGGCATGTTGTATAATAGTTAGATGCTCTCACGGCAGCTGGTCCGTGCATATTGGCATGCTGCATAATAGTTAGATGCTCTCACGGTGGCTGGTCCGTGCATATTGTCATGTTGCATAATAGTTAGATGCTCTCACGACGGCTGGTCAGTGCATATTGGCATGTTGTATAATAGTTAGATGCTCTCACGGCGGCAAGTCCGTGCATATTGGCATGCTGCATAATAGTTAGATGCTCTCACGGCAGCTGATCCATGCATATTGACATGTTACATAATAGTTAGATGCTCTCACGGCAGCTGGTCCATGCATATTGACATGTTGCATAATATTTTTTCTTGGAAAATAGTTTTGCTTGGAGGGTCATTGTATTTGAGAAATTGTTTTGTAGGAATAAATTTTTTGTATACATTGTTTCTAGATAGAGAAACATGCATATAAAAAAAAACAAAAGTGAAAGTCTATGTAATTCAAAAGCACCAAACAAACATATATACTTTTTCCACTACTAAAAAAAGAACCAAATTGTAAGCAAATGGATTTAAAATTTTTAATACAGTACAAAAGCGTCATGGTTCTTTAGTTGTTGAGATCAAAGATAGAGAATGTTAATTTAGGAGATGACGATTAATTTTGCTATGGATTGATTTAAAGTCAAAATCTAGGATGCTTACACTTTTGTATATAAACAGAAACTCATTGTTAAACAAACGTGAATATATTTTTGATGAAAGAAAAAGTCAAAGTCATAGTGATCACTGTTGCTACCCAAAATACTATCCGGAGATAGATATTGCTGGAATGGATGGATAGCAAACAAATGCGGGAACACTTCCGTGGGAAAAGTAAATAACACAAGATTTGCCGGGGTTGTTAGTCCCGGGCTTGAATGCTCTCGCGAGATATTATTAATACAAATATTCTGGGATACAAGTATTAATGTTAGAACACTATTACAATGAGTGTAACGATTCTAGTTATCTTAGCTAGCGAGCGTGTAGATTGCCGGAAGAACCAGATATGATGCTCTGTGAGTTCTTGTAACAACATTGCTGAGCTGTGACGACCGTGAGAAATCGACAGTCTCTCACGGTGTGTAGCTGCTGTATGTTTGAGCTCCTGGGCTTGTCTCTTCGAATCTGTACTATGGAGACTTCTTGCCTCTGCCGACCGTCTTCTGGTTGAGAGGTACTGAGAGAGAAATCCTAAGGTAGATTCGGGAAGGGGAAGCCGAGAATTTGTAAGTATGTATGTAAGTGTTTTCTCTGAACTGAATGGAGAACCTTTTTGGATGTTTTTCGGAATGATTTTCCAACCCTTTTTCCAGTTGCTGGAGGTTCTCTATTTATAGGACTGGGCCCTGCTGGGCGATCGCCGCTGCTGTATTATAATAAGCGGGCGATCGTCTTTAGCACATAGGCTGGTCTTCTTTAAAGTCTGCAGGAGTTGCTGGCAGCCAGCTGTGCGGTCCAATGAGAAGTCTGCACGCATCTGAGTCGCTTTCACGGGCGGTCCCACCTTGTACCTTTCGGCGGGTTTGTCGGTAGGTGAACAGGTGGTGACAGCTGTGGTCAACGATCCATGAAATGTGGCGCCTGTCGTGGATCTGCACATGGGAACTGCTTTGAGATCCAATCTTCGTGGTCTTTGAGGGACGAAGGTCTCTATTCGCGGCACAGGACAGTCGTCTTAGGTCGGATATCAGAGACGATCGCTAGATACCAGAAGTCGATCGCTAGATGTCCGAAGATGGACTGTTATCTCCGCTTAGGCAAGTTCGCCATAGCATGATTGGTTGTGGACTCGGTCGCTCGGCCTTGTAGTCGATCGCCTATCGAGGTGTGTAAATCTCGAACAACAATTGCCCCCCAGCTCGCTCCGATGTTGGAAACGTGGGGTGAGGTGGTTCTGCTGGCGATCGCTGAATTTTGACGAGTGACTCTGCATTTTACGGAACTGGCGATTGTCATTTAGTGGTTCGGTTTTGAACTTGGACGACCTGGTTGGTTGCTGAAGTGAGCGGGAAATGGCAGCGGATGCAGAAAAGTCTCCGGGACACGTGTCGGGTTCCTGTTGGGGGAGACCGATGGCCATTTATGACTCCTCGTCTGACGCGTCCTTGAAAAGACACGTACGCGGGTTTCAAGGGAGCATTAATTGCGATGGTTGAGCTCCGACCCCTGAGATTCTCCTTAATTGCACACGAGTCCCTGCCATCTCTTATAAAAAGGCGCAGTGTTGCAGTGTTCATTCTTACGCGCTTTTATCGGAGAAAGAAGGATAATACCGCTGAAGAATTTTTCTGAAGATCTGACTGCCGATCGTCGATCGATTCCATCCTTGGTAAGAAAACCCTCCTCTTCTCCTCATCTTGAATTCGAGAATGTCCGGAACATCTTCTTCGTCGGGAATGGGCACCTCCTCCGCCGCTGGGACTTCTAATGTCCGGGGAGGATCCTCCGCAGATTTCCATTTGGAGACGGCCGCAGAAGCTATCCGCGCCGGCATCGATCCCACGGAAGTCGAGGCGCTATTTAATGAGGCCGACGTCGCTAGGGAGGCGGCAGTTGAACACAGACGCTCGCAGATGGAGAGAGATATGGCGGTGAGGGCCTACTGGGAGCAGCATAGTGCTTTCGGCCAGGCCTATGTGGCCTTTGCTGAGATTATGGAGAGGTTAGCCGGTCCGTCTCCTCGATTCGATTACCGAGAGTATTCGATTACTCATCCTTATCAACCTCCTAAGCGATCGCTATTTCGGGCTGCTCAGCGATCTCTGTGGTCCCTCGGTCAGATAAGGAGCTCGGTGACCAGGAAGGACCTGGCCGTCTGGAGGACGAGGTTTCATGTCCCTTCAGATGTGGATCTATTTGCGTCAACCGAGAATGAATGGGCCGATCAGCCTCCAGAGGGCATGATCGCCTTGAACGAAGAAATCATGGAGGTCGGGCTGCGGTTCCCCTTATCTTTTTCTGTTTCTCATTTGCTGGCCGTCTGGAACGTGGCGCCGCTTCAGCTGACGCCGAACGCCTGGCTCCAGATCATCTGTGCCCTTACCTTGTTCGGCGATCACCGACTGTACCGCCATCCCTCGCCATCGGAGATGAACCATTTGTTCAAGCTGACAGTTCAGAAAGGGTCGGTC
Source organism: Orobanche coerulescens (assembly GCA_033398695.1). NCBI lineage: Eukaryota > Viridiplantae > Streptophyta > Magnoliopsida > Lamiales > Orobanchaceae > Orobanche > Orobanche coerulescens. Next base: position 109,604,105 of record CM065806.1, read on the forward strand.
GGAGGCTATCATATTCAAGGCCGATCCGGTCGGGTGATCCTTGGAGTCCCGAACAAGGTGCGGGGCAATCCGGCTAAGTGGTTTTGGGTCACCGGTGCCTGGAAGGCTTCTGCGAGCGAGAAACCCCACGGGCGAGCTGAATATTCCCACAGGCTTTCGGGAGAGGAATCCGAGTAAGGGTTCAGACTCTCCCTTTGTTCGGATATGTTCTGAACTGATCTAATTTGGTTTCCTTTTTGCAGGTTTCCATATTCCGGCGATCGACGAGCTGCCTTTTGATTTTCTGGTCGTCTGGGAGCAGATACGAAGTCTGCCGGACGACGACTTAGATGCTCAGCGGATTAATAAGGAGAGTCGTAGGCTATCTGCTCGGCTATTCTGTTTTCCGAGACATCTCTCGGTCTCAGGTATGAGTTTTTGCGATCTCCAATTGCTTGGCGATCGTCCTGTTGGAGGAACATGTCTAACTGTTGTTCAACTGTCCTTATTGTAGAGGTCCGTTTTCTTCGTTTTTTGGAGCCCCCACCGGAGATAGCTATGTCGAACCCTGGAGTTTTGGGCCGTCTTCGCCAGAAGAAGTTATCACAAGCTCCTCCTGTGGCGATACCTATCATTCCGGAGGTGAGGCCCGTCGTGGAGCCGATCACAGCGGAGGAGGAACCTCGGGAGGAAGGGCTCTGGGCGAACCGTAAGCGGCAGAGGCCGGGAGAAACTCCAGTTTCTGCCCCTACCGGTGAGGTGCCGATCGCCGCGCCTCCGATCACCGCTGTCCCCCTGGTGAACGAGCCGCCCTCTGCGGATTTTCTGAGAGAGATGGCGATCGCTGAGGCCGAGACCCCTCGTGGGAAACCATACTTTGGCTGCGATCCTGAAAGAGCCGAGAGGTAAGCTTTGTTTGTTTGCTGAGTTTCGTCATTTGCGCGGGAGGTGTGCTAACTCTTGTTGTTTTGATGCAGGATCCGTAGCACTAACCCCTCTTGTCCGCCGATGGTGTTGAACTTCCTGGCGAGTCGATCCCCTCGCCAGGCCTGTGATATTCCACAGTACGTCAACCGGGCCGTTTCTGCCTTACTGAAGGCCTGGACGACGGACTTGGATGTGATCGCTCGCTAGCGATCTGGGAGCGCAATGCAAGCTGCCTTCGCGCTCTCTCTTCAGGCGGCGACGATGGCTGCCCAAGCTGTGCAGGAGTTCGAAGGGCGTCCTTCCACTACTCGCCTGCAGGCGGATCTCGAGGTGGCTCGGAAAGAGAACGCCGAGTTCGCCGATACGATTGTGGCAATGGAGAAGGACTACCTGGATGCAGCTAAGCGGGTGAGTCATGAACTTGAGCTGGCGAGACGGGATGCCGAGCAAGCCCGGGTGACGGTTGACCGATTTCGGGACCGGATGATAGATGCCGTACGGTCGCAGACGGCCGCTGAGAAGGAGGCCGATCGACTGAAGGTGACTGTCGCTCGGCTGACTAGCGAGCTGGCGGAGTCGAGGGAAAATACGGCTGCAAGGGAGGCCGAGCTCCAGGGTGTGCAACAGGCGATGGCGGAGCTGAAGGGGAAGCAAGAGGCGGCCGAGGCCAATCCCTTTCTTAATGTGGAGTTCGTCAGTGAGTTTGCCTATTATATGGCGTTTGCTGACTCGATCCGGGCTGTTAAGTAGGGAGGACTGGAGGTCGGCCGTCTAGCCGAAAATTTCAAGGCATACGTGTTGGAGCACCCTCTTCACCCTGACTTCTCCATGCCGATCTTAGATCTCTGGGAAATCAGTGTGGACTTGAGCTGGTATCCGACTCCGGCGAACCTTGTTCATCCTAACGCTTCGGCGGACGGAGAGGCTGCACCGGAGGCTGGCGAAGGATCGTGGGTCGATCCGGAGGTTGAAGGCGAAGGCCAGGCAGGGGCCTGAGGCTCTTCTCTCTTACTGTTTTAGCTTTTTGCCTTGTAATTTTGTAGCTTTCTTTTGTAATACTTAGGCCTTCGGGCGACCGTGTATGTACTTCTGAAACTCCAAGTAATGAAATGAATGTTTGATTCTCCGATTTTTACTTGAATGATTGCTTTTCGAGTCTTTGCATGACTTTGTACAAATGTGTGAGGAGAGATTGTTGCGAGTGTAGCTCTAAGTGAATTGATAAACTCATATAGATAACTTTTACAACAAATTCGATCGCTGCACAAACATCTGAGAAATGTCGACCTCTCTATATAATTGAATAGGGATGATCGTCGTGTAAATAGATCTGCATTCTTCCCCATTGTTTTTGTTCACTTAGTGAAAGTAAGGAGACGAAAATAAATCGTTGAGTGAGTGGTCTTCAATTTTGTTGAAACCTCGAGGAAGACCGTCCATCTCGGTCTTGAGGAGCCGTGCACGATCGCGGAGTTCGATGGACCGACCTCCGTGATCATGTCTTGTGCGCGAGCGACATTCTATCTGATGGCTAAGTTCTCGCGACTCACTTAATTAGTAGGGTCCTCCGAAGGCTGCGCCTCGCCTTGTATTTAAACGAAGGGCGTGCGGTCTTGGTCTGGAAGATTCCTTGCGCGGGGCGTCGTCGGATTAATCGACTCCACGTCGGCGGCTTTAGCTCTTTTCTACCTCGGGCCGCCACCAATATGGCGACCCTCGACGGTATACATTGAGACGGGGGGAGGGACGCGTCGCATTGTCCGTGAAGGACCCACCATGTTAAGTGATGGACCTTCGAGGACGGGCGAACGTGTCCGCATATTAGTTTTGGAGGGCCCTCAGATTACGCCGGCCTCGTATTTAAATGAAGGGCGGGCGATCTTGGCCCAAAGGGACCTTGCACGGGCACAGAGAACGGTTCCATCGTCCTCCACGACTATGTCGACACTCTTCTACCTCGGAACATCAAGTCAGATGACGATGCATGACGGTATACGTTGTGTAAGGGGAGGAGATCGCCTGCCTAGGTTCTTCATGTAGATGACGAACTTTAGAGAGCGAGCGAGTAATCCTCTGATTTGATTTGGAGAGACCTTCGGCTACGCCCGCCTCGTACTTAAACGAAGGGCGAGCGATCAGATACCAAAGGAATCTTGCATGGACGGATCGTCGGTTTAATCGATTTTCGCGACCATGGCGGCACTCTTCTACCTCAGACCATCATGTCAGATGACAATCCTTGACGGTATACGTTGTTCCAGGGGAGGCGATCGCTGCCTAGGTCCATCATGTTGATGACGAACTTTAGAGGGCGAGCGAGTCATCCTCTCTTTCGAAGCGTTAGCTCAGGCAGCAGCCTTTGGTTTGATGAGGCGGGAAAACGGGGAGAGTCGTCTGAAGTTCCCTTCTCTTGATTGAAGCATGTAGATATGTTTGTCGAGGTTGATCGAGGGGTCGGCTCGTATGAGCTTTCCGGTCTGTTCGCGTTCGACTCGAACGACCGTGTTGGGAGATTGCAGGGGCTCCGGCTAAGCCAACAAGCTGTCCAACTTGCCTTCTTCGAATAATTTCCAGAGTTGTCTGAGGAGGTCGCGGCATTGGTCGGTGTTGTGGCCGGGACTCTTGTGGTAGGCACAATATTGATTGTGGTCCAGATGACCGTGGTCCCTTATCGGCTTTGGCTTGTTTAGCGGTTCGCGCCCCTTGATGGCGTGGAAAATGTGGGTCGGAGTTCGGTTGAACGTGTGGAGGAGATGGGCTTCCATATCCTCGTTGGCGTTGTGGTTGCCGGATGGCTTGGCGACCTTCTTTTTGGTTGGCGATCGCCGTCTTTCGGACAGGAAGTGGCGTTTCCTCGCCTAGGCGGAGGGAGAGTAGCCTTTGCCTGGCCAGAAAGTCGGCAACCTTAGCGCGGAAGATCACGTAGGTTGGGGGGATGTCCTTCGTGAGATGTCTAAACATGGGTGAGTGACCTTAGAATACCCCCAGGACCGAATAGAGAGCGAGCTCGTCGCTGATGGGCTCGCCGGTGAGGACGATTTCGTCTACTCGGTCGATGTAATCCGCATCGGATTCGTCTTCCCCCTGCCTGATTTTCATCATGCGATGGGGGCCTTCTAGTCTAGCGACCTTGGCGGCGAAGTAAGACATGAAGTCGCTCGCCAGTTTCTCAAAGGAGATGATCGATCGCGGTGGTAGTGAGATGTACCACCTGTGGGCCAGCTCGCCCAATGTTAACGGGAAGATTCGGCACCTGGTCGCATCTGATGCCCCACACCCGGTCATGTAAATCCGGAACTTACTTAGGTGGGTTTCGGGGTCCGATCTCCCTTCATATAGGGGTGTTTTGGGAGGAGCGATCCTGGGTTGTACGGGGGCGAGCTCGATGTGGACCGCGAGTGGCTCGGTCGGTCCGATGATCTTTCTGCTGGTGTTTGCCCCAGTGTCCAAGAGTGCTTTCATCTCGTCGAGCTGGCGTTGCATAGTGGCCATCGCCGTGGCCTAGTTGCTCGCGGCTAGGCGCTCGGAGTGGGAGCCGAGGCGATCAAGTACTGACCCCTTTGCATTGGGAGTGGGAGCCAAACCGTGGACTTGTGTTTGGCTGGGAGTTGGGTAGGCCGAACCCCGGGTGACGGACTCGGATTCCGTCGTCTTGTAGTTGGGGCCAGAATGCCCCGGTCGCCATGATGGATCGCTCCCCAAGCGACTGAATACGGAAACGCCAGACCGTGCGAGAGCCTTTCCTCGCGAATCGGGGCTTTCTGACGATCGCTCGCCCTGTAGCCTTTTGAATTTCCGTTTGCCCACATGGCGGATGGCCGAGGGAGTTATTGCGGGCGATGCGCATGCTCTCCGTCGCTCCTTTAGGATGGCCATAGCCTCCTCGATCTATTCCTAGGTTTGTAACTGGTCGAGTGAGAGGTTGGGGCCACCCCTCAGGTGCGGGATCGAGAATCTCGCGTCGCCGCGGCTTCCCTCTGCCGTCGGCTGGGGCTCGGATTGAGCCGGGATATGGTGTCCGGCAGTTCGGAGAGCGGCTCTCTTCGATGTGGAGGTGGACGTCATGATTCTGAAGGTTTTCTTTGAAGAGCAGTGAGTGTCACTTCAAGTATATGCCTTGAGAATAGTGAGTGTTCTTCGGGACGGTAGGAATAAGAATGAAGGTATGGATCCCCTTCCTCTAGCGCCAATTGTTGCTACCCAAAATATTATTTGGAGATAGATATTGCTGGAATGGATGGATAGCAAACAATTAAAACAATTATGATTCTAAATCATAAAAAAATAACCAAGCATTCCAAATGTAAATATCGAATATACGATCGCATAGACCTCACTCCGATAATACTGTTGGGAATCGGTGATTAAAAACGAGTTACGCAGCGGAAAATAAACTGGTCCAACTGGATAAAACGGAAACCCCAAAAACGGATCGATCTAGCATCGTATAAACGAATATAAAATAATAAAGATAAAATTATGAGACCATACCCTCGTAGACCTTTGATAATATCTTCTTGATTTCGAGCACGAATACAAATCCAATCGAACGAGCTTTTGGAAATTCCCGAGCACCGAAAGCACCGTGCCTCTACGTATCACGCGTCGGATAGATGACAGGAAAATACTCCTATCGTCTTGTTCTCTAAGAACACGACTAGAAGTTGAAAGGAGAAGCTTACACTACACCAAAATGGCCGATTTGTCACCTCTTTATCCGCGCTATTTGTCACCGCTAATGACCGTGACAATTATTGTCATGGCTAATGACGGTGACAAATGATAGAAAGTGACAATTAACATTTTGTCACGGCTTTTAACGGTGACAAGTTTAAAGAAATTTTTGTCACGGCTGTTAACCGTGACAAGTCCGTGACAAGTTTAAAGAAATTTTTGTCACGGCTTGGAACCGTGACAAGTTTAAATAATTTTTTGTCAAAGGCATCGGTTATGCCCAGATATTAAAAATCAAAATCAAAATATTCTCTTCTCTCTTCGCGAATTCACCCTCTTCCTCTCCCAACCTAGACCGCACTTTCTTCCTCCCCCACTCTCCTTCTCGCGACTCTCTCAAGGCCGTTGGCTATAAGAAAGGAGGAAGAAAGAAGGCCCCGACCATTTTTCTCAACTCTCCGTCCGGCCATCGAATCGGAGAAAAACTGCTGCCAGGATCCTCTCTCTGTATCTCCTTCATTTTATCTTCAACAAATCTCATCTATTCTTCTTCAATAAATTATGAGGATTTCATCTGATTTGCATCTTTTTCAGATATAGGAGTGGTCTCGATTTTCTTCTATCTGAAGGCCGAAGTTGGCCGCCTCATTCGTTATATGCGGTCGCTGTTAGGCGTATTTGGAGGGTTGCTTGGTAGTTCCATTGTAACTCTTTTATTATTCTTTTATTATTTTTCTGCTTCGTGCTGTTGGTGCACTTTTTGTAATGGTTGCTGGGTACTGGCCTGCCTTGTTGGCCAATCTTATTTATTTAATGCAATTGACTTTTCCCTAAAAAAATGATATAAAATAGCAGGAAAAAAATTATATTATGTGCTGTCTTGTGTAGGATGTAGACGAAATTGGTGCTGAGTTTTTCTGATGTGCTGGGCAATTAACTTGGAATTGCTAGTTCATTTCATGGTTTTGGCAGTTGTATGTCCTGCTGTAATTTTGCCTCAGTGATGTTATCATCCTTTTATTAAATAACCAAGTGAAAATCTTGACATTGTTATTGTTGTAGGTCGTAAAAATCAGTTGCCATTATTCCAAGACCCCAATTTTGGTGGTGTCCACTAATATCTAGATATCTAGATTATGTTTTAACATATTTGAGCTATTGAAATCAGCTCCTCATTAGATTTACTCCTTAATTTCTGAAAATTCAGCAAATTAGTCCCAAAATTAATACCAATAATGTGAGTTTGATGATTCCAAGTTTCCTCTTTCCTTTCCTACTCTTGACATATTTTAGATTCTTTAACTGTGTACTCTGTGAATTATAATAAGTATATATATAAAATAGTAAATAGCGTTAGTTGATAGTTCAATTTTCAAATGCAGAATGTAGGGAGGGATGAGGAGGAAGGTTCGTTAAGTGTTGTTCTGCATTTAGTCAATTCTTTGGGTCGGTTTCCAGATTTTTACTTATAAATTATTAGAATTTGCGCCTCGACTATAATATATGCTACGTACTTCTCTCGTAATTAATAAATTCTTTTGAAGTGAAATTCATAGCGGGTTCCTTTATTTGTGTATTTTTATAATTTAAAATATTTTTTATCTCAAATTATGTACCTTAAAAAAACATAATATTTTTGTTAAACCTAATAGCAGGTTACTTCATTTCTGTGTTCTTTGGGAATTGTTGATTTTTTAAATCTTTATGTTGATGAATTTCGTTAATTGTTATATTAATTCTCAGGTATATTATTTTTCCAGAAAATCTTAAGATTGTATTGGTAAATGATCTTTAATCAACTATTATAATCCACTAATTTACTTAATACATCATCAGTGCTGTAATGTCCCAATACTTATTTAAATGCTATTTATTTTGCTAACGATCATGGATTTTGATTTTTTAATATTTACAGGTTGTCCGATACTTGGACCGATACGTTCCTAGCATAAAATGAAGGAAAAGATTTCAAAATAAATTATAAGGATCACTTTTAGAATTTATGAAAGTGATTTCGAAAAGTTCCGACGATTTGATACGTTAAAATTTTCATCACAGAACACTTATATTGCAAAAATAATATTAAATTATTTTATTATTATTATCGAAAATCCGTTCCGAGCATATCGAAGATTTAACTCCGACGAGTCCGGAACAGGTCGCAAAATCGAATTGGACATCAGGAAGGGGTCGAACCCGCCGAGCCAAGTTGACGGACATCTGCTGGTCACCGCCGGACACGCCTACCGACAGCTGCCGGTCACGACCGACAGAAGCTTCTCGGCCACTATCCGGATAAGGATGTCCAACTGTCCGGATAAGGTCGGTCACGACCTACAAAATCTTCTCAGCCACTATCCGGATAAGGTCGGTCACGACCGACAGAAGTTTCTCGACCAGTTGTCCGGATAAGGCTTCCAGCTGCCCGGGTAAGGTTGATTTTTAACCGACTTTGGACTCCTATAAATACTTATATACGTAAGTATTTTCCAACAAATAATATATCATTTTGAAGCTGTGAACCTCTACTTTAAAACGCTCATAACATATTTCCCTTCAAAAAATTAAAAAGGCCTCAAAAAGCCCGATCAAACAGGAAGCTCAAATCTGACAGTTTTTCAAAAGTGTTTGATAAAAGTCCCCAAAGAGATTTCAGATTTTACATCAAGAATTTATGGCCGGAAATATGAAAAAGCATTTTCAAGTGCTAGGGGCAGCGTATCCGGGATCGAAGAAGGACAACCGAGTCAAATTCAAAAGAAGACATTTCAAGATTTCAGCAAACGAGGTGAGGTTATGCTGTTTTAATATGTTACGGTCATCATTGTGTCGTGTAACATGACGACCCGCGAGGGGTCGAAAGAATGAAAGAAATCCGATAGGAGTCTCACACAGATAAGAATGTTTTATGTGCATTACACAACATGATTTTGACGATTTATAAGGGTTTAATCTCATTGAGTATGCTCGTGTACTCACACCTCGTCGTTTATGTTTTTCAGGCTAAGGAATCGACGAACGGGACAAGCACAAGATGAATACATACTCCCAACACGATGAAGTTCAAAATAATAAAAGATGTTGTCGCCGTAATTGTTATTATTTTTACGAAACACTTGATGTTCTTCAACGAATGTAATTTCAACGGACTATGTCCGAATATTTGATTTCCCATGTTTTTGTAAAACCATACTGATGTTTGAATAAACGAGTTTTATTGAAGATTTACTGACTAAAACTCTTCCGCAAATACTCTGAATTTATATAAAAAATTTTAAGGAAAAATTGAGCTGTGTAACGTTCTTTTTTAATTTAGAAAGTCAGGGCGTTACAAGTGCCCAGGTGGTTTGGCCAATAGTAAGCCATGAAATATGCTATCAGCAACACATTACAAGCTACTGTATTTTTTCATGTAACACAACCATAAAAGAGGAAAGTTTTGTTGCCAAATCCTCAATTAGCTTAGTGGAAGAAGCATTTTGCTTATTAAAGATATAAAGAACAAAGGAATTGATTCCTCAAAAGGAACATGGCATTGCAACTAGTGTTCTTAGTATCTCTATTTATAACTACATTCAGGGAATATACTAGCATGTATATAGATCTTGCATGTATCTAAATTTTTATGTTGTTGTTTCTATTGCACTTTTTGTTTAATATTGATTTTCATATTTCTATTTTTTGTGAACTTACCGATTAATTAATGTTGTGTTGTTCCGTATAGCTTAATAGAACTTGCTACTGATTTCTTGGACTAGTTGGGAACATTCTTCAAGTTTCTTGCGAGGAAACAAGGTACTTTTTTTTATTTGTATGGCAGTTAGATGCTCTCACGGCGGCTGGTCCGTGCATATTGTCATGTTGCATAATAGTTAGATGCTCTCACGGCGGCTGGTCCGTGCATTTTGGCATGTTGTATAATAGTTAGATGCTCTCACGGCGGCTGGTCCGTGCATATTGGCATGCTGCATAATAGTTAAATGCTCTAACGGTGGCTGGTCCGTGCATATTGTCATGTTACATAATAGTTAGATGCTCTCACGGCGGCTGGTCAGTGCATATTGGCATGTTGTATAATAGTTAGATGCTCTCACGGCGGCTGGTCCGTGCATAATAGTTATATGCTCTCACGGCGGCTGATCCGTGCATATTGACATGTTACATAATAGTTAGATGCTCTCACGGCAGCTGGTCTGTGCATATTGACATGTTGCATAATATTTTTCTTGTAAAATAGTTTTGCTTGAAGGGTCATTATATTTGAGAAATTATTTTGTAGGAATCAAATTTTTTTATACATTGTCTCTAGATAGAGAAACATGCATATAAAAAAACAAAAGTGAAAGTCTATGTAATTCAAAAGCACCAAACATATATACTTTTTTCAGTACTAAAAAAAGAACCAAATTGTAAGCAAATGGATTTAAAAATTTTAATATAGTACAAAAGCGCCACGGTTCTTTAGTGGTTGAGATCAAAGATAGAGAATGTTAATTTAGGAGATGACGATTAATCTTGCTATGGATTGATTTAAAGTCAAAATCTAGGATGCTTACACTTTTGTATATAAACACAAACTCATTGTTAAACAAACGTGAATATATTTTTGATGAAAGAAAAAGTCAAAGTCATAGTGGTCACCACTAAACTCGATAAAGACATTGCTCTTTATAAAGTCGAAGTCATATTTTTTATGAAAGAAATCGTTAAAGTCATAGTGATCCTTTGTGATCTTTTTTTGTGTAGAATTGATGGGGTTTCCACTTTATAAAGAGTGGATGGGTGAAGTTAAGAGGGTCGGGGACGTGCACGTTAAAGGGGTCAAAGACTTTGTGAAATTTGCAAGGCAAAATCTAAATAGGGAAGAGATCTCATGTCCATGTGTGCGTTGCAGAAACGGTAAACGTTTGAGATGGACAAAGATTGAGTTGCATTTGATTAAGGGTATGCAACAAGATTACATGTTCTGGGTGCTTCATGGGGAAAGAGAGATGGATTATATTCCAGAACATCTCCCACGCGAGGGCACGAGTCAAGTAGAGGGAGACCATTTGGTACAACCTAGATTAAACGACCTCATCGATGATGCTTACAGATTCCATGCAATGCAAGTAGACCATACTTCAGTAGTTGACGTTCTTAGCGAAGAAGGAAATTATCAAGATCAAAAAGAAGGCTTTGCGGCTAATGTTGATAATGAAGTCCACCATGACAATGAGTATATACGTTTATAAACAGTGTCGACAAGACCTTTATATCATGATTGTGACTCAAATCACACATTGTTGTACGCTCTGGTTGGTTTGCACAATTTAAAGAGTCGTTTTGGCTTGTCGGGCAATAGTGTGACATAAATTCTTCGTTGGGCTAAGGATTTGCTCCCTAAAGAGAAAACACTACCCGATAACTATCCCAATATGAAGAGTAGTTTGAAAGGGTTGGGGATGAAGTACAAATCCATTCATGCTTGAAAGTACGACTGCATTTTGTATCGGAAAGAACATAAGGATAAACTGAAATGTCCAGTTTGTAATGAACCTAGATTTGTCGAGAAGATTAATTTGAAAAATGGGAGCAAAATAGATACGAAAGTACCCCTCAAGGTGTTGAAGTATTTTCCTCTAGCTCCCAGGTTGACGAGACTTTTCAGTGTACCATGGATAGCAGAGGCAATGACTTGGAATGCTCGAGCAGAGGTAGGAGAGAATCTTATGCGTCATCTCATTGAATCATCCATATAGAAGTCGGCAAATTTATGACACCCGACCTTTGCGTAGGAAAGTTGCAATACTCACCTTGCAATATCAACTGATCGGTTTAACCCATTTGGTAATATGAGTACAAACCATAGTACTTGGCCGGTGATTCTAGTGCCTTATAATTTGCCCCCTTCTTTGTGTATGCAAAAGAAGTTCTCAATTCTATGTTTATTTATACCAGGACTAAAGTCATCGAGTGATGACATTGATGTATATTTGGCGCCACTTGTTGATGAATTGAAGGAGTTGTGGGCTAAAGGTGTGAAGGCGTTTGATTCATACAGGCAAGAGGGGTTCACTTTGAAATCTATGTTGTTGTGGGCAATCCATGATTTACCGGCCTATGGTGTAACACCCCCAAATCCGCTCAGGGATATTACACGTCGTAGACCCTTTCCTCAAGGATCTACCAGGCTGGTAAACAACATCAAACATCTTAACAATGCCTTTAAGGCTAAAATGACTCAGTAGATTGATTTGGTCTTTCAGTAAATACATACAACTCAATACATGCCCACGCAGGGGTCGAATACAAAATGCTCTCGTACAACGGATAATTATACTGCAGCGGAAATAAAATATGACTGAACCAATACAACAACGTACGGGTCCTCATGTGATTAGTATCGATCATCTTTCATCATCCTTCGCGCCGACCCTGTGTTATCTCCCAAAACCTGAATGCAAAAACAGACATCCACCCCCCGAATACTCGGGGGTTAGCAAAACTCCACTATTTTGCTAGTGCAAGTATAAAACAGAAATACGAGCCATACAATTCACATTCCACGAATAAAAATATCCAGGAATCCTCAAAAAGCCAAACGTAACGAAAATTACTTCACGAGGCAAGAGTTTGGGAAAAACATTCCAAAACTGAAAGATCACCGATCAGGGGAAACAATTTATAAAACAGTTTAAAATGCCATCGAGAGTTTTAATAGAAAACAATTTAGGATTACCGAATCATTCTCTTTCCAAAATCAACAGGGGTCACAGCCCAATGGTTTTGTTTTCACAAATGAAACCAACAACAATACACAAGGTTAAAACCCACGTCACGCGTCCTCGACGGACATAAAATACAGACGCACTCGTGAATCCAGTGTTATACCATTGGACTCCCTCCGTGGCCCCATCGAACCCTCCCGAGGTGAGCAAACACATTCACAAAACATACATGCACAGGCATCGCCTAGGACCGGGACGAAGCCACAAATCCCACCCGAGGCCGTTAAGGACCTTCCCGTGCTGGCTAGCGAAGCAAACTCAAACCACCCATAAGTTATCTTGACATCGTACTCGCAAGTACCGATTCTCGGAGCCCTCTCCAGACCTACCCGATTAGATAACCTTATGGTCAAATCATACAAACCGGCTGTACTCGCAAGTACACGCCGCCGATGCCTCACAGGTCCCTACCCGGTCAAACATCAATGAAACATACCCACAAGTTATCGTGACATCGCACTCGCAAGTGATGCTTCTCGGAGCCCTATCCAGACCTACCCGAATTGATAACCTTGTGGTCAAATCATCCATCGAGTTCACAACAACAAGGGTTTCACATTTGCCACAATCACAAACACATCAACTCATGAGTTAATGCATCCAACACTTAGCAAAACACCACGTCAAACCATAACGCACCGAAAAGAGAAACTATGTGTATATATATTATCAAAGCATAACAACAACAACAACAAAAACAACAACAACAAGCGAATTCATAGGGTTAACTTAATCATTCACGGGGCACAATATTCACAAAACACACGCGTTTTGAAAGTGAGCCCTTAACGAGGCTAAACCGAATCTTTTGAAAGTTCAAATCAAACGATCAAACAAACACATAGAGACGATCAATAATTATCATATTCACAAAACAAGAATTGTATGGACAAGGTACTTGCCTAAGAACCACGTTCGTAACAAGACGACGAATGGAATGCGGTCGAACAGCCCCGAACGCCCGAAAACTATCAAGAATGCGATAGCACCGAAATTACTACGGGAAAACACCACACGAATCATCAATCACTAACGGAATTCAACATCGGAATCATCGAGCACCTATAATCCTCCGTAAGGAACAATAAAACATGATTACGACGAGAATCAAGGCCGAAAACAACGGAAATCCCAACAAACTATCAAAGGGAACTCATTCGGACATTTAATCGGACATTAAATGTTCAAGACCCTTCAGGAACAAAGAAATCACCCCTCGGGTCGAACGAACTAAAGGTACGAGTATCCAATCCGTAGAACAAGTTCAAAACAACGTTTATACAACAATTAATTGATCAAAAATGGATTGGAATCGAAATCAAAAGAAAAATCCCCAAAATCTTCAAAAACATGGGTTCAAGCCAAAATACCTTGATTCAGACGAAGAACACGGATTTGATGTTGTTAGTACACACCAAGAACTTGAATAAGGTGAATTCCCCGAGATAAACCGCCCACAAATCGCCCTAGATGGAAGGAGGAAGAAGAGAGGAGAAAAATGATGTTTTCTCCTCGAAAATCTGCTGAAAAAGTGCAGAAAAAGTCCGTGTGCCGCGGCCCGGGTCGAGTGTGCTGCGGCCCGCGGTACATCCCGCTCCAGCACCAAAAAGGCACATGGTGCAGTCTTAGCTATTTAGACCATAACTCCTTCGTCAAGACTCCGATTGACTCACCGTTTGAACTATTGGAAATCTAACTTGATGCTCTACAATATTGAAAAGACTCATAATTTTTGGAGTTTCCAAGAATTTATGATGATTTTACAAAGTCGAACTCATACTTGAAAATATCGCTTAAGAACACAGAACTCAATAAAACGACACCGAAAAGAACTCGGATGACAAAAAGTGTAGAACTAATCATTCTCGGAATGACGAAACGGTCACAAAAGAATCGCTAAGATAGAGTTCTGCCAAAAAAAGAAAATTACCGGAAATCGAAATTGCGGATATTACATACTACCCTCCTTAAAAGAAGTTTCGTCCCGAAACTTAAAACAAGTAGGAAGAAGCAATATCCCGCCAGGAAAATTCAACGAGATACACAAGAACTGAAAACTCGCACCCAACGGCGAAACGTTACAAGCAACGCAGAGAAACATACGGTGTGAAACACGCTCCACAACGACCAACTCAACCCCACAAGTAGAGATGTAGTAAAACCAACGAGTGACAAGCGTCAACAAACAGATAATACAATCAAGTCAATTATCCGAACAACACAAAGCACTTGTTACTAGGAAACACGCACAGTCAAGAAAACAGAAAATATACACAAAACGATCCACAAGGACAATCACAAAAAAAAAACGGACTACGCCGAAATCTTCACAGCCACACTAGGCATCTCCGTGTCCTTTCGTAGCAAAGACGCAAACTTGATCTCCAAACCTCTCATCTACCGTCTCGCAATGCATAGCTCGGTGATCCACCTGGCCACACTCGAAGCAGCTGACTAACGATGAACGACAATTCTTCACAGTAGACCAGACAAAAACAATCGGACAACCACGATTGAACAATAATAATCGAACAACAACTACCGAACAACAATGATCAAACAACAATGATCGGACAACAACGATCGGACACCAACGACCGAACAACAATGATCGAACAATAACGATCGAACAACAATGATCGAACAACAACGATCGAGCATCAATGGTCAAACAACGACTCTGAAGTTCATACTTCAACTCAAGACATTAAAAGAACTTGTAGATCTGAAAGACGTTAATTTCGGACAAGGTTCACAAGAATCGAACCGAATCGGAAAAGTCATAACGATAAAAAGATTGATCCAAAATAAGGTCGCAACCCGTTCGAACGATGGCAACCGAGATACCAAATAAGTTCAAAAAGTATCAACAAACACGAGCGAGTCAATAGAATTGGGAAAGAGAAAATGCAGAAGTCAAAAATAATACGAGTATTACATTCGACCTCTCATAAAAGAAATGTCGTCCCCGCGACTCACAACAACGGAAGCAAGGTAACAACATAAAAAGAAACCGACAGAAACATCTTTCATGGGCCTCTCAGAGCCGATCCTGATATCTCTGCCGAAGCTCGTACCCCAACAGACTTGGTAACTAATTCGCAAAATGGATTATGTGTCCTTCGAGTCCACACTTGTAATCTGCTACTAGCGGGGAAGGACAATTTGCACGTGCATGCCCTGGCACATCACGGTTGAAACACCTCGGCTCCGCATACCGAATATACAAATGCTAGATACAATGGAACATAACATTGCAAACAACATACTGGAGATGCCAACTCAGCATAACATATCAACACATATAAAAATCACAACAACAACGGCATCGTTCGATGATTACAACGGCCCGAACGATAACCAGCATATAATTACTAAACATCACGAAATAACTACGTATGTACACAATCATACAAACTCAAGTTCTAATAGCTCACACGGGTGCGATAACACGCAAATCACCACAAAGCGACAACATTCAATACCAACATCTCACCTCTCACAGAGGGCTAACACAACAAATGCGTGGCAAATGATTCAACGTTCATGCCACCAGTTCGATCCTACTAGGGAGCTAACATTCTAACAATAATGCGAACATCATACATACATTCCCGGACCGCAAACAGGAATGATAGGTTTTACAAATGAAAACCACATTTATTAGAATAATTTTGGAAATACCAGTTAATCTTGAGTATCACCTTTCAAAAAGTAGTACAAACATCGTTATCGAGACCTTGAAAAAAACATCTTGTGTTTGATAAGAACGAGGACACTTTTCTTTTAGTGAAAAACTTTCAGAAATATTTGACCCTCGGGTCTAAGCAAATGCGTTTCTAAATCTTTGAAAATATCTCAAAATATTTTGGTCCTCCAAGTGAAATAAATTTGAAACCTACAGTGGCACTAGTAGGCATCTTGAAAATACCGCGAGAAAATAATCCATTTGAAAAGTACGTCTCAAAATTTATTTTCTAAGATACTCAAGGTTTTCAGAAATTTAATAGGCTAGAATGCCCAAAACTCACATGCATCAACATTTGCTTAACCACCTCGCAGTACACGCCGTCGAGGCCTCCGGAGTTCGGTACATGATGTGTACAAACAACGATCGTATAACAGTGATTGTTTGGGTAACATTTTAAATACGGGTCTCGGACTCATAATGATATCTTAACTAGTGTATTTGGAATGAGAATCGGGCTAAGGCCCTAATGTTTACGAAAAGGTTTTGTAAATTGGGACTCGAGGTCCAAAAGAATTTCTGCTTTAAAAATCCCCGAGATAATGTGTTCCTTTTCAAATATCTCTTGCTTGAGTTCGAAGTTCTAAAACTTCTCGAGAACATTTTGATGATTGATTTCCGTATTAAATTTGTAGTTGCTATTTACTTGTTGCATTTCGTATCGTATTATACTTGCACTAGTAAAATAGTGGAGTTTTACTAACCCCCGAGTAATCGGGGGTGGATGTCTGTTTTGCGTCCAGGTACATGCTGGTTCGGGGGAGCAGTCACAGGATCGGCACAAGTGGATGACGAGATGCGATACTAATCAAGAGTCGAGAGTTGTCTTGATTTGTGTTGTATTGTTAGAAGTTGATTTCAGTCTTCCGCTGTATTGTGTTTCGACCCCAGTGTGGGTAATGTTGCTTTAGTCAGTTCTGTTGATGGAGTTGTGTGACCTCATCGGTCTGTATTCATGTGTAAGTGACCTTAACAGTCTGTATTATTATATTGTTTGACCCTGGCCGGGCAAGAATTTGGTTGTTTATGGATGTTTAGCCTGGTAGATCCTTGTGGAAAGGGCCTACGGCGTGTAATATTCCCATACGGTTTTGGAGGTGTTACAAGTATGATGATCGAAAACTAATTCGTCCCTTGCCAAAAATAGTTGGGTTTAGTTCGAAGAAGGCAGAGAGCGATATAATCGGCTTACTTGAGAGGTACTACTCCGGTGAAGAGCATTGGGGCTAGGTCTCTCGACGGACAAGGAACGAGTTGTGGCGGGTGTTGCTACCTAAAATATTATCCGGAGATAGATATTGCTGGAATGGATGGATAGCAAACAAATGCGAGAACACTTCCATGAGAAAGATAAATAACACAAGATTTGCTGGGGTTGTTAGTCCCGGGCTTGAATGCTCTCGCGAAATATTATTAATACTAATATTCGAGGATACAAGTACTAATGTAAGAATACAATTACAATGAGTGTAAAGATTCTTGTTATCTTAGCTAGTGAGCGTGTATATTGCCGGAAGAACCAGTTGTGATGCTCTGTGAGTTCTTGTAACAAAGGAGATGAACAGTCGCGGCGGCGAGAGATCGACAGTCTCTCACGGCGAGTATTAGCTGGATGCTTGAGCTCCTGGGCTTATGAATCTCTTGGAATCTGTCTTGTGGTGACTTCTTGCCTCCGCCGATCGTCTTCTGGATGAGAGATGCTGAGAGAGAAATCCTGGGATGGATTCTGGCGAGAAAGCTGGGAGCTTGATGGTATGTATGTTCTTCTGTATTTCCGTGAATGAATTCGGAATGTAGGTTAATGAATTCGGAATGTAGGTGAATGAGTTCTGAACCTTTTTCCAGTAGGAGGAGGTTCTCTATTTATAGGACTGGGATATGCCGGGCGATCGACTTTTCTGTATTATAATAATCGATCGATCGTCTTTTAGCACATGGGCTTGTTCCCTTAAAGTCAGCGGCTGCTGCTGGCAGCTAGCTGTACGGTCCGATGGGGAGCCTGCACGCGTCCTGAGTTGCTGTCACGGGCGGTCCCACTTCGTAACTTTCGGTGGACCTGTCAGTAGGTGAGGTAGGTGACAGGCTGGGGTCAAAGGTCTTGTCTGTCAGCGCCTTTTGTGGATCTGCACGTGGGTGCTGTTCTGAGATCCAGTCTTCGATGACTTTGCCGGGCGATCATCTCTGTTCGGGGCGTAGGCCGGTTGTCCTTAGAAGGGCACTAGAGTCGATCGCCAGATGCCAAAGGGCGATCGCCTTGGGAGTCGATCGCTAGGTACCTGATGGTGGTCTGGTTTCTTCGATTTGGCGAGCTAGCCATACTTTGACTGGTGTTGACTCGGTCGCTCGGCCTTATAGTCGATCGCCTGTCGGGATGAATAAATCTTGACACAACAATTGCCCCCCAGCTCGCTCCTATGTTGGAAACGTGGGGTGAGGTGGTTCTCTTGGCGATCGCTGAACTTTTGACGAGCGCCTCTGCGTTTAACTGAATTGGCGATCGTCTTTGAACTGATAGATTCTGAGTTTGGACGACCTGGTTGGCCGCTAAACTACGCGGGAAGTCGCAATGGGCGTGGAAAAGTCTCCGCGCACGTGTCGGGCTTCTGTTGGAGGATATCAACGGTCATTAATGACTCCTCGACTGACGCGTCCTTGAAAAGACGCGTACGCGGGTCTCGAGGGAGTCAATGAATGCGGCAGTGCACTCCGACCCCTGAGATTCTTCTTAATTGCACAGGAGTCCTTTTTGCCTCCTATAAAAGGACGTGAGGACGCAGCGTCAAAACTCTTACGCGCTTCATCTCTGGAGAAAGAAGGACTTTGCTGAAGAACGCTTCTGAGAGATTCGACTGCCGATCGTCGATTAGTTTCATCTTTGGGTAAGAAAAAATCCTTTTCTCCTTTCTTTCTTTGAGAATGGCTGGAACGTCATCATCACATGGAGTGGGTACCAGTTCCGCCGCCGGGACATCGACTGTCCGGGGAGGACCTTCCTCTGACTTCCACCTAGAGACGGCCGCTGAGGCTATTTGGGCCGGAATTGACCCTGCTGAAATCGAGGCTTTATTCAATGAAGCCGACGTCGCTAAGGAAGCGGCTGCTGAAGACAGACGATCACAGATAGAGAGAGATCTGGCGATTAGGGCCTACTGGGAGCAGCATAGCGCTTTCGGCCAGGCCTATAAGGCTTTCGCTGAGATTATAGAGAAGTTGGCTGGTCCGTCTCCGAGGTTCAATTTCCGGGGATACTCGGTCGCCTACCCTTATCAGCTTCCCAAACGGTCGCAGTACCGGGCTGCGCAGCGATCTTTGTGGTCACTTGGCCAAATCCGGAGTTCGGCGACCAGGAAAGATCTGGCCGTCTGGAGGACGAGGTTCCATGTTCCTTTAGATGTGGATATATTCGCGCCGGCAGAGAATGAGCGAGCCGATCAGCCTCCGATGGGTATGGTCACCGTGAATGGGGCGATTATGGAGGTCGGGCTGCGCTTCCCTCTTTCTTTTGCTGTCTCCCACCTGCTGGCCGCTTGGAACGTGGCGCCACTTCAGCTGACGCCGAACGCTTGGCTCCAAACTATCTGCACTCTCACTCTTTTCGGCGGTCACCGCCTGTACCGCCTCCCATCGCCGTCGGAGATGAACCATTTGTTCAAGCTGATGGATCAGAAAGGGTCGGTCGGAGGTTACCATATTCAGGGCCGATCTGGTCGGGTAATCCTCGGAGTCCCGAATAAGGCGCGGGGTGATCCGACGAAGTGGTTCTGGGTCGCCGGCAAGTGGAGGGCTTCTGCGAGCGACAATCCTTCGGGCAAGCTGGAGATCCCTACTGAGTTTCGTGAGAGGAATCCCGGTAATGGTTTAGACTCTTCCTTCGTTCGGATGTATTTTGAACTGATCTAATTTGATTTCAACTTTGCAGGTTTTCACATTCCGGCAGTCGAGGAGCTGCCCTTTGATTTCCTGGTTGTCTGGGAGCGGATACGGAGCTTGTCGGACGACGATCTTGACGCTAGCCGGATCAATAAGGAGAGCCGTTGGTTGTCGGCTCGGCTATTCCGCTTCCCGAGACATCTCTCGGTACCAGGTACGAGTTTCTGCGACCTTCACTTTCTAGGCGATCGCCTTACTTGAGTAAAATATCTAACTGTTGATCGATCGTCTTAACTGTAGAGGTTCGCTTTCCTCGCTTTCTTGAGCCCCCGCCGGAGATCGCTATGTCGAATCCTGGAGTTTTGGGCCATCTCCGCCACAAGAAGTCGTCTCGGGCCCCACCTGTTGCGCTGCCAATTGTTCCGGAGGCGGAGCCTCGCGTGGAGCCGATCGTGGCTGAGGAGGGAGCTCCGGAGGAGGGGCTTCGAACGAATCGCAAAAGGCCGAGGCCGGAAGAAACTCCGGTTCCTGCCCCCGCCAATGAGGTGCCGATCGTCGCGCCTCCGATCACCGTTATCTCTCCGGAGAATGAGCCGCCCTCTGCGGCTTTTATGCGAGAGATGGCGATCGCTGACGCTGAGACTCCTCGAGGGAAACCGTACTTCGGTCGCGACCCCGAGAGGGCTGAGAGGTAGATTGCAATTTTGGATTGAAACTTGCAATTGCGTAGGAGTTGTGTTAACTTTGTTGTATTGATGTATGATCCGTCGCACAGATCCATCTTGCCCGCCGATGGTGTTGGATTTCTTTGCCAGCCGATCTCCTCGCCAGTCCTGTGACATCCCGCAATACCTCAGCAAGGCCGCTTCTGCTCTACCGAAGGCCTGGACGACCGATCTAGATGCGATCGCTCGTCAGCGATCGGGGAGTACGATGCAGGCTGTTCTCGCCATTTCTCTCCAGACGGCGACCATGGCTGTCCAGGCTGCGCAGGAGTTTGAGGGGCGACCTTACACTATTCGCCTGCAGGCGGATCTCGAGGCGGCTCGGAAAGAGAACGCCGAGTTCGACGATAAGATCGTGGCCATGGAGAAGAACTCTTTGGAGGCAGCCAAGCGGGCGAGCCAAGAGCTTGAGCTGGCGAGGAAGGAAACCGAGTTGTCTCGTTTGGCGGTTGACCGATTTCGGGACAAGATGCTGAATGCCGTCCGGGCGCAGAAGGTTGCTGTGGAGGAGGCCGCTCGTCAGAAGGTGACGATCGCTCGGTTGACTAGCGAGCTAGCGGAGTCCAGGGAGAAGGTAGCTGCGGGGGAGGCCGAGCTCCAAGGGTCGCAACAGGCGATGGCGGAGCTGAAAAGAGAGGTAGAGGCGACCAAGGCTGATCCCTTTCAAAACTTGGAGTTTGTCAGCGAGTTCGCCTATTATATGGCGTTCGCCGACTCGATCCGAGCAGCTAAGAAGGGAGGTTTGGAGGTCGGGCCTCTTGCTGAGAACTTCAAGGCGTATGCGTTGGAGCATCCTCTCCATCCTGCTTTCTCCTTACCGATTTTGGATCTCTCGGAGCTTGGCGTGGATCTGAGCTGGTATCCGACTCCGGCGAACATCGTTCATCCTGACGATCCGGAGGACGGGGAGGTCGCTCCGAAAACTGGGGAAGGACCACAGGTCGAGCCGACGGCTGAAGGCGAAGGCCAGGCGGAGGCCTGAGGCTCTTCGCTCTTGCTTGCTTGTTTTAGCTTTTTGTCTTGTAGTTTTGTAGTTTTCTCTTTGTAGCATTTTGGTCTTCGGGCGACCATGTATTTGGATCCTTCAAGCAATGAAATGAATGTTTGATTTTCTGACTTATCACTTGAATGATTGTTATTTTTGAGTCTTTGTTTGACTTTGTACAAATGTGTGAGGAGAGATCGTTGCGAGGGTAGTTCCAAATGAATTGATAAACTCATAAAGATAATTTTTACAACAAATTCGATCACTGCACAACATCTGAAAAATGACGACCTCCGTATGTGGTTGAATAGAGACGATCGTTGTATAGGTAGTCCGCACTCTTCCCCCTTGTTTTTATTCACTTAGTGAAAGTAAGGGGATGAAATTAATTCGTTGAGTGAGCGGTCTTCAACTTTGTCGAATCCTCGAGGACGGTTGTCCGTCTTGAGGAACCGTGCACGGTCACGGAGTTCGATGGACCGATTCCATGACCGTGTCTTGGTGCGCGAAGACATTGAGTGTCTCGTGACTCACTTTATCACGAGGGTCCTCTGTTAGGCTGCGCCTCGCCTCGTATTTAAACGAAGGGCGTGCGGTCTCAGTCTAGAGGAGTCATTGCGCGGGGCAGCGTCAGATGATTCAACTCCACGCCCGCGGCTTGTTTAGCTCTGCTTCCACCTCGGGTTGCCATGACGATGGCGGCCCTCGACGGTGTACGTTGAGACGGGGGTAGTGACGCGTCGCATTGTCCGGGTTCACCACGTTAAATGATGAACCTTTGAGGGCGGGCGATCGCGTCCACTAATTAATTTTGGAGGGCCCTCAGACTACGCCGGCCTCGTATTTAAACGAAGGGCGGGCGATCTTGGCCCAAAGGGACCTTGCATGGCCTAAGCAGTCGGTTCCATCGACCACCAGGACCATGGCTGCACTCTTCTACCTTGGATCGTCATGTAGATGCCGACCTTCGACGGTGTACGTTGTGCGGGGGAGGTGATCTCGTGCCTTAGTCCATCATGTTAGATGGTGAACTGTAGATGGCGAGCGAGTCCTCGAGTTTCTTAAATAAGGAGGGAGATCGGGGAGACTTCCGAGGTCTCCTTCTCTTGATTGAAGCATGTAGAGACGGTCGCCGAGGTTGATCTAAGGGTCGGCTCGTATGAGCTTCCCAACCTGTTTTGTGTTCGACTCGGATGATCGTATATAGAGATTGGTAGGGGCTTCGGCTAAGCCAATAGGCTGTCCAATTTGCCCTCCTCGAACAATCTCCAGAGCTGTTTGAGGAGGTCGCGGCATTGGTTAGTGCTGTGGCCGGGACTCTTATGGTAGGCACAATATTGATTGTTGTCCAGGTGACCGTGGTCCCTTATCGCCTTTGGCTTGTTTAGCGGTTCGTGCCCCTTGATGGCATAGAAAATGTGGGCTGGTGTTCGGTTGAATGTATGGAGGATATAGGCTTCCATGTCCTCGAAGGCCTTGAGATCTCCGGGTGGCTTGGCGATCGTCTTCTTTGATTTGGCGATCGCCTTCTTTCGGGCAGGAGGCGGCGCTTCTTCGCCTTGGTGGAAGGTGAGTAGCCTTTGCCTGGCCAGAAAGTCGACAGCCTTAGCGCGGAAGATCGCGTAGGTTGGGGGAATATCCTTGGTGAGATGTCTAAACATGGGTGAATGGCCGTAGAATCCCCCCAGGACCGAATATAGAGCGAGCTCGTCACTGACGGGTTCGCCGGTGAGGATGATTTCATCTACTCGATCGATGTAATCTGCGTCGGTTTCGTCTTTCCCCTGCCTGATTTTCATCACGCGGTGGGGGGCTTCTGGTCTGGCGACCTTGGTGGCGAAGTATGACGTGAAGTCATTCGCCAGTTTCTCAAAGGAGATGATTGATCGTGGTGGTAGTGAGGCGTACCACCTATGGGCCAGCTCGCCCAATGTTAACGGGAAGATCCAGCAGTTGGTTGCATCAGATGCCCCACACCCAGTCATGTATATTCGGAATTTACTCAGGTGGGTTTCGGGGTCCGATCTCCCCTCATACAGAGGTGTTTTTGGAGGAGCGATCGTTGGTTGTACGGGGGCAAGCTCGATGTGGACCGCGAGTGGCTCGGTCGGCCCGGTGATCATTCTACTGGCGCTTGCCCCAGTGTCCAAGAGTGCTTTCATCTCGTCGAGTTGGCGTTGTATAGCGGCCATCGCCGTGGCCTGGCTGCTTGCGGCTCGGCGCTCGGAGCGGGAGCCGAGGCGATCGAGTACTGATCCCCTGGCGATCGGGGCGGGAGTCAGACGGCTGACCTGTGTTCGGCTGTAAGTTGGGTAGGCCGAACTCCTGGTGACGGATTCGGATTCCGTCTTTTCGTGGTTGGAAACAGAATGCCCCAGTCGCCAGGATGGGTCGCGCCCCAAGCGATTGAATACGGATCCGTCCGGTCATGCGAGAGCCCTTTCTCGCGAATTGGCGCTTTCTGGCGATCGCTCGCCCAGTAGCCCGTTGAATTTCCGTTTTCCCATGCGGCGGACGATCGAGGGAGTTATTGCAGGTGACGCGCATGCTCTCCATCGCTCCTCTAGGATGGCCATAGCCTTCTCGATCTGTTCCTCGGTTTGGAACAGGTCGAGTGAGAGGTTGGGGCCATCCCTCAGGTGCGGGATCGAGAGTCTCGCGTTGCCGCGGCTTCCCCCGGTCGTCGGCTGGGGTTCGGATTGAGCCGGGATATGGTGTCCGGCGGTTCGGAGAGTGGCTTTCTTCGATGTACCGGCGGATGTCATGATTCTGAAGGTTTTCTTTGAAGCGCAGTGAGTGTCACTTCAAGTATATACCCCGAGAACAGTGAGTGTTCTTCGGGACGGTAGGAATAAAAATTTGAGGGTTAGATGCCCTTCCTCTAGCGCCAATTGTTGCTACCCAAAATATTATCCGGAGATAGATATTACTGGAATGGATGGATAGCAAAAAATGCGAGAACACTTCCGTGAGAAAGATAAATAACACAAGATTTGCCGGGCTTGTTAGTCCCGGGCTTGAATGCTCCCGCGAGATATTATTAATACTAATATTCGAGGATACAAGTACTAATGTAAGAATACAACTACAATGAGTGTAAAGATTATTGTTATCTTAGCTAGTGAGCGTGTAGATTTTCGGAAGAACCAGATGTGATGCTCTGTGAGTTCTTGTAACAAAGGAGATGAACAGTCGCGGTGGCGAGAGATCGACAGCCTCTCACGGCGAGTATTAGCTGGATGCTTGAGCTCCTGGGCTTATGAATCTCTTGGAATCTGTCTTGTGGAGACTTCTTGCCTCCGCCGATCGTCTTCTGGATGAGAGATGCTGAGAGAGAAATCCTGAGATGGATTCCGGCGAGAAAGCTGGGAGCTTGATGGTATATATGTTCTTCTGTATTTCCGTGAATGAATTCGGAATGTAGGTGAATGAATTCGGAATGTAGGTGAATGAGTTCTGAACCTTTTTCCAGTAGGAGGAGGTTCTCTATTTATAGGACTTGGATATGCCGGGCGATCGCCTTTTCTGTATTATAATAATCGGGCGATCATCTTTTAGCACATGGGCTTGTTCCCTTAAAGTCAGCGGCTGCTACTGGCAGCCAGCTGTACGGTCCAATGGGGAGCCTGCACGCGTCCTGAGTTGCTGTCACGGGCGGTCCCACTTCGTAACTTTCGGCGGACCTGTCAGTAGGTGAGGTAGGTGACAGGCTGGGGTCAAAGGTCTTGTCTGTCAGCGCCTTTTGCGGATCTGCACGTGGGTGCTGTTCTGAGATCCAGTCTTCGATGACTTTGCCGGGCGATCATCTCTGTTCGGGGCGTAGGCCAGTTGTCCTTAGAAGGGCACTAGAGTCGATCGCCATATGCCAAAGGGCGATTGCCTTGGGAGTCAATCGCTAGGTACCTGATGGTGGTCTGGTTTCTTCGATTTGGCGAGCTAGCCATAGTTTGACTGGTGTTGACTTGGTCGCTCGACCTTATAGTCGATCGCCTGTCGGGATGAATAAATCTTGACACAACAGCGGGAATTTTGGGTATATTATTACAGTTGCAATTTAGTTACAATTTATGGTAAAACTGCATTCATTTTACTCAAACTGTTATGTTCTGTTGATGTACCAAAAACATTTGATTGTTTTTCGATTTTATGACAGTTGTTATTATATTTGTCCAGATGCGTTATAGGTGGGAAAAATCGGATGAGGAGAAAATTGCGTGGTATTTGGACAGATATAGCCACAGACGGTTTATTGATATGCTTACGCACGCTAAAAATAAAGCATCTCAAAAACCAGTCGGTCAGCGAGAGAAGTGGTTGAAGGAAAAAGAGTTCAAGATCTTGTGGAAGCGTTGGTAGACCGAAGAGAAGAAGAGTTCAGAAATCTAAAAACAGGGCACTCTTTACGATGAGAGTACCGGTGTAATTACGCAAAAGGCACCGGGTACATATACTGGAGGCAGTATGAGCATGTACGATCATGCTCATTCAATGGTACGTATAAATTCTGTCAACGTTTTATTATATAGTATGTGTTGTCTTCAATTACGTGTCATCATCAATATTGTTAATGTTTTATATTAATGCATAGGCGATTGATGCTGCGTCGGAGATGTACCAAAGATCGGCATGCGAGAGGGAGAGATCGGTAGATGATCCAGTGTTTAATCCTTTGGCCTTCATGAAGACTCACATCACCAATGTGAAAGAAATGGAAAAACATCAAAAGAAAAAAAAAGAAATTGGTGAGGGCAGCAGCGAGGCTCAACTGGAGGAGGGAGAAGCTGAGTCGGGAGTCTTTACTCCCAAATGGATAGATGCCTACAGTGCAGAACAATACGTAAGTTTAGCTTTATATTTGTTCACTTGTATTACGAATACGTCCCTAATTTGTAAAATGTGTAACTTGTTCACTTTTTATGTAAATATTACTTGAAACGTGACCGAGACAATATGCTTGTTCAGGAATTGCATTCCCCAAACCCCCCTCTAGAAGATGAATTTAACCCAAACTTGTGGGCTCAGGCGGCTGGCGGAGTTAGACAGGGTGGAAGGGTGAGGGGAATTTCAAAGGAGATCATCATAAATGAAGTCATCGACCAATCCACAAGTCATCATCTTGTTGACTCACGAGCATCATTACGACCTATAGAGGTCGATCGGTCTTTGGAGGCTACCATCGAGGGGCTAAAAAAAGATAACGACGAGATGAAGAAGGATAGAAAGGAGATGAAGAAGTCAAGAGAGAAAATGGAGTCCAAATTTTCAAAGATGAGTAAACTCATGTTGAGATTACTCAAAGAAAAGAAGAAGGTAGATACCTCATCATCTCGGGCGAACAGTGAGGATGATGACTCCAACGACTTTGATGAGGATGAGTTGATGCGTTCAATATCTGACGAATAGCATGTTAGATATATGTTTTGATGATCGTACTTGTTATATTTCGCATATTTTGTGATTTTGATTTGTATAGAATGTTATTGTGGCATGGTGTTTAATATATTGCTTTGTTGGTTTGGTTACAATGTTGTTTGTTGTTGTGTTGGTTTATTAGTTCGGTTGATGGTGTGTTGTGTTTATTATTCTTATGCTTTTTTTTGTGCTGTATTAACAGTATATTATTTATGATGGTGTATTAATGGTTACAATGTTGTTTGTTGTTTGTTGCTGTATTGATGGTGTATTGTTTATGATGGTTTGGTTACAATGTTGTTTGTTGTATATTACAATGTTGTTTATGATAGTGTATTGATGGTTACAATGTTTTTGCTGGTTTGTGCTGTTCAATTTTTGGTTTCTGCCTCTGCTGTCAAAAAAAAAGGGAAAGAGCATTAGCGACACATATGTGACGCTGATAGGAAGTTAAGGCGTTACATATGTGACGCTAAAGAAGGACCTTAATATTATTAAAACATAGCTCAGTGGGAGGCGTGGGAATCGAACCCACGCCTGATGGCATAGATGCGTGGCCATTAACCAATTGTTTCAGTATATGTATTACATTTTATTTATTTATCCTTATACTATATTTCCTACTTATATTTATTTTATCTTTCAAATTAAATCAATTTTCAAAATATTTAAGCATAAATAAATATACTGTAATTTAAGTTCTTAGTGTTAAGAAATTTCTTACACTATAATTATTAAATATAATTTAAAATTTATTATTTATAGTATTTAATATTTAAACCAACATAAATTTGTACATTTAAAATGGATGTAGTATGCAGAAATATATGTAATTTTATAACAGCGTCACGTATGTGACGCCATTAGTTATTTTTTAGTTGTTTAATGGCGTCACATATGTGACACCGTTTAAGGAAAAATATTCTTTTTAAAAAACTTGACTATCACATATTGGCGTCACATATCTGAAGTTAAAGCTTTAGTCTTTGGCGTCGCATATGCGACGCAATTAGTGGAATAAAAATAAAAAATAAATTTTGCAGACCGGCTTCACATATGTGACGCCTTTGTTTAAGAAATGCTGACTATCTTTTTCAAATTTTAAGGCGTCACGTATCTGACGCTTTTGTTTACTTTTTTATCGCCCTTGTTTCTTTAGCTTCACTTTTTCCAGTGAAGCTAATAGGGTGACACTATTATAACCCTTTTTTAGTAGTGGTAGGCCACGAATCTGAATATCGCTACCGAAGAGGGGAGCCAGTGTCAATTCCAAATGGCAATTTGGGTCATTGGGTCCTAATTGTTGGCTATGCTATTATAAACGGTCAGTTATGCTTCGAGTACAAAGATTCCTGTGGGGAAATATTTGGTGAAGGAGGATTTGCTTTTGGCACGGTGGACAGCTTTGGGGGACTGGTGTTCATGGATGGGATTGAAAAAATGAACTTTCCTGATGGATACCGCACGGAGGAGGTTCCGCAGGAGGGCGTGGAGTTCATGGAGTTATGGGATGTTGAAGTGCTTTACCACTGATTACCTTGTGTGAGGCTTCTATTTCTTTTGTTCGTCATATTGGTTTCTATTTCTTTTGTTCATCATACTTTTAATATTTTGGCATACTCTTGCGAGACGAGACTCATACTGGTTTGACATATCGAATTGGACTCATTTGGATCTAATCTTAATTACCTAGGATTAGAGTATGTACTGTCACTTTCGTGCATCTAATGACACGATTAATATTTCAATTGCAAGTAGACATTTTTCAATTTGGCCATGGAATAAAAAGTACACCTTATTATTAGAGAAGGCTAAGGAATAGACAATCAGAATATTACACTGTGGGAATTATCACTAAACAGATCTGAAGACAGCTAATTATATTCTACAAATTGATTCATGTATTGATTAATGTTGTACATATACTTTTCAATTAGAAGGAAAAGCAGAGTGCATTTAGTTCAAATTATGTAATATTACATTACGATCATCGTTTGATTCGAGTTCAACAATTACTACGATAATCTAAGATTATTGCACATAGCGTTTTGATGTATAGTAATGTTGAGGCCTAGGAGTGATGTGATTTGATTCATTCTCTTAAATAATGATACATTCCTTTTCAATATACTCTTATCAACTATCGTTATATATACTAAATAAAAATAACAATAATAATATATTTATTATTTGAGGAGAAAGTAAAAGACAGCAAATCAATTGGATTCATAACACTGATAGAGGGGCCTTTATATAGGCATTACAATGAGAGTCCTTCCATACATAGGATTCCTAGATAAGGTAAGACATCTAATAGGATCCTACTACCTCTAGAAGGATCTAGAACCTTCCATCTATGTATCTACAATCAGTATTAGGTAAGACACATCACGGGAATAATAATTCCCGGAACACTCCCCCTGTATCGAGCACTAATACAACAATGGTGCAGAAGATGTTGCCTTCGTAAAAACCTATTCCAAGCCAAAACAAAACCCCATGGGAAAAATAAATGCTTGATGAGGAAAAGATTGCAACGCACCAAGATAACATGTCATGTATACTCCCCCTGATGTATACATAACGACTCCCCCTTATGAGTACCTCAAATCATAGGAGTCGGATGCCAAGTTGCCCTCACAACTATACCAAGGAAAAACCCAGTGGGAAAAATACCTCTTGGTCTAAGTTGAACAGAAGTACAACGCATCATTGTATGGATGTTCTCATGGGTTGCCTCGTTAAAAACCTTACCAAGTGAAAACCCAGTGGGAAAAACAAACCTTGGTTTAAGGACAAAAATAGCACGACACATCCAAAGTGCAGAGTCACTAAAGACTTATCCGAAAATCAAGTTTTCTAAAGTCTTGACCTCCATGCACCAAATCAGTCATAACTTCTTCGATTCAATAGGTATCAACGAAACTGTAAGAACTTATGAAAACTAGACACCCATTGCTTTTCATTCACATACAGTACGTAACCTAGATCGACCTAAGCAGATCACAAAGCTCTATCGAAGTTGATTCAGCAAATTACCGGACATATCCTGTCTTACTTTGCAACAATAGTCATATGTCACTCAACATGATGGATGTGATCAAATGGTTGGTTTCCTTGGAAAGTAGACACAAACATTTCCAATGGTACCAATTTGACCATTTTCCATCAAGTGAGCTGCCCTGTAGGTCATATGGGAGATAGACCAAGACATTCTGGGCAGATTCGGGTATCAGTTTTCAAGTGTCCTTTTTATCGAGATAGAGCGAGCTTCAAACTTCTTGTCAATCACAGACATTGTGTGAGCGCATCCTATGACATCATCACAGTGGCTTTACCGGATTATTACGAATGAGTACATCGAGTCAAACATGAGTACATAATACCGTACTTTTCTCTTAAGACTGCATCATCACTTAAGTGAGCCAAGTCTTATTATGACTTCGACTAGTCATTGGGAATCATATAGGCATTACTTTATCGTCTCTTAGGGAAACCGTCCCTTAGATTGCCTTAAACCGATTGATGAATACGCATCATCAAGTGTCCCCAAGATCCTTTCATTCTTAACTTTGGATTTAGCGGAATCTCTTAGTCTCACAAGAGTACATCACTATAAACCCTTACTTTTACACGCAAAAGCTTCATATCTCTTCCAAATCAAGTATATACTTAGTATGTGTTCCGGACAATCACTTGTCGATGCGCTCCGTGGTCAGGAGCCACTTGATTTGTGTCTGATCCACCACGAGATCCTTTCATCACTTAACTTAGTTCCCCACTAAGATAAGATTTAACCACAAGCTGCACGTCAGTTTTTGGGAAACTATCTAACTGAAAAGATAGTGGATGCTATAACATCCATTACGATAATACAACTAAGTTTCGTGTCATCGTAGTGGATTCCAATGCGTTCATGAGAAACCTCACACCCTGAGGTGAGTTTAACTCCTTCTCTCACTCGCTTTAACAAAGTTTACGGATAGATCTTATCTTTGGAGTGTCGGCACCACTTCAACAAAGAGCTATCACTTTGTTTATACTGGAGTCGCATATGTTTCCATTTTAGGCCAAGGATACAACGTTGTAGATTTTCAACGAAGTATGGTTCGATTAAACTCACATTCCACGTCCTCATGAACCGGCTTTATTTATAGAGTACTCTTTATGGATTGACATTCATTGAGGCATCCCCCAATGATGACTATAATCCAGAATCACATGAGACGGATGAGTTCATTTAATCATATGATCAAGTTTCATGTACCAAGCTCGCATACATTCTTAGCGAGAGTATTTATCGAACCAAGTGGCATCCCAATACTCTATGAGATCCACGGCCTAGTAACACCACCTACCACAATTTGTGATGTTACCATATCACCATTTATAGGTGACGAACGTCTATGACCGGACACAATCCTTGCAGACATGTTTGCAGCATGTATTTAATCTCGTCACTTTAGGGAACTTGGTGAGGCACAGTAGGGACAAACTACGACAATTCCAAGTCGTTCTACTCGAACATGATCGTTCGCATCTCCCCCTAGCGACGGGAAGACTGGCTCATCAAAGTGACTTACGAGATCTTCTGCCAAGGTACATTTTAAGCGGACTATGAGTGAAAGCGCATGTCATATTCATCATTTATAACCCGTCATAATGCGTTGTGGTGACGCACTTTTGGCACATGAACATGTGGACGATAAAGGTTTTCAGTGTTAACACAATCCAGTTAACAAAATGCATACTGTTACACTCATAACTAAGCATTTCAATGATGATAGGTATAGGTGAATATGACATGTTGACCTATGCTACATAGCCGTAGCTACTGGTCTTGAGAATCCAATAAAACTGCCACCATGCACCACCGGGATCGAACATGAAGAAACGATTGAACCGATGATAGGCCATTGGTTTTATCGAACCTCTAGTGCTTTCTTGAAGAGTTCACTCCATTCACCAGCCCCAAACACCTCAAAATTTCATGAGCATGTATAAACGGGTGTTTAGGATTCCAAAACCATCAACCTTGTGGTCAAAAACCGATCGAAATGATATCGAACTGGTTGTTGGGACGGCTGGTGGTATGTGAAAACTTCATTTAAGTGGTTCACCTCCTTCCAAGTCTCCAAATGCCACCAAAATTTGTGAGAAGGTAGCCTTGGATGTTAGGAAGTATTTGTTAAAATTTCACTTTAAGACTTGGTCTAAAAAGTGGGTGAACCGACCTTTACAATGACTGGTCCACAAGTTGGACAACCATAACTCAGGTTTCATCAACTTATCAATCATTGTCAAAGGAAAAACATCATATATAAATGTTATTACTTGAGTAAGATCATTTGTGAACACCATCATAGCATGATAAGCCACTCAGGATAATACTTATGATCATGTATGTATAAGGACTCGGTGAAAAGGGAGGACTCAGCACCATGCTTATGCGAGTCGCTACATAATTCTCTTTAGCATAGGAGGGTGTCATCTCCTAATCGTGCCAAAGAATAGGCTTTAATAAATGAACATGTATAATAAGGATCATCGGGGGGGTCTTTGGAGTCATACATGCTTATGAAAGCAAGACGCGGATGACATAAATATCATCATCGGTCATGAGCCCTGCTCACGACTCCACCAATGTACTTTGGTGTCTTTGATCCAAATAGTTTCTTTGTTCAAAGAAAATGATGTCCATGATAATACCGTGGTATATGGATCATCAAACTGTCCAAACTTCGGACTATTAAAGCCTAAATGTGTCAATGTCCCAATACATCTTCTGGTTACCAAAACCGATGCAAGCCGGACCATATTGACTCATGAATATTTTTCTTTTCACATATCCAATACAACTGATGCATAAGATTTTATTCTCACAAATCACAATGAGATGCTATGAGTGATGCACTTTGGCATATATATCATCGAGTCATAAGATGGTTCAATTGTTACGGAACATATGTGACTAGAAAATGCCATTCGGCATTCAACAACTTGAGCATCATACCGCTCATTGATTGTGATGACCTAGTCATCATAGTCACAATGGATTTATAAACCGAAATCCAAAAATATCATGTTCCTTGAAAATAGCTTAATACGCACTCAATTTCGCTTGCAAAATTTTACAAACATGAGCATAGCGAACACTCTAACAACATAGAGATTTTATACTTGATATGATCAAAATAATCTATCATATTGAGTGCATAACATGGCAAGGTTATATGTCTAAGGGGCAAAATTACGACACAAGAATGGTGTAAAACTACCATGCACACGCTCGACCTTCTTATAAGGGTGCGTATTTTGGAATTCCCCAAGGAAACTGTTTTTCAACATTTGAAAGATGATAGTTTAGCGTACAACACATATCAAAAACTACATCATCTATGGCAAATTCGGCCAAAAGAGAGGTTGAAAAATATGTGTCATAAGACCACTTGCAAATTCAAGATGGGAACCAAGTTGGTTGGGACAAAAGTTAGCACAATCGCTAGAAATAAAATTCCGCGCAGCTTGACCTTTGTTTACTAAAACAGCGATAACTCCCTTGTTAGGAAGGCTATGGACGAACGGTCAGATGTTATGGAAACTAGACTTCCGTATCTTTCTATCCATGTATTGTGCACTACACGGATCATTAATCTCAGATCACAGTGCAGGTTTTAATTGGTTGCTTTAGTATTTCCCAAGTTTAGTGAGAAAACAAGGTTGAGACCATATCCAATGGCATAAGTGTTGATGCAAAACCATGACAATGACAGCCATAGGTGCGTTTAAACGCAGTAGGATGTTCGATTTCTTATCTCGACTAATGATCCTTTTGGTAACTCCAAGTTGGTAGACTTGCAGAGAAAGTAGGAATGTCGGTACAGCTAAGGCTGTTTAAAAACCACTGATTCCGTTTCAACTTTCAAAGCATAAACAAATACCAAGGAGGATGTGCCTAGTCATGATCAAAAGTGTAGACAAAATCCACCAAAGTGCATCGATCAACCAAGTATGTTAATTCTCAATTTGCAAGCATACGTCATAATAGTCATGTTATATAGATGCAACACGGTGCATCATAATTAAGCATTTTGAACCATGAGACATAATGAATATACCATAACCAACTCGTCTTGACCATTCAATAAGATCGACTAAACATAGTCAAATGTATAAGGCACATGCCTTTACTAATACTCGGAAAAGTATTCGGACCTATAGTCATACGAACTATAATCGAGGTCAACGAATTCATGTATTTACCGCAATATGCCATTGCTTTACATGTTAAAATTCATAAGAATTACTCGTACATTCTTTCATATATCATATTGCAAGGAGACGCTACATGACTACACCCACATGCAATATTATATTTTAATAGGATGAAAGATGGAGTTTTCCAAGTATGGGATTGGGTCAAGACCAACGTGGTGGTCGCTCAATTCAACGTGACAATTCCGTCACAAATCGATTTTAACCACGACATATCCGTCGCAATCGATGTTTGTCCCATTTATATGTCACAAATCCGTGACTAATCATGAACGAGTCATAACTTTACCGTTACCGACAATGTTCATTTTTTTTTCAATTGTTGGTTTAAAATCGACAAAACAGCGACATCAAATCGCACCCAAAACGTGGTGTATGCAACAACCACAAATATCGACTTTCAACAATTATCCGTGACTCCCTCAGGACCGTCACACAGTTTACTTCGACATACGAGAGTGATACCACCTCTCATAATCTCATCCACCGCAAAGTAGCATGGGAGGTAAAGAACCCAAATACCCAATTCCCCAAATAAAAAATTTCCCAAAAGAGAGGAATTGAAAAACGGGAACTTTAATAAAGTCTTACAGGTACTTGGTTCCATATATGCTTTGATCCTTGAACGGGAGATTCTCTCCATATGAGCAACATATTTCCGTGGGTACTCCGTTCTATATTTACTTTGATCCTTGAACGGGATAAATATGGCTTTTTCTCCATAACGTGCACATCATCATGAGCGACGTATTTTCCTATATACACGTAAAACATAAACATGTAAGATTCATAAGTGTACAAATTAATGAACAAATGAATCATTAATTAGGAAAAGATGGAGAGTTGAGAAATGCCCGGATAGGGCTACTGGGCTCGATAATTCGTCCGAAAAAGGACTCGGGCGCGGCGGTGCAGCAACTCAGTATTGGATGAGGTCGGATCTCCAAATTTCCTCGTAAAAATCTGCTTCTGTTCGGCGGCAGATTTAGTAATCAATATTACTCATAATCCGATCTCCACCGTTGAATATACAGATATTTGTGTTGGGAAGTTGCTGTCAAAATTTCACACCGATCCGACGGTTAACGAATCGGGAAACGTGATTTTCGTACGACTGCGCTGTGCAGAAAATTCACGTGCGGAAATTCTCGTCTCTCGGCCTTTTTTTTTTTCGATTTTGATAGGTTTGTCTCGACTGCACTAGGTTTTCAAACATTAAATATCACGTGCATAAAACCGTTTGGACGATCCAGCGGTGCTTCGATCAGATCGGGTCGGCAACCGGGTCAGGTACAAACCGGGACGGGCCAAACACGGACTGGGCGAGTGGGCCGAGGCTCTACGGACTTGGTTGCAGTCGGACCTGGAAGATAAGCTGGTCGGGATCTGGGAAAGACGACCGGTGTAGATTTGGATTGGACTGCTCTGCACGGCGGATCGCGGTTGGAATTTAGGCCGATCGGGGCTGGATCTGGTCGCGGGAGATGAAGGTCCGTGCACCGGGATCGGGTTGCAAGTAGCAAGCGTGGCAATGGATCGGGCGGCGGAGGGGATCCGAACAGTGGGATTGGGTTGGCGGTGGTCCGCAGCTGGTTTTCTGGCTTCGGCGGCGGCGATCGGGATTAGGGTTTCCGATTTTTTTTTTGATTTTTTTTTTTTCGGAATTTCTGAATTTCGGACGAATTTTTCCTATTCAGTTGAGATACTACGTGCTGATAACGTGTTTGAGGAGAAAGTAAAAGACAGCAAATCAATTGCATTCATAACACTGATAGGGGGCCTTTATATAGGTATTACAATGAGAGTCCTTCCATACATAAGATTCCTAGATAAGGTAAGACATCTAATAGGATCCTACTACCTCTAGAAGGATCTAGAACCTCCCATCTATGTATCTACAATCAGTATTAGGTAAGACAAATCACGGGAATAATAATTCCCGGAATATTTATTAATATATATCATGAGAACTAATATCATGTGAGAGGCATGGATTAAGCTAAGGCATCTATCTATCCTTGGTCGATAATTATAGGATACAAAAGACCTAGCCACTTTTATAATTATAATAAATGCAACCTGTCATTTTCATAAATATTATAAATTATTAAAAAGGATAATTGTTGTTTTAGTCCCTCAATTGTTACTCAATTGTCAATTTAGTCCCTCATTGTCAATCTTAACCAATGTGGTCCTTGAATTGTTCCAAACTTGATCCATTTTGCTCCAACCGTTAGTGTAGAGTTGGTCACCAGTTTGTTTGTTTTTGTTTGCTAGGCATTATAGGGTTTTCACATCTCAATCCTAATTTTAATCTATTAATCTGACTTGAGCTCATAGCCATGGTGACTCTGCCGTGCACCACGGCAGTCCGGCGCCACCAGTTTCTCTCAGCCTCTCATCATCGTCGCCTCTTTCACACTAATGGTTGAAGCAAATTGACTAGATTTTGAACGATTGAGGGTTACATTGGCTAAAATTGACCACGAGGAACTAATTAAATTGATAATTGGATAACAATTGAACTAAAACAACTATTATCCATTATTAAAATTGCTTTATATTCTTTATCTATTAATTATCTGTCATTTGAACAACCGATATTGAAACTTCATATCTGCCCATACTTCTCATAGAAAGAGGTGTTATCATTGGGAGTCTGGACCTATATAAAATCTTTATTTATTTATTCAGTTATTTATGTCGAGGGCATTTAAATTAATTATACAACATAATCTAGAAGTTAACCTCTAACATCAACTAAATATGTTAATGCATTGTTTAGATTAAAAAACTATTCCCAATAAAAAAGTATTTTTGGTGTGTTTTGAAGAGGAAAAAAAATTGACATGAAAAGTGGTGAGCCCATTTAATTTTGAATAGCCTTATAAAGCCCAATTAAGAACTTTCAAAAAAGCCCAATTAAGAGGTTTGGATGGTCCACAATACAGTTTTTGGAAAAACTAGAAGATTTATAGGTAAGTTCGGCCCAATAAAAAAAGAAAATACACAGTATAAATAAACAGGTTTCCAAACCACACTGTAATTTCACCACTCAAACTAAAAAATAATCAAATTTATCATGATAAAATTTTAATTAGGAAAAACTTAAAATACTAAGGTGTAGATGATTAGATTGAAATATCTCCATCCGAATTCGAATGATTTTTTTTTTGTAATCGTCACAGTGTTAAAGTAAATACACATGTGTGCCTTAGTCTACGGGTTAATGGGCTTCTCTCAGTTAGTGTCGGGCTAGGGCTGTTAGAATGTTCTATAATATGTAAACTCTCCCTATTTAAAGGGACTCTATAAATGAGAATGGATACATCTTTTGCCCTAATTCTTGTCTTGTATGATTTTACTACAACACGTTATCAGCACGTACTCTACCAATAGAGCAAGAAAAATTCATTTAAAATTCTGAAAATCCGAAAGAAAAAGAAAACGAAAATCAGATTTTGTTTTCTTTGTAAACCCTAGCCGTCATCTTCTGCAATCAGCCGCCGGTTTCCAGGCCTCCCGTAATTCCGATCGTCTTCATCTTCTTCAGCAAGAAAATTGCCGCCGCATGGACCAGAAGCCCAGCCGTCACACATCCAATTCGGACGACCACCGCACAGTCGCCCGAACCCCATCTCCGCCACGGGAAACCTAATTCTCATCACAACCTGCGTCCGACGCCTGCACTCGTGTTGGGATAAACAATCCTGTTTTTATAATCGCCAAACATACAGCAAGTAGCTGTCCCGAAGATGATCTTGCGTGACAAATTCTGAACATACAACAAGAGGATAATTGCCCAACATACAGCAAGAAGATCGATAGTCAAAATAACGCCAAGTATGGAAGCTATCCGGAAATATCCATACGGTATCTTCCATACAACATCTGGAGATAGCGGAACCTACAGCAACAGCATTATAGACGCAACATGTTGGATACAACAAACAGGCTGTAAGTGTTAGAACAATCAACACTTATCCAATAGGACTGAAGACCGTTGGAACGGAATCAACTTTACTCAATAAAGTCAAGACACCATTTGAAAGAAGTATTTAAATAATGACTGGATAAAGTATTTAAATACCAGCCGACAAGGATCTTCAAACAAGGAGCAAAATCCAGATCGTGTATCTTGAAAGTCAATCAACACGTTGGAACGAACTTTCTGCTCACCAACCAGGCAACATATCTATTCTCAATGGATCTATCCCAAATGTTATATATACCCCGGAGTTTGAAGATCATAAAGAACTACGAATGTATATACTGATACACGAAGATATACTCGAACGATCAAAACGAGCAAAAGATCAAAAAAACTGAGATATACTGAGATTCATACGTGAACAAATCAAGAACAGTATATCAAGAGCAAACATATTTCTTCGAGCATACTGCCATTCTTGAGAGAAGAAATATACAAGTGCTCAACCTTGAACAACACATCATCAGCTTAAGCTCATCATTCAAGCTGTTGTTCAAACTCGTGGTCTTACATTTGAAGAAAACCATCAACCCTGTGTGGACTGAAGAAAGCCTTGCTCTTCCTGAACTGTGCGTGACGGATTTGCATTGTACACGAAGCTTTGGAACTGTGTGTGAAGACGCAAGTCAAGTGAAAGCTTTAGACAATCTGTGTGAACGGCGAACAGCTTCAGCCCTAGTATCAATTTGTGTGAACGATACTTTGGGAAGTTTAGTTATAGTCACGTAGTTGTGTACATAGTGATTATAATAAACGTTTTACTCATGTGTGGAGGACCAGTGGACGTAGATGGGTTTACCTCGAACCACTCTAAATACAATGTTATTTACCTTATGCCTTTAGTATTTTCATAAACTGTTATTTACTTAAGTATACACCGAAAACCCTGTACGCACCAAGCTAATAGGAGAAAAGGCCACTTGCTGTATTTACAACAACTTACTTTAACAGACTTCCGCTACGCACTCTTATTCGAAAAACGTATATCTTGTTGTACTAACACTTTTCCAAGTGGTATTTTGTATACTTAGTGGTCAACAAGTGGTATCAGAGCGATTGATTCTAAAAAGAATCAGTCGTATTTTTAACCGAATCAGATCCTAAAATCACTTATTTTTGAAAACTTCTTTATCTTTCCTAATCTTATTCATGGATACCTCACTGATAAATGAGGTACCAATGTTTTCTATTAACGAGTTTGATGATTGGAGAATTAGGATGGAGGCTCATCTTGCCGCCATGCATGAAGAGATGATTTATGTCATCTAAGAAGGCCCAATAAAGATCATGAAGGTAATTCCTGCCGCAAGAATTGAAGGCCAAGATCATGCTGAGATGCTCGAGAAAGAGCGCGAACAATGGAAAACTGATGATCGGAAGCGCCAACCTCGACAACGTAGCTAAGAATGCGCTATTTGTCACTCTTGACAAAGGCACGTTCTCGAAGGTAAAGAGCTGTAAGACAGCCAAGGAAATCTGGGAAAAACTCAAGATGATTTGTGAGGGAACTGAGCTCTCAAAAGAAAACAAGATTTCAAAACTTACTCAGCAATTTGAATCTTTCAAAATGAAACCAACTGTACCTCTTGAAAAAATTGACCTCAGATTCACTGGCATTGTCGGTGAACTTGAAGCATTGGGCAAAGTTTATACTCAAAAGGAGAAGCATTTAAAAATTTTCAGATCTCTCCCTGCCCGATGGGATATTAAGACCATAGCCATGCGTGTGTCATGCAATCTTAATGATATTTCTACTTTTGACCTCTTCTCTGACCTCAAAGTCTTTGAGTATGATATTGACAGAAGAGAGAAGGCTGAAGAGTCACCTGCTAAAACTACAGCATTAGCCGCTGTATCTAACAGGAGACACAGCTTGCCCAGCACATCGAAGTCTGCCTACAAGACTGCTGACAGTGACGATGATATCCTGTCACAAGATAAAATAGCGCTTCTCATGTAAAAATTCAAGAAATTCATCAAACAGTTTGGAAAGACTCCGTACAGGCCCAAGCCTGTCCATAAGGTAAGTTCCGAATCTTCCTCTGGTGATGCTAACCTGTGTTACAATTGCAGGAAACCAGGACATTATGCGAATAAATGTCCTCACCCTAAATTCCAAAAGTTGACAGAAGTCGAGCAACAAGAAAAAGACAAAAGAAGATGTGCTTGGAAAAACAAGCTCAAGGCCCAGATCGACGAATCAGAAGCCTCCCCCGCACCAATAAAAATCGAGGAATGTCTTCAGGCAGTCACTGACAGTGACTCGTCCGATGATGAATTCAAAGATAAAGCCTATATGTGCTTTATGGCCAAAGACCTACCGGAAGATGAAGACAGCGGTGATGAGGTAAGCTCAACATCAATTACACCTGTAAATGCATCTCATACATTTGAAAATATGATGAATGAATTTAAAAACATTCAAAAGGCCCATGAGACATTGAAAAATGAAAACATACAGCTCCAAATTTCTAACTTAGAGCTGAAAGAAGAAAACGACTTGCTGAAAGATAATTACAAAAATATGTCTGTCGATTGTGAAAACAGCAAAGTTGATCTTGAAAAACTCATGGAGAGAAATCATCAACTTGATCATGATATAAATGAGACTAAGTCTTATCTTGAAAGCAAGACAAATTATTTGGTTCTACTCGAAGCTAAAGTAAGAACTCTCAAGAAACGAGAAGGAGAATTAGAGACCATCTTGAAGTCTTTCGAGAAATCCTCTAAAAGGATGGAAGAAATCTTAAGCACTGGACAAAATACTCATGATAAACATGGCTTATGATATACCTCGTTCTCCAATAATGGAAAAACTAGTACGGTATTCGTCAGGGGTGTGGAACCCATTTATGTACCTGGGGAGACCCCAAGTCCTGTCAAGGCACCTCTTGCACAACATACAGCAAAGGATGTGATTCCGCCACCCTATTCATATCATCGACAACGGAACCCTCAACCATCTAGACCTGTAAGGCATAACCAACAGCATGCTCCCCGAGCATATCAAAAGCGCCAACAGCCACTCAGAAATAAGGATGTACCCATATATCAAAGGCCCTCACTGTAACAGCGCTGGGACCCACTAGGCTAATTTTTACACGTGACACGTCCCATTACACAATATCCACTTAGGGAATAATGAATCCGATATAGACAAGGAAATTCAAACCAATGACATCCAAGATCACGAAGAAATGCAAGAAAGTTATACATCAACCGGAAAAGGACTTTCCTAAAGTACTAGAGTACCATTTATTATTACAAGAATGAAACGTACCAAAGAGAATAGTGCCCAAAACAAAGGGAACACAACTAGCCACAGTATCACGCCTCGCCATCATCGTCGTACCGTCCTGGTGCTCGCTCGTAAGGATCCTTTGAACCTGAAAAACA
Organism: Orobanche coerulescens; assembly: GCA_033398695.1. Classification (NCBI taxonomy): domain Eukaryota; kingdom Viridiplantae; phylum Streptophyta; class Magnoliopsida; order Lamiales; family Orobanchaceae; genus Orobanche; species Orobanche coerulescens. The sequence goes on from CM065806.1 coordinate 109,645,857, forward strand.
CAAAAGGATTTTTCCCCACACGAGAGGGGTTAGGGCAAGTATTACAAGTGAAACATCACATCTTACACATAAAAGCATATGCACCAATTCAAAGCCATGATAATGATTTTCCAGAAAATGCAATTATCCTAACATATCTCAATAATGACAATATCTCTTGATTAACCATGGACTCGACAATGCACGAATCCCTCCTCGACCCCATCGGGTCATCTCGGAGTGGCTAACCCAAATGTTCACGGAACCGTCATAAGCGGAACCCTCCTTGGCCCCGTCAGGCCCTCTCGAAGCGAACGAAAATAACTCTCACATTCATATGTATTACTTTCCACATTTAAGAATATAACTTTCACAAGAATCACTTGCCTGGGATCGAGAGAAAAGGGTACAAATGACAAGGTACCACAATTGAAGGGATCGGCAACTCCGAACCTAGACAAATTCGTAATCAATCATCAATAATCTATTGATAGGAAAATAATTCGGAATCCTCCCGAAAATACTACCCACGATATATGTATTCCGATAATAAAACTCCTAGATGGTGAAACTCACTCTACCATCCCAATACTCAACAATCTTCGGAAATATACTAATAAATCCGTAGGAAAACATATATCCATGATAGATAATCCATACTCCCAATATTCCAATACAATAGCAAGCTAACTCGAAGAGATCGGAAGGAAAATCCCCAAATCCCAAAATTCCAGGGTTAAGAAAAGTTTACCTTGATTTGGAGCGGTGGAGAGGATTAAATGTTGAATAATCCGAACTAGATGCTTAGAGGTGTTGCTAAATGATTGCAGCTCAAAGAACTCTTCACAAGTCGCCCGAAATTGCCCGGAATCGCCTAAGAAAGGAGGAGAAATGGAAAAATGATGAATTGGGGCTGAAATATCCTATTTATACTAAAGACAGCTTAGCGTGCGCTAGCACATGAGAATAGCGCGCGCTAACAGATTCACCGGGTAGTCCAGTGAACTCTGCCTATGTCGTTAGCCTGCGCTACGTATGTTGTAGCGTGCGCTAACGCCTTACCATTAGCGTACGTTAACCGCGCGTTAGCGTGCGCTACCTGATAGTTGGTGCCCAGTAATTGGAGTCTAGAACTGTAATCCCCGTACTTTTTACTAATTGTTTGACCTTGTCGTTCTTCCTATTTTCTCGCTCTGTAAACTCTTTGTGATGTTGTCGATATTGTTATAGAGTTTCGTACCTTGTTTGGATCATGATCGTGTTGTTTGGACCTTGCGGAAGTATTCTGGGTCAGAGAACTAGCGCACGCTAGGCCTAGGCTAACGCACGCTAATTTTCTTGAGTAGCGCACGCTAGCTTTGAGCCGTAGCGCGCGCTAAGGGACCAGCCAGGTTAGAACCAGTAACTCATCCTGCTCTCTGGACTAGCAATTAGCGCACGCTAGGAGTTAGCTAGTGCACGCTATTCATTGTCAGTAGCGCGCGCTAATACGTCCGTAGCGCACACTAACGGCTGGGTCGGCAGAGGCAGTGAAGTTGTCAGGTTGTCTGGACTATCAGGTAACGTACGCTAGGCTTCGGATAGCGCACGCTATAAGTGCTGCGTAGCGTACGCTAAGCTATCACGGTAGCGCACGCTAAGACTCAAGCAGGATAGAGGACAGTAGGTTCTGGACTCTAATTTCCGGACACCATTTTTCAGGTAGTGCACGCGAATTTTCGGCTAGCGCACACTAAAGGAAGGCGGTTAGCGCACGCAACAGTATACTTAACGCACGCTAATGGGGCCGACAGAAGCTACTGGACTACCCGGTGACCCCGCTAGCGCACGCTAATATTAGAGGCGTAGCGTGCGCTAGACTGGGCGAGTATATATTGGACAGTTGACTTCCATTTCATCATTTTTCTCATTCTTCTCACTTTTCCGATCGGGAGCAGCGGGTTTCGGCGATTTGGAGAGTTCGGAGGCGATCCTTCTTCAGATATCAACATCTTTGGTTGGAGATCCAGGATTTCATAACATCTAATCCATTCCATCTTCCTAATCAAGGTAAAAATCCTTAGAACCCTAATTTTTGGGAATTTTGGGGGTTTTCTTAGATTCGTCCGATTTATCCATTTTGAAACTTAAGAATCTTGAGATGATGCATCTATCCCATGTACATGTTTTTCCTATGATTTTTCGGGTTGGTTTGTGCCGTGTTTGGACTTGTGAGGGTTTGGTGATTTTCCAACCTCTAGTTGTTTACCCTTGTATTTTCGTGAATTGTAGACGGGTTTCGGGAGTTTCTTCATGAGTTATGAGTATGGATTTTTGATTATCATATCCCTTAAGATTCGTTTAGGTACCGAAAGTGCGTTCTTGGACCTACCGAACTCATACTCTTTTCCTTTCGATTTATCGATGTCTCAAAGGCAAGTATATATTTATGATTGTATGTTCTCGACTTTGAAAGTAATATATATGAATAGCATGTTTAATTATATCCACTCTGGGATGGACCGATGGGTCCTGTGAGGGTTTCGTAGCCTCTGGTGCGATACCACAGATCATATGAGTTAACCACTCTGGGATGGACCGACGAGTCCTCTGAGGGTTCCGTAGCCTCTGGTGCGGTTCCCCTGTTGATCATGTATGTATTGATGTGATGCTATGAGATTTAGTTATTCCGGAATACTAGTCTTGAAATGATGAATTGACGGTTACTTCTACTTTATTGTCGAGGAGTATTGTATTTCATATTCGATATACTTGCACTAGCTATTCGACGGCTAACCCCTTTTATGGGGGAAATACTTTTTATGTATTTCAGGTTCCAGAGAAGTGGGCAGGCAGGTATCGGGTCGGCATGAAGATGATGGGCAAGCTTGATAATGTGTCTTATCTCCGGTTGTATTCGGTATTCCTCCATGCCTCGACCACTAAACTTTAACCAACGGAATGGTTTTGTGCCGGAGATGTTTTACACGATGCTCTAGCACTTTCACTGGTTTCTCTTCAAACATGACGTCACCTGCAATCTCAATATCCCCGTAGTCAATGATATGACTCGGGTCAGGTACATACCTTCTCAGTTGGGAAACGTGAAACACATTATGAACATGGCTAAGGGCTGGAGGTAATGCCAACCAATAGGCCAACTCACCAACTCTATCGAGAATCTCAAATGATCCAATATACCTCGGGATAAGCTTTCCCTTCTTCCCGAACCTGTAGACACCTCTCGTCGGTGATACCTTGAGTAGGACATGATCTCCCACATCAAATTCCAAGGGCCAATGACGATTGTCTGCGTAGGATTTTTGTCGACTCTGTGCAGTCAACAATCGATCTCGGATAATTTAGATCTTCTCTTTGGTTTCGATCAACATATCAGGCTCCATCTCGACTAAATCTGAAGCTTTGTCCCAACAAAGTGGGGATCTACACCGCCTACCATACAATGCCTCAAAAGGTGCCATTTTGATCGATGCATGCCAACTGTTATTGTAAGTGAACTCGATCAACGACAGATGTATTTCCCAATCACTACTCCAGTGCAGGGCACACGCCCTCAGCATATATTCCAATGTCTAGATCGTCCACTCAGTCTGACCGTCAGACTGCGGATAGAAAGAAGTACTCAACCTCAACTCGGTGCCCAAAGCCTGATGGACCGACCTCCAAAAATGCGACATGAAACAACCATCTCGATCGGAAAAAATAGACTTTGGTGTACCATGTAATCTCACGATCTCTGATATAAAAATTTGGGACAATCGCTCCGGTCCCCACGTATTCTTAATGCCAAGAAAATGTGCCGACTTAGTCAATCGGTCAACAATAACCCAAATCATATTCATCCCCATCTTAGTCCTTGGCATCCCGGTGACGAAGTCCATGGTAATATCTTCCCACTTCCATTCGGGAATAAGGAGAGGCTTCAACAGTCCGGCTGGCCGTTGATGTTCAATTTTGACTTGTTGATATGTCAAACACCTTGACACAAACTCGGTGACATCTCTCTTCATCTTATTCCACCAAAAACTTCTCTTAAGATCTTTGTACATCTTACTCGTCCCAGGATGGATCGAGTAAGGTGTAGCATGGGCTTCTCGGAGTATTCTCTATCTCAACTCCGAGTCATTTAGAACACAAAGTCTACATTTAAATCTCAAAATGCCATCCTCATAGATCATAAAACCAGGGGCTTTCCCTTTTTCCACATCCACCTTCAGTTAGATAAACATTGGGTCATTCCCCTGTTTCTCCCCCATGTCATCGATCAAGGACGGAATAATATCAAGAGTACACATTTGACCCTGAAATCGCTGGATCCATACTTCGGCTCCTTGCTCAATCAACTCCCTTCTGATCCTTACTTGAGGTGTGAGGACCTCAAGCATCTGAAGAGATACCGATTTCTGGCTCAACACGTCAGCTACAATGTTGGCCTTTCGTGGATGGTAAAGGATCCCCAAGTCATAATCCTTTATCAACTCCAACCAACGACGCTGTCTCATATTCAGTTCCTTGTGGCTAAAACTGTACTTTAGGATCTTGTGGTCGGTATAAATTCGACATGAAGAACCGTACAAATAGTGACGCCAGATTTTCAATGCAAACACTACGGCAGCTAACTCCAAATCATGGGTGGGATAATTCAACTCATACGGTTTAAGTTGCCGTGAAGCATATGAGATAGTCTTATCATGCTGCAAGAGTACGCACCTAAGTCCTTGTCCTGATGCGTCACAATAAACCAAATACCCACCGATTCCCTAGGGCAGGGCTAAAACCGGTGCGGTAGTCAGACGTTATTTTAGCTCTTCGAAACTCCATTGTCTCTCTTCATTCCATTCGAACTTTTCGGACTTCTGAAGTAATCGAGTAATTGGTAGAGAAAGTTTAGAGAACCCCTTGACGAACCTTCGATAATACCCAGCCAGACCCAAAAAGCTACGAACTTCCTTCACGTTCTTAGGCGGTGCCCAATCTAGTACCGCCTCAATCTTTTGGGGATCTACTCGGACCCCTTCTGCTGAGATCACATGCCCGAGGAACATAACTTCCCTTAGCTAAAATTCACACTTAGAGAACTTCGCATAGAGATGCTGAGTCCTCAAAATTTCCAACACTAATTGCAAATGCCGAGCGTGTTCCACATTATCACGAGAATAGACCAGAATATCGTCGATGAAAATGACTACACAGTTATCAATATGTTCAATAAAGATCTTATTCATCAGCTGCATAAATATCGCCAGTGCGTTGGTTAACCCAAAAGGCATAACCACAAACTCACAATGCCCGTACCTTGTACGAAAAGCGGTTTTAGTAATGTCGGATTCCTTTATGCGAAGTTGATAATAACCGGACCTCAAGTCAATTTTTGAGAACACCGCGTCTCCCTGCAGTTGATCAAACAAATTATCGATATGCGGCAAAGGGTATTTATTCTTAATGGTCACATTGTTCAGCTCCCGATAATCGATAGACAAACGTAGTGAACCATCTTCCTTTCTTACGAATAAGACCGGTGCACCCCAAGGTGAAGCACTAGGTCTAATGTACCATTTATCCAACAACTCTCCCAGCTGTCTTTTCAACTCTTGCATTTCTGAAGGTGTCATACGGTACGGTGCCTTAGAAATCGGGGTTGCACTCGATTCTAAATCAATTATGAATTTAACCTCACGCTCCAGTGGTAGTCCCGGTAAATCATCTGGAAAAACATCCGGAAATTCATTTACCACAGTAATCGAGGGAAGTTCGATGTCCCATCCTCTACTTTCGCGGCATAGCACCAATACCCAACACAGCCTTCTATAATAAGTTTTGTTGCCTTCAAGGCGCTAATTAAGAATTTCTGACACCCCCTCTTGTACCCCGTAAATGTATGCTCGGTACCGTTTTCGGCCAACATCGATATGTCCTTCATGCGATAATTCATTACCGCTCCGTGTCTATCAAGTCAGTCATCGCCGAGGATTAAATCTTCATCAACGATATCCACGACGATCAAATTAGAAAGCCACACTCTCTCAGTGATTAACACCGGACAATCTCTCACTTCTTCATTCCCTACAATTCTATCCCCGCTGGGCAGTTTAACCACAAAAGACTCACAAGTAGTCAAACACTCAATATTCAATCGACATACACAATCCAAATAGATGAACGAATGAGAAGCGCCGGAATCAGAAAGCACTCTAACTGGATGAGATAAAACATAAACGACACCTGTGGCTACGGTACCCTCTGGATCTCCAGCTCTCCTCATCTCATAGACATGGGGTTGCACCGAACCAGCACTGGGGGCTCCCCCTCTAACGGACTGACCACGGCCTCTGCCCCGACCGTAACTCTGGGATGGCTGACCCGCAGATGATTTCTGATTAACACTCGATTCTCCAGGTGTACGGGCTGATGCTTGAGTTCCAAATGTATTTTCTTCTTCCGTACAATATATAGCTCTATGGCCTTCCTAGCCGCAATTAAAACACTTCAAGGGGGTAGATTACAATCACGATTAAGATGACCTTGTTGGCCACAATTAAAACACGTCACAATCCGGTTGGACACGGGAATAATGAATCCGATACAGACAAGGAAATTCAAACCAATGACATCCAAGATCAACAAGAAAGTTATACATCAACCGGAAAAGGACTTTCCTAAAGTACTCGAGTACCATTTATTATTACAAGGATGAAATGGACCAAAGAGAATAGTGCCCAAAACAAAGGGAACACAACTAGCCACAGTATCATGCCTCGCCATCATCGTCGTACCGTCCCGGTGCTCACTCGTAAGGATCCTTAGAACCTGAAAAATACAAAAGAAGTTTTCGCCACACGAGAGGGGTTAGGTCAAGTATTACAAGTGAAACGTCACATCTTACACATAAAAGCATATGCACCAATTCAAAGCCATGATAATGATTTTCCCGAAAATGCAATTATCCAAACATATCTCAATAATGACAATATCTCTTGATTAACCGTGGACTCGACAATGCGCGAATCCCTCCTTGACCCCGTCGGGTCATCTCAGAGTGGCTAACCCAAATGTTCACGGAACCGTCATAAGCGGAACCCTCCTCGGCCCCGTCAGGCCCTCTCGGAGTGAACGAAAATAACTCTCACACTCATATGCATTACTTTCCTTATTTAAGAATATAACTTTCACAAGAATCACTTGCGTGGGATCGAGAGAAAAGGGTACGAACGACAAGGTACCACAATTGAAGGGATCGGCAACTCCGAACCTAGACAAATTCGTAATCAATCATCTATAATCTATCGGTAGGAAAATAAGTAGGAATCCTCCCGAAAATACTACCCACGATACATGTATTCTGGTAATAAAACTCTTAGATGGTGAAACTCACTCAACCATCCCAATACTCAACAATCTCTGGAAATATACCATTAAATACATAGGAAAACATGTATCCAAGGTAGATAATACATTCTCCACATATTCCAATACAATAGCAAGCTAACTCGAAGAGATCGGAAGGAAAACCCCCAAATCCCGAAATTCTACGGTTAAGAAAAGTTTACCTTGATTTGGAGCAGTGGAGAGGATTAAATGTTGAATAATCCAGACTAGAAGCTTCGAGGTGTTGCTAGATGATTGCATCTCGAAGAACTCTTCACAAATCGCCTGAAATCGCCAGGAATCGCCCAAGGAAGGAGGAGAAATGGAAAAATGAGGAATTGGGGCTGAAATGTCCTATTTATACTAAAGACAGCTTAGCGTGCGCTAGCATCTGAGAATAGCGTGCGCTAACGGGTTCACCGGGTAGTCTAGTGAACTCTGCCTGCGTCATTAGCGTGTGCTACGTATGTTGTAGCATGCACTAATGCCTTACCATTGGCGTACGTTAACCGAGTGTTAGTGTGCGCTACCTGATAGTTGGTGCCCAGTAATTGGAGTCCAGAACCTATTGTCCTCTGTCCTGCTCGCCTTAGCGTGCGTTACTCCGATATCTTAGCATGCGCTATGAACTCTCTATCCCAGTCCAGTACCTACTGGACTGTCTGCCTCAAATATACTAGTAGCGTGCGCTAATGCTGACCGATAGCGTGCGCTACCTGCACTCAATTAGCGTGCGCTATAAAGGGTGCGTAGCATACGCTACCCTTCACACGCAAGTGGTCTAATCGCATCAAGGATCCAAAATCAGCAACGATCCAAACAAGAAAGGATAGATTCCAATTGATATGAGCTCTAAGATCAACATCAACTTACTAAACACTTACAACGAGTGTCAAAATTACAGAAGCACCAGTGTAGAAAATTTACAAAAAGTACGGGTATTACACTCACAGCAATACTTTCAACAGTAAAATGCGCCTAAATATTGGATACAGGAGCCCCGTTATCCTTCGAGAAAGCAGGTCACCGCGCAGTATCGACAACAGCTTTGGGAATCCAACTGCAGACCCAGAAGGCAAGATGTAAGATCTAAGAAAATGGCTCCACCCCCAAGACGACAATCATACTGGAATGATAACCCTCGATTTCACATGCATTATAATTACCAAGGTTACAACGACTATGTGCCTACCCCATATAGACATCGCAAGAATGGACCAAAAGTATCATACAGCGAACCAATCACTGTCAGGCAAATTTGGGTACCGAAAGGCACTAACATACTAGGACCCAACAATCAAAGGGGACCTAAATCTACTTAATTTTCTTGCTTAGAGGACATCATGGAAAAGGACATCTGGTATTTTGATAGCGGATGTTCTCGTCACATGACAGGAGATAGAAGCAAGCTGTCAGATTTTGTACAAGGTCGCGGTCCAAAAGTACACTTCGGTGACAAGTCCAAAGAAAAAACAAGAGGGAAAGGAAACCTCGTTGTTGGAAAATTCAAAGTTACCGATGTAGCTTATGTTGAAGGCTTACAGTATAATCTACTTAGTATTAGCCAGTTCTATGACAAACAGTTCTCGGTGAAATTCTATATAGATCATTATAGAGTCAAGAACATTCTGACCAAAGCAATTGTGCTCACAGGAAGCAGATCAGGTGATATGTATATTGCTGACTGGAAGCCTACGAGCTCCACAATTCCTTGTTTTGTTGCTAAAGACACTGCAGATCAAAGCTGGCTATGGCACAAGAGGATGTCGCACATCAACTTCAAGATGATCAACTCCAGACAGGGAATAGTTAAAGGTTTGCCTGATGTGTCATTATAAAAAGATAGCATCTGCGGGCCCTGTCAGAAAGGCAAACAAGTCAAATCCACCCTGAAAAGCAAATCATACCTATCCACTCACAGAGTTCTGGAAATGCTACATATGGATCTCTACGATCATGTAAACCCTGTAAGTTTGGGAGGTAAGAAATATTTTTTAGTTATTGTTGATGACTATTCCAGGTTTGCTTGGACAATCTTCCTGAGGAAGAAGAAGGAAACAACAATAAAGCTGCCCGAGCACCTGAGAAAGCTTCAGAATGAGGAAGGGTTGAGTATCGTGTCCATTCGTTCCGACAGGGGTACTGAATTCACTAACCGCTTTATAGAGAAATACTGTTCGGACAATGGAATACAGCATGAATACTCAGCAGCCCGAACACCTCAACAAAATGGTGTTGCCGAGCGAAAGAACAGAACACTTAAAGTAGCCATAAGAACCATGATCACCGCAAGCAAGCGGCCACAACTGTTCTGGGGTGAAGCAACCAATACAGCGTGCTATACTCAAAATCGATGTATCATCAACAAGCATCACAACAAAACAGCATACGAGGTATGGAATAATAAAACTCCATTGATTTCATATTCCACATATTTGGATGCAGATGTCATGTTCTGAACAAAAGGAAGGATCAACTTAGAACCTTCGATGAGAAGTCAGATGAAGGGATATTTGTAGGATATTCCTCTCTCAAGCAAAGCTTTCAGGATTTTCAATAAAATGAAGCTGACTATTGAGTAATCCGTCCATGTAGGGTTCGACGAATCTCACCATGATCCTACAGGAGTAGAAGACTTAACTAAGGATATCCAAACACTATCCATTAATGACCCTCCAACTCCAATAGAGCCTGTCGTTGACTTAGAAATCAACCCCGCAGCTGTAAGAACAGAGGTAGTTGAAGCCGATGCTATACAAGAAGAAGATGAACCTACAGCACAACAAGATAGGGATGCTGAACTAGAACCCGACAGAAGATGGTTGAAAGATCACCCACATGAGTTAATAATTGGAAACATAGATGCTGGAGTATCTACTCGAAGGAGAATACAGAGTGCACAAGGAACTGTACTATGTGCGTAAGAGGAAACCGAATCTGAGAAATCTCCATTTCCTGTATGGAAGTCCCAAGCCGAACTTAGGAGACTAGCCATGTGCACCCTTGCTGTATTCCTAGCTCAATCTGAACCTGTTTCTACCAAGGAAGCTCTGAATAACTCGCATTGTATTACTTCTATGGAAGAAGAGCTTAACAGTTTCGAAAGAAACAATGTATGGTATCTTGTACCCAGACCAGAACATCAAGCCGTTATTGGAACTGTGTGTGAAGAAGCAAGTCAAGTGAAAGCTTTAGCCAATCTGTGTGAACGGCGAACAGCTTCAGCCCTAGTATCAATCTATGTGAGCGATACTTTGGGAGGTTTAGTTATAGTCATGTAGTTATGTACGTAGTCATTATAATAAACATTTTACTCCTGTGTGGAGGACCAATGGACGTAGAGGGGTTTACCTTGAACCACTTTAAATACCGTGATATTTACATTCTGCCTTTAGTATTTTCATAAACTGTGATTTACTTAAGTATACACCGAAAACCCTGTACGCACCAAGCTAATAGGAGAAAAGGCCAGTTGCTGTATTTACAGTAATTGACTTTAACAAACTTCCGCTACACACTCTTATTCGAAAAACGTACAGCTTGTTGTACTAACACATTTCCAAGATGTATTTTGTATACTTAAATGGGTTTTCAGAAATAAGAATGATGAGAATGGACTAGTAATCAGGAACAAATCCTGTCTAGTTGCACAAGGTGACAGACAGGAAGAAGGCATAGACTATGATGAGACTTTTGCCCCTGTAGCCATATTAGAATCCATTAGGATATTCTTAGCCTTTTCTGCCCACAAAAGTTTTATTGTATATCAAATGGACGTCAAGAGCGCATTCCTGAATGGAGACCTTGCCGAAGAAGTCTATGTTCAACAACCACCAGGGTTTGTCAACACAGAAGACGGAGACCTTGTATACATACTACGGAAAGCTCTGTACCTAGAGCATGGTATGTAACCCTGTCCCTGTACCTAACTAATAATGGATTTGAAAACGGTGTTGTGGACAAGACTCTATTCCTAATACAGGAAGGTGACGATTTGTTGATGGTCAAATATATGTAGATGATATTATATTTGGTTCCACTAACCTTGCTTTATGTAAAAGGTTCTGTCATCTCATGCAAAGTAAATTTTGAAATGAGTATGATGTGGGAACTTAGTTATTTCCTAGGATTGCAGGTGAAGCAGTTACCTACAGGAATCTTCATCAATCAAGAGAAGTACAACAAGGAGCTACTCAACAAATTTGGGATGAATAATTCCAAATCATCGTCAACCCCCATGAGAACTTCTGTGCAAATTAGTGCTGACGAAGCTGGAAAGCCGGTTGACCAATGACTCTACAGAAATCTTATTGGCTCACTCCTGTACCTAACAGCTAGCAGGCTCGATATCCAGTGTGTTGTACGAATGTGTGCTCGATATCAAGTATCGCCTAAAGAATCACACTTCACAGCAGCCACAAATCCTTAAATACGTCAAAGGAACAGTCGATGTAGGACTATGGTATCCTAAAGAAGGCGGATTCGATTTAATTGACTACAACGACTCGGATTTCGGAGGCTGCAAGCTTGATAGGAAGAGTACAAACGATACTTGTCACTTTCTTAGACCTAGACTTGTGTCATGGTTCAGTAAGAAGCAATTGGCAAACACGCTTTCTACAGCTGAATCGGAATACTATGCCGTTGGAAGTTGCTGTATGCAGATTCTCTGGATGCAACAACAGCTGTCAGATTATGGAATCATTGTGAAGGAAACACCGATCATATGCGATAGCATGAGTGCAATTGCAATAACGCACAACCTTGTATTGCTATCGCAAACTAAGCATATTGATATGAAGCTGTTGGGATTCATCGAAGGCCCAGCGGAAGCGGTAAAACGAAAATTAATTCGATCTAAATCCCTACGAGGATCGATCGAGCTACGTATATACGAATATATAAACGAAAAGCAAGAGTCGTAAGAAACTAACCCTCGAAGTCCGTTGATTAAATGGTAACCTTCTCTTGAGCTATTCCCCAAGCTTTAGTTTGATCTCTATGAGTTCAATCCGCTCCAAGCCCTTGAACGATCTAACGCCGAAAGCATCGCGTCTCTACTTGCCACGCGCCGGAAAAATGACCGGAATAACAACACTTGATTAACCTCTAAGGTTACGGCTAGAATCAAGTGATGAAGTTTTTATTACTACACTCTAAGTGTATAAGATATCTCTCAATAATTTCTATCAATTTTCTCCAAGAAAAATGAAGAAGAAGTAAATGAAGAAGATGAAGAAGACAATTGAGAAAATGGTTTTTCTCTCTATCTCTCTATCTCACTTTCACGTAGGAATCAAAAGTGTGTTAATGAAAGATATCTTCATCCCTCTTATTCAACTTCTCCCACATGTTACAACTCATGCATGTGGGAATCTAACCCCACCTCCACAATTATCATTCATTAAAGAATGGAGACATAAGTCCAAAAGGAAGGTGGTTAGAAATGGGGGGGGGGGGGCATGGATAAATGGATGAGTTCGGTTCGTTTCGGACTCCCGAGAGTCCAAACAGATAAACTCCAAATCCGTCCCGATGTATTTGTATAGTTTAATTAATCCAATTAATTTCATCATATCAAATACATTATAACATAATTAATTTCTCCAAGAAATAATTATATCCATGAATTAAATTAATCACCCAGTGATAGATTTAATTCATTAGAACGTAAATCAATTTATCCAATAAATCGATTTAGACATCTAATGTCCTAAATTTAGATATCCAATATCTAATACATAATGAGAGAATTAGCTTGATTCATTCCGTCGTCAATCCTAATGCGCGACTCGGTAGGTCCGTCTCAATCAGCAATGGGAGGAACCAAAGAGTAGTAGCACCACCTAGCCAGCTTGGCGGCCTACACTGTACCGCAACTGAGAACGAATGATTGGGATTATTCAAGAACCATTCTGTCGTGAATACCAGTATACGTCTAAACCCTTCTTTCAAATGTCCCGATCAAGTTATAGGGTCACACCACCAAACCCTATCTCAGATTGACGATATGCATGCGTTAATGCAAATCGAGATCATCGAGCTCTCGTATATCTAATACAGCTAGCTCCAATGCTTTGGCCAAAGACTTATGATCTCATCTGCTAATAACCGCATAGGACATATAACCCGTTCACTAACAGGAGAAAGAATTCTATCTTGGTATTCAGTAGGACCTGCTACTTGCCCATCAAGATGCACGTCGAGGTTGACCCCCGTCTTCCGGTTTATAGGGTCGAACTACTCTAATGAAAATCTTGACGTCACAAGCACATCCCTACTAAATCCTCAAGTCGAAGGTTCACGAATACCTATCACAACCTTTCGATTCCATCATTGACTGTCCCGGAGTGAAATCCGTGTGATGAATCGAGGGTGAGTTGGTTCGAGTATACTAATCTAATTAGCATACCTATAACGTGTGCTCCCACTAACTATTAGTGTTCGACAGGCACTCTCCTTGTTAAAGAACACGTCATACAAGTCTTCACATAAAATTAATGCCCAGTCAAGTTTCATCGACTTGCGAACGATTAAGTATTTGAGCTATAAACCTTTCCAGTGCCGACCCCCTTATCAAATAAGGAGTGGAATGTTTTGCTCTCAAATACAGGGACTAGTTTCTATATGTATATTTACGAGTTGGGAATGCCAGTAACTACCAGTAAATAAAGAAACATTCATTGCCTTATATTGATGATTTACATAATAACAAGTACAATGCCCTCACTCAACATCCTCTGAGTGGCATTCGAGGGCATACTCCTAACAATCTCCCACTTGCACTCAATGCCACACACTATGGTATCTAATACCCATGTTCTCCAGATGACGCTCCAAGCTAGTCTGAGAAAGTGGCTTGGTCAGTGGATCGGCGACGTTGTCGGCCGAGTCTACTCTGTTCTCCTAGAAACTTCTTAATCCAGAACCCTTCCTTGGAAGCCTCCGAGGCTGCTTGATACTCAGCCTGACAGGTGGAATCAGCAGTCGCGCTTTGCTTGGCACTACGCCAAGATACTGCTCCTCCATTAAGAGTAAATATGTAGCCAGAAGTGGACATCGAGTCATCCTTCAGTCCTTGGAAGTCCGAATCAGTGAATCCCACCACATCCAATTCTCCACCGCCATACATCAGAACCATATCTCTAGTCCTTCTTAAGTACTTGAGAATGTTCTTTACGGCAGTCCAATGTTCCCTACCTGGGTTTGCCTGAAATCTACTCACCACGCTTACAGCATGCGCGATGTCAGGTCTTGTACACAACATAGCATACATAAGGCTACCCACGGCCGAAGAATATGGTATATTACTCATTTCCTTTCGTTGTTCCTCACTTTGAGGACAAATCTTCAAGGTGAGTTTTATTCCATGTCGCATCGGTAAGAACCCTCTTTTAGAATCATCCATCTTAAATCGCTTTAAGATCTTATCTATATAGAGGGCTTGGGAAAGGCCTATTGTTCTCTTCGCTATATCTCGGTAGAGTCGAATTCCAAGAATATAGGTTGCTTCTCCCAAGTCTTTCATGGAGAAATTACTCGAAAGCCAAGCTTTTACAGAACTGAGCATTCCCACATCATTTCCTATTAGTAGAATATCATCCACATATAGTACTAAGAATGCGATCTTGCTCCCACTAACCCTCTTGTATACACAAGGTTCCTCTTCATTTTGCACAAAGTCAAACTCCTTGACCGCCTCGTCAAAACGAAGGTTCCAGCTACGTGGCGCTTGCTTCAGTCCATAAATGGAACGCTGAAGCTTGCACACTTTTTGAATATCGACTTCGGACACAAAGCCTTTAGGCTGCTCCATATAGATTTCCTCCTCGAGGAATCCATTAAGGAAAGCCGTCTTTACGTCCATTTGCCATATCTCATAATCGTGGTAGGCAGCTATAGCAAGCATCATGCAAATAGACTTGATCATGGCTCCGGGCGAGAAGGTATCGTGGTAATCGATCCCTTCCTTCTGGGTATAACCCTTTGCCACAAGCCTGGCCTTATAGGCGTCAACCTTGCCATCACCATCAGTCTTTCTCTTGTAGATCCACTTGTTCCCAATAGGTACTATGCCCTTGGGGCGGTCTACTAGAGTCCAGACCTGATTGACATGCATCGAGTCTATCTCAGCTTCCATAGCTTCACGCCATTTCACGGAGTCTACATCCACCATCGCTTGGTTATAGGTCGTCGGGTCGGTCTCTTGGCTATCACTTGGAACCTCAGGGAGACCCAGCTCCTCCAAGTGTACAAGCCCATACCTCTCAGGTAAATGAGACACCCTACTAGACCTACGAGGTGGTTGTACTTGTGTTTCAGAAAGTTCGGTTCCAGTTTCTTGCACAGGTGTCTCCCGAGGAGTTTCATTGTATTCTTCTAAATAAATACTTCTACCTGCTCCGCCTTCCTGAATGAACTCATCTTCCAGGAAGTGTGCTTGTAAAGCAACAACGATCTTTCGATCTTCGGGCATGTAGAATAGATATTCCATCGTCCCAGATGGGAATCCAATGAAACGTCCCTTCGCGGACCTAGCTTCCAACTTCTCCACCTTAGTCTTCTTGACATAGGCGGGACATCCCCAAATCCTAATGTGATTAAGACTTAGTTTCCTTCCCTCCCACATCTCATGTAGAGTTTTAGGAACGGATTTGGAAGGACATCTGTTCAAGATATACGCGGTAGTTAGGAGTGCATACCCCCACAGGTAAATCGGCAAGTCAGTATAGCTCAGCATGGAACGGACCATGTTCAACAGGGTCCGGTTCCTTCTTTCTGACACACCATTTAACTGAGGAGTACCTGGAGGTGTTAGTTGTGAAACTATTCCAAGTTACTTAAGGAACTCGTCAAACTTCGTACTCATATACTCGCCACCTCGGTCCGACTGAAGTGCTTTGATATGATTACCAGGTTGTTTCTTGACTAGGGCCTTGAATTCCTGGAATTTCTCAAAGGCCTCGGATTTATGTTTCATTAAGTATACATAACCATACCTAGTATGATCATCTGTAAACGTAATGAAATATTGATATCCGTCATGTGCTGCTTCCAAAACACCACATACGTCGGTATGGATTAATCCCAGTTTATCAGCGGCTCTTTCAAAAGTCCTCAGGAAGGGGACTTAGTCATTTTGCCTTTAAGGCAAGATTCACAAGTAGGAAAGGGATCCGATCCCAATGGACCCATAAGTCCATCTTTTTCCATCTTGTAAACCTTGGTCTGACCAATATGACCAAGTCTAATATGCCATTTCAAAACTTGATTGGTTTCATCCCTACCACGTTTTCTAGTCATAGTATTCACAACTACTTTGTTGCTGAGATTTAGATGATACAATCCATTCAACAATGTAGCAGTACCCACTAGTTTATTTCTAAAATAAATTTTGCAGGAACCATCACCAATGAAAAATGAAAAGCCCTTTCGGTCCATGACCGGAATGGATACAATGTTTTTGTGCCCCTTGGGCAAAACAAGTACATCTTCTAAAGTTAAAACAAAGCCGGATTCTAAACCCAAAAGAAGTGATCCTATGTCCTGCCGCCTCGACACTATGCCCGCTCCGACCGTGATCATAACTTCTACGGCCCAAGCATCCTACTTTGTTCCGCATCCCGATTCACGGTACACATATGAGAACTAGCACCGTAATCAAGTATCCAGGAAGTAGAAAATACAAGAGTGTAACAATTTGTTTCCAAAACTAAAAGTTTTGTACGAAGTGCCATGAAGAATCGGACAGCCTCTAGCCCAAAGGGCCCAGCTCACCGCACTTGAGACAAGCATCCTTCTTCTTCTTGTTCTTCGGAACCATCGGGGCCTTGCCCTTACCCTTAAGGTCCTTAGCTTGCGGTCCAGTCCGCTTCTTGGTCTTTTTCTTCTTATTCTTAGACCTCCGAGGTCCATAAGAAATCACAAGAGCAGACTCCTTCATCCGCGGAGTCTTCATCTGAGACTGAGCGGTCACAAGTTTGTTCATTAGCCCAGCTAAATTACATGCAATCTCATTGTAGTTGAAGTTCATAACAAAATGTGAGAAGGAATCAGTGAGAGACTGTAGGATAAGGTCGGTTTGAAGAGAAGTATCCCTTTTAAAATCAAGAGCCTCCAATCTCTCGATCATGGATATCATTTTGAGGACGTGTTCCCCAACCTTCTCACCTTCCTTCATCCTTGCACCGAACAGTTGCTTGGATATCTCATATCTAGCAGTTCTGCTGTGCTCACCATAAAGCTCGGTTAAGTGAGATAGAATCTGCCTAGCAGAAGTCATTTTATCATGAGCTCTCTGAAGCTCATTAGACATGGAAGCCATCATATAAGCACGGACTTTCACGTCATCCTTAACCCACTTTTCGTGGTTTTCAATCTCTTCCTGATTGGCTCGGGTCCGCACAGGAGGCGCCGGAATGTCCGTCTCCAAGACGTATCCCAGTGCCTCTATACTGAGGACAATCATCAGATTGCGGAGCCAATCTACAAAGTTAGGTCCCATTAAGGTGTTCTTTTCGAGTAGAATTGCGAGTGGATTCATTGTCATATTGAGATTTGTCTGCATTAAGTATAACAGATTAATTAGTGACTCATTCAATTATGTTCTAAGTATAGAATTAAGGTCTTTTCTATTCTTGTTACCCAGCTCCCACTATTTTTATCGGAATAACACACTCCCATGTGAAATCCGGAAGTATCATCGCTCTACTTCATAGTGGTGATCGAGTTCTTTATAAATCTTAATAGAGGGCAACCGAACAGGTTTATAGTCTATAAATTTTTCATAAAGTGGTGTCCAACACCAACCCATCTAATGGATGATTCGATCTTCTTTTTCCCCTTGTTCACTCCCCTCAACCTATACGGTTTCTATGGTTCGTGAACAAGTTAAGTTTATACCCTCGACGCAAATCAGTTTCACAATTGAATCTTATCCGGCAACCTATCAGGTTTCTAGGGATAAAATTTGCTCCAACCGAAGGCATCCAAATGCGCTCCCGGTAATTTATCCGTCCTCCCCGAACGACTACCCCGATAACTCGGAAGCATAGCACATCCGGTTTGGATTTCAATTTCCTGAAAACTCGATGGAGGGAAGGAAAACCTTGAAACCTTATAAACTTAATAATTTATCGTGGGAGAATTTCGCGATTAGCGTTACACTTTGCACATTAATCTTTTAAGCGCGTTTGTGGCATTCATACAATATGAAACAACCATTCACAACCTAGTTGCTACCAACATGTGGTTCATGGACCATTCCTAGAAAACAAAAACTCCGTAATCTAATTACTAGTCTTCGTCTTGAATCTTCGTCTTCTCGAAATGGATCTTCCTCCATTCTTCGTCATTACATATAAATTTTACATTGAAAATTGCATCCTAGATACATATTTTTCTAGTAAATAAATAGGCTCAAAACGGCCTTTACAACCCAATCGAATAAAACGAACGATTCAAAAACTAAGTCCACGAACCACATCACCATTCAAAAGCATTCATCCAATAAATACTAAATAAATGGAAAACGTAGAGATACATTGATCCAATCAACAATACGAACGATCAAATCGATTCACACAATCGGTAATATGAAAACGTTCAAAATAATTCGGTCGACCATAAATATTCCAATTAATCAAATTTCCCTTATAAAATGAAATACCATAAATCATTTTAATCATATTAAATCCAATTTAACATGCGGGAGATTAATTTTCAAGAATACATAGAAAAATCAAGCTGGGGCGAAAATGGCCTGCCATGGCCGAGTCACCCTTGGCAGCATGCCGGCAGACAGGCCTGGCATGGCCGAGTCACGCTCGGCAGCTGCTGGCCAGGCAGGGCTGCCTAGCGGCCCTGGGCCGTGGCCCCTGCAGCCTGGGCCGCGGCCCCTAGTACAGTGTCTGCCCAGGCCGGCTGCAACAGCCCTGGGCCGCGGCCCCCGGGCCCTGGGCCGTGGCCCCCTGCTTCCGGACCACCCCGGACCGTCCAACGGCAATTCGGGGCTAGTTTTTCGACCGGATATCTAATATCTATATTCTCCAACATTCATATCTTTAATATAAATCATATTTCCAAGAAATTAAGATTTATATTTAGACATAAACTTACAAAAAATATAACTACAATGAACGTAAAAACATATACCACGATTATGACTAAAATGATTCCAAATCATTCACCACCTAATCGAGCATTCCAAATGCTAATATCGTATATACGATCGCAAGACCTACGCTCTGATACCACTGTTGGGATTCGGTGCCTAAATCTAAGGCCCAGCAAAAGCGGTAAAACGAAAATTAATTCGATCCGAATCCCTACGAGGATCGATCGAGCTACGTATATACGAATATATAAACGAAAAGCAAGAGTCGTAAGAAACTAACCCTCGAAGTCCGTTGATTAAATGGTAACCTTCTCTTGAGCTATTCCCCAAGCTTTAGTTTGATCTCTATGAGTTCAATCCGCTCCAAGCCCTTGAACGATCCAACGCCGAAAGCACCGCGTCTCTACTTGCCACGCGCCGGAAAAATGACCGGAATAACAACACTTGATTAACCTCTAAGGTTACGGCAAGAATCAAGTGATGAAGTTTTTATTACTATACTCTAAGTGTATAATATATCTCTCAATAATTTCTCTCAATTTTCTCCAAGAAAAATGAAGAAGAAGTGAATGAAGAAGATGAAGAAGACAATTGAGAAAATGGTTTTCTCTCTCTCTCTCTCTCTCTCTCTCTCTCTCTATATATATATATATATATATATCTCACTTTCACGTAGGAATCAAAAGTGTGTTAATGAAAGATGTCTTCATCTCTCTTATTCAACTTCTCCCACATGTTACAACTCATGCATGTGGGAATCTAACCCCACCTCCACAATTATCATTCATTAAAGAATGAAGACATAAGTCCAAAAGGAAGGTGGCTAGAAATGGGGGGGGCATGGAGAAACGGATTAGTTCGGTTCGTTTTGAACTCCCGAGAGTCCAAACAGATAAACTCCAATTCCGTCCCGATGTATTTGTATAGTTTAATTAATCCAATTAATTTCATCATATCAAATACATTATAACATAATTAATTTATCCAAGAAATAATTATATTCATGAATTAAATTAATCACCGAGTGATATATTTAATTCATTAGGCCGTAAATCAATTTATCCAATAAATCGATTTAGACATCTAATGTCCCAAATTTAGATATCGAATATTTAATACACATAATGAGAGAATTAGCTTGATTCATTCCGTCGTCAATCCTAATGCGCGACTCGGTAGGTCCGTCTCAGTCAGCAATGGGAGGAACCAAAGAGTAGTAGCACCACCTAGCCAGCCTGGCGGCCTACACTGTATCCCAACTGAGAACGAATGATTAGGATCATTCAAGAACTATTCTGTCGTGAATACCAGTATACGTATAAACCCTTGTTTCAAATGTCCCGATCAAGTTATAGGGTCACGGTCAGTCAAACCCTATCTGTACTTGACGCTATGCATGCGTTAATGCAAATCGAGATCATCGAGCTCTCGTGTATCTAATACAGCTAGCTTCAATGCTTTGGCCAAAGACTTATGATCTCATCTGCTAATAACCGCATAGGACATATAACCCGTTCACTAACAGGAGAAAGAATTCTATCTTGGTATTCAGTAGGACCTGCTACTTGCCCATCAAGATGCACGTCGAGGTTGACCCCCGCCTTCCGGTTTATAGGGCCGAACTACTCTAATGAAAATCTTGACGTCACAAGCACATCCCTACTAAATCCTCAAGTCGAAGGTTCACGAATACCTATCACAACCTTTCGATTCCATCATTGACTGTCCCGGAGTGAAATCCGTGTGATGAATCGAGGGTGAGTCGGTTCGAGTATACTAATCTAATTAGCATACCTATAACGTGTGCTCCCACTAACCATTAGTGTTCGACAGGCACCCTCCTTGTTAAAGAACACGTCATACAAGTCTTCACATAAAATTAATGCCCAGTCAAGTTTCATCGACTTGCGAACGATTAAGTATTTGAGCTATAAACCTTTCCAGTGCCGACCCCCTTATCAAATAAGGAGTGGAACGTTTTGCTCTCAAATACAGGGACTAGTTTCTATATGTATATTTACGAGTTGGGAATGCCAGTAACTACCAGTAAATAAAGAAACATTCATTGCCTTATATTGATGATTTACATAATAACAAGTACAATGCCCTCACTCAACATTCTCTGAGTGGCATTCGAGGGCATACTCCTAACAGAAGCATCACTTCATAAGGAATCACGTTGAGAATAAGGATGTTTGGATCGAGAAAGATCATACAGACATCCAATTAGCCGACATCTTTACGAAGCTCAGCACATCAAGATTTTGTATGCTTCGAAAAGAATTGGGAATGCTACAACCCGACTCCCTGTAAGTTTTTATGCTTTTACTCATCAATTGAGAGGGAATGTTGTAAGATCCAATAATATAGTATCCACTCAGGCAGTCAGACAGCACTGTAGGACAACGAAGATAATTTTTCCTACAGCTGACGTGTGCATTAGTTAAGGGGGAATGCAGTATGACTCATGAATACAGTATTAATCCAAAAATTGCTGTAAGAATTGAATCATGTATGTACCTTTTAAGGGGAAACATTGTATGTTCGCGGATACAGTACATACATACTTGGACATCAATTAATATTATATTAATATTCGTTTCTTGAAAATAGTTTTAAATCTACGTGCCCTATTTTAAAATTCAAACGACTTAATATTTAATGCTTTACAAGACATTTGGATTTCAAATTTATCAAACGACGCGATTTTAATAAATTCAAACCGCCATTTCGTGCAATAGGGAAAGACGAATCGTCAGAAGTGGGACCGGTTGTCATTTTCAAAATCAGATGGATAAGATGTACTAGTTACGCTCAATTCATCCTGTTCGTTCATTAAAACAACGCTTTCCATCCCTTAAATCTGACTGTTCACTATCAGAAACCCTAATTTTCCCTGCACAAAATAAAAGGATTGTATCCTGCTCCCATCCTCTCTTTACGCTTTTTGCACAATTAAACGAGTTAAAGAGCATACAACCTACAGTTTTTCTGCAAATATTTGCATACTTTGTTACTTTTACTTCACTTTTCTTTTCTGCAAACAATGGCATCTTCTCAGACTTCATGTCAGACATTGAAGAAGAGAGACAACATCATCGATGGACGTATCTTCGTTCGATCGGTTGTCATGGAAAGGATTCAAGATGAGGTCGAGGACCTTGGCGGCATGGAGCATGTCGTCTCCAGAATCAAGAAAGAAGGCATCTACCTCCTTGGGAGCCAACATGATGAAATTTACGAAGAAAGCATCGTGGAGGAGTTCTACCTTGACGCATCTATCAAGTTTCTTTCTCTGGAAAGGGGAGGAGACGTTTCCGACATTTCTGCTACTGTCCACGCAGTCCAGATCTGCGTTGACCAAGAGTTGCTGCAAAACATTTACAGGCTGTCGTCCGATGGCCTGAAAATGGAAGAGTTGGAGACCTACGGGTCAGATGAAATGCTAATCGCGTATTGGGGATTGTTCACGGGTAGCAGTTCTGACAAGAATGTTCACCCCTCTTGTCATAAAAGAAGATTTTGCTTGACCTATATGTACCTGCACGATTTCCGCTGTCGTGTCATTGAGAACAGAACCGGCGCATTTGAGATGTGCACTAATCTGCGCTTTAGGATGATGGTCGCCATCATGTCAGGCGAACGCGTCAACTGGTGTCAAATTGTTCTCAAGCGCCTACAGGAAGAAGCTGACAAGCCCGGCACCCAAAAGAAATCATTTGGGCTTATCCTCAACAACATCCTTGCTCGTTGTGGTATACAACAATCCCGAGACGCAAAGAAAATCAGCCCCATAAAATTCATCGGTGGGAGCAAGCCCACAGTCTTCAACAAAGACGGATTGATTGCTGACAGACCTCACGCAAACACCATGTCCATTTCGGATGATCCAAGGGATGTCACTGGCAGGGCCGCTAGCCAGGACAGAAAAAGGAAAAGAAGCGCTTCTCATAGCAAATCACCCCTTGCTGTTGAAAAACCAAAACAGAAGCAGAAGAAGGCTTCTAAATACAAAGTAATGGCGCAACCTGCTGTACAAATCGACAGGGCGCAACCCCTGCGGAAGAATTCGCTGCTACTGTTCATACAGTAGATCCCGAGACTTTGGCGGAAATGATGGATAAACAGCAACTTGCCAACTTAGAAGGCTCAGGCGAGTCGGCTGCCCCTTCGGAGCCAAAAGCTTCATCTCCTACACGGGAACCCACACCCGTAAGGGATTCCTCTCCCATCAGGGTACCAACCCCTGTTTGGGATCCATCTCCAAAATAGGCACCCGTACCTATCGAGGAACCTATGCCTACAGTAAACCCACGTACTGTACGCAGCCCCTCCCCCGATACTCTTATCAATAACACTGCTGTCAGTACAGATTGAACAGGCCTTTGAAAGTTCCGTGGAAGACCTACATGGTCGCACCATACGACACCCTGTAAAACTGGAGCGAGTGGAAAGAAGAAGAATTTATTTGTTCTGGAGGTAACTGATTCCCAGAACATTGAAGTCATTTTTCAATGGGACAATAGCTCATGCCAGGAGCTGATCTTGAGCTACTTTCTGGAAAAATCTCAAGCCCGATCTAAAGGAAAATCCAAATCTGAAGATACTGTTTCCATTAGCCCAAAATCAGACCACGACTCAGACGACGATGACGATGCCTTTCAGGCAGGTCTGAGAATGAGCCGTGAAGAAGCTAGAGAACAGGAATTCTCACGGATGTAGAACCAACAGGGTCAGGGGATGTCAAACCAACATCAGTCCCCTCCCTGACAATAGAAAACTACCCAAGACAAGGAGGAATAAGTCCCTCCTGTCACTGAAGAATCAACAGTTTCAGCACAGGCACCCGAGCCTGTCGCCGCTGAAGAAGAAGCCCTTGCCATCCCGCACGAGGAATCAGTACCTCTGCAGAGCATGCGGATGATAAGAGACAGCAGGAGGCTTCAGTCCCTCCTGTACATTTGTCTACAGAATCACATCCGGAACAGGAGGAATCAGTGCCCCCTGTCGAATCCGAACAGGCTGACCATCCACCAGCCATGCCCGCAACTGATGCCCCTGCATCACCTCCAACCGTGGATAGACCACAACAGCCGCACAATCATGTGGTCATGCTCCAGATAAATGGAGCTGAAGAAAACTTGTGCACCCCAACCCTCCACGCACAGAAGAGAAGATAGAGCAAGTGCACGCCCTCGGTCGCCAAACAGTGTTTTTACAGGATGCTGTAGATGCCCTATACAACATTGGCAAACAACTCGATTGGCTGCATGGGACTACCATCGATGAGATAACTGGCCTGAAACGAGAAATAACAAAGGTTGAATAAGCTTTATGCATTCTTCTGAGTGCATTAAAACAAGCACTCTCTCAACTACAAAAACACCAGGAAGAAATTCTCAAAGATGAGCAAGCGAAGCTCCGCATCTCAGAAGCTAAGACTGTAGCCGCCCTCCAAATGACTGAATCTAGACTGACAGGGCACGATGCTAAGATTGACGACATGTCAGCAGTGCTCAGTTCCCTAGTTACCAAGATCTCAAGCATAGAGACCAAACAGGTGTAATATCCGCAAATTCGATTTCCGGTAATTTTCTTTTTTTTGGCGAGAGTCCATTTTGACGACTCTCTTGGGACCGTTTCATCATTCTGAGAATGATTAATTCTGAACTTTTTATCATCCGAGTTCATTTCGGTGTTGTTTTGTTGAGTTCCGTGTTTCTTAGTGGTTTTTCCGCACTTGAGTTCGATTCTTGCGAATCTTGTCCGAAAATGTTGTTTCGAGTTTCTCGTAAGTTCATTTAATGTTATTATTCATGTTTCGAGCTTTGGTTTGGTGTTTCGTTGTCGTATTGTTATTTTTCAGACGTTTGGGCCATTTTCGTAATTTCCCAAAGTTTGGGGTAATTACTTCCGTTGTCGAATTCCGACACTTTGGGTGGTCGGAATCGTGTGTTCTCTAAACTATTAGATTCGTCTTTGCGAGTACTTCGTAACCGTATCTTCAGTTTATATTCAGGTTCGGGTTTCGGGGTTGTCCGGGCCGTCGGAGTGGCCACGGCCGAGTCACGGCCGGAGCAGGGCCTGGCCTGGCCGAGTTACGGCCGTAAGGTGCCGGTTACGGCCGTACGTGCTCGGCAGACATGGCTGGACGAATGCCGGTTACGGCCATAAGGGCTGTCAGTTACGGCCGTACGGGTGCCAGGCAGTGTTCGGACGAATGCCGGTTACGGCCGTAAGGACCTGCCGGGTACGGCCGTAAGTGCCGAGTTACGGCTGTAAGGCCCTATCGGTTACGGCCGTAAGCGATCGACAGGCGCTGGGAGGATTTTGACGAATGCCGATTACGGCCATAAGGCCCTGCCGGTTACGGCCGTAACCCTGCCGGCTATATATAGCCTCGGCTCGGCCAGACCTTTATTTTTCACCTTTTTTCTCATTTCTTGCGACGGGTGGCGACGAGGGTTCGGGAACTCGAGTTCTTGCCCGATTCTAATCAATTCCAAGGCGTTTTGGAAGATTCTTGTTGATTATATCATCATCCAATCCGTGTTCTTCGTCCGAATCAAGGTATTTTGGCTTTAACCCTTGTTTTTGAAGATTTTGGGAATTTTCCTTTTGGTTTCGATTCCAATCCATTTTTGATCAATTAATTGTTGTATAAACGTTGTTTTGAATATGTTCTACAGATTGGATACTCGTATCTTTGATTCGTTCGACCCGAGGGGTGATTTCTTTGTTCTTGGAGGGTCTCGAACATTTAATGTTCGATTAAATGTTCGAATGAGTTCCCTTCGATAGTTTGTTGGGATTTCCATTGTTTTGGCCTTTATTCTCGTCGTAACCATGTGTTATTGTTCCTTCCGGAGGTTTTATAAGTGTTCGAGGATTCCGATGTTGAATCTCGTTGGTGATTGATGATTCGTGTGGTGTTATTCACGTAGTAATTGTGGTGCTATCGCGTTCTTGATAGTGTTCGGGAGTTCGGGGCCGTTCGACCGTATTTAATCCATCGTCTTGTTGCGATTGTGGTTTCGAGGCAAGTACCTTGTCCATACATTTCTTGTTTTGTGGATATGATGATTGGTGATCGTCTTGGTATGTTTGTTTATTTGTTTGAAATGAGTTTTCAAAAGATTCGGCTAGCCTCGTTAAAGGCTCACTTTCAAAACGCATGTGTTTTGTAAATTGTGTCGGTTGTAAGTGACTACGTGAAACCTTTGAATATGTTTGGTGTTGATGTTGCGCTTGATAATGCGTGTGTACGTATATTGCTTCTTTCCGTCGTGTTATGGTTTGACGTGGTGTTTTGCTAAGTGTTTGATGCCTCCGGGTGAATGGTTTGGATATCCTTGGTGTGATATGTTATTTGTGCATGATTGTTTCGCTAGCCAACTCGGGAGGGTCCTTAAAGGCCTCGAGTGGGATTCGTGGCTTCGTCCCGGTCCTAGGCGACGTGTTTGCTTGATTTGTTTCGTGAATGTGTTTGCTTACCTCGGGTTGGTTCGACGGGGCCACGGCGGGAGTCCAATGGGAGAGCCCTAGATTCACGAGTGAAACTTCACGAGTGCATGTGTTTGTTTAGTGAATGTATTTTACTCACCTCGGGTTGGTTCGACGGGGCCACGACGGGAGTCCAATGGGAGAGCCCTGTATTCACGAGTAAAAACTTCATAGGTTGGTGTGTATGTTTGGTGAATGTATTTGCTCACCTCGGGAGGGTTCGACGGGGCCACGGAGGGAGTCCAATGGGAGAGCCATGGATTCACGAGTAAAAGTTCATGAGTTGGTATTGATTTTATGTCCGTCGAGGACACGTGACTTGGGTTTTGGCCCTGTGAATTGTTGTTGGTTTTCTATTTGTGTAAACAAAACCTTTGGGCTGTGACCCTTGTTGATTTTTGGAAAGATAAGGATTCGATAATCCTAAATGGTTTTACGTTGAAAACTCCCGAGAGCATTTTAAAAAGGTTTTATAAATTATTCTCTCGATTTGTGATCTTTCGGTTTTGGAATGTCGTACTCAAACTCTTGCCTCGGGAAGTACTTTTGGTTATGATTGAATCTTTGAGGATTCCTGGTTATTGTTATTCGAGGAAATGTGAATTGTATGGCTCGTATTTCTTTGCACTTTGTACTTGCACTAGCAAAATAGTGGAGTTTTGCTAACCCCCGAGTATTCGGGGGGGTGGATGTCTATTTTTGCATTCAGGTTTGGGAGCATAACACAGGGTCGGCACGAAGGATGATGAAAGATGATCGATACTAATCACACGAGGATCCGTACATTGTCGTATTGGTTTAGTTGTATTTTATTTCCGCTGCGGTATTCTTTCCCCGTTGTACGGGAGTGTGTTGTATTCGACCCCTGCGTGGGCATGTAATATTTTTGAGTTGTATGTAATTATTGAAAGACCAAATCGGTCTACTGAGTCATTTTAGACTTAAAGGAGATGTTTAGATGTTTGATTTTAGTTACCAGCCTGGTAGATCCTTGAGGAGAGCGTCTACGGCGTGTAATATCCCTGAGTGGATTGGGGGTGTTACATAAATGGTATCGGAGATTAGGTTGTGGAAACCTAGGCTGTCAGGTTTAGTGGTGTCTGTTGAGTTTTGTCTCGTCGGATTTTGTCTGACCGAGTCTTGTCGCGACGCGTCGTCTGAGTCTGTTGGTCGTGATTAGTATCGTGGAGCGATCATCATCTTCGTGCAACCTGTGGATGTAAGTCTCCCTTCTTTGTGTTGTGCCTCGTGTGACATGAGCTGCTTGTATGATTATATCGTTGATTGATTGAATCCTTCTGTGGATTTTGATTCCGTGATATGTGGGTATTCGATTGTAATATTTTATTTATATGAGGAGCGGTGTCGCTTCTAATGTATTTTCGAACTGTATTTCAATAAGATTTGGAGAAGCAATAAGATGCCATCAGCATGGAGGAAAAGTATTCTCGTCCCTTTGTATAAGAACAAAGGTGATGTTCAAGATTGTTCTAATTATCGCGGAATTAAACTAATGAGTCATACCATGAAGTTGTGGGAACGAGTGATTGAACAAAGGATCAGGAAATGTGTGAAGATAATGAGAAAATCGGTTTGGATTTATGCGGAAGATCGACCATGGAAGCAATTTATCTTATCCGTGATTGATGGAACATTATCGAGATAAAAAGAAAGATTTGCATATGGTTTTTATTGATTTAGAGAAGGCATATGATAAAGTACCAAGAGAAGTACTTTGGTGGGCCTTAGCAAAGAAGGGTGTATCGCGGAAATATATTGACATTATAAAGGACATGTATGATGGAGCTAGTACAAGTGTACGTACTAATGTTGGGAGGACAGAAGAATTCCCTATTACGATTGGGGTGCATCAAGGATCTGCTCTTAGTCCTTTTCTCTTTGCCATAGTCATGGACGAATTGACAAGAGAAATTCAAAATGACGTTCCGTGGTGTATGATGTTCGCAGATGATATTGTGTTGATTGATGAAATGAAGGTTGGAGTGCAACAGAAATTGGAACTTTGGAGGGATACTTTGGAAGCTCGAGGCTTTAGGCTGAGCAGAAGTAAGACTGAATATATGGAGTATAGGTTTAGCGAAAACAGTGATAGAGAGGTGGGGATAGTCACATTTGATGGGAAAGTTGTTCATGGATCCACTTTCTTTCGGTATCTTGGATCTATTATCCAAAAGGATGGAGGGCTAGATGGCGATGTGGCTCATAGAATAAAGGCAGGGTGCTTGAAGTGGAAGAGTGCCACAGGGGTTTTATGTGATCCTGGCATGCCTCATAGATTAAAGGGTAAATTTTACCGCACGACAATTAGGCCTGCGCTATTATATGGCACCGAGTGTTGGGCTGTAAAACAGTGTCACGTTCAAAAGATGAATGTGGCAGAGATGCGTATGCTACGATGGATGTGTGGTCATACAAAAAAGGATCAGCTCAGAAATGAGGTGATTAGAGAGAAGGTAAGAGTTGCACCTATAGAAGACAAGATGATGGAGAATCGATTACGATGGTTTGGTCATGTGAGAAGAAGGCCTATTGATGCCCCAGTGAGGAGGCTAGAAAGTTGGGGAACTAGTAATGTTGTGAAAGGTAGAGGAAGATCCAAGAAAACTTGGATAAAGATGATTGAAAATGATATGCGGTTTCTTGGAATTGGAGAAAGTATGGCGATGGAGAGGCAAATGTGGCGGGAAAGAATACGGATGGTGGATGGAGTCTGATTCCTTTTTTTTTTTTAAATTCCTATTTTCTTTTATTTCATGTTATCTTTTAATTTATTTTTCAGGATCTTTCATTTTTTTTTACATTCATTCTCTTTTTTTTATTTGCTTTTTTCTCTACTTTTTCCCTCTTTTTACCTTTTATGTTATTTATGTAACGATTATTGACGGTTTCAAAGTTTGATTCATGTTAGCCGACCCCAAATCATTTTGGGACTAAGGCTTAGATGTTGTTGTTGTTGTATTTTATCCGCTGCGTGAGTCCTTTCAAAATGACTTTCAGTATTTTTCAAACTGAGTTCTAATTCGTAAAACTGATTCCCTAAATCGAGTTTTGACACTTTGGACTTGAATGTTTTATGACAATTTGATAAAGGATTTTGTGAGTTTCGGGCATTCTGGCCAATTGAATTTTTGAAAACCTTGAGTATCTAAGAAAATTAAATTTCGAGACGTACTTTTAAAATGAATTATTTTCTTGCGGTGTTTTCAAGGTACTTTCTAGTGCCGCAATATATTTCAAAAATTTTCCAGTTGAGGACCAAAAATATTTTGAGATATTTTCAAGTATTTAGAAATGCTTTGCTTAGACCCGAGGGTCGAATATTTCTGAAAGTCTTTCACAAAAAGGGAAGTGTCCTCGTTTTATCAAGAGCGAGATGGTTTTCAAAGTCTCGAGAATGGTGTTTGTACAACTTTTTGAAAATGTGATACTCAAGATCAACTGGTGTTTCCAAATTGTTTTCAAAAGGTGGTTTTCGTTTTTAAAACCCATCATTTGCTGCTTGTGATCGGAGAATGTATGCATGATGTTCATACTTTCGTTAGGGTGTTAACCCCAGAGTTGTGATTGAATTGGCGGCGTGAACTTGATTGTTCGCCACGCATTTGTTGTACTAGCCCTCTGTGAGAGGTATGATGTGGTATTTAATGTTGTCATTTTGTGGTGACTTGCATGCTGTCGCACATGTGCGTACTGTTAAAGCTTGAGTTTGTATGATTGTGTACATATGTGGTTGTTTCATGATGTTTTGTGATTATGTGCTGGTTATCGTTCGGGCCGTTGAGATCTCCGAACGATACCGTCGTTGTTGTGGTGTTTGTGTATGTATTACTTTACGATGGTAATCGTTGTATATGATATGTGTTATGATTCGTTGTTGTGCTGAGCTGGCATCTCCGCTATGTTGTTTTGCGACGTTATGCCCCATTGTATCTAGCATTTGTATTTTCAATATGCCGAGTCGAGGTGTTTCAACCGTGATATGCCGGGGCATGCAAGTGTAAATTGTCCTTCTCGTCAGTAATGCATTTCAAGTGTGGACCCGAGAGACACATGATCCAGTTTTGCGAGTTGGGTTCCGAGTCTTTCGGGGCACGAACTTCAGTACAAATATCAGGATCGGCTCTAAGAGGCCCATGGGAAATGTTTCCGTCAGCTGCTTTTGTGTTGTTGCCTTGTTTCCATTATTCTGAGTTGCGGGGATGACCTTCTTTTATAAGAGGTCGAATGTTATACCCGTATTGTTTTTGGACTTCTGCATTTCCTCTTTCTCAAGTCTATCGACTCGCTTGTGTTAGTTGATACTTTCTGAACTTGTTCTGTATTTCGGTTTCATCGTTCGAACGAGCTGTGAACTTGTTTTGGGTCGATCTGGTTATCGCTGTGACTTTTCCGAGTTCGGTTCGATTCTTGTGAACCATGTTCGGAAGTAACATCTTTTGGTTCTACTAGTTCTTTTATTCGAAGTGGATCGGATTTTAAACTTCTGTATTTTCGACTTTGTCGACTCGTTTATGTTCGTTGACATTTTCTGAGCTTGTCCTGCCCCTTTCTTTTGTTGATCGAACGAGTGTGGTATTGTTTCGGAATAACTCGTTTGTCATTGTGACTTTTCAATTGCTATTCCCTTTCCTGTGTATCTTATGTGAATGCACATCTTGTTGTTTCACCAGATCATATATTGTCTCGAGTCGAGATGTGAACCTTGGAGTTGTTGTTTGAATTTTATTGTTCTTCGTGATTCGAACATGATTGTTCGATTTTTGCTGTCTCGATCATTGTGGTTCGATCGTTTGATTGTTCGGTTTTTGTTGATCTCGTTTCGTGATTGTTGAACGTTCAGACTCCTTCGTAATTCCCTTAAGTTCGGGAAATTAGTCTCGTTTTCGATCTTCCAACCCTTGGGCGGTGGAATTCCGTATTTGTTCAGCGATTAGCTCGCGTTTTGATTGATATACCGTTGGGTTGGTCAATCGTATTGATTTTCGTTCGTTGTGTTTTGTGATTGTTCGGATAATCAACTTGATTGTATTATCTTTTTGATGACACTTGTCACTTGTTGGTTTTATTATGTCTCTACCGGTGGCGTTGTGTTGGTCGTCGTGGAGCGTGTTTTCGCACCGTATATTCCTTTGCGTTGTTTGTAACGTTTCGCCGTTGGGCATTAGTTACGCATTCTGGTGTATCTCATTGAAATATTCCTGGTGGTATATTGTTTCTCCCTACTTGTTTTATGTTTCGGGACGAAACTTCTTTTAAGGAGGGTAGTATGTAATATCCGCAAATTCGATTTCCGGTAATTTTTTTTTTTTGGCGTGAGTCCATTTTCACGACTCGCTTGGGACCATTTCATCATTCTGAGAATGATAAATTTTGCACTTTTTATCATCCGAGTTCGTTTCGGTGTTGTTTTGTTGAATTCCGTGTTTCTTAGCGGTTTTTCCGCACTTGAGTTCGATTCTTGCGAATCTCGTCCGAAACTGTTGTTTAGAGTTTCTCGTAAGTTCATTTAATGTTATTATTCATGTTTAGAGCTTTGGTTTGGTGTTTCGTTGTCGTATTGTGATTTTTCAGACGTTTGGGCCGTTTTCGTAATTTCCCAAAGTTTGGGGTAATTACTTCCGTTGTCGAATTCTGACACTTCGGGTGGTCGGAATCGTGTGTTCTCTTAACTCTTAGATTCGTCTTTGCGAGTACTTCATAACCGTATCTTCGGTTTATATTTAGGTTCGGGTTTTGGGGTTGTCCGGGCCGTCGGAGTGGCCACGGTCGAGTCACGGCTGGAGCAGAGCCTGGCCTGGCCGAATTACGGCCGTAAGGTGCCGGTTACGGCCGCACGTGCTCGGCAGACATGGTTGGACGAATGCCGGTTACGGACGTAAGGGTCGATTCTGGCCGTCTGGTGCGAGCGATGTTCGGACGAATGCCGTTCACGGCCGTAAGGACTGCCAGATGCGGCCGTAGAGTCCGAAATTCTGGCCGTAAGGCCACAGCCGATTCTGGGACGTAAGTGATCGGCAGGCGCTGGGCGGATTTTGACGAATGCCAGTTACGGCCGTATGGCCCTGTCGGTTACGTCCGTAACCCTGCCGGCTATATATAGTCTGGGCTCGGCCAGACCTTCATTTTTCACCTTTTTTCTCATTTCTTGCAACGGGTGGCGACGGGAGTTCGGGAACTCGAGTTCTTGCCCGATTCTAATCAATTCCAAGGCGTTTTGGAAGATTATTGTTGATTATATCATCATCCAATCCGTGTTCTTCGTCCGAATCAAGGTATTTTGGCTTGAACCCTTGTTTTTGAAGATTTTGGGGATTTTCCTTTTGATTTCGATTCCAATCCGTTTTTGATCTATTAATTGTTGTATAAACGTTGTTTTGAATATGTTCTACGGATTGGATACTCGTATCTTTGATTCATTCGACCCGAGGGGTGATTTCTTTGTTCTTGGTGGGTCTCGAACATTTAATGTTCGATTAAATGTTCGAATGAGTTCCCTTCGATAGTTTGTTGGGATTTCCGTTGTTTTGTCCTTGATTCTCGTCGTAACCATGTGTTATTGTTCCTGCCGGAGGTTTATAGGTGTTCGAGGATTCCGATGTTGAATCTTGTTGGTGATTGATGATTCGTGTGGTGTTATTCACGTAGTAATTGCGGTGCTATCGCGTTCTTGATAGTGTTCGGGAGTTCGGGGCCGTTCGACCGTATTTCATCCGTCGTCTTGTTGCGATTGTGGTTTCGAGGCAAGTACCTTGTCCATACATTTCTTGTTTTGTGGATATGATGATTGGTGATCGTCTTGGTATGTTTGTTTGTTTGTTTGAAATGAGTTTTCAAAAGATTCGGCTAGCCTCGTTAAAGGCTCACTTTCAAAACGCGTGTGTTTTGTAAATTGTGTGGGTTGTAAGTGACTACGTGAAACCTTTGAATATGTTTGGTGTTGATGTTGCGCTTGATAATGCATCTGTACGTATATTGCTTCTTTCCGTCGCGTTATGGTTTGACGTGGTGTTTTGCTAAGTGTTTGATGCCTCTGGGTGAATGGTTTGGATATCCTTGGTGTGATATGTTATTTGTGCATGATTGTTTCGCTAGCCAACTCAGGAGGGTTCTTAGAGGCCTCGAGTGGGATTCGTGGCTTCGTCCCGGTCCTAGGCGACGTGTGTGCTTGATTTGTTTCGTGAATGTGTTTGCTCACCTCGGGTTGGTTCGACGGGGCCACGGCGGGAGTCCAATGGGAGAGCCCTGGATTCACGAGTAAAAACTTCACATGTTGGTGTGTATGTTTGGTGAATGTATTTGCTCACCTCGGGAGGGTTCGACGGGGCCACGGAGGGAGTCCAATGGGAGAACCCTGGATTCACGAGGAAAACTTCACGAGTTGGTATTGATTTTATGTCTGTCGAGGACACGTGACTTGGGTTTTGGCCCTGTGAATTGTTGTCGGTTTTCTATTTGTGAAAACAAAACCTTTGGGCTGTGACCCCTGTTGATTTTTGGAAAGATAAGGATTCGATAATCCTAAATGGTTTTATGTTGAAAACTCCCGAGAGCATTTTAAAAAGGTTTTATAAATTATTTTCTCGATTTGTGATCTTTCGGTTTTGGAATGTCGTACTCAAACTCTTGCCTCGGGAAGTACTTTTGGTTATGATTGAATCTTTGAGGATTCCTGGTTATTGTTATTCGGGGAAATGTGAATCGTATGGCTCGTATTTCTTTGCACTTTGTACTTGCACTAGCAAAACAGTGGAGTTTTGCTAACCCCCGAGTATTCGGGGGGTGCATGTGTGCTATTGCATTCAGGATTGGGAGCATAACACAGGGTCGGCACGAAGGATGATGAAAGATGATCGATACTAATCACACGAGGACCCGTACATTGTCGTATTAGTTTAGTTGTATCTTATTTCCGCTGCGGTATTCTTTCCCCGTTGTACGAGAGTGTGTTGTATTCGACCCCTGCGTGGGCATGTAATATGTTTGAGTGGTATGTAATTATTGAAAGACCAAATCGGTCTACTGAGTCATTTTAGCCTTAAAGGCGATGTTTAGATGTTTGATTTTAGTTACCAGCCTGGTAGATCCTTGAGGAGAGGGTCTACGGCGTGTAATATCCCTGAGTGGATTGGGGGTGTTACAACAGGACAGCACGATGAAGCTGATGGAAAGCATTGATGCTAAGGTCTCCTATCTTGATGACACCAAAAAGAGGGAAGAGTCGAGAGAAGCTGCAAGGCGCTGGAGATTGGAGAAAGAGAAAGAATTTGACGTTGTTTTAGAAGAAAGCGTCGCCACGACTATAGGCCGCCTGGCCTCACCGGCACATGGATATAGGGTATCTGGTTCTCTTCCTGAGTCCCACGATCCCAAATTTCCATGAAAAAATAATGTGCAAAGACCGTCCAAAATAAAACTGCCTGCTAACCGTCAGCTAACCCCTGAAGAAGTGAAGTACTAGAGGAAAAACGAGCTGTTGAGATACTTTGTATGTCTCATTAGGGAGTCCGCCATGTTCAACAAATGCAAAACCCTGACGGAAGCCGCAGAAGAGTTTACAAGGATGCTCGAGCAAGGCCTGCTCCCCTTGCAACTACAAATGAAGTCTAAGCATAGGAAAGGCGAAAGGGTCGCCCACCCCGAAGACTGGATTCTTGCCTTCGACCATTCATCCGAAGGTAAAGCGATTTATTAAATCGAGGCAAGGACTCCTTATCGAATTGGTGGAGAGGAACGGAGAATGATCCTGACCGAAGGCCTTGGAGGCATGAAGAATATAGGAGATAACCTGTATGCCTAGTTGTATTTTGTCTTTATATTTTTCAATTCAAACCATGTAATCTTCAATACTTATCAATAAAATTCATATTTGATCTTGAAAGATTACAACTCGTAATCTACTACTGTGTTACTGTGTGACTACGAAATCAATTTATTTGCTGCAAACAACAAGTAAAAACTTGTTAAGTATAAAAGCTGTAAGAACTTGTCTACGAACAGTTCATAGGTTCACTACGCCATAGATGGCCTATCGCCACCTCATGGGCATGGTGTTGCCTTATCAGGTGTTGCAGTAGCTATGAAATTTTTGCCCTGTCGCAACCTTGTAATCTTGGTGTTACGGTAGACATAAATCTGTATTGCTGTAGCTATAAATAGGTGTTACACAATGGGTGGTCAACATGGAAGAAAGAAGGTTGCAACACTATGCCTGTGTTGCCTTAGACTATTAATAAATAAAAATATAAATTTCTTTCAAAATGAAAATTATACTTTAAGACTAATTAAAATTTAATAAAACCAAAAAAAATATTTTATATAAAATATGTCTCCATGAAATAAATACTATATTTATTTTATAAATACTTCTTTTTTTCAAAATTTCTTACAATATATAATTTTATTAAAAAGTTAAAAAAATAATGTGTATAAATTTATTAAAACAAAAAAAGATATTTCATACAAAATAGGTCTTCATTAAATAAATATTATTTTTATTTTATAAATACTATTCCTTTTCAGAATTTTCTTACAATATGTAATTTTATTAAAAAATTAAAAAAATATATTAGAAGTAAAATACTATAAACAACTTCACTTTAGCATTTGGTGTAGTAACACAATATATTAGATTTCATCCAAAAGAACACGGGATAGGTCGAAAATTTTAAGTTGAATATACTTTAGTAATTTGGTAATTGCTGAAGTAAAAAGCACAATGAATTTTTTTGAATAAAAATATCTCCCCATTAATGAAGTAACATCGTATCTAAACCGGGATTTTACACAAACCCTACTTCTTGGTAACCGCCCCCCCTCAATCTTCTCATTTTTTTTCCTTTTCTTTTCTCTCCCTGTCTCTCTGTCCTTCCCCTCCCGATCTCCCTCTCCCCATTCTTCTTATTCTTTTTTTTCTCTCTCAAAACTCATACACACACACTGGGCTCTGCCTGCACACACACGCACACGATTTGAGCAGCGAACGTGACATCGGAGGAGCAGCGAGCGGTTAGGGCTGCGGTGCGGCGGAGAGGGTTGCAACGGCGATGGTGGTGTTCGCGATTGGGCTGAGAAATTCATTGTTTGACCAAGTACAAAAGTATACTAAAGCTTGTTTAGGATCTATTAACGTTCCTTTATTGCCCTCTTGCTGTTGTTTGATCCGCGAAGACCTACATGCTTTGGTTTTATCTGATACATTCATTTCTGTGACATGATTGGATTGTGTCGTTCATCCTTCATCCCCCCCCCCCCCCCCTCTGTTCCCTTATATGCTCAATTTATGACTATAATTAATCATATTACGGGATGTTTCTCTGTTAGTTTATTTTTGTTTTTAGAGGGTAATCATTGGATTCTTTTTGGCTACCAATGGAGCTTTTCATTTTGAAATAGCAATTAGATGTGAATATTGAACATTAGTTCTAAATGGGATATGTCTGCTTTTGTCCATCATTTTCAGAGATTAAGGTTGCAAATTGGGCTGTAGTCGTTGAACGCTGTAGTTGTTGAACACTGTGTTTTTTCTTTTTGCTTTCTTGGGCTGAAATTGTCCTATTTGATATATCATGTATGTTCATGAAATTTTAAGCCAGCCTCAAGTAAATAAATTCGTTGAAGTCCCTAAATCGTGTGCACTATACTGTTGAATATATTTCATTTATGTGTATCTATTAGTATGACATGTAAGGTTTTACATAAAATACTAAGTGTTGTAGTCACAGGGAGGATGAGTGTTTGTACTACCTCTAGTAGATTTGTTTTTGTTGCTAATATATGGTTACCCTACCGTGAGGCCCTGTGGATACTTCACTCAGAAAATAATTTGGAGAAGAGTTGAAACTTTATTCCTCAAGTACTATATTGATTCCACCTCCCGTTATACTTACTAGTTATGTCTGCTATGGATCTATGGTTGATGTACTGAAGATATAGTATACTTTATTTGTGTATATGATTATGGATTTTCATGTCGTGATTTTATATATTGAAGACTTTTATGCAACAAGCGTCATTGGAGTTGCCTATCTAGTGTGAAGTGTACAAACTCATTATGTAAGTCATTGCTAGTGGTTTGATGATTCGTTGCTTTTAACTTATTATGGGATTTATTATTATTTTGTGTTAAAGTATGTATCTTGATACATAAATGACTATTTGAAGCTTATGTGAGCATTCTAAATATGGACAGGCCTAAACTTACAAGTTTACCTGGGAATACATATTGATTTCTTTGTATACATAAATAGGTATCTTATATACATAGTAACTTATACAATCATTTTCTTGTTATACATATAGCACTCTATCACCAGACTCTTTTGGGTTCCCAAAACAAGATTGGGCAAACTGAAGCTTGGTATTCGTCAAACTTCTTATCCAAGCGCCCTAGATATGATAGTACGAGCCATTTGCCTGTTTATCCCCAGAGGCCTGGAGAGAAGGACTGTGCTTATTATATGCAAACAAGAACCTGTAAGTTTGGAGATAGCTGCATGTTTGACCATCCTATTTGGTTCCCAGAAGGGGGAATCCCAGATTGGAAAGAGGTGATATTTTTTGTTATCCATAATTTATTACTACTCCATTAATTGAGTTACTTTATACCATATCCTGCCTATTATATTTTCATGTGGTTGGTTGACTAACCATATTATTTTCTAGTACTTCTACTTATGTTCTTGAATTGGTTGTTTATTTGGTTGATGTTGTTAGTTGATGTAGTGGATTGGTTGATGTTTTTGATGGATTGATGTACTTGTTGGTTTAACTATAGCTAGTTAATGATGCACAATTGTTTTTTTATGGGAAATGCAATATTTAAATGCTATATTTTTATTCTGTTCATTTGAGGTGTTGCAATAAGTAGTTAGTGTGTTGCAATTGGTTAATATTTTGCAATACATATTGGGTTGCAGTTATTATCTGGTGTTGCATTAGACAGAACCATGTTGCCACAATATGGGCCCCACAAGTGGCCCCACACAATTTGGTATCTATTTTATTAAATTATAACATCTATTGCAACACATATAAAATGTGTCAATAGGGTGCCAAGTATGTTGACATAGGCTCCTATGGTAACATGAGAACATGGTGTTACCTTAGGCAGTTCGCATGTTGCCTTTGTGGTCAAAGTCAACTGCTGAGAACACAACACACTTTTGGTATTACCTTTGTCCTTTTCGGGGCTAAGGCAACACTAAATCTGGTCTATGGTGACACAGTTTCAGTGTTGTTGTAGGCCATCTATGGCGTAGTGCATTAAGTTATATTCAACACTAGATTACATAGTAAGATTGTGCATGCGCGCCAATCATAAGTTTAAGTTGTAATACACTTCCCTGTTATATGCTATCATTTTAAAACTTGCCTGCGAGCATTTCACATTTTTAGACTAAGTGCTGAAGACCAGATCATTCGACAGAAGATCAAGTAAGCCTCTCAGAATCAAGATGTTTAAAGAGGTTTTGGCATCATCAAAAAGGGGGAAATTGTTGGGATAAACAATCCTGTTTTGATAATCGCCAAACATACAACAAGTAACTGTCCTGAAGATGATCGAAGATTGTTGGGATATACTATCCTGTATCTTGCGTGACAAATGCCGAACATACAGCAAGAGGATAATTGCCCAACATACAACAAGAAGACCGAGAGTCAAAATAACGCCAAGTATGGAAGTTGTCCGGAAACATCCATACGGCATCCGGAGACAGCCTACAGCGTTGGAACCTACAACAACATCATTATTGATGCAACATGTTGGATACAGAAAACAGGTTGTAAGTGTTAGAATAATCAACACTTATCCAACAGGACTGAACACTATTGGAATGGAATCTACTTTACTCACTAAAGTCAAGACAC
Source organism: Orobanche coerulescens (assembly GCA_033398695.1). Classification (NCBI taxonomy): domain Eukaryota; kingdom Viridiplantae; phylum Streptophyta; class Magnoliopsida; order Lamiales; family Orobanchaceae; genus Orobanche; species Orobanche coerulescens. The sequence continues at coordinate 109,685,707 of CM065806.1, forward strand.
CGTTTGAAAGAAGTATTTAAATACTGACTGGATAAAGTATTTAAATACCAACCGACAAGGATCTTCAAACAAGGAGCAAAATCCGGATCTTGTATCTTGAAAGTCAATCAACAGTTGGAACGGACTTTCTGCTCACCGACCAGGCAACGGATCTATTCTCAACGGATCTATCCCAAAGGTTATATATACCCCAGAGTTTGAAGATCATAAAGAACTACGGATGTATATACTGATACACGAAGATATACTCGAACGATCAAAACGAGCAAAAGATAAAAAAGACTGAGATATACTGAGATTCATATGTGAACAAATTAAGAACAGTATATCACGAGCAAACATATTTCTTCAAGCATACTGTCATTCTTAAGAGAAGAAATATACAAGTGCTCAACCTTGAACAACACGTCATCAGCTTAAGCTCATCATTCAAGCTGTTGTTCAAACCCGTGATCTTACATTTGAAGAAAACCATCACCCTGTGTAGACTGATGAAAGCCTTGCTCTTCCTAAACTGTGTGTGAAGGATTTGCATTGTAGACGAAGCTTTGGAACTGTGTGTGAAGAAGCAAGTCAAGTGAAAGCTTTAGCCAATCTGTGTGAACGACGAACATCTTCAGCCCTAGTATCAATCTGTGTGAATGATACTTTGGGAGGTTTAGTTATAGTCACGTAGTTGTGTACGCAGTGATTATAATAAACGTTTTACTCTTGTGTGGAGGACCAGTGGACGTAGAGGGGTTTACCTCGAACCACTTTAAATACCGTGTTATTTACCTTCCGCCTTTAGTATTTTCGTAAACTGTGATTTACTTAAGTATACACCGAAAACCCTGTATGCACCAAGCTAACAGGATAAAAGGCCAGTTGCTGTATTCACAGCAACTTACTTTAACAGACTTCCGCTACGCATTCTTATTCAAAAAACGTTACAGCTTGTTGTACTAACACTTTTCCAAGATGTATTTTATATACTTAGTGGCCAACAACTCGGTTCCCCATCGTCGTCTGGTTCTCAATCCGCCTGAACCCTCGACCCGTAACCAACCCCCAGATCCCTCGATCTCGATCACCAGAATCTGGCCGACTCCCGTAGGCGTTCCGATTAGTTCAGATCCGCCTGGTCACAGCCGGTTCCCCCGCTCCGAACCCGACCCTTCCCTGCTCCGAACCAGACGCATGGCTCTACGTTTCTCCCGCTGACCCCCCCATTGCACCCCTCTTTTCCAGACCGGCCCGCGCGACCCAATAGTATATCCAGCCTGTTGTTTTTTGGCCCAGTTAATAGCTGATCCAGTTGCTTCCCAGCCCGACCCGACAGATTTCAATCAATTTTTTAACCCAACTCGCGAAGTGAGGTACACGAGCTCGACCTACTATTTGTTCGTGAATTATTTAATTTGCTTTTATTTGATTTAATAGCATAATAAGATTTATCAATTAATTTAATTATGCCTAATTAAATCAAATAGATTAATTAACCACTTGAATTAAAATTATTTAATTCATATTCTTAGATTAATAACTAATCGTTATTGCGCCATAAGATACCTATTTAACTGCATAATGTGTATCTAGTTATACCACACATGAATTATATATTTATATATATAATTATGTATATAATTTGCATGCATATTTAGATATGACATGCAACTAGGCTACATTCCTAGTCTAGTTTAAATGACTGTATTTTTACAACTAATAGTACCATGATTACGAAACTTCATGTGTATCGCATCGAAATCATGACCATATCTTGGTTCTAAACAAAATAATCCCATTATTGAATAATCTATCATGGACGAAATCATGATTATGTGAAACGTATTCATTTCTTCTCTTGCTTATAAATATGGCTAATCTACCTCATTCAAAATTCAGCATCTTGGGCTTAGAAGGACTTAAGTGCCACAGATGAGATTCTGCTTTTAAGACGTTAGCACCACCCTTTCTGTTCATACAGACGACGAACCGTTTTAAAAGGTGAAAGAAAGCACGCTGTTGTTCTTAGGCAAAATATCGACCCCAACCTATGGTAGGAGTATCTTTAGATGAAATCCCCAACGAATTATGGGATGCCCTTAAGGGCCATTTCGAGAATATTGTTTCTCGAGTTGACCATGCAGTGGGACGAAATCCACTTGCTTTATTATAACAAGTCAATAATTTCGATAAAGATATGCTCCGCCATAAGGTTATTTTTTTTGTGAAAAGAAACTCACAAAAGACGGCATGATCCAGAAAAAAAACTTTCCAATTTCCCTACTTAAGCACATATACTAGCAAATCAGTATAGTATGGGTTACGATTATGCCAGGCCTGTAGGGACGGAGCAAATTCCCGAGGCCAGTAATGTAACACCCCAAACTTGGCAGATATTACAGTGTCGTGGACCCCCGACTGGGACCCACCAGGCGAATGAAAACTGATGAATTAAATAATATAATTGTAGTATCGAACCACATTATATTACCAAATACTCCGATGAGGAGCTTAAGTACAATACACTAGGACAATACAGAATACTAGTATATTTTATATGAAGATAAAATACACCACCCTGAATAAATAACATCTGAAACGGAATTTGCAGCGGAATTACAAATGAAGGAAAATAAGGATGACTGAAATGACTGGGGGCCCCTACTAGTATCACTGGGACTCCTCACCGTCAACATGCTCTTCCCGTGCCTTTGCCTTGCCGTGACCTGAAAACAAGATCCCCTAACGGGGTCAGTTACACAGAACAACAATCCTCAAGGGTTGAAAATACACAATCATGATATATCTATAGTTATGAAATATCCTTAGTTATGAATTACGCTGAAGAGGAGCATCATAGTACGCCCGTAATGTTTTGTGCAAGTGTACAAGACGAATGACCGGACACACCCGTCCTCGTACCTAATTAGTCTCACGGAGGTAATTGTTACCGTGTGCACAGTCCAATGTATCGATCCCAATACATGACCATCGCGTGCTCGACTAAAAATTCTACACATCCGCACCCGGCCACGCAATATGAACCTAGAAGGTCATATGAACGAGAATGACCATAATGAATATCAATGAATAATAATCTGACAAAGTCAAGAATGACTCACCGAGATGAAAATAATAGTGAAGTGATTAATAACTCAATGAAATGATTGGAACCGTCGTTCCTCGTGAATGAAGTGATTATTCGAAAATTACAAGTCTCAATACGATTAATACAATGATGAATGAGTTATGATTATGAATGAACAACAACAAAATGAATGAATATCCTTTTAACCGAGTAAGAATTAACTTACACAACACCGATGAAGAATGTCCTTCCACGAACAACGTCCTAAATGAGATGTCGGTCGCTCGAATCAACCTTGAATAACACAATTAACAACAATCCGCTCAATAAACGAATCAAACACGATTATAACGAACTCAAAACGTCAATACGACTAAACCAAGTTCATTGGGGCATTATCTCGAACACGTTGTGGCCAATCTTCGATTGTTAACAACCAAACCTCAATTATACCAATATCAAATCCCCAAGAAGTGTTTCAAACCAACAAAACATCTTCAATATGATCAATAATCCAAAATGAATATCCAAATTCGTGATTACAACAACGATTAATAGAAAAACCCCAAATCCAACTCAATATTCAAAGTGTTCTTGGATAGTCCTTCAATAATCCATTGAATAATCATACATATCCATAATCATGCGTACTTCACTTCATACAACATGATTTTAATGTCCAAAACATCATATCTCAATACAAAATTGAAATCCAAGATGTTGAAGAAATTACCTCTTGAAGATCCAACCACTTCGATCCGATGAACACGAGTTAAATCGAGTATCCGAGCTTCCCAAACGAATGAAGATGATGAAAATCTAACACTCAAGTGATTGATGATGGAAAATTCCTCCCACAAACCCTCTCTCTCGGAAGTAGGATGAAGAAATGTTTAAAAATGAGGAAATCCCGTCGGTCCACCTATATAAAGCCCAAGGACGCACGACCAATCCGCACGACCAAGCGTCCGTGCGTCCGGTCGTGCGTGAGGTTCCTACCGGCTGCTGCTCTTCGCGCACGAGCAGCAACTCGTGCGGCCTGCTCGTGCGACCCTGACTCGAACGCTGGGCCTCCTGCCCAGTACAGCCGCACACACGAGCACCACGCCCGAGCAGTTGCTCGTGTGGCCTGCTCGTGCGGCAAAAACTCGACCACTGGGCCTCCTGCTCAGTCCAGCCGCAACACACGAGCGCCGCACACGACCAGATGCTCGTGCGTCCTGCTCGTGCGGCAATGACTCGACCACTGGGCCTCCTGCCCACTCTAGCCGCAACGCACGAGCGCCGCGCACGACCAGATGCTCGTGCGGCCTGCTCGTGCGGCCCTTCTCGACAAGCAGTTAAGCGTAGAACGAAAGCACCGAGTACAAAAATCATAGAATTCGAGAAGTATGGGGCAAAAGTACGAGTATGACAAATATTACGCCGAACGGTGAACACAATTGAATGAGTATGAATGATGAATGATTATTACTGAATGAAAATCACTGAGTGACAATTACTGATTGATAATTACTGAATAAAAATGACTGAATTAAAACCGGGTATTACATACTCCCCGCCTTAAAAAGAGTTTCGGCCTCGAAACTAAGGGTCGAACAACTCGGGATAACTCTCCCGCATACTATCTTCGGTTTCTCAAGTAGCCTCTTCGACTCCGTGTCTAGACCACTGGATCTTTACCAAAGGAATCGTCTTGTTCCTCAATTGTTTGATTCGCCGCTCTAATACTCGTATAGGATGCTCCTCATATGAATCATCATCGGCGATCTCGATTTCGTCAAACTGAAGTATGTAACTCGGGTCGGCAACATACTTCCGCAAATGAGAGACGTGAAACACATTATGAATTCGGCTCAATGCCGGAGGTAAAGCCAATCGATAAGCCAGACTGCCTACTAGATCCAAAATCTCAAACAGTCCGATGAATCTCGGACTCAACTTCCCCCGTTTTCCGAAACGGAAAATACCTCGACTAGGGGATACTTTGACCAACACGTGGTCACCTGTCTCGAACTCTAGTGGTCGACGACGATTATCTGCATATGATTTCTGTCGACTCTGAGCTATCAACATACGACTCCTGATCAAAGCTACCTTCTCACGGGCAGCTACAAGCATACCGGGCTCGGTGCCGATTGATTCTGATAAGTCGTCCCAACACAAAGGAGATCGACAACGATGACTGTACAAGGCCTCGTAAGGTGCCATCTTAATCAAAGCATGCTAACTATTATTATACGTGAACTAGATCAACGGTAGTTGGGCTTCCCAATCATCTTTCCAATCGAGGACGCATGCCCTCAACATGTCCTCCAATGTCTGGATAGTCCTATCTGATTGTCCGTCGGAATGAGAATGAAAAGCGGTACTGAGATTAAGCTGAGTTCCCATAGCACGATGAACTGAGTTCCAAAAATGAGACACGAACCGTCCGTCACGATCGGAAATGATACTTTTAGGAGTACCGTGTAGTCTCACTATCTCTTTGATGAACAACTGGGCAAGTCTTTCGGGACCCCACGTATCCTTAATCTCAAGGAAATGAGCCGATTTAGTCAAACGGTCCACAATTACCCAGATTGTATTCATGCCACGATGACTCGTCGGCAAACTCGTGATGAAATCCATAGAAATGTTTTCCCACTTCCACTCTGGAATAGGGAGAGGTTTCAGCATACCCGCCGGTCGCTGATGTTCAATCTTGACTTGTTGATAGGTTAAGCATCTCGAAACAAATTCTGCGACTTCTCGCTTCATATTACTCCACCAGTAATTTTGTTTCAAGTCCTTGTACATCTTGCTAGACCCCGGATGAACGGAACAAGGGGTAGCATGAGCTTCTCTCAAAATCGAGTTTTTTAATTCGTCATTCGCCGGTACGCACAACCGATTCTTAAATCGCAAAATTCCATCCTCGTGGACCACAAATCCAGGGGCTTTCCCCTGAGCCACATCCTCACGGATGCGCAACAATGATGGGTCTGAACCCTGATTCTCTCTGATTGCCTCCTCAAGTGGCGATGAAATCTCTAACATGTAAAGTTGCCCTTGCATTCGTTGAAGCCAGACCTCGATCTCGGGTCTAAGAAATTCCTGATGAAGCTCCTTCTGAACTGTTAAACGAGCAAGCATTTGCTCCTGAACGGACTTACGACTCAATGCATCGGCAACCACGTTTGCCTTACCCGGGTGGTACAGGATCTCGATATCATAATCTTTGATTAGTTCCAACCACCGCCTCTGTCGCATATTTAACTCCTTCTGAGTAAATATATACTTCAAGCTCTTATGATCAGTGTATATCTGACAAGTAATGCCATAAAGGTAATGACGCCAATTTTTCAACGCGAAAACCACGGATGCTAGCTCCAGGTCGTGGGTTGGATAATTAACCTCGTAAGGTCTCAATTTCCGTGAAGCATAGGTAATAACCTTCCCATTCTGCATTAATACACATCCGACACCGTGTCCGGACGCGTCACTATAAACCACAAATCCTTCCGTCCCTTGTGACAATGAAAGTACAGGTGCTGAAATTAACCGGCTCTTTAGTTCCTCAAAACTCTGTTGACATGTGTCGGACCACGTTGATTTCTTATCCTTTCGCAAAAGGTTTGTCATTGGTTGAGCGATTTTAGAAAATCCTTCCACAAACCGCCGATAATAACCGGCTAATCCGAGAAAGCTTCGGATTTCCTTAACATTCTTCGGAGGTAACCAATCTTGGATAGCCTCCGTCTTCTGAGGATCAACATGCACTCCGTCTATTGAAATTACATGCCCGAGAAACGTCACTTCGGACATCCAGAACTCACATTTGGAAAACTTTCCATAAAGTTGCTCTCGTCTTAACACGTCGAGAACTTGATGAAGGTGAACCTCGTGCTCCTCTCGGTCACGAGAATAAATCAAAATGTCATCAATGAAGACAACAACAAACTGATCCAAAAAGTCGATGAAAACCCGATTCATTAACTCCATGAATACCGCAGGTGCATTAGTTAACCCAAACGGAATTACCACGAACTCATAATGACCATAGCATGTACGGAACGATGTCCTTGCGATATCCGACTCTCAAATTCGCAACTGATGATATCCAGATCTTAAGTCGATCTTGGAAAATACTGAAGCTCCCTGAAGTTGATCTAAGAGATCATTAATACGGGGTAGAGGATACTTATTCTTGATTGTCACCCTGTTCAACTCCCGATAATCAATACACAAGCGAAATGAACCATCCTTCTTCTTGACAAACAACACTGGTGCTCCCCACGGGGACGTACTCGGTCGGATATAACCTTTCTCGAACAACTCCTCAAGTTGATTCTTTAATTCCTGCATTTCGGTCGTGGCCAACTGGTACGGTGCCTTCGATAATGGAGACGTACCAGGCTCCAACTCAATCGTGAATTCCACATCTCTCTATGGAGGCAGACCAGGTAACTCGTCTGGAAATACATCGGCATATTCTCTCACTACCGGAATATCCGTCAACATTATTGGTGATTTCTCGGTTTTGGTCATATAGCACCAATAACCAATACACCCCTGACTGAGTAATTTCACTGCTTTCATCAAGTTAATGACCTTACTAGAATAGCCGGGATTACCTCCCTGAAAAACACATTCGACCCCATCGTCAGAAATGATAGTGACCATACGCTTACGGACACTGATGATGGCATCGTGACGATCTATCCTATCAATACCCAAGATGACGTCGTCTCTCGGTAAATCCACCACGATTAGGTCTGCTAGCCATACACGGCCATGAAGCTGAATTGGACAATTATGAATCTCATGATTCCCGATAATTCGTCTACCATCAGGAAGACCAATAACATACGGCTCACAACTAGTAGCACTACTCAGACGTAGCCTACTCAAACATGACTCAGAAATGAATGAATGCGATGCACCAGTATCAAAAAGGGTACACACAGGTTGAGATAGAATATCGAGTGTACCTGAGATCATCCGGGCCTCTGGATCGTCGGTCTTCTTCATCTCATAAATTCGGGGCTTGCTAGTCCCGGCACCGGACGCTCCCGTCTGATGGCTAAAGGCTCCACCTTTATTCGCTCCTGTCGTCTTGAACCACGCAGACTGAGTGGCCTGATTATGAACAGCTGACTGCTTCGGGGCCTGAGATGACGCCAGAGTAGGTTTGGAGTCCCTTCGGAAAAAATGGGCCTTATGCCCAGCAATCCTGATTATGACACGTGATACCGCCTCGGGCACTTGGTGCTGACATGACCAAGATCCCCACAGTTAAAACAGGTGATGGCCGAACTGGCCGCTCGGGACTGCGATTCCGCCGGTCTGGGCGCCACAGGAGGTCGCTCAGAGAAAGTAGTGCCCGCACGAGGCTTCTTGAAGGTTGTCTGACCGCCTTCAGACTGATTACGATTCTTCAATTTCTTGCTAGCAGATGAAGGTTGCTGCTTAGCAATGTCCTTAGCAGTGAGCTCATAAGTAAGAGCCTTCTCAATGAATTCGGTCAGAGTGGTGCAATTATGATTAAATAACTGCATCCGCATACGGGGTTTCAGCCTCTTGCTGAAATACTTAATCTTATCCGCCTCGGAGTGAATGATAGATGAGGCGAACAGAAGAAGTTCCTGAAATTTCTCGGCAATGGCGAGAACATCCTCGTCTGTTGAGGGGTCGGGAGTGAGTAATTCTGACAGTTTGGCCTCTCTGAGTGGGGCCGGATAATACCTCTCCATCATGAGAGTCTTGAATTGCTCCCAAGTACATGGTCCGTCGGTGTGTTTCAACGACAACCACCAAGAATGAGCGCTCTTACCCAGATAGTAAGCCGCAACTGAAACTTTGTGTCCTTCGGGACACTCTACCATAGCAAATAGCTTCTCGAAATGCTCGAGCCAATGAACAATGTCCGCCGGCTCAGATGAGCCCTCAAAAGTAGGTGGCCTTTGGCGAGAGATGTCGCCGATGATACTGCTCACATTCCTCTCTTGCCTCTGAGGTGGCCGCGGAGGAGCCTGTTGATTTTGATTAGCTGAGTTATGCATCGTCTCCATCAGTTGTGTCATCTGAGTCATTTGGGCCATCATGCCCTGCATAAAAGCGAGTGGGTCAATCCGAACACCTTCTGACTGAGCTGTGTCTCGGGTACGACTCCCCGATAGTGAATGATCACGCCCGGGTGAATGAGTGGCAGCGTCGCTGCTAGATGAGTTAGCATTATTCCTCGCATTTGCACGTGTATTAACGCGAGCTCTCGGGACTCGGCCCGCACCACGGCCTTGTCCTCCGTATCTTCTGCCTGCTCTCTCCATACTGAAGTAGGAAAGTCACATGATGATTATATCTCTCGCATGAATATCACATTGTGATTACGTCATGAAATGATGAAAATGAGCATACGCGCTCTAGCACAGTGATTACATGAATGATTAACTGAGGTGAGATGATTATCTTGAACAAGTTAACAAGATTAATGACATGATCCTCAAGATCAACAACTGAATTGTGAAATGAACTGAGTGATTAATGAGTTAACATGGTCGTCCTGATCAAAATGAATGATGATGAGGATTGTTGACTGATGAATGATGAATGAATGAGTCTTATTGCCAGAAATTATACCATGGCATTATAAATCTTACAGTTCTTTCGGTCTGATTGGCTAGGCATTTGCACAGGTCACATGTGACGCGAAAGTCCAATGATACTAGTCCGATGACGATGATTTCAAATGAGACATGACTCAGAAGGTAGTATTCAAAATCACGGTCCGATACCAACTCTGTAACACCCCAAACTAGGCGGATATTACAGTGCCGTGGACCCCCGACTGGGACCCACCAGGCGAATGAAAAGTGATGAATTAAATAATATAATTGTAGTACCGAACCACATTATATTACCAAATACTCCGATGAGGAGCTTAAGTACAATACACCAGGACAATACAGAATACTAGTATATTTTATATGAAGATAAAATACACCACCCTGAATAAATAACATCTCAAACGGAATTTGCAGCGGAATTACAAATGAAGGGAAATAAGGATGACTGAAATGACTGGGGGGCCCTAATAGTATCACTGGGACTCCTCGCCGTCAACATGCTCTTCCCGTGCCTTTGCCTTGCCGTGACCTGAAAACAATATCCCCTAATGGGGTCAGTTACACAGAACAACAATCCTCAAGGGTTGAAAATACAGAATCATGATATATCTATAGTTATGAAATATCCTTAGTTATGAATTATGCTGAAGAGGAGAATCATAGTACGCCCGTAATGTTCTGTGCAAGTGTACAAGATGAATGACCTGACACACCCGTCCTTGTACCTAATTAGTCTCACGGAGGTAATCGTTACCGTGTGCACAGTCCAATGTATCGATCCCAATCCATGACCATCGCGTGCTCGACTAAAAATTCCACACATCCGCACCCGGCCACGCAATATGAACCCAGAAGGTCATATGAACGAGAATGACCATAATGAATATCAATGAATAATAATCCGACAAAGTCAAGAATGACTCACCGAGATGAAAATAATAGTGAAGTGGTTGATAACTCAATGAAATGATTGGAACCGTCGTTCCTCTTGAATGAAGTGATTATTCAACAATTACAAGTCTCAATACGATTAATACAATAATGAATGAGTTATGATTATGAATGAACAACAACAAAAGGAATGAATATCCTTTTAACCGAGTAAGAATTAACTTACACAACACCGATGAAGAATGTCCTTCCACGAACAACGTCCTAAATGAGATGTCGGTTGCTCGAATCAACCTTGAATAACACAATTACCAGCAATCCGCTCAATAAACGAATCAAACACGATAATAACGAACTCAAAACGTCAATACGACTAAACCAAGTTCATTGGGGCATTATCTCGAATACGTTGTGGCCAATCTTCGATTGTTAACAACCAAACCTCAATTATACCAATATCAAATCCCCAAGAAGTGTTTCAAACCAACAAAACATCTTCAATATGATCAATAATCCAAAATGAATATCCAAATTCGTGATTACAACAACGATTAATCGAAAAACCCCAAATCCAACTCAATATTCAAAGTGTTCTTGGATAGTCCTTCAATAATCCATTGAATAATCATACATATCCATAATCATGCGTACTTCACTTCATACAACATGATTTTAACATCCAAGACATCATATCTCAATACAAAATCGAAATCCAAGATGTTGAAGAAATTACCTCTTGAAGATCCAACCACTTCGATCCGATGAACACGAGTTAAATCGAGTATCCAAGCATCCCAAACGAATGAAGATGATGAAAATCTAACACTCAAGTGATTGATGATGGAAAATTCCTCCCACAAACCCTCTCTCTCGGAAGTAGGATGAAGAAATGTTGAAAAATGAGCAAATCCCGTCGGTCCACCTATATAAAGCCCAAGGACGCACGACCAATCCGAACGACCAAGCGTCCGTGCGTTCGGTCATGCGTGAGGTTCCTGCCGGCTACTGCTCTTCGCGCACGAGCGCCGCACACGAGCAGCAACTCGTGCGGCCTGCTCGTGCGGCCCTGACTCGAACGCTGGGCCTCCTGCCCAGTACAGCCGCACACACGAGCACCACACCCGAGCAGTTGCTCGTGTGGCCTGCTCGTGCGGCAAAGACTCGATCACTGGGCCTCCTGCCCAGTCCAGCCGCAACACACGAGCGCCGCACACGACCGGATGCTCGTACGGCCTGCTCGTGCGGCAATGACTCGACCACTGGGCCTCCTGCCCAGTCCAGCCGCAACACACGAGTGCCGCGCATGACCAGATGCTCGTGCGGCCTGCTCGTGCGGCAATGACTCGACCACTGGGCCTCCTGCCCAGTCCAGCCGCAACGCACGAGCACCGCGCACGACCAGATGCTCGTACGGCCTGCTCATGCGGCCCTGCTCGACAAGCAATTAAGCCTAGAACGAAAGCACCGAGTACAAAAATCACAGAATTCGAGAAGTACGGGGCAAAAGTACGAGTATGATAAATATTACGCCGAACGGTGAACACAATTGAATGAGTATGAATGATGAATGATTATTACTGAATGAAAATCACTGAGTGACAATTACTGATTGATAATTACTTAATAAAAATGACTGAATTACAACCGGGTATTACAAGTAATGGCAAATGAAATGTGGAAATAACCTCGACAAAAAAAAGACTGGATGTGCCAATCCCAACCACATGGAACGAACTTGATGTAAGACCCCAAATCTCATAAGGGACATTACGCATCGTAGAACCTACACAAGGTCTACCAGACTATCACATGACATATAACCCACAAAAGAAATCTCATAGGACACATTAATAATAGTAAAATAGGGTCGTGGCCTCGGCCATAATATCTTAGTTAAACATCATAAAGCATAAGGTAACACAAGTTCATTACCCACGCACGGGACTTTAAAAATATTCATAAAACAACCAGAGTAACTCCGACACCAAGGTAAACATGGTAATAAAACATCTAACATAGACTCGAGCCTCATCATCATGTTGGGCCATCCTTTGCATGCATGTCCCATGTCGGCTCCTCAGCTAGACCGATACCTGAAATGCATAAGACGCATTTCCCCCATTTAAGGGGTTAGCATTCGAATAGCTAGTACAAGTACACAATTACACTACATTATATACAGATACGATTCAACACAGTCATCTCATTTAGAAAAAATTTGAAAAATTATATTCTGGAATATTCTATTGACATCAAAACACTGAATCATCTCATATCAATATCACAACCATCCACACTTGGTAACCCGTGGCCATACCCCTTAGTATCGACCCCCAGACGCCCCGACGAATGCTCCAGGTGGGAAACCACTTCCACAGCCGTACCCCTTAGTATCGGCCCCCAGAGGTCCCGTCTAACCATCCCCGGGTGGAAAAGCAACAACACACACACGATATCATAATTCATCATTCGTATCACAACTGTAACACACATAACGAAATGTAATACATGTACTTGCCTTGAATAATATGACTCAAAGGAAATGCCGAAAGGAAAGGTTTTGGTTCGAATAATCTTCACAAATTCACTCCTATCACAATAACGATATACGATCAACCTCAATATTGAGGAATCGCAAGGATTCATCCTAGTTCTACCCATTGGGACAATTCATCGGTCACTACGAAGTCATAATCGATTCCAATCTATTAACGGAGAAAACCTTGAAGTCTAATCCGTTAAACTATAATGAAATTAAGGGATTACGATTACATAATCGTAATCTAACAACTTCTCAAAGCTAAATCGGATTCAAAGGGTAAAATCATGCCAAAATCCCGAAATTTCCAAAAACTAGGGTTCTAAGAATATACCTCAATTTGAAGGCGAAACCTCTGATGATATGATGATAGGGCGATGATAGAAATTTCCAAAAACTAGGGTTCTAAGAATATACCTCAATTTGAAGGCGAAACCTCTGATGATATGATGATAGGGCGATGATATAATGCTTGAACAAACTTCTCCAGCGGAGTTTGGGTGGAAAACGGACGATTTCTAGTATGATGGATCGCTCCCGCCGCACAAGAAGGAGAGGAAGGTGAAAAATGAAGAAAAAGGTTGCTGCCCAGTTTAAAAACTGGGCGGGTGTTATGACCGTAACACCTATACCATTAAGGTAGTAATGGTATTCACGACCTTACTGACCAAAATACACAACTACGTTACGGCCGCTACAATAAGAACATTACGGCCGTAATGCACCGTAATGCATGACATCTAACGGCTGTAACTCAGCCCTGGCAGCAGGTCAGGCTGATGTGAAAACAATGATTCGACAACAACCAGAATGAATGTACAAGGGATGAAACTGTAATAACCGTGTATTTTGCGTGTCATTTTGGATTTATCTTGCTGTATTGTGACTAGTTGAATTTGAAGTACATGAGGACTATTATTGGTATATTCATGGTTGATAATCATGGAATTTGGTGATTTTCGGATTTTGTTCGTTTTGGCCAATTTTCGTGAATTTTATGCTGGAAGCAACAGTAGCGCGCGCTAGACTGTATTTCTAGCGCACGCTATCAGCGGGTAAGTAGCGCACGCTATCCCTTTGAGTAGCGTACGCTAGGCCTGCTGGGCAGTGAGGCCTGGAGAGTTTTCTGGACTCTGGAGTGGGGCGTTAGTAGGGGTGGCATTTCGGAACCGAAAATCGTAAACCGAACTGAAAAAACCTGAAAAAAAGAACCGAAAAACCAAAACCGAAGAAGACCGAACCTAAAAACAAAAAAACAGAACCGAACCGAAGTAATTTGGTTCGGTTCTCGGTTCGGGGTCGGGCGGAACCGAACCGGACCGAAATGGACCGAAGTCAAATTTCAGCATACTAAAATGACCTTGTTTTTGTGAGTTTGGTGTGTTTCCAATTTTAGTATAATTCGTTTTCCTTTTGTAAGACCCTCATGAATTTTTTATTCAATTAATTTAGGTTGAGAGAATGAGCTACTATGATTTACGATTGTTATATATTTTGAGATATTTGGAAATTATCATGCAACTCTAGCTTTTATCTTGAACATATATATAACTCTTGTTGGCTTGTTGTTATATATAACTTATTCTATTGCATATAATATTTGAATTTATATTGTGAAGGACCGAAAAAACATCAAACCAAATCGAAACCGAACCGAATATTTATAAAACCGAACTTAACCGAACCGAACTTCAAAAAGAACCGAACCAAACCGAAACCGAATATGTGGTTCGACTCTCGGTTTCGGTAAAAAACCGAACCGAATGGAACCGAGTCCACCCCTAGGCGTTAGCGCACGCTATGGTCAGACTAACGTACGCTATTTCATCGCTCTAGCGCACGCTATTATTAGGTTAGCGCGCGCTGAGTCGGCAGGGCAGTGAGGACAGATTGTTCTGGACTGCGGGCGATAGCAGGTAGCGCACGCTATGTTCCGGGTTTAGCGCGTGCTAGTCATACTCGATAACGCGCGCTAATGTTTCTGAGTAGCGCGCGCTACCGAAGTCAGATAGTAGGTTCTGTACTGCCTGTCTAGCCCATTAGCGCACGCTAATTTTTAGCCTTAGCGCGCGCTAGTTTCTCCCCAGTATATATACGCTGGGCATGTTTTAAATCGTCATTTTCATTCCCTTCTTCTCCTTCTCCAGCGGCTGAGCAGTCTTGGGCATAGAAACTGCAGATTTTGGTCGGATTTCTTCATCCAACAATAACTTTGAGTTCCTAACACCAAGTTATCAATATCTCATCAACTTTCACCGTCCAAATCAAGGTAAAATCCACTGGAACCCTAATTCTTCATATTTTGGGGGTTTTGTTGAGATCTTCGATTTTAATCTATTTTGTCTCAGATTTGTGCTAGATTATGATGTTGTAATCATAATCCTTCGTTTTTCTCCAAGATTTGCGGAGTAAATCCTTAATTATCCTCCGTAGTATGAATTCGAGCTATGTTGTCTTCGTAGTGTTTGAATAAAGGTCACTAAGGGCAAAACTTAGGGTTAATCCTTCCGTTTTCGTAGTATGGTATTTGATTCGGTATTTTGTTGTACTAGGATCGAATCGTTGAAGGGGTTCGGACCGTACATCTTTCCGTTCATTATTATCGTATCGTTTCCAACCAAGGCAAGTACATTGATTGCGTTTATTGTACTTCGTGTGAATATGTAAAATATGATCTTGAGAAAATATTTGATTTGTGCCATGTATTTATTGAGCTTGTGTGAGCCAAGTAAAACCAGCGAGGGTCCCCTGGGATCCTGTTAGACTTCGATTTCTACGGATCACTCGGTTGGGTTGTACACTGGGGAGGGCCTGACGAGGACTCTCCGGGGTGTGTATTCCGTATGGGTACAGGGCCAGTACAACTCGGGAGGTTATATTGTGATGATGGTTATGGCATTATATTCCGGAATATTTGTGATGGCACTGTGAATTCTGTTGAATATTCATTGGTTGTACATTTTCTGTAATCGTTGTACTTGCACCAGTATTTTTGCTGACCCCTTCGGGGGTGGATATATTTGTTGTATATTCAGGTTCAGGTCCAGTAAGGGAGCCAGCACAGGGTGGATACGAGTTTGGTGGGCAGTCTTGATATCGTGCATTATTCCGAGTCGATGGTCGTATTGTGAAAGTCATGTTTGTGTTTTGTTTTGTACTCGCGCGGGTACTGTCATGTGTTGTCATTAAGTTGTTTTTATTGTGGATGGTGCGGTTATATCCGCTGTGGATTGTTGTATCAGTTACGATCCTTCAGGACAAGGTGTTATTTGGTTTTGTAATTTATGTCGTGTTGAAAACAGTTTGTCCTTTTTACTAAGTGAATGTTGTGGTTTGTTGATTTTAATGAGTTTTATGTACATTCGGCACTGTAATGTCACCGTATATCACGGGGGATGTTACAAAAGATGGAATCGGAGCCTTAGGTTTATGGATACCTAGGTTGTCGGTGTTTTTGGGTCTGTTAAATTGAGTTAGTTGTTGTCTACGATATCATTGGCATGCTACCATCTCGTGTTGCCTGTGCTGGAAGACTCTTCGGATGTTGGTTGTTTCTTTCCTTCGGAAATAATTACCTTAATATTGTGCAATCTATTATTGTAATCGTTTCCTTGTTGAACCATTCTTATTCCTCAGTATGCCGAGAGGTAGAGCTATTCGCCAATGCGGTCGTGGCCGAGGCCGTGGCAGAGTAGTAGTGTCTGAATCCGAGAGGTTCGTTTCAGAATCGGCATCTCGTTCTGTGACTAGATCAGACCCGATCCCTTCGGGAGGTTCAGACGGAGGTTCGGAGGCCGAAGTACCTTACGTTCTGCAACAAGTCGTCACACAGGTGCACCAACTGGCCCAAGTGGTGCAGAATATTAATATTGGCAGGACGATTGAAGATCGGTGGCTTCAGGAAGTTATGAAGATGAACCCTCCCAGATTCGATAGTTCCGGAGATGAGAACAAGTGGGATCATTGGTTAGTCGAGCTGGAAAAGATCTTTGACGGTATTGGTTGCCCTGAAGCCAAAAGAGTCCCGATTGCTCAATATCTGACGGTTGATGACGCGTCGGACTGGTGGAGAGCTGTTAAGCCCAGAGACCGTGACGTCACTTGGGAAGAATTTAAGGAACTAATGGAAGCTCAGTATTGTCCAGCGCCGGTACAATTAGCAAGAGTTAGTGAATTTTTCAGAGCACAACCCGAGGACGTTCCCATTTCCGAAGCAATCAAGACATACAACAAGCAGTTAGTGTATGTCCAAGATCGAGTTAAGGATGAGATAGACAAGATACTTCACTTCGACGCAAGGATGAAACCGGAGGTCCGAAAGTATATGGCGGGCCTTGGGTGTACTACTTTGAGGGAATATCAGGACAGAGTGCTTGCTTACTAGATGGTGTCAGTTCCGGCTCCTACGGTTTCGAGTACGAAGAAACCAAAATTTTCTGGTAGTTTTCGAGGCAGCGGATCGCGTAAACCTCAACCCTCTGTGCAATCTTCCGTTGGTCCTCCGCAACCCAGTGGAGGAGTGCCGAAAGTTTGTTTTAATTGTGGAGTTCCTGGCTATATCAATTCTCATTGTTCATCGCGCCCTGTAACTTGTTTTACGTGTGGAAAGCCGGGATATTGGGCGTCTGAGAGCGAGTATAATCCTTGCCAAGCCATCCCCAGTTCCTGCAGGCACCGTCTCGAGTCAGCCAACTACGAGTGTTGGACGTGGTAGAGGCAAGATCGAGCATAAGGATGCATCTAGCATTGGATCAGTCCCACTCCGATTGTATGAGATGAGGCGAACCGATGACGTGGGGGCTGCAACTACGTCAGGTATTGTCTATATTCGTGCGCACCTGGTATATGTATTATTTGATTCTGTAGCTACACATTCCTTTATATCATTGTCTTGTGTGAATCGTTTGGGTCTTATTGGTCTCTCTTCATGTGAACCTTTTGTCGTTGGACTACCAAGTGGGGAAAGGATAGTTGGGGATCGAGAGATTATCAATTGCCCTATAACCATCGGTGGTAGAGATTGGCCATCTGACTTGATTGTTATTGATATGAAGGGAGAATATTTAATTCTAGGTGATAGCTGGTTAGATCATCATGGGGCAGTAATGGATTATCGTCGAAAGAAAATTTCGATCATTGATCAGGATGGCGCGGAGTATATTTTTGAAGGACAGAAACCCGGTAGTACTGGGAACATTATTCGAGCCATGAAAGCTGTGAAATTGTGGAACCAAGGTTGTACCGGTTATTGGTGTTACGCAATGAAGACAGAAGCTGGCGGAGTTCAATTAGCTTCTATTCCAATTGTGAACGAATTTCCAGATGTATTTCTGGATGATTTGCCGGGATTGCCACCACATCGTGAAGTGGAGTTCGTCATCGAACTAGGGCCCAATGCGGCGCCAATATCTAAGGCACCATACAGAATGGCCCCATCGGAAATGTTAGAATTGAAGAAACAATTGGGTGAATTGCTGGACAAAGGTTATATTCGGCCTAGTGTGTCGCCATGGGGTGCACCGGTATTGTTCGTACGGAAGAAAGATAAATCCTTACGGTTATGTATTGACTATCGTGAGTTGAATAAACTCACTATCAAGAACAAGTATCCGTTGCCAAGGATCGATGATCTATTTGACTAATTACAAGGGGCTACGGTTTTCTCCAAGATTGACTTGAGGTCAGGATATTACCAACTGCGAATTCGAGATTCGGATATCTCCAGGTCGGCATTTTGAACGAGGTATGGACATTACGAATTCGTAGTTAAGCCATTCGGTTTAACAAATGCTCCGGCAGTATTTATGCAGCTTATGAATAAAACCTTTATCGAATATCTCGATAAATTTGTGGTGGTGTTTATTGATGATATCTTAATCTATTCCAAAAGTGAGACGGAGCATGCCGAACTTGAGGATTACGTTAGGTATTTTGAGGGCTGATAAGCTTTATGCTAAATTTTCTAAGTGCGAGTTCTGGCTTAGAGAAGTTGCTTTTCTGGGATACATCATATCAGCCGATGGTATTCGGGTAGATCCTCAGAAGGTTAAATCGGTTTTAGCTTGGGAACCCCCAAGGAATGTTAAGGAAGTTTGGAGTTTATTGGGGTTAGCTGGTTATTATCGTCGATTTGTCGATGAATTCTAGAAAATTGCTCGACCACTCACCCGGCTTTTGCAGAAGACACAATATTTTGAGTGGAGTGATGAATGTCAGAAGATTTTTGACGAGTTGAAAAAGCGGTTGACTACGTCACTGATCCTAGCCTTACCGCAAGGAATGGAAGGTTTCGTTATTTATAGTGATGCCTCTAAACAAGGATTGGGGTGTGTGTTGATGCAAAATGAGAGAGTAGAGGCTTATGCGTCTCGACAATTAAAGCCATACGATATGAATTGCCCAACCCACGACCTGGAGCTAGCCGCGGTGGTATTTGCGTTAAAAATTTGGAGGCATTATTTGTATGGTTCTTCTTGTCGAGTGTATACGGATCATAAGAGCTTGAAGTATATATTCACTCAAAAGGAGCTTAATATGCCGATGGTTGGAATTGCTTAAAGATTACGATCTTCACATTCTTTACCATCCAGGTAAAGCAAACGTCGTTGCCGACGCGTTAAGCCGCAAGTCAGTCATGTTTCAGAAGTTGGAACTACTTACCATTCAACCGAAGCTCAGACGAGATTTGATTGATTTGCAAATCGAAGTTTGGCCTCATAGAACCCAAGGACAGTTGCGTTTCCTTGAGATTTCGTCCTCCGTGATGGAAGATATTAAGTCCAAACAGTTAGATGATCTCTCAATTGTGCAACTTCGGGAAGACTGGGTTAAAGGAAAAGCTCCTGGATTCTTAATCGATGAAGACGGAGTTCTTTGATTTCGAGGTAGAACTTGTGTACCTAATCGGGATGATCTCAAACAAGTGATTTTGGATGAAGCACATTTTACTCTGTACTCGATTCATCCGGGTATGAGTAAAATGTATAAGGACTTGAAGAACAAATTTTGGTGGCCGAACATGAAGAAAGATGTAACGGAGTTCGTGTCGAAATGATTGCCTTGTCAGCAGGTTAAAGTGGAGCATTAGAGACCTGCCGGTAAATTGCAACCGTTACCAATTCCGGAACGGAATTGGGAAGATGTAGCGATGGATTTTATTGTGGGAATGCCAAAGACGCGAACTGGAGTGAATATGATTTGGGTAATCGTTGATTGACTAACCAAATCCGCACATTTTCTAGGCATTAGAGATACTTGGGGACCGGAGAGGTTGGCTCGGTTATTCATTGCGGAGATTGTGAGACTCCATGGTACCCCAAAAAGTATAGTGTCTGATCACGATGGGCATTTTGTGTCACATTTCTGGCAAGCAGTACATCGAGCAGTCGGTACCAAACTGAATTTCAGCACCGCTTATCATCCCCAGACAGACGGACAGTCAGAGAGAACGATCCAAACGCTGGAAGACATGTTGAGGGCTTGTGCGTTGGATTGGAAAGAAGATTGGGAGACTCATTTAGCATTGATTGAATTTGCGTATAATAACTGTTGGCATAGTTTGATTGGGATGGCTCCGTTTGAAGCATTATATGGAAGATAGTGTAGATCGCCAATCTATTGGGACAAACCGTACGAGTTACTTGGAGTAGAACCGGACTTGGTGGTTCAAACACGGGAAAAAGTCTCAATTATTCGGCAAAGGTTGTTGACCGCTCAGAGTCGACAAAAGTCATATGCCGACGTTAGAGTTCCAGGTGGGAGACCATGTGTTGTTGAAAGTATCGCCGACTCGTGGAGTTCTTCGGTTTGGTAAGAAGGGGAAGCTTAGTCCTCGTTATATTGGTCCCTTCGAGATCCTGGACAAGGTAGTTGATGTAGCTTATCGACTAGCGTTGCCTCCAACACTTAGCCATGTTCATAATGTATTCCATGTTTCGCAATTGCGCAAGTATGTTCCCGATCCCAGCCATGTTATTGACCACCAAGGGATTGAAGTTAATGAAGATGTCACATATGAAGAACAACCGGTATCCATATTGGAGCGCCGAGTGAAACAGTTGCGACGGAAAGTGATTCCGTTGGTTAAGGTCCAATGGTCTAAACATGGAGTTGAGGAAGCCACCTGGGAGACCGAAGAATATATGCGTGCCCGTCACGCTAAGCTTTTCGAATCTTAAGTTTCGGGCCGAAACTTCTTTTTAGGGGGTAAGGGTGTAATAACCGTGTATTTTACGTGTCATTTTGGATTTATCTTGCTGTATTGTGACTAGTTGAATTTGAAGGACATGAGGACTATTATTGGTATATTCATGGTTGATAATCATGGAATTTGGTGATTTTCGGATTTTGTTCGTTTTGGCCGATTTTCGTGAATTTTATGCTGGAAGCAACAGTAGCGCGCGCTAGACTGTATTTCTAGCGCACGCTATCAGCGGGTAAGTAGCGCACGCTATCCCTGTGAGTAGCGTACGCTAGGCCTGCTGGGCATGTAATATCCGGATTTATTACTGTGTATTTCATATGTATTCAAACCCTGTATTATTCGGATTTGTGGTTTTGATTATTGGAGTATGATATTTCTTGCATTGGCATCCTTGTACTTAAGTATAACAACATGCAAATTTTCTCATGCAAACTCGTGATAGTGCACGCTAAGAATGTAGCTTAACGCGCGCTATCGGTTATTACTAGCGCACGCTACGTATGTAGGAGTTGCGTGCGCTAGACACTGAATTATTGAGGTAGGCGGCTAGCACATGCGCCAACCGGGACATGGGTCCAGATAAGATTCCCGCGGACGAACCTGGACAGAACTAGAGTCAACGCTTATTAGCGCGCGCTAAGCATGTATTGTAGCGTGCGCTAATTAGCTAAAGTGCAGAATATTATAAATGGGACAACAACCCATTTTGGCTTACATTTCCTTCGTCCATTCTTCATTCTTGAGAGGCCAGAGAGATATAATCATCCTTCTAACACCCTTAGAACACATCTTATTGATCCTTGAAAATTGGTTATCACTTGTGAGTGATCATTGAAGAGAAGTAACACCTTAGAGTGGCACATAACCAACCGGAGTCGGATTCTACCTTGTGGTTTAGTGATTTCGTCATATTAAGGTATGTTGATTCTATCTTCAACTCTAGATTCGTGTTATGGAGAATTAGATGATCATGTTAGCAAATATTGATCTTCTTGGATGAATTATCCAAAGTACATCATGTTTGGAATATTGAGATGAATAGGCCTTAAGTACCTTGATTATGAACATCATGATTCGAATCTTATTACAATGAACAAGTAGAGGAAGCTTCTATCATTGGTAATCCGAATCTAGTAGGTGTTTATATAACAATCATGGACTTGACTTTTACATCATGATTGTTAGTCGAATCTATAAGGTTGATCATGGAAGGATTTATTTTGTAAAGATGGAACATTATTCAAACTTCAGAGTGATAGTTTTCATTGATATAAAGGTGTCGATATCAACCGTTAAGCCTTCCGATTTATCGCATGAAGAATTGTATTTGAAATGGATTATGATTTCATAATAGTATACATATTCTTGAATCCGAAGTTGTTGTTATCCGTAAGATCATTCATAACCATATGAACACGATATTCATGGAGGTAACATGAATTAACACTAAAGATTTCATTTGGTTTGATCATGTTGAGATCAGTTCACTGCCCAGTAGTAAACTGCCGTGCACAGTTAGCGCACGCTAAGCTATGTAGATTAACGTGCGCTATCGAGCATGAGTTAACGTACACTACGTTTGGTACTTAACGTACGTTAGGCCATCATACGAGTCAGTCGGCTGATCAGTGAGGTACTGACCATGCATAGTTAGCGTACGCTAGGCTTTGTTGTTTGCGTGCGCTATCGAGCAGACTTAACGCACGCTACATAGAGTACATAGCGTGCGCTAAGAAGTTCAGGCAGATTACATTTTATGAGCTTTTGGCCGTAAATAGAATTGTTAGACATTCGTACGATGTGAGATAAATCCTATATTATTTATTTTGTTAAGGTTCGAGCTTGTTACGTGATTGGATGAGGGGGACGACTTTCGAGTGTTCGTTTTCATGGAAGTATTGTTCTTGTCTTCGAATCGAGGCAAGTACCTTATTTGTTTTATGTATTGATGTTATACATATTGTCGTGTATGTATGTTGTCGTTGTATGTCGACCTCGCGTTGGTCCGACGGGATCATCGGGGGATCTATGCTAGCGTGCGCTGGATCATCGGACGAGTTTTTCCACCATGGGTTGGTCTGACGGGATCATCGTGGGTTCTAGGCAGTGAACGCTGGATCGTCGGAATTACCATGTGTATGTTATGATATCTTGTTGTGATTATCAGTTGTGTATGTCATTTATGAGTTTCTCGTAGGAGAAGACTCGTTGGTATTCTTATCGTTTACGTTATTATTCCTCATGAGATATGAATAATATGTTGTGGTACTTGTACTAGCATCGTTGTGCTAACCCCTTCGGGGGTGAACATTTTGTTTATGTTCAGGATCCAGGAGAGAGGGAAAACAACCACTGGAGCTGCATGACGACGAGGGTGCAGAGTGATGTTCCGGCCGGGTGTATTTGACTATTGTTTGTTGATTATTTCAATAAATACTCGAGTACGTAGTCGTTTATGATGAATTTGAATTTGGTGATGTATTAATAAGTTTCCGTTGAATAATTGTATTTTCAGTGTTGTCATAACTGTCGTATCTTAATTCAGTTACTTCCATTTATTTGTACCTGTTAAGGTCTGTTCAATTCTTCAGCCTTGTAAATCCTTATGTAAAGGATTTACGGCGCTGTAATATTCCTGAATTTATCGGGGGTATTACAGAATATGGTATCGGAGCTAAAATTATGGATATCTTGGCCGTTGGGTTAAAATAGGGGTCATTTATGTCTTTTGAAGTAACCAGCCGTGAATAACATCACTGTACTGCCTACGTCTTCGTGCGGGCGGTGGTTGTAAGTTCCTAAACTCTATCTCGTCCTTTACATGTTATATTTCATTGTACTTGAGCATTCGAACAATATTGTTTCCTGTATGTTGAGTATTTATGCTTACAGTATGTTGAGAGGCGGACGTGGACGTGGTCGCGGTCGTGGACGCGGGCGAAGAAATGCTGAAAGGGAAGCATCGCCTTCTAATCAGGCCAGTCATAGCTCAGGCGAGCCACAGAGATCTATCAATAACGAACCGGAACCTGCTGTACCAGAAATCCTTCGTCAGGGGGAGAACCAGATGACTCAATTCGCCCAGGTCGTGGACCAAATGCAAGTGGCGGTGGGACTACAGCAGGGAGAGGGACAGCAAGGGATCCCGGACATGGGAAATCGAGGTGATCGATGGCTGCAAGAGGTGGCGAAGATGCAACCACCCAAATTCGATGGCATTTCTGAGACTCCCACCTGGGACCATTGGTTGAAGGAACTGGAGAAAATCTTTGCCGGAATTAACTGCCCAGGCGACCGGAGAGCCTCTATCGCTCAATATCTGCTGATAGGGGAAGCGTCCGAATGGTGGAAAGACATCCGGCCTGCAGACCATGATGCTGATTGGACAGAGTTTAAATTGATGATGGAAGCTCAGTACTGCCCTCGTCCTGTGAGGGAAGCCAAGGTTCGGGAGTTTTTCTCCGCTCAGCCTTCAGATGTTCCAGTATCGCAGGCAATTAAGACGTTTAACCAACAGCTGGCATTTGTTCGACATCTGGTCAGAACAGATGCAGAGATAATGATCCATTTCGATATGAGGATGAAACCAGAAATCCAGAGGTACATATCCGGTTTTGAATGTACCACACTCCGTCAATATCAGGATAAGGCGTTGGCATATGAGACCAAGGAAGCAGCTATAGAGAAATTTTCGGAAGCCAAGAAGCATAAAGTCTCTGGTACTTTTACAGAGCACAAGAACAGTGGGACCCGTAAGGCCCAGTCATCCTTTCACTCTTTCAAGAAACCTCCGCACCCAGTTAAGAGCGGAAAGAACTTCGGAGCAACATCAACCATGACAGATGTCACCAGGAAATGTTTTAACTGCGCCCAGACGGGGCACTATCGACGGAATTGCCCCATACCTGCCGTGATTTGTTTTGATTGTGGACGAGAGGGACATCGGCAGTGTTCTGTGAAGAGGCTACAAAGTCTTTTAGAGCCCGTACCCCACAGCCAGTCCAAAAGGAAGCAAGTATCCAACGGACGCAGCAGAGTGTTCAGATGCCTCAGAATTTTGGCCGCGGGCGAGGCAGAGGACAGTGGGACCGAAAGGGTACATCGAGTGCCGGATCTGCTCCCCCACGTCTGTACGAGATGAGGAGGACAGATGATCAGGATCTTCTTTGTCGCGCCAGTGCTTATCCGAGATCCTTTCCTAGCCAGTTAGCGTTTTATTCGATACAGGAGCTACGCATTCTTTTATATCCTTGTCTTGTGTAAATCGTTTAAATATTTCCGGTTTTCATGCTTGTGAACCTTATGTTGTTGGTTTACCGAGTGGAGAGAGGATTGTTGGGAACTTAGAAACCAGAAATTTCCCTGTATCATTTGGAGGCAGAGAGTGGCTCTCAAATTTGATTGTAATAGAAATGCAAGGAGACGACCTGATACTCGGAGACGATTGGCTTAATCGATATAGAGCAATTGTAAACTACCGAATGAGGAACATCTCGTTGATCACTGACGATAGTTCCGAAATTCTATTTGAGGGATGGAAACCGGGAGGCTCAGGAAAATTGATTAAGGCGATGAAAGCTGTCAAATTGCTGAAACAGGGATGTACCGGATACTGGTGCTATGCAATGAAGAAAGAAGACGAAATTTTGGAACTTTCATCCATTCCTGTTGTGAACGAATTTCCAGATGTATTTCCTGACGAGTTACCTGGACTACCTCCACGAAGGGATGTAGAATTTACCATTGAGCTGGAACCCGGAGCTACACCAATTTCTAAGGCGCCGTATCATATGGCACCTACTGAGATGTATGAACTGAAAAAGCAGCTGGAGGAATTACTAGACAAAGGCTATATCCAGCCAAGCGTATCGCCCTGGGGAGCGCCAGTTCATTTTGTCCGAAAGAAGGATGGATCGCTTCGACTGTGTATCGATTATCGAAAACTGAACAAGATGACGATTAAGAACAAGTATCCGTTGCTACGGATTGATGACCTATTCGACCAGTTGCAAGGAGCAACAATATTTTCTAAAATCGATCTGAGATCAGGATACCACCAACTGAGGATTAAGGAATCTGATGTTCCAAAGTCAGCATTCAGAACTCGCTACGGACACTATGAGTTTATAATGATGCCGTTTGGTCTCACTAATGCACCTGCTGTATTCATGCAGTTAATGAACCGAGTGTTTATTGAATATTTGGATAAATTTGTGGTCGTGTTCATTGATGATATTCTGGTGTATTCTAAGAGCCCGGAAGAACATGCGCAACATTTGCGGATTGTATTAGAACTTTTGAGAAGCGAGTAACTGTACGCCAAACTCTCTAAGTGTGAATTCTGGCTAAAGGAAGTAATGTTCCTCGGCTATGTGGTATCAGCTAAAGGAGTCCGAGTAGATCCTCAGAAGATCGAAGCGGTTTTGGATTGGAAGCCCCCATAGAACGTGAAAGAAGTCCGAAGTTTCTTAGGACTTGCTGGGTATTATCGTCGGTTCGTGGAAGGGTTTTCCAAAATTTCCCGCCCACTTACTCGACTCCTGCAGAAAACTCAAAATTTGAGTGGAACGAGTCGTGTCAGACTAGTTTTGATGAATTGAAGAGGAGATTAACGACAGCACCAATTTTATCACTTCCACAGGGGACTGGAGGATTCATAGTTTACAGTGACGCTTCGAACCAAGGACTCGGATGCATATTGATGCAGAATGACAAGGTGATCGCTTATGCTTCACGACAGCTGAAACCTTATGAAGTGAATTATCCAACACATGATTTAGAGCTTGCAGCAGTGATTTTTGCTTTAAAGATCTGGAGGCATTATCTGTACGGGACTCACTGTCAGATCTTTACGGATCACAAGAGTCTCAAATACATCTTCAGTCAAAAAGAGTTGAACATGCGGCAAAGAAGATGGTTTGAGCTGATCAAGGACTATGACTTGGAGATTTTGTATCATCCAGGTAAAGCGAATGTAGTGGCCGATGCACTCAGCCGCAAGGATGTTTCTATTCAGATGCTGAAGACGCTGACCTCCCAAATTAGCCTTCAACGGGAGATGATTCGAGAAGGAATTGAAGTGTGGTTACAAAGAATCCAAGGTCAACTGTGCGTGATGGAAATAACTTCGTCATTAACCGAAGAAATCAAATCTAGACAGGCAGATGATCCTCTGATGATTCGGTTACGTGATGAAGTGATCAAAGGGAAGGCCCCCGGATTCGTAATCCATGATGATGGAGTTTTGAGATTTCAGAACCGACTGCACCGATGTCGATGTTCAAAGCATAATTATGAAGGAAGCTCATAGTTCGCCTATTCTATCCACCCGGCACCAGAAATGTATAAGGACTTGAAACAGAATTTCTGGTGGGGCAACATGAAGAAAGATGTAACGGACTATGTTTCGAAATGCTTGACTTGTCAGCAGGTTAAGATCGAGCATCAACGGCCTGCCGGAATGTTGAAGCCGCTCCCGATTCCTGAGTGGAAGTGGGAGGACATATCGATGGACTTTATCACTAGTATGCCGAGAACCAAGACTGAAATGAACATGATTTGGGTGATAGTTGATCGTTTAACCAAATCAGCTCATTTTCTAGGCATTAAGGACACGTGGGGACCAGATAGGTTGGCGCGAGTATTTATTTCGGAGATAGTTCGATTGCATGGTACGTCGAAGACCATTATTTCTGATCGAGACGGCCATTTTGTGTCTCACTTTTGGAAAGCAGTTCATAAGGCCTTGGGGACCGAATTGAACTTCAGTACAGCTTATCACCCTCAGACTGACGGATAATCCGAGAGGACCATTCAAACAGTGGAGGATATGCTGAGGGCTTGTGCTTTAGATTGGTCAAACGATTGGGAAGTTCATCTACCATTGATTGAATTTACCTACAACAATACACTACGCCATATATGGGCTTCAGTCACACCTAAAAAAGTGTGTTCACAGCCCAAAAAGTGTTGGTAAAAGAAAAAAACAGGCTACGGCTACACTTTGACCAAATTTGAGGGTGTTACAAAAATGGCCGCTACCATAGGGGTCTACGCTAACACTTTTATAGTTTCTCGTAACACTGCGAAAAAGTGTAGTCAGAGACCACGTGCCAACACTTTTTGGTTCTATTCCTACACCTTAAGAGGTGTTGTTGTAGACCTATGCCAACACCGTTATCTATGTGGTGACACCATTAAAAGTATAGCTGTAGACCTATGGCTACACTTGTATAGTACTACTGTAACATAAAATTGTGGAACACTTAGATATTGTTGGCAACACCTTTTATCATTATGGCTACACTTGTTTCTTAAACAATTTAATATCTTTGGCTACACTATATTATTCTTTTTCCAACACGTAAAGAGTTTTTGGGGTCAATGGCTACATTTTCGCAGGTCTTTTATCAACACTCTAAATGATAAAAATCAACCCATGATATTTAAAAAAAGAGTTACCCATTAAAAATAAATTCAAACATCCCAAAACATAAAAGGTTATCAAATAACCATCCAAATACATAAACCATCCAAAATAACTATATAAATCCAAAACGAATATAAGGATGTCAAGGATCCTATGCCAAAACAAGAGTCTAGAACTTCGGAATAATAATCGACAGAAAAATCATTGTCCACTTGTAGCTCTTCGAATATACCTAAGCCATCCATCGGATTACCGTGCGCCTTGTCAACTTTGAATAGCAAAATCCCCGTCTGTTTTCAACAACCAACAAGTCCCCACCGTTAATACTATTTTCCGGAGCTACTTCGCCCACCATCTATCACCAAGTTTATGTGATCCAGTTTCGTGCGATTGCTTGGTTACGGTAAAAACACCATCCCGAAGTTAACATTTTCCTTGTTCACACCGATACTAGTTTCTTTAACTAGTGTGTCCTTGACGCTTGCTATTAGGGGCAGAGCCGAGACGAGTTTTAAATTAACCTCAATATTGGATATTGATCCATTTTCTTCCATCACTGGTCTTGGTTGAGAATCACCACCATCAACATCTTCCAAGGCAAAATCATAATCAAAAAACACATACAAAATTTCAGTTAGCAAGTTAATAAGAGTCATCTCATGCATATATAAATCATAACCCTTATTCTAACATAAATAAGTCAACAGAGGCCCACAAAGCAAATAAAGAAAAGCAATTCACAAGAAGGATAAAGAACCCAAAGCCATAGCAAATGTTTTATTTCATCGAATGAGCTAAACACATTTTTGTTTCTGTTATCAACACTCTTCCAAGGAAAAGAAGAAATCCCATGTGAGAAGAATAAATCAACTCTACTCATTTTCCCACTTTAACTTCTAATCAACCAAGTACAACAATGATTTTCTTCCAAAGAAACGTGTGTACACACACACAATACCTACATACAGAGAGAGAGAGAGAGAGAGAGAGAGAGAGAGAGAGATCAAAAGTTCAAATTGAAAATTTGAACGGATAACTAACCAAGAATCGGAAACGAAACGGAGTTTTCTGTAATACCTTGAATTTGGAGCTGGGAAGAGCTGTAATACCTTGTCGATTATTATTCCGAAGTTCTATCACTCTTTATAAGTAAATTACTAATGCCACAGAACTAGTCTTTCATATAATTCAAAAGATAAAATATCAACGTATGGCGGTGAAAAAATAATTATCAAAATCTGTTCATCAGCAACAACATTGTAAGTGGTGTACCTTTCACAAAGTTTATACAACTCTACAGACAACTTATTTTCATACAGCTCTACTCAAGATACTCAGCTAAAGCATGAATTTCGAATACTGAACAAATTAACTTCTAAAAAACACGATATGAAGCCTGCTAAGCAAATATCAACTGTTCATGGGAGTAGCAAAGACACAGATGACAAAAACAAATAAGAACGTAGATCAACATAGAAACAAAGATCGGTGAAGAGAACGACAAGAATCGTCGTGGAAAAAGCGAAAGTAAACTCTGCTGAGCAAATGTTGCTTCTTCAATTGCAGCAGCACAAGACTTCTAGATCGAAAAGTCGATGAAACCGCATATCCAGTCCCATAATACTTTTTGCATAGGCAACTCAAGAATGCCCGATTTCCTCCAAAGTAGTACCAATAGGTTTTATATTGTAAACCAACGAAATTGTCATATAAAAAGAAATCAATACAAAAAGAAATCATCTATTAACAGGAAGATATAGATTATAGATCCAAGGAAAACTTTAATGCAGAAGACTAATTCTCACCATGCATTGATCCAAAATATTTGACAAAGATCCACCTTCACTTATCTTAGGAAGCACGATTTGGAGGGTCTTGGTGTAAGGTGATCGATGCATGGCCAAGTCAAAGAGAAGGCCACCATTATAATTTTCTTCACTTCCGATGTGTCATCAAGAAATATGGCTCGACATCGGTTAACAACATCAAAAAGATGCATTTTATGACATTGTACCAACCCTTTCAAATATTCATAAGGATTCATCCGGTCTAAAACGTCAAGTATTCCAATAAGGTGGTTCACGACATCTTAAAAACTGACCACCAGGAAACGGCCCTTGTTCAGAATAATATATCTTAAAAATGTAATGAGATCTATAGATCAGGGGACTATGAACCATACAACTAACTAAAATTGTGTAATTTAAACGAACAGTCCATTACCAGGGGAAAAAAGAAGGAAAATACGGCATCTCAGATTATTACATAACTACAGAAAAGGTCTTCAAGGAAAATGATGAGAAACAAAAGCGGAATCGTCATTTATTAACAGTAATGTCCTATCATTTTAAATAATATTACAAATAATATGAACATACCCTAGCCGGTTACTCATTAAATAAAAAGGCACAAACACAAGTGTCATATTTAGTGATAAACTCAACGAAAGGGCAATAGGCAGCACATACATATAACTAAATAAAATAAATTATAAATCCGATGTCCTAATAGTTTACATATATGAGTTTTCATTCAAAGAGGCTCCTTTAGCTGAGCCTTAGTGACACTGGCTAAGAGAAAGCGAAGTCCTACTCTTTAGTCGGTTCGGAGTTGATAACATGAAACAACTCTGGAAGCATTACATGCATTCTTCCTCCAATTTTAACCATATACTATATCTGAATTTTTCAAAAGTAAGGAGATCAGAAACTTCAAAAGCTTTGCTCATAAACTTGACAAGGCGACAATTGCAAAACGAGAAAATCTAAAATACCGACAGATGCACAGGCTTATTTTTTTGAATGACACTGAAGTTTTATGTGCATATATCGGAAAGGGTTGAAATAATGCAAAGACATAATAATCTTCTTATAATGCTAATGAATAAATAAAACCTAGAAATGCAAAATAAACTGCAGGTGCAAAGCAATCCAACTATGTGTTTGCATGCAGTATCCCTATAGCCAAAATAAACTTAACATCTGATCTTAGTGGCAACACCAGAATAGATCACAGGCTCTGAATCTTTTATCACATAAGAACGTTGAAATTTTGTGCAACCAATGTAGGTGTCCCTCACACAACAAAAGAAGAGCAATGAATATCATATCTGCAGTAGATGTGATGTGTCACAACTCGAAAAAAAAATCTAGTCATTTATTTGATGATATTTCTATAAAACTGTAGTTTAGTGTTCTTACATCCATTTGAAAAGTAATCATAATTTCTCATGGCACAAGAGAGAGATTATGGAAGTAATCAGTTGTCAAGAATATGAAGGTTTTCAAGGTCAGGATCTTCGCATCAGTAACCAAAATACTCGTACCATGTGAGATTGATGTGGCCTCACCGACCCTGCTCCTCAACTCAACTGAATTTTCAATAAGAGCAGCTTTCTTTCTAGTCACCTAATAGATGAGCACCATGATATGAGAAGAGTTTCCAAATAAAAATATAACTCAGAAGTCAAAATTAATAGGCTCTATCACTATTTTAAGTAATGGCAGTTGGTATAGACAGAAGCATCATGGTCAAACTTAATGAAGTCCAGATAAGAAAGAAAGTCATGGGGAGAGAAAGAAGATAGACAATTATGAGAACAAATCATTGCTACCTCTTTGAAATCTAATTCCACATAAAGATAAGGTGCTTTCCCTTCGTCCTGTAAAATATAGAAACAGCTACCGTAAAAGGGCATAACTTACATTTGATTGGTTGAGAAAAATATATTAGGGGTAGCAAAACCACAAACAAGCGATGTTACATTTATCAAGATGCATTCAATAATATAAAAAAAAATGAATGATGAAAAATAAAACATATCATATAATGGAAGGATCCATCGAACTCACTAGCACCCAGGAATAAACAATATCTCTCACAAGAAGAAAGTGAGGAAGGATACCTTTGACCAGCAGCATGAGATGAAGAAGCGACATGAATTTGAGATGAGGGATGGAGGGCGAGGCTCTTTTGGGTAAGAAGGTAGGACGGAAAAGCATGAGGCGTTAATCGCCCGTGGTTGGGGAAAACCACCTCATCACCGACCGTAGGAATTTTAATTGTAAAAAAATCCTAAATCGGATTCCTAAAATAAGCAAGACAACAAAGATAGTATAAGGTGGGACAATGAGAGAAGCCGAGCCACGGGAGAACGCCAGGCAAGGAGGTGAAATGGAAGGAAGCAGACATGAAGGCAGGATGACGACGAAAAAGTAACCCTAGAAAATGAAAGAACTGGTGAAAGAGGCAGCAAGCGGATGACGGATTTAAGTGCAAGCCTCCCTATTTTTTTTTCTTTCATGGTAACACTTTTTTTTAAAGATCAACGGTAACAGCGAATTTGGTGTTACCATAGATACTATGGCAACACCTGTTACTATCAATTGTAACGCTAGAAAAAAGTGTTAGCGTAGATCAATTTCAAGACATCTATGCTAACACTTTTGCTTGTAACATCGAA
Organism: Orobanche coerulescens; assembly: GCA_033398695.1. NCBI lineage: Eukaryota > Viridiplantae > Streptophyta > Magnoliopsida > Lamiales > Orobanchaceae > Orobanche > Orobanche coerulescens. The sequence goes on from CM065806.1 coordinate 109,718,912, forward strand.
ATAAACGTTGCTAAAGGCCATTTGTGGCGTAGTGATAGTTGGCATGCTTCCATTAAGATGGCACCATTCGAGGCATTATACGGGAGGAGATGCAGATCGCCCCTATGCTGGGACGATTCATCAGACTTGATCGGAACAGAACCAGAGTTGATCGTGCAGACTCGAGAAACGATAGCCTTGATTCGTGAAAGGTTGTTGACCGCCCAGAGTCGCCAGAAATCTTACGCAGACGTACGTCGTCGCCCATTGGAGTTCAGTACTGGAGACCACGTACTTTTGAAGATTTCTCCTACTCGGGGAATATTTCGTTTCGGAAGGAAAGGAAAGCTGAGTCCGAGATATATCGGACCATTTGAGATCCTTGAGAGAGTTGGAGAGTTGGCATACAGATTAGCATTGCCGCCGTCATTGTGCCATGTTCATAACGTGTTCCACGTATCCCAGTTATGGAGGTATATACCAGATCCTAGTCATATCATTGATTTCGGCGAGATCGAGGCTGCTCAAGATGGAACGTTTGAAGAAAGACCGGTCAAGATACTCGAGAGTCGAGTTAAGCAGTTGAGGAACAAACCAATCGTTTTGGTCAAAGTTCAATGGTCATGTCGCGAAGTGGAAGAAGCCACATGGGAAACAGAAGATGGTATGAAGTCCAAATATCCCGAGTTATTTTCGTCTTGAGTTTCGGGACGAAACTCCTTTTTAGTAGGAGAGTATGTAATATCCGGATTTATTACTGTGTATTTCATCTGTATTCAAACCCTGTATTATTCGGATTTGTGGTTTTGATTATTGGAGTATGATATTTCTTGCATTGGCATCCTTGTACTTAAGTATAACAACATGCAAATTTTCTCATGCAAACTCATGATAGCGCACGCTAAGAATGTAGCTTAACGCGCGCTATCGGTTATTACTAGCGCACGCTACGTATGTAGGAGTTGCATGCGCTAGACACTGAATTATTGAGGTAGGCGGCTAGCACATGCGCCAGCCGAGACATGGGTCCGGATAAGATTCCCGCGGACGAACCTGGACAGAATTGGAGTCAACGCTTATTAGCGCGCGCTAAGCATGTATTGTAGCGTGTGCTAATTAGCTAAAGTGCAGAATATTATAAATGGGACAACAACCCGTTTTGGCTTACATTTCCTTCGTCCATTATTCATTCTTGAGAGGCCACAGAGCTATAATCATCCTTCTAACACCCTTAGAACACATCTTATTGATCCTTGAAAATTGGTTATCACTTGTGAGGGATCATTGAAGAGAAGTAACACCTTGGAGTGGCACATAACCAACCGGAGTCGGATTCTACCTTGTGGTTCAGTGATTTCGTCATATTAAGGTATGTTGATTCTATCTTCAACTCTAGATTCGTGTTATGGAGAATTAGATGATCATGTTAGCAAATATTGATCTTCTTGGATGAATTATCCAAAGTACATCATGTTTGGAATATTGAGATGAATAGGCCTTAAGTACCTTGATTATGAACATCATGATTCGAATCTTATTACAATGAACAAGTAGAGGAAGCTTCTATCATTGGTAATCCGAATCTAGTAGGTGTTTCATAACAATCATGGACTTGACTTCTACATCATGATTGTTAGTCGAATCTATAAGGTTGATCATGGAAGGATTTATTTGTAAAGATGGAACATTATTCAAACTTCAGAGTGATAGTTTTCATTGATATAAAGGTGTTGATATCAACCGTTAAGCCTTCCGATTTATCGCATGAAGAATTGTATTTGAAATAGATTATGATTTCATAATAGAATACCTATTCTTGAATCCGAAGTTGTTGTTATCCGTAAGATCATTCATAACCGTATGAACACGATATTCATGGAGGTAACATGAATTAACACTGAAGATTTCATTTGGTTTGATTATGTTGAGATCAGTTCACTGCCCAGTAGTAAACTGCCATGCACAGTTAGTGCACGCTAAGCTATCTAGATTAATGTGCGCTATCGAGCATGAGTTAATGTACGCTACGTTTGGTACTTAACGTACGTTAGGCCATCAGACGAGTCAGTCGGCTAATCAGTGAGGTACTGACCATGCATAGTTAGCGTACGCTAGGCTTTGTTGTTTGCGTGCTCTATCGAGCAGATTTAACGCACGCTACACAGAGTACTTAGTGTGCGCTAAGAAGTTCAGGCAGATTACATTTTATGATCTTTTGGCCATAAATTGAATTGTTAGACATTCGTACAATGTGAGATAAATCCTATATTATTTCTTTTGTTAAGGTTCGAGCTTGTTACGTGATTAGTTGAGGGGGACGACTTTCGAGTGTTCGTTTTCGTGGAAGTATTGTTCTTGTCTTCGAATCGAGGCAAGTACCTTATTTGTTTTATGTATTGATGTTATACATATTGTCGTGTATGTATGTCATTGTTGTATGTCCACCTCGCATTGGTCCGACGGGATCATCGGGGGATCTATGCTAGCGTGCGCTGGATCATCGGACGAGTTTTTCCACCACGGGTTGGTCTGACGGGATCATCGTGGGTTCTAGGCAGTGAACGCTGGATCGTCGGAATTACCAAGTGTATGTTATGATATCTTGTTGTGATTATCAGTTGTGTATGTCATTTATGAGTTTCTCGTAGGAGAAGACTCGTTGGTATTCTTGTCGTTTACGTTATTATTCCTCGTGAGATATGAATAATATGTTCTGGTACTTGTACTAGCATCGTTGTGCTAACCCCTTAGGGGGTGAACATTTTGTTTATGTTCAGGATCCAGGAGAGCGGGAAAACAACCACTGGAGCTGCATGACGACGAGGGTGCAGAGTGATGTTCCGGCCGGGTGTATTTGACTGTTGTTTGTTGATTATTTTAATAAGTACTCGAGTACGTAGTCGTTTATGATGAATTTGAATTTGGTGATGTATTAATAAGTTTCCGTTGAATAATTGTATTTTCAGTATTGCCATAACTGTCGTATCTTAATTCAGTTACTTCCATTTATTTGTACCTATTAAGGTCTGTTCAATTCTTCAGCCTTGTAAATCCTTATGTAAAGGATTTACGGCGCTGTAATATTCCTGAATATATCGGGGGTGTTACAGGGCAGTGAGGCCTAGAGAGTTTTCTGGACTCTGGAGTGGGGCGTTAGCGCATGCTATGGTCAGACTAACGTACGCTATTTCATTGCTCTAGCGCATGCTATTATTAGGTTAGCGCGTGCTGAGTCGGCAGGACAGTGAGGACAGATTGTTCTGGACTGCGGGCGATAGCAGGTAGCGCACGCTATGTTCCGGGTTTAGTGCGCGCTAGTCATGCTCGATAACGCGCACTAATGTTTCTGAGTAGCGCGCGCTACCGAAGTCAGACAGTAGGTTCTGTACTGCCTGTCTAGCCCGTTAGCGCACGATAATTTTTAGCCTTAGCGCGCGCTAGTTTCTCCCCAGTATATATACGCTGGGCATGTTCTTAAATCGTCATTTTCATTCCCTTCTTCTCCTTTTCCGGCGGCTGAGCAGTCTTGGGCATAGAAACTGTAGATTTTGGTCGGATTTCTTCATCCAACAATAACTTTGAGTTCCTAACACCAAGTTATCAACATCTCATCAACTTTCACCGTCCAAATCAAGGTAAAATCCATTGGAACCCTAATTCCTCATATTTTGGGGTTTTTGTTGAGATCTTCGATTTTAATCTATTTTATCTCAGATTTGTGCTAGATTATGATGTTGTAATCATAATCCTTCGTTTTTCTCCAAGATTCGCGGATTAAATCCTTAATTATCTTCCGTAGTATGAATTCAAGCTATGTTGTCTTCGTAGTGTTTGAATAAAGGTCACTAAGGGCAAAACTTAGGGTGAATCCTTCCATTTTCGTAGTATGGTATTTGATTCGGTATTTTGTTGAACTAGGATCGAATCGTTGAAGGGGTTCGGACCGTACATCTTTCCGTTCATTATTCTCGTATCGTTTCCAACCAAGGCAAGTACTTTGATTGCGTTTATTGTACTTCGTGTGAATATGTAAAATATGATCTTGAGAAAATATTTGATTCATGCCATGTATTTATTGAGCTTGTGTGAGCCGAGTAAAACCAGAGAGGGTCCCATGGGATCCTGTTAGACTTCGAGTTCTACGGATCACTCGGTTGGGTTGTACAGTGGGGAGGGCCTGACGAGGACTCTCCGGGGTGTGTATTCCGTATGGGTACAGGGCCAGTACAACTCGGATGTTATATTTTGATGATGGTTATGGCATTATATTCCAGAATATTTGTGATGGCACTGTGAATTCTGTTGAATATTCATTGGTTGTACATTTTCTGTAATCGTTGTACTTGCACCAGTATTTTTGCTGACCCATTCGGGGGTGGATATATTTGTTGTATATTCAGGTTTAGGTCCAGTAAGGGAGCCAGCACAGGGTGGATACGAGTTTGGTGGGCAGTCTTGATATTGTGCATTATTCCGAGTCGATGGTCGTATTGTGAAAGTCATGTTTGTGTTTTGTTTCGTAATCGCGCGGGTACTGTCATGTGTTGTCATTAAGATGTTTTTATTGTGGACGGTGCGGTTATATCCGCTGTGGATTGTTGTATCAGTTACGATCATTCAGGACAAGGTGTTATTTGGTTTTGTAATTTATGTCGTGTTGAAAACAGTTTGTCCTTTTTACTAAGTGAATGTTGTGGTTTGTTGATTTTATTGAGTTTTATGTACATTAGCCTGGTAGGTTCTTCAAAATAGAATCTACGGCACTGTAATGTCACTGTATATCACGGGGGATGTTACAGAAACCACATATATACGAAGATCTTTTATAGATGAGATAAACATAAAAACCATCACAAGCCTACGGTCATCCGAAGTCCGGAATAAATGAATATTAGCATCAACGCCCAATATAATAAGAATTTACAAAAATACCCCAAACATTCAAAAATCTAAACTAGAGACCTGAATGACAACTGAGAAACTTGTAACATGTCCAGAATTATTAAATGAACTTGAAGAAGTAACGAAACATCAGTATAGAACGAGATTTACGAGAATAGAGCCTCAACGCGGAAAAGTTACATAATAAGTAAATCTCATAAAAACAACTCCGAAACTCGTCCGGATGGTCATGGATACAGAACAAAATAGTTTTAGAATTCCAAAACAATAACAAGCGAGTCGACCGAAATGAAAATACACTAAAATTAGAAATTACTAAAAATAAAAATTGCGGATATTACATTCTCTCCCCCTAAAAATAAGTTTCGTCCCGAAACTTACAAAGTAAGTAACTCGGGGTATCTCGTCTTCATACTATACTCCGTTTCCCAAGTCGCTTCCTCTGATCCGTGCATCGAACATTGCACTTTAACCAAAGGGATTGTTTTGTGCCTAAGTTGTTTCACCCAATGCTCCAAAATTTGAATTAGTCTCTTCTCAAATGTGATGTCGGGGCCCAGTTCAATCTATTGAAAATCAATAATATGACTAGGGTCCGGTAGATACCTCCAAAGCTGGGAAACATGGAATACAATGTGCACATGACTCAAGGACGGCGGCAAGCCTAACCGATAAGCAAGCTCTCAAACCTTTTCTAAAATCTCGAACGGTCCAATATATCTTGGGCTGAGTTTACCCTTCCGGTCGAAGCGATAAACTCCCCGAGTCGGCATCACCTTCAGCAAAACATGGTCTCCCACCTCAAACTCCAACGGCTGGCGATGCGTGCCGGCATAATACTTCTATTGACTCTGGGCCGTTAACAACCTATTACGAATCAAAGCAATCTTCTATTTCATCTCAACTACCATATCTGGTTCGGTGCCAATCAATTCAGATGTATCATCCCAACACAACGGCGATCTAAACCTCCTTCCATACAATGCCTCAAATGGTGCCATTTTGATCGAGGCATGCCAACTATTGTTGTACGTGAACTCGATCAATGGCAAGTGCGACTCCCAATCATCCTTCCAATCTAAAGTACAGACTCTCAACATATCCTCCAGTGTTTGTATCATCCGCTCCGACTGTCCGTCTGTCTGAGGGTGGTAGGATGTACTGAGTCTCAACTCAGTTCCCAAAGCTCGATGAACAGCCTGCCAAAAATGTGATACAAACCGGCCATCTCGATCCGAAACAATACTCTGAGGAGTCCCATGCAACCTCACGATCTCTGCAATAAACACTTGTGCTAGTCTCTCCGGCCCCCAAGTGCCCTTAATGCCCATAAAATGATCTGATTTGGTTAGTCGATCAACAATAACCCAAATCATGTTCATTATAGTCTGAGTCCTAGGCATTCTGGTAACGAAATCCATAGAAATGTTCTCCTACTTCCACTCCGGAATGGGAAGTGGTCATAATAACTCGCGGGTCGCTGATGCTCGATCTTAACCTGCTGACAGGTCAAACACTTCTCGACAAACTCGCTAACGTCCGTCTTTAAATTGCTCCACCAGTAGTTACTCCTTACATCCTTGTACATTTTGCTCGTACCAGGATGTATGGAATAAGGCGTAGTATGAGCTTCACTCAAGATCTTCTGTCTCAACTCAATATCACTCGGTGCACATAACCTGCCGCGAAACCTTAAAATTCCATCATCCTGAACCAAAAATCCAGGGTGTTGTGTCGCGATTAACACATCTCGACAGCGATCGGCATAGGGGCCGAGCGACCGAGTCAGCGTCAAATGAACCACGACACACCTACCAAACGGATATCCCAGACCAAGTCCAAGTGTCGAGCGATCGACATCGAGGGCGATCGTCTCTTGGCACCTGGCGATCGACTCTGGTGCCCGGCCAAGGACGACCGCCTCATGCCACATGTAAAGCCAACATCCGTCAAGTCAGCGAAGACCGAATCTCGGGATAGAGGCCCACGTTCAGATCCGGAAAATACGCCGTAGGAAAAGGCCTTTGACTGCAGCCCATCAACAACTATCGGCGACAAGGACAAACCTCACCTACTGACAGACCCGCCGAAAGGTCCAAGGTGGACCCCCTAAGACAGCGACATGAGGCACATGGCATCTTCTCACTGGTTCGCACAGCTGGCTGTCAGTAGCAGCCGCAAACTTTAAGGAGACCAACCCATATGCTAAAGACGATCGCCCGCTTATTATAATATAAGAAAGGTGATCGCCCGCTCGGGATCAAGACATCCCAGCTATCTCCTCTCCTATAAATAGAAGGCCCTGCACTTGGAAACCTCTCGGCTTTTCTCTTGACTCTATCTAGTATTTCTCTCTCAGAACCTCTTAACCAAAAGACGGTCGGCAGAAACGAGAACTCCCTACAGTTCAAGAACTCACAGAGCAGCACTCAAGAGCTAGATAACTAGGGTCTTTACACTTATTGCAATTGTACTCTTACATTAATATCGGTACTCCAAAGTATTCGTATTAATAATATCTCGCGAGAGCATTCAAGCTCGGGCCTAACAAACCCGGCAAATCTTGTGTTATTTACATTCCCTCAGACGTGCTCTTGTATTTTGTTTGTTACTCACCCGAAGCCATATCCAACAATCCCTTCTGTATAATATTTTGGGTAACAACAATTGGCGCTAGAAGAAGGGCGTTAACCCTCATTTTCATTCCGACCGTTCCGAAGAACACTCACTGTTCTCCGGAGCATATCCTTGAAGAAACACTCACTGTTCTTCAAAGAAAAGCCTTCAGAATAATGACGTCTGCCACCCCATCGAAGAGAGCCACTCTCCGATCCGCCGGACGTCCCATTCCGGCTCAATCCGATCCCCAACCTACGGCAGAGGGTAGCCACGGCGGCGCGAGATTCTCGATCCCGCCCCCGAGGGACGGCCCTAGCCTCTTGCTCGATCAGTTACAAACCGCGGAACAGATCGAGGAGGCCATGGCCATCCTACGGGAGCGACGGAGAGCATGCGGTGCGCCCGCTATTACCCCATCAGCCATCCACTGCGTGGGCAAACGGAAGCTCAAGGGGTTACTTGTCGAGCAATCGCCAGGAAGCCCCGATTCACGAGAAGAAGCACTCGCGAGGCGGGATGGTTCCGTTTTCAGCCGCCTAGGAAGCGACCCATCATGGCGACCGGGGCATTCTGGCCCCAGCCATGAGACGACGGAGCCCGATAGGGCGATGATATAATGCTTGAACAAACTTCTCCAGTGGAGTTTGGGTGGAAAACAGATGATTCCTAGTCTGATGGATCGCTCCCGTCGTGCAAGAAGGAGAGGAAGGTGAAAAATTAAGAAAAAGGACACTGGCCAGTTTATAAACTGGGCAGGTGTTACGACCGTAACACTTATACCATTACGGCCGTAATGGTATTCACGACCTTACTACCCAAAATACACAACTACGTTACGGCCGCTACAAAAAGGACATTACGACCGTAATGCATACAATCTTATCCGTAATACATGCCATCTAACGACCGTAACTCAGGCCTAGCAGCAGGTCAGACTGATGTGAAAATAACGATTCGACAACAACCGGAATGAAAGTACAAGGGATGAAACCACAGATATACGAAGATCTTTTGTAGATGAGATAAACATAAAAACCATCACAAGCCTCCGGTCATCCGAAGGCCGGAATAAACGAATATTAACATCAACACCCAATATAATAAGAATTTACAAAATGCCCCAAACATTCGAAAATATAAACTCAAGACCTGAACGACAACTCAGAAAGTTGTAACATATCCAGAATTATTAAAGGAACTTGAAGAAGTAACGAAACGTCAGTATAGAACGAGATTTACGAGAATCGAGCCTCAATGCGGAAAAGTTACACAATAAATAAAATCTCATGAAAACAACTCTAAAACTCGTCCGGATTGTCATGGATACAGAACAAAATAGTTTCAGAATTCCAAAACAATAACAATCGAGTCGACCGAAATGAAAATACACTAAAAATAGAAATTACTAAAAATAGAAAGTGTGGATATTACACTTGCATGGTGGAAAGGGATGTGTCAGTCGTGAACGTGGTTGTGGTCATGGTCATGGAGGCTCTTCCAATCTTCCAATGTAGTGAGAAGAGACGATGCTCCTGGCTCCCAATAAACGAGTTGACTCCTAATGTGAGATTGCTGCCATTGGTATACGAATTTCCATGCAAAGCAGATATTTCACATACAGTTAGAAGAGATATTGAGATTCCGATGAATTGGAGACTCACTATATAAAGGAAGACGATCATGACATGACCCCCAATGTCACTTTCACATTTACCGATGGCAGTATTGCACCATACGTTCCAATGTCATTAGACGCCCCTTCTTTGACTAATTTTATCGGTAGACGTTCTAATATTTTTCGGTAATGGTCTGATGTATTTTGGTTTCGAATAAGATATTATTGTTGCTTACGTATATGAGTGATTGACTTTATTCAAAGTACCAAATATTGTTCCTATGCTTATGGTTCAGAGTTTTTATTACTCGTGTTTTCATTTGACGAATGAATCGAGGAACACTCGAGTGATAGGGTGATAGTAATAGCCTATAACGTATCAGTGACTATGGTGAATGGATCATTTCACTTCATCCAAGGACACAGCACCCCCGGTCCTTGATGCCTAATGGCACTGTTTTACAGTCACCGACACTCTATATGCATTGAGAGTGACTAACTCGGACCTTACAAAGATTCAAGGATATACGTATCAACAACTTTCATGTTGAAACCCATTGTGAGAATGGAATAGAGTATCTCTATATCACCTCTAATGAATGCGTCCGAAATCGCATCTTAGAGAAACGTACGAATCAATCAAGTGGACTGTACGTCACTGTGATTAGGATTGTTGAATCCTATGCGACTACCTATAATGAACCTTGGGACGTGAATCATACATGCTTTGGCATGAATAACTGGAGCATCTAGGTCATGAAATGATGATCCATATTCTTAAGAATACGTACGGACATCCTTTCTTATGCTCTTTTCTTACGCATGCAAAGTAGAAGTGGGCAACGAACCCACATAACAAACTTTATTGGTGTTCCTCAAGCTACATAATCCAAAGCATCGGAGACATCTGCTCGTTCTACACATTTGACCCTGTCGAATGAACATTGTCTCTTATGCAAAGCATGCGCTTTAGCCAAAGTAGGAGCGAGACTTGCCTATGCTAAAGATGTGAAAATTACATTCTTACATAGGATTCAAATATATATTTGTGGACCGATTCAACCATAATGCGGACCATTTAGATATTTTATGGTTCTGGTTGATGTTTTGACATGTTGGTCACATGTCGCCCTCTTGTCCACTCAAATGATGCTCTTGCGAAGCTTCTAGCATGGATTATTTGTCTAAGGATTCACCACCCTAACCACCATGTTCGGTTTATAAGACTTGATAATGATGGAGAGTTCACATCTAAAGTACTTGATGAATACTTCATATCGATTGGGAGCGACGAAAAGCATCCCATCCCCCACGAGTATACGCAAAACGATCTTGCAGAGGCAACCATCGAACGAATCAGATGGTATCCCTGGAATTGGTTATGCACACCAATTTGCCTATTTCTACCTCGGGTTATGTAGCCTTGCATGCAACTTTACTTATTCGCTCATTTTAGACCCTCTGCTAACCAAACAATTTATGCATACCAGTTGGTAACTGGATAAGCCCTGATTTTTACATTTTGCACTTAGACGAGCTTGAGTGCCAATTACGCATATTTGGTTATGTAGTATTGTGCATTCTGCACCCCCACAGTGCATGGGTCTTTAAAGACGATTAAGTAGTTACATTGGATACGAATCCCCAATGATTATCCGCTATTTTGAACTTTCGAACTGTGATCTCCTTACCGCTCGATTGCGGATTGTCATTTTGATGAGACAACCGTCCCGTCGTTAGGTGGAGGATAGAAGATGAACTCTCTCAGTGAACGATAGGAATTGTCATGGTGTGCCCCTATTTTGTCTCATTTTGATCCCCGTATTTCGCTGTGATAGTAAAAATTCTCGATCTTTGGAACGTAGCAGATTCGATGCCTGATGCGTTTACTGATATCGTAAAAGTGACGAGATCATATATACCAGCTGCAACCAGTAAAGTTGAAAGTCCTCGGTAAGGGGCACAACACCGACGAATCGAGTGCTGCAATCGCACATGGTGGATGTGTGATTAAGGCCATAGCTCCCTAATGGAAGAGGTGGAAGCTACATGGTTTGACTTAATACTCACCTAAGGAGGAGGTAGAGTAAGGCACAAACTTATATATTAGTCATCAATGAACTTGTTTCATGAGATCATACTTGATTTTACTATGTCCATGAGTTATGATGAGGGGGACGCCCCGAAGATCGATATGATTCAGAAAATCAAGAAATCTCGATGAATCACGAGAGTGTGGACTGATCATCCACCCACTTTGATGATCTATCGTTGCTCAAAGCATAGAGCAAGACGGTGTCGAACCTCGTTCTGTTGTATGATATCAACATTGAGTTGATTAGCCTTAAAAGATAAAGCATTCTACGCATAACTAGATTCTTTGACAAAAAGACAGGTAATTGGTAGGTAGTGCTAACCTCACCAAGTGTAAATCCTGTAGGACATAAAATAAACCTTTGTTAGTACGCATAATGAGAAGAATGAAGTCCTCAAGTATAAGGCTCTGAGGTTCTCATAAATGCCATGGAATTGACTGAGGAGACGTACTCTCCCCTAAGCTACTTCATTAGCTTAGTAATTCCCGAAGAACTGGAAATGCAGCTCACAAATGTGGTTAGTAATATCTCTATGGTTGATCGATGGCATTTCATTACTCATGTCAAGTAACTCTAGACCACGGAGTGCATTTGCAGTACGGTTGAAATGCTCACATTGGGGATTAAAACAATCCGGGCAGATGTGGTATACCCGCCTAAGTGACTACTTGATTGGAAGGGGATATAAGAACGACGAATTGTGTCCCTGCATGTTTATTAAGAAAACAAGTTCCGGATTAACAATTGTAGCTGTATATGTCGATGATATGAACACAATTGGTACTCTTTACGAATTAAGAAAAATCGCAGCTATCTAAAATCCGAATTTGAGATGAATTATCTGGGAAGACTCGGTCTTAGCTAGGCATGGAGCTAGAACATCGAGCTAGTGAAATCCTCATCTACCCGTCTGCCTATGTCCAAAAGAAAATCAGGCGTTTTAACATGGACAAGGCACACATACGGTTAGCACTCGCATGATCGGTCGTAGTTTGGACTTGAAGAAAGATCCATTTCATCCAAATGAATGTGACGAAGAGCTTTTGGGAGACGAAATTCCCTATCTAAAGTGCAATAGGTGCATTATTGTACTTGGCTCAGTATACTCGACCTGATATTGCTTTCTCAGTGAACTTGTTGGCTAAATATAGTTCTGAGCCCATGCAATGTCATTGGAATGATATCAAGAACATCTTTTGATACCTAAAGGAACCATTGACTCGGGACTTTTCTTTCCCTATCAGGCTAACGAAACTGCCGATGAATGTGCAATCACTAAAGTAAGTGTGGATGCCGACGAAACTACCCCGACGAATGTGTTGGTGGGATTTGCTGATGTTGGGTACATCTTGGACCCATATAAATATCGCTCCCACATTGGTTATGCTTATACCATTGGGAACACCGTGATATATTGGAGATCAGCTAAGCAAACCCTTGTTGCTACCTCCTCGAATCACGCTGAGATTATCGCTCTACACGAGGCGGTACGTGAGTGTATATTGTTGAGAGACATCGTCACACATATTCGAGATAACAGTGGACTAAGTAATGTCACTGATGCACCCACATGTATATACGAAGATAATGCCGCTTGCATCGAACAGATGAAGCTTGGGTATATCAAGGGGGATAATACAAAGCATATCTTTCCAAAGTTTTTATGCAACTAGCAACAACGGGACATCCTCAACATCCAAGTTAAGCAAGTGAAGTCTGAGGATAATATGGCTGATTTATTCACTAAATCACTGCCCAAGGCCGTAATTGAAAAATATGTGAGAAACATCGGAATGCGTAGGATTTCCGAACTCCCGAAATTGAAGTAAGGATCGGATGGGATGGTGAGGTATAATGAACTTTACCCACCAAGGTTGTACTCTTTTCTTTGACCAATATTTATTTTGTCCCAATAGGTTTTGTTACTTGGCAAAGTTTTTAACGAGACAACATCACATGCACTGTTTTTCAGATTCCTTTATTGACGAACTAATCAGGGAGAGATGTAGACTTGAGGGGGAGTTTTACATCCACGTCACAAGTTACACACTTTTTCTTAACCGAGGATTCTTTTTCCCACTGGGTTTTTATCACTTGGAAAGATTTTTAACTAGGTAACTAGACGTTTAGCTCATTGATCGATGAACCGATCACGTTATTGAGCATATTGATCGACGAAATGATCAATAGAGGTTTTGGCTTAATGAAGTTAGCATAACCTATATGCCTGTGTGTTGTACTCTTTTTCCTACGATCAAGGCATTTTTCCCATGTGGTTTTTGCCTGACGAGGTTTTAACGAGGCAACTTGGCATGCATTGGAGACTCGGCACAAGGGGGAGTGTTAAAGTAAATACACATGTGTGCCTTAGTCTACAGGTTAATGGGCTTCTCCCAGTTAGTGTCTGGCTAGGCCTGTTAGAATATTCCAGAATATTTAATCTCTCCTTATTTAAAGGGACCCTATCAATGAGAATGGATACATCTTTTGCCCTAATTCTTGTCTTGTATGCTTTTACTAAAACACACGGTTCTTTTTTCTTTTATTGTGTATGTGTATGTATATATATATATATATATGTATATGTATGTATATGCGATTGGATGGTCTTATCTACTCTCCATTCATATATTTGTAAACGACCCACTTCTCAAAATTCGATTTTTTATTGGATATCTGTTATCTTATCTACCTGTGGGACAACATGATTTGGGTTGAATTTGTTTGGCTTCAGGTTTTTGGTGAATTGTGTGGAAATGTAGGATTATTAGTTGTGTGGGATGTTTCTGAAATGGAAAGATTTCTGAATTTATTTGGGAAAATTTGTTGGATTTTGGATCTGATATAGCTGGCTTAGTGTGGACTATATCTTGTGTTGCTGATTTATTAAGGGGAATTAGAACTATGATATAAAGGTTATAAAAATGATGATTGATAAAGGTGAACTCTTTTCTATCACATTACCTTCTTATAATCTTATGTGATGAAATAACAGTTAATGAAGGTTATAGGAATGATTGATAAAGGTGAATTCTTTTCCATCACATTAGCTTCTTATGGTGATGAAATGACAGTTAATAAATGTTATAAAAATGATTGATTCTTATGTGATGAAATGACAGTTAGTGAAGGTTATAAAACCGATTTATAAAGGTAAGCTCTTTTCTATCATATTAGCTTCTTATGTGATGAAATGACAGATTGACAGTTAACAAAGGTTATAAAAATGATTGATAAAAGTGATCTCTTTCTATCACATTAGCTTCTTGTGTGATGAAATACAGTTAATAAAGATTATAAAAATAATTAATAAGAGTGAGCTCTTTTCTATCACATTAGCTTCTTATGTGATGAGATCACAGTTAATGGTGTAATTTTGTGCAATACTGCATTTTTGTAGACTGAAGATGTGGAGAGGCCTCTTATAATAAATGATTTTAATCTGGCCGAGAGCCAAGGTGGTGAATTTAGTAGAAGTCATACTATCGATAGTGCTGGTCACCATACTCAAGGGTCGTTTGATCATCCTCAGACTCACGTGCTTGTTCATAAACAAAGTCTTCCCCCTACAACATCACATTTGACACACATTATATGACTACAAACTATGTTATATTTACCTTCTCCTTGGGGCAAACACTTAAGGGAGTTGGGATTACTCACTTTCGTGAAGAACAAAAACAAGGAAGGAATGAAGATACTAAGAATGGTTCTAGGTTTGGCATGAACGATGATAAACTTGAGAAATTTGTTCCTGAGTATACCACTGATCAAAGTAATTTTCTCCTTTATGAATTATAGAAGTGTTCTTTTTTTACATATATTTGTTTATGTAAAAAAAATCTTCGGGTCATTGGGATGTAAAACATATCATATGTTCCTGTTAGAAGTGCATGACGTGTACTTATGCTGGAGATTATCTCGGGGCCTTCTTGTGGCTTTCAGTATTCGATACAGTCAACTAATACATCCAAGCTTCCGATCACTCTTGGAAGAGTGTCACCTAGTGATATCTTGTTGAAGGATCCGGAAAGTCTGGAAAACATGCCCTAGTAAATTGGAACATAAATGTATGGTGTTTGTAAATTTTTTGTCTCTATATGCAATCGGTTATGTTTTCCAGAAATTGAAGTGGGAGCTGGGCAACTTGAATGGAACACTTGTAAATTCCCGTTTAGCACACAACCCTCACTCCGGAAATAGACAGTGGGGTGATCCAGTTGAGCTTGCAGATGGAGACATTATAACTGTTGGCATGAGTTCAAGAGTTCTTGTGAGTTGATAAAATTCTGCACTGATGTAGTGTTGCCCAATTACTTATATTTCTCCCTCTGTCATATTTTACATGTCCTGTTTACTATTTATTGGTCAAACTAAACTCTTTCTTCTTTGCTTATTTTCTTTAATATTTTATTATGATTTTTAAATGGGATATTTACTATTTTGGTCCCTCAATTGTTGCCTGATTATTAATTTGGTCTCTACTTTTTAACTTTTGTGGATTTGGTCCTTCAATTGTTTTAAAAGTTGCCAATTTAGTCCTTAGAGGGACCAATTTTTTTAAAAAGTTACAAAATTGTGATTTTGGTCCTTCCAAGGACTAAATTAAAAACTTTTAAAGCAATTGAAGACCAAATCGACGAAAATTGACCATCGGGCAACAATCGAGGGACCAAAATAGTGATTATCCCTTTTAAATTTAGTTTTTTTTGTTTAATAGTACTTTTCATGTAGTTTCTAAATATTATGAAAAATTAAACTTTACATTATGAAAAATTAAACTTTACATTATGAAAATTAAAAAGGAAATAACTTCGGTCAAGCCTCGTTAACCAAACCAGACACATAAAATGGGACGGAGGTAGTAATGGACTTGCTTGTTTCACTTATGTAGTGTCTGTTTTTTCAGGTACGGGTAGCATCCCAATCTGAGTGCCATGTTCCATTTGGGGTTGGCCTGGCATCAGACTCGATGTCTTTACGCCGAGGAGCCAAGAAGTTGCCCATGGAAGATGTCTCTTTTTATCAATGGCCTCTTTCGGGGATTGATCAGGTCAGACAGTTGAATTCTTTACTTATTTATTTATTCTTATAGTTATATTATCTTCATATGCACTTAGAATCTTAGATGAATTTGGAGTTTGGATTGTTTATTGTTTATTGTAGTTTGGATTATTTGGTATATGTGATGGACATGGTGGAGCCATAGCAAGTTAATATCTTAATTCTTCGTTTTACTTTCTAAGTTGCATTTGTCTGATTTAAAAATAAGAGTAATCACTATTTTGGTCCCTCAATTGTTGTCTGATCGTCAATTTGGTCCCTCATTGTCAATTCTAGTCGATTTGGTTTTTCAATTATTTTAAAATTTGCCAATTTGGTCCTTTTATAAATTTTTTTAAAATCGTTATTTGGACCCCTCTAAGGATTAATTTGCATCTTTTGAAACAATTGAAAGACCAAATCAACGAAAGTTGACTAGTAGGTACCAGGTTGACAAGCACACAACATTTTTTTGTTTATGTTCCTAAAGGAATTGTAATAATTGCATTACCATTCGATGGAAATTTTAATAGGAATATTGCATCTAGAATTTATATCTGTATACTGTTTAGATATAAATCTTTCTTGAAGAGAATGTACTTGAGAACATTTTATTTTCCACCAAGAAAAAGTTGTTTGGATTGGTTTGTTTTCCTTGATACTGTTGGGGTATAAGGGTTTTTATGGAGATCCGGATTTTCCAGTGGATCGTGTAAACACTTTCCGAACTGATATTTCTACCCTATGCCCGGGTTACAAGAAATTCAGTCTAGGATAATCCAATGGAACACTTACGAATTTAGGCACACGTAAAGCCAAATTCTTTGAAAGTGCAGGTTTGATAGAAAAACAGAGAGCTGAGAAAAGTGCGTGTCTAAGACTCAATAGGAGAGTCTTATTTATACATGTCGATTAGGGTTTCATTGGGTCGATTTTTAGGTTTTACAAGAGCGGCGCCGTCATTAGTGATCCGAAATTAGGGTTGACAGATGGTTTACCAAAACTGACGAAATTAGTCAATTTTACCATAGTCTCCCTCTAAAATTCGAAAATATCACTAAGTCCCCAGTCGAAAATATCACTAAGTCCCCAGTCTAAATTACCGCCGGGGGCTCTACCCACGGACCCCCGACATAATCGCACCGGCTTATAATTCGATCTTATATATGTGTGCACTCCGCACATACCCGAACATATATTAGAATACAAATTATAAAACCCCTTAGCTCACATATTAGTTCCAATTACACAAAATGAATGGTGACACTAAAATCACCAACAGATACCATTCATTTCCAAATGTATATCTAAGATACGCAATACGATAAATTCTTTTCCTCTGTCAGAATGCTGCCACAAGCTGTTGCTAGCATATTGTCGGATTCATTCATAAGGGAAGAGGTTTTATCACAATGTGATGCTTCAGATGTCCTTAGAGAAATATTTTCTCAAACAGAAGCATCCATGAACAACTACTATGAGGTTGGCCAGTGCCCACACTTAAGATTTCCTTAGAGAAGCGTTTTCTCAAACCGAAGCATCCATGAACCACTACTATGAGGTTGGCCAGGGCCACACTTCTGATTTGTTTTAAATACTCCTCCGTCCCATTTGTGTCCTATTTGATTTTTACACGCATACTAAGAAAACAATGAAAAAGTAAATCATTTTTCAATTTTAACCTTTTTTTTTTGCAAACCTGTTAAAGACATAATAAAAAGCAAGGGTAACTTGGAAAAAGTAAAGAGGTTGTAGTGTTTATTTCAGAAAAGTGGACAACATTTTGGGACAAACAAAAAAGGAAAGTATGGACACAAAATGGGACAGAGGCCGAGTACCTATTTTTTTTATTTTTTTCATAGCTCTATGTGATGGTGTTTATTTTAGGAAAGGGGACAATTTTTGGTACGGACTAAAAAAGAAAGTATTACACATAAAATGGGATGTTGGGAGTAATACTTTAGTGTTATTCTTGACTTGGGCAATCTTTTTAGCTCTTCCCTTATAATGTAGTTGTAGAAACCTTTGCATTTTGATAATCAAAATATTTCAGGGTTGTACAGCGACAATGCTTCTAGTTTGGGCCGATGGTCATGAAAATTTCTACGCACAATGTGCAAATGTTGGAGATTCAGCTTGTGTTGTAAAGTATGTTTTCGCAATACCTTTTATTAATTCTATTGCTACTTTACTAGTGTATATATCTACGTACCTTGGTTGCATTGAACATTTTATTGAAGAATTAATCCATTACAACACTTTATTGAATAATAAATCGCAATTAAACTCCATAAGAACACAAAATAACCCGTATCGTAAAAAGAAGGAACAGTTTCCAGAAGCCTCCCTCCCTTTGAAGTGATTCTCTAATGGTTTACATGTGCGGGAATGGAAATGGAATCAGGGGAGCAAAGGCGTTAGCCCTCTTTTATATATGTCGTGGTGGAGAATGGAGATGCATCATATACTATCAGTATATACCACTCCGTTAATTTTAAAAGTATTATACCAAAATTAAATATGAAATTATATTTTCGTGTTTTTTTTTTGTTTTGCTTTTTTAGTTTGTCACATACTCATTGGGTTGTAGATTAATTAATAATAAAATAGCAAAACCTGTTTTTTTTTTATTCTAATAGCATGTTTTCTTAATCAGTCAATTACATCATATATCGAAACTAATTATGCTTGTGTTAGGTAAATCATATGCTTGTGTTAGGTAAATCATCGAGGACAACAAAATAATGTTTTCATAAATTTTAATGTAACAGTATTTTGAAAACATGAAATTGATTTCTCATCTGACTTTGGATTTGGATTAACTAGAAGTTAACTGATATGAGAGAAGACAGTGTGAAAAACATTGGCAAATTTTCATCGTCCTCAAAGGATACCAGCTCAAATCGATCCCTAAGTCGGTGAGGTCGAGGATCGGCAGGGAGAAGTCCGGCTACAACGGATGCTCAAGTACATAGGCTTTGAAGGCTTCCATCATAGGGCCGACCTCGACCCCTACCTTTTTGGCAGCACGGAGAACGTCGGCGTAAGCCAGATAGTAGGCGAACTCGCCGCTGTACTCCACATTAAGGTAGGGATCGGTCTCGATCGCCTTTAACTGCTCCTTCAGCCCCATAGTCGCCTTGTCCGCATCCGCAAGCTCGGCTACCTTGGCAGCCAGTTCCCCCTTCGTTTTATCCAGCTCGCCGTTGAGCCGGTCCACTGTCGCCTTCAGCCCAGTCACCTCCTCCTGCGATGCCGCGTGCAACCGGCGAGCATCCGTCATCTGGTCACGGAACCGATCTGCCACCCCCCGGGGACCGCTCAAGCTCTTGCTTCATCCTATCAAGGTCTTGTTTAGCCTGTTTGGCCGTCTCAATATATTCCTTCTCCATGGCCACGATTCGATTAGCGAACTCGACATTCTGGTTCCGAGCGGCCTCAAGATCTTGATGGAGGCGAGCAGTAGAGGGTCGCCCCTCATAATATTTAGCAGCTTGGACGGCCATCGTCGCCGCCTGGAGAGTCAGGGCGAGCGTCGCCTGCATGGCATCTCCAGACCGCCGACGCCCAATCGCATCCAGGTACTCCAAGCCTTGGGAAGAGAGGTGATGGCCCGGGAGATGTAGGAAGGGACGTCGACTGGCTCGCGCGGGGACTTGCTCGCCAGGAAATCCAGCACCATCGGCGAGACGTCCGGATCGGCAAGGCGAACCCTGCAACACAAACAGAAAGAAACGAAGGAGTTAGTATACATCCTACACAAATAGCCTAACTCAGAAAGATCAAACCAGACTTACTTGGCGACCAACTCGGGGTCGCGGCCGAAATAGAGCTTGCCCCGAGGAGTTTCGACTTCAGCGATCGCCGCAGTCTTCAAGAAGGCAGCTGAGGGCCTGGACCCCTCCGCCATCAGAATAGCAGAGATAGGTGGCGCGGCAACCGGCGGCTCCAAAATGGATACCTCCGTGTCAGCAGTCGGCAGGAACTCCTCCGGCCTCCGCCTCTTGCGGTTGCGCTAGAGTTGTTCCTCCTCCCGAGCTTCCAGCTCGACGACCGGCACCATAGTAGGTCTCACCGCGGGGACAGGACGGGACGTTGTTGCAGGGGCACGACCCGTCTTCTTTCCCTAATGGAGACGACCCAACAGACCGGGGTTCGACATTGAGATCTCTCTCGGAGGCTCGGAGTATCGGGGAAAATGGATCTCTGTCAAAGAAAAAATGCGGCCAAGTTAGACATCTACTTCAATCAAACGATCGTCATACAGGAAAGAGGAAGTAAAAATTTATACCTGGAACCTTCAGGTGGCGAGGGAAGCGAAGCAATCGAGCTCCCAACCAATGAGGTTCGTGGTTGACTGTGCGAATGTCGATGTAGGAGTCCGGCAGACCGCGAATTCCTCCCAGACGATCAAGAAGTCGAAAGAAAGGTCGCCGATCGCTAGAACAAGGAAACCTGCAAAAAGGAAACCAAATAAGATCAGTCCAAGATGTATCCGATCAAAGGGAGAGTTAAAACCCTTACTCGGATTCCTCTCCCGAAAACTGGTGGGGATATCCAACTCTTCCTCCGGCTTATCGCTCGACGCCGACCTCCACGCTCCGCCGGCCCAGCACCATTTTGCCAGGTCGCCTCGAACTTTGTTCGGCACCCCAAGGACCACCCTACCCATGCGACCTTGTATGTGGTAACCGCCGACCGATCCCTTCTGTGCAGTCAGTTTGAAGAGATAGTACATTTCCAGCGCAGAAGGTAGACGGAACAACCGATGACCGCCAAAAAGTGTCAAGGTGCTAATGATCTGCAGCCAGGCATTCGGCGTCAGCTGGAGCGGCGCCACATTCCAGGCGATCAGCAAATATGACACGGCGAACGACAAGGGGAACCGCAGGCCGGCCTCCAGAATCATTTCATTGACGGCGACCAAACCCTCGGGAGGTTGGTCGGCACATTCGTTCTCCGAGGGCACGTGCAGCGAGACATCGGAAGGGATATGGAATTTCGCCCTCCAGCGACTCAAGTCTTTCCTGGTCGCCGAACTTCGAATCTAACCGAGGGTCCACGGGGAGCGGTCTGTGACCCAAAACGCCGACCGCTTCACGGGCTCATAGGGGTGGGCGACCGAGTATGCTTCGAAGTCAAACTCGGGACACAGTCCGGCAATCCCCTCCATAAGACCGGCGAAGTTCAAAAAGGCCCGGCCAAACACGCTGTTCTGCTCCCAGTACAGCCTCACAACTTCATCCTCATCCACCTGCGAGCCCCTCTGCCCCGCTGCCGCCGATCTCGCCACGTCGGCCTCGTTGAAGAGCTCTTTAACCTCCGCAGGTGTGATTCCCGCACGGATGGCCTCAACGGCCGTATCCATGTGAAGAACCGCAGATGTTTCTTCCCAGGCAGGCGAAGTCGCGGCGGCAGAGGAACTACCAGCCTCATATGCTTTGGATCCTCCTCTAGACATGTTTCTAAGAGAAAAGGGGGGAGAAAATTTTTGTTCTTACCTAGAAAGAAAGACGATCGGCACAAGAAGCTTCAAGGAAATTCGGCAGAGTCTTCGTCTAAAAGCCAAGGGCGCATAAAGAGTTGAACTGAAGTGGCCCTAGCCCTTTTTATAGGCGAGAGCAGGGGCCTCTGTGCAAATAGGCGGAATCCCAGGGGCTGGAGTGCAACCGTCGGGTGGGACACATTAAATGCAGCCCTCGAAACCCGCGTACGCGTCGTTTCGAGGGCACGCTAGGCGACAAGTCTGCCAAAACCGTCGGACTCCTCCAACAGGAGCACGACGCGTGTCCCTGCAACGTTTCGAGAGCCCGCCTCCGTTTCCCGCTATTTACAGTGCCAAAGGAGATCGTTCGGATTCGAAATCAGCTCGTCCAGGCGACAATCGTCCTTGTCATAAAACAGATGAGTCAATCGTCTAAAACAGGCGATTGCCAACAGTGCTACCTCACCCCACGTTTTCAACATCAGAGCGAGCTGGGGGGTGTTGTTGTGCGGCGATTTATACGTCTCGATGGCGATCGGCATGATGGTCAGGAGCCAGCTGAAGAAAACAGATGCTGGCCAAGCGCCTAGAGATCGACGTCCAAGGCGATCGTTTGTTGGCATCTGGTGATCGCCAACGATATTCGACTGTAGACGATCGTCCCGTACCACATGTGAATCTGACATCCGTCAAAGTCGTCGAAGACCGAATCTCGGATGAAGACCCACATGCAGATCCACAAAAGGCACAGCAAGATAAGGCCTTTTGACCCCAGCCTGTCACCGCCTTCTCACCTACCAACAAGCCCGCCGAAAGGTACAAAGTGGGTCCCCCCTGACAGCGACTCAGGACGCGTGCAGGCGTCCCATTGGCTCGCACAGCTGGCTGCCAGCAGCAGCCTCGGACTTTAAGGAAACAGTCCCACATGATGGGACAATCGCCCACCTTATTCTAATATAGAAAACGGCGGTCGCCCGCGATCGCCGGGGAGGACCTATCAACCTCTTCTCCTATAAATAGAGGGCCCCCAGCAGTGAAAAAAAGAACACAATAGACTTATTGGACGAAAGAACTCATACAGACAGTGTGATTTACTTGACAAATACCTTCTCACAGTGAAATTCATTCACCAACACAGTAAACCAAAAAGCAAGAACTCACAGAGCTTCATATCTGGTTCTTCCGGCAATCCTCACGCTCGCTAGCTAAGATAACTAGAATCTTTACACTCATTGTAATAGTATTATAACATTAATATTTGTACTCCCTAGTATTCATATTAATAACATCTCGCGAGAGCATTCAAGCCCGGGACTAACAACCCCGGCAAACATTGTGTTATTTATTTTCCCACCGAAGTGTTCTCGCATTTGTTTGTTACTCGACCATTCCAGCAATATCATCTCCGGATAATATTTTGGGTAACAACACACACTTAGAAACCGAGTGAGTTAGGCTTACTAGCTAGATCGAGGCAATTCTAGTCTAGTGCCGCACGGGTCCGAAGAGCTTTCGAGTGCTCAAATCCAACCCCGTGACAGCGCGCTAATACCTGGTGATAGCGCACGCTCATATTCATGATTAGCGCATGCTACCTGAATAGGCTGAGACAGTCCAGTAGTTACTGCACTCGACTGGGAGTTCGGTAGCGCATGCTAACTGGTAGTTCTTGGGCAGTCCATAAACTACTGGACTGGTATTGGGACTCGTTAGCGCACGCTAGTAATTAGCGATTAGCGCACACTAACTGTGCTGTTGGACAGAACATTGATTCGATAGCGCACGCTAATCTGGGGTGATTAGCGCACGCTAAGCTGTCCAGTATATAAACTGGACAACAGATTACTTTTCTCATTTCTCACTTCTTTCTCTCCTCTCCGCTGGTGTGAGTCATGGGCGACTAGGGTTCGTGGCCTTGGCTGATTTTACTCTATTCAGAGGTGTTTTGGAGCATCCTAGGTGATTATAACATCATATAATCCATTATTCTTCGTCGGATCGAGGTATGGTTCTTGATTTCCCTAGAGTTGACTTTTTAGAGATTTGTTCTTGATTTCGTATTCAATCCAATATTTATGAATTGATTGGTGTTAAATGATGTTTTTAAACATGTTCTATGGATTGTATATTCATATCTCCGATTCGCTCGGCCCGATTGATGATTTTTGTGTTCCTGAGGAACCGTGAACATTTAATGTTCGATTAAATGTTCATATGAGTTTTCCTTCGTGGGTTTGAGGCGATTTCTGTTGTTGTTGGTCTTACTCCTCGTTGTGATCGTGATTCCATTGTTTCTTGTTGGTGTTTGAGGTTTTCGTCGAGCCGTGTTCGTCTGAATTGTCGGTATCGATTGTCGAGGCAAGTATCTTGCCCATACCTTTCGTATTTTGTAGATGTGATAATTGGTAATGGACTATGTGTGTTATTGGAGTAGTCATGATGAATGTTAATAAAGGATTGATATAGGGTTTAGGGTTTAGGGTTTAGGGTTTAGGGTTTAGGGTTTAGGGTTTAGGGTTTAGGGTTTAGGGTTTAGGGACTTTCTTTCAAAAACACTCAAGTACTTTACGAACGAATGAGTTCTATGTGCATTATGGATGCGAATTGATACATAATGCCTTCGTACTATGTGATTATAAATTCCCTCTTCCCTGGTTAAGGGATGAATGTTCAAATGTGTATTCGTTTGATGAGTGTGAATTGTTGTGTTTGTAATGTGTATTGAACCCTTCATAAAATGTGGTATTATTCGGTATTGTTCGAGAAGTATATCTCCTCGTAATATGTGATCATTTGTAAGTGATGTTCAACCGGGTAGGGTTCGTTGAGACCTCCGGGATCCGTCCTTGTTAGTGCGGGTCGAGTTTTAGCATAGGGTTATCCAAACCAGGTATGTCTTGACGAGACTCCGAGATTCGTGCTTGTTAGCACGATGCCAGTATAACTTATGGGCGTATATTGGGATATGTTTCATACTCGTCATGAGTTATAAAAAACGGGTATGTCGTCGCGAGGCTCCGAGGTTCGTGCTTGCTAGCAGGATGCCTGGACAACTATGAGTGTATGTTATATGTCCGTTGTGGGATTCTAATGATTGTGTTGTTTGTGTGAACCTTGTAATGGTGATGTGTGTTAGCCACTCTGGGATGGGACTTCGACTCCTCTGAGGGATCGTAGCTTATAGCGCGAATCCACGGTTAATCACTCGGGTACGCACGTAGAAGCTCCGAGGTTCATGCTTCTTAGCATGGGACGAGAATAACCTTTGGACGTATGATTGAGATGGACGTTTGGGTCATGGACCCCGTAATTTATTATTATTATGATTGATATGGATGTTTGGGTTGTGGACCCCATAATTTATTATCGGATTATTAATTTGGGAAAACAAATCTTTGAGTTGTGACCCTAAAGAGGAATTTAGTAAAGATTAGGATTCCTAAATTCTAAATTTATTTTTTGAAAACACCCGAGATCTTTAAAACGCTTTACAAGTTGTTTACTTGTTTTATTAATGCCTTCAAGGCTTCAGACTATCTTTTTCAAATAAAATATCTTGGAAAATCTATCGATGTGTTTTGACTCGATAATTATTCGGACTATTATATTCTTGGAATATGTTGTGTATGGCTTTTATTTGCAATTTATACTTGTACTAGCAAAATAATGGAACTTTGCTAACCCCCGAGTAATCGGGGGGTGGATGTCTGTATTGCATTCAGGTACATGCAGATTCTTGGGGAGCAAACCATGGGATCGGTATGAAGGATGATGGAATATAAATGATACTAATCACATGAGGGCCAGCATTGAGTATTCGACATGGTCGAATCGTATTATTCTTTCTGCTGCATTGTTCTCCCGTCTTATGGAAGTGCTGTTGTATTTCGACCCCTGTGCAGGTATGAGTTTCTTGACAGAGTTGTATATGATGTTTATGTTGTATGTATTGATGAAAGACCAAATTGGTCTACTGTTTCATTTGTCTAGCCATGTTGGCATTAGTTATTATGTCTTGTGTTGGTATCCATCCTAGTAGATCCTCTTAAGAGGGTCTACGGCGCTGTAATATTCCCAAACGGGTTGTGGGTGTTACAGAATATAGTATCAGAGCTTAGGTTGTGAAAACCTAGGATGTCGGGTCAAGTCGAGTATTGTTGAGTCTTGTCTTGTTGGATTTTATCTGACTGAATCGTGTCACGATGCGTCGTCTGAGTTGTCGACTGTGATTAGTATAGTGATGCAACCATCATCTTCGCGCGGCCTGTGGATGTAGGTCTACTATTTTATGTGTATTATCTATGTTTCATGACTCTGTTTATGTAATACCCGGCTGTAAATTCATTCATATCTTTCAGTGTATTGTCACTCAGTAATTTTTCACTCATTAATAATCATTCATCATTCATATTCATTCATTGTATCCACCTTTCAGAGTAATTTGAATCGTGTATCAGTTATTATTCGTCATTCAACCCGGTTGGAGAATCGGGCCGTGCATATCATCATTGTCATCATTGTAGTGGGCTGTGTGTGAGGAGTAGCGCACGCTACGTACTCTCTTTAGTGCGCGCTAATTGAGTACGGGTAGCGCACGCTACCTAAAAGCATTAGCGCATGCTATTGTGGTTCAGGCAGATAGTCCAGAAGGCACTGGACTGAATTTAAGTTGTAGTAGCGCACGCTACGAATGGTAAGTAGCGTACGCTAGTTGTCTAGATAGCGCATGCTAAGCAATCAGTGTAGCGCGTGTTAAGGTCCGAGCAGGCAGAGTCCAGTGGGTACTGGAATGGAATGGAATAATTCTTAGCGCACGCTATGAGTGGGTATTAGCGTACGCTAATGGTGTTAGTAGCGCACGCTAAGTAATTGGTGTAGCGCACGCTAACGTGAGCAAGGCAAGAGGACAATAGGTTCTGGACTCCGGTATTCTGGACATCAGCCATCAGGTAGCGCGCGCTAACACAAGGTTAACGCACGCTAATAAGAGGCATTAGCGCACGCTACCAATGTATGTAGCGCATGCTAACAATGCAGACAGTGGGTACTGGACTACCCGGTGCACCCGTTAGCGCATGCTAAGCACAGGAGCCAGCGCGCGCTAAACTGAGTTTACTATATATTGGACAGTTTAGCCCCATTTCGTCATTTTTTTATTTCTCCTCCTCCTCTCGACGGTTTTGGGCGATTTTGGGCTTTTTGAGAAGTGTTCTTCAAGCTGAAATCATCTTTCAACATCTTCAAGCTTATAATTTTGATTAATCATCATTTCATCCTCTCCAATACATCAAATCAAGGTAAACATTTCTTGGATCTAGAATTTCGGATTTTGAATGTTTTCTTCCCGATATTTTCGTGTAAGCTTACTATTATGTTGGAATATATTAAATATGGATTCTCTACCTTGGATACATGTATTCCTACAGATTTATTGGTGTATATTTCGGATTTGATGAATATTTGGGGAATTATTCTAGAACCCTTGATGTTTGACTTTGGTTATTTTGGGGATTTCCGATTGATGTTGTCGTAAACTTGAGTTGTTGTTTCCTATTGGATTAATGATGTCATTAATGAAGTTTTGTTGAGTTGAATCATTCTTTGGAGGTTTGGTATCAATATTATTGGGGTTGGTTGTAACCAAAGGGAAGAATATTTACAACGTATTCGTTAGAATGCGCCAATGAGTTTGATTATTGTTGTATCGAATTTGAGTTGGTTATAATCGTGCTTGATACATATATTGAGCGTTTGTTGGTAATCATGTTATTCAAGGTTGTTCGAGCGACCGATATTCCATTAAGGACGTTTGTTCGTGAGAGGACATTTCACCACCGATATTGAGTAAGTTAATTCTTACTCGGTTAAAAGGATACTCATTCCTTTCGTTGTTGTTCATTCATATTCATAATTCATTCATAACGTATTAATCGTGTTGAGACTTGTAATTGTCAACTAATCATTCAATTCATGAGGAACGACGGTTCCAATCATTTCAATGAGCTATCATTCATTTCATTATTATTTCATCTCGGTGAGTCACTCTTGACCCTTGTCGGATTGTTATTCATTAATACTCATCATGGTCATTTTTGTTCATGTGACCTTCTGGGATCATATTGCATGGCCGTGTGGTTATGTGTGGAATTTTTAGTCGGGCACACGATAGTCATGTGTACGGGTTCACCGACACAATGGACTGTGCACACGGTAACGTGCCTCTGTGAGACCAATTAGGTACAAGTTAGGGTGTGTCCGGACACTCGTCTTGTGCACTTGCACGTCCCATTACGGGCGTACTATGATGCCCTTCTTCAGCTTAATTTCATAACTAAGAGATATATCATGTTTGTGCTTGTTCAACTCTTGAGGATTGTTGTTCTTTGTAACTAACCCCGTTGGGGATGTTGTTTTCACGTCATGGCAAGGCAAAAGTACGGGAAGAGAACGTTGACGGTGAGGAGTCCCAGTGATACTAGTAGGGGGGCCAAGTCCTTTTCAGTCGTTCATGTTTCTTCATTTTTATTTCCGCTACAGATTTCTGTTTGGATATTCATTTTTATTTAGTATTGTATATTTTATCTTCATATAAAATATACATGTATTCTGTATTTCCTGGGTGTGTTGTAATTTAAAGTCCTCATCGGAGTAATTAATGATATAATGTGGTTCGGTACTATAATTATATTGTTTAATTCATTAATTTTTATTCGCCTGGTGGGTCCCAGTTGGGGGTGCACGACACTGTAATATCTGCCTAATTTGGGGTGTTACAGAGTTGGTATCGGAGCGTGGTTTTTAATACTACCTTCCGAGTCATGTCTCATTTGAAATCATCGTTCACCAGACTAGTATCATTGGATTTTCGCGTCACGTGTGACCTGTGCAAACTCCAAGCCCCTAAGACCGAATAACAGTAAGATTTCTGACGGCATGATATAATTTCTGGCAATAAGAATCACTCATTCATCATTCAACAGTCAACAATCCTCAATCATCATTTTCATTTTTGATCATGTCGATTATGTTAACTCATTAATCACTCAGTTCATTTCATTGCTCAGTTGTTGATCTTGGGAATCGTATCATTAAATCTTGTTAACTTGTTCAAGATAATCATTTCAAGAATTTCATCAGATAATCATGTCACCTCAGTTGATCATTCATGTAATCATTGTGTTAGAGCGTGTATGCTCATTATTATCATTTCCTGACGTAATCATAATGCGGTATTCATGCGAAATCTATAACTATCATGTGACTTTCCTACTTCAGTATGGAGAGAGCTGGCAGAGGACGCATGGGAAGATGCCGCGGTGCGGGCCGAAACCCGGGAGCTCATGTGAATACACGCGCGAACGCAAAGAATAATGCTAATTCATCGAGCAACGACGCTGCCACTCATTCATCTGGAAATAATCATTCACTGTCAAGGAGTCGCACCCAGGACACAGCTCATTCAGAAGGTGTTCGGGTTGACCCACTCGCGTTTATGCAGGGCATGATGGCCCAGATGACTCAGATGGCACGCCTCATGGAGACGATGCAGAACTCAACCACCCAGAATCAACAGGCTCCTCCGCCGCCACCTCCGAGGCAAGAGAGGAGTGTGAGTAGTATCATTGGCGATATCTCTCGCCAGAGACCACCTACTTTCGAGGGCTCACCTGAGCCGGCGGATATTATTCACTGGTTTGAACATTTTGAAAAGTTATTTGCTATGGTAGATTGTCCCGAAGGGCATAAAGTTTTAGTCGCGGCTTACTATATGGGTAAGAGCGCTCACTCTTGGTGGTTATCTTTGAAGCCCACCGACGGATCTTGTACTTGGGATCAGTTTAAGACCCTCATGATAGAGAGATATTATCCGGCCCCACTCAGGGAGGTCAAGTTATCAGAATTACTCATTCCCGACCCCTCAGTCAACGATGATGTTCTCACCATCGCTGAGAAATTTCAGGAACTTCTTCCTTTCGCCTCATCTATTATCCAATCCGAGACGGATAAGATCAAGTGCTTCAGTAAGAGGTTGAAACCTCGTATGCGGATGTAGTTGCCTAATCACAATTGCACCACCCTTACTTATGAGCTTACTGCTAAGGAGATTGCTAAGCAACAACCTTCATCTGCTAGCAAGAAATCCAAGAATCGTAATCAGTCAGAAGGCAGTCAAGAAACCTTCAAGAAGCCTCGTGCGGGCCCTACTTTTTCTGAGCGACCTCCTATGGCACCTGAACCTGCGGAATCTCAGTCCCGAGCTGCCAGTTCGGCCATCACCTATTTCAACTGTGGAGAACAGGGTCATTTCAGCACTAAGTGTCCGAGGCAGACTATCACGTGCAACAACTGTGGAATTGCTGGGCATAAGGCCCGTTTTTGCCGAAGAGATTCCATACCTGCTCCGACGGCATCTCAGGCCCTGAAGCAGTCAGCTGTTCAGAATCAGGCTGCTCAGTCGGCGTCGTTTAAAATGACGAGAGCGAATAAAGGTGGAGCCCATAGTCATCAAACAGGAGCGTCCGGTGCGGGGACTAGCAAGCCCCGAATTTATGAGAGGAAGAGGACCGACGATCCGGAGGCCCAAATGATCTCAGGTACACTCGAAATTTTATCACAACCTGTGTGTACCCTCTTTGATACTGGTGCATCGCATTCATTCATTTCCGAATCATGTTTGAGTAGACTACGTCTGGATAGTGCTACTAGTTGTGAGCCTTATGTCATTGGTCTACCAGATGGTAGAAGAATTATCGGAGATCATGAGATTAAGAATTGTCCGATTTAGCTTCATGGCCGTGTTTGGTTGGCAGACCTGATTGTGGTAGATTTACCTAGAGATGATGTCATTTTGGGTATTGATTGGATGGATCGTCATGATGCCATCCTTAGTGTCCGTAAACGAATGGTCACTATCATTTCAGACGATGGAGTCGAATGTGTATTTCAGGAAGGTAATCCCAGCTGTTCCGGAAGAGTTATTAATATGATGAAAGCAGTGAAATTACTCAGTCAGGGGTGTGTTGTTTATTGGTGCTATATGACCAAGACCAAGAAATCATCAGTAATGTTGGCGGATATTTCTATAGTGAGAGAATATGCCGATGTATTTCCATACAAATTACCTGGTTTGCCTCCACAGAGATGTGGAATTCACGATTGAGTTGGAGCCTGGTACGTCTCCAATATCGAAGGCACCGTATCGGATAGCCCCGACCGAAATGCTGGAATTGAAGAATCAACTGGAGGAATTGTCCGAGAAATGTTATATCCGACCGAGTGCGTCCCCGTAGGGAGCACCTGTGTTATTTGTCAAGAAGAAGGATGGTTCTTGTCGCTTGTGCATTGACTACCGGGAATTGAATAGAGTGACGATCAAGAATAAATATCTCATACCCCGCATCGATGATCGTTTGGATCAACTTTAGGGAGCTTCCGTATTTTCCAAGATCGATTTAAGATCTGGGTATCATCAGTTGCGAATTCAAGAGTCAGATATCGCTAGGATGGCGTTTTGAACGCGCTATGATCATTATGAGTTTGTGGTAATGCCGTTTGGGTTAACTAATGCACCTGCAGTATTCATGGAATTAATGAATCGAATTTTCATCAACTATTTGGATCAGTTCGTGGTTGTCTTCATTGATGACATCTTGATTTATTCCCGTAACCAAGAGGAGCACGAATTTCACCTTCATCAGGTTCTCGACGTGTTGAGACGAGAGCAACTCTATGGAAAGGTTACCAAATGTGAGTTGTGGATGTCCGAAGTGACATTTCTCGGACATGTAATTTCATCATATGGAGTACGTGTCGACCCTCAAAAGACAGAGGCTATCCGAGATTGGCCACCTCCAAAGAATGTTAAGGAAATCCGAAGCTTTCTCGGATTAGCAGGATATTGCAGGCGATTTGTGGAAGGATTTTCTAAAATCCCTCAACCTATGACGAACCTTTTGCAGAAGGATAAGAAATACGCATGGTCTGATGCGTGTCAACAGAGTTTTGAGGAACTCAAGAGCCGGTTAATTTCAGCACCTGTCCTTTCCTTGCCACAAGGGATGGAAGGGTTTGTGGTTTATAGTGATGCGTCCGGACACGGTCTCGGATGTGTACTAATGCAGAACGGGAAAGTGATTGCCTATGCTTCGCAGCAACTAAGGCCTTATGAGGTCAATTATTCGACCCACGACCTGGAACTAGCAGACGTGGTTTTTGCGTTGAAGATTAGGCGTCATTACCTTTATGGCGTCACCTGTTAGATTTTCACCGATCATAAGAGTTTGAAGTATGTATTTACTCAGAAGGAGTTAAATATGCGACAGAGACGGTGGTTGGAACTAATCAAATATTATGATATTGATATTCAATACCACCTGGGTAAGGGAACGTTGTCACCGATGCCTTGAGTCCTAAATCCGTTCAGGAGCAAATGCTTGCTCGTTTAACAGTTCAGAAGGAACTTCAACAGGAATTTCTAAGACCCAAGATCGAGGTCTGGTTACAGCGAGTGCAAGGGCAACTTTGCATGTTAGAGATTTCATCGCCACTCGAGGAGGCGATCAGAGTGAATCAGGGTTCAGACCCATCTTTGTTGCGCATTCGAAATGATGTGACTCAGGGAAAAGCCCCTGGAATTGTGATCCACGAGGATGGGATTTTGCAGTTTAAGAATCAGTTATGCGTACCGACAAATGACGAGTTGAAAAACTTGATTTTTAGAGAAGATCATGCTACCCTTTATTCCATTCATCCGGGGTCTAGCAAGATGTACAAAGACTTGAAACAGAATTACTGGTGGAGTAATATGAAGCAAGAAGTCGCAGAATTTGTTTCGAGATGTCTGACCTGTCAGCAAGTCAAGATAGAACATCAGCGACCGGCGGGTAGGTTGAAACCTCTCCCTATTCCAGAGTGAAAGTGGGAAGATATTTCTGTGGACTTCATCACAAGTTTGCCGGCGAGTCGTCGTGGCATGAATATGATTTTGGTAATTATAGACCGTTTAACTAAGTCCGCTGATTGCCTTGAGATTAAGGATACGTGGGGTCCCGAGAGACTTGCCCAGTTGTTCATCAAAGAGATCGTGAGATTGTACGGTACTCCTAAGAGTATCGTTTCTGATTGTGATAGGCGATTCTTGTCACATTTTTGGAAATCCGTTCATTGTGCTATAGGAACTCAGCTTAATCTCAACACAACTTTTCATCCTCAGTCCGACGGACAATCAGAGAGGACTAATCAGACATTGGAGGACATGTTGAGGGCATGTGTTCTCGATTGGAAGGATGATTGGGAAGCCCAACTACCATTGATCGAGTTCACGTACAATAATAGTTGGCATGCTTCGATTAAGATGGCACCTTAAGAGGCCTTGTACGGTCGTCACTGTTGATTTCCTTTATGTTGGGATGACTTATCAGAATCAATCGGCACCAAGCCCGATATGCTTATAGCCGCCCGCGATAAGGTAGCTTTGATCAGGAGTCGTTTGTTGACCGCTTAGAGTCGACAAAATCATATGCAGATAATCGTCGTCGACCACTAGAGTTCGAAGCAAGTGACCACATTTTGGTCAAGGTATCCCGAGTTGAGGTATCTTCCATTTCGGGAAACGGGGGAAGTTGAGTCCGAGATTCATTGGACCATTTGAGATTTTGGATCGAGTACGCAGTTTGGCTTATCGATTGGCCTTACCTCCGGCGTTGAGCCGAATTCATAATGTGTTTCACGTCTCTCAGTTGCGGAAGTATGTTGCCGACCCGAGTCACATACTTCAGTTCGATGAAATCGAGATCGCGGATGATCATTCGTATGAGGAGCGTCCTCTACGAGTCTTAGAGCGGCGTATCATACAGTTGATAAACAAGACGATTCCTTTGGTTAAGATTCAGTGGTCTAGACACATAGTCGAAAAGGCTACTTGGGAAACCAAGGATAGTATGCAGGAGAGTTATCCCGAATTGTTTGACCCTTAGTTTCGGGGACGAAACTCTTTTTAAGGGGGGGAAGTATGTAATACCTGTCTATAAATTCATTCATATCTTTCAGTATATTGTCACTCAGTAATTTTTCACTCATTAATAATCATTCATTGTATCCACCGTTCAGAGTAATTTGTATCGTGTATCAGTTATTATTCGTCATTCAACCTGGTTGGAGGATCGTGCCGTGCATATCATCATTGTCATCATTGTAGTGGGCTGTGTGTGAGGAGTATTGCACGCTACGTACTCTCTTTAGCGCGCGCTAATTGAGTATGGGTAGCGCACGCTACCTCTAAGCATTAGTGCACGCTATTGTGGTTCAGGCAGACAATCCAGAAGGCACTGGACTGAATTTAAGTTGTAGTAGCGCACGCTACGAATGGTAAGTAGCGTACGCTAGTTGTGTGGATAGCGCACGCTAAGAAATCAGTGTAGTGCGCACTAAGGTCCGAGTAGGCAGAGTCTAGTGAGTACTGGACTGGAATGGAATAATTCTTAGCGCACGCTATGAGTGGATATTAGCGTACGCTAATGGTGTTAGTAGCGCATGCTAAGTAATTGGTGTAGCGCATATTAACGCGAGCAAGGCAAGAGGATAGTAGGTTCTGGACTCCGGTATTCTGGACATCAGCCATCAGGTAGCGCGCGCTAACACAAGGTTAATGCACGCTAATAAGAGGTGTTAGCGCATGCTACCAATGTATGTAGCGCACGCTAACGATGCAGACAGTGGGTACTGGACTACCCGGTGCACCCGTTAGCGCACGCTAAGAACAGGAGCTAGCGCGCGCTAAACTCGATTTACTATATATTGGACAGCTTAGCACCATTTCGTCATTTTTTCATTTCTCCTCCTCCTCTCGATGGTTTTGGGCGATTTTGGGCTTTTTGAGAAGTGTTCTTCGAGCTGAAACCATCTTTCAACATCTTCAAGCTTATTATTTAGATTAATCATCATTTCATCCTCTCCAATACATCAAATCAAGGTAACCATTTCTTGGATCTAGAATTTTGGATTTTGAATGTTTTCCTTCCAATCTCTTCGTGTAAGCATACTATTATGTTGGAATATGTTAGATGTGGATTTTCTATCATGGATATATGTATTCCTACGGATTTATTGGTGTATATTTCGGATTTGATGAATATTTGGGGAATTATTCTTGAACCCTTGATGTTTGACTTTGGTTATTTTGGGGGTTTCCGATTGATGTTGTCGTAACCTTGAGTTGTGGTTTCCTATTGGATTATTGATGTCATTAATTAAGTTTTGTTGAGTTGAATCATTCTTTGGAGGTTTACTATCGATATTATTGGGGTTGGTTGTAACCAAAGGGAAGAATGTTTACAACGTATTCGTTAGAATGCCCCAATGAGTTTGATTATTGTTGTATCAACTTTTGAGTTGGTTATAATCGTGCTTGATACCTATATTGAGTGTTTGTTGGTAATTATTTTATTCAAGGTTGTTCGAGCGACCGATATTACATTAAGGACGTTTGTTAGTGAGAGGACATTTCACCACCGGTATTGAGTAAGTTAATTCTTACTTGGTTAAAAGGATACTCATTCCTTTCATTGTTGTTCATTCATATTCATAATTCATTCATAACGTATTAATCGTATTGAGACTTGTAATTGTCAACTAATCATTCAATTCATGAGGAACAACGGTTCCAATCATTTCAATGAACTATCATTCATTTCATTATTATTTCATCTCGGTGAGTCACTCTTGACCCTTGTCGGATTGTTATTCATTAATACTCATCATGGTCATTTTTGTTCTTGTGACCTTTTGGGATCATATTGCGTGGCCGGGTGGTTATGTGTGGAATTTTTAGTCGGGCACACGATAGTCATGTGTACAGGTTCACCGACACAATGGACTATGCACACGGTAACATGCCTCCGTGAGACTAATTAGGTACAAGTTCGGGTGTGTCCGGACACTCGTCTTGTGCACTTGCACGTCCCATTACGGGCGTACTATAATGCCCCTCTTCAGCTTAATTTCATAACTAAGAGATATATCATGTTTGTGCTTGTTCAACTCTTGAGGATTGTTGTTCTGTGTAACTGACCCAGTTGGGGGATGTTGTTTTCAGGTCATGTCAAGGCAAAAGCACGGGAAGAGAACGTTGACGGTGAGGAGTCCTAGTGATACTAGTAGGGGGGCCCAGTCATTTTTAGTCGTTCATGTTTCTTCATTTTTATTTCCGCTGCATATTTCTGTTTGGATATTCATTTTTATTCAGTGTTGTATATTTTATCTTCATATAAAATATATATGTATTCTGTATTTCCTGGGTGTGTTGTACTTGAAACTCCTCATCGGAGTAATTAATGATATAATGTGGTTCGGTACTACAACTATATTATTTAATTCATTAATTTTCATTCGCCTGGTGGGTCCCAGTTGGGGTCCACGGCACTATAATATCCGCCTAATTTGGGGTGTTACAGTTGACATGCGTGTCATGGAGATGAAATTCGTATTTGATACTTGTGGTATAGTACGTGTGTAATGAACTAGATGTATCGATGGATTTGACACCGAGTGGTGTAGTATGGTGTGAAAACTTGAAACATTAATGTGTTTCGATAGGTGTATTGGTATTAGAGTTGATTGATAACCCATATAAATGTTTTCGACATTTGTTCAAATTAATGTTCATTAATTATGCCGTTAAACTTGGATAGATGGTTTGACGTATGTTGAAATTAGTGTTCCCGAGCTGTGTTTGTTGAACTAATGATTTTATTGTCGTATGGGCATGTGTTTGAGGCGTCAATTGTGATTGGCTAATTCTTGTTTTTTACAACCAATGTGTTCCTATTAGTAATTATATCCGCTGCGTGCGTGTTTGAAAATGATTTTCTAAAATTTCTTAGACCTGAGTGTATTTTGGAAAATCAGCTTTCGAAAATGCTTTGACGATGCGGTCGAATGGCGGCGTATTATGGATTTTGAAAAGTGATATGAATTTTGGCAAGCCAGCCTTGTATTTTAAATGAAACCTTTCGACGGCATTTGAGAATTGTGTTTTGAAGTGTCTTGAGATACTTTGATAAATGTTTTTGTCGTTAATCCCTTGTCGTGTTCGAAGGGGTTTTGAAAATGATTTTTACTTACCGGTTTTATTTTCCAATAACTTGAATATACGATTTTAAGAAGCTTTCACACTATCAAAATTTTTATATTTTAAATCAAAATTGTGATTTTTACTTTCAAAAATAAATAGTGAAAGAAGAAAAATATTACTTGATTTAAACTCTGAATTCGGATTTGGAAAATTTTCTGAATTGAGTCGGTTAACACACGTTAATCGCATTTATAGTGTGCGTTCTAAATGGATTTATCGCTTAAGACGATATGATAGAGTTGGAACTAAAGCGATTGCCTGTGAGACCGAATGATTTGATTTATTGTCATGTTATCATTCTCGTTGGAGAACTATAGTTGTATGCCTGAATGTTATGATGGCATGGTTTGTTTGCCTATGATTTCTATGATGTTATCCTAGGGGTTGGCATGGGACGGGATGGGACGGGCCTGGGGTCATCCCACGTCCCGTCCCGTGTTATAACAAGCGGGACGGGCCGGGACAGGATTGGTGATTTCAAAATTTCATCCCGCGCGGGCCTTATCCCGGTTGGGACGGGACGGAACGGGACGGGACGGGTTTAGTCCCGCATAAAAAAGTTCAAAATATAAATTAGAAAAAAGTAAGAAAATCTATAATTTTATACATGTAAATTCGGGAAAAATATCCATCAAACTAATTTAATAGCCTAAATTAAACTTTTAAAATAACAATTATTAACATTGAATACAACATATCCATTTTTTATGAAAAAATATCAGTTACTAACTTTATATCGGTTGATTAGGTTTGTGTATAATTATAAAATATAGATAGTAAAAAACAAACATATTTTATTATTAAAAATTAATTAAAAAAGGGTTACAAATAATAAAAATATATGGTTTTAAAAAGGGTTAAAAACTTAGCGGGATGGGACGGGCCTTACGGACCTCAAATTTTTTGTCCCGTGTCCCGTCCCGCAGTTACTCGGACGGGACGGGACGGGACGGGCCTAGTGTTTTTAATTTTGGATCCCGTCCCATCCCGGGTAATTTTGGGACGGGACCGGGACGGGATCGGGATTTTGATTTTTTGTGCCCACCCCTATGTTATCCTGACGTGATTGTGGATCTGTGGGAATGATTAGTACGGGTATGAGTGTTTTTCCACCCGGGAATGGTTCGGTGAAACCTCTGGGGGTCGGCGCCAGAAGAGTATGACCACGGAATACACCTTTTGCTGTTAATTGTGATGATGTTGTTTCCGAAGAAATTGATATTTCGGAATATTGGCTTGCAATTGTTTTCAAAGGGAGATGGTTAAAACTTATGATTCATGAATTTGGTAAAAACAGCCCTAGGTGTCATACGTATTTCCAAATTTTACTTCAGAAAAATATATGAATTCAAATACTTTCTAAAGATATTATTCAAATGGATACCTCGTGGAGTTTTAAAAAGAATGTTAAAAATGATTGGCTACCATGTGTAGTATATTATGACTGTGATTGTAACGATAATAGTCGTTAATTTTCTGTTGATACGGTTATGTGAACTGTTAATTACGACCGTAAGTTTCATTTGTTGCAATTGTAAATTTTCGTATTTGTGTATCCGCAGTGGATATTTTTACAGTGTTACTATTTGTTGTCTTATGTTGATATGTTTTGCCGAGATTGGCACTTTGGTATATTATTTTGCGATGTTGTGTTTCATCGTGTTGAGTGGGTATTTTGCTCAGTATGCCAAGGGGCGGAGGTCGCGGTCGTGGCCGCGGTACAGATGGTCGTGGAGATCAGATGCGGAACTAAGAGAATATTGCCGGGAATGGCATTGGCATTGATATTGCTACTATATTGCAACAAGTAGTGACACAGATGACTCAGTTGACCCAGGCGGTGCAACGTAACACAGGTGTGAACCAGAACGATGGCACAAACCAATGGCTTCGGGAAGTGGTTCGTATGAACCCCCCTCATTTCGAGGGTGACGTAGATGCGTTAGGCTGAAATGGTTGGCTTTTCCAATTGGGAAAGATTTTTGAGGCAGTTGATTTTCCTGAAGAACGGAAAGTACCTATCGCTCAGTACCTTCTTGACAGAGATGCCGCTAACTAGTGGTAGGCTGTTAAGCCTCGGGATCGTGTTGTCACGTGGACGGAATTCCATGAATTGATGGAGGCCTAGTTTTGTCCGGAACCAATCAGAGAGCAGAGAATTCGTGATTTTTATTTGGCAAAACCGCAAGATGTACCGGTGTCTTAAGCTATCATCGATTATAGCAAACAACTCAACTATGTGCGGGAACAGGTGAGAACAGAGGAAGATAAGATCCGTCATTTTGACATGTGGATGAAGCTGGATATTCGTCGGTATATGGCGGGATTCACTTGCACTACGTTGAGAGAGTATCACAATCGAGCATTAGCCTATGAACTAGCCTCATCATCGACTGAGCATATGCCCGAGTCGAATAAGCAGAGGACGTTTGCTGATATTCGTATCAGTTCAGGAGTTGGAGTTTCTAAACTGCAACACCGTAGTCTTTCTGCCATGAAGCTCCATCACTCGACGAGTGGAACCAAGAGCTCCAAGTCATCAGCGTTGACTCCTGGTAAGACCAGGAGGTGTTTCAACTGTAATTTGTCGGGTCATGTTTGTCCATATTGTCCTTCCCCGCCAGTAACGTGTTACAAGTGCGGACTTGAGGGACATAAAATCCAGTTTTGTGAGATGGTTGACGAGTCTTCCGAGACACGGTCAGCACCAATACCAGGATCGACTTTGAGGTATCCTTGAGAGATATTGTCTGTCCGTTACTGCTATGTTGTTGCCTTGTTTTGTGTTTTAAGTTTCGGGACGAAAATTCTTTTAAGGAGGGTAGAATGCAATACCCAAGATTTCTGTTTTCGACTACTTTGAATTATTGGACGATTGTGTTGGTTATTTTGTTTTGTTGATGATTATTTGGAATTTTTCCCTATTGTTGTGTACGGTATGATGTACCGTGTTGTGTTGAGTTTCCAGAATTGTCTTGCATGCCTGTGTAGTAGGCATAGCGCACGCTAAGTATTGTAGTTAGCGCGCGCTAATACCTGGTGACAGCGCACGCTCATATTCGTGATTAACGCATGCTACCTGAATAGGCTGAGAAAGTCCAGTAGTTACTGCACTCGATTGGGATTTCGGTAGCGCACACTATGCAGATTTATAGTGCACGCTAAGGTGCAGCAGTTAGCGTACGCACGGGAGGGTAGCACACACTAACTGGTAGTTCTTGGGCAGTCCAGAAACCACTGGACTGGTGTTGGGACTCGTTAGTGCATGCTAGTAATTAGCGATTAGCGCACGCTAACTGTGATATTGGGCAGAGCATTGATTTGATAGCGCACGCTAATCTGGGGTGATTAGCGCACGCTAAGCTGTCCAGTATATAAACTGGACAGCATATTACTTTTCTCATTTCTCACTTCTTTCTCTCCTCTCCGCGTTCTGTGTGAGTCAAGGGCAACTAGGGTTCGTGGCCTTGGCCGATTTTACTCTATTCAGAGGTGTTTTGGAGCATCCTAGGTGATTATAACATCATCTAGTCCATTGTTCTTCATCGGATCGAGGTATTGTTCTTGATTTCCCTATAGTTGACTTTTTGGAGATTTATTCTTGATTTCGTATTCAGTCCGATATTTATGAATCGATTGGTGTTAAATGATGTTGTTAAACATGTTCTATGTATTGTATATCCATATCTCCAATTCGTCCGGCTTGATGATTTTAGTGTTCCTGAGGAACCGTGAACATTTAATGTTCGATTAAATGTTCATCTGAGTTTTCCTTCGTGGGGTTTGAGGTGATTTCTGTTGTTGTTGGTCTTACTCCTCGTTGTGATCGTGATTCCATTGTTTCTTGCGGAAGTTGTAGGTGTTCGAGGTTTCCGGTCGAGCGGTGTTTGTCGGAATTATCAGTGTCGATTGTCGAGGCAAGTATCTTGCCCATACCTTTCGTATTTTGTAGATGTGATAATTGGTAATGGACTATGTGTGTTATTTGAGTAGTCATGACGAATGTTCAAAACGGATTGATATAATCCCTTTAATGACTTTCTTTAAAAAACGCTCAAGTACTTTACGAACGAATGAGTCCTACAGATATGTGCATTATGGATGCGAATTGATACATATTGCCTTCGTACTATGTGATTATAAAAGCCTTTTTCCCTTGTTAAGGGTTGAATGTTCGTATGTGTATTCGTTTGATGAGTGTGAATTGTTGTTCTTGTAATGTTTATTGAACCCTTGGTAAAATGTGGTATTATTTAGTATTGTTCGAGAAGTATATCTCCTCGTAGTATGTGATCATTTGTAAGTGATGTTCTACCAGGTAGGATTCGTTGAGACCTCCGGGATCCGTCCTTGTTAGTACGGTTCGAGTTTTACCATAGGGTTATCCAAACCGGGTATGTCTCGAGGAGACTCCGAGGTTCGTGCTTGTTAGCACGATACCAGGATAACTTTTGGGCGTATATTGGGATATGTTGCATAGTCGTCATGAGTTATCCAAAATGGGTACGTCGTCGCGATGCTCCGAGGTTCTTGCTTGCTAGCACGATACCAGGATAACTATGAGTGTATGTTATATGTCCGTTGTGGGATTCTAATGATTGTGTTGTTTGTGTGACCCTTGTTACGGTGATGTGTGTTAACCACTCAGGGATGGGACTTCAGTCCACTGATGGATCGTAGCTTATGGCGCGAAGCCACGGTTAATCATGAGGTATGGATCTTCCATTTGATTACCATTGGTTTATTCACTGGGGTACGCACGTAGAAGCTCCGAGGTTCATGCTTGTTAGCATGAGACGAGAATAACCTTTGGGCGTATGATTGAGAGGGACGTTTGGGTCGTGGACCACGTAATTTATTATTATTATGATTGATATGGATGTTTGGGTCGTGGACCCCATAATTTATTGTCGGATTATTAATTTGGGAAACTAATCTTTGAGTTGTGACCCTAAAAAGGGATTTTGTAAAGATGAGGATTCCTAAATCCTAAATGTATTTTCTGAAAACACCCGAGACCTTTAAAACACTTTATAAGTTGTTTACTTATTTTATTACTGCCTTTCAAGGCTTTGGACTATCTTTTTAAAATAAAACATCTCGAGAAATCTATCGTTGTGTTTTGACTCGATGATTATTCAGACTATTATATTCTTGGAATATGTTGTATATGGCTCGTATTTGCACTTTATACTTGTACTAGCAAAATAGTGGAATTTTGCTAACCCCCGAGTAATCGGGGGGTGGATGTCTGCATTGCATTCAGGTACATGCAGATTCTTGGGGAGCAAACCACGGGATTGGTACGAAGGATGATGGAAGATAAATGATACTAATCACATGAGGGCCAACATTGAGTATTCGGCATGGTCGGATTTTATTATTCTTTCCGCTGCATTGTTCTCCCGTCTTATGGGAGTGTTGTTGTATTTCGACCCCTGTGCGGGTATGAGTTTCTTGACAGAGTTGTATATGATGTTTATGTTGTATGTATTGATGAAAGACCAAATCGGTCCACTGTTTCATTTGTCTAGCCATATTGGCATTAGTTATGATGTCTTGTGTTGGTATCCAGCCTAGTAGAACCTCTTAAGAGGGTCTGCGGCGCTGTAATATTCCCAAACGAGTTGGGGGTATTACAATTTTACTGGTCATATTTGACTCGATGAACTACTAAATGAGCTAAATGAAAGAAATTTGAGAGTAAAGATATTTGATTGGTTATTATTTTAGTCCAGGGAATTATTTGACAATTGGGACATAGTACAGGGAGCTATTTGACACTTCTGCCTAAAATTTATGTTTTAAGTAGAGTTTATAAATTTTGCATTTTGAATTGAATATACTACTAAAATAGGTGTTTAGAAAAATTATTTTATGGTTTTTTTCTAAAACTCTAAAGTGGTTCAATCCACCAAACAAGTCATTTACATTTGTGATATTTATAAATTTTATCAAATCTATAATTAATTAAAATATATTTAACTATAATTAAATAAATCGCTAATGAGTTATCAAATAAAATAATTTACGCGAGTGATCCATCAATATGAATATTGAGCACTAAAACACTTTCAAATAAATACAATTTCACAAAGTTATAACTTCACCTTTTTCAATAGCTTGAGGGCCTGGTGGCATCTCCTGGTGACTCCAGTGGAGACATTTGGTGGTTTATGAGCTAATTGGTTAATTGTGATGTTGGTCCCCATACTTTTAATTGAAGAGATAAATTCACCACTAGAAGGGGTTGAATAGTGGTAATGTGGATAGTTAAACTTTCTCGCGAATGATAAATAAAATGTGCGGAAAGTAAAAGACTCAACGATATATAGAGGTTCGGCAATTTGCCTACGTCCTCTCTCCGGTTTCTTTTTGTATTGGCTCAAGAAAAACCACACACACAACTTTGCCTCGTCTTCTATAGGTCCGGGCACAACCCTTACAACGCTCGTCTTCTATTGGTCCAAGCACAACCACCACTCAAAAATAGATTTTCGTATCTAGTGTTCTATCGGAACTAGATAATCCTCACTTACGAACGTCATAGTATAATCCTAACAATGCCGGATCAAGGATCCTAATAACACCGGATTAGTAACTCTTGTTTCGTTTCTCTCAAGCTCGTGAAGGAGTGATGCAACACTCACAACAATTAAGGAAGATACGAAGTATATAGAATATTACAATATGTGTATCACTCTCGTATCTTTTCTTGTCACAACTTAGTATACAATGAATAATAATAAACTGAGCTCAATAATGCCTTTAGAATGCTTGAAGTTGTGTGTCTTGAGATACCCAATGATATGGGTATTTATAGTGTCCAGTCCTTCTTCATATGCTGAAATTTGAACTATTAGTGTGCGCTAATATCTCTGTGTAGCGTGCGCTAATGATGCTTAACTCTAGTGAACTGAACGGTCAGTAAACTGTTTCAATGGTAAGATAGTGTGTTTAGCGTGCGCTAAACTTTACTTGTAGCATGCATTATCGGCTGGTCAACAGATCTTCACTTTTGACTTTGAATTGTGTCGGTTTATCTCCCAACGTCTCTTTTCCAACGGATGAAAATGAACTTAGCGTGCGCTAGTAAGTATACTTAGCGTGCGCTAGTTTAGTCAATATTTTCTTTTCAACTTTCCGGGATTCCTGCGTTGAAAATCCTGTCCAACAGTTGAATATCAAACAGTCTGATTTTGAACAGGTAGCGTGCGCTAATGTCATATGATAGCGTGCGCTAATGTCATCTTCTTAGCGTGCGTTGCTTCCTTTATTACCGTGTTGTGTCAAGATTTATTCATCCCGACAGGCGATCGACTATAAGGCCGAGCGACCGAGTCTATACCAGTCAAACTATGTCTAGCTCGCCTAATCGAAGATACCAGACCACCATCAGGTACCTAGCGATCGAATCCCAAGGCGATCGCCCTTTGGCATCTGGCGATCGACTCTAGTGCCCTTCTAAGGACAACCGGCCTACGTCCCGAACAGAGATGATCGCCCATCAAAGTCATCGAAGACTGGATCTCAGAACAGCACCCACGTGCAGATCCATAAAAGGCGCTGACAGACAAGACCTTTGACCCCAGCCTGTCACCTACCTCACCAACCGACAGGTGCGCCGAAAGTTACGAAGTGGGACCGCCCGTGACAGCAACTCAGGACGCGTGCAGGCTCCCCATTGGACCGTACAACTAGCTGCCAGCAGCAGCCGCGGACTTTAAGGGAACAAGCCCATGTGCTAAAAGATGATCGCCCGATTATTATAATACAGAAAAGGCGATAGCCCGGCATATACAAGTCCTATAAATAGAGAACCTCCTCCTACTGGAAAAAGGTTCCCAACTCATTCACCTACATTCCGAATTCAGTCACAGGAATACAGAAGAAGATACATATCATCAAGCCCCTAGCTTTCTCGCCGGAATCTACCTCAGGATTTCTCTCTCAGAATCTCTCATCTAGAAGACGATTGGCAGAGGCAAGAAGTCTCCACAAGGCAGATTCCAAGAGATTCATAAGCCCAGGA
Source organism: Orobanche coerulescens (assembly GCA_033398695.1). NCBI lineage: Eukaryota > Viridiplantae > Streptophyta > Magnoliopsida > Lamiales > Orobanchaceae > Orobanche > Orobanche coerulescens. The sequence goes on from CM065806.1 coordinate 109,763,813, forward strand.
GCTCAAGCTTCCAGCTACTACTCGCCGTGAGAGACTGTCGATCTCTCACCGCTGCGACTGTTCACCTCCTTTGTTACAAGAACTCACAGAGCATCACATCTGGTTCTTCCGGCAATCTACACGCTCACTAGCTAAGATAACAAGAATCTTTACACTCATTACAATTGTATTCTTACATTAGTACTTGTATCCCCGAATATTATTATTAATAATATCTCGCGAGAGCATTCAAGCCCGGGACTAACAACCCCGGCAAATCTTGTGTTATTTATATTTCTCACGGAAGTGTCCTCGCATTTGTTTGCTATCCATCCATTCCAGCAATATCTATCTCCGGATAATATTTTGGGTAGCAACAATTGGCGCTAGAAGGAGGGCGATCTATACCTTCATTTTTCATTCCTACCGTCCCGAAGAACACTCACTGTTCTCGGGGCATATACTTGAAGTGACACTCACTGCGCTTCAAGAAAACCTTCAGAATCATGACATCCGCCGGTACATCGAAGAAAGCCACTCTCCGAACCGCCGGACACCATATCGCGGCTCAATCCGAACCCCAGCCGACGACCGGGGGAAGCCGCGGCAACGCGAGACTCTCGATCCCGCACCTAAGGGATGGCCCCAACCTCTCACTCGACCAGTTCCAAACCGAGGAACAGATCGAGGAGGCTATGGCCATCTTAGAGGAGCGACGGAGAGCATGCGCGTCGCCCGCAATAACTCCCTCGATCGTCCGCCGCTTGGGAAAACAGAAATTCAACGGGCTACTGGGCGAGCGATCGCCAGAAAGCCCCAATTCGCGAGAAAGGGCTCTCGCACGACCGGACGAATCCGTATTCAATTGCTTGGGGCGCGACCCATCCTGGCGACCAGGGCATTCTGTTTCCAACCACGAGGAGACGGAATCCGAATCCATCACCAGGAGTTCGGCCTACCCAACTCACAGCCGAACGCAGGTCAGCCGTCTGACTCCCGTCCCGATCGCCAGGGGATCAGTACTCGATCGCCTCGGCTCCCGCTCCGAGCGCCGAGCCGCGAGAAGCCAGGCCATGGCGATGGCCACTATACAACGCCAGCTCGACGAGATGAAAGCACTCTTGGACACTGGGGCAAGCGCCAGAAGAAAGATCACCGGGCCGACCGAGCCACTCGCGGTCCACATCGAGCTTGCCCCCGTGCAACCAACGATCGCTACTCCCAAAACACCTCTGTATGAAGGGAGATCGGACCCTGAAACCCACCTAAGTAAATTCCGAATCTACATGACTGGGTGTGGGGCATCTGACGCAACCAAATGCCAGATCTTCCCGTTAACATTGGGCGAGCTGGCCCATAGGTGGTACGCCTCACTACCACCACGATCGATCATCTCCTTTGAGAAACTGGCGAATGACTTCACGTCATACTTCGCCACCAAGGTCTCCAGACCAGAAGGCCCCCACCGCGTGATGAAAATCAGGCAGGGGAAAGACGAAACCGACGCAGATTACATCGACCGAGTAGACGAAATCATCCTCATCGGCGAACCCGTCAGTGACGAGCTCGCTCTCTTTTCGGTCCTGGGGGGATTCTACGGTCATTCATCCATGTTTAGACATCTCACCAAGGATATTCCCTCAACCTACGCGATCTTCCGCGCTAAGGTTGCCGATTTTCTGGCCAGGCAAAGGCTACTCACTTTCCACCAAGGCGAAGAAGCGCCACCTCCTGCCCGAAAGAAGGCGATCACCAAATCAAAGAAGGCGATCGCCTAGCCACCCGGAGATCTCAAGGCCTTCGAGGACATGGAAGCCCATATCCTCCATACGTTCAACCGAACTCCGGCCCACATTTTCTATACCATCAAGGGGCACGAACCGCTAAACAAGCCAAAGGCGATAAGGGACCACGGTCACCTGGACAACAATCAATATTGTGCCTACCATAAGAGTCCCGGCCACAGCACCAACCAATGCCGCGATCTCCTCAAACAGCTCTGGAGATTGTTCGAGGAGGGCAAGTTGGACAGCTTATTGGCTTAGCCGAAGCCCCTACCAATCTCTATACACGATCGTCCGAGTCGAACACAAAACAGGTTGGGAAGCTCATACGAGCCGACCCCTAGATCAACCTCGGCGACCATCTATACATGCTTCAATCAAGAGAAGGGGACCTCGGAAGTCTCCCCAATCTCCCTCCTTATTTAAGAAACTGGAGGACTCGCTCGCCATCTACAGTTCACCATCTAACATGATGGACGAAGGCACGAGATCGCCTCCCCCGCACAACGTACACCGTCGAAGGTCGGCATCTACATGACGATCCAAGGTAGAAGAGTGCAGCCATGGTCCTGGTGGTCGATGGAACCGACTGCTTAGGCCATGCAAGGTCCCTTTGGGCCAAGATCGCCCGCCCTTCGTTTAAATACGAGGCCGGCGTAGTCTGAGGGCCCTCCAAAATTAATCAGTGGACACGATCGCTTACCCTCAAAGGTTCATCATTTAACATGGTGAACCCGGACAATGCGATGCGTCACTACTCCCGTCTCAACGTACACTGTCGAGGGTCGCCATTGTCATGGCGACCCGAGGTGGAAGCAGAGCTAACAAGCCGTGGGCGTGGAGTTGAATCATCCGACGCTGCCCCGCGCAAGGACTCCTCTAGACCAAGACCGCACGCCCTTCGTTTAAATACGAGGCGAGGCGCAGCCTAACAGAGGACCCTCACAATAAAATGAGTCACGAGACAGACAATGTCGTTCGCGCACAAGACATGATCAGGGAGTCGGTCCATCGAACTCCGCGATCGCGCACGGTTCCTCAAGACGGACGACCGTCCTCGAGGATTCGACAAAGTTGACGACCGCTCACTCAACGAATTATTTTCATCCCCTTACTTTCACTAAGTGAATAAAAACAAGGGGGAAGAGTGCGGACTACCTATACGACAATCGTCCCTATTCAACCACATACGGAGGTCGTCATTTTTCAGATGTTGTGCAACGATCGAATTTGTTGTAAAAGTTATCTTTATGAGTTTATCAATTCATTTGGAACTACCCTCGCAACGATCTCTCCTCACACATTTGTACAAAGTCAAACAAAGACTCAAAAATAACAATCATTCAAGTGATAAGTCAGAAAATCAAACATTCATTTCATTGCTTGAAGGATCAAAATACATCGTCGCCCGAAGACCAAAATGCTACAAAGAGAAAACTACAAAACTACAAGACAAAAAGCTAAAACAAGCAAGCAAGAGCGATGAGCCTCTGGCCTCCGCCTGGCCTTCGCCTTCAGCCGTCGGCTCGACCTGTGGTCCTTCCCCAGTTTCCGAAGCGACCTCCCCGTCCTCCGTATCGTCAGGATGAACGATGTTCGCCGGAGTCGGATACCAGCTCAGATCCACGCCAAGCTCCGAGAGATCCGAAATCGGCAAGGAGAAAGCAGGATGGAGAGGATGCTCCAACGCATACGCCTTGAAGTTCTCAGCAAGAGGCCCGACCCCCAAACCTCCCTTCTTAGCTGCTCGGATCGAGTCGGCGAACGCCATATAATAGGCGAACTCGCTGACAAACTCCAAGTTTTGAAAGGGATCAGCCTTGGTCGCCTCTACCTCTCTTTTCAGCTCCGCCATCGCCTGTTGCGACCCTTGGAGCTCGGCCTCCCTCGCAGCTACCTTCTCCCTCGACTCCGCCAGCTCGCTAGTCAACCGAGCGATCGTCACCTTCTGACAAGCGGCCTCCTCCTCAGCAACCTTCTGCGCCCGGACGGCATTCAGCATCTTGTCCCGAAATCGGTCAACCGCCAAACGAGACAACTCAGTTTCCTTACTCGCCAGCTCAAGCTCTTGGCTAGCCCACTTGGCTGCCTCCAAAGAGTCCTTCTCCATTGCCACTATCTTATCAGCGAACTCGGCGTTCTCTTTCCGAGCCGCCTCGAGATCCGCCTGCAGGCGAATAGTGGAAGGTCGCCCCTCAAACTCCTGCGCAGCCTGGACACCCATGGTCGTCGTCTGGAGAGAAAGGGCGAGAACAGCCTGCATCGTATTCCCCGATCGCTGACGAGCGATCGCATCTAGATCGGTCATCCAGGCCTTCGGTAGAGCAGAAGCGGCCTTGCTGACGTATTGCGGGATGTCACAGGACTGGCAAGGAGATCGGCTGGCTAAGAAATCCAACACCATCGGCGGGCAAGATGGATTTGTGCGACGGATCCTACATCAATACAACAAAGTTAACACAACTCCTACGCAAATGCAAGTTTCAACCCAAAAATGCAATCTACCTCTCAGCCCTCTCAGGGTTGCGACCGAAATACGGTTTCCCTCGAGGAGTCTCAGCGTCAGCGATCGCCATCTCTCGCATAAAAGCTGCAGAGGGCGGCTCATTCTCCGGAGCGAGAACGGTGATCGGAGGCGCGGCGATCGGCACCTCATTGCCAGGGGCAGAAATCGGAGTTTCTTCCGGCATCGGCCTTTTGCGATTCGTTCGAAGACCCTCCTCCGGAACTCCCTCCTCAGCCACGATCGGCTCCACGCGAGGCTCCGCCTCCGGAACAATTGGCAGCGCAATAGGTGGGGCCTGAGACGACTTCTTGTGGCGGAGACGGCCCAGAACTCCAGGATTCGACATGGCGATCTCCGGCGGGGGCTCCATAAAGTGAGGAAAGCGAACCTCTACAGTTAAGACGATCGATCAACAGTTAGATATTTTCCTCAAGTAAGGCGATCGCCTAGAAAGTGAAGGTCGCAGAAACTCATACATGGTACCGAGAGATGTCTCGGGAAACGGAATAGCCGAACCGACAACCAATGACTCTCTTTATTGATCCGGCTAGCGTCAAGATCGTCGTCCGACAAGCTCCGTATCCACTACCAGACAACCAGGAAATCAAAGGGCAGCTCCTCGACCGCCGGAATGTGAAAACCTGCAAAGTCGAAATCAAATTAGATCAGTTCAAAACACATCCGAACGAAGGGAGAGTCTAAACCCTTACCGGGATTCCTCTCCCGAAACTCAATAGGGATCTCCAGCTCGCCCGAAGGATTGTCGCTCGCAGAAGCCCTCCACGCGCCGGCGACCCAGAACCACTTCGTCGGATCGCCCCGCGCCTTATTCGGGACTCCGAGGATTACCCGACCAGATCGGCCCTGAATAAGGTAACCTCCGACCGACCCTTTCTGAGCCGTCAGCTTGAACAAATGGTTCATCTCCGACGGTGATGGGAGGCGGTACAGGCGGTGACCGCCGAAAAGAGTGAGAGTGCAGATAATTTGGAGCCAAGCGTTCGGCGTTAGCTGAAGTGGCGCCACGTTCCAAGCGGCCAGCAGGTGGGAGACAGCAAAAGATAGAGGAAGCGTAGCCCGGCCTCCATAATCGCCTCGTTTACGGCGACCATACCCATCGGGGGTTGATCGGCACGCTCATTCTCCGCCGGCGCGAATATATCCACATCTGAAGGAACATGGAACCTCGTCCTCCAGACGGCCAGATCTTTCCTGGATGCCGAACTCCTAATTTGGCCAAGCGACCACAAAGATCGCTGCGCAGCCCGGTACTACGACCGTTTGGGAAGCTGATAAGGGTAGGCGATCGAGTATCCCCGGAAATCGAATCTCGGAGACGGACCGGCCAACTTCTCCATAATCTCATCAAAAGCCTTATAGTCCCGGCCGAAAGTGCTATGCTGCTCCCAGTAGGCCCTAATCGCTAGATCTCTCTCTATCTGCGATCGTCTGTCTTCAGCAGCCGCTTCCTTAGCGACGTCGGCTTCATTAAATAAAGCCTCGATTTCAGCAGGGTCAATTCCGGCCTGAATAGCCTTAGCGGCCGTCTCCAGGTGGAAGTCAGAAGAAGGTCCTCCCCGGACAGTCGATATCCCGGCGGCGGAACTGGTACCCACTCCATGTGATGATGACGTTCCAGCCATTCTCAAAGAAAGAAAGGAGAAAAGGATTTTTTCTTACCCAAAGATGAAATTGATCGACGATCGACATCCAAATCTCTCAGAAGCTTTCTTCAGCAAAGTCCTTCTTTCTCCAGTGATGAAGCGCGTAAGAGTTTTGACGCTGCGTCCTCACGTCCTTTTATAGGAGGCAAAAAGGACTCCTGTGCAAATAAGAAGAATCTCAGGGGTCGGAAGTGCAGCCGTCGCATTCATTGACTCCCTCGAGACCCGCATACGCGTCTTTTCAAGGACGCGTCAGTCGAGGAGTCATTAATGACCGTTGATATCCTTCAACAGAAGCCCGACACGTGCGCGGAGACTTTTCCACGCCCATTGCCATTTCCCGCGCAGTTCAGCGGCCAACCAGGTCATCCAAACTTAGAATCTATCAGCTCAAAGACGATCGCCCGTTCAGTTAAACGCAGAGTCGCTCGTCAAAAGTTCAGCGATCGCCAAGAGAACCACCTCACCCCACATTTCCGACATATGAGCGAGCTGGGGGGCAATTGTTGTGTCAAGATTTATTCATTCCGACAGGCGATCGACTATAAGGCCGAGCGACCGAGTCTACACCAGTCAAACTATGTCTAGCTCGCCTAATCGAAGATACCAGACCACCATCAGGTACCTAGCGATCGAATCCCAAGGCGATCGCCCTTTGGCATCTGGCGATCGACTCTAGTGCCCTTCTAAGGACAACCGGCCTACGCCCCGAACAGAGATGATCGCCCATCAAAGTCATCGAAGACTGGATCTCAGAACAGCACCCACGTGCAGATCCATAAAAGGCGCTGACAGACAAGACCTTTGACCCCAGCCTGTCACCTACCTCACCAACCGACAGGTGCGCCGAAAGTTACGAAGTGGGACCGCCCGTGACAGCAACTCAGGACGCGTGCAGGCTCCCCATTGGACCGCTGGCTGCCAGCAGCAGCCGTGGACTTTAAGGGAACAAGCCCATGTGCTAAAAGACGATCGCCCGATTATTATAATACAGAAAAGGCGATCGCCCGGCATATCCAAGTCCTATAAATAGAGAACCTCCTCCTACTGGAAAAAGGTTCCCAACTCATTCACCTACATTCCGAATTCATTCACAGGAATACAGAAGAAGATACATATCATCAAGCCCCTAGATTTCTCGCCGGAATCTACCTCAGGATTTCTCTCTCAGAATCTCTCATCCAGAAGACGATCGGCAGAGGCAAGAAATCTCCACAAGGCAGATTTCAAGAGATTCATAAGCCCAGGAGCTCAAGCTTCCAGCTACTACTCGCCGTGAGAGACTGTCGATCTCTCACCGCCGCGACTGTTCACCTCCTTTGTTACAAGAACTCACAGAGCATCACATCTGGTTCTTCCGGCAATCTACACGCTCACTAGCTAAGATAACAAGAATCTTTACACTCATTGTAATTGTATTCTTACATTAGTACTTGTATCCCCGAATATTAGTATTAATAATATCTCGCGAGAGCATTCAAGCCCGGGACTAACAACCCCGGTAAATCTTATGTTATTTATCTTTCTCACGGAAGTGTTCTCGCATTTGTTTGCTATCCATCCATTCCAGCAATATCTATCTCCGGATAATATTTTGGGTAGCAACATACCGTATGCTAATATTTCCTTGCTTGAGTGCAGAGGCTACTGGACCTCAAATATGCTTCCAGGTAATATACGCAAAGTATTGAGCGTAGCATGCGTTATTGTCCATAATAGCGTTTGCTATTATCTTTGATTAGCATGCGCTAATTTTGTCTTGAATCGAGTCCAGAGGCTACTGTCTTGACAAGAACTTCCAGGTAGCGTACGATAGGCTATCTCTTGCGTGTGCTAAAATCATCAGCTTGCGTGCGCTAATATTATGTATGTTGCGTGCGATAGGACATCAGGTAGGTTCCCAAGTTGTCTGCAGATAGGATTCTGACTTCACTTGACTGCACAATAGCGTGTGCTACTACACATCTGTAGCGTGCGCTAGCTATGTATATTTGTAGCTTTTATACAACTGTCTTGACTTGCTTTAAATGTTTTGAAATATATCATCATCAAAATAAATTGTTCAACATTAATGTAATAAAATAATATATTGCTCTTTTATAGAAAAATAATAATACCTTTAATGTATTATTTCCTATCGGCTTTATATTTAAAAAATAGAGTAATACTTTTATAGGAACAAACATGTAAAATTATTGTGAAGATATGATCTTGTTTAGGAGTTTGATTATGATTTATTTGTGGAATTTCGAAAGGGCTTGACTAGTTGATTGTGATTTTGATTTTGCATTGTGGTTTGAATTGGGAGATTAAGACTGTATGATGAGATGCCAATATGTGAGCTTAACTGTTTCATACCTTGAATTATTTCATTGTTACTTGCGGAGCTAATTGAGCCAATTTGCGAAGTAATGTTTTGAAAGATTCGCTTTCGTAATGCCATGTCTAATTATGTTGTATTTTGAGTTGATTTTTAGACCCAAAATTGTTGACAGTGTAGGGGAGTTACAATGATTTTGGTTGAGTATTGAATGAATGATCTCGCTACTTTGTGTTTGAATGATAAGATAGGAGAAATTGGAAGTTTTAGCCCTATTGAGTTATCATGCTATCTAGTTTGGTAATAAATTGGGAATGCTCTCTTGAACGGTTTAAGTCTTGACTTAGAGCTATTGTGGACATTGTTTGGTCACGGCCCATACATGGAGCTCAAAAGGCCTGATAGGCGGGCTTAAGCACAAATGGGTCAAAGCCCAATATCAGCAGACCCTCAGAAGGCCGAAGGAAGCGAGGCCGCTGGCGAGAGGTGCCCGAGTGAGGGGCGAGGGGAGAGTGTTCAACCAAGAGGGTAGAGAGAGGGCGAAGTCTCCTGCTCGGCGGATATGACGAGCCGAGGGACCGCCCAGCCCATAAAATCACCAGCATCGAGCACGGGGAAGATGGCCCGTTCGACAGCAGCAGCATTCAGGTATCCACCAGGGCCTATAAATAAAGGTTCCGGTGGACTGAAAAGGGGGATTTTAAAAAGAAACACAAAGGGTTTTATAGCAAACATCAAAATACATCAAAAGCATTTTTCTTAAATGAGGATCGAGACGTGAGACATGAAGGGTTTTCGGAAGGAGTAGGAAACGGAAAGGACGGGTTGGTGAAACGAATGAATTCTTCCAAAAGATTCTTGACCGAATTGATTTCTCGAGACACATCGGAGTGGAGAGCCTTTACTTCATCACGAATCTCGACTTGCGAAGTCTCGAGACTACGCGTCCGTGCTATAAGGTCATTCTCCTCATTTTCATCCACCACTACCTTTCGCTTTCCCTTGACTTTCGGATGTCGGACAAACATTCCGTTTTGGAGTTCCCGAATGATTTATGGCCCTCGGCGAAGAATACGCTCAGCCGGTGTCGGTATACGTGTTCCATTTGGAACTTGATCGTCTTCCCAGTGATAAGAAAATAGTACCCAACCTCTATTGATAGTTTCGAGGTAGTGCATCGCTTTGAGGCTAAGGTCCCATATCTCATGTCCCCAAGACACCGGAATCGATGCCTCTCTGAAAAGATCAATAATGTCTAAACAGAACTGTAAGGATAGAACCAAACGGAAACCCATCTTTCCTCGACCTCGGCGAAGAATACGCTCAGCCGGTGTCGGTATACGTGTTCCATTTGGAACTTGATCGTCTTCCCAGTGATAAGAAAATAGTACCCAACCTCTATTGATAGTTTCGAGGTAGTGCATCGCTTTGAGGCTAAGGTCACATATCTCATGTCCCCGAGACACCGGAATCGATGCCTCTCTGAAAAGAACAATAATGTCTAAACAGAACTGTAAGGATAGAACCAAACGGAAACCCATCTTTCCTCGACCTCGAGACATAATGCTTCAAACGGAACGAATCTCCTTTCACCTTCATCCAACGTGTAACGATCGATGCGAAATCCACCTTATCTACATTCAAAACCAAGTATACCACATGCTTATCCATACCAACGAGTTTGTGTTGCGTATTGACCTTCGGCATCAAACACTTGGTAAGGGCGACCGACAACAAGCAGATTTGGATACTGAAATCATTGTTTTCGAATACGTCATCGGTTATCTCGATGACCGCTTTCGAACTCAAAAATTCGGTAACCTCAATCTCTGTCAGGTCCGATTCCTCATCGATGGGTTTCCCACTGCATGAAAAACCCTCCATCGTCAATCCGAACAACTCGTGAAGGATTTCCGAAGAGACCTTCACTGTCGTTCCATTAACAACAACTAAGCACTAAACCAGAAGATCCTTCACTGTCTCCCAGATGCATGTTCGCATAAAATTCTCGGACAAAGGTAGATAAATGATTTCCTTACATTCCACAAACCGAGCGATACCCAAAGCATCAAAAAATTCACGAATGTTTACCTTTGCTCTTTCTAAGCTTCCAAAATTGAAAAAGTAGCAATCGATCAAGTGTTCCTGAGGAAGAATTTCTGAAAAAAATTTGAATGCTGTGGAGGAAACGAACCGATTAGGATCAAATTCGGGCTCACGGGTTCTCTTGGAGCTCTTGTATTACTTTTTCGTAGCCACTCTAAAACCGCTTTCCATGATTGATTGAGTGTTTTGGACGGATTTTTCGGATTTGAGATGAATTGGGCGATTTGAGTGTTTCGGAGGTTGAAAAAAATTTTTGGGGTTCTTAAAGGGATCTGCCGATTTCCTTTTATAGGTGAAAAAAATGCGTTAGCTTACGCTATGGAATTGCTAGCGTACGTTAAGATTAAAATGAGGGCATACTGGACTGTCCAGTAGCGTCCAGGAATTTGAAAGCACGATTACTAGCGCACACAAATATATGCCGTTAGCGTGCGCTATCGGGCTAAAATTTATTCAAGTTATACTGGATAGCACACGTTAAGAACAAAGGGCCAGCGCGCGCTAAGGTATGGAAAATGTCTCATGAAATGATTTCTCGTAAGACAAAAGACTTTTAAAAATTATCAAGATGTCCCATACTTAGTCGTCGGGCTTCTGAACCAGGATCCCATGATCACATTGAACCTGAACGACGATCGGCGCTGAGCCGACTCAGTTCGAAGATATTTGTACATGAACGCCTTGGTTCTCGCATGGACTGGGAGGAATATCCGCCGAACCAACAGCATAGGAGGATGACTCATATGGAGCAACGTCGTCAAGAAGAAACTGTCAACTGTAAGACTCCACAAAGCAAGTGGGAGGAAGAGCTAGGAAGGCCAACGAGGAGAGCACCTGAGGAGATTGGCACTAAGGCCGCCCCCGAGCCCGTTCCATGGTTGTCAGGGAACGTGTTAGATGATTTGATGGAGCAAGTTCGGGAGATACAATAGAAGAATAAGGCCAATGACAATGCGGTGCCAAGGATTTCGGTCGCGACGCCGTTCGCACTGAATATCCTCGTTTATACCCCACCAAAAGGGTTCAAAGCACCCGAGATGAGGCGATTCAATGGAAAATCTGATCCCCCGGAGCATCTATTGACTTTTGAAGCAAACATGCTAGTCATCTCTGCCAACGGCGAAATAAAATGACGCGATTTCTTCACGACGTTGGCAGGTTCGGCACAAAGATGGTTCGTAGGACTACCAACAGGATCCGTGATGTGCTTCGAAGACTTGACCTCATCGTTTATGACTCACTTCGCTGGGAGCATACAGGCGAAGAGGCACTTCACTCACTTGTCCTCCGTAACACAGCGAGCCGACGAAAGCCTAAAGGATTTTGTCATGCGATGGAACGAGGAGGTACAAGGAGTCGAAGGTTTCGATCCGGGAGCTGTGCAGCATTTGTTCACTGAATCATCGAGGGAATGAAAGTTGCGAACTAACCTGCTGTATCAACCATTGGATACCTACAAACAGGTGTTGGATAGGGCCAACCAGTATGCCAAGGCCGATGAGGAGATAAAGGCCAAGAGAAGGCAAGAAGAGACCTCCTCCACACATAAGTGGGGACGTGCCGAAGAAGGGAGATACGACAGGCGTGTTGAGGATAGGAGGGAGGAGCCTCGAAGAAGAGGCTGGGGCGTACCTCCGTTCAGGCCGCAACCGCCAGCGCCGGCCCCTCAGGAAATCATCCATGTCTTTACCACCTCTGCCTCCGCCGCAGGTCCCACCGCCGCCACCACCATTGGCGACCGGGGATAGCCCCACGGTCTTCAAGGCTAAGTGGTGTCGGTTTCATGAGAACTTCTCCCATTATACGGAGGAGTTCCATTACCTGAACAAGGTAGTGGATAACATCATCACCGAAAGGCAAATCGGGAATAACCCACGACAGTGTGCCCCGAATCGATAGGCTCCCGCAAGACGAAACGATGAGCAAAAAGAGAGAGAGCAGAGCAACCAACGGAGCGAGGATCGAACAGACCCTGGGCCAAGCCGTCGAGAGGGGAAAGTACCAGCTGAGGACACTGCCGAGGAGGAACGAAATTGGAGGCATAAGGAAGTGGTAAGTGTGATCTTCGGCGGACCCGAAGCCGGGGACACATATGGACAACGAAAGAAATGGGCAGACAGCCTACAAGTGGACTTTATCAAGGCACCTAAGAAAACTAAAATGTCTGGCCCAATATACTTCACGGATGCCGACATGCCCAAAGGGCCGAAACCAGACAGAGAGCCCTTGGTAATTACCATGGGGATTGTCAATATGGTGGCACGACGAGTTCTCGTAGACACATGAAGCAATATCAATGTATTATATCTTGAAGCCTACAAGAGCCTGGGCTTTACTAGGGAGCAGTTGACGCCGATCCGGACGCCACTGCTGGGATTCACCGTATCCTCAGTGGAAACGGAATGACTAATTATGCTTGTGGTGGAAATCAGCGAGTACCCGTGATTGCAGTGAATGGACATGCAATATGTGGTCATCAGCTTGCCAACGATGCACAACGCCATCATAGGCCTACCAGGCTTAGAGGACTTAGGGGCTTTGATCTTCATGGCCCCATCTATGCATGAATATCCCTACTGAAAAAGGGCCAGGGCGAGTTAAGTCTGATTGCGCGAAAGCGCGAGAGTGCTACGTAAAAGCTTGCCGAGGAATCTGGGACAAGGAAGGGCAAGTCCACACGATCATCGAAAACCCACCAAAGGCCCGCGACGAGAAGGCAGGTACAAAGGATACCGAACATAAAATGGAACCGACAGTAACACTGGAGGATGTCGTCATCGACCCGGAGCATCCGGAGAGAACCATCCGCATCGGAACAGGCCTGACTGAACAAGTCAGAGTGGAAATTATTGTTGTGTTACTTGAGTATTGGATCTTGTTCGTCCGGGGTCCCGAGGATATGTTGGGATTCGGTGCCTAAAAACGAAGGCCCAGCGGAAGCGGTAAAACGAAAATTAATTCGATCCGAATCCCTACGAGGATCGATCGAGCTACGTATATACGAAAATATAAATGAAAAGCAAGAGTCATAAAAACTCACCCTTGTAGTCCGTTGATTAGATGGATAATCTTCTCTCGAGATATTCCCCAAGCTTTAGGCGATCTCCTTTCAATTCAATCCGCTCCAAGCTCTTGAATGATCCAACGCCGAAAGCACCGCGTCTCTACTTGCCATGCGCCGGAGAAACGACCGGAATGACGATCACCTTGCTATCCTCCGAGGATACGGCTAGAGCTAAGTGATGAAGCTTCCAATATGAGATTATCACACTCTAAGTGTATAACTCACAACTCTCATTTATTTCTTGATTTTTCTCCAAGAATCACCAAGAACAAGTTGAAGAAGAATATGAAGATAAGTGGTTGAACTCAAAGTCTCACTTTCTCTCTCTCTCAATGTATCTCACGGATGGCTCATTTATCTCAAGAGAGTGACAAGTCTTCTCTTCTTATTCAAATCCTTTCCACATGAGAACAACTCATGTTAACCCCACCTTGAAAAAGATATCAAATATCTATTCATTAAACACCTAATCAAGATTCCAATTGATTTAAAAATCAAAGTCTTGTCAAGGTGTGGGGAAGGGGGGGGGGCGGCCATGATGAAGAAATAGGACGAGTTCGGTTCGTTTCGGACTCCCGTGAGTCCAAAACAGATAAACTCCGATTCCGTTCCGATGTATTTATATCGATCAATTAATCCAATTAATTAATCATATCAAATACATAATAACATAATTAATTTCTCCAACAAATAGTTATATCTATGAATTAAATTAATCACCCAGTAATTTATTTAATTTATTAGGCCGTAAATTAATTTATACAATAAATCAATTTAAACATCCAATGTCCCGAATTAGATATCCAATATCTAATATTCATAATGAGAGAATTAAGCTTGATTCATTCCGTCGTCAATCCTAATGCGCGACTCGGTAGGTCCGTCTCGACAAGAATGGGAGGAACCAAAGAGTAGTAGCACCACCTAGCCACTGGTGGCCTACACCGTACTCTAATCCGAGAACGAATGATTGGGATCATTCAAGAACCATTCTCCGTGAATACCAAGATAATGTATAAACCCTTCTTTCAAATGTCCCGATCAAGTTATAGGGTCACGGTCGACCAAACCCTATCTGCACTTGACGCTATGCATGCGTTAATGCAAATCGAGATCATCGAGCTCTCGTATCTAATACCTAGCACCAATGCTTTGGCCAAAGACTTATGATCTCATCCGCCAATAACCGCATAGGACATATTACCCGCTCACTAACAGGGAAAGAATTCTATCTTGGTATTGAGGACTCGCTACTTGCCGTCCAAGATGCACGCCGAGGTTGACCCCGCCTTCCGGTTTATAGGGTCGAACTACTCTAATAAAAATCTTGACGTCACAAGCACATCCCTACTAAATCCTCAAGTCGAAGGTTCACGAATACCTATCACAACCTTTCGATTCCGTCATTGATCGTCCGGAGTGAAATCCGTGTGACGAATCGAGGGTGAGTCGGTTCGAGTATACTAATCTAATTAGCATACCTATAACGTGTGCTCCCACTAACCATTAGTGTTCGACAGGCACTCTCCATGTCAAAGAACACGTCATACAAGTCTTCACATAAACTTAACGCCCAGTCAAGTTTCATCGACTTGCGAATGATTAAGTATTTGAGCTATAACCTTTCCAGTGCCGACCCCCTTATCCAATAAGGAGTGGAACGTTTTGCTCTCAAATACACGGACTAGTTTCTATATGTTTATTTACGAGTTAGGAATGCCAGTAACTACCAGTAAATAAAGAAACATTTATTTGCCTTATATAAATGGTTTACATAATTACAAGTACAATGCCCTCACTCAACAACCTCTGAGTGGCATTCGAGGGCATACTCCTAACAATCTCCCATTTGCACTCAATGCCACAGACTATGGTATCTAATACCCATGTTCTCCAGATGACGCTCCAAGCTAGTCTGAGAAAGTGGCTCTACTCTATGCAGCTCAATGTATCTCTTTGCGAACGAATGCTCTTACGAGATTCTACTCTCTCTCAATATGTTTGGAACTGTTATGAAACCTTGGCTTCTAGGCCTGTGCTATCGTCTCCATAAGCAGCACTGTGTGTCACGTGAAGTTTACCCAAGAACTTCTAAATTCTTCCTTCGAGGCCTCCAAGGCCGCTTTATACTCAAATTTAACAGTGGAATTAGCAAATACGCTATTCTTAGCACTATGCCAAGATATCGCTCCTCCATTAAGAGTAAATGTAGCGTAAGTAGACATAGAATCGTCTTTCGTCCTTGGAAGTTCAATACGGTGAATCCCATCACATTCAGCTTCTCCACCGCCATATATAAGAACCATATCTCTAGTCCTTCTAAAGTACTTGAGAACGTTCTTTACGGTAGTCTTAATGTTCCCTACCTGGGTTTGCCTGAAACCTACTCACCACGCTTACAGCATGCGCAAGTCAGGTCTCGTACACAATATAGCATACATAAGGCTACCCACTGCCGAATCATATGGTATATAACTCATTTCCTTTCGTTTTTCCTCGCTTTGAGGACACATCTTCAAGGAGAGTTTTATTCCATGTCGCATCGGAAGGAACCCTCTTTAAGATCTAATCTATATAGAGGGCTTGGGAAAAACTTATCATTCTCTTCGATCTATCCCAGTAGAATCGAATCCCAAGAATATAGGTTTCTTCTCCCAAGTCTTTCATGGAGAAATTACTCGAAAACCAAGCTTTCCCATAACTGAGCATCCCCACATCATTCCCTATTAGTAGAATGTCATCTATATATAGTACTTAGAATGTGATCTTGCTCCCACTAACCCTCTTGTATACACAAGATTCCTCTTCATTTTGAACGAAGTCAAACTCTTTGACCGTCTCATCAAAATGAAGGTCCCAACTACATGAAGATCACATACCATTTCATGGAGTCTACATCCACCATTGCTAGGTCATTGGTCGTGGGTCGGTCTCTTGTTTATCACTTGGAACCTCGAGGAAACCCGGTTCCTCCAAGTGCATAAAACTATACCTCTCGAGTAATTGAGACACCCTACTAGACCTACTAGGTGGTTGTACTTGTGTTTGAAGGTTCGGTTCCAATTTCTTGCAGTGTGTCTCCTTAGGAGTTTCATTGTATTCTTCCAAAGAAATACTTCTACTCGCTCCGCCTTCTGAATGAACTCATCTTCCAGAAGTGTGCTTGTAAAGCAACAACGATCTTTCGATCTTCGGGCATGTAGAATAGATATCCCATCGTCCTGACGGGAATCCAATGAAACGTCCCTTCGCACCTAGCTTCCAACTTTTCCACCTTAGTCTTCTTGACATAGGCGGGAAATCCCCAAATCCTAATATGATTAAGACTTGGTTTCCTTCCTTCCCACATCTCATGTGGAGTTTTAGGAACGGATTTGGAAGGACATCTGCTCAAGATATACGCGCGATCAGAGTGCATACCCCCACTGTAAATCGGCAAGTCAAGATAGCCTATCATGGAACGGACCATGTTCAACAGGTTCGGTTCCTTCTTTCACACCATTTAACCGAGGAGTACTGAGGTGTTAGTTGTGAAACTACTCCATGTTCCTTAAGGAACTCGTCAAACTCCGTACTCATATACTCGCCACCTCGGTCCGACCAAGTGCTTTGATATGATTACCGCTTGTTTCGACTAGGGCCTTGAATTCCTGGAATTTCTCAAAGGCCTCAGATTTATGTTTCATTAAGTATACATAACCATACCTAGTATGATCATCTGTAAACGTAATGAAATATTTATATCCGTCATGTGCTGCTTCCAAAGCACCACATACGTCGGTATGGATTAATCCTAGTTTATCAGCGGCTCTTTCAAAAGTCCCTGTGAAGGAGGACTTAGTCATTTTACCTTTAAGGCAAGATTCACAAGTAGGAAAGGAATCCGATCCCAATGGACCCATAAGTCCATCCTTTTCCATCTTGTAAACCTTGGTCTGACCAACATGACCAAGTCTAAGATGCCATTTCAAAACTTGATTGGTTTCATCCCTATCACGTTTTCTAGTCATAGTTATTCACAACTACTTTGTTGCTGAGATTTAGATGATACAATCCATTCAACAATGTAGCAGTACCCACTAGTTTATTTCTAAAATAAATTTTTGCAGGAACCATCACCAATGAAAAATGAAAAGCATTTTCGGTCCATGACCGAAATGGATACAATGTTTTTGTGCCCCTTGGGCAAAACAAGTACATCTTCTAAAGTCAAAACAAAGCCGGATTCTAAACCCAAAAGAAGTGATCCTATGTCGGTCGCCTCGACACTATGCCCGCTTCCGACTGTGATCATAACTTCTCCAGCTCCAAGCTTCCTACTTTGTTCCAGATCCTGATTCACGGTACAAATATGAGAACTAGCACCGTAATCCAGATTCAGAAGTAGAAAATACAAGAGCGTAACAATTTGTTTCCAAAACTAAAAGTTACAGACGAAGTGCCATGAAGAATCGGACAGTCTCTAGCCCAGTGGCCCAGCTCACCGCACTTGAGACAAGCATCCTTCTTCTTCTTGTTCTTTGGGACCATCGGGGCCTTGCCCTTTCCCTTAAGGTCCTTAGCTTGTGGTCCAGTCCGCTTCTTGGTCTTTTTCTTCTTATTGTTAGACTTCCGAAGTCTAGAAGAAATCACAAGTGCAGACTCCTTCATCCGCGGGGTCTTCATCTGAGACTGAGCGGTTACCAGTTTGTTCATTAGCCTAGCTAAGTTACATGCAATCTCATTGCAGTTGAAGTTCATAACAAACTGTGAGAAGGAATCAGGGAGAGACTATAGGATAAGGTCGGTTTGGAGAGAAGTATCCATTTTAAAATCAAGAGCCTCCAATCTCTCGATCATGGATATCATTTTGATGACGTGTTCCCCAACCTTCTCACCTTCCTTCATCCTTGCACCGAACAGTTGCTTGGATATCTCATATCTAGCAGTTCTGATGTGCTCACCATAAAGCTTGGTTAAGTGAGATAGAATCTGCCTAGTAGAAGTCATTTTCTCATGAGCTCTCTGAAGCTCATTAGACATGGAAGCCATAATATAAGCACGGACTTTCATATCATCCTTAACCCACTTTTCGTGGTTTTCAATCTCTTCCTGATTGGCTCGGGTCCGCACAAGAGGCGCCGGAATGTCCGTCTCCAAGACGTATCCCAGTGCCTCTATACTGAGGACAATCATCAGATTGCGGAGCCAATCCACAAAGTTAGGTCCCATTAAGGTGTTCTTTTCGAGTAGAATTGCGAGTGGATTCATTGTCATATTGAGATTTGTCTGCATTAAGTATAACAGATTAATTAGTGACTTGTTATATTATGATCTGAGTATAGAATTAAGGTCTTTTCTATTCTTGTTACCCAGCTCCCACTATTTTATCGGAATAACACACTCCCATGTGAAAACCGGAAGTATCGTCGCTCTACTTCATAGTGGTGATCGAGTTCTTTATAAATATTAATAGAGGGCAATCGAAAAGGTTTCTAGTCTATTAATTTTCATAAAGTGGTGTCCAACACCAACCCATCTAATAGATGATTCGATCTTCTTTTTCCCCTTGTTCACTTCCCTCAACCAATACGGTTTCTATGGTTCGTGAACAAGTTAAGTTTATACCATCGACGCAAATCAGTTTCACAATTGAATCTTATCCGGCAACCTATCAGGTTTCTAGGGATAAAATTTGCTCCAACCGAAGGCATCCAATGCGCTCCCGGTAATTTATCCGTCCTCCCCGAACGACTACCCCGATAACTCGGAAGCATAGCACATCCCGTTTGGATTTCAATTTTCCGAAAACTCGATGGAGGGAAGGAAAACCTTGAAACCTTATAAACTTAATTATTTGTTGTGGGAGAATTATCGCGATTAATGTTACACTTTGCACATTAATTCATTTAAGCGCGTTTGTGGCATTCATACAATATGAAACAACCATTCACAACCTAGTTGCTACCAACATGTGGTTCATGGACCGTTCCTAGAAAACAAAAACTCCGTAATCTAATTACAAGTCTTCGTCTTGAATCTTCGTCTTCTCGAAACGGATCTTCATCCAGTCTTCGTCATTACATATAAATTTTACATTGAAAAATTGCATCCTAGATACAAATATTTCTAGTAAAATAAATAGGCTCAAAACGGCCTTTACAACCCAATCGAATAAAATGAACGATAAAAAAACTAAGTCCACGAACCACATCCCCATTCAAAAGAATTCATTCAATAAATACTAAATAAATGGAAAGCGTAGAGATACATTGATCCAATCAACAATACGAACCGATCCAATCGATTCACACAATCGGTAATATAATAACGTTCAAAATAATTCGGTCGACCATAAATATTCCAATTAATCAAATTTCCCTTATAAAATGAAATACCATAAATCATTTTAATCATATTAAATCCAATTTAACATGCGAGATTAATTTTCAAGAATACACGGAAAATCGAGCCGGGACGAAATTGGCTCGCCATGGCCGAAGTCATCGCCAGATCTTTCCGGCAGATCGCTCGCATGGCCGAGTCACGCCGGCGGCTACCGCCAGCACGGCCCGTGTCTCCGGACACGGTCGGGTCCGCCTCGCGATGGCTCTGGGATCGCCGACACGGCCCGTGTCACCGACACGGCCGAGTCACCCCGGCAGCTTCCTCGCCTTTGTCCGAAAAGTCGTCCGACGACGATTCGGAGCTCGATTTTCAACCGGATATCCAATATCAATATTTTTCAACATTCATATCTTCAATATAAATCATATTTCCAAGAAATTAAGATTTATATTCAGACATAAACTTACGAAAAATATAACTACAACGAACGTAAAAATATATACCACGATTATGACTATAATGATTCCAAATCATTCACCATCTAATCAAGCATTCCAAATGCCAATATCGTATATACGATCGCAAGACCTACGCTCCGATACCACTGTTGGGATTCGGTGCCTAAAAACGAAGGCCCAGCGGAAGAGGTAAAACGAAAATTAATTCGATCCGAATCCCTACGAGGATCGATCGAGCTACGTATATACGAAAATATAAACGAAAAGCAAGAGTCATAAAAACTCACCCTTGTAGTCCGTTGATTAGATGGATAATCTTCTCTCGAGCTATTCCCCAAGCTTTAGGCGATCTCCTTTCAATTCAATCCGCTCCAAGCTCTTGAATGATCCAACGCCGAAAGCACCGCGTCTCTACTTGCCATGCGCCGGAGAAACGACCGGAACGACGATCACCTTGCTATCCTACGAGGATACGGCTAGAGCTAAGTGATGAAGCTTCCAATATGATATTATCACACTCTAAGTGTATAACTCACAACTCTCATTTATTTCTTGATTTTTCTCCAAGAATCACCAAGAACAAGTTGAAGAAGAAGATGAAGATAAGTGGTTGAACTCAAAGTCTCACTTTCTCTCTCTCTCAATGTATCTCACGGATGGCTCATTTATCTCAAGAGAGTGACAAGTCTTCTCTTCTTATTCAAATCCTTTCCACATGAGAACAACTCATGTTAACCCCACCTTGAAAAAGATATCAAATATCTATTCATTAAACACCTAATCAAGATTCCAATTGATTTAAAAATCAAAGTCTTGTCAAGGTGTGGGGAAGGGGGGCGGCCATGATGAAGAAATAGGACGAGTTCGGTTCGTTTCGGACTCCCGTGAGTCCAAAATAGATAAACTCCGATTCCGTTCCGATGTATTTATATCGATCAATTAATCCAATTAATTAATCATATCAAATACATAATAACATAATTAATTTATCCAAGAAATAGTTATATCTATGAATTAAATTAATCACCCAGTAATTTATTTAATTTATTAGGCCGTAAATTAATTTATCCAATAAATCAATTTAAACATCCAATGTCCCGAATTAGATATCCAATATCTAATATTCATAATGAGAGAATTAACCTTGATTCATTCCGTCGTCAATCCTAATGCGCGACTCGGTAGGTCCGTCTCAGTCAGCAATGGGAGGAACCAAAGAGTAGTAGCACCACCTAGCCAGCCTGGTGGCCTACACCGTACCCCAAGTGAGAACGAATGATTGGGATCATTCAAGAACCATTCTGTCGTGAATACCAGTATACGTATAAACCCTTCTTTAAAATGTACCGATCAAGTTATAGGGTCACGGTCAGTCAAACCCTATCTGTACTTGACGCTATACATGCATTAATGCAAATCGAGATCATCGAGCTCTCGTGTATCTAATACAGCTACCTCCAATGCTTTGGCCAAAGACTTATGATCTCAACTGCCAATAACCGCATAGGACATATAACCCGTTCACTAACAGGGGAAAGAATTCTATCTTGGTATTCAGTAGGACCTGCTACTTGCCCGTCAAGATGCACGTCGAGGTTGACCCCCGCCTTCCGGTTTATAGGGTCGAACTACTCTAATGAAAATCTTGACGTCACAAGCACATCCCTACTAAATCCTCAAGTCTAAGGTTCACGAATACCTATCACAACCTTTCGATTCCATCATTGACTGTCCCGGAGTGAAATCCGTGTGACGAATCGAGGGTGAGTCGGTTCGAGTATACTAATCTAATTAGCATACCTATAACGTGTGCTCCCACTAACCATTAGTGTTCGACAGGCACTCTCCATGTCAAAGAACACGTCCTACAAGTCTTCACATAAACTTAACGCCCAGTCAAGTTTCATCGACTTGCGAACGATTAAGTATTTGAGCTATAACCTTTCCAGTGCCGACCCCCTTATCCAATAAGGAGTGGAACGTTTTGCTCTCAAATACACGGACTAGTTTCTATATGTTTATTTACGAGTTAGGAATGCCAGTAACTACCAGTAAATAAAGAAACATTTATTTGCCTTATATAAATGGTTTACATAATTACAAGTACAATGCCCTCACTCAACAACCTCTGAGTGGCATTCGAGGGCATACTCCTAACAATGCCCGAGGTGGACCAGTCGATAATCACCTATAGGCTGTCTGTCTCACCAGATTACAAGCCTGTGAAACAAAGGAAGAGACACATGGAGACCGATCGCCTAAGATTTATGAAGAAGGAAGTGGCGACATTGCTGGAAATTGGGCATGTCAGGGAGGTTGAGTACCCTGAGTGGCTCGCAAATGTGGTCCTCGCACCAAAGCCACCAACGTGGCGAATGTATGTTGACTATATAGACCTGAACAAGGCCTGTCCTAAGGACCCATTTACCTCGCCAAGAATAGACCTGCTCGTCGATGAGATCGCCGGATGCGCTATGCTGAGCTTCATGGATGCGTTCTGCGATTATCATCAGATTTTCATGGAAGAATGTGACGAAGAGAAGACGGCGTTCATAACAGCGGACGGCGTGTTTTGTTATCTTGTGATGGTCTTTGGGTTGAAAAACTCAGGGGCAACCTACACACGTATGGTGGCCAAATTGTGCGGTGCTCTCCTCGGCAATACTATGGAGGCATACATAGACGATATGCTGGTCAAAAGAAAAGAAGCTTCCACCCATGCCGAAGACCTGGCCTCGTGCTTCGAAATCATGAGAAAACTCAATCTTCGGTTAAACCCGAAGAAATGTGCTTTTGCCATGCACGGGGAAAGTTCCTGGGCTACATGGTCACCGAGAGAGGAATTGAGCCTAAACCTTTGAAAATAAAAGACATCATGGATATGCAGAAGCAATTAATAAAGGAGGTACAACGGCTGACAGGTTGCATGGCTGCTCTGAACCGTTTCCTCTCCAAATCGGTTGTGCGAGCGCTCCCATTCTTTAAAGCAATGAAAAGTCCACCCACCTTCGAATGGACTGAGGAGTGCCAAAAGGTGTTCGACGAATTGAAAGAATATCTGCAATCACTGCCTGTGCTATCAAAGCCCGCCGAAGGCGAGACACTGTACCTATATCTAGCGGTGGCACAATACGCCGTGAGTTTGGCCCTTGTACGATACAAATGGAACCAACAGTATCCGGTCTACTTTGTGGGATGAGCGCTGAAGGACGCCGACGAGGTATAGCCCACTTGATAAAGTGGTTTATGCCTTAGTAATTACGGCGAGGAAATTGATTAACCAGGTAATTTTTTTCAGGGAGAATGACCAATAACTACATCTTATATTAAAAGTTGACAGCTAATTCAGATAATATTTTTACTATTAATTCATATTTTACCTAATAAGACCGAAATAACCTTTAACAATTACCATCAAAAACAATATTCAACTTTTTACTTTCTATTTCTCGACCCACTTTCTCATTCCAGAACTATCACCCCAAGTACTCTTACTAACACTCAATATTTTACTTCTTATTTCTCTACCCCCTCTCTCTCTCTCAAATTATCATCCCGAGTAATCGGTAGCAAGATTCATTTTTTACTCCCTCTCGCTCTATCCACTTTCTTTCTCTATAATTATCACCCAAAGTAATCGACATCAATATATAACTTTTTCCTCACATCTCTCTATCCAGTTTCCCGCCCTAGGATTATTACCCCAAGTAATCTTTACCGGCATTCAACCCATATTTTTACCTACTTTCTCTCCCTAAAATTACCTCCCCAAGTAACCCGTACCAACATTCAAATTTTTACTCACCCATCTCTCTACCCAATTTCCTCTCTCTAGAATTACCACCCCAAGTAATTGTTAACAAATCTCCCTCCCCCTTATTTCCTAGACGTCAACCATAATGGTGATTTGAAGGCGGAGATTTCCTCCGTTCCATTATCTGATGCATGATACGAAGAGACATTGTATTTCGCCGTTGGTTTTCCAAGAAAATATTCAAATTGAGTTCATCATCAATTTCTTCATCAACTCAAGAATGATCAAGCGAGTTCTTCAATGATATGACTTCGAGTATCAACTTTTTATTTAAATTATGTACATAAACATTGATCGATCCTCTTTCAAAATTCAGATGATTATTTATAGAGAGATATAAAGTGAGATTTGTCGTTAAATGATATAGCCAAAGGCCAGAATTGACTATGATGAGGTATTTGCTCCAGTCACTCGTTTAGAAACTATTTGACTAATAATCTCTCTTACAGCCCAAAACAGATGGAAGACATTCCAAATTGATGTCAAGTCAGCCTTCTTGAATGGATATATAGACAAAGAAGTCTACATCAAGCAACCACCAGGCTAAGAGGTGAAAATGCAAGAAGATAAAGTCTTGAAGTTAAAGAAAGCCTTATACGGTTTAAAGCAAGCACCAAGGGCGTGGAACAGCCGGATCGGTGAATACTTAGAGAAGAATGGCTTCATAAAATGCCCACACGAGCATGCACTCTATGTCAAAATAAAATAGAGAGATATTTTAATAGTGTGCTTGTATGTTTATGATATGATCTTTCGAGGAAATAATCCAAAAATGATTGAGGAGATAAAAAAAGCCATGACTAGAGAGTTCGAGATGACCGATATGTTGGGATTCGGTGCCTAAAACGAAGGCCCAGCGGAAGTGGTAAAATGAAAATTAATTCGATCTGAATCCTTATGAGGATCGATCGAGCTATGTATATACGAAGATAAAACGAAGCATAAGAAGATACGAGAAAACATACCCTCGTAGTTTGTTGATTAAATGGTGATATCCGAGAAAGCGTTTCCCCAAGCTTTAGGCGATCTCCCTACGATTCCAATCCGCTCCAAGCTCTTGGATGATCCAATGCCGAAAGTACCGCGTCTCTACTTGCCACGCGCTGGAGAAACGAACGGAACGACTATACCTCGTTGTCCTCCAAGGATACGGCTAGAACAAGGTTATAGGAGCTAATCTAAAATGTGATTATAACACTCTAATTGTATAACTCACAATCTCTCAATATGTCTTGAATTTTCTCCAAGAAAAAACTCAAGAATGAAGAGGATGAAGAAGACTTGGAGAAAATGTTTTTCTCTCTCTCTACCAATCTCACGGATGAAAACAACCAAGTCAAGAGAGAATTAGTCTTAACCTTTTATTATACTTCAATCCACATGATACAACTCATCTCACATGAGAGATACCCTACAATGTCATTGTCTTCCATTATAAAATGGACACAAAAGACTTAGAGGGGAGTAGGTAAAAAGGGGGGGGCTATCAAGAATAAATCGGACGAGTTCGGTTCGTTTCGGACTCCCGTGAGTCCAAACAGATAAACTCCAATTCCGTTCCGATGTATTTATATCAATTAATTAATCCAATTAATTAATCATATCAAATACATAATAACATAATTAATTTCTCCAAGAAATTATTATATTCATGAATTAAATTAATCACCCAGTAATTTATTTAATTCATTAAGTCGCAAATTAATTTATTCAATAAATCAATTTAGACATCCGATGCCCCAATAATTAGATATCCAATATCTAATATTCATAATGAGAGAATAGGCTCGATTCATTCGGTCGCCAATCCTATTGCGCGATTCGGTAGGTCCGTCTCAGTGAGCAATGGGAGGAACCAAAGAGTAGTAACACCACCTTGCTAGCCTGGCTGCCTACACTGTACCCCAACTGAGAACGAATGATGGGGTCATTCAAGAACCATTCTGTCGTGAATACCAGTATATGTATAAACCCTTCTTTCAAATGTCCCTATCAAGTTATAGGGTCACTGTCAGTCAAACCCTATCTGTACTTGACGCTATGCATGAGTTAATGAAAATCGAGATCATGAAGCTCTCGTGTATCCAATACAACTAGCTCCAATACTTTGGCCAAAGACTTATGATTTCATCTGCCAATAACCGCATAGGACATATAACCCGTTCACTAACAGGAGAAAGAATTCTATCTTGGTATTCAGTAGGACCTGCTACTTGCCCGTCAAGACGCACGTCGAGGTTGACCCCCGCCTTCCGGTTTATAGGGTCAAACTACTATAGTGAAAATCTTGACGTCACAAGCACATCCCTACTAAATCCTCAAGTCGAAGGTTCACGAATACCTATCACAGCCTTTCGATTCCGGCATTGACTGTCCCGGAGTGAAATCCGTGTGACGAATCGAGGGTGAGTCAGTTCGAGTATACTATTCCAATTAGCATACCTATAACGTGTTCTCCCACTAGCCATTAATGTTCGACAGGCACTCTCCATGTCAAAGAACACGGCATACAAGTCTTCACATAAACTTAATGCCTAGTCAAGTTTCATCGACTTGCGAACGATCAAGTATTTGAGCTATAAACCTTTCCAGTGCTGTAACAACCCCAAAATATCCCGAGGCATTACAGTACCGCGATTCCCGTGTGGGACCCACAAGTCTTGTTTAGGAAGTAGACATTTTAAAGAAATTATAATAAAACGATAAATTCACGGTTACATATCATAAGCCGAAATGTCTTATGAAGGGACATAATTCAAAGTTCGATTATTACATAACAGTGGTTTTAAAAATCAAATTTAAATCATACAGTGACAAGATTTTATCCCAACACCGTCCAAGTATGACCGGGACCCTCGGGAACGTCCTGCACATAATCAACAAATTTACCTAGCATGACAAATCATGCCAGATAACTGGGGTCAGAGAATGCATACCAATAACCATTAATAGCAACGATATACACAATTTTACCAACACCGTGCCACATAACAAACAGAAGATAATTCACAGCACGACCGACATTGTCTTTCTCTTTTTAACACATAAACCCCAAGGTCACAACCAAGGGTCACGAAAGTATCCACACAGGAATACCCCGGAACGTGGGTGCCCTATCGGGTCTTATCCCTCAACACATTTCCACACGGGTACCATACAGGTTTTATCCCCAACACATCGGCCCATTCATAACACATTTTTTTGGAGAAAGACAACCGCCAACATTCATCAACAATGGCACATTCATGAACACGAACATTTCAATAATACTAGCATTTCTCGAGCAAGATTTCGCTTGCCTCTAATCCGACGGTGGGTGCCTTACGATAACTTGGACTTCCACGACCGACCGAGCTCAACCTAATCACGTAACCCCCGATTAACATCCTGTATGGATAAAGACGAATAAAACTAGTTTTCCCTTCCCTCTCCTAACCAAATTCTTAGCTTAATCCGATTACGCCAAAACTAATATCATGTTTCTAAGTTCACAAGCAATACATACTACTATACCGTTCAATTCTATGGTTAACGTTAGTTATAATGATTTGTTCAACAAGATTATCCTCAATCATCATTAGGCTAGCAACAAACGACCATAGCATAATTGATTTCCATAACTACTAGTTCAATTCCCTATTCCGAGTACTTCAACTGGTGGGTTACCATTTTACACAATGATTTTGGTGTTTGATTCTCAATGACAATAATACTATCGAATTGATTCCCCTAGTTAATTTAACATTGATAATCATATGGAAAGAGTGGGTTACGACTAGTTTGTAACACCCCCAAATCCCATTGGGTTATTACAGTGCCGTGGACCCCACACCCGGAGATCCACCAGGCGAACATGACTAAAATACATTAAATTAACCAACAAGGGAGATCACAGTCCCTACTATGATATCCGACAAAATATTCCGATAAGGAATTTTAATGACAACGATGGGCCTACATGGCCAAAAATAAAAATACAACAACATCCACGAGCATCTTCTCGGGTAATACATAATGACAATGACTGACAAACTGGAGAACACTCCAACTGACTGACAAACATGAACAACCCGGACTAGTATCACTCGAATGACTCGTCGCCATCATCATGACCCTGTGTCTCAATTCTCTCCTCGCAAGCACCTAAAACATGAAAACATGTTCCGCCCCCACGGGGTCAGTCATCCAGATAATGAACATCAAATACATGTATAACATGATATGCATCCAAAGGCAGAATGAAACGGTACAATGATAATATTAATACGAGATGCTCACAAACCAAGGTAAGAACCGAGCATTCGTGAAATAATATGCCCACGGCATACTATTAATACCTGTTCAACAGGTTAGAACATAAATGCCCAACGGCGAATCATAATTATAGAACACCACAATGAATTACACGATTATGAACCAAACGAGAACTGAATTAATTATGAATCACAATGCCCGAAAGCTCCAATGAAATTACCAAAACATCACAAAGGCCTGAAAGCCATTCAGCTGAAGCTGTCAAATATCACAATCACCTGAAGCCAAAATAGCCCGAAGTTGTATCGATTAGGGCCGAAGCCACGGCACGAAGCCGTATCACAATTAGGGCCGAAGCCACGACACGAAGCTGTATCACAATTAGGGTTGAAGCCACGTCACGAAGCCGTATCACAATTAGGGCCGAAGCCATGGCACGAAGCCGTATCACAATTAGGGCCGAAGCCACGGCACGAAGCCGTATCACAATTAGACCATCCAATGGCCGTGACCTACTGAATTGTAGGTGTTGGGAAACCAACCGCGAAGGTTCAAGCCCCAACTTACCCATAATGAGATCATAAGCATGACCGTGACCTACTGAATTGTAGGTGTTGGGGAACCAACCGCGAAGGTTCAAGCCCCAAGTTTTCCCAAAATGAGCACTAGCCGAGACTAGCCTCCAAAACATAATTAATCACAAATGGCAACGATCCGAAGATTACCGAATTCACAAGAAAGATAGTATGTTGCCTTGAGTCGCCAACACGACGATAGTAACTCACGGATGGGCACCGTCCTCGGCGGTCCCAATTCAATACCTCGATTACCTTAGAATGGTCAATCGATAACAACGACACAACGGATGGGAACTATCCTCGACAGCCCCAATTCAATACCTCGATTGCCTTAGAATGGCCAACCGATAACAATGATGCAGCGGATGATTCAATACCTCGATTGCCTTAAAACGGCCAATCGATAACAATGATACAACGAATGATTGAGCACCTCGATTGCCATAGAACGGTCAGTCGACAACAATGATACAATGAGTAATTGAGCACTTCGATTGCCTTAGAACGGCTAATCGATGACAATGATACAATGAATGATTGAACTCCTCGTTTGCCTTAGAACGGCCAATCGATAACAATGATACAATGAATGATTGAACTCCTCGATTGCCTTAGAACGGCCAATCGATAACAATGATACAATGAATGATTGAACTCCTCGATTGCCTTAGAACGGCCAATCGATAACAATGATACAATGAATGATTGAACTCCTCGATTGCCTTAGAACGGCCAACCGATAACAATGATACAATGAATGATTGAACTCCTCGATTGTCTTAGAACGGCCAATCGATAACAATGATACAATGAATGCCTCAGCACCTTTAATCGGCTACCGACGACGAAGATGAGAATGAATACAACAATGCCTTCAATCGGCCAATACAACATGAATGACAGGACGCCAACATTAATAACAATGATTACAATAATGTCTTAGATCGACATCAATATTAACAACAATCAATACATCGATACCGTGAATCGGATATCGACAATAACATTAACAACGAGTATCTTAATGCCTTACCGGCCATTAATGAACAGCAACATTTGGCATAATTGCCGAAAGGTATCGTATCGAATGATCCCTTAATATCAATGAACTCATGAAGAGACTAAGTCTCGCAATGATACAACACATTCATACACATATATGATAACATTAATCTCATTGAATAGTACAAGTATAAAACTTGCCTCAACCGAAGGTGATGAAATCCTTCCACGAACAACGAACGGCGTCCTCCGATAAACACAAGTATTCGAACAACCTTGAATGAAATACAATTCATTCAATAATACAATATCAATAGAAATCAACACAACGACCGAAAGAAACTCTTTGAGACATTTAATAACACAAAATGTTCAAAGTTCCTCAAGAACCTAAGAATCATCAATCGGGTTGAACGAATCGAAGATATGAATATACAATACATAGAACACGATTAATAATGTTCACTAGCATCAACCGATTCATCAAATTCGGATGAACAATGAAAATCAAGAAGAAATCCCGTAAATCAAATTCTAGGAGATTTCAAGAAATTACCTTGATCCGACGAAGAACAAGGATTTGATGTTGATATAATCGACAAGAATCCTCAAAAACGCTTAGAAATCGAGTAGAATCGACCAAAAACTCCACTTCCCGATTTTTCCCATCGCTAGCCGCACCCGGGTGAAGAAATGATTAAAAAATGAGGTCTGGCCGGTCACTGCCTATATATGGCCGACAGGGTTACGGCCGCAACCGGCATTCATCAAAATCTGCCCAGCGCCTGCCGATCGCTTACGGCCGTAACCGACAGGGCCTTACGGCCGTACCCGTCAGGTCCTTACGGCCGTAACCTGCACTCGTCTGAACACTGCCTCGCACCCGTACGGCCGTAACTGACGGCCCTTACGGCTATAACCGTCATTCGTCCAGCCATGTCTGTCGAGCACGTACGGCCGTAACCGGCACCTTACGGCCGTAACTCGTCCAGGCCAGGCCCTGCTCCAAGAAGTGCGGCCGTGACTCAACCGTGGCCACTCCGACGGCCCGGACAATGCCGAAACCCGAACCTGAATATGAATCGAAGATACGGTTACGAAGTACTCACAAAGACGTATCCAAGCGCTAAGAGAACACACGATTCCGACCACCCAAAGGCTCGAAATTCGACAACGGGAAGTAATTACCCCAAACTTTGGGAAATTACGAAAATGGCCCAAAACGTCCGAAATACACGATACACGATCGAAACACCAAGACAAAGCTCGCAACATGAATAATAACATTAAATGAACTTACGAGAAACTCGAAACAACAGTTTCGGACGAGATTCGGAAGAATCGAACTCAAGTGCGGAAAAGCCGCTTAAGAACACGAAACTCAACAAAACGATACCAAAACAAACTCGGATGACAAAAAGTGCAGAATTAATCATTCTCGGAATGACGATACGGTCATGAGCGGGTGACCAAGATGTACTTCCACCAAAAAAAAAAAAAATTACCGGAAAATCGAAATTGCGGATATTACATACTACCCCCTTAAAAGAAGTTTCGTCCCGAAACTTAAACCACGTAGGGAGAAGCAATATCCCGCCAGGAAAATCAATGATATACACACGAACAAGAATGATCACATTGAATGATAATGGATCAAAATCCAACAAGGATCAAGAATGACTCACTGGGGTGAAATGATAACGTAATGAGTGATAGCTCAAATGAAATGATTGGAACCATTGTTCCCCGTGAAGTGAATGATTAGTTTGATAATTATAAGTCTCAATGTGATTGATATATGATGAATGAATTATATGAATGAATGAATGACAAATGAAATGAATGATTATCCTATTACCGAGCAAGAATTAACTTGCTCAAAACCGGTGATGAATGTCCTATTGTATCACAGTAAAAGCAAACAACAGTCAAACTCGTCGTCTGAGAAGAAAATGTTCTCCCAGCATGAAGACGACTAGAAAACGATCTCTTGGACATCGGAGTCCGATGTCCCTCTGACAGCTCTTTCCATACCGAGGTAGGAAAGTCACATGATAATTACAGATCCCGTATGAAGATCGCATTATGATTACGTGACGGAATGATGACAATGAGCATACACGCTCTAACACAATGAATGCATTAATAATGCAATAAAATGATCGTCGACATGACGCCGGAATATGATAAGATCGCATGAAAGATCAAGTGAGGTAACATGATTATCTAATGAAATTCCTGAAATGATTATCTTGAACAAGTTAACAGGATTGAAAATTCGATCCACAAGATCAATATCTGAACCGCGAGATGGACTGGATGATTAATGAATTAACTGAGCAATGAGATTGACTGAGTGATGAATGAATTAACTGAGCGATGAGATTGACTGAGTGATGAATGAATTAACTGAACAATGAGATTGACTGAGTGATAAATGAATTAACTGAGCAATGAGATTGACTGAGTGATGAATGAATTAACTGAGCAATGAGATTGACTGAGTGATGAATGAATTAACTGAGAAATGATATTGACTGAATGATGAATGAATTAACTGAACAAAGAGATTGGCTGAGTGATGAATGAATTAACTGAGCAATGAGATTGACTGAGTGATGAATGAATTAACTGAGCAATGAGATTGACTGAGTGATGAATGAATTAACTGAGCAATGAGATTGACTGAGTGATGAATGAATTAACTGAGCAATGAGACTGACTGAGTGATGAATGAATTAATTTGATCGACAAGATAAAAATGATGATTGAGGATTGTTAACTGATGAATGAGTTGATCCTTAGCACTTACACAAGTCACACGTGCTCCAAAACAATTAGTCATGAATCAATCATAACAATAATATCACATATTGGTTTCAACAAAGCATGTATAGTTAATGACATAATCAATATATGAACATAAAGAGAATCGAGTCCTTACACAGGTCATACGAAGCTTCGAGGTCTCGCGATACTAGTCTTCTCTAACGACGACTCGATGAATGAATGACTCATGCAGTCGCACAAATATCACGACTCACAAAACCCATTGTCAGTTGTCATAACAGCGGTCCCACTACTACCGCATCGGTAGAGCCACATAACTCACATATCAGGGTATCTCACAACCCAAAATCTCTGATACCATCTTCTGTAACACCCCTCAATCCCATTGGGTTATTACAGTGCCGTGGACCCCACACCCGGAGATCCACCAGGCGAACATGACTAAAATACATTAAATTAACCAACAAGGGAAATCACAGTCCCTACTATGATATCCGACACAATATTATGATAAGGAATTTCAACGACAACGATGGGCCTACATGGCCAAAAATAAAAATACAACAACATCCACGAGCATCTGCTCGGGTAATACATAATGACAATGACTGACAAACTGGAGAACACTCCAACTGACTGACAAACATGAACAACTCGGACTAGTATCGCTCGAATGCCTCGTCGCCATCATCATGCCCCTGTGTCTCAACTCTCTCCTCGCAAGCACCTAAAACATGAAAACATGTTCCGCCCTAAAGTCGATCATCCAGATAATGAACATCAAATACATGTATAACATGATATGCATCCAAAGGCAGAATGAAACGGTACAATGACAATAATAATACGAGATGCTCACAAACCAAGGTAAGAACCGAGCATTCGTGAATTACTATGCCCACGCCATACTATTAATACCTGTTCAACAGGTTAGAACATAAATGCCCAACGGCGAATCATAATTATAGAACACCACAATGAATTACACGAATGTGAACCAAACCAGAACTGAATTAATTATGAATCACAATGCCCGAAAGCTCCACTGAAATTACCAAAACATCACAAAGGCCTGAAAGCCATTCAGCCGAAGCTGTCAAATATCATAATCACCTGAAGCCAAAACAGTCCGAAGCTGTATCGATTAGGGCCGAAGCCACGACACGAAGCCGTATCACAATTAGGGCCGAAGCCACGGCACGAAGCCGTATCACAATTAGGGCCGAAGCCACGGCATGAAGCCGTATCACAATTAGGGTCGAAGCCACGGCACGAAGCCGTATCACAATTAGGGCCGAAGCCACGGCACGAAGCCGTATCACAATTAGGGCCGAAGCCACGGCACGAAGCCGTATCACAATTAGACCATCCAATGGTCGTGACCTACTGAATTGTAGGTGTTGGGAAACCAACCGCGAAGGTTCAAGCCCCAAACTTACCCATAATGAGATCATAAGAATGACCGTGACCTACTGAATTGTAGGTGTTGGGGAACCAACCGCGAAGGTTCAAGCCCCAAGTTTACCCATAATGAGCACTAGCCGAGACTAGCCTCCAAAACATAATTAATCACAAACGGCAACGATCCGAAGATTACCGAATTCATAAGAAAGATAGTGTGTTGCCTTGAGTCGGCCAACACGACGATAGTAACTCACGGATGGGCACCGTCCTCGGCGGTCCCAATTCAATACCTCGATTACCTTAGAATGGTCAATCGATAACAACGGCATAACGGATGGGAACTATCCTCGACAGCCCCAATTCAATACCTCGATTGCCTTAGAATGGCCAACCGATAATAATGATACAGCGGATGATTCAATACCTCGATTGCCTTAAAACAGCCAATCGATAACAATGATACAACGAATGATTGAGAACCTCGATTGCCTTAGAACGGCCAGTTGACAACAATGATACAATGAGTAATTGAGCACCAAAATTGCCTTAGAACGGTTAATTGATGACAATGATACAATGAATGATTGAACTCCTCGATTGCCTTAGAACGGCCAATCGATAACAATGATACAATGAATGATTGAACTCCTCGATTACCTTAGAACGTCCAATCGATAACAATGATACAACGAATGATTGAACTCCTCGATTGCCTTAGAACGGCCAATCGATAACAATGATACAATGAATGATTGAACTCCTCGATTGCCTTAGAACGGCCAACCGATAACAATGATACAATGAATGATTGAACTCCTCGATTGCCTTAGAACGGCCAATCGATAACAATGATACAATGAATGCCTCAGTACCTTTAATCGGCTACCGACGACGAAGATGAGAACGGATACGACAATGCCTTCAATCGGCCAATACAACATGAATGACAGGACGCCAACATTAATAACAATGATTACAACAATGTCTTAGATCGACATCAATATTAACAACAACAATCGATACATCGATACCGCGAACCGGCTATCGACAAAAACATTAACAACGAGTATCTCAATGCCTTAACGGCCATTAATGAACAGCAACATTTGGCATAATTGCCGAAAGGTATCGTATCGAACGATCCGTTAATATCAATGAACTCATGAAGAGACTAAGTCTCGGAATGATACAACACATTCATACACATATATGATAACATTAATCTCATTGACTAGTACAAGTATAAAACATGCCTCAACCGAAGGTGATGAAATCCTTCCACGAACAACAAACTGTGTCCTCCGATAAACACAAGTACTCGAACAACCTTGAATGAAATATAATTCATTCAATAATACAATATCAATCAAAATCAACGCAACGACCGAAAGAAACTCTTTGAGACATTTAATCGAACACTAAATGTTCAAAGTTCCTCAAGAACCTAAGAATCATCAATCGGGTTGAACGAATCAAAGATATGGATATACAATCCATATAACACGATTAATAATGTTCACTAGCATCAACCGATTCATCAAATTCGGATGAACAATGAAAATCAAGAAGAAATCCCGAAAATCAAATTCTAGGAGATTTCAAGAAATTACCTTGATCCGACGAAGAACAAGGATTTGATGTTGATATAATCGACAAGAATCCTCAAAAACGCTTAGAAATCAAGTGGAATCGACCAAAAACTCCACTTCCCGATTTTTCCCGTCGCCAGCCGCACCCGGGTGAAGAAATGATGAAAAGAATGAGGTCTGGCCGGTCACTGCCTATATATGGCCGACAGGGTTGCGGCCGTAACCGGCAGGGCCTTACGGCCGTAACCGGCATTCGTCAAAATCCGCCCAGCGCCTGCCGATCGCTTACGGCCGTAACCGACAGGGCCTTACGGCCGTAACCCGGTAGGTCCTTACGTCCGTAACCGGCACTCGTCCGAACACTGCCTGGCACCCGTACGGCCGTAACTGACAGCCCTTACGGCCGTAACCGGCATTCGTCCAGCCATGTATGCCGAGCACATACGGCCGTAACCGGCACCTTATGGCCGTAACTCGGCCAGGCCAGGCCCTGCTCCAAGAAGTGCGGCCGTGACTCGGCCATGGCCACTCTAACGGCCCGGACGACGCCGAAACCCGAACCTGAATATGAATCGAAGATACGGTTATGAATTAATCGCAAAGACGAATCCAAGCGCTAAGAGAACACATGATTCCGACCACCCGATGGCTCGAAATTCGAAAACGGGAAGTAATTACCCCAAACTTTGGGAAATTACGAAAATGGCCCAAAACGTCCGAAATACACGATACACGATCGAAATACCAAGCCAAAGCTCGCAACATGAATAATAACATTAAATGAACTTACGAGAAACTCGAAACTACAGTTTCGGACGAGATTCGGAAGAATCGAACTCAAGTGCGGAAAAGCTGCTTAAGAACACGGAACTCAACAAAACGATACCAAAACGAACTCGGATGACAAAAAGTGCAGAATTAATCATTCTCATAATGACGATACGGTCATGAGCGAGTCGCTGAGATGGACTTCCGCCAAAAAAAAAAAGAAAATTACCGGAAAATCGAAATTGCGGATATTACATAGTTTATCATATGGTGACGGATCACTACGCAATTTCTACTGCAATTGATTCGTCAAGTTTTACATTACCAAGGTTAATTGAGATAGGGGTTATCGCATATGATTACTACAACGAGATGCATGGAACGAAATATACATGCAATGATGGTTTGGTTACTACAAGTTCGTCCGATTAGATTGTCTACGAGAGTTAGCAACTACCCGAATACCCGTAATCCATTAGGCATGATGACAATATTGAAGGGATAGCCTCAAGGATGATAGTCTTACCTTAATAGAGGAGGATCAATGAGAAGTTATGACAATCCGACGAAGAACCACGAGGAGGAATGAAAAGTGGATCGATTGACCAAGATAATCTTCTCCGGAGCTTGAGTAATCCCTTCCTCTATGTTGATACAAGTGATTAGGGAGGTCAAGAATCGTGTAAGGGACGGGAGAGAGCTTCAAGGGTGTTTCACAAGAAGTTTTGGGTCGAGAGAAATGAGGGTGCGAGTGTTATTTTATAACACTAGATCATGTTAACGTACGTTATGCCTCACGGCTTTACGTACATAACAGCGCTTACGTGCGTAATGCCCTCCAATTAACGTGCGTAAGGGCCATCCAGAAGCGACTACCTGGAATGCCCCCATCTATTACGTCTGTAAGGGTCCATAACGTACGTAAACGACCTGACCATAGCGTACGTTAAGTTTGAGAAGTACACTACGAGCAGTTGACTCGTTTGTATTCTAGTCCGCCGAAAGTAACCCAATCCGCGTCAAAAGGAAGATTCTGGTCGGAAGACCAACTCAGCCATTACGTACGTAACCAAGTTACGTTAACGTACGTAACATTACATATTTATCGGGGAACAAGATGTTGGCCACCGTCATATTCGCACCGACGATTGTCCAACGACGTCAAGGTACGTCACCTCCGTTTCGTCATTGTTGGGATATACAAACCTGTATTGAAGCATAAAGTACCAACATACAGCAAGTAAATCACCAGTCGATATGACGCTAACTATGGAAGCTGTCCTGAAATTCTCATACAACATCACTCCATACAGCAGCTCTAAAATAACCTATAGTTACAGCATTATGTTGGATACAGCATACAGGCTGTAAGTATTGAGATCTTCAAACTTATCCAAACAAAACTTAAGACCGTTGGAACAAAATCTGCCTTATTCTCTAAAGTCAAGTCCCGTTTGAAAAGAAGTATTTAAATACTAAAAGGATAAAGTATTTATATACTAAGATGACAGAGATCTTCAAACAAGGAGCAAAATACGGATCTGGTATTCATCCCGTTGGAACGTAAATACTGCTCAACGGAAATATTGCTCAACGGAAATATTTCTCAACCGATCTATTCTCAACGGATCTATTCCAAAAGCTTTTTATACCCCCAGAGTTTGAAGATCATTCTACCCAAGACAGCAAGCAATATGCGAACGATCTATCGACTGAATATTTATTATCATCAGATCAAGCTTACAAGAGCAAAGTATATTTCTTCAAGTATCATTCTTATCTGAAAAGAAGAAATATACTCACTCAATCAA
Source organism: Orobanche coerulescens (assembly GCA_033398695.1). Lineage (NCBI taxonomy): Eukaryota > Viridiplantae > Streptophyta > Magnoliopsida > Lamiales > Orobanchaceae > Orobanche > Orobanche coerulescens. Next base: position 109,802,031 of record CM065806.1, read on the forward strand.
GAACAGCCATCATCAGCTCAAGATCTTCATAGTCAAGCTGTTGTTCTAACTTGGTTACTTTACTTTTTGCCTTCAAGTAAAAACCTAGTTCTGTTTGAACTAAAGAAGCTATTCCGACCTGTGTGGGACGAATAGGACGAAGTGTTGGAACTCTGTGTGAAGAAGCAAGTCAATAGTTAGCTTTGACCAATCTGCATGAACGGTTGAAAGCTACGATCTTTTGTATCAATCTGTGTGAACGATACGAGGATAGGTTTTATTATAGACACGTAGTTGTGTATGCAGTGTTTATAATAAAACGTTTTACTCCTGTGTGGAGGACCAGTGGACGTAGAGGGGTTTACCTCGAACCACTTGATGTGTTAATTACCTTCTGCGTTTACTGCTTTCATTATTGTGATTTGTTTAAGTATACTCCAAAACCATGTACCTACCAAGCAAACAGGAGATTAGCACAATTGTTGTATTTACAGCAACTCACTATTTCAAGACTTCCGCTACGCACTCTAATCTGAATTAGTACATCTGGTTTCTAAAATCTTTCCAAGTTGTACTCCGTACACTTAGTGACCAACAAGTGGTATCGGGGTGGTTGATTCTAAAAAGAATCAGTCGTATCTTTAACCGAATCAGATCCTTAAATCACTTATTTTTTAAAATAGTCCTTATCTTTCCTATGTTCTTATATGGATACATCAATGATCAATAAAGTTCCTATGTTTTCTATTAACGAGTTTGACGATTGGAGAATTAGGATGGAGGCTCATCTTGCAGTAATGCACGAAGTGATGATTTTTGTCATACAGGATGGCCCCATAAAGATCATGAAGGTAAATCCGGCCCCAAGGATGGAAGGCCAAGCTCATGCCGAGATACTCGAGAAAGAGCGCGAATAATGGACCACTGATGATCGAAAGCGCGCCAACCTCGACAATGTTGCTAAGAATGCGTTATTTGTCACTCTTGACAAAGGCTCTGTAACACCCCAAACTAGGCAAGTATTACAGTGCCGTGGACCCCCGACTGGGACCCACCAGGCGAATGAAAATTAATGACTTAGATAACATAATCGCAGTACCGAACCACATTATATCATCCATTACTCTGATAAGGAGTTTCAAGTACAACACACCCAAGATAATATAGAATACATGTATATTTTATATGAGGATTATATATACAACACTGAATGAAATGGAGTATCCAAATAGAAATCTGCAGCGGAAAATAAATGACGACAGCATGAATGACTGAAAGGATTGGGGCCTCCTACTAGTATCACCGGGACTCCTCGCCGTCAACGTTCTCTTCCCGTGCTTTTGCCTTGCCATGACCTGAAAACAATATCCCCCAACGGGCTCAGTTACACAGAACAACACTCCTCAAGGGTTGAATATACACAATCATGATATATCTCAATTATGAAATCAAGCTGAAGAGGGGCATCGTAGTATGCCCGTAATGGTATGTGCATGTGCACAAGACGAGTGACCGAACACACCCGTCCTTGTACCTAATTAGTCTCACGAAGGTATGTTACCTGATCGCTTGTTTTCGCGTAGTATGGTTTTCAAATCCGATCAATTTTAAAATTTGTAAAACCTCGGAGTATTTCCAAGGTGTCGAACCCAAGGGAATTGATGTGTCGAAAATAAAGGAATTAACTCTACTCAAAATTTGACTGCTATTTAGGAATCCGAAAATTTGTTTTGATTCTAATTATCTAACTTTAAAAATCGAAGAACAAAAATTGAATAAAAGATGAAATATCTAAATTAAGCAAATAAAGCAAATTAGCAAGATAAAATCACAAGTCTAAAGGTAATTGATCCTAGGGTAGTATCATCTAATTGAGTTCACACAATCCATTCACTTGATTCCTTTTCCCCAAACTTTAATTCAATCCTAGAAATAATCACTTCGCCGATCTAGAATTCCGATCAAGGCAACCTAGAAAGATAGTTAATTTAAACCCTTTTTCCCGCCAGGGCTCAAAGAATTAAAATCACTTAAAAAGCACCAACTTATTTATCTATGATTTATCTTTCTCCGCTAGGTCTCAAGATAAAATCATATTGTGCATCAAGTATTTCCACTAATCAATTACTCCTTCCGGACAAAATCAATTAGCTAACATGCATCGATTAAGGGCCCTTTAATCTAACATGAGATTTAACACAACTTGAACACAAGCCTAGGATGAAAGGTCAAAAGGTAATCAAAGGAACATCATGTGAACATCAATTAAAATTACTAACCCTAGAATCAATCGATGAATTTAGCCAGACATAATTGAAATTAGACAAGAAATAGATGAAGAATGCATATTATTAATGTGAAAAGAGAGATTACAACCCTTATAGATGAACTCCGAGTCTTCAATCTCTGAAAACCAATAATAATTCTCCTCCAAAAAGCTCTTGCATTACAGGAATTAATCTTGCTAAAAAGTGTAAAAATCTGCTCTAGATAATAAAAGATGAAAAAGAATGAATCAAAGATAGATGGAAGATGATGGAAGATGATGGAAGATGATGGAAGATGATGGAAGATACTCAAACTAGGTCTAGAATGAGGTTTATATAGCCTAAGGGGGTTACATCCCGATTAGCCCTAATCTAGGAAACAAATAATATCCAAAAGAGTCAAAATCCGTCCAAACACGAGTGTCCGCTGGGAAGCCTATCGGACTGGCCTATCGGCCGATAGGCTGGCCGATAGTGGGTTCGTCGATCTCTTCACTCGGCAGGGCAGAAACTTCTTTCGGACGGGCCTATCGGCCGATAGGCTGGCCGATAGGTGTGTCTGTCTTTCGCAAAAATCTGTTTCTTCGTCCGTTTGACTCGACTCTCGGTCCTTTGTCTCGTTTTGGGTCCTTTTGGCTCTAAAAACCTGCAAACACACTAAAACCAACCCAAACGCGTAATACGGCTCGACTAATCATAAATAAGCCAACTACGAGCACATTAATCACGAAACGAGATAAAAACCTAGTATAAAATCCTAGAAATAAGTGGTAAAATTACCACTTATCATTACCGTGTGCACAGTCCATTGTGTCGGTGAACCCGAACACATCACCACCCGGCCACGCAATACGAACCCAGAAGGTCATATGAACGAGAATGACCATGATGAATATTAATGAATAATAATCCGACAAAGTCAAGAATGACTCACCGAGTTGAAATAATAGTGAAGTGAATGATAGCTCAATGAAATGATTGGAACCGTCGTTCCTCGTGAATGAAGTGATTATTCGACAATTACAAGTCTCAATACGGTTAATACATTATGAATGAGTTATGATTATGAATGAACAATAACGAAAGGAGTGAGTATCCTTTTAACCGAGTAAGAATTAACTTACTCAATACATGTGAAAAATGTCCTTCCATGAACAAACGTCCTAAAATGAGATGTCGGTCGCTCGAACAACCTTGAATAACACAATTACCAACAATCAGTTCAACATACGAATCAAACACGATTATAACTAACTCAAAACGTCAATTCAACTAAACCAAGTTCATTGGGGCATTATATCAAACACGCTGTAACCAATCTTCGATTATTTACAACCAATCCTTAACTATACCAATATCAAATCCCCAAGGAGTGTTCCAAACCAACAAAACATCTTCAATACAATCAAAAATCCAATATGAATATCCAAATTCGTGATTACAACAACAACTAATCGAAAACCCCCAAATCCAACTCAATATTCAAAGTGTTCTTGAATAACCCTTCAATAATCCAATGAATATTCATACACACTCATAATCATACGTATATCTCTTCATACAACATGATTAAAACGTCCAAAACATCATATCTCGACACAAAATCGAAATCCAAAATGTTGAAGAATATTACCTTTGAAGATCTAAATACTTTGATCCGGTGAAATCGTGTTAAATCGACTATCCAAGCTTCACAAACGAATGAAGATGATGAAAACCGAACACCCAAGTGATTGATGATGAAAAATCTCTCCCTCTAGCTCTCTCTCTCTCGGAACAAGGTGAAGAAATGATAGAAATGAGCTCAAAGTCATGTCCAAATCCTTTAAATACAGCCATGGTTACGGCCGTAACTCGGCCTACTTACGGCCGTAACATCCCAAGTCAACGGCCTTACGGCCGTAACCAGACACTTCATACGGGCGTAACTCGCCCTCGTCCAAACACCTGCCGACAGTCATACGGCCGTACCGTACATGCCTTACGGGCGTAACTAGACTGTTACGGCCGTACTTGGCAAGACTTACGGGCGTATGACACCTTCGTCGAAACTGACCGGGCACCCTGCTCGAAACGTACGACCGTAACCGGCCAAGCCTTACGGCCGTACCTACCTCATCTTACGGCCGTATGCCGCAACCCTTACGGCCGTAATCCCTCCTCGTCCGACATTTCCTGCAAACTACGAACACATCTTACGGCCGTAGCCTGCCTACCTTACGGCCGTATCTCGTCTTCGGCCAAAACAACCTTAAGCCAACGAATGCATGCTACGGCCCTAATGTATGATTACTTACAGCCGTAACTCGTTGCTGGAAATGACGAAAATGCGACAACTCCGTCTACTCGCTACAAACGGTGAATGATCCGACAAACAAAACTTGTATGAATGTATTTAAGTCCAATAACACGTGATAGATGATACTTCCAACACAAGACTACCATTCACGATGATTATCATAATACTCTCGCCTCAATTCTCAATCGGTGATGAATGATGATCGGTAACTGATACACTGTTACAAAATGCCAACGATGAATACAAATGAATGAATCATGAATGATGTGTGATTATTAATGAGTGACCATTACTGACTGATAATTACTGAATGATAATGAATGAATTAAAACCAGGTATTACATACTCCCCCCCTTAAAAAGATTTTCGTCCTCTAAACTAAGGGTCAAACAACTCGGGATAACTCTCCCGCATATTATCCTCGGTTTCCCAAGTAGCCTCTTCGACTCCGTGTCTAGACCACTGAATCTTGACCAAAGGAATCGTCTTGTTCCTCTACTGTTTGATTCGCCGCTCTAAAACTCTTATAGGACGCTCCTCATACGGATGATCATCCGTGATCTCGATTTCGTTGAACTGAAGTACGTGACTCGGGTCGGCAACATACTTCCGCAACTGAGAGATGTGAAACACATTATGAATTCGGCTCAACGCCGGAGGTAAAGCCAATCGATAAGCCAGACTGCCTACTCGATCCAAAATCTCAAATGGTCCGATGAATCTCGGACTCAACTTCCACCGTTTTCCGAATCGGAAAATACTTCGACTCGGGGATACATTGACCAACACGTGGTCACCTGTCTCGAACTCTAGTGGTCGACGACGATTATCTGCATATGATTTCTGTTGACTCTGAGCAGTCAACAAAAGACTCCTGATCAAAGCTACCTTCTCACGGGCGGCTATAAGCATATCGGGCTCGGTGCCGATTGTAATACCCGGTTGTAATTCAGTCATTTTCATTCAGTAATTATCAGTTTGTATTTGTCACTCAGTAATTCTCACTCATTAATAATCACTCATCATTCATGAATCACTCATTTGCGTTCAATGTTAGCATGTTGTAATCGTATATGAGTTACTGATCGTCATTTTATCTCCGTTTTTTAGATCGAGACAGGAGTATGATCATTTTCATTGTAATTGATAGCCTTGTACTGGGAGTATCATCTTTGGATCGTGTTAGACTTGTTCACTTCCACATTCGTATGATATGTCGGATCATTCATCAGTCGTAGCGAGGAATCGGAATTATCGGATTAATTCACCTTGGCCAGCATCGAGTTACGGCCGTAAGGTTCTGGGATACGGCCGTAAGTCAGCGGGTACGGCCGTAAGGCTGGCCGGTTACGGCCGTAAGTGGTCCAGCAGGCTACCCAGGCATTTTGGCCGAAGGTGAGTTACGGCCGTAAGGAAGATGAGATACGGCCGTAAGTGGTGTTCGTAAATTTCGGGTGTTGTCGACCAAGGGTGACTTACGGCCGTAAGGGTTGCGGCATACGGCCGTAAGTCGAGGCAGGTACGGCCGTAAAGCATGACCGGATATGGCCGTACGCTGCAGGAAGGATGTCTGGCCATTTTTTTGATGAAGGCGGGTTACGCCCGTAAGGTTGGCCGGATACGGCCGTATCATCCGAGTTACGGCCGTAAGGTGTGCGGTACGGCCGTAAGGCTGTCGACGGGTGTTTTTGACGAAGGCGGGTTACGCCGTAACTCGAGGCGATTACGGCCGTAAGTGCAGCCGGCGAGCTTTCGACGAAGCGAGTTACGGCCGTCTGAGTTGGCCGATTCGGTCGTAAGGCCATTGACTTGGAAATTACGGCCGTAAGAGGGCCGAGTTCTGGCCGTAACTTCCGTGATATTTATAGTTTGGCCGGGACACTTTTTCCTCATTTTCTTCATTTTCACTTTCTTCTTCCTTTTTGTCCGAGAGAGAGCTTTGGGAAAGGGATTCTTCCTTCATCAAACACTTGTGTACTTGAGTGTCTTCATTTCCATTCGATAATATAGCTCGGATACTCGTTTTAACTCGTGTTCTTCGGATCAAAGTGGTTGGATCTTCTAGAGGTAATTTCTTCAACATCTTGGATTTCGATTTTGTGTTGAGATATGATGTTTTGGACGTTATAATCATATTATATGAAGGGATTTGTGTATGATTATGAGTTTGTATAAGGATTCATTGGATTATTGAGGGATTATTCAAGAACACTTTGAATATCGAGTTGGATTTGGGGATTTTCGACTAATTGTTGTTATAATCACGTGTTTGGATATTCATAATGGATTATTGATCGTATTGGAGATGTTTTGTTGGTTTGAAACACTTCTTGGGGATTTGAGGTTGGTATTGTTGAGGTTTAGTTGTAATCAATCGAAGTTGGCCTCAAAGTGTTCGATATAATGCCCCAATGAACTTAATTTATTCGTATCGACGTTTTGAGTTCGTTGTATTCGTGTTTGATTCGTATATTGAACGAGTTGTTGGATATTGTGCAATTCAAGGTTGTTCGAGCGACCGACATCTCAATTAGGACGTTGTTCGTGGAAGGATAATTGTCACCGGTATTGTGTAAGTTAATTCTTACTCGGTTAAAAGGATATTCATACCTTTTGTTGTTGATCATTCATAATCATAACTCATTCATCATTGTATTAATCATATTAAAACTTGTTATTGTCAATTAATCACTTCAGTCATAAGGAACGACGGTTCCAATCTTTTCGTTGAGCTATCATTCATTTCATTATTACTCTCATCTCGGTGAGTCATTTTTGACTTTGTCAGATTATTATTTATTCATTGATATTCATTACGGTCATTCTCGTTCATATGACCTTCTGAGTTCATATTGCGTGGCCGGGTGTGGCTGTGTGGAATTTTTAGTCGGGCACGTTATGGCCATGTATAGGGAGTGATACATTGGACTGTGCACACGGGAAAGCGTTACACCGTGAGACTAATTAGGTACAAGGACGGGTGTGTCCGGTCATTCGTCTTGTACACTCGCACAGAACACTACGGGCGTACTATGGTACTCCTCTTCAGCGTAATTCATAACAAAGGATATTTCATAACTTCAGTTAAATCATGATTGTGTATTTTTCAACCCTTGAGGATTGTTGTTACATTTAAGCGGCCCATTTGGGATTTTGTTTTTAGGTCATGGCAAGGCTAACGCACGGAATAGCATGTTGATGTCGAGGAGTCAGTGATACTAGTAGGGGCCCCGATCTTTCGATTATTCATGTTATTGTCCTTTATTTTCAGCTGAGACTTTCATTTGAATACTCCGTTTCATTCGGTGTTGTGTATTTTATCTTCATATAAAATACACTAGTATTGATATTGTCTGGTGTGTTGTAACTAAACTCCTCATCGGAGTAATTATTGTTGTAATGTAGTTGTACTACATTTATCTGTGTAACTCATTCATTTTCATTTGCTGGTGGGTCCCAGGTTGGGGATCTACGGCCTTGTAATATCCGCCTAGTTTGGGGTGTTACGAGTTGGTATCGAGCCGGAGTTTTGAATACTACCTTCCGAGTCTTGTCTCATTTGAAATCATCGTCATCGACTAGTATCATTGGACTTTCGCGTCACGTGTGACTGTGCAAATGCCGAGCCAATCGGAAGAAAGAACTGTAAGATTTCTAACGCCATGGTATAATTTCTGGCAATAGTCATTCATTCATCATTCATCAATTAACAATCCTCAAACATCATCATTCATTGTGATTAGGACGATCATGTTAACTCATTAATCACTTAATTCATTTCATTACTCAGTTAATAATCAGGACGATCATGTTAACTCATTAATTACTCAATTCATTCCATTACTCAGTTGTCGATCTGGATGATCATATTATCAATCTTGATAAGTTATTCAAGATAATCATTTCAAGAATTTCATCAAATAATCATGTAACTTCAGTAAATCATTCATATAATCACTAAGTTAGAGCATGTATACTCATTTTCATCATCTCATGACGTAATCATAACGTGCTAATCATGCGGGAAATATAATCATTATGCGACCTTCCTAATTCAGTATGGAGCGAGCTGTCAGGGGATGCACGGGAAGAGGCCGCGGTGCGGGCCGAAACCCGAGAAATAATCACTCGCTGCCGGGAAATCGTGCCCAGGACTCGGCTCGATCAGAAGATGTTCGGGTTGATCCACTCACTTTTATGCAGGCCATGATGACCCATGTGCAGTTGCTCAATCATCATTGCGCCACTCTGGCCGGATTAATCGAGAGAACTCTCCCGTATGAGCCAGCTGTTAAGGAAAGTGCTGAACAACAAACTTCATCTGTCAGCAAGATATCAACGAAGCGTAATCAATCCGAAGGCGGTCAGCCAACCTTCAAGAAGCCTCGTGTGAGTTCTATCGTTTCTGAGCGACCTCCTACGGCGCATAATCGTGCGGGATCTCGATCCGGCGGCTGTTCGGCCATCACCGCTTCAATTGTGGAACGCCGGGTCATTTCAGCGAGTGTCTCAAACCGTCTATCACGTGCTATAATTGTGGAAATTTTGGGCATAAGGCCCGTTTTTGCGAAAGGACTCCAAGTCGGCTCGGCGGCATCTCGAGCCGAAGCAATCAGCGTTTCAGAATCAGACTACTTTGTCAACGTCGTTTAAGACAATGGAAGCAAATAGAGTTGGAGCTCGTATTTATCAGACGGGAGCGTCCGGTTCGGGGGCCGGCAGGTCCCAGATTCATGTGATGAGGAGGATCGACGATCCGGTGACCCGAATGATTTCAGATATACTCGTAATTTTATTTCAATCTGTGTGTACCTTTTGATGATGGTACACCGCATTCTTTCACTTTCGAATCATGTTTGAATAGACTTACTTCGGGATAGTCCTATTGCTTGTGGATCTCTTACCATCGGTCTACCTGACGATGGAAGGATTCTCGGAATCATACCGAAGTAAGCTTAGTGACCGCGATTGGTTGGTGGACCTAATCGTGGTGAATTTATCTTAGGACGATGTAATTTTCGGTATTAGTTGGTTTAATCGTCTTGAGACTATCCTCAGTGTTTGTTAGCGTTTGGTCGCTATCTTTCCGTCGTTGGTTGTCGAATGTGTGCTTCAGGGAAGTAATCCCTGTTGTTCCAGTGGAGTTATTATTATGGCAGAAGCAGAGAAATTCCGCAATCGAGTCATTCAATCATTCATTGTATCATTTTCATCGATTGGCCTTTCTAAGGCAATCGAGTTATTCAATCCTTCATTGTATCATTTTCATCGATTGGCCTTTCTAAGGCAATCGAGCTATTCAATCATTCATTGTATCATTTTCATCGATTGACCTTCTTAAGGCAATCGAGTTATTCAATCCTTCATTGCATCATTTTCATCGATTGGCCTTTCTAAGGCAATCGAGCTATTCAATCATTCATTGTATCATTTTCATCGATTGACCTTCTTAAGGCAATCGAGTTATTCAATCCTTCATTGCATCATTTTCATCGATTGTCCTTTCTAAGGCAATCGAGTTTTTCAAACATTCATTGTACCATTTTCATCGATTGGCCTTTCTAAGGCGATCGAGATGTTCAATCATTCGTTGTATCACTTTTTATCGATTGACCATTCTAGGGCAATCGAAATGTTCAATCATTTGCGGTATTATTGTCATCGATTGACGATGTATTTCCAGACAAGTTATCTGGTTGCCTTCGCATAGAGTAGTGGAATTCAGGAGTGAGTTGGAGCCGGTACGTCCCCTTTGTCGAAGGCACCATATCAGGATGGCCCCGACCAGAATGCAGGAGTTGAAGATTCAACTTGAGGAATAGTTCGAGAGAGGTTATCTCCGACCGATTGCGTTCCCGAGAGGAGCACCAGTGTGATCTGTCAAGGAGAAGGATGGCTCGTCTCGTGTGTGTATAAATTATCAAGAGTTGAACAGGGTGATGATCAAGATTAGTACCCTTACCCGTATTGATAATCTTTTAGATCAACTTCAGGGAGCTTCAGTATTTTCCGGGATCGACTTAAGATCTGAATATCACCAGTTGCGGATTCGAGAGTCGTATATCGCGAGGACGGCGTTTCGAACACGCTATCGTCATTATGGGTTCGTAGTTATGTCGTTCGGGCTAACTAATGCACCTGCGTTATTCATGGAGTTAATGAATCGGGTTTTCATCGACTTTTTGGATCAGTTTGTTGTTGTCTTCATCGATGACATTTGGCTTATTCTCGTGATCGAGAGGAAAACGAGGTACATCTTCATCAGGTTCTCGACGTGTTAAGATGCGAGCAATTTCATGGTAAGCTTTCCAATTGTGAGATTTGGATGTCCGAAGTGATTTTCTCGGGCATGTAATTTCACCTGTCCGAGATCGAGACGACCCTCAGAAGACGGAGGCCATCCGAGATTGGCAACCTCCGAAAGATGTTAAGTAAATCCGAAGTTCCCCCAGATTAGCTGATTAATTATCCAACCCACGACCGGAGCTAACAACCGTGGTTTTCGCGTTGGAATTATGGCGTCATTACCTTTATGGCGTCACCTGTCAGTTATTCACCAATCACAAGAGATGAAGTATATATTTACTCACAAGGAGTTAAATATGTGACAGAGGCGGTGGTTGGAACTAATCAAAGATTATGATATCGAGGTCCTTTGCCACCCGGGCAAGGCGAATGTTGTCGCCGATGCCTTGAGTCGTAAGTCCGTTCAGGGGCAGATATTTGCTCGTTTAAGAGTTCAGAAGGAGTTTCAGCAGGAATTCCTTAGACCCGAGATCGAGGTCCGGCTTCAGCAAATTCAGGGACAACTTTGTATGTTAGAGGTTTCATCATCACTTGAGGAGGAAATCAGGGAGAATCAGAGTTCAGATTCATTTTGTTGCTCATCCGCAAGGATGTGGTACGGTGGAAAGCCCCTGGATTTGTGGTCCACGAGGATGGACTCTTGAGATTTGAGAATCGGTTGTGCGTATCGGCGAATGATGAGTTGAAAAGCTCGATATTGAGAGAAGCTCATGCTACCCCTTATCCGGTTCATCGGGGGTCTAGCAGGGTGTACAAGGACTTGAAACAACATTACTGGTGGAGTAATATGAAGCGAGAAGTCGCAGAATTTGTTTCGAGATGCTTAACCTGTCAACAAGTTAAGGTTGAACATCAGCGACCGGCGGGTATGCTGAAACCTCTCCCTATTCCGGAGTGGAAGTGGGAAGACATTTCTATGGATTTCATCACGAGTTTGCCGACGAGTCGTCATGGCATGAATACGATCTGGGTGATTGTGTACCGCTTAACTAAATCAGCTCATTTCCTTGAGATCAAGGATACGTGGGGTCCCGAGTGACTGGCTCAGTTGTTCATCAAGGAGATAGTGAGATTGCACGGTACTCCTAAGAGTATTGTTTCTGATCGTGTTGGGCGATTCGTGTCTCGTTTAGGAAATCAGTTCATCGTGCTTTGGGAACTCAGCTTAATATCATTACCGTTTTTCATCCTAAGTCCGACGGAAAATCAGAGAGGACTTTTCAGACATTGGAGGACATGTTGAGGGCATGCGTCCTCGATTAGTAGAGGATTGGGAAGCCCAATTACTGTTGTTTGTGTCCACGTACAGTTTAGTTAACATGCTGCGATGAAGGTAACACCTTACGAGGCCTGTTACGGTTGTCGATCTCCCTTGTGTTGGGATGACCCATCAGAGTCAATCGGCACCGGGCCCGATATACTTATAGCCGCCCGGGAGGAGGTAGCTTTGATCAGGAGACGTCTGTTGACTGCTCAGAGTCGACAGAAATCATATGCAGGTAATCGTCATCGACCACTAGAGTTCGAGACGGGTGATCCCGTTTTGGTCAAGGTATCCTCGAGTCGAGGTATTCTCCGTTTTGGAAAACGGGGGAAGTTGAGTTCGAGATTCATTGGACCGTGTGAGATTTTGAATCGAGTAAGCGAGTTAACTTATCGATTGGCCCTACCTCTGTTGTTGGGCCGAATTCATAATGTGTTTCACGTCTCGCACATACTTCAGTTCGACGAAATCGAGATCGCGGATGATAATTTGTACGAGGAGCGTCCTGTACGAGTGTTGGAGCGGCGAATCAAACAGTTGAGGAACAAGACGATTCCTTTGGTCAGATTCAGTGGTCTAGGCACGGAGTCGAAGAGGCTACTTGGGAAAAGCGAGCAGAGTATGCGGGAGAGTCATCCCGAGTTGTTTGACCCTTAGTTTCGGGGACGAAAGTCTTTTTAGGGGGGGGAGTATGTAATACCCGGTTGTAATTCAGTCATTTTCATTCAGTAATTATCAGTCTGTATTTGTCACTCATTAATAATCACTCATCATTCATGAATCACTCATTTGCGTTCAATGTTAGCATGTTGTAATCGTATATCAGTTACCGATCGTCATTTTATCTCCGTTTTTTAGATCGAGATGGGAGTATGATCATTTTCATTGTGATTGATAGCCTTGTACTGGGAGTATCATCTTTGGATCGTGTTAGACTTGTTCACTTCCACATTCGTATGATATGTCGGATCATTCATCAGTCGTAGCGAGGAATCGGAATTATCGGATTAATTCACCTTGGCCAGCATCGAGTTACGGCCGTAAGGTTCTGGGATACGGCCGTAAGTCAGCGGGTACGGCCGTAAGGCTGGCCGGTTACGGCCGTAAGTGGTCCAGCAGGCTACCCAGGCATTTTGGCCGAAGGTGAGTTACGGCCGTAAGGAAGATGAGATACGGCCGTAAGTGGTGTTCGTAAATTTCGGGTGTTGTCGACCAAGGGTGACTTACGGCCGTAAGGGTTGCGGCATACGGCCGTAAGTCGAGGCAGGTACGGACGTAAGGCTTGGCCGGATACGGCCGTACGCTGCAGGAAGGATGTCTGGCCATTTTTTTGACGAAGGCGGGTTACGCCTGTAAGGTTGGCCGGATACGACCGTATCATCCGAGTTACGGCCGTAAGGTGTGCGGTACGGCCGTAAGGCTGTCGACGGGTGTTTTTGACGAAGGCGGGTTACGCCCGTAACTCAGGAGCGGTTACGGCCGTAAGTCTGTCGGCAGGCTTTCGGACGAAGCCGAGTTACGGCCGTACGAGTTGGCCGGTTACGGCCGTAAGGCCGTTGACTTGGAAAGTTACGGCCGTAAGAGGACCGAGTTACGGCCGTAACTTCCGGCAGTATTTATAGTTTGGCCGGGACACTTTTTCCTCATTTTCTTCATTTTCACTTTCTTCTTCCTTTTTGTCCGAGAGAGAGCTTGGGGAAAGGGATTCTTCCTTCATCAAACACTTGTGTACTTGAGTTTCTTCATTTCCATTCGATCATATAGCTCGGATACTCGTTTTAACTCGTGTTCTTCGGATCGAAGTGGTTGGATCTTCTAGAGGTAATTTCTTCAACATCTTGGATTTCGATTTTGTGTTGAGATATGATGTTTTGGACGTTATAATCATATTATATGAAGGGATTTGTGTATGATTATGAGTTTGTATAAGGATTCATTGGATTATTGAGGGATTATTCAAGAACACTTTGAATATCGAGTTGGATTTGGGGATTTTCGACTAATTGTTGTTATAATCACGTGTTTGGATATTCATAATGGATTATTGATCGTATTGGAGATGTTTTGTTGGTTTGAAACACTTCTTGGGGATTTGAGGTTGGTATTGTTGAGGTTTAGTTGTAATCAATCGAAGTTGGCCTCAAAGTGTTCGATATAATGCCCCAATGAACTTAATTTATTCGTATCGACGTTTTGAGTTCGTTGTATTCGTGTTTGATTCGTATATTGAACGATTTGTTGGATATTGTGCAATTCAAGGTTGTTCGAGCGACCGATATCTCAATTAGGACGTTGTTCGTGGAAGGATAATTGTCACCGGTATTGTGTAAGTTAATTCTTACTCGGTTAAAAGGATATTCATACCTTTTGTTGTTGATCATTCAGAATCATAACTCATTCATCACTGTATTAATCATATTAAAACTTGTTATTGTCAATTAATCACTTCAGTCATAAGGAACGACGGTTCCAATCTTTTCGTTGAGCTATCATTCATTTCATTATTACTCTCATCTCGGTGAGTCATTTTTGACATTGTCAGATTATTATTTATTCATTGATATTCATTACGGTCATTCTCGTTCATATGACCTTCTGAGTTCATATTGCATGGCCGGGTGTGGCTGTGTGGAATTTTTAGTCGGGCACGTTATGGCCATGTATAGGGAGTGATACATTGGACTGTGCACACGGGAAAGCGTTACACCGTGAGACTAATTAGGTACAAGGACGGTTGTGTCCGGTCATTCGTCTTGTACACTCGCACAGAACACTACGGGCGTACTATGGTACTCCTCTTCAGCGTAATTCATAACTAAGGATATTTCATAACTTCAGTTAAATCATGATTGTGTATTTTTCAACCCTTGAGGATTGTTGTTCTGTTTAACTGACCCCGACTGGGGATTTTGTTTTTCAGGTCATGGCAAGGCTAACGCACGGGAATAGCATGTTGATGTCGAGGAGTCCCAGTGATACTAGTAGGGGGCCCCGATCTTTCAGTTATTCATGTTATTGTCCTTTATTTTCCGCTGCAGACTTTCATTTGAATACTCCGTTTCATTCAGTGTTGTGTATTTTATCTTCATATAAAATACACTAGTATTCGGTATTGTCCTGGTGTGTTGTAACTAAACTCCTCATCGGAGTAATTATTGTTGTAATGTAGTTCGGTACTACATTTATCCTGTGTAACTCATTCATTTTCATTTGCCTGGTGGGTCCCAGTTGGGGATCTACGGCACTGTAATATCCGCCTAGTTTGGGGTGTTACACCGATTGATTCTGATAAGTCGTCCCAACACAAAGGAGATCGACAACTACGACCGTACAAGGCCTCGTAAGGTGCCATCTTAATCGAAGCATGCCAACTATTATTGTACGTGAACTCAATCAACGGTAGTTGGGCTTCCCAATCGTCTTTCTAATCGAGGACTCATGCCCTCAACATGTCCTCCAATGTGTGAATAATCCTCTCTGATTGTCTGTCGGACTGAGGATGAAAAGCGGTGCTGAGATTAAGCTGAGTTCCCATAGCACGATGAACTGATTTCCAAAAATGTGACACGAATCGTCCGTCACGATCGGAAACGATACTCTTAGGAGTACCATGCAATCTCACTATCTCTTTGATGAACAACTGGGCAAGTCTCTCGGGACCCCACGTATCCTTAATCTCGAGGAAATGAGCTGACTTAGTTAAACGTTCCACAACTACCCAAATTGTATTCATGCCACGATGACTCGTCGGCAAACTCGTGATGAAGTCCATAGAAATATCTTCCCACTTCCACTCTGGAATAGGGAACAACTTCAGCATACCTTCTGGTCGCTGATGTTCTATCTTGACTTGCTAACAGGTTAAACATCTCGAAACAAATTCTGCGATTTCTCGCTTCATATTACTCCACCAGTAATTTTGCTTCAAGTCCTTGTACATATTGCTAGACCCCGGATGAATGGAGTAAGGGGTAGCATGAGCTTCTCTCAAAATTTAGTTTTTCAACTCGCCATTCCCCGGTACGCATAACCGATTCTTAAATCACAAAAGTCCATCATTGTGGACCACAAATCCAGGGGCTTTCCCCTGAGCCACATCCTCACGGATGCGCAACAATGATGGGTTTGAACCCTGATTCACTCTGATTGCCTCCTCAAGTGGCGATGAAATCTCTAACATGCAAAGTTGCCCTTGCACTCGCTGAAGCCAGACCTCGATCTCGGGTCAAAGAAATTCCTGATGAAGCTCTTTCTGAACTGTTAAATGAGCAAGTATTTGCTCCTGAACGGACTTACGACTCAAGGTATCGGCAACCACGTTTGCCTTGCCCGGGTGGTACAGGATCTCGATCTCATAATCTTTGATTAGTTCCAACCACCGCCTCTGTCGCATATTTAACTCCTTCTGAGTAAATATATACTTCAAACTCTTATGATCGGTGAAAATCTGACAGGTAACGCCATAAAGGTAATGACGCCAAATCTTCAACGCGAAAACCACGGCTGCTAGCTCCAGGTCGTGGATCGAATAATTAACCTCGTAAGGTCTCAATTGCCATGAAGCATAGGCAATAACCTTCCCATTCTGCATTAATACACATCCTAGACCGTGTCCGGACGCGTCACTATAAACCACAAATCTTTCCGTCCCTTGTGGCAAGGAAAGGACAGGTGCTGAAATTAACCGGCTCTTGAGTTCCTCAAAACTCCACTGACACGCGTCGGACCACGTGTATTTCTTATCCTTTCGCAAAAGGATCGTCATTGGTTGAGCGATTTTAGAAAATCCTTCCACAAACCGTCGATAATGACCGGATAATCCGAGAAAGCTTCGGATTTCCTTAACATTCTTCGGAGGTAACCAATCTCGGATAGCCTCCGTCTTCTGGGGATCAACACGCACACCGTCTAATGAAATTACATGTCCGAGAAATGTCACTTCGGACATCCAGAACTCACATTTGGAAAACTTTCCATAAAGTTGCTCTCGTCTCAACACGTCGAGCACCTGATGAAGGTGAACTCGTGCTCCTCCCGGTCACGAGAATAAATTAAAATGTCATCAATGAAGACAAACACAAACTGATCCAAAAAGTCGATGAAAATCCGATTCATTAACTCCATGAATACTGCAGGTGCATTAGTTAACCCAAACGGCATTACCACGAACTCATAATGACCATAGCGTGTTCGAAACGCCATCCTCACGATATCTGACTCTCGAATTCGCAACTGATGATATCCGGATCTTAATTCGATCTTGGAAAATACTGAAGCTCCTTGAAGTTGATCTAAGAGGTCATCAATACGGGGTAGAGGATACTTATTCTTAATCATCACCCTGTTCAACTCCCGATAATCAATACACAAACGCAATGAACCGTCCTTCTTCTTTACAAATAATACTGGTGCTCCCCACGGGGACGCACTCGGTCGGATATAACCTTTCTCGAACAATTCCTCAAGTTGATTCTTCAACTCCTGCATTTCGGTTGGGGCCATCCGATATGGTGCCTTTGATATTGGAGACGTACCCGGCTCCAACTCAATCGTGAATTCCACATCTCTATGTGGAGGCAAACCAAGTAATTAATCTAGAAATACGTCGGCATATTCTCTCACTACCGGAATCTCTGCCAACATTATTGATGATTTCTCGGTCTTGGTCATATAGCACCAATAACCAACACACCCCTGACTGAGTAATCTCACTGCTTTCATCAGGTTGATGACTCTTCCGGAACAACTGGGATTACTTCCCTGAAAAACATATTCGACCCCATCGTCTGAAATGATGGTGACCATATGTTTACGGACACTAATGATGGCATCGTGACGATCCATCCAATCAATACCCAATATGACGTCGTCTCTCGATAAATCTACCACGATTAGGTCTGCTAACCAATCATGGCCATGAAGTTGAGTCGAACAATTCTTAATCTCACGATTTCTGATAATTCGTCTACCATCAGGTAGACCAATGACATACGGCTCACAACTAGTAGCACTACCAGACGTAGTCTACTCAAACATGATTCAGAAATGAATGAATGCGATGCACCAGTATCAAAAAGGGCACACACAGGTTGAGATAGAATATTGAGTGTACCTGAGATCATCCGGGCCTCCGGATCGTCGGTCTTCTTCATCTCATAAATTCGGGGCTTGCCGGCCCCCGAACCGGACGCTCCCGTCTGATAACTATTGGCTCCGTTTTTATTTGCTCCCATCGTCTTGAACGACGCAGACTGAGTGGCCTAATTATGAACAGCTGACTGCTTCGGGGCCTGAGATGACGCCGGAGTAGGTTTGGAGTCCCTTCGGCAAAAACGGGCCTTATGCCCAGCAATCCCACAGTTATGGCACGTGATATTCTGCCTCGGACACTTGGTGCTGACATGACCAAGTTCTCCACATTTGAAATAGGTGATGGCCGAACTGGCCGCTCGGGACTGTGATTCCGCCGGTTTGGGCGCTACAGGAGGTCGCTCAGAGAAATTAGAGCCCGCACGAGGCTTCTTGAAGTTCGTCTGGCCGCCTTCAGACTGATTACGATTCTTTGACTTCTTGCGCAGATGAAGGTTGCTGCTTAGCAATCTCCTTAGCAGTAAGCTCATAAGTAAGAGCTTTCTCGAGGAATTCGGCCAGAGTGGTGCAATTATGATTAAGCAACTGCATCCGCATACGGGCTTTCAGCCTCTTGCTGAAATACTTCATATTATCTGCCTCGGAGTGAATGATAGATGAGGCGAAAGGAAGAAGTTCCTGAAATTTCTCGGCGATGGCGAGAACATCATGAGAGTCTTGAATTGATCCCAAGTACATGATCCGTCGGTGGGTTTCAACGATAACCACCATGAATGAGTGATCTTACCCAGATAATAAGCCGCAACTGAAACTTTGTGTCTTTCGGGACATTCTACCATAGCAAATAACTTCTCAAAATGCTCGAGCCAATGAACAATATCCGCCGGCTCAGATGAGCCCTCAAAAGTAGGTGGCCTTTGGCGAGAGATGTCGCCAATAATACTGCTTACACCCCTCTCTTGCCCCTGAGGTGGCGGCGGAGGAGCCTGCTGATTCTGAGCTGTTGAGTTTTGCATCGTCTCCATGAGGCGTGCTATCTGTGTCATCTGGGCCATCATGCCCTGCATAAAAGCGAGTGGATCAACCCGAACACCTTCTGACTGAGCTGTGTCCCGGGTACAACTCCCTGACAGTGAATGATCATTTCTGGGTGAATGAGTGGCAGCGTCGCTGCTCGATGAATTAGCATTATTCCTCGCGTTCGCGCGTGTATTCACATGAACTCTCGAGTTTCGGCCCACACCGCCGCCTCGTCCCCCACGTCCTTTGCCTGCTCTCTCCATACTAAAGTAGGAAAGTTACATGAAAATTATAGCTCTCGTATGAATATCACATTATGATTACATCATGAAATGGTGAAAATGAGCATACGCGCTCTAACACAGTGATTACATGAATGATTAACTGAGGTGACATGATTATCTGATGATATTCTTGAAATGATTATCTTGAACAAGTTAACAAGATTAATGATATGATCCTCAAGATCAACAACTGAACAGTGAAATGAACTGAGTGATTAATGAGTTAACATGATCGACATGATCAAAATGAATGATGATGAGGATTGTTGACTGTTGAATGATGAATGAGTGATTCTTATTGCCATAAATTACCATGGCGTTAGAAATCTTACAGTTCTTTCGGTCTGAGGGGCTCGGCATTTGCACAAGTCACACGTGATGCGAAAGTCTAATGATACTAGTCCGATGACGGTGATTTCAAATGAGACATGACTCGGAAGGTAGTATTCAAACCCACGCTCCGATACCAACTCTGTAACACCCCAAACTAGGCGACTATTACAGTGCTGTGGACCCCCGAATGGGACCCACCAGACGAATGAAAATTAATGACTTTGATGACATAATCACAGTACCGAACCACATTATATCATCCATTACTCCGATAAGGAGTTTTAAGTACAACACACACAAGATAATACAGAATACATGTATATTTTATATGAAGATAAAATATAAAACACTGAATGAAATCGAGTATCCAAATGGAAATCTGCAGCGGAAAATAAATGACGACAACATGAATTACTGAAAGGATTGGCCCCCCCTACTATTATCACTGGGACTCCTCGCCGTCAACGTTCTCTTCCCGTGCTTTTGCCTTGCCATGACCTGAAAACAATATCCCTCAACGGGGTCAGTTACACAGAACAACAATCCTCAAGGGTTGAATATACACAATCATGATATATCTCAATTATGAAATCAAGCTCAAGAGAGGCATCGTAGTATACCCGTAATGGTATGTGCATGTGCACAAGACGAGTGACCGGACACACCCATCCTTGTACCTAATTAGTCTCACGGAGGTACGTTACCGTGTGCACAGTCCATTGTGTCGGTGAACCCGAACACATGACCATCATGTGCCCAACTAAAAATCCCACACATCACCACCCGGCCACGCAATACGAACCCAGAAGGTCATATGAACGAGAATGACCATGATGAATATTAATGAATAATAATTCGACAAAGTCAAGAATGACTCACCGAGTTGAAATAATAGTGAAGTGAATGATAGCTCAATGAAATGATTGGAACCATCGTTCCTCGTGAATGAAGTGATTATTCGACAATTACAAGTCTCAATACGGTTAATACATAATGAATGAGTTATAATTATGAATGAACAACAACGAAAGGAGCGAGTATCTTTTTAACCGAGTAAGAATTAACTTACTCAACACCGGTGAAAAATGTCCTTCCATGAACAAACATCCTAAAATGAGATGTCCGTCGCTCGAACAACCTTGAATAACACAATTACCAATAATCCGTTCAACATACGAATCAAACACGATTATAACTAACTCAAAACGTCGATACGACTAAACCAAGTTCATTGGGGCATTATATCAAACACGTTGTAACCAATCTTCGATTGTTTACAACCAATCCTTAACTATACCAATATCAAATCCCCAAGGAGTGTTCTAAACCAACAAAACATCTTCAATACAATCAAAAATCCAATTTGAATATCCAAATTCGTGATTACAACAAAAACTAATCGAAAACCCCCAAATCCAACTCAATATTCAAAGTGTTCTTGAATAACCCTTCAATAATCCAATGAATATTCGTACACACTCATAATCATATGTATATCTCTTCATACAACATGATTATAACGTCCAAAACATCATATCTCAACACAAAATCGAAATCCAAGATGTTGAAGAATATTACCTTTGAAGATCTAAATACTTTGATCCTGTGAAATCGTGTTAAATCGACTATCCAAGCTTCACAAACGAATGAAGATGATGAAAACCGAACACCCAAGTGATTGATGATGAAAAATCTCTCCCTCAAGCTCTCTCTCCTGTCCAAGTCCTTTAAATACAGCCATGGTTACGGACGTAACTCGGCCTACTTACGGCCGTAACATCCCAAGTCAACGGCCTTACGGCCGTAACCATCCACTTCATATGGGCGTAACTCGCCCTCGTCCAAACACCTGCCGACAGTCATACGGTCGTACCGCACATGCCTTACGGGCGTAACTAGACTGTTACGGCCGTACTCGGCAAGACTTACGGGCGTATGACACCTTCGTCGAAACTAACTGGGCACCCTGCTCGAAATGTACGGCCGTAACCGGCCAAGCCTTACGGCCGTACCTGCCTCACCTTACGGCCGTATGCCGCAACCCTTACGGTCTTAATCCCTCCTCGTCCGACATTTCCTGCAAACTACGAACACATCTTACGGCCGTAGCCTGCCTAACTTACGGCCGTATCTCGTCTTCGGCCAAAACAACCTTAAGCCAACGAATGCATGTTACGGCCGTAATATATGATTAGTTACGGCCGTAACTCGTTGCTGGAAATGACGAAAATGCGACAACTCCGTCTACTCGCTACAAACGGTGAATGATCCGACAAACAAAACTTGTATGAATGTAATTAAGTCCAATAACACGTGATAGATGATACTTCCAACACAAGACTACCATTCACGATGATTATGATAATACTCTCGCCTCGATTCTCAATCGGTGATGAATGACGATCGCTAACTGATACACGGTTACAAAATGCCAACGATGAATACAAATGAATGAATCATGAATGATGAGTGATTATTAATGAGTGAAAATTACTGAGTGACCATTACTGACTGATAATTACTGAATGATAATGAATGAATACAACCGGGTATTACAGGCACGTTCTCGAAGGTAAAGAGCTGTAAAACAACCAATGATATCTGGGATAAACTCAAGCTAATTTATGAGGGAACTGAGCTCTCAAAAAAAAAAAAATTCAAAATTGACTCAGCAATTTGAATCTTTTGAAATGAAACCAACTGAAACGCTTGAGGAACTTGACCTCAGATTCACTGGAATTGTCGGTAAACTTGAAGCGTTGGGAAAGATTTATACCCAAAAGGAGAAGAACCTAAAAATTTTCATATCTCTCCCTGCCCGATGGGACATTAAGACCACAGCTATGTGTGTGTCATGCAATCTTAATGACATATCTACTTTTGATCTCTTCTCTGATCTCAAAGCTTTTGAGTATGATATTGACAAAAGAGAGAAAGCTGAAGAATCTCCTACAAGGACTACAGCGCTAGCCGCTGTATCCAACAGAAGGCATAGCATGCCCAGCACATCAAAGCCTACCCACAAGAATGATGACAGCGACGACGACATCCTGTCACAAGATGAAATGGCGCTCCTCATGCATAAGTTCAAGAAATTCATCAAGCAGTCGGGAAAGACTCCCTACAAGCCCAAGCCTGTTCACAAGGTAAGTACCGAAGCTTCCTCTGGTGACGCTAACCTGTGTTACAATTGCATGAAACTAGGACATTATGCAAATAAATGTCCTCACCCTCGAGTTCAAAAGTTGTCGGAAGCCGATCAACAAGAAAAAGATGAAAGAAAACGTGCTTGGAAAAACAAGCTCAAGGCACTGATTGGAGAATCAGAAGCCTCCTCCGCACCAACAATGTCCAAAAATGTCTTGAGGCAGTTACTGATAGTGACTCTTCTGATGATGAATTCGAAGATAAAGCCTACATGTGCTTCATGGCCAAAGACATTTCGGAACACGAAGATAGCGATGATGAGGTAAGCTCAACCTCAATTACTCCTGTAAATGCATCTCAAACATGTGAAAATATGATGAATGAATTAAAAAACATTCAAAAGGCCCATGAGACATTGAAAAGTGAAAAGATACAGCTCCAAATTTCTAACCTTGAGCTGAAAGAAGAAAATGACTTGCTGAAGGAAAATTATGAAAATATGTCTATTGATTGTGAAAACAGCAAAGTCAATCATAAAAAACTCATGGAGATCAATCATCAACTCGCTCAAGAACTAAATGAGGCTAAGTTTCACAGTGAAAGCTAGACAAATGATTTTGTTCAGCTCCAAGACAAAATAAAAACTCTCGAAAAACGAGGAGAACATGAGACCATCTTGAAATCTTTCGAGAAATCATCTAAAAGGATGGAAGAAATTCTAAGCACTGGGCAACATGCTCATGATAAAAGTGGCTTAGGATACAGCTCATGTTCCAATAAAGGGAAAACTAGTACTGTGTTCGTCAGGGGTGTGGAACCTATTCCTGTATCGGAAGAAATCCCAAGTCCTGTGAAGGAACCTGTTGCACCGCGAACAGCAAAGGCTGCCATTCCGCCACCATAGTCATATTCCAGACAGCAGTATCCTCAGCCATTCAGACCTGTAAGGCATAACCAACAGCATGCTCCACAAGCATATCAAAAGCGCTAGCAGCCGTTTAGAAAGAAGGTTGTACCCAAATATCAAAGGCCCGCACAGCAGTACTTCCAATAGTACAGCGCTCCTAGATATTGGATACAGGAGCCTAGTTATCCTTCGTGGAAGCAGGTCACCGCACAGTATCAGCAACAGCTCTGGGAATCCAACTGGAAACCCAGAAGGCAAGCTGTAAGGCCAAAGAAAATGGCTCCACCTCAAAGACGGCATTCGTACTGGATTAATAATAATAACCCTGAATTTTACATGCATAATACTTATCATGGTTATAGCGACTACGTTCCTGCCCAACATAGATACCGCAATATTTTACCTAACGTTCCCTATAGTAAACCAATTGCTATCAGGAAAATCTGGGTACCTAAAGGCACTAACATCCATGGACCCAACAGTCAAAGGGGACCTAAATCTAATTAATTCTTTTGCCTACAGGACATATTAGAGAAGGACATCTGGTACTTCGACAGTGGATGTTCTAGGCACATGACAGGAGACAAAAGCAAGTTGTCAGATTACATAGAAGGTCGCGGTCTAAAAGTGCGCTTCGGTGATAAATCAAAAGGAAGAACAAGAGGGAAGGGAACCCTGCTTGTAGAAAAATTCAAAGTCACCGATGTAGCTTATGTTGAAGGCTTACAGTACAATCTACTTAGTATTAGCCAGTTCTATGACAAACAGTTCTCGGTGAAATTCTATATGGATCACTGTAGAGTCAAGAACATCCTGACTAAAGAGTTGTGCTCACAGGAAGCAGATCAGGTAATATGTATACTGCTGACTGGATGCCTACGAGCTCCACAATTCTCTATTTTGTTGCCAAAGGCACTGCAGATATAAGCTGGCTATGGCACAAAAGGATGTCTCACATCAACTTCAAGACGATCAACAAACTCGCTAGACAGGAAATGGTTAGAGGTTTGCCCAATGTGTCATTCCAAAAAGATAGCGTTTGTGGACTCTGTCAGAAAGGCAAGCAAACCAAGACCACCCTGAAAAGCAAATCCTACCTTTCCACCCACAGAGTTCTAGAAATGCTTCACATGGATCTATACGGTCCTGTGGACCCGGTAAGTTTGGGAGGTAAGAAATACTGTCTCGTTATTGTTGATGATTTTTCCAGGTATGCTTGGACAATATTCCTAATGAAGAAGAAGGAAACAACATCAAAGCTGCCCGAGCACCTAAGAAAGCTTCAAAATGAAAAAGGGTTGATTATCGTGTCCATTCGTCCAACAGAGGTACAGAATTTACTAACCGATTTATAGAGAAATACTGTTCTGAAAATGGAACAAAACATAAATACACAGCTGCCCGTACACCTCAACAAAACGGTGTCACTGAGCGAAAGAATAGGACGCTGAAAGAAGCAACAAGGACCATGATTGCCGCAAGCAAGTTGCCGTAGCGTTTCTGGGGTGAAGCCACCAATACAGCGTGCTACACACAAAACCGCTGTATCATCAACAAACACCACAACAAAACAGCATATGAGGTATGGAACAACAAAACTCCACTAGTTTCGTACTTTCACATATTTGGATGCAGGTGTTATGTTCTGAACAATGGGAAAGATCAACTTAGAACCTTCAATGAGAAATCGGATGAAGGGATATTTGTAGGATATTCCTATGTCAACAAAGCTTACAGGATCTTTAATAAAAGGAACCTGACAATTGAGGAATCAATACATGTAGTGTTCAACGAACTTCACCATGATCCTACAGGAGTAGAAGAACTTACTCAGGACATCCAACAACTTTCCATCATTGAACCTCCAACTCCTATAGAACCTGTCGTTGACATAGAAATCAACCCCGCAACTGTAAGAACAGAAGTAGCTGAAGTTGATGCTGTACAAATTGAAGCTGAAACTACAGCAACTCAAGATATAGTACGCGACGCCGAATTAGAACCCGACAAGAGATGGTTGAAAGATCACCTACAAGAGTTGATCATAGGAAACATTGATGCTGGAGTAACTACCCATAGGAGAATACAGAGTACACAAGGAAATGTACTATGTGCGCAAGAAGAACCCGAATCTGAGATTTCTCCATTTTCTGTATGGAAGTCTCTAGCTGAACTTAGACGACTTAATATGTGCACTATTGTTGTATTCTTAGTTCAATCTGAACCCATTTCTACCATAAAAGCCCTCAACAATTCTCACTGGATTTTGTCTATGGAAGAAGAGCTTAATGCTTTCCAAAGAAACAATGTATGGTATCTAGTACCCAGACCAACACATCAATCCACAATTGGAACCACATGGGTATTTAGAAACAAGAAGGATTCGAATAGACTTGTTATTAGAAACAAATTCCGTCTAGTCGCACAAGGCTACAGACAGTAAGAAGGCATAAACTAGGATGAAACTTTTGCCCCTGTAGCCAGACTGAAGCCATTAAGATATTTCTAGCCTTTGCCGCCCATAATAGCTTCAT
Source organism: Orobanche coerulescens (assembly GCA_033398695.1). NCBI lineage: Eukaryota > Viridiplantae > Streptophyta > Magnoliopsida > Lamiales > Orobanchaceae > Orobanche > Orobanche coerulescens. Next base: position 109,828,461 of record CM065806.1, read on the forward strand.
TGTGTATCAAATGAACATCAAGAGTGCATTCCTGAATGGAGACCTTGCCGAAGAAGTCTATGTTGAACAACCACCAGGGTTTGTCAACACAGAAGGCGGAGACCTTGTATACAGGCTAAGGAAAGCACTGTATGGACTTAAGCAAGCCCCTAGAGCGTGGTATGAAACCCTGTCCCTGTATCTAACTGATAATTGATTTGAGAAAGGTGCTGTGGACAAAACTTTATCTAAAATACAGGAAGGTGATAACCTCCTGATGGTTCAAATATATGTAGATGATATTATATTTGGTTCAACTAACCTTATTTTATGTAAAAGGTTCTCTCATCTCATGCAAAGTAAATTTGAAATGAGTATGATGGGAGAACTTAGTTATTTCCTAGGATTATAGGTTAAGCAATTGCCTACAGGAATATTCATCAACCAGGAAAAGTACAGCAAGGAGCTTCTCAACAAATTTGGAATGAATAGTTCCAAATCATCGTCAACACCCATGAGTACTTTCGTGCAAATTAGTGCTGACGAAGCTAGAAAGCCGATTGATCAATCACTCTACAGTAAGCTTATTGGCTCACTCCTGTACCTAACAGCTAGCAGGCCCGATATCCAATTTGCTGTAGGAGTGTGTGCTCGATATCAAGTAGCACCTAAAGAATCACACTTCACAACAGCCAAACGAATCCTGAAGTACGTCAAAGGAACAGTCGATGTAGGACTATGGTATCCTAAAGAAGGCGGATTCGATTTTCTTGGCTACAGCGACTCGGATCTCGGAAGTTGTAAGCTAGATAGGAAGAGTACAAGTGGAACTTGTCACTTTCTTGGACCTAAACTTGTCTCTTGGTTCAGTAAGAAGCAATTGGCAAATTCGCTTTCCACGGCAGAATCAGAATACTATGCTGCTGGTAGTTGCTGTATGCAGATCCTTTGGATGCAACAACAACTGTCAGATTATGGAATCACTGTCAAGGAAACACCGATCATGTGCGATAGCACGAGTGCAATTGCAATAACGCACAATCCTGTATTGCATTCGCGTACTAAGCATATTCATATGAAGCATCACTTCATTAGGAATCATGTTGAGAACAAGGATGTTCGGCTGGAGAAAGTTCATACAGATATCCAGTTAGCCGACATCTTTACCAAGCCTCTCAGCACAGCAAGATTCTGTATGCTTCGACAAGAATTGGGATTGCTACAGCCCAACTCCCTGTAAGTTTTTAATACTTTTACTCAACAATCGAGGGGGAATGCTGTAAGACCCACGAATACAGTATCCACCGTTAATTATATGTACACTCAGACATTCCGAACAGCACTGTAGGAATAAAGAGACATGAATTCATCCTACAGTTGACGTATGCAATAATTAAGGGGGAATACAGTATGACCCATGAATACAGCAGTAATCCGAAAATTACTGTATGGAATTGAATCCCGTACCTTTTAAGGGGTAACACTATATTTTCACGGATACAGCACATACTATGGAAATTCAGTTAATATTATACTTATAGCCTATTCATTTTAAAACAGCTTTGTGTCCACGTGCCTTGTTTTAAATTAAACGACTGTTGCATTAAATGCTTTACACGACATCTGGACTATTTTATATCAAACGCCGCAACTTTTCAAATTATTTTATAATTTCACACTGCCATTTTGGTCAGTAAGGGAAGTCGAAACATCAGATGTGGGACCCGCTATCATTTCAAAATCGGATGGATAAAGATGTACCCGTTACGCTTAGTCCATCCTGTTCGTTCATTTAAAACGACGGTTCCCATCCCTTAAATCTAACCGTTCGCTGTCTGGAAACCGTAAATCTTCCCACCGCCCACTATAAAAGGACTGTTCTTGCCCCTTTTGACTCTTTATGCTTTCTGCAAATTGAACGAGTCTTTGAGCAAACAACCTACATTTCTCACTGCAATTTTACTGCGATTTTCTTTGAATCTCACTTACTTTTCTTCAAGAAACTACTATGGCATCACCACAGGCTTCCTTTCCATCTCTCAAGAAAACCGCCACCATCATTGACGGACAGATCTTTGCTAGATTTGTGGTTGTTGAACGTGTTCACGCTGAAGGAGACGATGTTGAATCCATAGAGATCATCGTTTCGAGGATTCGTCAACAAGGCCTCTATCGCCTCGGAAGCCACACTACTGAGCGCTGCGATGCGCAAATGGTTGAGGAATTTTACCTCAACACCGTTGTCCGTTTCTTCTCTCTTGCACGGAAGGGAAACGTTGCCGAAATCACGGCCACCATTCTCGGAATCGAATTCCGCGTTGACCAAGACTTGCTGCAGAATTTATACAGGCTCGCTGCTGATGGCCTGTCCATGGAGGAACTTGAGACCTTTGGGTCCCAAGAAGTCCTCACCAAATACTATGAATTATTCACTGGTTCAGCATCGATCGAGACTGTTCATACTTCATGCCACAAGAAATGTTTTTGCCTTCCATTTGTTTACTTACACGATTTCTGGTGTAGTGTGATTGAAAATAGAATAGGTGCTTTCGAGATGTGCACCAATCTGAGGTTCAGAATGATGGTCGCCATCATGTCCTGCGAGAAGGTCAACTGGTGCCAGATTGTCCTCAAATGGCTGCAGGAAGAAGTCTCTAAACCTGCCTCTCAGAAGAAGTCCTTTGGTCTGGTTCTTAATATTATTCTGACCAAGTGTGGTGTTCACCAAGCAGAGGAAGCAAAGAAAATAAATTCACGAAAATATATTGGAGGAACAAGGCCATCCGTCTTCAACAAAGAACATCTGATTGCGACAAGACCATTTGTACGCACTCTGCCCCTTTCTGCTGATCCAAGGGACATAACCTCGAAGTCCGGAAGCGAGGAGCCCTCGAAGAAAAGGAAGAGATCTCATAGCAAGTCTCCCCTTGCTGGTGAGAAGCCAAAAAAGAAGCTACAAAGGCTTTCCAAAATTAAGGCGAAGGCGCAATCCACTGTATCGACACCCGAGGGCGTAACCCTTGCGGACGAAATAACTGCTACTGTCCAGACAGTAGATCCCGAGCCATTGGAGGCGATGATGGATGCACAATTATTTGCCAACTTGAAAGACTCTGGCGAGTCGGCTGCCCCTTTGGAGCCAATAGCCATATCTCCTGCACGGGAACCCACACCCGTTAGGGATCCATCTCCCCTCAGGGTACCAACCCTTGTACGGGATCCCTCTCCAATACAGGCTCCCACACCTGCAGAGGAACGCTTGCCTACAGTAGACCCATGTACTGTACGCAGCCCCTCCCCCGACACTATAATCCACAAGACTCTGCTGTCAGTTCAAATTGAACAGGCCTACGAGCGCTTCGTTCAATGAAAATCTTACAGAGTCGCTCCATATGACACCTTATACAACTGGAGCGAGTAGAGGGAGGAAGAAAAATTCGTTCTGGAGGTGACAGATTCTCCAATTGAAGTCCTGATCTAATGGGACAACCTTTGCTGAAAAGAGCTGATTTCAAGCCATCTTATGGACAAAGCTGATGCTCGAATGAAAGGGAAATCTCTGTCCAAAGAAACAATCCATACCAGTCCAAAATCTGACCACGACTCAGACGACGACGACGATGCCTTCCAGGCCGGTCTGAGGATGAGCCGTGAAGAAGCAACAGAATAGGAATTCTCCAGAATGCAACATCACCAAGGAGAAGGGACATCAAGCCAGCAGTCCCCTCTCTAACAGCAACGAACTGTTCAAGACAGCGAGGAATCAGTCCCTCCTGTCGCCGAAGATCAAACAGTTTCACAATAGGCATCCGATCCTGTCGCTGCCCAATCCGACGATGAAGCCCGCACCATCCCGAAAGAGGAATCAGTCCCTCTGCCGGAACAGGCGGAAGCTGAGAGACAACAGGAGGACTCAGTCCCTCCTGTACCTATGTCTACCGAATCCCATCAGTCCGAACAGCTGCAAGCTGCAATAGCCCCTGCTGCCCCTACACCATCACCTATTAAAGTGGAATCCGACGACGGTTTCTTACCTGAGGATGAACCACAACGGCCACACTCACATGTGGTCGTCAGACAGCTCAATGGAGCTGAGGAAGAAATGCCAAGCTCTCCAGCTAGGCACGAGCAACTGCATGCTCTTGGCCGCCAAATAGTTTTCCTACAAGATGTTGTAAATGCCCTACACACTGTTGAGAAAGAAATTAACTGGTTGCATGAGACAGCTATCGACGAAATGACGGGTGTGAGAAGAGAAATTTCTCAAGTGGAAGAAGCCTTCCGCATCTTGCCCACTGTCTTGAAGCAAGCTCTGCACCAACTCCAACAGCGACAGAAACAGATCCTGAAAGAAGAACAGGCCAAGCTTCGCATATCTGAAGCCAAGACTACATCTGCTCTTCAGGAAACTGGCTCCCACAACAGAGGTCATGATCAAAAGATAGATGATATGTCACTAGTGATTAAATCACTAGTTGATAAAATGTCAAGTATGGAGACTAAACAGGATTCTGCAATGAAGATCCTAGAATGCCTAAATGAAAAGGTCTCTTATCTTGATGAGGCCAAAAAGGGGGAAGAAGCTAGAGAAGCTGCAAAGCGATTAAGACTGGAGCAAGAGGAGTTTGAAGCTGCAATAGAAGACAGCATTGCTACTGCAATTTCGGCGATTTACACCGTATTCCAGATAGCGCTTCTAATGGAGCCATTCTGATCGAACTATGCCAACTATTATTATACGCAAATCCAACCAATGGTAAATGAATTTCCCAATCTTCTTTCCAATCCAACGCACAAGCCCTCAACATGTCTTCCAGTGTCTGGATGGTTCTCTCCTACTGTCCATCCGTTTGCGGGTGATAAGCGGTACTAAAATTCAGCTCAGTACCGAGGGCTCGATGTACTGCTTGACAAAAATGTGATACAAAACGACTATCACGATCCGAAATAATGCTCTTTGGAGTACCATGGAGTCTCACAATCTCTGTAACGAATAAACGATCCAATCTCCCAGGTCCCCATGTATCTTTAATGCCAAGAAAATGTGCTGATTTGGTTAGTCGATCAACAATTACCCAAATCTTATTCATCCCCGCTCGCGTCCTTGGCATCCCCACAATAAAATCCATCGTGATATCTTCCCAATTCCATTCTAGGATTGGTAACGGTTGTAATTTCCCGGTAGGTCTCTGATGCTCAGCTTTAACTTGCTGACAAGTCAAACATTTCGATACGAACTCCACTACGTCTTTCTTCATATTCGGCCACCAAAAATTTTTCTTCAGGTCTTTATACATTTTACTCGTACCCGGATGAATCGAGTACGGAGTAGAATGTGCTTCACTCAAAATCATCTGCTTGAGATCATCCTGATTCGGTACATAAATCCTACCTTGAAATCGGAGAGCACCGTCTTCGTATATTATGAATCCAGGTGCTTTTCCTTTAACGACATCTTCTCGAAGCTGTACGAACAAAGGATCATATAACTGTTTGGACTTAATGTCTTCAATCACGGAGGATGTGACCTCAAGGAGGCTTAATTGTCCTTGAGTTACTTAGGGCCAAATTTCAATTTCCAAATCAACTAACTCTTGTCTGAGCTTCGGTTGGCCGGTAAATAATTCCAATTTTTGTAACATGATTGACTTGCGACTCAAAGCATCTGCAACGACATTGGCTTTACCAGGATGGTAAAGGATATCAAGATCATAATCTTTAATCAATTCCAATCATCGTCGTTGACGCATGTTAAGCTCCTTCTGTATAAAAACATACTTCAAACTCTTATGGTCGGTATACACTCGACAAGAAGAGCCATAAAAATAGTGCCTCCAGATCTTTAACGCAAACACCACAGCGGCTAACTCAAGATCGTGGGTAGGATAAATCATCTCAGATGGCTTTAATTGTCGAGACGCATAAGCTACTACTTTCTCGTTTTGCATCAATATACATCCCAATCCTTGTTGAGAGGCATCACTATAAATAATGAAACCCTCCGTCCCCTGTGGTAAGGCTAGAACCAGTGACATTTTCAGTCTTTTCTTCAACTCATCGAAACTCTCCTGACACCCGTAATTCTATTCAAACTTCTGAGTTTTCTGTAGTAGCTGGGTGAGTGGTCGGGCAATCTTCGAGAAACCTTACTCAAATCAACGCTAATAGCCAACTAATCCTAGAAAACTCCTGATAAGTGTCAGTTTTGTACACTTATCCATGATTTGTATCGATAAAATTCACCCATAATTGATCTAGTCTACTCGTTTTTTGCTTTTAATTAATTAGTTTTAATAATTTTATTTTTATCGGATGATGATCGGATTAAATAACTGATTTACTCAAGAAATAACATGTTTATTAAATATTCTCTTTGTTGAATTTTGATATATTCATGTTGTAGGGCTTTCCGAGATGAATTCGGCAGTCTTTCCGGATTCAAAATCAGAGTTATATATCAAAAGTTATCATCCGAAGAAGATTTGGGGCAAAAACGCAAAGTCTGAGAAATTCTGGGCTGAAAACGTAACTTTCAAAGCAACCAGTGAACAAATTTACGAAGCCAAGTTACGGCCGTAACTACAGAATGTTACGGCCGTAAGTCATCCAAGTTACGGCCGTAACTCCTTAATGTTACGGCCGTAACTCTTGACAGATTGTTATGATTTGTCTAATTTTTTATACTTTTTGTGTATTATTGAGGGGATGGCTGGCATTGATCGGATCTATTTTAATAATGCTGGAGTTTTGGAGCTACTAGATGACTTTAGGTGTATAAATAGACCCCTTAGATCCTTCATCATTCATCATTCATCTTATAATTTTCCATTTTTTGTAAACTTTTCTTTTTGTGTGAAGAACACACTTGTGTTCTTGAGTGATATTTGTAAGTGTGGTATAGCATATGTTGTTCAGAGAGTTTATTGCTTCTATCTCCTTTATCTACTAAGGGAGTTAGGACCAATTCTTTCTCTTGATTCAACTAATAATGACCACCAAAGCTTGTAATATGTATAATAAACCCTTCATGGGCTAAGTAACCTTTAGTTGGGATTATAAACAAGGTTAGTCATGTTATTTATGTTTGTATAAAATATCTATTGTGAATTACTTATTATTGTGTGTGATTTTCATTGTTTTAACAATCTTTATTTATTTGGCCAATAAATGACGATATTTATGGACTTCATATGTTTCGAAAGAAAATATGTTTGATTAGATCAAATGATCTTCACTCTAAGTTGTTCTAGGGGATAGAAATATACCTCTAGTCCTTAGATGATTCTTTGAGTTATTTTCATAAATCCTAATGCTATGTATTGAAGCCAATCAACATAGAATATAGTGGATTGATTCAATATGTAAGGGGCGTTTTATTGTTCGAAAGAGAAACCGTCTTTTTAAGGAAAATCGAATCTACACAACTTAATAAGTAAATTCATCTTATGATCTCCTATACATCTTTTATAATTAATGACGAACTAAGTTTGTAATCCCAACTATTTCATTTTATCGTTTAATCAATCTATTATTATTGCAATATTTTTATTTCCTTAAAATATTAGAACTATTATTGCATTTTCTTTGCAATTATTAAACCAAACTTTTTAATTGTGTGTTTCACTCATCTTAGTATCTATAAAAATAGACTAATAGTGTATAACTCAAATTATAACCAAACTTCCTTGTGGGATCGATAAACCGGACTCAAAAAGTCCACTTTACTACTTGATAAGATATCGTACACTTACGATAGTTACACTAATAACGTGTCAACTCCGAACTTCCCTGACATTCCGCGAGGGTTCCCATGCTAGAACTGCTTCAATTTTTTGAGTATCCACCTGAACACCCTCCGCTGATATAATATGGCCAAGAAAAGCAACTTTCTTCAACCAAAACTCGCATTTAGAGAATTTAGCATAGAACTGGTTTGCCCTCAAAATGCTCAATACTATTCTTAGCTGCTCAGCATGTTCCGTTTCACCCTTAGAATAGATTAAGATATCATCAATGAACACCACTATGAATTTATCCAGATATTCGATAAAAATATTATTCATGAGCGGCATAAACACCACCGGGGCATTAGTTAAACCAAATGGCATAACTACGAACTCATAATGCCCATACCTCGTTCGAAATGCCGTTTTTGAAATATCTGAATCCCAAATTCGGAGATGATAATATCCCGACCTCAAGTCAATCTTTGAGAAATCTGTAGCTCCTCGCAGTTGATTGAATAGATCATCGATCCGTGGCAGCGGATACTTGTTCTTAATAGTAAGTTTGTTCAACTCACGATAGTCAATACATAATTGTAAGGTTCATCTTTCTTCCGTACAAACAACACCGGAGCGCCCAAGGGAGAGGCACTAGGCCGAATATAACCTTTGTCCAACAAGTTGCTTAGTTGCTTTTTCAACTCTTGCATTTCCGATGGGGCCATTCTGTAGGGTGCTTTAGATATTGGTACTGCATTAGGTTCCAGCTCAATAATAAACTCTACATCACGGTGCGGCGGTAATCCAGGTAAATCATCTGGGAACACGTCTGCAAACTCATTCACGACTGGAATAGAGGATAACTGAACCTCAACAGTTTATGTCTTCATTGCGTAACACCAATAGCCAATACAGCCTTGGCGCAATAACTTTATCGCCTTCATGGCCCAAATATTTTTTCCTGAAGTGCCTGCTTTCTGTCCTTCGAAGACATTTTCGGTCCCATCCTGTGCGATGATCGAGATTGTTTTTCGACGGTAATCCACTACCGCCCCATGATGGTCTAATAATTGTCACCCAAAATCAAATCCTCTCCCTTCATATCAATTACAATTAAGTTGGACGGCCAATCTCGACCATCAATAGTTATAGGACAATTTATAATCTTTTGATCTCCAACTATTCTTTCCCCACTTGGCAATCCAATAATAAATGGTTCACACACAGATAGGCCATTAAGACCCAAACGATGTATGCAAGACAACGATATAAAGGAATGAGTAGCCCCAAAATCAAACAATACATCTACCGGGTGCATACAAATATAAACAATACATGACGTAGTTGCAGCCCCAACATCGTCCGTCTCATTTCATACAGTCGAGGTGGAGCTGACCCAGTGCTTGTGGTATCTTTACGCCCAGCTCTGCCTCTACCGCTGCCGCGTCCAACACTCGGAGTTTGTTGACCTGTAACTGTGACTGTGCCGGCAAAGACTCTACTCACGGTCTCACAGTATGACGCTCGATGTCCCTGCTTCCCACAATTAAAACAATCGACGGGACGAAATGAACACTAAGAACTGATATGCCCTGGGACGAAATAGAAAGGTGGGAAGGATGAAAATGATGAAATATAAGCCATGCAGTCCTATATATATTGGACAACTATTAGCGCGTGCGACGGGCAAAGTGTAGCGTGCGCTATCAGGCTGAAAAAGCAGTCCACCGCATTTGGAAGGCGGTGCAGAACTTTCTGCATTAGCCGCGCTAGCGTGCGTTACCCGTAATGGTTAGCGTACGTTACTCATCATTACTAGCGCACGCTAGCTCCAGAAGTAGCGTGCGCTATCCACTAACTCTTGCAGTACAGAATCTTACTGTCCTCACTGTCCTGCCGCAATAAAACGCGCCCCCGTACTACTTAACGTGCGCTAGCCCACTTCAATAGCGTACGCCACTCTACCATTAGCGTGCGCTAATGCCCCATTCCAAAGTCCAGAGAGCTCACTGCCCAGCAGGCATAGCATGAGCTACACACAAGGGTAGCGTGCGCTACTCACACCTGGTTAGCGTGCGCCACCAGGGAAACCTAGCGCACACTAACTGCTACTCTCTAGTATAAAATTCGCGAAGTCCGGCCAGAATGAACACAATTCGAAAAATTACAAGCTCGATGATTACCAAATAAGAACACCCCAATATCATCCATCAATACAATAATCTCCAAATAACCATAATTCAACAAGATACACTCAAAATAACACACACAAAATACATGTATATTACAGTCGGACCAATGCATGGTGGACGAACAACTACAATGCACAACTGCATAAAACAACAATACACAAATGCACGACAACAACAATATACAAATGTATCACAACATGATCGACACTAAATGACAAAAATGATTAGAGTACTAGCCTGAGTCCTTCAAGAGCAACCTCGATGTCAAAGCCATCACCAACAAGTATCCTCAATGTTCGACGATCCAAAATACCACGAACTATAGATAACTCATATCCTCGTCGTTACCATAATGTATTCTCGATACCCAAGTATACCAATAACAAATGTAAATCACATACATTATGATTTAATTCACAAAATCAGAAAACTATGTACAATCCCGACTCTCCAGAGTTCATAATTACGATCATTGCTATACGAATTATAAACGAATAAAACTGAAATCATTCATTAAATATTATAAATGAGCAAGTAAGAACTTGCCTCGATATCGACACAACAAAGTTGTTACCAATTCTATTGCCTTCGTCTACGAGCTCCTAGGCCCTTACCAATGCAATTCACGAACATCCTCGGACACGACCACAAAGCACAGTTCTAATCAATGATCAATTATCACAACCTATTGAAGTAATCAATTAACAACAATCCAATAACAATCAACAACCGACATAAACAACCAATCAAACTCAACGGTTCAACGATATATCGATTAAAAAATAAATCCAAACAACCCAAATCAATGAATCACGAATCCATAACCACAATACGATTCCATAATCCGATAATCATATCAACAATCAATTCAACCCGATAACCAGAATTATAACATACTCAATTCCAAAATCAATCTCATATACGTATCGGCAAGATTCCACCTTGTTCGTAATCACCAACACAACATAGTCCAATATGTTATCTAACTTTTAACCTATCATATTTCACTCATAACCCGATCAATACACATATATCATCATCTTCTTCGACATGCATTATTCATAAGATCAAGAATCACGGCAATACTACCATAATCGTCATCATACGAAGTAAACAACGACAATAACATCAAGAATCCGAAATGAAGAAGGGAATTACATCAACATATCTTTTCACTACGATCCAAAACCACTAGAATCGCATCAATACCCATATATCAACAACAAAACCTGATAATCCATCTTACGAGCATGTTTGAACGAATCGCAACTCTTATAACATGAATAACCTTAATCAATATCTTCAATCTCTTTTCACAATACCATATATTCATGTATAACATCATAATAACAATAAGGTAGATCAACATGCTTCCTAGCATGTAAACACCATTCCAAACTCGAGCTATAATCAGAGGAATACGAATGTTACCTTGTATTTGATGAACTACGATGAAGAACAAACAAACTCCTTCCAAGAATCAATATCAACCATAAGAACAACACCAATCTATGCTCCCCAAGCTCATAACCGAGTTAGAAGAGCCACAATCGGCCTCGGAGGGTTGAAGGATGAAGAAACAAGGTGGAACTTCTCAAAGTAGCAAAATGGCGGAGTCTAACATATATATAAGCTTCCAGACCTTACGTCATTACATGACCATATTAACGTACGTAACATCCTTTACGTACGTTGTCGGACGTCGATAGTGTACGTAACGCTACTCCAGAACCCACTTCCTCATTTTGTACCTTGTATTACGTACGTAACACCTGTGCCATAGCGTACGTAACACAGAGTTGACTTGCTACAGTATTAAACCCATTTAACGTACGTAATGTACCACTCATAACGTACGTTAACTAGGAATTGACTTCTCCTGGCCACATATGCGCCGAAAGTTGTGACACCTCGGATCCTGTCCGATTCTCTTCCTAACGTAAGTTATATACTCAATGTAACGTACGTTACGGCTGTGACTTAACGTACGTAAGCTCCTATGCTTAACGTACGCTACGCGTGTATTGACAAAGTCCTCTGATCATACGACTGTGTCTCACCTGATACTTTAACATATGTAATGAATGATACATAACGTACGTTACACTTACCAACTTAACGTACGTAAACTCCTCAGCTTAACGTACGTAATGGATTCTGCACTTAGCCAAAAATAGAGGCTCCTATCATCGTCTCAACATACCAAATACGTATAAACGACATACTGAATACATATACTCGTCCCAATAACATTCTTACATGATATACCCGATATTAATATTAAACAACCTGATACACGATATCCTCAAATGCAATTGTCGACCAAGTACGACAATTATACAAATACAGTTGTCTCAGTCCTTCAGTTATTTTATCCATACTGTACAGATTTCACACTGTACAATATAACTCAGATAAAATAACATCAAACAACCGTAGTAAAAATTCAGGATATTATATTCTACCCCACTTAAAATAAGTTTCATCTTTGAAACTTGCAATCCGGTCACAACAAAAGTTCAACCACAATATCCGGGATCATCACGAAACCGATCAATCATCATCATTAACAAATAACCAAAACAGTATACTTACTAATACAGGAAGTGGATGATCTCCTGCGATACTAGCAATGACCCCTCTTCAAGGCCTCGATACGTTTACAATCACAATTTCACACATTTCCACAAAATACTTCGTTATAACTCAATCATGGAATAATCCATCCGTGTCAAAGACTGTCTGCCTGATTGAACAATAAAGTCCCAATCTTGATAAAAAACCAATAATACACGATACATCTGTGAGACAACTGCCCAAAACAATGGCAACAAATCCCGAAACATCGACACAAAGTCCTAACGCTCATACGATCAATAACAATGGTCAACCAATGAATTAACCGAGGATATCATTGACATGATAAACTCCAATACGACCAATCCAAAGGTCAAAACACATCCGAGAATATCATCAACATGATAAACTCCAATATGACCAACCAAAGGTCAAAACACAACCGAGAATATTATCAACATGATAAACTCCAATATTACCAATGAAGGATCAACAATAACTGAGAATACCCCCACATGGTAAGCTCCAACACGATCAACACAGAACCACAGAGACAGATATATGAAAGAATAAAATTCTCAAAATGTTACACAAATCACATACAGTGGATCTCAAAGAAATACACCCGACTGTTGAACATACCTCTTGGGCGTATGAACAACCAGTCACAAACCGACGAACATAACCAATCCTACATGGAGTGGAAACAACCAATCATTATCCAAAACAACCATCATGGGGTCACATCCCCAAATCTACACTTACTAAGAAATCATTCAAAAATCACTATAGCAAAATCACGCTACTACCACACCAATAGAGCTACATAGCACATATGCCCGGGTTTCACCAACCCCGAAGTTCCAATATCATATTCTGTACTGAATCTATAATATGCAGCATATTCCTCTTATCTGATCAACCAACCGATCATCCCTGGATAACCAAACTACCATACTGAAGTTCAAATCTCTTTTCATCGTACCATGATGTGTTATCCAGTTTGTGAGTCTCACTCAGAACTTCACCATGGTATGCATTATGCGCTATGTTTGTACGTATACCAACCACATTTTCAAAACAGCTTTGAAATCATACAATATTGTCAATAAAAATCCATTTTCGAAAATTCTTTCCAGAATTTCAAAACTCAAAAAACCTATTTTTGTAAGACCACAAAATCAATTTTCGAAAAGTTAAACCAGCTCGCTTATGTCAAGTTGTCGATAGCAATTTTCTTAGAATACACACGATCTCGAAGTTTTTAAAATGAAAACTATGCAAATGATTGACCACGTCCATACTCCTGTATACCAATTCGGCTCGTCACCAATTCCACTGACATTTGGTCGGAACATCACACGATAGAATCCAAAATCTTATTATAGAGACTTTCTCAAAATCACATTTCCCACATATGACTTGCTCCATCGACCATTATTCCATTTTACAACACCTCAACTATGCCATGATGAAACATGTTTTTAAAGACAACAATACTGTCTCTCAAAATAAATTTAAGAAAATACATTTTCATGACAGCGAGCAAAATAGTTTATTCAAAATGTATCATGTTGAAAAGTGACATTTTTAAATGTTCAATGTCTCAAAATGAACTAGAATAACTACATGTTCCTCTCAACAATCCACAACATTTCTCCTAAATACACAACTCCGTTTTCTAAGTTTAACCTACATAATGATTTTTTCAAAATCACAGTTTCTCAAGATCATCGGTTCTGTCTCAATCATCATATTCTACTACCTAATGATGTAACACATAATATTCTTCTGGATCCCAAAGCATATCAACTTACAACTGCAAATAACCTCAATACATTCAAAAATCCAAATACTTACATATCGTGAAGCCGATGATTCCCCCTGATACTGGCACATATCTCAACTCTAGAAAATACTCGATACAGATATTTTCAAAACATGCAGTTTGCGAAATCAGTTCAACTCGAGAACACAACACATCTCTTTCCGAAGAAACACGTTAATACCATTTGGAAAAGTTTACGACCAGAGTACCACACTGGGAAACCTCATAACACACAAGCACGGGTGATCAATAAAAACCCAGAACTCTTAACACTTGTCAACCGATAACTCGAATGACATGACAAAAACACGACTTGTCTCGACCCGACAGCCTAGGTTTTCACAACCTAAGCTCCGATACCATATTCTGTAACACCCCCAGAGCCATCTGGGACTATTACAGTGCCATTGGCCCCGAAACGGAACCCACAAGGTTGAAAGGAATTTTTACAAACATTTTAAATACGCCTAAGCGGCGATGACGGTAATATCTTTTAAAATATGCAAAGACTTTATAAAATCCATTTAACAATACCGTCGAAAAATCTCATTTGAAAGTACAAGGCCAAAAACGCCAAAACTCAATAGTTTCAATAGTACACGTTAAGCCACCTCTTACACGTATCGACAAAATAGTTTAGAAAATGATTTTCCAAAGTAAACCCAAGTTCGCAAAACACACTCGCAGCGGATATACCAAATAACTAAAAATACTTTTGCAGCGGAAAAATGACAACTAGTCAAAGAACTCAATTCATAAACACATGTCAAAGCCAGTATCCTCCGGGAAGCTCATCTCTTCACGACCGCTACAAGCTCTATATCCAATAATCTAAAAATAAATCCCACGACGGGGTCTGCCCTAATACTCAACAATGATAACGGTCACATCACATCAATAATCACATACTAATTAAATTACAAAATATAAATAGGACCAATATAATCTTATCGTCATAACTTTACCAGCTCGTGATACTCCCCATCAAGATAATCCTTACCATATTCCACATCTCGTAATATCCATTAAACAATGAACTCATACACGACATCTATACGGTACCTCAAACAATACTCATGTTTATCAAAACATCATCATAATTCACCAATACGGAAATGTACCAACTCTGGCCAATTCAATCCATAGAATAACATCAACAAATATCAACACGATAATCGATTATCCATCCAAGGACGAGAACCAAGAAGGAAATACAGAACATACCTCAAGATACGCAATGCCACGACGAATCAGGTCAGTCTAATCTGAGATCAGATCAATACAACACACGGGCATGGTCCTAACACTAGACCTACAAATGCATACTCCTATTACAACATCAATATACTCACAACAATAAGAACAATGTATACTCAATGGAAATCCGATGATCCAGCGCACACAGCATAGATCCCAAGATGATCCTGTTAGATCAACACGAGGTGGATAACCAACAATATACATATGCACAACAATAACACATGGGTAATCCAACGATCCAGCGCACATAGCGATAGATTCCCATGATGATCCCTTCTGACCAAAGCATGGTGGAAACCCCGTCCAACGATCCAGCGCACACAGCTATAGATTTCCATGATGATCCCGTTCGACCAACGCAGGGTGGACGAACAACTACAATACACAACTGCATAAAACAACAATACACAAATGCACGACAACAACACACAAATGTATCACAACATGATCGACACTAAATGGCAAAAATGACTAGAGTACTAGCCTGAGTCCTTCGAGAGCAACCTCGATGTCAAAGCCATCACCAACAATTATCCTCAATGTTCGACGATACAAAATACCACAGACTATAGATAACTCATATCCTCGTCTTCACCATAATGTATCCTCGATACCCAAGTATACCAATAACAAATGTAAATCATAATGTATATGATTTAATTCACAGAATCAGAAAACAATGACCAATCCCGAGTCTCCAGAGTTCATAATTATGATCATTGCTGTACGAATTGTAAACGAATGAAACTGAAACCATTCATTAAATATTATAACTGAGAAAGTAATAACTTGCCTCGATATCGATACAACGAAGCTGTTACCAATTCCATTTCCTTCGTCTACGAGCTCCTTGGCGCTGACCAATGCAATTCACGAACATCCTCGGACACGACCGCAAAGCACGGTTCTAATCAATGATAAATTATCACAACCTATTGAAGTAATCAATTACAACAATCCGATAACAATCAATAACCAACATAACCAACCAATCAAACTCAATGGTTCAATGATATCTCGATTACACAATAAATCCAAACAACACAAATCAATCAATCACGAATCCATAACCACAATACAATTTCATAATCCGATAATCATATCAACAATCAATTCGACTCGATAACCAGGATTATAACATACTCAATTCCGAAATCAATCTCATATACAGATCGACAAGATTCCACCTTGTTCGTAATCACCAACACAACATAGTCCAATATGTTATCTAACTTTTAACCTATCATATTTCACTCATAACCCGATCATTACACATATATCATCATCTTCTTCGACATGCATTATTCATAACATCAAGAATAACAGCAATACTACCATAATTGTCATCATACGAAGTAAACGACAATAACATCAAGAATCCGAAATGAAGAAGGGAATTACATCAACATATCTTTTCATTACGATCCAAAACCACTACAATCGCATCAATACCCATATATCAACAACAAAACCTGATAATCCACCTTACGAGCATGTTTGAACGAATCACAACTCTTACAACATGAAACCTTAATCAATATCTTCAATATCTTGTCACAATACCATTTATTCATGTATAACATCATAATAACAATAAGGTAGATCAACATGCTTCCTAGCATGTAAACATCATTCCAAACTCGAGCTATAATCAGAGGAATACGAATGTTACCTTGTATTTGATGAACTACGATGAAGAACAAACAAACTACTTCCAAGAATCAATATCAACTCTAAGAACAACTCCAATCTATGCTCCCCAAGCTCATGACCGAGTTAGAAGAGCCACAATCGGCCTCAGAGGGTTGAAGGATGAAGAAACAAGGTGGAACTCCTCATAATAGCAAAATGATGGAGTCTAACATATATATTTATAAGCTTTCAGACCTTACGTACGTTACATGACCATCTTAACGTACGTAACATCCTTTACGTACCTTATCGGATGTCGATAGCGTACGTAATGCTACTACAGAACCCACTGCCTCATTTCGTACCTTGTATTACGTACGTAACACCTGTGCCATAGCGTAGGTAACACAGAGTTGACTTGCTACAGTATTAAACCCATTAAACGTACGTAATGTACCACTCATAACGTACGTTAACTAGGAGTTGACTTCTCCTGTCCACATATGCGCCGAAACTTGCGAAAGCTCGAATCCTATCCGATTCTCGTCATAACGTAAGTTATATACTCAATGTAACATACGTTACGGCTGTGACTTAACGTACGTAACGCGTGTATTGACAAAGTGTTCTGATCATACGACTGCATCTCACCTGATACTTTAACGTACGTAATGAATGATACATAATGCACGTTACACTTACCAACTTAATGTACGTAAACTCCTCAGCTTAACGTACGTAATGGCTTTTGCACTTAGCCATAAATATAGGCTCCTGTCATCGTCTCAACATACCGAATAGGTATAAACGACATACTAAATACATATACTCGTCCCAATAACATTCTCACATGATATACCCGATATCAAAATTAAACAACCTGATAACGATATCCTCAAATGTAATTGTCGACCAAGTACGACAATTATACAAATATAGTTGTCTCAGTCCTTCAATTATTTTATCCATTTCTACACTGTACAATATAACTCGGATAAATTAACATTAAACAACTGTAGTAGAAATTCAGGATATTACATACTACCCCGCTTAAAATAAGTTTCATCCTCGAAACTTGCAATCCGGTCACAACAAAAGTTCAACCACGATATCCAGGATCATCACGAAACCGATCAATCATCATCATTAACAAATAACCAAAACAGTATACTTACTAATGCATGAAGTCGATGATCTCCTGCTATACTAGCAATGACCCCACTTCAAAGCCTCAATATGTTTACAATCACAATTTCACACATTTCCACAAAATACTTCCTTATAATTCAATTATCGAACAATCCATCTGTGTCAAAGACTGTCTGCCTAATTGCACAATCAAGTCCCAATCTTGATAAAAACCAGTAATACACAATACATCTGTGAAACAACTGCCCAAAACAATGGCAACAAATCCCGAAACATTGACACAAAGTCCTAACGCTCATACGATCAATAACAATGGTCAACCAATGAATTAACCGAGGATATCATTGACATGATAAACTCCAATACGACCTATCCAAAGGTCAAAACACAGCCGAGAATATCATCAACATGATAAACTCTAATATGACCAACCAAAGGTCAAAACACAACCGAGAGTATCATCAACATGATAAACTCCAATATTACCAACGAAGAATCAACAATAACCGAAAATACCCTCAAATGGTAAGCTCAACACGATCAACACAGAACCACAGAGACAGATATTTGAAAGAATAAAATTCTCAAAATGTTAAAAAAATCACATATAGTGGATCTCAAAGAAATACACCCGACTGTTGAACATACCCCTTGGGCGTATAAACAACCAGTCACAAACCGACGAACATATCCAATCCTACATGGAGTGGAAACGACCAATCATTATCCAAAACAACCATTCTGGGATCACCATCCCCAAATCTACACTTACTAAGAAATCATTGAAAAATCACTATAGCAAAATCACGCTACTACCACACCAATAGAGCTACATAGCACATATGCCTGGGTTTCACCAAACCCGAAGTTCCAATATCATATTCTGTACTGAATCTATAATATGCAGCATATTCCTCTTATCTGATCAACCAACCGATCATCCCTGGATAACAAAACTACCATACTCAAGTTCAAATCTCTTTTCATCGTACCATGATGTGTCATCCAGTTTGTGAGTCTCACTCAGAACTTCACCATGATATACATTATGCGCTACATTTGTACGTATACCAATCATATTTTCAAAACAGCTTTGACATCATACAATATTGTCAATAAAAATCCATTTTCGAAAATTCTTTCCAGAATTTCAGAACTCAAAACACCTGTTTTTGTAAGACCACAAAATTAATTTTCGAAAAGTTAAACCGGCTCGCTTATGTCAAGTTCTCGATAGCAATTTTCTTCAAATACACACGATCTCAAAGTTTTTAAAATGAAAACTATGCAAATGATTGACCACATCCATACTCCTGTATACCAATTCGGCTCATCACAAATTCCACTGACATTTGTTCGGAACATCACACGATAGAATCCAAAATCTTATTATAGAGACTTTCTCAAAATCACATTTCCCACATATGACTTGCTCCATCGACCATTATTCCATGCAACACCTTAACTATGCCATGATGAAACATGTTTATAAAGACAACAATACTGTCTCTCAAAATAAATTTAAGAAAATACGTTTTCTTGACAGCGAGCAAAATAGTTTATTCAAAATGTATCATGTTGAAAAGTATCATTTTCAAATGTTCAATGTCTCAAAATGAACTAGAATGACTACATGTTCCTCTCAACAATCCACAACATTTCTCCTAAATACACAACTCCGTTTTCTAAGTTTAACCGACATAATGATTTTTTCAAAATCACATTTTCTCAAGATCATCGGTTCTGTCTCAATTATCATATTCTACTACCTCATGATGTAACACATAATATTCTTCTGGATCCCAAAGCATATCAACTTACAACTGCAAATAACCTCAATGCAATTCAAAAATCCAAATACTTACAGATCGTGAAGCCGACGATTCCCCGTGATACTGGCACATATCTCAACTCTTGAAAATACTCGATACAGATATTTTCAAAACATGCATTTTGCGAATTCAGTTCAACTCGAGAACACAATACATCTCTTTTCGAAGAAACACGTTAATACCATTTGGAAAAGTTTACAACCACAGTACCACACTGGGAAACCACATAACACACAAGCACGGGTGATCAATTAAAACCCAGAACTCTAACACTTGTCAACCGACAACTCGAATGACATGACAAAAACACGACTCGTCTCGACCCGACAGCCTAGGTTTTCACAACCTAAGCTCTGATACCATATTCTGTAACACCCCTAGAGCCATCCGGGAATATTAAAGTGCCATGGGCCCCAAAACGGAACCCACAAGGCTGAAAATAACTTTTACAAACATTTTAAATACGCCTAAGCGGCGATGACGGTAATATCTTTTAAAATATGCAAAGACTTTATAAAATCCATTTAACAATACCGTCGAAAAATCTCATTTGAAAGTACAAGGCCAAAAATGCCAAAACTCAATAGTTTCAAAAGTACACGTTAAGCCACCGCTTACACGTAAACCCAAGTTCGCAAAACACACTCGCAGCGGATATAACAAATAACTAAAAATACTTTTGCAGCGGAAAAATGACAACTAGTCAAAGAACTCAATTCATAAATACATGCCAAAGCCAGTATCCTCCGGGAAGCTCATCTCTTGACGACCGCTACAAGCTCTATATCCAATAATCTAAAAATAAAGCCCACGACGGGGACTGCCCTAATACTCAACAATGATAACGGTCACATCACATCAATAATCACATACTAATGAAATTACAAAATATGAATAGGACCAATATAATCTTATCGTCATAACTTTACCAGCTCGTGATACTCCCCATCAAGATAATCCTTACCATATTCCACATCTCGTAATCTCCATTAAACAATGAGCTCATACACGACATCTATACGGTACCTCAAACAATACTCAGGTTTATCAAAACATCATCATAATTCACCAATACGGAAATGTACCAACTCTAGCCAATTCAATCAATCGGATAACATCAACAAATATCAACACGATAATAGATTGTCCATCCAAGGATGAGAACCAAGAAGGAAATACAGAACATACCTCAAGATACGCAATGCCACGACGAATCACGTCAGTCTAATCTGACATCAGATCAATAAAACATATGGGCATGGTCCTAACACTAGACCTACAAATGCATACTCATATTACTACATCAATATGCTCACAACAATAACAACAATGTATACTCAATGGAAATCCGATGATCCAGCGCACACAGCATAGATCCCAAGATGATCCTGTTAGATCAACACGAGGTGGATAACCAACATATATATATATGAACAACAACAACACATGGGTAATCCAACGATCCAGCGCACACAACTATAGATTCCCATGATGATCCCTTCGGACCAAAGTATGGTGGAAACCCCCTCCAACGATCCAGCGCACACATCTATAGATTTCCATAATGATCCCGTTGGACCAACGCAGGGTGGACGAACAACTACAATACACAACTGCTTAAAACAACAATACACAAATGCACGACAACAACAATACACAAATGTATCACAACATGATCGACACTAAATAAGAAAAATGACTAGAGTACTAGCCTGAGTCCTTCGAGAGCAACCTCGATGTCAAAGCCAACACCAACAATTATCCTCAATGTTCGACGATCCAAAATACCACGGACTATAGATAACTCATATCCTCGTCTTCACCATAATGTATCCTCGATACCCAAGTATACCAATGACAAATGTAAATCATATACATTATGATTTAATTCACAAAATCAGAAAACAATGTCCAATCCCGACTCTCCAGAGTTCATAATTATGATCATTGCTATACGAATTGTAAACGAATGAAACTGAAACCATTCATTAAATATTATAACTGAGAAAGTAATAACTTCCCTCGATATCGATACAACGAAGCTGTTACCAAGTCCATTGCCTTCGTCTACGATCTCCTTGGCCCTGACCAATGCAATTCACGAACATCCTCGGACACGACCGCAAAGCACGGTTCTAATCAATGATCAATTATCACAACCTATTGAAGTAATCAATTACAACAATCTGATAACTATCAACAACTGACATAACCAACTAATTAAACTCAACGGTTCAATGATATCTCGATTAAACAATAAATCCAAACAACCCAAATCAATCAATCACGAATCCATAACCACAATACAATTCCATAATCCGATAATCATATCAACAATCAATTCGACCCGATAACCAGGATTATAACATACTCAATTCCGAAATCAATATCATATACGGATCGACAAGATTCCACCTTGTTCGTAATCACCAACAAAACATAGTCCAATATGTTATCTAAATTTTAACCTATCATATTTCACTCATAACCCGATCAATACACATATATCATCATCTTCTTCGACATGCATTATTCATAACATCAAGAATCACAGCAATACTACCATAATCGTCATCATATGAAGTAAACAACGACAATAACATCAAGAATCCGAAATGAATAAGGGAATTACATCAACATATCTTTTCATTACGATCTAAAACCACTACAATCGCATCAATACCCATATATCAACAACAAAACCCGATAATCCATCTTACGAGCATGTTTGAACGAATCACAACTCTTATAACATGAAACCTTAATCAATATCTTCAATATCTTGTCACAATACCATTTATTCATGTATAACATCATAATAACAATAAGGTAGATCAACATGCTTCCTAGCATGTAAACACCATTCCAAACTCGAGCTATAATCAGAGGAATACGAATGTTACCTTGTATTTGATGAACTACGATGAAGAACAAACAAACTCCTTCCAAGAATCAATATCAACCATAAGAACAACACCAATCTATGCTCCCCAAGCTCATAACCGAGTTAGAAGAGCCACAATCGGCCTCGGAGGGTTGAAGGATGAAGAAACAAGGTGGAACTTCTCAAAGTAGCAAAATGGCGGAGTCTAACATATATATAAGCTTCCAGACCTTACGTCATTACATGACCATATTAACGTACGTAACATCCTTTACGTACGTTGTCGGACGTCGATAGTGTACGTAACGCTACTCCAGAACCCACTTCCTCATTTCGTACCTTGTATTAGGAACCCACATCATAATAACAATAAGGTAGATAAACATGCTTCCTAGCATGTAAACACCATTCCAAACTCGAGCTATAATCAGAGGAATACGAATGTTACCTTGTATTTGATGAACTACGATGAAGAACAAATAAGGTGGAACTCCTCATAATAGCAAAATGACGGAGTCTAACATATATATAAGCTTTCAGACCTTATGTATGTTACATGACCATCTTAACGTACGTAACATCCTTTACGTACGTTATCGGACGTCGATAGCGTACGTAACACTACTCCAGAACCCATTGCCTCATTTCGTACCTTGTATTAGGTACGTAACACCTGTGTCATAGCGTAGGTAACACAGAGTTGACTTGCTACAGTATTAAACTCATTTAATGTACCACTCATAACGTACGTTAACTAGGAGTTGACTTCTCCTGTCCACATCTGCGCCGAATGTTGCGACACCTCAGATCCTGTCCGATTCTCTTCATATACTCAACGTAACGTATGTTATGGCCGTGACTTAATGTACGTAAGCTCCTAAGCTTAACGTACGCTACGCGTGTATTGACAAAGTCCTCTGATCAGACGACTGCATCTCACCTGATACTTTAACGTACGTAATGCATGATACATAACGTGCGTTACACTTACCAACTTAACGTACATAAGCTCCTCAGCTTAACGTACGTAATGGCTTCTGCACTTAGCCAAAAATAGTGGCTCCTGCCTATCGTATCAACATACCGAATATGTATACACGACATACTGAATACATATACTCATCCCATTAACATTCTCTTATAATATACTCGATATCAAAATTAAACAACCTGGTACACGATATCCTCAAATGCTATTGTCGACCAAGTACGACAATTATACAAATACAGCTGTTTCAGTCCTTCCATTATTTTATCCATACTGTACAGATTCCACACTGTACAATATAAGTCGGATAAAATAACATTAAACAACCGTAGTAGAAATTCAGGATATTATAGTAACTATGACCTAGTGCTAACTTCCTCTCAATGCTACAAAAGTTGGGAAATCTATAATAACGTTACAAGATTTTATGTACTATTTGATAAGGTGATGAAAGAGTACAAGAACAACCTATTTTAAATATCGAAGGACTAAGTAACACACATAAAGTGCTACCTAAATGCCCGAAAATATTACTATAGCTCATATGTAACAGTTTTGTGGGTGATACTCCTGCTCGTGTTCCCTATGCTCTTAAGTATCATTTTTGACCATTTTTTGTAACAGTTTAACAAGTGTTCTATTAAGTCATTTTATGTATCACTTTTCGTAACACTTCCAAAGTGTTCTCTAAATTTTTTAAGTAACACTATTTTACTTTTAGTAACATTTCTAAAGTATTCTCCAAATTTATTAGGTAACACTATTTCACTATTAGTAACAGTTCTAAATCTTTCTCCAAATTTATTAGGTAACACTATTTCACTATTAGTAATATTTTTAAAGTGTTCTTCAATTTCTTAAGTAACACTATTTCACTATTAGTAACATTTTTAAGATACATTAAGAACACTATTCCAACTTATATGTATCAATTTGTACCAACTCATGCAACACATTGATCATTATAAAGTAACACTTATTTTTATTATTATGATTATTATTATTATTATCATTATTATTATTATTATTTTTATCATATATAATAAATAAGAAGTACATTAATAAAATCAATAAACGCAAACAAAAATATTTCATAACAAAAAATATTGTTTCAATAAATGAAAATAATTCAATGACATAATTCATATTCTGACAATAACCAAAATGACAATGAAAATAATTCAATAACATAATCCATATTCATCATTTATAACAATATATAAATTGGATAAATACAACTAAAGTCCAAAGATTATTATAATTGTATTATTTCTATGCCACGACTTTTCAATTTTCGATCATACGCCATGCCTCCGAGATGCATTACTCCACTTCATCGTCCTGATCCTACAAGAGAAAAATAAAAACATAATGAATATTTGTTTTTGTTAAATTAGTGATCTTATAAAACTAAAAAATAAGGCTACAATACAAATGGTTGTAAATAAGTCAATAAAACCCGGAAAATAAAATGAAAAAAAATATTTTGTCTATAAAAGAAACACACACCTGAACATATTCTCCAGAAGGATTTTTGGCATTATCGCATTTTTGATCAGTTTTTAATTCTGGAACATATGATAAACCACCGAGTGTTTGACTCAAATTAGCAAAGGTTTCCGGGTGGAGTTGTTGCTTGAACATCTTTATTACTTCTCCAACAGTGTCTTTCATAATTTTCTCTTTAATTGGTAGTAGATACTCATCGGGAATTATTATACCATCCGCTGAAACCCTCTTACTCTGTCCGTTGATGATAGAGCACTTCCTCAATTGCATTTGACTTTTTGACTTATCGGACTCCATTACTTCACAATATGCACTATCTCCATCAACTTTCCTTTCTAATCGGACTTCATCCATCTTGTCCTACATTAAAACTAAAGAATTAACAAGATGAAACATAAGTGCAGAATAAAATCTGCAACTTATAAATTTGGTCCTACATTCTTGCAGAGGAACAGGGGAAGGCAGTATAATGATGCAACTAAAATCTGTAACTTATCAGAATTCTTGGACAGAAACAGCAAGTATAAACAACATAATCAGAAGTACAAACTGTTAAGTTATATAAGTATAAACAACATCATTTAAACTACAAATTTCAGATTCGTTGGTTTGATCAGGAGGTTCATCACAAAATCATACTCAGCGAAACAAAGATAACCAACACTACTGTCAAGATTCAAGTTTCTACCTATGAAATCCTCATCCTATAGCTCTAGAAACGAGATTCTGACAAGAATGAATAATCATAATACAATCAAACAGAATCATTCAACCAGCTACAAGACAAGCCCAATACATGAATCATATCTTTCCAGCAAACATAACTCAAACAGAACCAGAAATATTAATAACCAATGAATTCACTCAACCAATGATAACATGCTATCATCTCGTCACAATATCGTCTCAAAGACTCACATTCATCAATTCATTTTGTTACTGTTAAATCATAAGCGCAAAATTTGACAAGATTTCTTATGAACTATCAGTTAACAAATTCAGTTTGTTACTATTAAAATGGTAAGTGTAATATCTGACAAGATTCCTTACGAATAGTCATTCACAGTTTCGTGAATTTATCGGGTTATTACAATGCACAATAAGATGATAGATACCTCAATGAATCGCCCATTAGATATCAACCTCTCCCCCAAATCATAGTACATATATGCAGCAACAAAAGCTGAACCGCTGGGAAGAGGAACCAAAACAAGGGTAGAAAACAGAATATAAATCCATAATTGTAATATCTACTTCCACATGAACAGCTCTAGTCAGCGTTAGCAGAGCCTTACACTTGAAAGGAGATTAGACACGGCCTGCTTAATTCCTCCAATGGTGATTTATGATTGAGAACTTACGTGGTGATGTGAACTCAATGAGAAATCAGTAAACATATAAAAGAAGTTCTGCTTAAAACCAACTTCCATCGATTGTGATTCTTTTAGACAATTCAGCTAGTATTCCATGGTATTTGATGCATCACAATGGTTTAACAAGGTCGTAATGAATGTTTCATTTACAGGTGAAGCACAAAGAGCATGGCCTAGTCTTCTGCATTCCCATAGTATAGCTAGAAGCTTCTTTATAAGTGCACTTCTCCATTCAAATAATCTTATCATTATCTCATATATATTGGAATGAAATTTGATGTAGCCCTGGAATTATGAAAAAAAAATATAACACCTAATATAAGCAATAAAATCTATGTAAGCAGTTGAGAACTTCATACTGAATTACTGATTAATACTGTTAAAGGGTATGTATCAAAATATAAGGCTGACCTCCGGTGATAATAAATCATATTCATAGTACAACAAGAACAGTATCTTCTTAAAAACCATATCTATCGGCATCTATAAACCAATATCTGAATTCATCAAAACGCGACCAACTCAGTACCCCTTTTTACTCACCTTGTCGCCGCACCGCCGCTTGCTGTAATCACTGCCGTTGTTCGTGACGCGGCTGCTCCTTGTGTCTGATTCAGTGTTTGTGTGGGCGTCCTTGTGAGTAGATGAGTGTGTGTGTGTGTATGTGTGTGCGTGTGTGTTTTATCAGTGAGAGAGATATGAAAGTGAGAGAATGAGGAACGGGAGAAGAAAGGAAGTGTCGGCCGACTTATGGGTAAATAGGGTTATATATTCGAATTTCGAGGTCAAAAATAGTCCCTTACTTTCTATATTTTATATTTGGACCCTAAATTAACTTCATTTCATACAATTTTAGTCCCACTTTGCAAATTTTAGAATTATAATTAACACTAATTTCATCCAAGTGTTACCAAATAATATAATATGTAAATAGCAGTTCCCCCTAAAAAAAACTAAAATACTTCACTTCTTAAAAATTAAAAGTAAAACTAAAGTGTTTTATTAAAATATTACCTATTTAAAAATTGTATTAAAAAGTGTTACTTTAAATTGTTACCTATTGTAAAAGTGTTACTCTAAAATATTACTGATTATAAAAGTGTTACCCAAAAATGTTACCTATTTTAGAAGTGTTAGATAATAATAAAGTGTTACAAATGTGTTACCTATATAATTTAGAAATTGACATTCGAAATGTGTTACCGTTGAAGTGTTACCTAAAATAAAGTGTTACCATAAAGTGTTAACTAAGATAAAGTGGTACCTTAAAGGTGTTACCTACGATAAGGTGTTACCTTAAAAGTGTTACCTACAAGAAAGTGTTACATTAACGTGTTACCTATTAATAAATTGTTACTAAAGTGTTACTTGTTCTTTAATGAAAGTTTAAGGTTGAAAAGTGTTACAAAAGAGTGTTACTTATAGTCAAGTTTGTTGTAGTGTAGAAAGTTTATTAATGATATACCTTTTTTGGTAAACTCTTCAACGACATTTGTATTGTAGAATAAGCTGAGACAGACATAAGGAGGTATTGAATTAGTTTACCATGTCAAGTATTTCAACTCCAAAATCAATTGGAAGTCTTGAGATAATAACGAATCAATTACTTATTTGCAGGTTAAACCAGTAAAGAGAGCTTTTTAGAAGAGAAAAAGATCATTTATATAAAGTAGTAACATAATATATCTAAGAAAAAACAAGACACAATTGATACCCAAAAGAAATAACGGTAACAGAGCTAAATCAATAGATTACATTCGGTAAACTCAGAACATCGATATAAAATTAAATTCAGAATTTGTTTGGTTATTCTTAAAAAAAGTTAACGACAGTAGCAAAGAAGCACCCCAACTCATGTAGGCAGAATTATAATCCCTGAGACACATAGATATTATCAAGAGTTAACAGAAAATAAGTTGGATAGAACAATACCTGTTTATGGTCAAATCCCTACGGAATGCATCCTCAGTTGGCGTGCCGAATTTCTGAAAGTATATAGAAAGAAATAAGTGGTTGAAAGCCCAAACCATTCTAGAGAAAACAATGATCAACATATTTCTGCTTCACAAATGCAAGAGATTTCTGAACGTGGATATATATATATATATATATATATATATATATATATATATATATATAGAGAGTTCTATATATAGGCGACACCTTCTTTTTTTGTGGTGCGCCCGCCACGCCACATGTATTACGATTGGAGGTGAGTGTTTTAATTATAACACTCACCCTACTACAACACTTGGTGGGTGAGTGTTATAATTAAAACACTCACCTCCAATCGTACGACACATGTGGCAAGACCTCACAAAAAAAGAAGGTGTCACCTTCCTTCCCGAATTCTCTATATATATATATATATATATATATAATTTGGCTAAAATGTTCCTGGGGTCCCTTAACTTAATTTCAGATAACGATTTAGTCCTTTATCTTTTTTTTTGTCCCAACTAAGTCCTTTATCTTTCTAATTTTAAGTAAATTTAGCCTTTTCCGTTGGTCTCCGTTAAATGTTGTCCAGGTGGCTGTTAAGTTGCCTACGTGGCTATAAATATACATGCGTGTCAAATCCTTGACCTATGTGTCAAAGCATCTCACGGTCAAAGCATTTCTCTCTCCTTTCTTGCCATTTTCGCCAAGCTTCTTGCCATTTTCGCCAAGTTGCAGATGCTACCACGACATTACGGGCAGGCCCCAGTCGAGATCGGGTTCGCCCGATTCATCTACTAAAGCTTCTCTTAGTTCATCAAGTTCGATGCATGGGACGAATCTCCTTTGCTGAACTTGTTATGATACTGAGCAGTCTTGTATTGATGATAGTTTGAACCCAAGTGAGCCTTTAGCTTTTCTTTGGCTTTTCTTCGCTCAATCTCCTTGCTCACGTAACTTCTTATGTCGTCGATAAAAAGGGCTTTTTTTCAGCAACTTCCTTTGGTGCTGCTTTTTCAGCAGCTGTACCAGTCTTCAGCGCGAGAGTCTTTGAAGCATTGGCTGAGACCTCTTTTCTTTGTCCAGTCTCGTAAAAGACCGTCGTAAGATGAGAGAACAATTCTTCAGGTCTTATGTGCTTTGGCATACCCTGATTGTAGTAGAAATTTTGAGTGTGGGTCCACTCGTGATTTAAACTACGGATAACAACCTTGATCTTCTAGTCATCTGAGTACAAATTCTCAAATTCAAAAGCAGTCATTTCACTCAACAAAGTAATGAATCGATAATCAAGGGCTTCCAGAGTTTCAGTAGGACCTTGCTTGAAGTTTTGAAACTTGAGTCTCAACACTTCTAGCTTATTTTCCTTGGTCTTGGATGTTCCAGCACAGATCTCTTCAATAGTATTCTATTGAGATTTTTTTGTCGTCTACTAAAGCTAAAGGCTCACTTGGGTTCAAATTAAGATTTTTTTGTCGTCCGTCATTTTTTTTTCTGTGATACGTCGGTGCACCAGTAGTTTTCGGATGCTGGATCCGCCTATGTATTGACCTGTACTTGAATTCATCCATTCTTATCCTGTACAGTAAACACCAGTTTGATTTTCTCAGCTCCCAAACACGCAAATCTTGAATTTGAGGCTGAGGCACACATACATCAGGTATATATGGCAATGACGCAGCAGGTCCTCTTGACATATTCCAATCATACCACTTGCCGACTTATTACGAATCCAAGCAAATTCATGACGTGCATGGCACTGAATTTTCTCATCCTCATTCTCATTTTGTTGGGTATCATATGATACGAGTTTCTCACCCTCTTCCATCCAGTAAAGAATCTTCTTACAAGATACAGTATACATAAAACTGGAAGTTCCCCCAAGACAGAATATTTGGACAGTGAGATTAAAAGATGTCGTTTTGTCCTTCCATTGACCTGTTTTTGACGAAAATATCTCAATATTCAAACTGTTGGATGAGAGAGAAATGTTTTGACCGTGAGATGCTTTGACACATAAGTCAAGAATTTGATACGCAGGTATGTTTATAGCCATGTAGGCAACTTAACAGCCACCTGGACAACATTTAACGGAGACCAGCGGAAAAGGCTAAATTTGCTTAAAATTAGAAAGATAAAGGACTTAGTTGGGACCAAAAAAAGATAAATGACTAAATCGTTATCTGAAATTAAGTTAAGGGACCCCAGGAACATTTTAGCCTATATAATTTCTATGTTTTAGAC
The DNA here is from genome assembly GCA_033398695.1 of Orobanche coerulescens. Taxonomy (NCBI): domain Eukaryota; kingdom Viridiplantae; phylum Streptophyta; class Magnoliopsida; order Lamiales; family Orobanchaceae; genus Orobanche; species Orobanche coerulescens. The sequence continues at coordinate 109,859,570 of CM065806.1, forward strand.
ATTCAGCCTTAAGCAAGCAACATCAAGCAAAGTGTATTCCGGAAAGGTTTACCATTGTTGGAATTCGGCTATTCTGACTGTAGTCTTCCGCTCTGAGGTTGACAAAATCAACGGAAATGTCAAAGAGTCTCTTTCCTGCGGTATCCAAGTGCTTTGACTTATCAGGATTGCTTGGGAAGTCGACTATTTCGCTAGCCTCTAAAAAAAAAACCGCTGATAAGTAATAATCATTGAACTTCTCACATAATTCTCTTCTCAAGATGTTGTCGAGGGCGATATCAATATCATAACATTCTTTGCCAAGTAACTGTATCACAAATTATTCTCATAAGTAATCAAACATCATACAACTCCTTAAAGAAGATGATTTTCCGTGCTGATTATAGACTCTTACTTATCAACATATAAGTCGAATGGGCTTTTTCAATATAATACAGAATCACTACCAATGGATTAAAGTTTCCAAATGTTTCCATCAAAAAGTCTCAAAAGTTTGTCTTTTTGAATTTATAGAAACGAAATGTGATGGAATTTCAAAACACTTTGTTTCCGGAAACACAACTCGAGTTTCCAACTTTTTCTAAGAAAAACTGGAAACAAAAAACGTTTCCACTACTTTTCTAGAAAATATATATTTATATTTTAATGAATAAAATATTTAATATACAACAATTCAATATAATTATATGTCTATGTTATTGTATAGTTCATAATTTTTTCTTTTCAATTTAGATAAGTTTTGAAATAATTTTAATCCTATAAAATTTTATTGAAAAGACTAAATTTTCATTAAAAATTATATTTCAAGTATTTTATACTACATAATTTGATTTGTGAAAGTATTCTTTTATTTTTAGTTTAGTTAATGAGTTTAAATCAATATATATTCACTGTAACATATTGTATTTCATTTATACAATCATCTATTAATTTATAATATTTTTCATGCTTTTCCAATATTTTACATCGTTTCTTTGTTTCCATAATGTTTCCGAAGTATTTCTTATTTTCATGATTTCAAAACTACATCCGAAAACGAAACTTTGAACCATGATTACTACGAATATACAAAATTAGTTATATTATTTTCATCATAAGTTTATATGTAGATAAAGAGTGAATAAGAAGATGCATATAATTAATAATAAGTAATCCATATAATTATGATATTGAAAAAGAAGTTTGCAGTCCTTATCGCGTACCCAACCACCGGCGACGCGAATCTGAGTTTGGAGATTGAAGTGGTCCTTAACTTGGAGAAGAAGATTAAATATCCGCTTCTCCTTCTCCGTAATATCGATATGCTCTTTCACATAAACGGATGCAGACAATTCGGCCATTCTCGCCCCTTTTGCCGACAAACCCTATAGAGTTTTTGCACCAAAGATGTGTGAAAAAATGACTGATTTAGGTCATGTATTTTGGTCCGCTTAACAGTTATAGACATCTACTTTAAACCGTTAAACAGGACAAAACATTAACTCCGTGAAAAAAGTCAAAAACAGAGTTACTGTTTTATCCCAATGTGTTTAATTGGAGGGAAAGGGATATAAATTTTGATGTTTTATCATCTGCCCATCTAATATCATGCTAAAATAAGATCAACTACCAAGTTATAGCAAGACCAAAGCATGAAAAATAAAATAAAAAAAATCAAGTCTTTGCAATGGGGGGAGGGTCGACTTTTACATGTTCTCATATTAAAACCCTAAATTATATGCCTACATGGTCTATTTATATGATTAAAAAGCAAAAGACGAACATAAAAATCAAATCTTGAACCCTATTATATTCTACTTTCAGGTGAGAGGGGGGGGGGGGGTGTTCAAAATTTAATTGCTTAGAGAAGCCCCAAATTTCTATCTTAAGATATTTAATTATGACTATTAGGCATTAAAAAGTGGAAAGCCTTTAATCTGAACCATTAAATTGAAGAAGAAAGAAAAATATTACCTTCGCCCTTGTGATGATAGTCGACCAAGAGGTAGGAGAAGCAGGGGAGATATTTTGTGATGGTTTAAACCCAGTTTTCTCTTATATAGTCGACTAGGACTAGGTTGCTTGTGTGACAATAAGGATTAGGTTGCTTGAAGTCCAAGTTGATAAGAAAATTAAGCCCATCTTATATCCCTTAACAAGCCATAGTCGACTAGGACTACTCAAGCCAAGATTTTATTTTCCCGAATGTTATATTTTGGGATAACATTCCTCTAAGTTAAAATTGCAAAATTCAAGGAAAAGTGAGGAAAATACCGGAAAATCATAAAAATATCCCTAGAAATTCCCGGAAAATCATGGGAATATTTTAAATCTTTATGGGTTAAGATTATATATTTTCAAGAATCCTAAGTAAAGCAAACATGATTAAATACTTAATATTTTCATGAAAATTAAGCATGGTTAATGGCAAGAGAAAAAAAATAAAAGTTGCCACCATGGGGCCCATTTTAGGAAGCTTGGAAATTAATTTTATACCTTACTCCAAAGGTTAGAGTTAATTAAATACAAGAATAAACAATAATGCAGCAGATAAGGGGTTAACGGGGCAAACAATGGTATGCCCCACATATTCAAAGGTATCCCACAGAGGGAGCCTGGCTCGAAATTACAAGACAGATCATATGCAGAGCCTAAATCAAATCAAGGTGCAGAGCCTAAACCCAGCATGTGCAAAGCCTAAATAAAGAGGGTGTGAAGCCTAAGAAGGTGCAAAGCCTAAATCAAGTCAGGTGCGAAGCCTAAGAAGGTGCAAAGCCTATATCAAATTGGATGCAGGGCCAAAGTTAAGCCTAAAGTTCAAAGTCAAAGCCAAATATCCAGCAAAGTCATGCAAAGCAAATAACCTCAGAGCTGAAGAGGTAGACAGGCTCGAAAACGAGACAACGAGGTTCATAAACCCCAAAATTGTGATGGCAACCAGTTTCAAATAGAAGAGTTTGCCCTAATTAGGCTCGAAATATGCTATCCGGAAAGCTTCAGGGTCAAAATGCAAAATCCAGGAAATCAAGAGACCAAAGAGAAAATACAATGAAGTTTTTGGGTAAAATGAAACCAGAAACCTTGGGGACTATTGTTATAGTCGACCAAGACCTGCTTTGGGAACAAGAAAGCTAAAATTCTCTCGTTAAGATCCAAGAATTCAAATTCGATTAACTATTGAGATCGAATATGTTCAATCCAAGTCAGAAGCCAATAAATACCCCCGTCCCACCCCTAACACACCCCATTCGACCATATAGTAAGTCCAGAAGTTAAAATTCATCCAACCCCATAGCCAGAAATACACCACACACAAATCTTTCAAGTCCCAGAATTTCTCTCTAGAATTCACATAGAATACACGTAAATTTCTTATGAAATCTTCATGTATATGATCATAAACATATAAACCTGAAGATCAAAACCCAAAATACTGCAAAAACGCAGTAAAATCATGAGTAATGATCAAATCTTCATGTTTAATTATATTTTGCATATTAATTCATGTTATGATTATGCAAATGTATTGTCTATTTATTTTATATTATAGATAATGGTGTGTTGGTGTCACACGAAAGATCACATTATCGATGCCTTATAAATTTATAATAGTCCACAACCTATATAATTACTAGACAAATTATATGAACGGTTGTAATGTATGTTTGAGATTGGTTGGTCTTGACTAATAGCATGCATTAGCATATTTGCATATGTTGAAATGGATCGTAGTGAGATAGTGTCTTCTGTACTGACTGTAAGTAGAACGTAAATCATAGGATGAGACTTTTGAAATCGGGAATCGTGGAACCGATCCGAACCACATTGGAACCGACGGTTCGGTTGGGTTCTTAGCAAGAATTTTTTTTATCGGTTCGATTTGTACTGTTAGTAACCAGTTCGGTTTGCGGTTCACTTTTTCGTTTTAAAGAGAAATCGTCTAAACCGCAAGAAACCATCTGGACCGCACCAAAATGGGAAACTCACCCGTCTGAATAAAATATAATATAATATATTTTTGAAGCAAATATAAAATATTTTTATTAAACACAATTAATATAATATAATATATTATATTCTTATATAATAAAATATTGTAACACCCCCAAATTATTCAGGATATATTACAGCGGCGTGAGCCCCGCCGTGGGACCCACAAGGCTAAACATACGCGGAACTATAAACTTGACCGATAAGGTCTACACACAAAAGAAAGGAAGACAATACAAATGGTATTCAAAACCATAACCAACGAAAACATATACATCACTTCACAAATCAATACCTCGGCAACACAGGCCGGAACATCAAGGAAACTGAAATACAATACTCGAGTATTTAAAAATCCATTCCAAGATAACAACAACGAATGGAGGAATCCAAGAAAATAACCGAGACAAGATACAGATCACACTTGCCCATCATCTTCACGACCTGGCCCCGTCCGTCCGCTCTCTGGAACTCGAAATACATGAAACGTATTTCCCATAAAGGGGTTAGCCGTCGAATAGCTAGTGCAAGTATAACAATATGAAACATAATACTTCTCGACAATAAAGTAAATGTAATCCGTCAATTCATCAATATCCGTCAATTCATCAATTTAAGACTAGTATTCCGGAATAACTAAATCTCATAGCATCGCAACAATACATATATGAATACCGTGGAACCGCACTGCAGGCTACGGAACCCTCAGAGGACCCGTCGGTCCGTCCCTGAGTGGTTAATTCATATTATCCATGGAATCGCACCAGAGGCTACGAAACCCTCAGAGGACCCGTCGGTCCGTCCCGGAGTGGATATAAATAAGCATGCCAACATTATTTCATATGAATGCCGTAGAAACGGTTCGTTCATATCAACCATGGAATCGCACTGCAGGCTACGAAACCCTCGAGGACCATAGGCCCGTCCCGGAGTGGCTAGAAATAATCATACCATCAATATTTCATACTTTCAAAGTCGAGAACGTACAATCATAAATGTATACTTGCCTTAATAAACGATACCGAAGATCCCGAAGAACACGGTTCGACCGGGAAGCTTGAACCACGAAGAAAACGACGAACGGAAGGGTTCCGACTTGAGTTCTTCACAAGAATTCGACCCTAACAGCATATAATCAATAAATCATCGATCATACGGGGAAGAATAATCGTAGAACGCCCGAAAACCCCTCTATGACATTTTACCGGACACCTTCAAGGCGTCGGTCAAGAACTCGATCAAAACAACGAATCGATACGATCCAACCATGGAATAACAAGGGAAATGATACAATACATCTAAATAATCATCAATCCTTCACAATCCTAAGTTAAATCGGATTAAACGGACGAAATCGAACAAAATATCCAAAATCCCCAAAATTAGATTTACGGAAAATCTTACCCGATTCGCTCGATCAAAGGATGTTATCGGACGATTGATTGATGATATAACCCAAGGAAATCCATGGATATGTACATAAACAACATCTATAGATGATTCACACACCCACAAAATTACCGAAGAGAAGTGGAAGAAGGAGAAAAATGGCGAAAAACGATTGCTGGCCTTAAATACTGACAGACTCGACCGTGTCCCTCGACACGGTCGTGGCGCGCATGATTGGGCAGAGACTCGACCGTGTCCCGCATGACACGGTCGCGGCGCGAAGGGGCCTACCGATAGCGACACATCGCGGCGCTCGGCATTGACTCGACCGTGTCTGGAACACGGTCGGCCTCTTCCGCTTATCCTAAGAGTTCGGCTCGGCCGTGCTGCACGACACGGTCGGGTCCTGAGGCAGAGACTTCTGGCTTATCCGGACGAGTACGGCACGGGCCGTGTCGGACGACACGTCCGAGTTCGGCCGGCAGTGATCGGCCAATAACGAGCGGGTGAGCTAAAACGACCATAACTCTCTCGTCCGGACTCCGATTGACTCACCGTTTGAACCATTGGAAAGCTGACTCGATGCTCTATAATATTGCAAAGATTCAGAATTTTTGGATTTACCAAAAATTAATGGTGATCTAACAAAGTCGAACTCATACTTAGAAAAGTCGTTTAGTAATCCTGAATTCAACAAAACGACACCGAAACCCGAACCTGAATACGAACCGAAGATACGGTTACGAAGTACTCACAAAGACGAATCTAAGAGCTAGTAGAACACACGATTCCGACCACCCGAAGGCTCGAAATTCGACAACGGAAGGTAATTACCCCAAACTTTGGGAAATTACGAAAATGGTCCAAATGCCCGAAAATCACCATACGACAACGAATAATCAAACCGAAGCTCACAACACGTATAACAACGTTTAATGAACTTACGAAAAACCCCAAACGACAGTTTCGAACGAGATTCGCAAGAACCGAACTCAAGCGCGGAAAAGTCGTTAAAAAGCACGGAACTCAACAAAGCAGCACCGAAACGAACTCGGATGACAAAAAGTGCAGAATTAAATATTCTCCGAATGACGAAACGGTCAAAAGCGAGTCGTCAAAATGGACGTCGGCCGAAAAAAGAAATTTACCGAAAATCGAAAATTTGCGGATATTACATTCTACCCTCCTTAAAAGAAGTTTCGTCCCGAAACTTAAAACAAGTAGGGGGAAGAAATATTCCGCTAGGAAAAACTCAACAAGATGCACAAGAACCGAAACATACGCCCAAACGGCGAATCATCAATATAGAACACAACAATACATTACCCGAAGGTAAACCAAACCAATGCCGAAAAAGATACGAATTCACAATGCCCGAAGGCTCCAACGGAAATACCGATACATCACAATGGCCTGAAAGCCGAATGTTCAAAGTCAAATCATCATAATACAGATCTCAAAGGAGCAAACCTGACTGTCGGACATACCCCTCGGCGTATGAACAACCAGTCGCAAATCGTCGGACATATCCAATACAACATGGACTACGAACGGTCAATCAATAAAGCTCAAGAGGGATATCACAGTACGCCCGATCCGGAAATGTGTCCGTGCACATGTCCACCCCGTATACGGAATCCAGAATATACGTGTGACAATGTACCTAATTAGCCTCAAGAACTACGTCTCGTGTGCACGGTCCAATGCGGAAATATCCACGCATGACCATCGGGTGCCTGGCTAAAAATCTTACACATAACCAATCGGCACGCAGACATGATTCCAGATATGCCACGATACAACATGACAACGAAACTCAAGGGATAAAACATCCAATACGGATCATACGACTCACCAAGTGAACGATGACACACGAATAATGAAAGATCGACACGACCAACGATATTCAAAACAACCATCCTGGGATCAGAATTTCCCTAAGGACCGATTAACACGAGCAACGATCACAACACAACAGTTCGGGAAAATCCTCAACCTTCAAAGATCACAAAATTACCGAGTTCACAAGAAAATAGTGTGCTGCCTTGAATCGGTCAACACGACAATAATAATTCAACGGATGGGAATTATCGTTGATAATCCCAATTCAATACCTCGATTACCCTAGAACGGTCAATCGATAATCAATGATACGATAGAATAGATGTCCCGGTGTCTTAAACCGACCACCGAAACGGAGATGACAAAAGGATATATCAAACGTCCCCAATCGGTTAACGCAATCATCATAGCAACAGATCCAATTCGATGACAAAGATTCAACGATGTCTCAGAACGACATTAATCGCGAACAATAATAATCGATACATCGATACCGCGAACCGGCTATCGATAGCAACTTAACCAACAAGTATCGCAATGCCTCGAACTGGCCATTTACAAACAACAGTAACATTTGGCATAATTTGTCGACGGGTGTCGTATCCAACAATCCTTTGACATCAATACAATCATAAAGAGGCCAAGTCCCAAAATGATACACACAATCGTACGCCTACACGATAACATTAGTCTCATGGATTAGTACGAGTATAAAACTTGTCTCGATATCAATACAACGTACTGTTACCAATTCAGTTGATTTCTTCTTACGAATTCCTTCAGTCTCGACCAAGTTAATCTACGAACCCTTCAACCTTAACCGCAACACAACAGTCATAATTCACGATCAAACATCTTACCTTATTGTAAAACGAAGGATTGATAATCAACCGGTTCGATGACGACCAATATAAACACCACCAAACCACGAACTCAATCGTTTTACCATATCTCGACTAATCACAGTCTGAACAATCCAACTCAGACACTTACAAATCCTGTCCACAATACGAATCGAAATATGATGATCATATCAGCAACCAATTCGGACCAATAATAAGGGTCTAAATGTTCCAAACTCAATTCTTAAATACGAATTGACAAGGTTCCCTTCTCGTAAATCCATCGTTAAAATTTACTTATGACCGTCATCAATTCGAATCATCCGACTGGTTCAAAACAATAGATAATCATATTAAAAAGGTTATCAAACAATCCAATCATTCGATTTGAATATTTGCTCCATATGTATGGGCTTCCAAATTCAGAGATGAATAATAGTCTCATCAAACTCATAATCACATTCGTATTCCTATACGAATATTATTTCCAACACCTAGTTTAGCTCTAGATATGAATATTCCATATTCATTTTCCAAAACATCAACACTTCTAAAAAAATTTTTCATCACCTCGGATAATTCAAGAGTTCTGCAAGAACATGAAATATCCGAAATCACGCTCGTAACAACATATCCGAGGTATATATCTCCATGTTACCATTTTCTTCATCATGTCATTCATACAACCTCAAGAATCACAACAAAACCCTTATCGTCATATGAAGAAGATCTCAATAATCATATCAACATCCGAAATCTCTTATTACAATTCCAATAAATCTCGTATAACATTATCACATGATACCATAATTGTAACACCCCAGATCCTCCTGGGAATATTACACGCCGTAAACCCTTCTCACAAGGATTTACCAGGCTAAGCACAATTTCCACGTCATTCCAAAAATGCCAAAAGACCGATGACGGTAATATTTTTCAAATACTAAAAAAAATCATTTTCCAAATACCGTCAAAACGATCAAGGTTAAAATGCCAAAAACTCAGTTTAGGGAATCGGTTTTACAAAATAAAATTTCAGTTGGCAAAATACCAAAAATCCATTTCAAAAATACTCACGCAGCGGATAAAAGTACAGTCCAATTTATGCATTTTTATTGAAATAAGACGAACATCAAAATACACGATTCCCAACATACTCCCTCCCAAGTAGTAACCCAAAAAGAAAAAAATGAGCTACTATCAAAGGGATACGAGGATTACCTTGCATGGACGAACCATGAAGAAAGAATAATTTGAACTCCATTCCAAGAATCATTAAATCATCATAGTCATCATATGGCCTCAAGAACATCAAGATCTCTATGATTCCATAATCATAATCAACATATTCAAAGCATATCATTATCTTCCTTCAACATAAACCTCATAGAATATGGATAACACAAGAAATCACTTCAAGAATCAACAATAGTTCCATAACCAAGCTCTAATTCCATGATTCCAAGCTCACAATCATGTTAAAAGTGTTTAGAACACTCTTAAAAGTGAAGAGGGACGAGTTTTGGAGAGAAATATCTCAAAGGATCGTGAGAGAAATGAAAGGCAACACTTCAATATATAAATTGCACTCTCATTGCATACGTAAGTGTCCTTTCTTAACGTACGTAACAACTTTAACGTACGTAATCCAATATCCATAACGTACGTAACTAACTCACTGTCTCATTCCGTGCAGTCCATTATGTACGTAACCCATACCATACAACGTACGTAATTTACCAGTTAACTTGCTACAGTACAATGGTTGTGTCACGTACGTAACACGTCTTGTAAACGTACGTAACACGTACGTTGACTCACCTGTCAACATCCTCCGCCGAAAGTTGCCGAAACAGGGTCCCACATGCCTCACAGGACTCGGTTCTGTCCGATGCCTTCGTTACGTACGTAATACCTTAGCCTTAACGTACGTAACCATGCCAATCTTACGTACGTAATCTCACCTTATTCACGTACGTAATAATTCCATACTTAGCCAATTTCAACAATTCCTGTCCAAAGTCATGACATACCAAATACGAGCATACAGCAAAATCAATACGTATACTCAATTCAATAACATTATCAAACGTTCACAACGTCTTCGAGCATAATTAACCATCCACGATATCCAATATATAAACGAAAAAAATATATCCGAAAAATCGGGGTATTACACTCTACCCCCCTTAAAAATAAGTTTCGTCCTCGAAACTTACAATCACTCGTACAAACAACATTTCAACGGGAATTCAATTTCACCAAGAATTATCGAATAATTCGATCAACATACTTACAAGTCTGCGAAGTCGAAGATTTCCCGTGATACTAGCATGCGACTCCTAAACAAAGTCTCAACATAATGTCGATACACACCATTATCACCATTAGCAACTTAACAAAATCTCAAGGAAGAGTTCACGTCCGTGATCACAGCCACGATTCTTCCTACTTTCAGCCAACATTCTGAAGGGCACATACGTGCGTAAGTATAATCCGAATCGCACATTCTCGAAGTGACCAATTCCCAAGAATACCAAGCTATAAACGAAACGATTAAGAAAAATACGAGAAGAGTGAGAGGACTTACAAGTACCGGTCGCACTGTGATGATGGCAGAGTAGTGATACTGTGGGCAAATGCCGACTCAATCGACCCAAAAGACCGACAGCCTAGGTATCCATAAACCTAAGCTCTGATACCATATTCTGTAACACCCCCAAGTTATTCAGGGTATATTACAGCGCCGTGAGCCCCGCCGTGGGACCCACAAGGCTAAACATACGCGGAACTATAAACTTGACCGATAAGGTCTACACACAAAAGAAAGGAAGACAATACAAATGGTATTCAAAACCATAACCAACGAAAACATATACATCACTTCACAAATCAATACCTCGGCAACACAGGCCGGAACATCAAGGAAACTGAAATACAATACTCGAGTATTTAAAAATCCATTCCAGTACAACAACACTGAATGGAGGAATCCAAGAAAATAACCGGAGACAAGATACAGTATCACACTTGCCCATCATCTTCACGCCGACCCGGTACCCGTCTGTCCGCTCTCCTGGAACCTGAAATACATGAAACGTATTTCCCCCATAAAGGGGTTAGCCGTCGAATAGCTAGTGCAAGTATAACAATATGAAACATAATACTTCTCGACAATAAAGTAAATGTAATCCGTCAATTCATCAATATCCGTCAATTCATCAATTTAAGACTAGTATTCCGGAATAACTAAATCTCATAGCATCGCAACAATACATATATGAATACCGTGGAACCGCACCAGAGGCTACGGAACCCTCAGAGGACCCGTCGGTCCGTCCCGGAGTGGTTAATTCATATTATCCATGGAATCGCACCAGAGGCTACGAAACCCTCAGAGGACCCATCGGTCTGTCCCGGAGTGGATATAAATAAGCATGCCAACATTATTTCATATGAATGCCGTAGAAACGGTTCGTTCATATCAACCATGGAATTGCACCAGAGGCTACGAAACCCTCAGAGGACCATAGGCCCGTCCCGGAGTGGCTAGAAATAATCATACCATCAATATTTCATACTTTCAAAGTCGAGAACGTACAATCATAAATGTATACTTGCCTTAATAAACGTTACCGAAGATCCTGAAGAACACGGTTCGACCGGGAAGCTTGAACCACGAAGAAAACAACGAACGGAAGGGTTTCGACTCGAGTTCTTCACAAGAATTCGACCCTAACAACATAAATTCAATAAATCATCGATCATACGGGGAAGAATAATCGTAGAACGCCCGAAAACCACTCTATGACATTTTACCGGACACCTTCAAGGCGTCGGTCAAGAACTCGATCAAAACAACGAATCGATACGATCCAACCATGGAATAACAAGGGAAATGATACAATACATCTAAATAATCATCAATACTTCACAATCCTAAGTTAAATCGGATTATACGGACGAAATTGAACAAAATACCCAAAATCCCCAAAATTAGATTTCTGGAAAATCTTACCTGATTCGCTCGATCAAAGGATGTTATCGGACGAATGATTGATGATATAACCTAAGGAACTCCATGGATATGTTCATAAACAACATCTATAGATGATTCACACACCCACAGCCGCTGAAGAGAAGTGGAAGAAGGAGAAAAAATGGCGAAAAAATGACTGCTGGGCCTTAAATAGCCTGACAGACTCGACCGTGTCCGCCTGACACGGTCGTGGCGCGCAGTTGGCCGGCAGAGACTCGACCGTGTCCTGCATGACACGGTCGTGGCGCGAAGGGGCCTACCGATAGCGACCTGTCCGCGGCGCTCGGCATTGACTCGACCGTGTCCTGGAACACAGTCGGGCCTCTTCCGGCTTATCCGGAAGAGTTCGGCTCGGCCGTGCCAGACGACACAGTCGGGTCCTGAGGCAGAGACTTCTGGCTTATCCGGACGAGTACGGCACGGGCCGTGTCGGACGACACGTCCGAGTTCGGCCGGCAGTGATCGGCCAATAACGAGCGGTTGAGCTAAAACGACCATAACTCTCTCGTCCGGACTCCGATTGACTCACCGTTTGAACCATTGGAAAGCTAACTCGATGCTCTATAATATTGCAAAGATTCAGAATTTTTGGAGTTACCAAAAATTAATGGTGATCTAACAAAGTCGAACTCATACTTAGAAAAGTCGTTTAGTAATCCTGAATTCAACAAAACGACACCGAAACCCGAACCTGAATACGAACTGAAGATACGGTTACGAAGTACTCACAAAGACGAATCTAAGAGCTAGTAGAATACACGATTCCGACCACCCGAAGGCTCGAAATTCGACAACGGAAGGTAATTACCCCAAACTTTGGGAAATTACGAAAATGGTCCAAATGCCCGAAAATCACCATACGACAACGAATAATCAAACCGAAGCTCACAACACGTATAAAAACGTTAAATGAACTTACGAAAAACCCCAAACGACAGTTTCGAACGAGATTCGCAAGAACCGAACTCAAGCGCGGAAAAGTCGTTAAAAAGCACGGAACTCAATAAAGCAGCACCGAAACGAACTCGGATGACAAAAAGTGCAGAATTAAATATTCTCCGAATGACGAAACGGTCAAAAGCGAGTCATCAAAACGGACGTCGGCCGACAAAAGAAATTTACCGAAAATCGAAAATTTGCGGATATTACAAATATAATATAATATATTCCGTCCGAACCACACGAAATTGATTCCGGTTCAATTTCGGTTCGGTTCGGCTCAGTCCTCAGTCCATTCGGACAAAAAAACTGGCAAAACCGAACCGCGAAAAAACTTTGCGGTTCGGTTCCGGTTTCTGTATTTTTCTCCCTGGAACTAAAAAGTCCCAAGCGTAATCTCGGATAATTATTTTTTCTTAAATCTTAAGTATATAATATTTAATTATATATTTGGAATATTTATTGCTTTAATTTACTATTTGTGAGAGTCACAATGATTGACTCAATATGCTTCATTCACTACGCCATAGATGGCCTATCTCCACCTTATGGGCATGGTGTTGCCTTCTCAGGTGTTGCAGTAGCTATGAAATTTTTGCCCTATCGCAACCTTGTAACCTTGGTGTTACCGTAGACATAAATCTGTGTTCCTGTAGCTATAAATAGGTGTTACACACTGCAACACTATGCCTGTGTTGCCTTAGACTATTAATAAATAAAAAGATAAATTTCTTTCAAAATAAAAATTATAATTTAAGACTAATTAAAATTTAATAAAACCAAAAAAGATATTTTATATAAAATATGTCTCCATTAAATAAATACTATTTTTTTTTCAAAATTTTCTTACAATATATAATTTTATTAAAAATTAAAAAAATAATATGTCAAAATTTATTAAAACTAAAAAAGATATTTTATACAAAATATGTCTTCATTAATTAAATACTATTTTTATTTTATAAATACTATTCTTTTTCAGAATTTTCTTACAATATGTAATTTTATTAAAAAATTAAAAAAAATAATATATTAGAAGTAAAATACTATAACAATTTCACTTTAGCATTTGGTGCAGTAACACAATATATTAGATTTCACCCAAAAAAAATACGAAATAGGTCGAAAATTTTAAGTTGAATATACTTCAGTAATTTGGTAATTGCTGAAGTAAAAAGCGCAATGAATTTTTTTGAATAAAAATATCTCCCCATTAATGAATGAACATCGTATCTAAACCGGGATTTTACCCAAACCCAACTTCTTGGTAACCGGCCCCCCTCAATATTCTCATTTTTTTTCCTTTTCTTTTCTCTCCCTGTCTCTCTGTCGTCCTTCCCCTCCCGATCTCCCTCTCCCTGTTCTTATTCCTTTTTTTTTCTCTCTCAAAACTCACACACACACAATTGGATGTGAAGCACCCCATTTCACCGCCCCTCTCGTTTGCTAACCCTAACCGCCTCGACCAGCGCTGCCTGCTCGTCGCCGTCACTCTCGTCTGCTAACCCTAGCCACCGCGACCAGCGACACTTGCTCTCATATAAATTTGTGATATCAAGCAAAAGTCGGTATGTGTATTTCTTTTACTTTCTGAATTCAGGTACTGTTTTTCTGAATCTCTTGTGTGCTCTCTGACTGAATTTGTTTGCACTGCTTGATATTCAATTTCAATGCCACACTGCTGGAGATGTGGAACTGTTGGTATGCAGATGTATTTCTTTTTGCTCTAGTAAATTCATGCACAATTGTAATAAAAGGTGAGTTGTAATTTGTAAAATCTGTGAATATCAATTCAAGATTATTGGTTACTATCTATTCGTTACATAATTTGTTTGGGTACCTTCATATTGACATAGTTGATTATTTCAGTGTATTAAATAGTCGCATGAATTAATTTCTCTCGCAAGCATCTGGATGCTGAAAAATAAGATCATGTTTCTTTTTTTTTTGGGTATCTGGATGTTGAAAATAAAATCATCATTTCCGAGTACATTGTCTTATGGATTGTATTCTCTTGAATCAACAACTCAAATTAAAAGTTCAGTTGAGAATTCTTCATTCTTTGCATTGTCTTATGTATTGTAACTCTGAGTGCTCATGAATCATATGCACAAATGTGCAAGATGAGTTTTCAGAAAAGATGGGTTGATTTTGAAAGCTGTGTATTGTGTTGTGAATCACAAGAAGTTTCTTTAATGTGAGATGGGAGATAGAGCTCGGTCAAAAAAGTCATGGAATGCCTTTGAAGGGCATGCTCAGATTTGTATTCCCACAACTCAACAAATTTTGAGTTTTACTGAGGTAAAGGTTTGAAAATGGCAGCTTTTGGGATTTGCTTTCTATGGTTTGATAAAAGCAATTTGCAGAGGGTTTTTTGGTGAGCTTATAAGTTATAAGTTCTATTTTATGAGTCATATTTGCTATCATGCTACTTATCTTGCTTATATCTGGTGCATTAACTTATCTGTTTTCAATCTTTTCAGGGAATTCCTAACATTGAGCCCAAAAGTGATCTGCAATATATAGTGGAGGTAGTCACTAATCTCTAGTTATGTGCTATATTTAACTAAAGGGGTTGATGCTATAATTTGAAGTGGTATGTGAGTTTTTATATACAAGGTTTGGTTTGGTAATGGACAGACAAGTGAGCTTCCCTAATATATACATAATACTGTTGATGACTAACCATATGAAAGTGATGGAGTTTCACTTTCATAGTTTGCAAAGCCATCTGTATGATTATTCAACAGATATATACACATCATTCTTTTCGAAATGTTGGCTTTTTAGTCTCTATTGTTAGCTTCCTAGTTTGTGTTTTTGTCATCAACGGGTGGTAGAATATACTCTATGAACGAGAAAAATCGAGCAATGGGTGTTTTATTATCTTTTATTATCTTGCGTTTTGTTTGTTTGCTGTTGTACATGTCATATCCTCTGTTATGGGGCTGATGTCATGGGACGGGAGTTCTCGAGTCCATGCGGCGCATTCCGGATCGTGACACTGACTGGGCTATCTACCAATTTAACTTGGGAATCTGTAATATCCGGAAATTCTACTACTGTTGTTTGATATTATTTTATCCGAGTTATATTGTACAGCGTGGAATCTGTACAGTAGGGATAAAATAAATGAAGGACTGAGACATCTGTATTGGTATAATTGTCATATTTGGTTGACAATTACATTTAATAAGTATATGTATTCAGTATGCCGTATGTTCGTATTCTGTATGTTGAGACGTTGAACGAGAAGAGTTGGAAATGGCTAAGTATAGCCTGACTAGCGCGCGCTAATGGTCAAGTATAGCGCACGCTATCGTTCATGGTTAGCGCACGCTAGGGGCAGAATGTAGCGCACGCTAATGCAGTCAGATCAGAAGGAATCTACGCGTGGACCAGGCCACTTTCGGCGCACGTTCTGATAAGTCAACGGATGTTGTAATGTAGTGTTAGCGCACGCTAATGCATGTTGATTAGCGCACGCTAACAATATATCGGTCAACAGGGAATCTTGGCTTTATTGGTCGATTTCGGCTTGTGGGGTTATGAGCATCTTCGTGGTAGGTGTAGACTGTAGCAAGTCAACTGGTATTAGCGCACGCTAAGGTAAATGACTTGCGTACGCTAAGCAGGATGATTTACGTACGTTAATGCATGGGCATTACGTACGTAAGTCTGTTTACGAAGTAAGACAGTAGCCTCTGGGCTTCGATAGCGCACGCTAACAAAGTCAGTCAGCGCACGCTAAGGCGGTAGCGCACGCTAAACATGAGATGTTAGCGCACGCTAATAATGAATATTATAAAAAGGGACAGAAGGGTGTTATTAAACATTTCGTCATTCTTCCTTCTTTCAGCCGAGAGAGAGAGTTGGGATATATTTGAGGTTCCAAACACTGGATTAAGGTGAAGTTAATCATCCATAACAACGTTTGAAGCTTGAAATCATTGGTGATTCTTGGAAATGGATTCAACCTTGGAAATCAATCCATTCCTTCAAAAAAAAAAAGGTAATTACTCTTCACTTTGAGATTTCGTTTTGGATTGTATATGATGTTCTTGAGATGATGATTATCATATAAACAAGTTCCTAAGTATGATTATGAGTTGGATTACCGGATTATGATAATGTTATTGTTGATATGAAGATATTGATATGAATTGGATGGTTTCGAATGTGTTGTTATCTTCAAAGAGATATGTTGGATAATGTCTTCCTTCAATTCGGATCTGTGATGTTGTTATTGTTGGTTCCTTCATATGATTGGGAACATGGCATGATTATGAGTTCTTGGTGTTTAAGTTGTTGATATTAAGAGAGATGAAATATGAATATATGACTTGAATTAAAAGTCGGATGATTACCTATATGTTAAAGGATATTAGATTTCGTTGTTTGATAGCTATGAACATGATTCAGAATCACTTAGAGTTTTTGATAATCGCCAGATGTTGATTGGTATTCGAAAATGCATGTAACTACACGTTATTAGCGCACGCTAAGCCTACTGGCTAGCGCACGCTATCGGGAACAACTTAGCGTACGCTACGGTTAAAGATTAACGTGCGCTAAGTCAACAGGCAGAGTAATATATTCTGTTTCGGTTATGAATTCGTGATCGTTTAAGTTGGTTTGATCAGACTTGTGGTTAACTGAGATATTGTTGAGCCGTTGGGTTTGTGAATTGGTTTTAGCGGTTGTTGATTATTATCGGATTGTTGTTTAATCGATTATTGTTATAGGTCAAGTTTATCGATCGGTGTTTATAACCGGATATTGCGGTCGTGTTCGAGTATGTCCATTTTATTGCTTTTGATCGGGGCTGAGGAGCTTGTAGACAAAGGCAATGTGTTCGGCAGCAGCTTCATGGTATCGGTATCGAGGCAAGTTATTACTTGCTCAGTTATAATATTTAATGAATGGTTTCAGTTTCATTTCGTTTATAATGCATATAGCGATGATTATTATTGTGAACTCTGGGTATTCGGATCGCATATCGTTTTTTTTCGATTCTGGGAGGTAAACTATAATGTATATGCTTTATCTCAGTTATTAGTATGTTCGAGTATCGAGGTTACCTTATGGTAAAGACGAGGATATGAGTATCTATAGTTCATTGTACGTTTGGATCGCCGAGCATTGAGGATAATCGTCGGTGATGATTGGACATCGAGGTTGCTCTTGACGGACTCGGGGCAAGTATTCCATATTGATTATGGTTTAATGTTATTTATTTTGGTCTCGTACATTTTCTTTCATGTTGTTGAACATGAAGTCGTACTAGTAAAATGTCATGTTGTTCATGTTGATGAACGTGTTGATTTGCATATGTGTATGCACATGGTGTTGATCATATTGTGTAAATAATCCGATGGGATTATGAGGATCTATGCTGAGAGCGCTGGATCGAATGTCCATCATGCGTTGGTTCGATGGGATCATCATGAGGATCTATGCTGAGGGCGCTGGATCGTTGGATAGGTTTTCCACCATGCGTTGGTTCGACGGGATCATCATGGGGATCTATCTTTGAGGTCTTTGGATCGTTGGATTACCAGTATTGTGTTGATGGAATCTTGTGAATTCGCATCATTGATTGTATCATATGTTGTTGTTCATATGTGTATTGTTAGTTATCCACCTTATGTTGATCTGATAGGATCAACAAAGGGATCTATGCTGAGGGCGCTGGATCGTCGGATTTCCATTGAGTATACATGATTGATATTGCTGTGATCATATTGACGAGGTCATATGAGTATGCATTTGTAGGTCTTGTGTTAGGACCGTGTCCGTATTTCATTGATCTGATCTCGGATTAGACTGATATGATTGTCGTGGCACTTCATATCTCGAGGTATGTTCCGTATTTCTTTGGTATTTGTCTTTGATGGAAAATCGGTTATCGTCTTGGGATTTGATGATATTATTCGATGGATCGTATTGGTCAGAAATGGTAGATTTCCGTATCGTGAGTTGG
Organism: Orobanche coerulescens; assembly: GCA_033398695.1. Lineage (NCBI taxonomy): Eukaryota > Viridiplantae > Streptophyta > Magnoliopsida > Lamiales > Orobanchaceae > Orobanche > Orobanche coerulescens. The sequence continues at coordinate 109,878,573 of CM065806.1, forward strand.
TTATGATAGTTTGAGGATCTTGAGTATTGTTTGAGGTACAATACAGATATTATGTTCGAGTTTAATGGTTAATCGAGTACAGGATGTAAAATGTGATAATGGTTATTCTGATGAGAATTACTTGAGTAAGTAAAGTTATGGCGGTAAGATTACATGGGTCGTATTCTTATTCTGTATTCTCATTGGTATGTATTATTGATGTGATGTGATTGATATCATTGTTGGATATTATGGCTGACCCCGTCGTGGGATTTCTTTTTAGGTTCTCGGAGTATCGAGCTTGTAGCGGTCGTGAAGAGATGAGCTTCCCGGAGGATACTGGCTAGGACATGTTGTGTGCATTGAGTTTCTTGATTGGTTCTTGTATTCCGTTGCTAGAGTATCTTCTTGGTTGGTCTTTTTCCGCTGCGTGAGTATTTTGAAATGTTCTTTTGGTAACTGAGGTTACCTTGGAAATCTTTTTCTAAACTTTTGAGTGTCGGCTGTTTGGCCTTGCGATTTCAAATGAGTTTTTACGACGGCTTTTGATAAATAGATTTTATAAGTCTTTGTGAATTTTTAAAGATAGTACCGTCGTTGGCCTCTTGGGCATTTGTAAATGTTTGCGAAAATTTCTTTTAGCCTTGGGGGTTCCATCTCGGGGCCCACGGCGCTGTAATATTTCCGGTTAAATCTGGGGGTGTTACAGAATATGGTATCGGAGCTTAGGTTGAGAAAACCTAGGCATTTGGGTCGAGTTGGGTCGTGTTTTTGTTGCGTCATTCGAGTTGTCAATTGACAAATATTAGAGCCGTGAGTCTTTGTTGTTCACTCAGGCTTGTGCGTTATCGGATTTGCCAGTATCGTACTGGGCTTGTTATAACTTTTCCAAATGATGTTTACGTGATATATTGTGTTCTCGAGTTGCACTGAGTTTGCAAAACGTGTGTTTTGAAAATATCTGTGTCGAGTATTTTATAGATTCGAGACATGTGCCAGTATCACGGGGAATCGTCGGCTTCACGATCTGTAAATATTTGGATTTTTGAATTTCATTGAGATTTATTGCCGTTCTAAGTGGATATGTTTTGAGATTCAGAAAGATATTATGCTTCACAGTGTGAGATGTCAGAGTGGGATAGGATTGACGATCTTGAGGAACTATGATGTTGGAAATCATTATGTCGGTTAAATTTCGGAACGAAATTATGTAATCGGTAGAAGGACGGTGAATTGTTGAGAAGAACATGTAGCATGTTAATTCATTTTGTGATATATGAAATGCTTTTGAGCATTTGAAAATGATACTTCTCAAAATATATGTTTTACGAATGTTTTACGGAAAATGATTTTGGGCTGAGACCCAATCGATTTTGAAATGGTTTTATAACCCAGGACTTGGGTCCAAAAAGGGTTTTCTACTTTTAAACTTCTTGTAATATGGAATGAGGTACGGGCCGAGACCCTAACGTTTCAAAAGGCTTTTTCTTGTTTTCTAAAACTCCCAAGATTTGTAAAACACTTTACCAATCATTTACCTAAGTTATTTCCGCCTTTCGAGGCTTTGGTTTACTTGTTCAAATGGAACTTCTCGGGAAGTCTTTCGCTGTGTTTGATTTATTGATTTGTTTCAATGTTCTGTCATGTCATATTTAAGGTGATCCAGGATGGATTAAGAAGACGTTGCGAGTAGTATGTGGAGAGGACTTTTTATCAGGGTCTATATATTTGAGATTTTGGAACTTTGGATTTTGCAAAATCGGGGCATATGTGCTATGTAATTCCATTGGTATGGTAGTAGCGCGATTTTTACCATAGTGATTTTTTAATGATTTCTTTTGTGGATTTGGGGTTGTTGACCTCATGCTGGTTGTTTTGAGTATCGATTGGTCGTTCCCAATCCCTGTATGATTGGATATGTTCGTCGGTTTGTGATTGGTGTGTCGTTTTGAGAACTTTATTCGTTCGTATATCAGTTTCTGTGGTTCTGTGTTGATCGTGTTGGAGCTTACCGTTTGAAGGTATTCTCGATTATCGTTGACCGTTCGTTGGTCATATTGGAGTTTATCATGTTGATGATATTCTCGAATGTGTTTTGACCTCTGGCTGGTCAGATTGGAATTTATCATGTCGATGATAAATTCGGTTGACTTATTGGTTGATCATTGTTGGTGATCATCTGAGCATTCGGATTTTGTGTCGGTGTCTCGGGATTCGTGTCGTTTGGGGCAGTTGTTTCACAGATATATCGGATATTATTCGAATTGGAACTTGATTATGTAATCAGGCAGACAAGATTTGATTCGGGAAGATTGTTTGATCCGAAGATGATATATTTTGTTGAGACTCAGGTAATTGTGATCGTAAGCATATTGAGACTGTACAGTGAGATCGCTGGCTAGTATCTCCGGAGATCGTCGACCTGCGTATTTGTAAGTATGCAGTTTTGGCTATTCAGAATAATGGTGATTGATCAGTGTCGTGATGGCTTTGGGATATTTTGGGTTAAACGGTATGTTTGTTTGTTTTATGATGGATTGCAAGTTTCGAGGACGAAACTTATTTTAAGGGGTGTAGAATGTAATATCCGGAAATTCTACTACTGTTGTTTGATATTATTTTATCCGAGTTATATTGTACAGCGTGGAATCTGTACAGTAGGGATAAAATAAATGAAGGACTGAGACATCTGTATTGGTATAATTGTCATATTTGGTTGACAATTATATTTAATAAGTATATGTATTCAGTATGCCGTATGTTCGTATTCTGTATGTTGAGACGTTGAACGAGAAGAGTTGGAAATGGCTAAGTATAGCCTGACTAGCGCGCGCTAATGGTCAAGTATAGCGCACGCTATCGTTCATGGTTAGCGCACGCTAGAGGCAGAATGTAGCGCACGCTAATGCAGTTAGATCAGAAGGAATCTACGCGTGGACCAGGCCACTTTCGGCGCACGTTCTGATAAGTCAACGGATGTTGTAATGTAGTGTTAGCGCACGCTAATGCATGTTGATTAGCGCACGCTAACAATATATCGGTCAACAGGGAATCTTGGCTTTATTGGTCGATTTCGGCTTGTGGGGTCACGAGCATCTTCGTGGTAGGTGTAGACTGTAGCAAGTCAACTGGTATTAGCGCACGCTAAGGTAAATGACTTGCGTACGCTAAGCAGGATGATTTACGTACGTTAATGCATGGGCATTACGTACGTAAGTCAGTTTACGAAGCAAGACAGTAGCCTCTGGGCTTCGATAGCGCACGCTAACAAAGTCAGTCAGCGCACGCTAAGGCGGTAGCGCACGCTAAACATGAGATGTTAGCGCACGCTAATAATGAATATTATAAAAAGGGACAGAAGGGTGTTATTAAACATTTCGTCATTATTCCTTCTTTCAGCCGAGAGAGAGAGTTGGGATATATTTGAGGTTCCAAACACTGGATTAAGGTGAAGTTAATCATCCATAACAACGTTTGAAGCTTGAAATCATTGGTGATTCTTGGAAATGGATTCAACCTTGGAAATCAATCCATTCCTTCAAAAAAAAAAAGGTAATTACTCTTAACTTTGAGATTTCGTTTTGTATTGTATATGATGTTCTTGAGCTGATGATTATCATATAAACAAGTTCCTAAGTATGATTATGAGTTGGATTACCGGATTATGATAATGTTATTGTTGATATGAAGATATTGATATGAATTGGATGGTTTCGAATGTGTTGTTATCTTCAAAGAGATATGTTGGATAATGTCTTCCTTCAATTCGGATCTGTGATGTTGTTATTGTTGGTTCCTTCATATGATTGGGAACATGGCATGATTATGAGTTCTTGGTGTTTAAGTTGTTGATATTAAGAGAGATGAAATATGAATATATGACTTGAATTAAAAGTCGGATGATTACCTATATGTTAAAGGATATTGGATTTCGTTGTTTGATAGCTATGAACATGATTCAGAATCACTTAGAGTTTTTGATAATCGCCAGATGTTGATTGGTATCCGAAAATGCATGTAACTGCACGTTATTAGCGCACGCTAAGCCTACCGCTAGCGACGCTATCGGGAACAACTTAGCGACGCTACGGTTAAAGATTAACGTGCGCTAAGTCAACGAGCGAGTAATATATTACATTTGGTTATGAATTCGTGATCGTTTAAGTTGGTTTGATCAGACTTGTGGTTAACTGAGATATTGTTGAGCCGTTGGGTTTGTGAATTGGTTTTAGCGGTTGTTGATTATTATCGGATTGTTGTTTAATCGATTATTGTTATAGGTCAAGTTTATCGATCGGTGTTTATAACCGGATATTGCGGTCGTGTTCGAGTATGTCCATTTTATTGCTTTTGATCGGGGCTGAGGAGCTTGTAGACAAAGGCAATGTGTTCGGCAGCAGCTTCGTGGTATCGGTATCGAGGCAAGTTATTACTTGCTCAGTTATAATATTTAATGAATGGTTTCAGTTTCATTTCGTTTATAATGCATATAGCGATGATTATTATTGTGAACTCTGGGTATTCGGATCGCATATCGTTTTTTTTCGATTCTGGGAGGTAAACTATAATGTATATGCTTTATCTCAGTTATTAGTATGTTCGAGTATCGAGGTTACCTTATGGTAAAGACGAGGATATGAGTATCTATATTTCATTGTACGTTTGGATCGCCGAGCATTGAGGATAATCGTCGGTGATGATTGGACATCGAGGTTGCTCTTGATGGACTCGGGGCAAGTATTCCATATTGATTATGGTTTAATGTTATTTATTTTGGTCTCGTACATTTTCTTTCATGTTGTTGAACATGAAGTCGTACTAGTAAAATGTCATGTTGTTCATGTTGATGAACGTGTTGATTTGCATATGTGTATGCACATGGTGTTGATCATATTTTGTAAATAATCCGATGGGATTATGAGGATCTATGCTGAGGGCGCTGGATCGAATGTCCATCATGCGTTGGTTCGACGGGATCATCATGAGGATCTATGCTGAGGGCGCTGGATCGTTGGACAGGTTTTCCACCATGCGTTGGTTCGACGGGATCATCATGGGGATCTATGCTGAGGGCGCTGGATCGTTGGATTACCAGTATTCTGTTGATGGAATCTTGTGAATTCGCATCATTGATTGTATCATATGTTGTTGTTCATATGTGTATTGTTAGTTATCCACCTTATGTTGATCTGATAGGATCAACAAAGGGATCTATGCTGAGGGCGCTGGATCGTCGGATTTCCATTGAGTACACATGATTGATATTACTGTGATCATATTGACGAGGTCATATGAGTATGCATTTGTAGGTCTTGTGTTAGGACCGTGTCCGTATTGCATTGATCTGATCTCGGATTAGACTGATATGATTGTCGTGGCACTTCATATCTCGAGGTATGTTCCGTATTTCTTTGGTATTTGTCTTTGATGGAAAATCGGTTATCGTCTTGGGATTTATGATATTATTCGATGGATCGTATTGGTCAGAAATGGTAGATTTCCGTATCGTGAGTTGGTTATGATAGTTTGAGGATCTTGAGTATTGTTTGAGGTACAATACAGATATTATGTTCGAGTTTATTGGTTAATCGAGTACAGGATGTAAAATGTGATAATGGTTATTCTGATGAGAATTACTTGAGTAAGTAAAGTTATGGCGGTAAGATTACATGGGTCGTATTCTTATTCTGTATTCTCATTGGTATGTATTATTGATGTGATGTGATTGATATCATTGTTGGATATTATAGCTGACCCCGTCGTGGGATTTCTTTTTAGGTTCTCGGAGTATCGAGCTTGTAGCGGTCGTGAAGAGATGAGCTTCCCGGAGGATACTGGCTAGGACATGTTGTGTGCATTGAGTTTCTTGATTGGTTCTTGTATTCCGTTGCTAGAGTATCTTCTTGGTTGGTCTTTTTCCGCTGCGTGAGTATTTTGAAATGCTCTTTTGGTATCTAGTAACTGAGGTTACCTTGGAAATCTTTTTCTAAACTTTTGAGGGTCGGCTGTTTGGCCTTGCGATTTCAAATGAGTTTTTATGACGGCTTTTGATAAATAGATTTTATAAGTCTTTGTGAATTTTTAAAGATAGTACCGTCGTTGGCCTCTTGGGCATTTGTAAATGTTTGCGAAAATTTCTTTTAGCCTTGGGGGTTCCATCTCGGGGCCCACGGCGCTGTAATATTTCCGGTTAAATCTGGGGGTGTTACAGAATATGGTATCGGAGCTTAAGTTGAGAAAACCTAGGCATTTGGGTCGAGTTGGGTCGTGTTTTTGTTGCGTCATTCGAGTTGTCAATTGACAAATATTAGAGCCGTGAGTCTTTGTTGTTCACTCAGGCTTGTGCGTTATCGGATTTGCCAGTATAGTACTGGGCTTGTTATAACTTTTTCAAATGATGTTTACGTGATATATTGTGTTCTCGAGTTGCACTGAGTTTGCAAAACGTGTGTTTTGAAAATATCTGTGTCGAGTATTTTATAGATTCGAGACATGTGCCAGTATCACGGGGAATCGTCGGCTTCACGATCTGTAAATATTTGGATTTTTGAATTTCATTGAGATTTATTGCCGTTCTAAGTGGATATGTTTTGAGATTCAGAAAGATATTATGCTTCACAGTGTGAGATGTCAGAGTGGGACAGGATTGACGATCTTGAGGAACTATGATGTTGGAAATCATTATGTCGGTTAAATTTCGGAACGAAATTGTGTAATCGGTAGAAGGACGGTGAATTGTTGAGAAGAACATGTAGCATGTTAATTCATTTTGTGATATATGAAATGCTTTTGAGCATTTGAAAATGATACTTCTCAAAATATATGTTTTACGAATGTTTTACGGAAAATGATTTTGGGCTGAGACCCAAATGATTTTGAAATGGTTTTATAACCCAGGACTTGGGGTCCAAAAAGGGTTTTCTACTTTTAAACTTCTTGTAATATGGAATGAGGTACGGGCCGAGACCCTAACGTTTCCAAAGGCTTTTTCTTGTTTTCTAAAACTCCCAAGATTTGTAAAACACTTTACCAATCATTTACCTAAGTTATTTCCGCCTTTCGAGGCTTTGGTTTACTTGTTCAAATGGAACTTCTCGGGAAGTCTTTCGCTGTGTTTGATTTATTGATTTGTTTCAATGTTCTGTCATGTCATATTTAAGGTGATCCAGGATGGATTAAGAAGACGTTGCGAGTAGTATGTGGAGAGGACTTTTTATCAGGGTCTATATATTTGAGATTTTGGAACTTTGGATTTTGCGAAATCGGGGCATATGTGCTATGTAATTCCATTGGTATGGTAGTAGCGCGATTTTTACCATAGTGATTTTTGAATGATTTCTTTTGTGGATTTGGGGTTGTTGACCTCATGCTGGTTGTTTTGAGTATCGATTGGTCGTTCCCAATCCCTGTATGATTGGATATGTTCGTCGGTTTGTGATTGGTGTGTCGTTTTGAGAACTTTATTTGTTCGTATATCAGTTTCTGTGGTTCTGTGTTGATCGTGTTGGAGCTTACCGTTTGAAGGTATTCTCGATTATCGTTGACCGTTCGTTGGTCATATTGGAGTTTATCATGTTGATGATATTCTCGATTGTGTTTTGACCTCTGGCTGGTCAGATTGGAATTTATCATGTCGATGATAAATTCGGTTGACTTATTGGTTGATCATTGTTGGTGATCATCTGAGCATTCGGATTTTGTGTCGGTGTCTCGGGATTCGTGTCATTTGGGGCAGTTGTTTCACAAATATATTGGATATTATTCGAATTGGAACTTGATTATGTAATCAGGCAGACAGGATTTGATTCGGGCAGATTGTTTGATCCGAAGATGATATATTTTGTTGAGACTCAGGTAATTGTGATCGTAAGCATATTGAGACTGTATAGTGAGATCGCTGGCTAGTATCTCCGGAGATCATCGACCTGCGTATTTGTAAGTATGCAGTTTTGGCTATTCAGAATAATGGTGATTGATCAGTGTCGTGATGGCTTTGGGATATTTTGGGTTAAACGGTATGTTTGTTTGTTTTATGATGGATTGCAAGTTTCGAGGACGAAACTTATTTTAAGGGGTGTAGAATGTAATATCCGGAAATTCTACTACTGTTGTTTGATATTATTTTATCCGAGTTATATTGTACAGCGTGGAATCTGTACAGTAGGGATAAAATAAATGAAGGACTAAGACATCTGTATTGGTATAATTGTCATATTTGGTTGACAATTACATTTAATAAGTATATGTATTCAGTATGCCGTATGTTCGTATTCTGTATGTTGAGACGTTGAACGAGAAGAGTTGGAAATGGCTAAGTATAGCCTGATTAGCGCGCGCTAATGGTCAAGTATAGCGCACGCTATCGTTCATGGTTAGCGCACGCTAGAGGCAGAATGTAGCGCACGCTAATGCGATCGATCGAAGGAATCTACGCGTGGACCAGGCCACTTTCGGCGCACGTTCTGATAAGTCAACGGATGTTGTAATGTAGTGTTAGCGCACGCTAATGCATGTTGATTAGCGCACGCTAACAATATATCGGTCAACAGGGAATCTTGGCTTTATTGGTCGATTTGGGCTTGTGGGGTCACGAGCATCTTCGTGGTAGGTGTAGACTGTAGCAAGTCAACTGGTATTAGCGCACGCTAAGGTAAATGACTTGCGTACGCTAAGCAGGATGATTTACGTACGTTAATGCATGGGCATTACGTACGTAAGTCAGTTTACGAAGCAAGACAGTAGCCTCTGGGCTTCGATAGCGCACGCTAACAAAGTCAGTCAGCGCACGCTAAGGCGGTAGCGCACGCTAATAATGAATATTATAAAAAGGGACAGAAGGGTGTTATTAAACATTTCGTCATTCTTCCTTCTTTCAGCCGAGAGAGAGAGTTGGGATATATTTGAGGTTCCAAACACTGGATTAAGGTGAAGTTAATCATCCATAACAACGTTTGAAGCTTGAAATCATTGGTGATTCTTGGAAATGGATTCAACCTTGGAAATCAATCCATTCCTTCAAAAAAAAAAGGTAATTACTCTTCACTTTGAGATTTCGTTTTGGATTGTATATGATGTTCTTGAGCTGATGATTATCATATAAACAAGTTCCTAAGTATGATTATGAGTTGGATTACCGGATTATGATAATGTTATTGTTGATATGAAGATATTGATATGAATTGGATGGTTTCGAATGTGTTGTTATCTTCAAAGAGATATGTTGGATAATGTCTTCCTTCAATTCGGATCTGTGATGTTGTTATTGTTGGTTCCTTCATATGATTGGGAACATGGCATGATTATGAGTTCTTGGTGTTTAAGTTGTTGATATTAAGAGAGATGAAATATGAATATATGACTTGAATTAAAAGTCGGATGATTACCTATATGTTAAAGGATATTGGATTTCGTTGTTTGATAGCTATGAACATGATTCAGAATCACTTAGAGTTTTTGATAATCGCCAGATGTTGATTGGTATCCGAAAATGCATGTAACTGCACGTTATTAGCGCACGCTAAGCCTACTGGCTAGCGCACGCTATCGGGAACAACTTAGCGTACGCTACGGTTAAAGATTAACGTGCGCTAAGTCAACAGGCAGAGTAATATATTTTGTTTCGGTTATGAATTCGTGATCGTTTAAGTTGGTTTGATCAGACTTGTGGTTAACTGAGATATTGTTGAGCCGTTGGGTTTGTGAATTGGTTTTAGCGGTTGTTGATTATTATCGGATTGTTGTTTAATCGATTATTGTTATAGGTCAAGTTTATCGATCGGTGTTTATAACCGGATATTGCGGTCGTGTTCGAGTATGTCCATTTTATTGCTTTTGATCGGGGCTGAGGAGCTCGTAGACAAAGGCAATGTGTTCGGCAGCAGCTTCGTGGTATCGGTATCGAGGCAAGTTATTACTTGCTCAGTTATAATATTTAATCAATGTTTTTAGTTTCATTTCGTTTATAATGCATATAGCGATGATTATTATTGTGAACTCTGGGTATTCGGATCGCATATCGTTTTTTTTCGATTCTGGGAGGTAAACTATAATGTATATGCTTTATCTCAGTTATTAGTATGTTCGAGTGGTTACCTTATGGTAAAGACGAGGATATGAGTATCTATAGTTCATTGTACGTTTGGATCGCCGAGCATTGAGGATAATCGTCGGTGATGATTGGACATCGAGGTTGCTCTTGACGGACTCGGGGCAAGTATTCCATATTGATTATGGTTTAATGTTATTTATTTTGGTCTCGTACATTTTCTTTCATGTTGTTGAACATGAAGTCGTACTAGTAAAATGTCATGTTGTTCATGTTGATGAACGTGTTGATTTGCATATGTGTATGCACATGGTGTTGATCATATTGTGTAAATAATCCGATGGGATTATGAGGATCTATGCTGAGGGCGCTGGATCGAATGTCCATCATGCGTTGGTTCGACGGGATCATCATGAGGATCTATGCTGAGGGCGCTGGATCGTTGGACAGGTTTTCCACCATGCGTTGGTTCGATGGGATCATCATGGGGATCTATGCTGAGGGCGCTGGATCGTTGGATTACCAGTATTGTGTTGATGGAATCTTGTGAATTCGCATAATTGATTGTATCATATGTTGTTGTTCATATGTATATTGTTAGTTATCCACCTTATGTTGATCTAATAGGATCAACAAAGGGATCTATGCTGAGGGCGCTGGATCGTCGGATTTCCATTGAGTATACATGATTGATATTGCTGTGATCATATTGACGAGGTCATATGAGTATGCATTTGTAGATCTTTTGTTAGGACCGTGTCCGTATTGCATTGATCTGATCTCGGATTAGACTGATATGATTGTCGTGGCACTTCATATCTCGAGGTATGTTCCGTATTTCTTTGGTATTTGTCTTTGATGGAAAATCAGTTATCGTCTTGGGATTTGATGATATTATTCGATGGATCGTATTGGTCAGAAATGGTAGATTTCCGTATCGTGAGTTGGTTATGATAGTTTGAGGATCTTGAGTATTGTTTGAGGTACAATACAGATATTATGTTCGAGTTTATTGGTTAATCGAGTACAGGATGTAAAATGTGATAATGGTTATTCTGATGAGAATTACTTGAGTAAGTAAAGTTATGGCGGTAAGATTACATGGGTCGTATTCTTATTCTGTATTCTCATTGGTATGTATTATTGATGTGATGTGATTGATATCATTGTTGGATATTATGGCTGACCCCGTCGTGGGATTTCTTTTTAGGTTCTCGGAGTATCGAGCTTGTAGCGGTCGTGAAGAGATGAGCTTCCCGGAGGATACTGGCTAGGACATGTTGTGTGCATTGAGTTTCTTGATTGGTTCTTGTATTCCGCTGCTAGAGTATCTTCTTGGTTGGTCTTTTTCCGCTGCGTGAGTATTTTGAAATGCTCTTTTGGTATCTAGTAACTGAGGTTACCTTGGAAATCGTTTTTTAAACTTTTGAGTGTCGGCTGTTTGGCCTTGCGATTTCAAATGAGTTTTTACGACGGCTTTTGATAAATAGATTTTATAAGTCTTTGTGAATTTTTAAAGATAGTACCGTCGTTGGCCTCTTGGGCATCTGTAAATGTTTGCGAAAATTTCTTTTAGCCTTGGGGGTTCCATCTCGGGGCCCACGACGCTGGAATATTTCCGGTTAAATCTGGGGGTGTTACAAAATCTGTGTTCAAGAAATCAGAATGTGTCAAGAAATTATCCCAAACAAAAACATTATCGATGTGAAGCTGGTTGATTGTATTAAAACATACACAGTTGACAAATATCTATTATAACAACTGATTGCCTTGCCGCCACATTATTTGGTTGCTAAATCTCCTACAGTTTCATGGGCTATCCCTGAGGCAAATAAGGGGAGTATACGGCCATCATGGGAGTCGTGTAAATTGTTAAAAAAAAATCTTATTGTGTGAAACTCCATCACTTTCATTTGGTAATCCTCAACATTTTTTTTTTTGGGTTATGATCACTACTTTTTTGTTATTTACATAGGATTTTTACTTCATAGTGATACAAAATATCGGATCTTGGAAAGACCAATGTAAGAGAGCTGCATTTCTGCTACTTTCGATGGTTGCTTAAATGTTTGCTTCCTGCCGTTTTCTACGTCTGCCTCCTAATTCGTACTTTGTGTGAATGCTGTTCGTATAATAGTTTAAAGTCTAATAGAGTTCATGTTCATTCTTTGCCATGATGGTAGGCTACACTTGGTGGGGCTGTTGGAAATTTGCAGAGGATCCATGCCTTCCTTCGGGTTTGTTTGAGTTTAAGGTCTATTTGAGATTCTTATACAAAAGTCTGTTTTATCTTTTTGCTTTCTTGGGCTGAAATTGTGCTATTTCATGTATGTTCATGAAATTTTAAGCCAGCCTCAAGTAAATAAATTCGTTGAAGTCCCTAGCTTTTCTATATGATATCTTCTATGGTTATATTTGTTCTTTTGATTCACTTCCTTTTACATAATTAATTGTTTATGCAGGAGTGTGAATAATGTGCATGAGGAATGGTTTGCTAATGAAGAAGTAGTTCGTAAAGCTATTGGCTTATTGGAGAAACCCCTTTTTAAGTGTCCGAATTATAAGGAAGTGAGTTACTTACTAATCGGCAGGAGCTTGCTGACGAAGTGGAGGAGATGGTTACCGGTAGGGTCAATGAAGTAATGGATGCCAAGGTGAATCAGAAGGTTCGACACAACCTAACATGGATTTTGAAAAAATTAGGTGAAGCCAACCCTGACTTGAAAATTGATATTGGTGCAACACTTTCTGGTGACATGCGAGAAGATGGCACTCCAATTACGCGAGAAGATGGCACTCCAATTACGCAAGAATATGACACTCCAGTTACAGGAGGCCCTAGCTCTTAGATGTCATCCATTTGTTCTTCTCTTTTGAACAATTTTCAACCATCTATTTTCATGTGGTTGGTTGACAATAACCATATTATTTTCTAGTACTTCTACTTATGTTCTTGAATTGGTTGTCTATTTGGTTGATGTTGTTGGTTGATGTAGTAGATTGGTTGATGTTTTTGATGGATTGATGTACTTTTTGGTTTAACTATAGCTAGTATGCAGAATTGGTTGTTTTTATGGGAAATGCAATATTTAAATGCTATATTTTTTTCTGTTCATTTGAGGTGTTGCAATAGGTAGTTAGTGTGTTGCAATTCGTTAATATTTTGCAATACACATTGGGTTGCAGTTGTTATTATGTGGTGTTGCATTAGACAGAACCATATTGCCACAATATGGGCCCCACAGGTGGGCCCCACACAATCTGGTATTTATTTTATTAAATTATAACATCTATTGCAACACAGATAAAATGTTGCAATAGGGTGCCAGGTATGTTGCCATAGGCTCCTATGGTAACATCACAACAGGGTGTTACCTTAGGCAGTTCGCATGTTGCCTTTGTGGTCAAAGGCAACTGCTGAGAACACAACACACTTTTGGTGTTACCTTTGCCCTTTTCGGGGCTAAGGCAACACTAAATCAGGTCTATGGTGACACAGTTTCAGGGTTGTTGTAGGCCATCTATGGCGTAGTGATTCTTGGGCAATAATATTATTTATATGACAATTATTATTATTATAACTAGAAATCGTATCCCGACTCGTGCGGGTTAATGATGTGCCCGTGAGGAGCTCGATAATGATTATTATATTAAATCATGCAATTGGATTTAATTCCGATACAATAATAAGGTTCGACTGGTACTACTCTTGGACAAGTAATTAATTAATTAAAGTTGTCAGTAGATTAAATTAATTAATGGACATTCGTTATCTTAAACACGGTAAACAATATATTTAATAAGGAGCCCGATTTTGTAAATTGAGATTTGAGTTGGAAGTTATTAATTCTTTAGTAGATTGAATTGGTATTAGTGAACTCAACCATATTAGTGTTAGGAATATGCCCTCGATTGCCACTCAGGGGATGAGAGAGTAGGGCATTGTACATATAATTATGGAATAATTAATAAAAAAAGGCAATATGATTCATTCACTGTTTATTGTATTTCAAATGCATTCTTGATTTGGTAAACATTGAAGTTAAGTCCATGTAAATAAATCGAACATTCTAGTCTCGTTATCGGATAAGAGAAAATGCACTGGAAGTGTTTAAAGTTTATTTACGTAAATCGTTCGCAAATTAATAAACTTAAATGGGCATTAAGTTTTAGTAAGACTTGTATAACTAATGCTAGGACGTGTGCATGTCTTGATAGCATAGTTATAAGTACATTGGTGGGTCCAGTATACTCGAACACGACTCATACTATAACACCCCCAAGTTATTCAGGGTATATTACAGCGGCGTGAGCTCGGCAGTGGGACCCACAAGGCTAATCATAGGCGGAACTATAAAACTTGACCGAGAAGGTCCAAATACAATGAAATCAAAGACAATACAAATGGTATTCAAACCATATCCAATGTATCCAAATACATCACAACACAAATCAATACCTCGGCAACACAGGCCAGAACATCAAGGAAACTGAAAAACAATACTCGAGTATTCAATAACCATTCCAGTACAAAAACACTGAATGGAGGAACACAAAATATAACTGGGGATAAGACACAGTATCACGCTTGCCTATCATCTTCATGCCGACCCGATACCTGCCTGTCCGCTCTCCTGGAACCTGAAATACATAAAAGTATTTCCCCCATAAAGGGGTTAGCAGTCGAATAGCTAGTGCAAGTATATCGAATATGAAACACAATACTTCTCGACAATAAAGTAAAAGTAACCGTCAATTCATCATTTCAAGACTAGTATTCCGGAATAATTAAATATCATAGCATCACATCAATACATATATGATTAACCATGGAACCGCACCAGAGGCTACGGAACCCTCATAGGACCCGTCGGTCCGTCCCAGAGTGGTTAACCCAAATTATCCGTGGAATCACACCAGAGGCTATAAAACCCTCAGAGGACCCGTCGGTCCATCCCAGAGTGGATATAAACAATCATGCCAATCATATATCTTACTTTCAAAGTCGAGGACGTACAATCATAAACATATACTTGCCTTTGAGACATCGAGAAATCGGAAGGAAAAGAGTATAAGTTTGGTAGGTCCAAGAATGCACCTCTGGCACCTAAACGATTCACAAGGAATATGATAATCAATAATATATACTCAAATCACACGAAGAAACTCCCGAAACCCGCCTACGATTCACAAAACTACAAAGGTAAACATCTAGAGGTTGGAAAATCACCCAAACCCTCTCAAGTTCGAACATGGCACAAAACAATCCATATAATCATAGGGGAAACATGGGTACAGGGTAGATACATCATAATCTCAAAGATCTCAAGCTCCAAAATGGATAAATCGGACGAATCTAGGAAAATCCCCAAAAATTCCCAAAACTAGGGTTCTAAGGATTTTACCTTGATTTAGAAGATGGAAAAGGATTAAGTGTTGTGAGATCTTTGTTATCCAACTCAAGATGATGATTGATGAATAAAGAATGCCTCAAATCGCCCCGAATCGCCTTCCTTAAGCTCTCACGATCGGATAAGTGAAAACGATGGAAGAAATGACAAGTGCAGGGTCAACTGTCCTATATATACTGTGTTCAGTCTAGCGCACGCTACGCCTCAATATTAGCGTGCGCTAGCGGGTCATCTGGCAGTCCAGAGACTTTTGCCCGCATCGTTAGCGTGCGCTAACGCCTTTCTGTAGCGTGCGCTATCCAAGCCTTAGCGCGCGCTAACTGGTAGTTGTTTCCCAGAAATGGGAGTCCAAAACCTACTGTCCTCTGCCCTGCTCAAGCCTTAGAGTGTGCTGCTGTGGTTGATTTGCGTGCGCTACGCAACACTCATAGCGTGCGCTAGCCGCTGCCTAGCGTATGCTACCTGATAGTCCAGAGAGTCTGGAAACCTCACTATCTCTGCCGACCCAGCTCGTTAGCGTGCGCTACGGACGATGTTAGCACGCGCTATTGGACACAAATAGCATGCGCTAGGGAACTCCTAACATGCGCTAACCACCCGTCTAGAGGTCAGAATCAGCTACTGTCCTGACATGCTTCCGAACGTTAGCGCGCGCTAAAGCTCAAAGCTAGCGTGCGCTACTTAAGTAAAAATAGCGTGCGTTAGCCCTAGGCCTAACGTACGCTATCTGGCTATTCCAGATTACTGACGAAAGGCTCAGTTGAACACTATCATGATCCAAAAAGGTATAAAACTATAAATACGGGTAAAGAGAGACTAAAGAGGAAGAACGGTACAGTAAAACAATCAATCAATAAAAAGTACGGGTATTACATTCTCCTCCTCTGACTAGAAGTTTCGCCCCAAAACTTAAGAAATAAAAAGCTCGGGGAATTCTGATTGCATCTTCTCTTCCATCTCCCAAGTCGCCTCCTCAACTCCATGTCTCGACCATTGTAAACTATTATTGTAGGCAAACTCGATCAATGTCAAGTGAAGCTCCCAATCATTACTCCAGTCTAGGGCACAAGCTCGCAACATATCCTCCAACGTCTGAATCATTCTCTCCGTCTGACCGTCTGACTGAGGATGAAAAGACATGCTCAATCTCAACTCGGTACCCAAAGCCTGGTGAATGGCCTGCCAAAAATGCGATATGAAATGGCCATCTCGATCGGAAACAATGGTCTAAGGGGCACCATGCAATCTCACAATCTCGGCGACAAAGTTTGAGCTAATCCCTCTTTTTCGCTAATCCCTCCGGTCCCTAAGTATCCTTAATACCAAGGAAGTGTGTAGACTTGGTCAATCGATCGACGATTACCCAAATCATATTCATTCCGGCTCTGGTTCTCGGCATCCCAGTGATAAAATCCATAGAGATATCCTCCCACTTCTACTCGGGAATGGGAAGCGGCTTCAACAACCCCGCCGGGTGTTGATGTTCAATCTTGACTTGTTGACACATCAAGCACCGTAGTACAAACTCCGTGACATCTTTCTTCATATTATTCCACCAAAAATTTCACTTCAAGTCCTTGTACATCTTACTCATTACGGGGTGGATTGAGTAAGGCGTAGCATGAGCTTCTCGGAGAATTCTCTGCCTCAACTCTAGATCATTCGGAACACAAAGCCTTCCCTGAAATCTCAGAATACTGTCCTCATGGACTATAAAACCAGGGGCTTTTCCTTTAATTACATCTTCTTTCAGTTGAGAAATCATCGGGTCAATCCATTGTTTCCCTTTGATGTCATCAACCAAGGACGAAGTAATTTCGAGAGTGTACAGTTGTCCCTGTACTCTTTGAAGCCAAACTTCATATTCCTTGCTCGATTAAATCCTGATGAATCTTTGCCTGAGATGTAAGAACCTCGAGCATCTGAAGCGATGCCGATTTGCGGCTCAAAGCGTCAGCGACGACATTGGCCTTTCCCGGATGGTAAATGATTTCCAAATCGTAATCCTTGATCAATTCCAACCAACGTCTCTGTCTCATGTTCAGCTCTTTCTGACTAAAAATATACTTCAAACTCTTGTGATCAGTATAAATCCGACACGGAGAGCCATACAAATAATGCCGCCAAATATTAAGAGCGAAGACAATTGCAGCCAACTCCAAATCGTGAGTAGGATAGTTCATCTCATACGGCTTCAAATGTCGTGACGCAAAAGCTATCATCTTATCATCCTGCATAAGCACACATCCAAGCCCTAGGCGCGAGGCGTCACTATAGACTGCAAATCCTTCATTACCCTGTGGTAAGGCTAAGATCGGCGATGAGGTCAAACGTCTCTTCAGCTCATCGAAGCTCTGCGGTCTCTCAGCCGTCCAAACAAACTTTTCTATCTTTTGGAGTAATTTCGTAAGCGTCCGAGCGAGTTTCGGAAACCCTTAGACAAACCGACGGTAATACCCACCAAGACCCAAAAAGCTACGAACTTCTTTAACATTTTTAGGCGGTGCCCAATCTAGCAATGCCTCAATCTTCTGCGGGTCTACACGAACCCCTTCGGCCGAAATCACATGACCAAGAAACATAACTTCTTCCAACCAGAACTCACATTTCGAGAATTTTGTATAGAGGTGTTCGGCTCTCAAAATATCTAGTATCAAACGCAAATGCCGGGAATGCTCCTCCTTATCCCGAGAATAAATCAGGATGTCGTCAATAAAGACGACCACACAACTGTCGAGGTACTCGATAAATATCTTGTTCATTAATTGCATGAATACTGCTTGTGCATTAGTCAATCCAAAAGGCATGACTACAAATTCATAATGCCCTATCTCGTCCGAAACGCAGTCTTCGGAACTTCGGACTCTCTCCCCCTGAGCTGATAGTACCCTGATCTCAAATCAATTTTCGAGAACACTGCGACTCCTTGCAACTGATCAAATAAATCATCTATACGAGGCAATGGATACTTTTTCTTGATGGTCACTTTGTTTAGCTAACGGTAGTCGATGCATAAACGTAATGAACCATCCTTCTTTCTCATAAAAAGAACAGGCATGCCCCAACGCGAAGCACTTGGTCTGATGTACCCTTTATCCAATAATTCTCCCAGTTGATTCTTTAATTCTTGCATCTCGGAAAGTGCCATCCGATAAGGTGCCTTAGAAATCGGAGCCGCATCAGGCTCTTAATCCACAGAAAATTCTATCTCTCGATCTGGCGGTAATCCCGGGAGGTCGTCCGGGAAAACGTCGGGATAATCATTAACAACTGGAATCGAAGAGAAATCGACTTCGTTCCCTTCCGTCTTCAAAGCATAACACCAATAGCCCGTGCAACCTTTATTCAAAAGTTTTACGGCCTTCATGGCGCTGATAAGCAACTTAGATTGGCCCGTCTTACGTCCCAAAAATGAGTGCTCGCATCCATATTCAGTCATCATGGTGATAACCTTAGTACGGTAATTCATAATCGCTTGGTGACTATCAAGCTAATCCTCGCCGAGGATCACATCCTCGCCTTCCATAGCAACTATAATCAAATTCGATAACCAATCTATACCGGCTATAATCACCGGAAAATCTCTAATCTCCCGGTTTCCCACAATTCTATCCCCGCTAGGTAGTTTCACAATGAAAGGGGCACAAGCAGTCATACAAGTTATATTCAAACGGCGTACACACTCCAAAGAGATCATAGAATGAGTACCATCTGAATCAAAACGTACACGAACTGGATGAGATAAAATATGAATGGTACCTGAGGCCACCACCACGTCGGGTTCGTTTGTTCGACGCATCTCAGAGATATGTGGCTGTACCGAACCGATGCTAGAGTTTCCCCCTCCAGTGTTCTGACCCCGTCCCCGGCCCCTGCCGTAACTCTGCTGAGACTGACCAAAAGATTGCCGCTGATTCATGTCTTGATCTAGTGGCGCTGAGGCAGAAGCCCGAGTGTCCAGAGTCTGATTTGGCTCGGAACAATAGGCCGCTCTATGTCCCATCTGTCCGCAAGTGTGACACTTTAAAGGTGGGAAATTGCATTCCAAATTAACGTGGCCTGGACGACCACAATTATAGCAAGTCACCGGGCGAGTGGAGGTGCCCGGAGCAGAATGGAAACTCCTCTTTCCTCTAGCAGAACGTGACGACTGTCCGGCGGAACGGTTCGTCATCTGAGGCCTCTGGAAATGTCCACCTTTAGAACCATAAAAGTTACCACGGTCTTCTGCTTCTTCGGTTCTTCTGCGGTATCATTGTTGGGACTCAACATATCATATGCTAAGGCCCTGTCTTGGTAATCTTTCAAGGTAATACAAGCAAACCCAGCCATATAACGCCGTAAATCTATACTCATCCACATGTATAAGTAACATATCTTGTCACGCTCGTCTCATACTTGATTCTTCACGTGGATCAACTGTTGGTTGTACTCCACAATCGCCTGCGAAACTGGAATATTCTGCGGCTACACTTCGAAAAAGGCCCGGATTCTACCTTCTTGCACGGGCCAAGGACAAAACTCGGCCTCTAGTAGCTCTTTAAATTCTTCCCACGTAGCCGCATGATCCTGTGGCTTGATAACTTTCCACCACGCCGCTGCTTCTTTGGTAAGGAAGTACTGAGCAATCGGTACCTTCCTCGCTTCCGGATAATCAACCGCTTCGAAAACTTTCTCTAACTCCGCTAGCTAATCCTCCCAACCTATCGAGTCTGTGGCACCACCAAACTGTGGAGGGTGCATACGGATCTTATTCTGAAGCAAGGCATCCGTTGTTGGGTTCGGATTGTTCAACTGGACGGCTTGGGCTAAGATGGTCATCTGGTTAGCCAATTGTTGAAGTACGTTCGCAACTCCAACATCCGCGTTGTTCCCCTGGCCAGTCGACTGGTCATGCTGACTTTCGGTGTCAGGATGCACCGAGTAGATAGGGTGGGGTTGGTCGATCCCGCAACGGAACTGAGGGAAACGGCCGCACCACGTCCTCGTCCGCGTCCACGACCACGACCTCGTCCCCTACCAGCTGACATACTGAAGAACACACAAGGCACGTAAGTACAATTCAATCGCACATCATCGAAGTGACCGATTCTCAAAAATATCAATTCAGAGGCAAAGCGATTAAGGAAACACCAGAAGAGTAAGAGGTCTTACAAGTATCGGTCGCACTGTGATGATGGCAAAGTACTGATACTGTAGACAAACAATGACTCAATCGACCCAAAAGACCGACAGCCTAGGTATCTATAGACCTAAGCTCTGATACCATATTCTGTAACACCCCCAAGTTATTCAGGGTATATTACAGCGCCGTGAGCCCCGCTATGGGACCCACAAGGCTAATCATACGCGGAACTATAAAACTTGACCGAGAAGGTCCAAATACAATGAAATGAAGGACAATACAAATGGTATTCAAACCATATCCAATGTATCCAAATACATCACAACACAAATCAATACCTCGGCAACACAGGCCGGAACATCAAGGAAACTGAAAAATAATACTCGAGTATTCAATAACCATTCCAGTACAACAACAATGAATGGAGGAACACAAAATATAACCGGAGATAAGACACACTATCACGCTTGCCCATCATCTTCATGCCGACCCAATACCTGCCTGTCTGCTGTCCTGGAACCTGAAATACATAAAAGGTATTTCCCCCACAAAGGGGTTAGCCGTCAAATAGCTAGTGCAAGTATATCGAATATGAAACACAATACTTCTCGACAATAAAGTAAAAGTAACCGTCAATTCATCATTTCAAGACTAGTATTCCGGAATAACTAAATCTCATAGCATCACATCAATACATATATGATTAACCATGGAACCGCACCAGAGGCTACGGAACCCTCAGAGGACCCGTCGGTCCGTCTTAGAGTGGTTAACCCAAATTATCCATGGAATCGCACCAGAGGCTACGAAACCCTCAGAGGACCCGTCGGTCCTTCCCAGAGTGGATATAAACAATCATGCCAATCATATATCTTACTTTCAAAGTCGAGAACGTACAATCATAAACATTTACTTGCCTTTGAGACATCGAGAAATCGGAAGGAAAAGAGTATAAGTTCGGTAGGTCCAAGAATGCACTTCCGGAACATAAAAGATTCGCAAGGAATATGATAATCAATAATCCATACTCTATTCTGTAATACCCCCAAGTTATTCAGGGTTTATTACAGCACTGTGAGCCCCGTCGTGGGACCCACAAGGCTAATCATACGCGGAACTATAAAACTTGACCGAGAAGGTCCAAATACAATGAAATGAAGGACAATACAAATGGTATTCAAACCATATCCAATGTATCCAAGTACATCACAACACAAATCAATACCTCGGCAACACAGGATGGAACATAAAGGAAACTGAAAAACAATACTCGAGTATTCAATAACCATTCAAGTACAACAATAATGAATGGAGGAACACAAAATATAACTGGAGATAAGACAAGTATCACGCTTGCCCATCATCTTCATGCTGACCCGATACCTCCCTATCCGCTCTCCTGGAACCTGAAATACATAAAAAGTATTCCCCCCATAAAGGGGTTAGCCGTCAAATAGCTAGTGCAAGTATATCGAATATGAAACACAATACTTCTCGACAATAAAGTAAAAGTAACCGTCAATTTATCATTTCAAGACTAGTATTCTGGAATAACTAAATCTCATAGCAACACATCAGTACATATATGATTAACCACGGAACCGCACCAGAGGCTACGAAACCCTCAGAGGACCCGTCGGTCCGTCCCATAGTGGTTAACCCAAATTATCCGTGGAATCGCACCAGAGGCTACGAAACCCTCAGAGGACCCGTCGATCCGTCCCAGAGTGGATAGAAACAATCATGCCAATCATATATCTTACTTTCAAAGTCGAGAACGTGCAATCATAAACATATACTTGCCTTTGAGAGATCGAGAAATCGGAAGGAAAAGAGTATAAGTTCGGTAGGTCCAAGAATGCACTTCCAGCACCTAAACGATTCGCAATGAATATAATAATCAATAATCCATACTCAAATCACACGAAGAAACTCCCGAAACCCGCCTACGGTTCACGAAACTACAAGGCTAAACATCTAGAGGTTGGAAAATCACCCAAACCCTCTCAAGTCCAAACACGGCATAAAACAATCCATATAATCGTAGGTAAAACATGGGTACGGGGTAGATACATCATATTCTCAAAGATCTCAAGCTCCAAAACGGATAAATCGGACGAATATAAGAAAATCCCCAAAAATTCCCAAAACTAGCGTTCTCAGGATTTTACCTTGATTTAGAAGATGGAAAAGGATTAAGTGTTGTGAGATCTTTGTTATCCAACTCAAGATGATGATTCATGAAGAAAGACCACCTCAAATCGCCCCAAATCGCCTTCTTGGAGCTCTCCCGATCGGACAAGTGAAAAAGATGGAAGAAATGACAAGTGCAGGGTCAACTGTCCTATATATACTGTGTTCAGTCTAGCATACGCTACGCCTCAATATTAGCATGCGCTGGCGGGTCATCCGGCAGTCCAGAGACTTCTGCCCGCATCGTTAGTGTGCGCTACGCATACCGTAGCGTGCGCTAACGCCTTTCTGTAGCGTGCGCTATCCAAGCCTTAATACGCGCTACCTGGTAGTTGTTGCCTAGAAATGGGAGTCCAGAACCTACTGTCCTCTGCCCTGCTCAAGCCTTAGCGTGTGCTGCTGTGGTCGATTTGCGTGCACTACGCAGCACTCATAGCGTGCGCTAGCCGCTGCCTAGCGTACGCTACCTGCTAATCCAGAGAGTCTGGAAACCTCACTATCTCTGCCGACCCAGCTCGTTAGCGTGCGCTACGGACGAT
Source organism: Orobanche coerulescens (assembly GCA_033398695.1). Taxonomy (NCBI): domain Eukaryota; kingdom Viridiplantae; phylum Streptophyta; class Magnoliopsida; order Lamiales; family Orobanchaceae; genus Orobanche; species Orobanche coerulescens. The sequence goes on from CM065806.1 coordinate 109,901,865, forward strand.
GTTAGCGTGCGCTATTGACCACGAATAGCGTGCGCTAGGGAACTCCTAACGTGCGCTAACCACCAGTCCATAGTTTAGAATTAGCTACTGTCCTGACATGCTTCCGAACGTTAGTGCGCGCTAAAGCTCAAAGCGAGCGTGCGCTACTTAAGTAAAAATAGCGTGCGTTAGCCCTAGGCCTAGCGTGCGCTATCTGGATGTTCCAGATCACTAACGAACGGCTCAGTTGTACACTATCATGATCCAAAAATGTATAAAACTCTAAATCATCACCCATAACAATAGTATTTACAGAGCGACTAAAGAGGAAGAATGGTAAGGTCAAACAATCAATCAATAAAAAGTACGGCTATTACACATACTTGATTCAGTCCCACGATATTCACTCTCTAAGAGTCTATGACGAATCGAAAGGTTGTGATAGTATATGTGGACCTTTGACTTGAGGTTTCAGTAGAAGATGTGCCTGTGACGTTTAGTTTGTCATTAGAGTAGTTAGACTCATTTGCATAATTGCTGAGTCAATCTCGAAGTGCGGACTATACGGGCAGGTAGCAGTCTTTACTCTATGCCAAGAAAGGATTCTATCTCTTGTTAGTGAGCAGACGAATGTCCTATACGGTTAATGGAAAATAAGATCATAAGTCTTTGGCCAAAGCATTCTGATATAGTTGTATTAGATACACTATTAATCAGTCGGTCTTGATTTGCATTAACACATGTATAGTGTTTAGTCAACAGTAGGGTTTGATTTTACCGTGACCCGAAGACTTGAACGGGACATCTGATGAAGGGTCTATACGTATATGGTATTCGCGACATAATGGTTCTGGAATGATCCCTTCATTCGATCTCCGTCGGGGTTTACAGTGCGGCCCGCTAGGCTGGCTAAGTGTTGTCCGCACTCATTGGTTCCTCCCAATGCCGGCTAAGACGGACCTATGGAGTCGCACATCAGGAGCGTTGACGGATAAATGTGAATTTATTATCTCTCTATTAATATTAGATATTGAATATCTAAATTATGATTTATTGGATAAATCAAAATTGCGGTCTTATGAATTGAAATTAAGTTACTAGGTAATTAATTTAATTCATAAATTATATTTCTAAGATAAATATATTTGTATTTGATTAATTAATTAGTATAAATACATTGGTGGTTAAATGGAGTGTATTTAATGGATTCATTTGACGAACATCCAGGACACGAGCCGAATGACTCGGCTCGTTTCTAAGAAATTTCCTCCATGGGCCGCCCCCTTGGCATGATGTGATGATTTCATGTGTGTGGGAGCTCACTTGAGTTGACATTCCCACATTATTACACAGGAATTATGAAAGAAATAATGATTCCTTTATATATATAATTCATCACTTTTACAACACACACATTACATAATACAACTCAAGTGTGTGCAAGTGTGTGTGTAAGGAAGCTCTCGGCCGAAGCCTTCATCAAGGGAGAGAGAAATTTTTCTTTCAACATTTCATCTTAGAGGTGATACAAAAGTTAAGAAAAATTAGAGATATAAATTCCTACGGTAACTTCCTAGCCATGTTCTTGGAGAACGGAGTTACGTCGAATTTTTCCGGGCAACTTCCAACGCGTGTAAAGTAGGCATCGTATTTTCGGTGTTTGGGACGAAGAATTTTTCGTGCTCGAGCTCGGCTTCGTGATCATCATCTTACGAAGATTTTTTCAAAGGCTTCAAGGGTATGATCCTTTTATCTTCGTATTTATTTTTCATATATACGTTACTTGATCGATCCAGTTTGGGATTCGTTTTTATTTTTCCATGGCGTATTTTGTTTTATTTTCGGAATCCCAATAGTGGTATCAGAGCGAGGTCAATGATACCGTATATATGATTATTTGTGCATTTTGAATGCTTTTGGATGATGTTTATGATTTAGAATCATTTTTGGTATAATCGTAGATTTTTAAATTGTTTGTTGTCGCTCCATTTAATCGTAGAAGCATTTAGAACCATTTATTTTATTTCCTCCTTATCGCTCCATTTATTTTATTTTATTATAATCACACCATTCTTCCTTTCAATTTATTTTGATACCAACAATATTCCCAATCGCCTCCACGCACATTTTCATTCTTTTGCCAATTTGTTCTAATAAGCTCAAGTATAGGGACAAAAGTTTATAACAGAACGGAAAGCTCATAGTGTCGCTAACAAAAAATATAGGCTTTAGGCTCAATTGGGATAACTAGGGAATTAACAATTGTCGGGTTGGCCAAAAGGTTTGAAGGGCTAAAGAAAAATCACCTAAAATCACTTTCACTTATTTGCACACACTTGTGGTTTTGAATAAGATACCAAGGCAAGTTCTAGAGTCTTAATAATGCACGAAGGCTTAAAATTGCAGTTTTAATAATGCACGAAGGCTCAAAAGCTCACAAGTTAGATTTGTTCATATTTTCAAGATATTAAACTATTTATTTAATTTCACACCCTTTTGATTATTCTACAATTTCTCCTCATCAGATTATCCTCGATTTACATATCCAAATAACAATATATATCCCAAGGCATTCAAGACAAGAGTTCATTCTTTTGAGTTTCACCCAAGTACATGATACTCCAAAACACACCAAGTTCAAAAAAACAAAAAAAAAATCACACCAAAATTCAAAAAATAAAAACAAATAAACAATAAGAACAAACAAACAAAGAGAAACAACAATCAAAACAAGATATTCAAAAAAAAAAAAAACAATATAAGTATTTCTTGACCCAATATCTCCCCCCAAAACTTGAATTAAAGAGTATACATACGAAGGGGGTATAGTATTTAAACAATAAAAAACTTTAGGTCAAGAAGTACTTACTACTGGTCCTACTGATTGGGCGGAGGGAAATGGCCTTGCTGGACATGCCATTCGTGCATTTGTCGTAATAAAGTCATCATCTCATCCTGTTTCTGTCGGGTCTCCTCTCGGAAAGCCTAAAATTCCTCTCTAAGTGTTGAACGAGATGGGGCATGTCTTGATTCGGCCTGTCTCGATGACTCGGGCCGATCCCTCTCACTTTCCTCTTCCTCTTCCTCGTTGTCTGGCCCTCTCTCATAGGCATCCTCTTCCTCCATTGTCTCCGCTCTGTCTTCTTCTTGCATTCTCTCGGCTCTGTCCTCATTTTCTGTATGCCGAGGTCGAACATTACGAGCAAGGTGGCTATCACCAGGGTGACCAAGCCAGCTACTATCCGGGCTAATTTGTGTGCGTCCGTGGCAATTTGTAAGTTTCCTAAATCCCAAATACTATCAATCGTCGTCAGAGGTGTATTCGGGAGGAGGAAATGATCACTATCATTTTGGTGGAATATTGTACGTGAGTCGTAGTCCAGGATGTTCATCAATTTCATCACTGATAAGGATAGACGCATATTTCCTGGAAGGGGAGTTCGGTGGTCCAGTGATATCTCATAATGAAGCGCGATAGGGGTAATCAAACCCCCTATACAAATCTCCCATATTGGTTTCGTAGCGACATCCTCAAAATGATCCATTAGTATAGCCTCGGTCGCTGGATCTATCCCATCGAGCATGTGAGTTAGAACGTATAACTCTCGCCGGGTGATCGGCCCTATTTCTTTTCGCCCAAAAATAGTGCTCGCAATCACTTTGTGAAGATATCGGAGTATTGAATTGCGAATAGAGGATCCTTTGGCCGAGTTTGAAATATAAGGACGTGCCTCGCTTCCCGGATACTCCACCATTGCTTGCCAGTAGGTTTCACACTCGAACCTATTTATTCGGTATTCTCCGTACCTTCATGTGTCATATATCCTCTAATTCTCTTGGAGATAGCTTCTCGTTATCATTGTTCAGGCGGAATTCTAAAGCGATTGGCTAGGCATCTATAGGTGGGCCAATGTTGTGTCATCATCCACTCCCACCTTATCATTTCTAGCAGCTTCATCACGTCGTCTTTGATACACATGGCTGTCATGCACTCATCGTCGGGCCATCTAGTTGGAAGCATTTTTTTCTGCCCCAACATCTCCCACCGTGCTTGTCGGCTCTCCGGAAGTTCAATTCCGTACGTTTTCGGTGTCTCAACAGCCCCTTGGGCCGGCATTCTTGCCGGTTGCTCTATTTCAGTCTTCTGTCTCCCTCGTCATTTTTGAGAAGTACCACGTCCTTGTTGGGCATTACCGCATCCTCGACCTCTGGCCATTTTCTGCAAGAATTTATCAATTATCATTTGTTTCAAAAAAAAACATCATGGGTCAATAATTTTCAACGATATTGTCTCCCCCAAACTTATAACCAAATACACATTTACCCCAAAATATCCATTTTTTTCATCCAAAATACCCACATGTAAAATTCAAAACACCAGTCTTTTTGAAGTCATTGTCTTCATCATATATAACATCCCTTTAAGAACAAGAATTTCCAACATGTAATTCAATCTCCCAACATATAATTCCAACATGTAATTCAATCACCCAACACATCAATCTTCATGAATAATCCCAAAATTTTTTTGGCTCAGGGACCCTAAATTAATAAAGAATCCATAATTCACACAATCTTAGTATACTTAAGAATGAAACCATCCAAAATCGTAAAACATACCTTGAATTCGTAGTAAAATGACGAAGAAAAGTGAAAAAAATTCGCGACCAAAAGCTTGATGATTACGTTCGATTTCTAATGCCTTGAAGCTCTTAGATTGTGGAATAATGATAGGAATCTTGTTTCTATGCTTGATTTAGCACAATTTTTCTTTAATTTTGATAATATGTAGGGAAATGGTTGTTAGGGTTTTTCGGATTGGGGAAGAAGAAGGAAAAAAAATTTGGGGGAAGAGGATGAATAGAGACACGGCTGAGTTCTGTTTATATACCCCCGACAGCCATGGCCGTGTCAAATGACACGGCCCGTGTCATACATGCTCAGTTTTTTTCAAAAATGCGTGCCCACCTGACCCGATTGTGTCATACATGCCTAGAAAGTGGAAACCAACTGTCAGCCTGACCCGACCGTGTCAAATGACACGGCCCGTGCTGCACAGCTTGGAAAGTGAAAAAATACTGCCTTCCTAACCCGACCGTGTCATATGACATGGCCCGTGTCGTACAAGCCTGTAAAGTGCGTTTTTGGTCTCCGGGTCTTTTTTCTGCGAATTGGACACCTACAGTTGAACTGGTCAGTTCCTCATCAAGTAAAAATAAAAATAAAGTGCGAATAAGAACAAAACTTAGAATAACTATTGGGTTGCCTCCCAATTAGCGCTAAGTTAAACGTCTTCAGCCGGACGCCTGCAACAGGAAGTTCTATGGCTCGATTAAAGTTGTCACGGACATGGTTTCCATTTGATTTGGATGATAGTAGTGTTTGACTCGTTGTCCGTTAACTTTAAATAGCTCACCATCTCTGCTCATTAGCTCGACCACTCCGGGTGGAAGTACTTTCTTGATCACGAATGGCCCTGACCATCTTGATTTTAATTTTCCGGGAAACAATTTTAATCATGAATTATAAACAAGTACTTGTTGTCCCGGCACAAATTCACATTTTACGATCATCTTGTCGTGCCATCTTTTAAATCTCTCTTTGTAGATTCGAGAGATTTCATAGCATTCATCCCGGAATTCCTCCAACTCGTTCAGCTCTAACAATCTTTTCTTTCCAGCGGTCTCAAAATCCAGATTTATTCTTTTTACCGCCCACATCGCCCTATGCTCCAACTCTAGAGGTAGATGACATGATTTCCCGAATATGAGTTGGTAGGGAGTTGTACCCAAAGGTGTTTTATATGCCGTGCGATAAGCCCAAAGTGCATCGTCAAGCTTGGACGACCAATCTTTTCTAGATGTATTCACCGTCTTTTCCAGGATTAGTTTAATTTCTTTGTTAGCCGCTTCGGCTTGTCCATTTTCTTTTGGATGATAGGCCAATGATTTATTTGATCGGACCCTATATTTTTGAAGGAGTTTATCCATGATTTTGTTTACAAAGTGTGTTCCCCGATCACTGATTAACGCTCTTGGGGTTCCAAACCGGCAAAAAATGTTCTTCTTTAAAAACTTCATCACCACTTGTGCGTCATTTGTTGGAGTAGAAATTGCCTCGACCCATCGAGATACATATTCGACTGCAAGCAGAATATACTTATTCCCAAATGATGAAGAAAAGGGACCCATGAAGTCAATGCCCCAGACGCCAAAAAGTTCAACTTCAATTACGTTGGTCATGGGCATCTCATGACCCCTTGAAATATTCCCCACTCGTTGGCATCTATCGCATTGTTGAATGAAGAGATAGAAATGTTTGTATAATGTAGGCCAATAAAACCCGCTTTGCAACACCTTTTCAGTAGTCCGTGTTGCTCCGAAGTGTCCTTCGGTTGGTTAAGAATGGCATTGTTGAAGAATTTCCTTCTATTCCTCTTGCGGCACACACACCGCACTATCATGTCGGCACATCTTTTGAAAAATAGTGGATCATCCCACATATAGAACTTGATATCATGGAGGAATCTCTTTTTTTGATAATGATATAAGTCCGAAGGTAGTACGCCTGCAACCAAAAAATTAACAATGTCAGCATACCACGGAAATTTAGCTTATACCATAAAAAGTCGCTCGTCCAGAAATTCTTCTTTAATCCCTCCAATTTCGGGCTCCTCCTAAGTGGTCAGCCACCACATTATCACAACCCTTCCTATCTCGAACTTCCATGTCAAACTCTTGCAAAAGAAGAATCCATCTAATCAAGCGAGGTTTAGAATCTTTTTTTTCGAACAAGTACTTGATAGCTGCGTGGTCCGTATGTACTATCATATTTGTCCCAATTAAGTATGATCGGAACTTATCAAAAGCAAATACCACGGCAAGCATTTCTTTCTCATTTGTTGTGTAATTTTGTTGGGCTCCGTCTAATGTTTTGCTTGCATAGTAAATAGCCCGAAAGAGTTTCTCACGACGTTGTTCCAACATAGCTCCAACCGCATAATCACTTGCATCACACACGATCTCAAAAGGTTGAGACCAATCCGGTACTACAAGGATAGGAGCACTCACTAATGCCTTCTTTAGAGTTTCAAATGCCTGCAAACACTCGTTAGAAAGAATGAAAGCAGTATCTTTTTCTAACAATTTACTCAAAGGTTTAGTGGTTTTTGAAAAATCTTTTATGAACCTCCTATAAAAACGAGTGTGACCTAGAAAACTCCTAATAGCCTTTTCATTCTTCGGAGGGGGAAGTTTCTCAATGGCTATAATCTTCGCTCTATCAACCTCTAATCCTACAGCGGACACTCTATGGCATAGGACAATCCCTTCTTGCACCATAAAGTGGCATTTATCCCAATTTAGTACAAGTTTAGTATCTTCACCGCGCTGCAAAACTAAAGTGAGATTATCAAGAGATGATCAAATGAATTTCCAAACACCGAAAAATCATCGATGAATACTTCCATTATATTTTCGATCAAACCATGGAAGATAGTCATCATGCAATGCTGAAAAGTGGCTGGAGCACTACATAAGCCAAACGGCATCCTACGATAAGCATAAATTCCTTAAGGACATGTAAAAGCCGTTTTTTCTTGATCTTCCGGCGTTATGTAAATTTGATTATATCCTGAATAGCCATAAAGAAAATATAAAAATTCATGCCCCGCCAATCTATCAAGCATTTGATCAATGAAGGGGAGAGGAAAATGGTCTTTGCGAGTAGCCGCATTCAAAGCCCTGTAATCTATACACACTCGCCATCCCGTAACTACCCTCATAGCAATTAATTCATCTTTCTCATCTTTAGTCACGGTCATCCCCCTTTTTTAGAGACAACTTGCGTAAGACTCACCCACTCACTATCTGAAATTGGATAAATCATTCCAGCATCTAATAGTTTGAGCACTTCCTTTTTTACTACCTCTTTCATTATAGGATTAAGTCTTCGTTGATTTTGCACTTTAGGTTTATAATTTTCTTCAAGCAAAATCCTATGCATGGATATTGAAGGGTTGATTCCCTTCACGTCTGTGATAGACCATCCTATAGCAGACTTATGAGCTCTCAAAACACGAAGCAATTTATCTAATTGAGTAGAGGAAAGTGAAGATGATACAATTACCGGATTTGTATTATTACAACCTAGAAATGCATACTTGAGGTGTTCTGGAAGGGCTTTAAGGTCCAGGCTCGGTTGTGATACACCCGACTGAGATGAACCAGATCTTAAATTTTGGACCATGTCAGTTGACACGGTCGAGTCGTCTGTTAGCTTGATTTCAGCAACTACTGCATGCTCCTCTTGTTCCGTTTCTTTTTCAAAATCGTCGAAATTATTAACTTGTGATTCTTCCTGCAGGGAATTTAATTCACAAACATAATCAAACAAGTCATAATCATCAAACTCCAAGGTTGAGTCACTAGAAAAGCATGAGTTCGCAAGAGCAAACTCTAACGGATCTGAATATAATGAGTGTAAAACCTTTTTCTTTCCATATGAATTTATACTATCAATAACATTGCAATATTCAATATCACCATGAAATTTCATAGCTTTAATTATGGAAAGAGAACATGCTCATCGTTAACACGTAATGTAAGTTCTCCCCTTTCAACATCGATAAGAGCCTTTCCCGTTGCTAGAAACGGACGTCCAAGGATAAGTGGTAAATCTTCATCTTCCTCCATGTTGAGAACGACAAAATCCGCTGGAAATATAAATTTGTCGACCTTTACGAGCACGTCTTCAACAATCTCCTTGGGGTGTGTTATGGATCGATCCGCCAATTGTAACATTATCGTCCCCAACTCCTAATTTCCTGAAAATAGATAAAGGCATAAGGTTAATTGAAGCACCTAAATCACACAAAGCCTTATAGAATGAAACTTTTCCAATGGTGCATGGAACAGTAAAGTTTCCAGGGTCCTTCATCTTTTGAGGTAATTTGCATCGGAGAATAGCGCTACATTCTTCGATTAGCTCAATCGTCTCATGCTATTCCATCCTTCTTTTTCCTGACATTACATCCTTCAAGAATTTTGCATAATTAGGCATTTGTTCCAAAGCGTCTGCAAAAGGAATATTGATTTTAATTTTCTTGAAGATGTCTAAAAATTTTGCAAATTAGACATCGAACTTTTTCTTTTTAAAATGTTGAGGAAAAGGGAGAGGAACTTTAAAAGTAGAAGTAGAGTTAGAAGATATTTTAGGCTTCTCAGCCCCCTTAGATGTGTCATGCTTCACTTCTTCCTCTACAATTTTGATTTGATCATTTTTGGCTCCCTCACTCTGTTGGACCATTGGCATCTTTGGCCCTTCATAATTCATTCCGCTTCTTAAGGTGATAGCTTGACATGATTCTTTTGTATTTACTTCGGTATTGCTTGGAAATTGTCCCTGGTAATGTTGACTTCCGACAACTTTAGCCAATTGTCCAATTTGAGTTTCGAGATTTTTCATTTGAACTCCCATGGTGGTGCCTAATTGAGTAACATGGCCTTCGATTTTGTCTAATTTTTCCTCATCTCGATTAAATTGACTTTTTGTTTCCATCATAAAGGTAGCTAGAATATTCTCGAGATTTGACGTTGGCTTTGCTTCTTCAATTATTTCACCATTTGACACTTTGAATCCGACCGGTGGTTGTAAGGCATTCTTTTGATTAGCATAGCTAAAATTTTCATGATTTCTGTTGGAGGGATAGTAGAAAGCCGGTGGTGGATTATTCTGGAAATTGTTGTAATTCCGATTATTAATGTAATGAGCCTCCTAAAATGGGTCGGACGGTAGTGAACTTCCTTGAGGAGTTATTTTTGAATCACCTCCTTTTGTTAGGGCCCCCCAACTGAGTAGTTAACATCGTCATTTGTGCGGTGAGTGCCTTGATAGGGTCCGGATCGGATATCTCAGCTACCCTTCTAACATTTGCTCTTTCCATCGGCCATTAATAACTATTCATAGCCATTTCTTCTATTAATCCATAAGCTTCTTCAGCGCTTCTTGCTAGCAATGCCCCTCCCGCGGAAGCATCAATAAAATTCTTCGTTTCTCCCATAAGACTATTATAGAAGAAACACATTTGTTGGTCTTCTGGGAAACCATGTCGAGGACATCGCCTTAGTAGATCTTTGAAATGTTCCCATGCTTCATATAACGGTTCGGAGTCCAGTTGATGAAATTGAGTAATCTCACATTTTAGCTTCATCGTCTTGTTAGGTGGGAAAATTTGAACAAAATTTTTTCACTCAAATCCTCCCATGTCCTTATACTTCCCGGAGCTAAAGTCCCAAGCTAGTTTCTGGATTTCTCTCTCAAAGAGAATGGAAACAATCGTAAGCGTATTGCATCATCCGAGACCCCATTCATTTTGATAGTATCACATATTTGCATGAAATGTGTGAGGGGCATGTGGATCCTCGACAGTAAATCCTCCAAATTGATTTTGTTGAACCATTAAAATTAAGGCGGGCTTCAACTCGAAATTCAGAGCATTGATTGGAACATTAGTGATTGCTCCAAAGTTTCGGTCAAGCTTTGGTCAGAATCCATCCCGAATTGATTGCACCTTAGTTGTTGGATTTTCAATCCTTTCGCCATCGTTTTCCTGGATTATTGCATTCTCGTTCGTGTTATTCATCCCCGTGTTGTCTCCTGCTCTCTCCATGTCTTAAAAAGACCATTTCTTAGTTTCCATGAGGTAACACTTGTTCTTCGGGCAAATGCTTCTACTTCCGGGATGAAAGTTTCTAAAGGCACTCAAGATGAACGGTTGTTCATGCACTCCCTGAGTAGGATTTAAATGTGCACAACATGAGTTATGTTACAAAAATTAGAAAATGTATAAAGTAAAACTAGAAACACTTATCGTAATATCAAAACTAATAAAAATAAATTAGTCCCCGGCAACAGCGCTAAAAACTTGTTCGCTATATTTTGAAACAATCCGCAATTATACGGTGTAAATGTAGAAAGCGGCTAGCAAGGTCGTATTCCACAGAGGCTAATTATTCCTATTGTGTTGATTACTAGATTATAGTGATCCCAATTTTATCTAGACGATCGATAGAGTAGATGAATAGTTAATAAATAAAATAATGATAATTAATTTAAACAAGTACAAATATCCGAATTAAAGAGAATTGTAAGAGTTTTGAAAGATAGATTCCAGAGCTAGGTCTCCGTTGATCACTAAGTTTAGTCGGGATTGATGTCGAAGGGTTGTAAGTGCGTTTCCAAAAGGATAATCACAACAATATTCTAAAGTCCCTCTCGAGATGCATTAAAATGTAGATTAAACAACCTATAACAACATCTCCATCTATTATAAATTATCTAACTCCAAAATGTTCATAAGATTAAATAACATCATAGGTTATCACCGATTTCTCAATCTCGTAATTAACTATGTCAAATACTCGAAACCTATTAATGTCTTCTTTTTTCGAATTAGCAATTAAGTTTAACATGTAAAAACATTGATCAAGTGTTCTAACATGAATCATAACCAAGTATTTGATAAATAAAACACACTAGATATATATAATCATCAATCCTTCAAACCATCATGAATCAACGTACTCCCATGCCCGGAATCTAACAAGTTTAACCGGACATGGTAATGAAAGAAAGATCAATAATCATCATGTTCATCATGTTCAAGCTAAATAAATAACAAAAATGAGTAAAAGATAGGAAGAAGATAAAACACGGATGGTGTCTTGAGTGAACTTGGTTCAAGCCTTCAAGTGTTCTTGATGTGTTCTTCCTTGTGCTTCCTTCAAAATCTCCCTCTTTTGGTAAGTTTTCCCTCTTTTCTCTCTCCAACTCCCCAAATCTCAGAATATCTCTTTCAAGTCCAGTCTAAGGCCTTTTTATTAAGACAAAAAGCCAAAATTCTTATTCAAATCTTGTAAAAATGTCAATAAAGTGATTTTGCACTGAAAAGCGACATGGCTCGTGTCAAATGACACGGCCCATGTCAAAGTGTTCTAGATTTTGCAAATGGCTTCTAGACAAGCAACTCGACCGTGTTTAATGACACGGTTGAGTCGAGTGATACGGCTCGTGTCAAATGACACGGCCGAGTCCGTGACGATTTGATTCGACTCCATTTATCATTGTTTTTCGGCTCGATCTTTCGTTTCTGCATTGCTTGATATGTATTGGGGATTGAGACTTCGTTCTTGCTTGATAATGTCCTTAAGACACCTATAAAATCAATAAAACGTATCCCAGCGTGATCGAGTCCAACAAACACAATATGAGCACAAACGACACAATTCTACACATTTTTCGATCTTAAAATCCGAAAAAACCTTATTAAAATATGTGTAAAAATGAGTGTTACCACCTTTAGAACGAATCATGTGAATTACTCCAGAAACAGCTTTTAAGGAAATATTTGGAGACTTCGGGGGTCTCAATGTAAAATCGTGAAATATAGATATTTCTCCTTTTTAAAAGGGTTTTTCAAAAATCATATAAATGATTCAATTCTCAACCAAATCTCAACGACAAAACCATGTTCACAAATACATCCGGGATCCGAGATCCAAGCATTCACAATTCAGAGTTATCAAATCAAACACTCAAATCGCCTCCGTGGCCTCGATGGGACCCACCCAGATTGGCTATCGCAAACAAGTTCAAACACACCCATAAGTTATCTTGACATCCCACTCGCAAGTGACGATTCTCGGAGCCCCATCCAGACCTACCCGATTAGATTACATTATGATCATATCATAATAATTCGCCGTACTCGCAAACACGCGATCCCAGAGGCCTCACAGGTCCCTACCCGGGTAATATCACACACACCCATAAGTTATCTTGACATCGCAATCGCAAGTGACGATTCTCGGTGTCTCCTCCAGACCAACCCGATTAGATAACCTTATGGTCATATCCTAACTATTAGTCATACTCGCAAGCACACACTCCCAGAGGCTTCAAGGGTCTCAATGTAAAATCATGAATTATAAATATTTCTCCTTTTTAAAAGGGTTTTTCAAAAATCGTATAAATGATTCAATTCTCAATCGAATATCAACGAAAAAACCATGTTCACAAATACATCCAGGATCCGAGACCCAAGCATTCACAATTCAGAGTTATCAAATCAACCACTCAAATTGCCTCCGTAGCCTCGATAGGACCCACCCAGATTGGCTATTGCAAACAATCTCAAACAAACCTATAAGTTATCTTGACATCGCACTCGCAAGTGACGATTCTTGGAGCCCCCTCCAGACCTACCCGATTAGATAACATTATGATCATATCATAACAATTGGCCGTACTCGCAAGCACGCGATCCCATAGGCCTCACAGGTCCCTACCCGGGAAATATCACACACACACCCATAAGTTATCTTGACATCGCACTCGCAAGTGATGATTCTCGGTGCCCCATCCAGACTAACCCGATTAGATAACCTTATAGTCATATCCTAAAAATTAGTCGTACTCGCAAGCACACACTCCCAGAGGCCTCACAGGTCCTACCCGGGTAACATCACACTCCACCAATTCCCAACACCAAAGGCGATATTCACAACAAGCACAAACACATAACGTAGCTCTAGAAGCACAACAAAATGCACTGGGGGAAACGTAACAACAAGTCAAGAGTACAATACTCTATACTTCAACCATTATATCAATAATTATTCAACCACGACATCTAAGTCATGAAGTAGAAAAGTTGTTCATATACTTCACAAGAACCAATTTACTTTCATAAATATTTTTATAAAACCACATATTCGATTAAAAGCAATTATGAATAATTGTTCAATCAGTAACATGTCCACGTTAATTTTAAAACAAAACACATTCTCAAAGTATAAAGAATATAGATGAGATACTCGCCTAGAACTCTTTGTATTTAGGATAATTCGACCAGCTTGAAGAAATACGATCCGAAATGTCCGAAAGTTAAACCTATTCAATGATTTTGCGAGCTTGCCATTAGAATTAACGAATTCTAATCGAATTGCTGCTGAAATTCATATTTGAATTCATCAAATATTTTTCGTGAAGGAACGTAAGCCTAAATTGACCTCTAAAGTTCCTGAAAATAAAATTTAAAATTTGACAGCAAGTAGGACTAACTTGACAGTTTTAGAAATTGGATTTAAGACTCATTCTTGAAAAATTTCCTCAAAATCAGAATACAAAGCCGACTAAATAACATCTCAATGAACATTTTTTATGAAGAGACTTAAGGCTAATTCGAAATCTGTGATACTCAAATCTTAGTTTTAAAACAGAACTGAAAAATAGTCCTAACAATATGAAAGTAGTTGTAAAAATCAAATTTGGGGATAATCCTTCAAACCTGCTTAATATCTAATTTTGTATTCCATGAAATAACACATCAATAAACATTTTTACAGAAGGAATCTAACCCTGATTCGAATCATATCTTGCTCGAAAATAGGTTTTACAAATAGTAGACAGAGAATACAAAACTCAAATTGAACTAGCAAGACAAATCGAGCCCGAATATGATAAGAAATTCGAATCAATACACCGGAATATAATCAATCCAACCATTAATGATATTCACAACACAATTCAAGAAGAACAATCGAATCTTGAAGAAATCACCAAAATCGATAGAAAAAATTTCAAGAAAATTACCTTAGATTCGTAGGAAACAAGTTGGAGGATGATATAGATGACGAAAATAGCCCTCTGAATCGATCCATGATGATATATGAAGTTGAAGATCCATCTTGGATTGCCCGAGCACAAAGAACGCCGAAGGAGAATTGAAAGAAAATGAAAAGCGGCTAAGAAGAATCAGCCATGGGTCTCTTTAATAGGAATAAAGGCCAAATACTTTGAAATATTATAAAACGACCCAACAACCGAAAAATCATCATTAGCGACCCTATGTCAAAACGTTCGGTCCTAGCGCGATTCTAAACATCAAACAAACTCGTAAAAATGATGAATTTAAAACATCAAGCACAAATCACGAGAATTGAACATGAAAGCGACGAAGATAAAGATCTCAAAATAATTCTAATAAAACCTCTTTGGAAACTCGTCCGACGAGAAAAAGTACAAAACGAAATATTCTCAAAATGTCATAACGCTCGCAAGCGAGTTCTCAAAATCAGAAAAAATGCTAAAAACAAAAAAAAATTCCAAAAATTAAAATCACGATTATTACATTCTATCCCTCTAAAAAGAATTCCTCCCGAAACATAGAAAGAAAGGGTGAAGTCACAGACAACAAAACATGGGCGATAAAATTTCAGCGATCCCGATGAATCGATCCTGATACCGTTGTTGAAGCACGATTATGGGAAATTTCATGGAATAGTTCACAATACTGAACTCTGTGGCCCTCGAGTCCACAGCTATAACAAGTAATCGGTTCCGAAGGACAATTTGCTTGCACATGACCCACAACATTGCAATTGAAACACCTCCCAGTCTGACTAGGAGTCAAAGAAGACAACTTGGAACTCTTGGTTCCACAGAACGAAGAAAAGGAAGGTTTTGCCAAAGGACTACATGAAACTCGATGAAAAGAAGTTCTGACTCTCACACTGCCGAAAAAACTCCAGACGTCTTCTGACTTTTCATCTCACGCGAAGGCCCAATAGATAACAATGCCATCTCATACGCCATGGCTCGATTCTGATACTCTCTCAGAGTAGCACAAGTGAAACCCAACATGTACTGTTGAATCTCTGGTCTCATCCGCATATTAAAATGATGGATTTTGTCCTCCTCGGTCCTCACCTGCCTCTTCACGTAAGTAAGATATCGACTATATTCGACGATAGCCTGTGACATGGGTATATCCTGCACCTCGGCTAGATAAAAATCTCGGATCCTCTGCTCTCGAATCGGCTCCGGATAGAACTCTGCTTCCATCAACTTCTTAAAATCTTCCCAACTAACAACGTGATCCTGAGGCTTAACGGCCTCTCACCAATTAGAAGCGTCCCTATCGAGAAGGAACTGAGCGATAGGAATCCTCCATTCCTCTGGACAACCAACCGCCTCAAAAATCTTCTCCAATTGGAAAAGCCAACTATCCCAGCCCAAAGTATTGTAATATCCGGATAAATTGTTGAGTATTTTTTTCTGTATTTGAACCTTGTATTATTCGAATTTGTGATATCGATAATCGAAGTATGATCTTTTCCATATTCGTATCTACATGCATGATAATATCAACTTGTGAATTTTGACATGCAACTACGCCATAACGTACGTTATGTACTACGGATAACGTACGCTATGAATGAAGCATAGCGTACGTAAGACAGCCAATAATTGATCAAGGTGGCTAGCACATGGGCCAGTTGGTGTTGGGCCCGGATAAGATTCCCGCGGCATGAAGCTCGATAGTTTTGGGTCAATGGGGATTAACGTACGCTAAGTGATGTATATAGCGTACGCTAAGTATAGTTAATTACGTACGTAACTGTGTTGATGTAGCATACGTAAGAGCGAACAGGAACGAGGTAGTAAGCTATCATTAGACGATAACGTACGCTAAGGATATCCGATAGTGTACGGTAAGTGGATAACGTACGTTAAGTACTAAAGCTAACATACTGAAAGCTTAGGACGGTATAAATGGGACAGCACCCCATTTAATTTCACCTCATTTCCTTTCACTTCTCCTTCATTTCCTTAAAGTCCATAGAGTTCCCCTTGATACTTAAACACTTGTTTAACATCCCTACTAATTCATTGAAGTTAAGAAGCACCTTGAATTGGTACTCAAGCATCCGGAGCTGGATTCTACTAATTGCCTTGACGTTTTCTTCAGATTAAGGTATGTTAATGCTATCTCCAACCTTGAATTGGTGTTCTTAAGAATATTATGAGCATGCTACCGAGATTATTAGGTTCCATGGATGACTTATTTGATAGAATACCAAGTTTACCATTGTTAAGAGCATTATAGTTCGAGCCTCGTTATGTTGAACAAATAAGGCAAGTTTTCTACGATTGTAAATCTGCATTTGATGGAGTTTTCGTTATAATCAAGACTTGTTATTATTATCACCTTGGTTAGATGAACTTAGGAGGATGAACATTGAAGGTTTTGTCATATCTTGTAAAAGTGGATTGATTAGCTAATCTTCATGATGAAAGTTTGAATTAAGTGATGATATTGGCAACAATTGTATCAACCATAGATTAGCCGAACTGCACATAAGAACTTATAATCGAGATTGGAGTATGGCATTGTGATGACATGTTAGTCCTTAAATTCGAAGACGTCGAACACCTTAGGTTCAGTCTATTCGCATGAGAAATGTGTTTGTGAGTATAACATACGTTAAGCTTGATGCATTACATACGTTCTATCATCAGGTGAGACAGTCGTCTGATCAGAGAACTGTCAATTACATACTTAGCATACGTTAGGTGTTGGAGATTACGTACGCTAAGGTACAGAGTTAACGTACGTTACGTTGGGTATGTAACGAACATTATGAAGAGACATTATTCGTAGAGTTGACAATCTTCGGCCATAGTTAGGATGTTATATGTTCGTACGTTAGTTATATGACGTAAGATAAACCCTTTATCATTTCTTTTGTTTAAGGTTCGAGCTTTGCAACGTGCTTGATCGAAGAGGCAACCTTCGAGTGTATTGATATCTGTCGAAGTATTATCCTTGTCGTCAATTTGAGGCAAGTACTTTAATTGTGTTTTACGTATTTATGTTATACATATTGTCGTGCATATGTGTCGTTGTTGTATGTCCACCTCGTGTTGGTCTGACGGGATCATCTTGGGATCTATGCTAGCGTGCGCTGGATCATCAGACAGGTTTTTCCACCTCGTGTTGGTCCGACGGGATCATCTTGGGATCTATGCAGTGAACGCTCGATCATTGGAATTACCATGTGTATGTTGTGATGTCATGTTGTGATTATCATTTGTGTATGATATTTGTAAGTCTTCTCGTAGCAAGAGGCTCGTTGTTATTGTCATTTGTTTTATTACCATTATTCTTCGTGAGATGTTGAATAACCTGTTATGGTATAATTATCGTACTTGTACTAGCATCGTTGTGCTAACCCCTTTGGGGGTGAACATTTGTTTATGTTCAAGATTCAAGAGGGCAAGGAAACAACCACTAGAGCTGCATGACGATGGAGGTGCAGAGTGATGTTCCAGCTGGAATGATTTGTCGAGTTTCAGTTTTGTTTTTAATAAGTACTCGAGTACGCATGTTGTCTTGTTGTATTTGATAATCACGTTCAGTTGAGAATTGTATTTCCTACTTTTGGAACTGGTGATGTAATAAATAACTTTCTTTTTGTTGCCCTTCTTTAATTATGTTGTTGTTGTATTCTCAGCCTTGTAAATTCTTACGTAAAGGTTTTACGGCGCTGTAATATTTCTGAATATATCGTGGGTGTTACAGAATATGGTATCAGAGCTAAGATTATGGATATCTTGTCCGTTAGGTTAAAATAGGGGTCGTATATGTATTTTGAAGTAACCGGCCGTGCATAACATCACTGTACTGCCTACGTCTTCATGCGAGCGGTGGTTGAAAGTTCCTAAACTCTATCTTGTCCTTTACATGTTATACCTCTTTATACTTGAACTTTAGAACAATATTGTTCCCTATTTATTGAGTATTTATGCTTACAGTATGTTGAGGGGAGGACGTGGACTTGGTCACGGTCGTGGACGCGGGCGTAGGAATGCTGAGAGAGAAGCTTCACCTTCAAATCAGGCTAGCTACAACTCAGGTGAGACACAAGAATCTACGAACAACGAACAAGAACAGACAGCGGAGACCAATGTTGAACTTGCTGTTCCCGGCATCCTTTGTCAGGTGGTCAACCAGATGACTCAGTTTGCTCAGGTTGTGGACAGGATGCAAGTAGCAGTAGGATTGCAACCAGGAGCAAGACAGCAAGGCATCCCAGACTTAGGAAATCGAGGAGACCGATGGCTACAGGAGGTGGCAAAGAGGCAATCGCCAAAATTCGACGGTTTTTCTGAGACACCGACATGGGATCACTGGTTGAAGGAGATGGAGAAAATATTCGCCGGGATTAACTGCCCAAACGACCGGAGAGCCTCTATTACCCAATAATTTCTGACAGGGGAAGCGTCCGAGTTGTGGGAAGCCATCCGACCTATAGATCATGATGCCGACTGGGGAGAATTTAAATTGATGATGAAAGCACAGTATTGCCCTCGTCCAGTGAGGGAAGCTAAAGTTCGAGAATTTTTCTCCACGCAGCCTTTGGATGTGCCAGTATCTCAGGCGATTAAGACGTTTAATCAGCTGCTGGCGTTTGTTCGACACCTGGTCAGAACCGATGCAGAAATGATGATCCACTTCGATATGAGAACGAAACCGGAGATACGGAGGTACATGTCAGGTTCCGAATGCACCACTCTCCATCAGTATCAGGACAAAGCGTTGGCATATGAAATAAAGGAAGCAGCCATGGAAAAGTCCTCAGAGTCCAAGAAACAGAAAGTCTCTGGTAATTTCACGGAGCACGAGAGCAGTGGGACCCGCAAGGACCAGTCATCCTTTCATTCATTCAAGAGACCCCCGCATTCATCCAAGGGTGGGAAGAACTCCAGAGCAGTATCAGCCACGACAGATACAACCAGGAAGTGTTTTAACTGTGGTTGGATAGGACACTATCGACGTGATTACTCACTTCCTGCCATGACGTGTTATGATTGTGGTTGAGAGGGACATCGTGCGGTGTTCTGTGAGGAGTCTGCTAGATCTTTTGGAACTCGTGCATCACATTTAGTTCAGAGAGAGGTGAGTGTTCCACAGACGCAGCAGAGTGTCCAACCACCCCAGAGTTTTGGTCGGGGACGGGGTAGAGGACAGTTTGACCAAAAGGGGACATCGAGTGCCGGATCCGTTCCGCCATGCCTGTATGAGATAAGGAGGGCAGACGATCAGGATGATGCTGTCGCATCAGGTACCGTTCATATTCTTTCACAACCAGTTAGCATTTTGTTCAATACATTGTCTTGTGTTAATCGTTTGAACATTTCTGGTTTTCATAATTGTGAGCCTTATGTTGTGGGTTTACCGAGTGGGCAGTTAATTGTGGGAAACTTAGAAACTAGAGATTTTCCTGTATCGATTGGAAGTAGAAAATGGCCCTCAAATCTAACTGTGATAGAAATGTAAGGAGACGACCTGATTCTCGGAGATGATTGGCTTAACCAATATGGAGCTATTGTAAACTACCGGAAGAGGAATATCCCGATGATAGCTGAAGATGGTTCCGAAATATTATTCGAGGGATGGAGACCAGGAAGCTCAGGAAAGATGATCAAAGCAATGAAAGCTGTCAAACTGCTAAAACAGGGCAGTACTGGATACTGGTGTTAAGCAATGAATAAAGAAGATGGAAAAGTATAGCTTTCATCAATTCCTGTTGCGAACAAATTCCCGGATGTGTTCCCTGACGAATTTCCTGGACTACGTCCACGACGAGATGTAGAATTCACCATCGAACTAGAACCACGAGCTACACCGATTTCTAAGGCGCCATAGCGTATGGCACCTACTGAGATGTACGAATTGAAGAAGCAACTGGAAGAGTTACTGGACAAAGTCTATATTCAGCCAAGCGTTTGCCCGGGGGTGTACCAGTTCTTTTTGTCCGGAAGAAAGATGGATTGCTTCGATTGTGTATTGACTATCGAGAGCTGAATAAGATGACAATCAAGAACAAGTATCTATTGCCACGGATTGATGATTTGTTTGACCAGTTACAAGGAGCAACAGTATTTTCTAAGATCGATCTGAGATCTGGATATCATCAGTTGAAGATTAAGGAATCCGATGTTCCGAAGTCAGCATTCAAAACTCGCTACGGACACTATGAGTTTGTAGTGATGCCGTTTGGTATCA
Organism: Orobanche coerulescens; assembly: GCA_033398695.1. Classification (NCBI taxonomy): domain Eukaryota; kingdom Viridiplantae; phylum Streptophyta; class Magnoliopsida; order Lamiales; family Orobanchaceae; genus Orobanche; species Orobanche coerulescens. Next base: position 109,922,755 of record CM065806.1, read on the forward strand.
CTAATGCACCTGCCGTGTTCATGCAGTTGATGAATCAAGTGTTCATAGAGTATTTGGACAAATTCGTAGTTCTGTTTATTGATGACATTCTAGTTTATTCCAAGAGCCCGGAAGAGCATACGCAGCACTTACGGATCGTTTTGGACCTCTTGAGAAGCGAGCAATTTTATGCCAAACTTTCTAAGTATGAATTATGGCTAAAGCAAGTGATGTTCCTCGGTCACGTGGTATCAGTGGAAGGAGTCCGAGTAGACCCCCAGAAAGTTGAAGCAATTTTGGATTAGAAACCTCCTAAGAACGTGAAGGAAGTTAGAAGTTTCCTAGGACTTGCTGGGTACTATCGTCAGTTTGTGGAAGGGTTTTCCAAAATTACCCGCTCACTTACTCGATTACTGCACAAGACCCAAAAGTTTGAGTGGAATGAGATGTGCCAGGCCAGTTTTGATGAATTGAAGAAGAAGTTGACGACGACACCGATTTTAGTACTACCACATGGAACTGGAGGATTCATAGTTTACAGTGACGCTTCAAACCAAGGTCTAGGGTGTGTATTGATGCAGAATGAGAAGGTGATCGCCTACGCGTCACGATAGTTAAAGCCCTATGAAGTAAATTATCCAACGGACGATTTGGAGTTGGCAGTTGTGGTTTTCACCTTGAAAAATTGGAAACATTATTTGTACGGGTCTCACTGTCAGATCTTCACGGATCATAAGAGTCTCAAATACATCTTCAGTCAGAAAGAATTAAACATGCAGCAGAGGAGATGTCTGGAATTGATTAAAGACTATGACTTGGAGATTCTTTATCATCCAGGCAAAGCAAATGTAGTGGCTGATGCACTGAGCCGCAAACCAATTTCTATTCGAATACTGGAGACTCTCACCTCCCAGTCCAGCATTCAACGAGAATTGATTCGCGAAGGAATTGAAGTATGGTTGCAAAGAGTCCAAGGACAACTGTGTGTTATGGAATTAACTCCATCGTTAATCGAAAAATCAAATCTAAGCAATTAGATGATCCTTTGATGATTCGGTTACATGATGAAGTGAGCAAGGGAAAGGCCCCACGATTCGTAATTATTGATGATGGAGTTTTGAGATGCCAGATCCGACTTTGTGTTCTCGATGTCTATGTTTTGAAGCAGACAATTATGAAGGAATCTCACAACACGCCCTATTCTATCCACCCGGGCACCAGTAAGATGTATAAGGATCCGAAGCAAAATTCCTGGTGGGGCAACATGAAGAAAGATGTAGTGGGTTATGTCTCTAAATGTTTAATTTGTCAGCAGGTTAAGATCGAACATCAATAACCCGTCGGAATGCTGAAGGCACTCCCGATTCCTGAATAGAAGTGGGAAGATGTGTCGATGGACTTTATCACTAGTATGTCGAAGACCAGAACAGGGATGAACATGATTTGGGTGATAATTGACCGTCTAACCAAATCGGCACATTTTCTGGGAATTAAAGACACTTGGGGACCAGAGAAGTTGGCACGAGTGTTTATTCCAGAGATAGTCCGATTGCATGGTATGCCGATGACCATTATTTCTGACCGAGACGGTCGCTTCGTGTCACATTTTTGGAAAGCAGTTCATAAAGCCTTAGGAACCGAGCTGAACTTTAACACAGCTTATCATCCGCAGACAGACGGACAGTCCGAGAGGACTACTCAAACAGTGGAAGACATGCTGAAATCTTGTGCCTTAGATTGGTCAACTGAGTGGGAAGTTCATCTACCATTGATTGAATTCACTTACAACAATAGTTGGCATGCTTCCATTAAGATGGCACCTTTTGAAGCATTATACGGGAGGAGATGCAGATCGCCCCTGTGTTGGGACGATTCATCACAGTTGATCGAGAAGGAACTGGAGTTGATCATACAGACATAAGAGAAGATAGCTTTGATTCATGAAAGACTATTGACCGCCCAGAGTCGGCAGAAATCTTATGCAGACGTACACTATCGCCCGTTAAAATTTGGTATTGGAGATCACGTGCTTTTAAAGGTTTCTCCTACTCGGGGAATTTTTCGTTTTGGGAAGAAGGGAAAGCTGAGCCCGAGATATATCGGACCGTTCGAGATTCTTGAAAGTGTTGGAGAGTTGGCGTACAGGTTGGCCTTACCGCCATCGCTGAGTCATGTTCATAATGTGTTCCACATATCTCAGTTACGGAAGTACATATCAGATACCTGTCACGTCATTGATTTCGATGATATTGAAGTCGCTGAGGATGGCACGTTTGAAGAGAAACCGATCAAGATACTCGAAAGTCGAGCCAAACAATTGAGAAATAAACCGATCATTTTGGTTAAGGTTCAATAGTCGCGCCATGGAATTGAATAAGCCACTTGGGAGACGGAAGATAGTATGAAGTCTAGATACCCAGAATTATTTTCGTCTTGAGTTTCGGGATGAAACTCCTTTTTAGAAGGAGAGTATGTAATATCCGGATAAATTGTTGAGTATTTTCGTCTGTATTTGAACTTTATATTATTCGAATTTGTGATATTGATAATCAAAGTATGATCTTTTCCATATTCATATCCACATGCATGATAATATCAACTTGTGAGTTTTCACATGCAACTACGCCATAACGTACGCTAGCTAGTAAGCGTAATGTATGTTATGTACTACGGATAGCATACGCTATGAATGAAGCATAGCGTACGTAAGACTGCCAATAATTGATCAAGGCGGCTAGCACATGGTCCAGTTGGTGATGGGCCCGGATAAGATTCCTGCAGCATGAACCTGGACAGTTTTGGGTCAACGAGGATTAACGTACGCTAAGTGATGTATATAACGTATGCTAAGTATAGTCGATTACGTACGTAACTGTGTTGATGTAGCGTACATAAGAGAGAACAGGAATGAGTCAGTAAGCGATCATTGGATGATAATGTACGCTAAGGATATCAGATAGCGTACGCTAAGTGGATAACGTACGTTAAGCACTAAGGCTAACGTACGTAAAGTTTTGGACAGTATAAATGGGACAGCACCCCATTTCATTTCACCTCATTTCCTTTCACTTCTCCTTCATTTCCTGAAAGTACAGAGAGTTCCCCTTGATACTTAAACACTTGTTTAACATACCTACTTAGTCATTGAAGTTTATAAGCACCTTGGATTGGTACTCAAGCATCCGGAGTTAGATTCTACTGATTGCCTTGACGTTTTTTTTTCATATTAAGGTATGTTAATGCTATCTCCAACCTTGAATTGGTGTTCTTAAGAATATTATGAGCATGCTACCGAGATTATTAGGTACCATGGATGACTTATTTGATCGAATACCATGTTTAAGAAAGTTGGAATAATTATGCTTAAGATTACCATTGTTAAGAGCATTATAGTTCGAGCCTCATTATATTGAACAAATAAGGGAAGTTTTCTGAGGTTGTAAATCTGCATTCGATGGAGTTTTCGTTATGATCAAGACATGTTATTATTATCACCTTGGTTAGATGAACTTAGGAGGATGAACATTGAAGGTTTTGTCATATCTTGTAAAGGTGGATTGATTAGCTAATCTTCATGATGAAAGTTTGAATTAAGTGATGATATTGGCAACAATTGTTGGGTACCAAATCGGATATTTGCGCCGTTTTATGCGGAAGCGAAAATAAATTGCGGAAAATAAAGAACACAAGGATTTATAGAGGTTCGTCTATTAACGAAGCCTACGTCCTCTCTCGATGTATCTTTTTCCTTAGGCTTAAGATCAAAACCTCTACGCCTCTCTTCTATCGGTCGAGGGATTACCGTTACAAGCTCGTCTTCTATCGGTCCGAGTAAAACCGTTTTTCCTTTTCTATTGGATAAGGAATCAACCACTCTAGCTTTCTATTGGTACTAGATAAACCTCACTAAGATAGCGATTGTGATTCTAACAATGCCGGATCCTTGATCCTAATAACACCGAATCAAATCGTATCTATTCTTTTTATCGCTCGTGTATGATCTTGTGTATAACACTCAATCACTCTTAATTAAGCTCAAGAACAACAACTATAATGTTTACAATGATATAACACGTATGTATGCTTTGCTCAATGTTGTTGTATGGAATAATACCAACTCCTTGGTATTTATAGCCTTCTTCCTCCTTACTAGCCGTTGCTGCCAGTTGACTAGCTAGCGTGCGCTAGCCTTCCTTCTTAGCGTGCGCTATCGCACATTTTTGCACTAGCGAACGTAAAGGCTTTCGTGTAGCGTGCGTTAATCACTTTATATTTGATCCGGTAGCTCGCCGCCTTAACGATTAGCGTGCGCTACCACTTCCTTTGTAGCGTGCGCTAATCGATATATCCGTTGCATGGATTGTCAAAGTGACCGTTTGATATCGACTTTGACTTGCTTTTCCCAACGTTCGGATTGACGATTCAAACATCTTAGCGTCGCAAATCATCCTTTGTAGCGTGCGCTAATAATAGAGGGTAGCGTGCGCTAATAATAGAGTGTAGCGTGCGCTATCCATCTGCGACTTCACTGCGGCTTACTTCGATACTAGGTGGAATGCGGTGACTCCTCGTTAGCGTGCGCTAACATATGTCCCTTAGCGTGCGCTAATGCGATCCAGTTGCAATTTTTGCGTCTTAAATGCCTTCGCCGTTTTGCTTCGCCTCGATGTTGTTTTGTAGTTTAGCAACTTTAATCATCAAAACACAAATTAAATAATGTGTGGAATAAATATTCCAACAATCTCCCCCTTTTTGATGATTACAAAACAACTCTTGAATTGGATAATCTGTAAAAAAATAATATATATTTCTACGAATCAAAGTTTTCGGCTTTGATCGTTTCGTTAGTTTCTCCAATCCTTTTCTTTTTCTTCTTTTTCGACTTCTTCATTTTTCAACTCCGTCGTTTCTCGTTTTTCAAATTTTTTTTTTTTTTTTGATTTTTCTCATTTTTATCTCCTCTGCATCTCCTTCTCATTTTTACCATTTTTATCTCAATTCATATCTTTCTCCCCCTTTTTGTTTTCATCAAAAAGTAAAAAAATATAAAGGATACCAAATGAAATATGCATGATACCTATTTATGCATTAATAAGGGTATAAACTCCCCCTGAAAATATTATTTCCTTCTCCCCCTTTGTAAAATATCATTTGTCAAAGTTTATTTTTGGGGATCCAACCGATAGTTGGTTTTTCTTTTGAAACATAGACGATGTTTGAAACGTTTGTTCCTTTAGGAACCCAAATCTTTTTAATTTTTATCGTCCGTCTTGGGCTTTTTCAGTTAGAAATATGATGCCCAATTTTCAAACATTTTTCACATCGGGGTATTTTGAAATTGACGGATTCATTTTTCGAACGTGATTTGAATCCTAACCCCTCTTTATTTAGAGTATATTTTTGAACACATAACATTTGTTCAAATTTATCGTTGCCGCACGAGAATTTCTTTGTCAAAATTTTTAGTTCATCTTGAACTTTTAAAAGATCATTTTTTAAAATATTTTCATTTTCAAGGCATTTCGAATGATCAATTTCGACAAATTTCCCTTTTTCAAGTATTTTGGAATTTTCAATTTCCAAAGTTTTATATTTAGACTTGAGGGATTTAATTTCATTTAAAGCATTTTGATAGTCCGTATTTAATAATTCGAATGCTTCAAAAAGTTCGTCGTAGGAATTACTTACTTGGCTTTCGACGTTGCTATCGTCGAATGAACTCCGGGCCATGAGCGCGAGATTATTTTGTTCGAGAAAATCTTCATCGGGATCTTCGTCGCTCCATGTTGCGATTAGAACCTCCTTTTGCTTTACTCGACAGTTCTTAGCAAAGTGGCCTGGTTTACCACATAATCGACAAGTGTTGTCGAATTTCTTAGGTTCGCCCGCTTGAATGTCTTTCTTTCTCCGGTTTAATAAGTGTTGGAACTTATTAATATTTTTGGCATAATATGCCATTTCTTCGTCGCTTTCGTCCACCGGGGTTTCTTCTTTCTTTTTCGACATTTTAGCCTTGAAGGCTATCGACCTCTCCTTCAGTTTCGGTTTGGCATTCCGAGATTTTAGAACAATCTCGTAGTTGATAAGAGAACCAACGAGAGCACTAAAGTCGAGAGTATTTAAATCTTTGGATTCCATTATTGCCGTAACCGTACCGTCCCATTCTCGAGGTAGTGATCGGAGAATTTTCTTTACTTTCTCACTACTCGAAAGTGGTTTTCCGTAACATGCTAATCCATTAGTAATAACCGAAAATCGGTCAAGCATAATCGAGATGGATTCGTCGTCCTTCATTTGGAATAATTCATAATCGTGAAGGAGCATGTTTATCTTCGTCTCCTTGACTTGAGACGTACCTTCGTGTGTTACCTCAAGCATTTTCCAGATTTCTTTGGCACTATCACACGATGATATCCGGTTGTGTTCTTCCGGATTTAAGGCACAATAGAGAAGTTGAGTTGCCTTACAATTATAGTGATCGTTTTTCCAATCGGAATCGTCATATTCTTCGAAGGTTTTGAGCGTACCGTTGGAATTTGTCGGAATTTTCGGACCAAGGCATATTACCTTCCATAATTCGATATCGTAAGCTCGAATGAATATCGACATCTTCTTTTTCCAAGTCATGAAGTTTGCGCCATCAAAAAATGGTGGTCGGTTGAGAGCAAGGCCTTCGACTGGAGCCATTTGAAACGCCATTGGATCTTTTCTCCTCGGATGTTAAGCCGCGTATTGGAGTACCGCTCCGATACCAATTGTTGGGTACCAAATCGGATATTTGCGCCGTTTTATGCGGAAGCGAAAATAAATTGCGGAAAATAAAGAACCCAAGGATTTATAGAGGTTCGGCTATTAACGAAGCCTACGTCCTCTCTCGATGTATCTTTTTCCTTAGGCTTAAGATCAAAACCTCTACGCCTCTCTTCTATCGGTCGAGGGATTACCGTTACAAGCTCGTCTTCTATCGGTCCGAGTAAAACCGTTTTTCCTTTTCTATTGGATAAGGAATCAACCACTCTAGCTTTCTATTGGTACTAGATAAACCTCACTAAGATAGCGATTGTGATTCTAACAATGCCGGATCCTTGATCCTAATAACACCGAATCAAATCGTATCTATTCTTTTTATCGCTCGTGTATGATCTTGTGTATAACACTCAATCACTCTTAATTAAGCTCAAGAACAACAACTATAATGTTTACAATGATATAACACGTATGTATGCTTTGCTCAATGTTGTTGTATGGAATAATACCAACTCCTTGGTATTTATAGCCTTCTTCCTCCTTACTAGCCGTTGCTGCCAGTTGACTAGCTAGCGTGCGCTAGCCTTCCTTCTTAGCGTGCGCTATCGCACATTTTTGCACTAGCGAACGTAAAGGCTTTCGTGTAGCGTGCGTTAATCACTTTATATTTGATCCGGTAGCTCGCCTTGCGATTAGCGTGCGCTACCACTTCCTTTGTAGCGTGCGCTAATCCAATATATCCGTTGCATGGATTGTCAAAGTGACCGTTTGATATGCTGACTTTGACTTGCTTTTCCCAACGTTCGGATTGACCAGATTCAAACATCTTAGCGTGCGCAAATCATCCTTTGTAGCGTGCGCTAATAATAGAGGGTAGCGTGCGCTAATAATAGAGTGTAGCGTGCGCTATCCATCTGCTGACTTCACTGCAGCTTACTTTGATACTAGGCTGGAATGCAGCTGACTCCTCGTTAGCGTGCGCTAACATATGTCCCGTAGCGTGCGCTAATGCAGTCCAGATTGCAATTTTTGCGTCTTCGTCTGCTTCGCCGTTTTGCTTCGCCTCGATGTTGTTTTGTAGTTTAGCAACTTTAATCATCAAAACACAAATTAAATAATGTGTGGAATAAATATTCCAACAACAATTATATCAACCTTAGATTAGCCGAACTGCACATAAGAACTTATAATCGAGATTGGAGTATGGCATTTGTGATGACATGTTTATCCTTAAATTCGAAGACGTCGAACACCTTATGATCATTCTATTCGCATGAGAAATATGTTTGTGAGTATAACGTAGATTAAGCGTGATGCATTACATACGTTATATCATCAGGTGAGACAGTCGTCTGATCAGAGAACTGTCAATTACATGCTTAGAGTACGTTAGGCGTTGGAGATTACGTATGCTAAGGTACAAATTTAACGTACGTTACGTTGGGTATGTAACGTACGTTATGAAGAGATAGTATTCGTAGAGTTGATAATCTTCGGCCATAGTTAGGATGTTAGATGTTCGTACGTTAGTTATATGACGTAAGATGAACCCTTTATCATTTCTTTTGTTTAAGGTTCGAGCTTTGCAACGTGATTGATCAAAGAGGCGATCTTCGAGTGTATTGATATATGTCGAAGTATTATCCTTGTCATCAATTTGAGGCAATTACTTTAATTATGTTTTACGTATTGATGTTATACATATTGTCGTGCATATGTGTCGTTGTTGTATGTCCATCTCGTGTTGGTCCAACGGGATCATCTTGGGATCTATGCTAGCATGCGCTGGATCATCGGACAGGTTTTTCCACCTCGTGTTGGTCCGATGGGATCATCTTGGGATCTATGCAGTGAACGTTGGATCATCGGAATTACCATGTGTATGTTGTGATGTCATGTTGTGATTATCATTTGTGTATGATATCTGTGAGTCTTCTCGTAGGAAGAGGCTCGTTGTTATTGTCATTTATGTTATTACCATTATTCTTCATGAGATGTTGAATAACTTGTTATGGTATAATTATCATACTTGTACTAGCATCGTTGTGCTAACCCCTTCGGGGGTGAACATTTGTTTATGTTCAGGATTCAGGAGGGCGGGGAAACAACCTCTAGAGCTGCATGACGACGGAGGTGCAGAGTGATGTTCCGGACGGAATGATTTGTCGAGTTTCAATGTTGTTTTTAATAAGTACTCGAGTACGTATGTTGTCTTGTTATATTTGATAATCACGTTCAGTTGAGAATTTGATTTCGTACTTTTTGAACTGGTGATGTAATAAATAACTTTCTTTTTGTTGCCCTTCTTTAATTATGTTGTTATATTCTTAGCCTTGTAAATTCTTATGTAAAGGATTTACGACGCTGTAATATTCCTGGAATATATCGGGGGTGTTACAATTATCACCTGCACCAGCAAAACGAGGAGGATTCATACGAACAACCTCTCTAAGCCACTGAGTCGACCCGACGTTCTCAGTCACAGCAGTGTTACGTTGAACCACCTGGGTCAAATGAGTCATCTGGGCTTCCACCTGCTGAAGTGTAGTAGCAACACCAATACCAATGCCATCACCGATAGTATGATCCTGATCACGCGATTGATTACCACTACCACTACCTCTGGCCCTCGACATACCTAACTGGACACCATTCGTTAAAACGAAACATAACAACACATAACATCAATCACAAAGGAGGTCCATATAAGGCACACCATGAAGCACAGAAATATTCTTGCAAACGAGAATTACCACATAGCGTTCACACAAGCGAACACATAGTTCTCATAAACTCAAATAATACCTAATAACAATTATCAAGTCATCATGCCTTAGAACCAAACACATGGCTGACCCAATAAAAACATTCAACACATACCCAAGGCATTAAGCGCATACCGCTATCACTGTATATACGAGAATATCATTCAAGTTTCGAACCATTTTCAACTGCTACCATCATTTTTCGAATCAAAATCTGAACTTTCATAAAATGATCGCAAACTCTCATACTTAAATTGACAAAACTTATCGATTTTCCAAAAACTATGAACATCTCAATTCAGTTGAACTCTTGAAGATCTCAAGTCAAAATTATGAGTTAAGAAACTGAATTTTCTGAAGTTCATCAAAGTTCAAACTTTTAACAAGAGTCATGAAAAAATAGTTTAACGACCACGAACGCGAGCATCATTAACACGAGCAGTGATATTAGCCAGCACACGTATCTTTCAAACATAATTACCGGATGCACATATTTGGAAAAGTGGAATTTCGTCCTCAAAAAAAATACTTGTAAATATCAATTCTTCCCAAAACAGATCAAGATTTCTTATTTTGAAAATTTTGAAAAAGTGCGACAAATATTTTTAGAAGACTTGTTGTTCCTCATAAAGCGGAACTAACTCAGTCTTCAAAAATTTTAAATTATCAACATCATATTCCATTTCGAACCGAAACTTCTGAATCCTTGCAAAAAATTCTATTTCCCTCTTAAGAAGAATTTTTCTCACATAAGGTATGTCTCTATTACTTTCGCTAAGTATTTTGCTCTTTTAATAAAGAAACTCGGGTCCTTTATTTTCAAAGGAATATTTGAAATAATTTGTACTCTGGAAAATATCATTTCCAACGAAGAACCAAATAATTTAAGTGTGTAAATAAAATATTTTACACAAGCTAGGACATTGTCAAAAATATTTGTCAAAGTTTACCTCTCTGCATAACGCAGGACGTCTTTTCAAGTAATCACCCAAAACAAAAGCGCAGCTACAGCATACCAATATCACATGTCTATAAAATCCTCCACACAGAGGGTACACATGTATATTTTATTTCCAGAATCATGAATCTCAAATCTCGATTTATCTCAACACACGAAGTCAGATAAATTCACATAACACAAATGATAACACTTACAAAAGAGAGGCTTATGTCCACAGGTCGCGAGGAGGTGATGGCTGCACCACGATACTAATCACATCTAACCACAATTGATCACAACAGATCACAAATGATCACACTTGTTCGTAATTGCTCACCTGGGTGACACGAAAAGACACGACTCGATAAGACTCAACTTGTCCCAACTGCCTAGGTTTTCGCAAATCTAAGTTCTGATACCATATTCTGTAACACTCCCAAATTCACTGGGAATATTAGAGCACTATAGACCCTTTCCGCAAGGATCTACCAGGCTGAAAACGACAAAACCAATCTAAAACATGGTCATCTTGACCAAAATACATAACCGGAGACCTATTAGGTCTCACAAATACACAACATAAAGTACAACTGTTAAACCAAAATACATAACTCGATCATAAAATACACAACATGTCCATCCCCTTAAGGATGACAAGGAAAACTAAAAAATACAACTCAGTCCGATAGACCACTGACGGACAACCAACTACACCTGTGATTAGTAAAGCTGCTTTACATCATCCTCGAAGCCGACCCTGTGGTTGCTCTCTCGAATCAGAATACCTGAAAAGTATAAAATAATCACCAACGAGGGGTTAGCGATGGAAATCGCTAGCAAGTAACCAAACTATATAGTTATACATCAAGAATACAACCATTATGAAAATAACCTTTCAACAAGGTAGTAACACGATCCCGGAGTCTAAATTCTTTTCAAAACCATTTCCTTTAGAACGAATCATGTGAATTACTCCATAAACAGCTTTAAGGGAATATTTTGAGACTTCGGGAGTCTCAATGTAAAATCATGAAATATATACATTTCTCCTTTTTAAAAGGGTTTTTCAAAAACCATATAAATGATTCAATTCTCAACCAAATCTCAACGACAAAACCATGTTCACAAATACATTCGGGATCCGAGATCCAAGCATTCACAATTCAGAGTTATCAAATCAAACACTCAAATTGCCTCTGTGGCCTCGATGGGACCCACCCAGATTGGCTATCACAAACAAGCTCAAACACGCCCATAAGTTGTCTTAACATCGCATTCGCAAGTGACGATTCTCGGAGCCCCCTCCAGACCTACCCGATTACGTGACATTATGATCATATCATAACAATTCGCCATACTCGCAAGCATGCGATCCCAGAGGCCTCACAGGTCCCTACCCGGGTAATATCACACACACACACCCATAAATTATCTTGACATCGCACTCGCAAGTGACGATTCTCGGTGCCCCTTCCAGACCAACCCGATTAAATAACCTTATGGTCATATCTAACAATTAGTCATACTCGCAAGCACGCACTCCCAGAGGCCTCACAGGTCCCTATCCGGGTAACATCACACTCCACCAATTCACACAACACCAAAGGCGATATTCACAACAAGCACAAACACATAGCGTAGCTCTAGAAGCACAACAAAATGCACTGGGGGAAACTTAACAACAAGCCAAGAGTACAATACTCTATACTTCAACCATTATATAAATAGTTATTCAACCATGATGTCCAAGTCACGAAGTGGAAAAGTTGTTCATATACTTCACAAGAACCAATTTACTTTCGTGAATATTTTTATAAAACCACATATTCGATTAAAAGCAATTTACGAATAATTGTTCAATCACTAACATGTCCATATTAATTTCACAACAAAACACATCCTCAAAGTATAAAAAATATAGATGAGATACTCGCCTGGAATTCTTTGTATTTAGGATAATTCGACCAACTTGAAGATATACGATCTGAATGCTCCGAAAGTTAAACCTATTCAATGATTTTACCAGCTTGCCATTAGAATTAACGAATTCTAATCGAATTACTACTGAAATCCATACTTGAATTCATCAAATATTTTTCATGAAGGAACTTAAGCCTAAATCGACCTCTAAAGTACCCGAAAATAAATTTTAAAATTTGACAGCAAGTAGGACTAACTTGATAGTTTTGGAAATCGGCTTTAAGACTCATTCTTAAATAATTTCCTCAAAGTCAGAATACATAGTCAACTTAATAACATCTCAATGAACATTTTTTATGAAGAGACTTAAGGCTAATTCGAACTTTGTGATACTCAAATCTTAGTTTTAAAAAAGAACTGAAAAATAGTCCTAACAATATGACAGCAGTTGTAAAAATCGAATTTGGGGATAAATCCTTTGAACCTGCTTAATATCCAATTTTGTATTCCACTAAATAACACAACATTATATATTTTTACAGAAGGAATATAACCCTGATTCGAATCATATCTTGCTCGAAAATAGGTTTTAAAAATAGTAGACAGAGAATACAAAACTCAAATTGAACTAGCAAGACAAATCGAGCCCGAATATGATAAGAAATTCGAATCAATACACCAGAATATAATCAATCCAACCGATTAATGATATGTCGCAACAAGATTCAAGAAGAAAAATCGAATCTTGAAGAAATCACAAAAATCAATAGAAAAGATTTCAAGAAATTTACCTTAGATTCGTAGGAAACAAGTTGGAAGATGATATAGATTACGAAAATAGCCCTCTGAATCGATCCATGATGATATAGGAAGTTGAAGATCCATCTTGGATTGCCCGAGCACAAAGAACTCCGAAGGAGAAGTGAAAAAAATGAAAAGCGGATGAGAAGAATCAGCCCCGGGTCTCTTTAATGGGAATAAAGGCCAAATACTTTGAAATATTACAAAACGGCGCAACAACCGAAAAATCATCGTTAGCTACCCTACGCCAAAACGTTCGGTCCTAGTGCAATTCTAAACATCAAACAAACTCGTAAAAATGACGAAATAACAACTACGAGAACAAATCACAAGAATTGAACATGAAAGCGACGGAGATAAAGATCTCGAAAGAATTCTAATAAAACCTCTTTGGAAACTCGTCCGACGAGAAAAAGTACAGAACGAAATATTCTCAAAATATCAGAACACTCGCAAGCGAGTTCTCGAAATCAGAAAAATGCCAAAAACAAAAAAAATACCGAAAATTAAAATCACAGTTATTACAATTTTGGGAATATATGTAAAATCTTTTTCAGGCCGTCAGAACAGGCGTTAAATTTTGACAGAAAGAGAGACTAAAGTGCACATTTCGACCAATATCGAGGATTGAAATGCACATTACATTTTCGGTAAATACCAAGTCTTGGAAATTCTGTGTTAGCCAAAAAGTGTGTTGTACCCACACTTTTTTGTTTAAATTTAGCGCCAGCATTAAAATTGGGACTAACTACACCTTTTGTACCAATTAAATGGACCATTTTCACAGATCAAACATTTATTGGGAGTAACTTGCACATATTATCTCGGACCATTTTGAAACAATATATCCACATTGTAATTTTTTTAACCATTTTTGTTGTTCTAGAACGGGAAGAGATATCAACTTTGGTTCCAAAACTCTTGAGAATGGATAACATCCATCACAATTTTACCTTGAACGTCATGATATTGTACGGTTTTTGTTCAGTTTTGGTGCAATTTTAATTTTTTAGTTCTTGAGAGTTTATTGAGTTGGTGCAACTTGGAGCACGTATATACAAACTCATTTGGTTTTGTTGATTTTATGTGTAGTTAAGAGCTCGTTACTTTGAGCACTCCCCATTTCATTGTTTTGGTGTGAATAGAGCTGTTAACGATTAGAACAATTCGTAATTTGTTCGTTAAAACCGGTTCGAAATTCGTTTGTTTTAGTAATTCGAACCGATTATTTTTCAATAAATTGACTCGAAATTCGATTCCACTCTCTCGTTACTTCGTTAAATTATTCTACACCTAATAAATCCTAATCGATTAATAAGTCCATATTACCCCTCTATTCAAATAGATATTGACCAACAAACCAAGTACTCCAAAGTCTCCATGTTTCCACCTCATTTTCTCATTTCCATTCTTTCTTTACCCTCTCGTATCATCTTCTCAAAAAAAAAAAAAAAGAATCAAATCCCTCCGCAAATTTCACCTAATTTCTGCAGGATCAGTCCCATTCATCTTCTTCTTTCATATTTTTTTTTTTTTTTGGTAAGGGGATCTTCTTCTTTCATATTAGCTTTGAATGGTTTTTCATTTTATTTCGTTTCTAGTGCAATTTTTCAGATTCAAGAGTTCAATTTCAAAAAATTTCAACCCTAGTATTTTAATTTTGAAGTATTTTGCCTCAATTTTGGAGGTTTTACTTCAAATATGGGACTTTGGACAGCTCTAATAATTATGGGATGTTGCTTATGTAATATCCGCAATTTCGATTTCCGGTAATTTTCTTTTTTGGCGGAAGTCCATCTTAGCGATTCTATTGTGATCGGTTCGTCATTCCGAGAATGATTAATTCTACACTATTTGTCATCCGAGTTCGTTTCAGTGTCATTTTATTGAGTTCCGTGTTCTTAAGCGACTTTTTCAAGTATGAGTTCGACTTTATAAAATCATCATAAATTCTTGGAAATTACAAAAATTCTGAATCTTTTCAATATTATAGAGCATCAAGTTAGTTTTCCAATGGTTCAAACGGTGAGTCAATCGGAGTCCGGACGAAGGAGTTATGGTCAAAATAGCTAAGACTGCACCATGTGCCTCTTGGTGCTGGAGCGGGCTGTACCGCGGGCCGCGGCACACTCGACCTGGGCCGCGGCACAACGGGCTTTTTCTGCAATTTTTCAGCAGATTTTTGAGGAGAAAACTTTATTTTTCTTCTCTCTTCTTCCTCTTCCATCTAGGGCGATTTGTGGGCAATTTTTGGGCGGTTTATCTCAGGGAATTCATCTTATTCAAGTTCTTGGTGTGGACTAACAACATCGAATCCGTGTTCTTCGTCTGAATCAAGATATTTTGGCTTGAACCCATGTTTTTGAAGATTTTGGGGATTTTTTTTTTGATTTCGATCCCAATCCATTTTTGATCAATTAATTGTTGTATAAACGTTGTTTTGAACTTGTTCTACGGATTGGATACTCGTACCTTTGTTTCGTTCGACCCGAGGGGTGATTTCTTTGTTCTTGAAGGGTCTTGAACATTTAATGTCAGATTAAATGTCCGAATGAGTTCCCTTTGATAGTTTGTTGGGATTTCCGTTGTTTCCGGCCTTGATTCTCGTCGTAATCATGTTTTATTGTTCCTTACGGAGGATTACAGGTGCTCGATGATTCCGATGTTGAATTCCGTTGGTGATTGATGATTCGTGTGGTGTTTTCCCATAGTAATTTCGGTGCTATCGCGTTCTTGATAGTGTTCGGGCGTTCGGGGCTGTTCGACCGCATTCCATCCGTTGTCTTGTTACGAACGTGGTTCCCAGGCAAGTACATTGTCCATACAATTATTGTTTTGTGAATATGATAATTAGTAATCGTCTCTACATGTTTGTTTGATCGTTTGATTTGAACTTTCAAAAGATTCGGTTTAGCCTCGTTAAGGGCTCACTTTCAAAACGCGTGTGTTTTGTGAATATTGTGCCCCGTGAATGATTAAGTGAACCCTATGAATTCGCTCGTTGTTGTTGTTGTTATTGTTGTTGTTATGCTAATATATACACATAATATCTATTTTCGGTGCGTTATGGTTTGACGTGGTGTTTTGCTAAGTGTTGGTTGCATTAACTCATGATTTGATGTGTTTGTGATTATGGCAAATGTGAAACCCTTGTTGTTGTGAATTCGATGCATTGATGATTTGACCACAAGGTTATCAATTCGGGTAGGTCTGGAGAGAGCTCCGAGAATCGTCACTTGCGAGTGCGATGTCACGATAACTTGTGGGTATGTTCGATTGATGTTTGACCGGGTAGGGACCTGTGAGGCCTCCGGCAGCATGTACTTGCGAGTACAGCCAGTGTGTATGATTTGACCATAAGGTTATCTAATCGGGTAGGTCTGGAGAGGGCTCCAAGAATCGGTACTTGCGAGTACGATGTCAAGATAACTTATGGGTGGTTTGAGTTTGTTTCGCTAGCCAGCTCGGGAGGCTCCTTAGAGGCCTCGGGTGGGATTTGTGGCTTCGTCACGGTCCTAGGCGATGCCTGTGCGTGTATGTTTTGTGAATGTGTTTGCTCACCTCGGGAAGGTTCGACGGGGCCACGGAGGGAGTCCAATGATATAGCCCTGGATTCACGAGAAAAACTTCACGAGTGCATGTGTATTTTATGTTCGTCGAGGACGCGTGACGTGGATTTTTACCTTGTGTATTGTTGTTGGTTTCATTTTTGTAAACAAAACCTTTGGGCTGTGACCCCTGTTGATTTTGGAAAGAGAAGGATTCTGTAATCCTAAATTGTTTTTAATTAAAACTCTCGATGCCATTTTAAACTGTTTTGTAAATTGTTTCCCTTGATTGGTGATCTTTCGGTTTTGGAATGTTTTTCCCAAACTCTTGCCTCGGGAAGTACTTTTCGTTACGTTTGGCTTTTTGAGGATTCCTGGTTATTGTTATTCGTGGAATGTGAATTGTATTGCTCGTATTTCTGTTTTATACTTGCACTAGCAAAATAGTGGAGTTTTGCTAACCCCCGAGTATTCGGGGGGTGGATGTCTGTTTTTGCATTCAGGTTTTGGGAGCATAACACAGGGTCGGCGCGAAGGATGATGAAAGATGATCGATACTAATCACATGAGGACCCATACGTTGTTGTATTGGTTCATTCATATTTTATTTCCATTGCAGTATAATTACCCGTTGTACGAGTGCATTTTGTATTCGACCCTTGTGTGGGCATATATTGAGTTGTATGTATCTATTAAAAGACCAAATCGGTCTACTGAGTCATTTTAGCCTTAAAGGTATTGTTGAAATGTTTGATGTTGTTTACCAGCCTGGTAGATCCTTGAGGAAAGGGTCTACGGCATGTAATATCCCTGAGCGGATTGGGGGTGTTACATAAATGGTATCGGAGCTTAGGTTGTGGAAACCTAGGATGTCGGGTTTAGTTGTAACACCCCCAATCCACTCAGGGATATTACACGCCGTAGACCCTCTCCTCGAGGATCTACCAGGCTGATAACTAAAATCAAACATCTAAACATCGCCTTTAAGGCTAAAATGACTCAGTAGACCGACTTGGTCTTTCAATAATAACATACAATTCATTCCCAAACACATACCCACGCAGGGGTCAAAATAAAATAAACTCCCGTACAACGGGAAAAGATACCGCAATGAAAAGAAAATACAAGCTGGACCAATACGACATCAACGGAACCTCGTGTGATTAGTATCGTTCATCTTTCATCATCCTTCGTGCCGACCACGTGCTATGCTCCAAAACCCGAATGCAAAATAGACATCCACCCCGAATACTGGGGTTAGCAAACTCCACCGCTTTGCTAGTGCAAGTACAAGTGCAAAAATACGAGCCATACAATACAAGTTCCAAGAACAATAATAAGGGAATCCTCAAGGATCCAAACGTAAAGAAAAGTACTTCCCGAGGCAAGAGTTTGGGTAAACATTTCCAAAACCGAAAGATCGCAAATAAGGGAAACAATTTACAAAACAGATTTAAAATGCCATCGAGAGTTTTAATAGAAAACAATTTAGGATTATAAAATCCTTCTCTTTCCAAAAGATCAATAGGGTCACACCAAATGTTTTGTTTTCGCAAATAGGAAATCACCAACAATTTACAGGTGGTCGAGCCCAACATCACGTGTCCTCAACGGACGTAAAATCAACGAAACATAATCATGCACGCGCATCGCCTAGACCGGACGACACCACCGACGTCCCACCCGTGGCCTCGAAGGACCCTCTCGAGCGGCTAGCGAAACAAATCACACACATCTCACGGTTGGATCAATCGCTTGTTGCATCTCGCCACATGATCGCATGCCATGTGCCACCGTAGATTATCTCAGCTCTCACGGTTGGATCAATCACTTGTTGCATCGACCACATGATCACGTGCCATGTGTCACCGTAGACCTTCAACCGTATCCACACATTCACACAAATAACATATCACATCAAGGATATTCAAACAATTCACCCAGAGCATCAAACACTTAGCAAAACACCACGTCAAACCACAATGCACCGAAATGAAACAATATACGTCCACACGCAAATACCAAGTGCAACATCAACGCCAAACATATCCATAGAGTTCACATAATCATTCTCAAACCACACCATTCACAAAACACACGCATTTTGAAAGCAAGCCCTTAACAAGGCTAAACCGAATCTTTTGAAAACTCATTTCAAACAATCAAACAACCACATAAAGACGATCACCAATTATCATATTCACAAAACAAGAATAGTATGGACAAGGTACTTGCCTCGAAATCGCACGCAAGTATTCCGACGAACACGGCTCAACCGAAAGCTTGAAACGCCCGATGTTTTGAAAAGGAAAACGACAACGAGCGGAAGGGTTCAACTTGGTTTCTTCGCAAGAAACTCGACCCTAACAACATATAATCCATAAATCAACAATCATACGAGGAAGGATAATCGTAGAACGCCCGAAAACCCTCTATGACATTCTCAGGACACCTTCAAGGCGTCGGTCAAGAACTCAACTCAAACAACGAATCGATACGATCCAACCATGGAATAACAAGGGAAATGATATAATACATCTAAATAATCATCAATCCATCAACAAAACGGAAAGAATCGGACAAAACCCCAAAATCCCCAATTATCCAAAAAGGTAGGGTTTCAAGAGATATTACCTTGAGTGATTCAAGCATTAAGATCCGTAGAACACGCGTTAGATTGATTATCCGAGCCTCACAACCGAAAAGAAATGATGAAAATCGACCCCGGATGAAGAACTCTCTCCTCTCTATGCCTCTCTCGCGACGCCGTGCAAAATGGGGAAGGAAAATGAGCGATTCGCTCAAAACAACACA
Source organism: Orobanche coerulescens (assembly GCA_033398695.1). Classification (NCBI taxonomy): domain Eukaryota; kingdom Viridiplantae; phylum Streptophyta; class Magnoliopsida; order Lamiales; family Orobanchaceae; genus Orobanche; species Orobanche coerulescens. The sequence goes on from CM065806.1 coordinate 109,942,269, forward strand.
TTTATAGGTAACGCAGCCAGAACCTATCGGCCGCCTATCGGCCGATAAAGCACCGATAGCCATTTAATGCCGACAAGAGGTCTATCGACCCCCTTATCGGCCGAAAGGCTACCGGAAGTTCGAAGGTGAAGAAATTTACATATCGCCGGCCTATCGGCCGATAGGCCCAACCGATACCCATACTGAATGCCGGCAGAGAGTCTATCGCCCCCTATCGGCCGAAAGGCTCCCGGGAGTGCTCGGCCAAAATCAAACGACCATAACTCTCTCGTCAGACTCCGATTGACTCACCGTTTGAACCATTGGAAAGCTAATTCGATGCTCTATAATATTGCACAGATTTATAATTTTTGGAGTCACCAAAAATTAATGATGATCTAACAAAGTCGAACTCATACTTAGAAAAGTCGTTTAGTAATCCTGAATTCAACAAAACGACACCGAAACCCGAGCCTGAATACGAACCGAAGATACGGTTACGAAGTACTCACAAAGACGAATCTAAGAGCTTAGAACACACGATTCCGACCACCCGAAGGCTCGAAATTCGACAACGGAAGGTAATTACCCCAAACTTTGGGAAATTACGAAAATGGCCCAACTGCCCGAAAATCACCATACGACAACGAATAATCAAACCGAAGCTCACAACACGTATAACAACGTTAAATGAACTTACGAAAAACCCCAAACGACAATTTCAAACGAGATTCGCAAGAACCGAACTCAAGCGCGGAAAAGTCGTTAAAAAGCACTAACTCAACAAAGCAAAGACCAAACGAACTCGGATGACAAAAGTGCAGAATTAAATATTCTCCGAATGACGAAACGGTCATGAGAGAGTCACAAACAGACTCAGACCAAAAAAGAAATTTACCGAAAATCAAAATTGCGGATATTACATTCTACCCTCCTTAAAAGAAGTTTCGTCCAAACTTAAAACAAGTAGGGGAAGAAATATTCCGCCAGAAAACTCAACGAGACACACAAGAATGCGTAACTAACGCCCAACGGCGAAATGTTACAAACAACGCAAAGGGGTATACGGTGTGAAAACACGCCCACGACGACCAACACAACGTCGCGGTAGAGACACAATAAAACCAACAAATGACAAGCGTCATCAAACGGATAATATAGACAAGTCAATTATCCGACAATCACAAAACACAACGAACGAAAGTCGGTATGATTGACCAACCCGGTACATCAATCAAACGCGAGCCATTCGCCGAACTAATCTCGAATTCCACCGCCCAAGGGTTGGAAGATCGAAAACGAGACTAATTTCCCAAACTTAAGGGAATTAGGAAGGAGCCCGAATGCTCAACGATCACGAAACGAGGATAAAAGCTGAACAAACAAACGATCGAGACAACAAAAATCGAACGATCATGTTCGGATCACGAAGAACAATAAGGTTCAACCGACAACTCCGAGGTTCACATCTCGACTCGAGACAAAACAAGATCCGGTGAAAACAACAAGATGCACACTCGCATAAGATCCACAGAAAGGGAATAACAATTGAAAAGTCACATCGACGAACGAGTAATTCCGAAATAATACCACCTCGTTCGATCAACAAAAGCGAGGGGAGGACAAGCTCAGAAAATGTCAATGAACATAAATGAGTCGACAGAGTCGAAAATACGAAGTTCCAAATCCGATCCACTTCAATAAGAGAACTAGTAAAACCAGATGATGTCACTTCCGAACAAGGTTCACAAGAATCGAACCGAACTCGAAAAGTCACAATGATAACCAGATTGACCCAAAACAAGATCACGGCTGCTCGAACGATTTAAACCAAATACGTAAAGTTGAAAGTATCAACGAACACGAGCGAGTCGATAGACTCGAGAAAGAGAAAATGCAGAGTCTAAAAACAACACGGGTACTACATTCGACCTCTTATAAAAGAAGGTCGCCCCGCAACTCACAACAAATAAATCAAGGTGACGACACAACAAGCAACCGACGAAACATCCTTGAAGGCCTCTCAAAGCCGATTCGATCTGTGGTCAAGCGCGAACTCCGAAAGTCTCGGAGCCAATTCGAGAAACTGATTCGTGTCCTCGAGCCCACACTCGAAATGTGTTCTTGACGAGAAGGACAATTTGCACGTACATTCCCCCGGCACATCACGATTGAAACGCCTCGGCTTGGCATACCGAAAATACAAATGCTAGATACCATGGGGCATAACGTCGCAAAACAACATAGCGGAGATGCCAACTCAGCATAATAGAGAATCATAACACATACCATATACAACGATTACCATCATAAAGTAATACACACACAAACACTACGGAACGACGGTATCGTTCGGCGACCTCAACGGCCCGAACGATAACCAGTACATAATTTCAACCATAATGAAACAATCACACATGTACACAAACGTACAAACTCAAGCTTCAACAGCTCACACCCGTGCGACAACACGCAAAGCACCACGAGGCGACAAACAGTAAACACCAGTTCACACCTCTCACAGAGGGTTAACAAAACATATGCGTGGCGAACGACTCAACGTTCACACCACCAATTCAATCACAATTCGGGGTTAACACCGTAACGAAAGTTCGAAAACCATACACGCATTTCCGGTCCGCAAACAGGAATGATAGGTTTTAAAAACAAAAAACACCTTTTGAAAACAGTTTGGAAACAACACTTGATCTTGAGTATCATTTTACAAAAAGCAGTACAAACACCATTATCGAGACTTTGAAAGTCATCTTGCGTTCGAACAAAAATGAGGACACCTTTCCTTTAGTGAAAAACTTTCAAAATATTCGACCCTTGGGTCTAAGCAACTGCATTTGAAAATATCTCAAAATATTTTTGGTCCTCAACCGAATTTTTTTGAAATGTATTGCGGCATTAGAAAACACCTTGAAAACACCGCATGAAAATAATTCGCTTTAAAAGTACGTCTCGAATTTTAATTTTCTAAGATACTCAAGGTTTTCAAAATAATTCAATGAGCTAGAATGCCCAAAAATTTCGGGTAATTACAAGGAACAATATAGCGCCGTGGGTCCCGCTACGAACCCACCAGTTAAAAACCATTCACAAAAATGCCAAAAAGGCCGATGACGGTAATATTTCAAAAACTCACAAAATCCATTTACAAAATACTAAATTCCGTCATAAGAATTTCGCCAAAATGATCAAGGCCATAATGCCAAAACTCGATTAAGGGAATTGGTTTTGAAATAAAACTCGTCGGTAAAATACCAAATCCATTACGTAAGAACTCACGCAATGGATAAAAGAAATACTTCGACATGCACCCAAAGAACAATACTCATCATACGAACGAAATATGAGAGTCAACTAGTCACGTATCAAGAAATCAAAATCCATAAGAGGATCCGTCACTTAACAAATAATCATAAAAATAGCTCGTGTCACACGAGGCTCAACAGATAAGGGAGACTTACATCCACAGTCGCACGAAGATGATGATCGCCACGATACTAATCACGACCAACAAACTCGACGACGCGTCGCGACACGACTTAGTCGGACAAAATCCGACGAGACAAAGACTCAACAGACACCATCGACCCGACCCTAGGTTTCCACAACCTAAGCTCCGATACCATTTATGTAACACCCCAATCCACTCGGGGATATTACACGCCGTAGACCCTCTCCTCGAGGATCTACCAGCCGATAACTAAAATCAAACATCTAAACATCGCCTTTAAGGCTAAAATGACTCAAGAGACCGACTTGGTCTTTCAATAATAACATACAATTCATTCCCAAACACATACCCACGCAGGGGTCAAAATAAAATAAACTCCGTACAACGGGAAAAGATACCGCAAATGGAAAAGAAAATACAATCGACCAATACGACATCAACGGAACCTCGTGTGATTAGTATCGTTCATCTTTCATCATCCTTCGTGCCGACTCGTGCTATGCTCCAAAACACGAATGCAAAATAGACATCCACCCCGAATACTCGGGGTTAGCAAACTCCACCGTTTTGCTAGTGCAAGTACAAGTGCAAAAATACGAGCCATACAATACAAGTTCCAAGAACAATAATAATCAGAATCCTCAAGGATCCAAACGTAAAGAAAAGTACTTCCCGAGGCAAGAGTTTGGGTAAACATTTCCAAAACCGAAAGATCGCAAATAAGGGAAACAATTTACAAAACAGATTTAAAATGCCATCGAGAGTTTTAATAGAAAACAATTTAGGATTATAAAATCCTTCTCTTTCCAAAAGATCAATAGGGTCACGACCAAATGTTTTGTTTTCGCAAATAGGAAATCACCAACAATTTACAGGTCGAGCCCAACATCACGTGTCCTCAACGGACGTAAAATCAACGAAACATAATCATGCACGCGCATCGCCTAGACCGGACGACACCACCGACGCCCCACCCGTGGCCTCGAAGGACCCTCTCGAGTGGCTAGCGAAACAAATCACACACATCTCACGGTTGGATCAATCGCTTGTTGCATCCTGGCCACATGATCGCATGCCATGTGCCACCGTAGATTATCTCGAGCTCTCACGGTTGGATCAATCACTTGTTGCATCGACCACATGATCACGTGCCATGTGTCACCGTAGACCTTCAACCGTATCCACACATTCACACAAATAACATATCACATCAAGGATATTCAAACAATTCACCCAGAGCATCAAACACTTAGCAAAACACCACGTCAAACCACAATGCACCGAAATGAAACAATATACGTCCACACGCAAATACCAAGTGCAACATCAACGCCAAACATATCCATAGAGTTCACATAATCATTCTCAAACCACACCATTCACAAAACACACGCATTTTGAAAGCAAGCCCTTAACAAGGCTAAACCGAATCTTTTGAAAACTCATTTCAAACAATCAAACAACCACATAAGACGATCACCAATTATCATATTCACAAAACAAGAATAGTATGGACAAGGTACTTGCCTCGAAATCGGCACGCAAGTATTCCGACGAACACGGCTCAACCGGAAAGCTTGAACGCCCGATGTTTTCGAAAAGGATAACGAAAACGAACGGAAGGGTTCAACTTGGTTTCTTCTCAAGAAACTCGACCCTAACAACATATAATCCATAAATCAACAATCATACGAGGAAGGATAATCGTAGAACGCCCGAAAACCCCTCTATGACATTCTACCGGACACCTTCAAGGCGTCGGTCAAGAACTCAACTCAAACAACGAATCGATACGATCCAACCATGGAATAACAAGGAAATGATATAATACATCTAAATAATCATCAATCCATCAACAAAACGGAAAGAATCGGACAAAACCCCAAAATCCCCAATTATCCAAAAAGGTAGGGTTTCAAGAGATATTACCTTGAGTGATTCAAGCATTAAGATCCGTAGAACACGCGTTAGATTGATTATCCGAGCCTCACAACCGAAAAGAAATGATGAAAATCGACCCCGGATGAAGAACTCTCTCCCTCTCTATGCCTCTCTCTCGCGACGCCGTGCAAAATGGGGAAGGAAAATGAGCGGTTCGCTCAAAACAACACATTTATAGGGTAACGCAGAACCTATCGGCCGCCTATCGGCCGATAGGCAAATGATAGCCATACGGAATGCCGACGGTAGGGTCTATCGACCCCCTTATCGGCCGAAAGGCTACTGGAAGTTCAAGGTGAAGAAATTTACATATCGGCCGGCCTATCGGCCGATAGGCCCAACCGATACCCATATGCACGCCGGCAGAGAGTCTATCGGCCCCCCCTATCGGCCGAAAGGCTCCTGGGAGTGCTCGGCCAAAACTGAAACGACCATAACTCTCTCGTCCGGACTCCGATTGACTCACCGTTTGAACCATTGGAAAGCTAATTCGATGCTCTATAATATTGCACAGATTTATAATTTTTGGAGTCACCAAAAATTAATGATGATCTAACAAAGTCGAACTCATACTTAGAAAAGTCGTTTAGTAATCCTGAATTCAACAAAACGACACCGAAACCCGAGCCTGAATACGAACCGAAGATACGGTTACGAAGTACTCACAAAGACGAATCTAAGAGCTTAGAACACACGATTCCGACCACCCGAAGGCTCGAAATTCGACAACGGAAGGTAATTACCCCAAACTTTGGGAAATTACGAAAATGGCCCAACCGCCGAAAATCACCATACGACAACGAATAATCAAACCGAAGCTCACAACACGTATAACAACGTTAAATGAACTTACGAAAACCCCAAACGACAATTTCAAACGAGATTCGCAAGAACCGAACTCAAGCGCGGAAAAGTCGTTAAAAAGCACTAACTCAACAAAGCAAAGACCAAACGAACTCGGATGACAAAAGTGCAATTAAATATTCTCCGAATGACGAAACGGTCATGAGAGAGTCACAAACAGACTCACCAAAAAAAGAAATTTACCGAAAATCGAAAATTGCGGATATTACATTCTACCCTCCTTAAAAGAAGTTTCGTTCCAAACTTAAAACAAGTAGGGGAAGAAATATTCCGCAGAAAACTCAACGAGACACACAAGAATGCGTAACTAACGCCCAACGGCGAAATGTTACAAACAACGCAAAGGGTATACGGTGTGAAAACACGCTCCACGACGACCAACACAACGTCGCGGTAGAGACACAATAAAACCAACAAATGACAAGCGTCATCAAGCGGATAATATAGACAAGTCAATTATCCGACAATCACAAAACACAACGAACGAAAGTCAAGATGATTGACCAACCCAACGGTACATCAATCAAACGCGAGCCATTCGCCGAACTAATATCGAATTCCACCGCCCAAGGGTTGGAAGATCGAAACGAGACTAATTTCCCAAACTTAAGGGAATTAGGAAGGAGCCCGAATGCTCAACGATCACGAAACGAGGATAAAACCGAACAAACAAACGATCGAGACAACAAAAATCGAACGATCATGTTCGGATCACGAAGAACAATAAGGTTCAACCGACAACTCCGAGGTTCACATCTCGACTCGAGACAAAACAAGATCCGTGAAAACAACAAGATGCACACTCGCATAAGATCCACAGAAAGGGAATAACAATTGAAAAGTCACATCGACGAACGAGTAATTCCGAATAATACCACCCTCGTTCGATCAACAAAAGCGAAAGGGGACAAGCTCAGAAAATGTCAATGAACATAAATGAGTCGACAGAGTCGAAAATACAGAAGTTCCAAATCCGATCCACTTCGAATAAGAGAACTAGTAAAACCAGATGATGTCACTTCCGAACAAGGTTCACAAGAATCGAACCGAACTCGAAAAAGTCACAACGATAACCAGATTGACCCAAAACAAGATCACAGCTCGTTCGAACGACGAAAACGAAATACAGAACAAGTTCAGAAAGTATCAACGAACACGAGCGAGTCGATAGACTCGAGAAAGAGAAAATGCAGGAGTCTAAAAACAACACGGGTACTACATTCGACCTCTTATAAAAGAAGGTCGCCCCCGCAACTCACAAATGAAATCAAGGTGACGACACAACAAGCAACCGAAACATCCTTGAAGGCCTCTCAAAGCCGATTCTCGACATCTTGGTCAAGCGCGAACTCCGAAAGTCTCGTAGCCAATTCGAGAAACCGAATTGGTGTCCTCGAGCCCACACTCGAAATGTGTTCTTGACGAGAAGGACAATTTGCACGTACATTCCCGGCACATCACGATTGAAACGCCTCGGCTCGGCATACCGAAAATACAAATGCTAGATACCATGGGGCATAACGTCAAAACAACATAGCGGAGATGCCAACTCAAAGATAATAGAGAATCATAACACATACCATATACAACGATTACCATCATAAAGTAATACACACACAAACACTACAAAACGACGGTATCGTTCGCGACCTCAACGGCCCGAACGATAACCAAGACATAATTTCAACCATAATGAAACAATCACACATGTACACAAACGTACAAACTCAAGCTTCAACGGCTCACACCGTGCGACAACACGCAAAGCACCACGAGGCGACAAACAAGAACACGGTTCACACCTCTCACAGAGGGTTAACAAAACATATGCGTGGCGAACGACTCAACGTTCACACCACCAATTCAATCACAATTCGGGGTTAACACCGTAACGAAAGTTCGAAAACCATACACGCATTTCCGGTCCGCAAACAGGAATGATAGGTTTTAAAAACAAAAAACACCTTTTGAAAACAGTTTGGAAACAACACTTGATCTTGAGTATCATTTTACAAAAAGCAGTACAAACACCATTATCGAGACTTTGAAAGTCATCTTGCGTTCGAACAAAAATGAGGACACCTTTCCTTTAGTGAAAAACTTTCAAAAATATTCGACCCTTGGGTCTAAGCAACTGCATTTGAAAATATCTCAAAATATTTTTGGTCCTCAACCGGAATTTTTTTGAAATGTATTGCGGCATTAGAAAACACCTTGAAAACACCGCATGAAAATAATTCGTTTTAAAAGTACGTCTCGAATTTTAATTTTCTAAGATACTCAAGGTTTTCAAAAATAATTCAATGAGCTAGAATGCCCAAAATTTCTGTAATTACAAGGAACAATATAGCGCGTGGGTCCTGCTACGGAACCCACCGAGTTAAAAACCATTCACAAAAATGCCAAAAAGGCCGATGACGGTAATATTTCAAAACTCACAAAATCCATTTACAAAATACTAAATTCCGTCATAAGAATTTCGCCAAAATGATCAAGGCCATAATGCCAAAACTCGATTAAGGGAATTGGTTTTGAAATAAAACTCGATCGGTAAAATACCGAAATCCATTACGTAAGAACTCACGCAATGGATAAAAGAAATACGATTCGACATGCACACCCAAAGAACAATACTCATCATACGAACGAAATATGAGAGTCAACTAGTCACGTATCAAGAAATCAAAATCCATAAGAGGATCCCGTCACTTAACAAATAATCATAAAAATAGCTCGTGTCACACGAGGCTCAACACGTATAAGGGAGACTTACATCCACAGTCGCACGAAGATGATGATCGCCACGATACTAATCACGACCAACAAACTCGACGACGCGCGACACGACTTAGTCGGACAAAATCCGACGAGACAAAGACTCAACAGACACCATCGACCCGACACCTAGGTTTCCACAACCTAAGCTCCGATACCATTTATGTAACACCCCAATCCACTCGGGGATATTACACGCCGTAGACCCTCTCCTCGAGGATCTACCAGCCGATAACTAAAATCAAACATCTAAACATCGCCTTTAAGGCTAAAATGACTCAAGAGACCGACTTGGTCTTTCAATAATAACATACAATTCATTCCCAAACACATACCCACGCAGGGGTCAAAATAAAATAAACTCCCGCAACGGGAAAAGATACCGCAATGGAAAAGAAAATACAATCTGGACCAATACGACATCAACGGAACCTCGTGTGATTAGTATCGTTCATCTTTCATCATCCTTCGTGCCGACCCGTGCTATGCTCCAAAACTCCGAATGCAAAAATAGACATCCACCGCCCGAATACTGGGGGTTAGCAAAACTCCACCGCTTTGCTAGTGCAAGTACAAGTGCAAAAATACGAGCCATACAATACAAGTTCCAAGAACAATAATAATCAGAATCCTCAAGGATCCAAACGTAAAGAAAAGTACTTCCCGAGGCAAGAGTTTGGGTAAACATTTCCAAAACCGAAAGATCGCAAATAAGGGAAACAATTTACAAAACAGTTTAAAATGCCATCGAGAGTTTTAATAGAAAACAATTTAGGATTATAAAATCCTTCTCTTTCCAAAAGATCAATAGGTCACACCAAATGTTTTGTTTTCGCAAATAGGAAATCACCAACAATTTACAGGTGGTCGAGCCCAACATCACGTGTCCTCAACGGACGTAAAATCAACGAAACATAATCATGCACGCGCATCGCCTAGACCGGACGACACCACCGACGCCCCACCCGTGGCCTCGAAGGACCCTCTCGAGCCGGCTAGCGAAACAAATCACACACATCTCACGGTTGGATCAATCGCTTGTTGCATCCTCGCCACATGATCGCATGCCATGTGCCACCGTAGATTATCTCGAGCTCTCACGGTTGGATCAATCACTTGTTGCATCGACCACATGATCACGTGCCATGTGTCACCGTAGACCTTCAACCGTATCCACACATTCACACAAATAACATATCACATCAAGGATATTCAAACAATTCACCCAGAGCATCAAACACTTAGCAAAACACCACGTCAAACCACAATGCACCGAAATGAAACAATATACGTCCACACGCAAATACCAAGTGCAACATCAACGCCAAACATATCCATAGAGTTCACATAATCATTCTCAAACCACACCATTCACAAAACACACGCATTTTGAAAGCAAGCCCTTAACAAGGCTAAACCGAATCTTTTGAAAACTCATTTCAAACAATCAAACAACCACATAAAGACGATCACCAATTATCATATTCACAAAACAAGAATAGTATGGACAAGGTACTTGCCTCGAAATCGGCACGCAAGTATTCCGACGAACACGGCTCAACCGAAAGCTTCAAACGCCCGATGTTTTCGAAAAGGAAAACGACAACGAGCGGAAGGGTTCAACTTGGTTTCTTCGCAAGAAACTCGACCCTAACAACATATAATCCATAAATCAACAATCATACGAGGAAGGATAATCGTAGAACGCCCGAAAACCCTCTATGACATTCTACCGACACCTTCAAGGCGTCGGTCAAGAACTCAACTCAAACAACGAATCGATACGATCCAACCATGGAATAACAAGGGAAATGATATAATACATCTAAATAATCATCAATCCATCAACAAAACGGAAAGAATCGGACAAAACCCCAAAATCCCCAATTATCCAAAAAGGTAGGGTTTCAAGAGATATTACCTTGAGTGATTCAAGCATTAAGATCCGTAGAACACGTTAGATTGATTATCCGAGCCTCACAACCGAAAAGAAATGATGAAAATCGACCGGATGAAGAACTCTCTCCCTCTCTATGCCTCTCTCTCGCGACGCCGTGCAAAATGGGGAAGGAAAATGAGCGGTTCGCTCAAAACAACACATTTATAGGGTAACGCAGAGAACCTATCGGCCGCCTATCGGCCGATAAAGTTCACCGATAGCCATACGGAATGCCGACAGAGGGTCTATCGACCCCCTTATCGGCCGAAAGGCTACTGGAAGTTCGAAGGTGAAGAAATTTACATATCGCCGCCTATCGCCGATAGGCCCAACCGATACCCATACTGCACGCCGGGCAGAGAGTCTATCGCCCCCTATCGGCCGAAAGGCTCCCGGGAGTGCTCGCCAAAATCGAAACGACCATAACTCTCTCGTCCGGACTCCGATTGACTCACCGTTTGAACCATTGGAAAGCTAATTCGATGCTCTATAATATTGCACAGATTTATAATTTTTGGAGTCACCAAAAATTAATGATGATCTAACAAAGTCGAACTCATACTTAGAAAAGTCGTTTAGTAATCCTGAATTCAACAAAACGACACCGAAACCCGAGCCTGAATACGAACCGAAGATACGGTTACGAAGTACTCACAAAGACGAATCTAAGAGCTTAGAACACACGATTCCGACCACCCGAAGGCTCGAAATTCGACAACGGAAGGTAATTACCCCAAACTTTGGGAAATTACGAAAATGGCCCAACTGCCCGAAAATCACCATACGACAACGAATAATCAAACCGAAGCTCACAACACGTATAACAACGTTAAATGAACTTACGAAAAACCCCAAACGACAATTTCAAACGAGATTCGCAAGAACCGAACTCAAGCGCGGAAAAGTCGTTAAAAAGCACGGAACTCAACAAAGTAGCACCGAAACGAACTCGGATGACAAAAGTGCAGAATTAAATATTCTCCGAATGACGAAACGGTCATGAGAGAGTCGTCAAAACAGACTCCGACCAAAAAAAAGAAATTTACCGAAGATCGAAAATTGCGGATATTACATTAGTGGTGTCTGTTGAGTTTTGTCTCGTCGGATTTTTTCTGACTGAGTCGTGTCGCGAGGCGTCGTCTGAGTTGGTTGGTCATGATTAGTATCGTGGGGCGATCATCATCTTCATACGACCTGTGGATGTAAGTCTCCCTTCTTTTTGTTGTGCCTCGTGTGACATGAGCTATTTGTATGATTAGTTGTTGAGTGATGGAATCTTTTTGTGGATTTTGATTTCGTGATATGCGGGTATTCGACTCTCATATTTTATTTATATGAGAAGCGGTGTCGCTGCTAATGTATTTTCGAACTGTATTTTATCCGCTGCGTGAGTTCTTTCAAAATGACTTTCAGTATTTTGCAAACTGAGTTTTATTTTGTAAAACCGATTCTCTAAATCGAGTTTTGGCATTTTGGCCTTGAATGTTTTATGACGGTTTGATAAATGATTTTGTGAGTTTTGGAAAATACTATCGTCATCGGCCTTTTGGTGTATTTTGAAATGATTTTGTAAACGGTTTTTAGCCTGGTGGGTTCTGGCGCGGAATCCACAGCATGTAATATTATCGACTGTTTGTTTTCCAGTAAAAGACATGTAATGTCTTGATTTTGAACGATTTGATAAGTGTACTACGAGGTGGTTAAGAAAATGTTGATACGTATGAGTTTTGGGCATTCTGGCCTATTAAATTTCTGAAAACCTTGAGTATCTTAGAAAATAAATTTTGAGACGTACTTTTCAAATAGATTATTTTCTCGCGGTATTTTCAAGATGCCTGCTAGTGCCACTGTAGGTTTCAAATTTATTTCACTTGGAGGACCAAAATATTTTGAGATATTTTCAAAGATTTAGAAACGCATTTGCTTAGACTCGAGGGTCAAATATTTATGAAAGTTTTTCACTAAAAGAAAAGTTTCCTCATTCTTATCAAACGCAAGATGTTTTTTTCAAAGTCTCGATAATGATGTTTGTACTACTTTTTGGAAGGTGATACTCAAGATTAACTGGTATTTCCAAAATTATTCTCAAAAATGTGGTTTTCGTTTTTAAAACCTATCATTCCTGTTTTCGGTCCGGGAATGTATGTATGATGTTCGCATTATTGTTAGAATGTTATCTCCCGAGTAGGATCGAATTGGTGGCGTGAACGTTGAATCGTTTGCCACGCATTTTTTGTGTTAGCCCTCTGTGAGAGGTGAGATGTTGGTATTGAATGTTCTCGCTTTGTGGTGATTTGCGTGTTATTGCACCAATGCGAGCTGCTAGAACTTGAGTTTGTATGATTGTGTACATACGTGGTTGTTTCGTGATGTTTAGTAATTGTATGCTGGTTATCGTTCGGGCCGTTGTAATCATCGAGCGATGCCGTTGTTGTTGTGATTTTTGTATGTGTTGATATGTTATGCTGAGTTGGCATCTCCAGTATGTTGTTTGCAATGTTATGTTCCATTGTATCTAGCATTTGTATATTCGGTATGCCGAGCCGAGATTTTTCAATCGTGATGTGCCGGGGCATGCACGTGCAAATTGTCCTTCCCCGCTAGTAGTATATTACAAGTGTGGACTCGAAGGACACATAATCCATTTTACGAATTAGTTACCAAGTCTGCCGGGGTACGAGCTTCGACAGAGATATCAGGATCGGCTCTGAGAGGCCCATGAAAGATGTTTCTGTCGGTTTCTTTTTATGTTGTTACCTTGCTTCCGTTGTTGTGAGTCGCGGGGACAACATTTCTTTTATGAGAGGTCGAATGTAATACTCGTATTACTTTTGACTTCTACATTTTCTCTTTCCCAATTCTATCGACTCGCTCGTGTTCGTTGATACTTTTTGAACTTGTTTAGTATCTCGGTAGCCATCGTTCGAACGGGTTGCAACCTTATTTCGGATCAATCTGTTTATCGTTGTGACTTTTCCGATTCAGTTCGATTCTTGTGAACCTTGTCCGAAATTAACATCTTTTAGATCTACAAGTTCTTTTAATGTCTTGAGTTGAAGTATGAACTTCAGAGTCGTTGTTTGACCATTGATGCTCGATCATTGTTGTTCGATCGTTATTGTTCGATCATTGTTGTTCGGTCGTTGGTGTCCGATCGTTGTTGTCCGATCGTCGTTGTTTGATCATTGTTGTTCGATAGTTGTTGTTCGATTATTATTGTTCAATCGTAGTTGTCTGATTGTTGTTGTCTGGTCACGTACTGTGAAGAATTGTCGTTCACCGTTAGTCAGCTGCTTCTAGTGTGGCCAGGTGGATCACCGAGCTATGCATTGCGAGACGGTAGCTGAGAGGTTTGGAGATCAAGTTTGTGTCTCTGCTCCGAAATGACACGGAGATGCCTAGTGTGGCTTTGAAGATTTCGGCGTAGTCCGATTTTTTTTGTTTGTGATTGTCCTTGTGGATCGTTTTGTGTATATTTTCTATTTTCTTGACTGTACGTATTTCCTTGTAACAAGTGCTTTGTATTTTGTGATTGTTCGGATAATTGACTTGATTGTATTATCTGTTTGTTGACGCTTGTCACTCGTTGGTTTTACTATATCTCTACTTGTGGCGTTGAGTTGGTCGTTGTGGAGCGTGTTTCACACCGTATGTTTCTCTGCGTTGCTTGTAACGTTTCGCCGTTGGGCACGAGTTTTCGGTTCTTGTTTATCTCGTTGAGTTTTCCTGGTGGGATATTGCTTCTCCCTACTTGTTTTAAGTTTTGGGACGAAAATTCTTTTAAGGAGGGTAGTATGTAATATCCGCAATTTCGATTTCCAGTAATTTTCTTTTTTTGGCAGAAGTCCATCTTAGCGATTCTATTGTGACCGTTTTGTCATTCTGAGAATGATTAATTCTACACTTTTTGTCATTCGGCTTCGTTTCGGTGTCGTTTTATTGAGTTCCATGTTCTTAAGCGACTTTTTCAAGTATGAGTTCGACTTTGTAAAATCATCATAAATTTTTGGAAACTCCAAAAATTCTGAATCTTTGCAATATTACAGAACATCAAGTTATCTTTCCAATGATTCAAACGGTGAGTCAATCGGAGTCCGGGCGAAAGAGTTATGGTCGAAATAGCTAAGAATGCACCATGTGCCTTTTTGGTGCTGGAGCGGGCTGTACCGCGGGCCGCGGCACACTCGACCCGGGTCGCGGCACACGGGCTTTTTCTGCACTTTTTCAGAAGATTTTCGAGGAGAAAACTTCATTTTTCTCCTCTCTTCTTCCTCCTTCCATCTAGGGCAATTTTTGGGCGGTGTATCTCAGGGAATTCATCTTATTCAAGTTCTTGGTGTGGACTAACAACATCAAATCCATTTTCTTCATCCGAATCAAGGTATTTCGGCTTGAACCCATGTTTTTGAATATTTTGGGGATTTTTCTTTTGATTTCGATTCCAATCCATTTTTGATCAATTAATTGTTGTATAAACGTTGTTTTGAACTTGTTCTACGGATTGGATACTCGTACCTTTGGTTCGTTCGACCCGAGGGGTGATTTCTTTGTTCTTGAAGGGTCTTGAAGATTTAATGTCCGATTAAATGTTTGAATGAGTTCCTTTTGATAGTTTGTTGGGATTTCCGTTGTTTTTTATTCTCGTCGTAATCATGTTTTATTGTTCCTTACGGAGGATTATAGGTGCTCAATGATTCCGATGTTGAATTCCGTTGGTGATTGATGTTTCGTGTGGTGTTTTACCGTAGTAATTTCGGTGCTATCGCGTTCTTGATAGTGTTCGGGCGTTCGGGGTTGTTCGACCGCATTCCATCCGTCGTCTTGTTACGAACGTGGTTCCTAGGCAAGTACCTTGTCCATACACTTATTGTTTTGTGAATATGATAAATAGTGATCGTCTCTATGTGTTTGTTTGATCGTTTGATTTGAACTTTCAAAAGATTCGGTTTAGCCTCGTTAAGGGCTCACTTTCAAAACACGTGTGTTTTGTGAATATTGTGCCCCGTGAATGATTAAGTGAACCCTATGAATTCGCTTGTTGTTGTTGTTGTTATGCTTTGATAATATATACACATATTATCTCTTTTCGGTGCGTTATGGTTTGACGTGGTGTTTTGCTAAGTGTTGGTTGCATTAACTCATGATTTGATGTGTTTGTGATTGTGGCAAATGTGAAACCCTTGTTGTTATGAACTCGATGCATTGATGATTTGACCACAAGGTTATCAATTCGGGTAGGTCTGGAGAGGGCTCCGAGAATCGTCACTTGCGAGTGCGATGTCACGATAACTTGTGGGTATGTTCAGTTGATGTTTGACCGGGTAGGGACCTGTGAGGCCTCCGGCAGCGTGTACAGCCAGTGTGTATGATTTCACCATAAGGTTATTTAATCGGGTAGGTCTGTAGAGGGCTCCGAGAATCGGTACTTTCGAGTACGATGTCAAGATAACTTATGGGTGGTTTGAGTTTGTTTCGCTAGCAAGCTCGGGAGGGTCCTTAGAGGTCTCGGGTGGGATTTGTGGCTTCGTCCCGGTCCTAGGCGATGCCCGTGCGTGTATGTTTTGTGAATGTGTTTGCTCTCCTCGGGAGGGTTCGACAGGGTCACGGAGGGAGTCCAATGATATAGCCCTGGATTCACGAGTAAAACTTCACCAGTGCGTGTGTATTTTATGTCCGTCGAGGACGCGTGACATGGGTTTTTACCTTGTGTATTGTTGTTGGTTTCATTTGTGAAAACAAAATCTTTGGGCTGTGACCCCTGTTGATTTTGGAAAGAGAAGGATTCGGTAATCCTATATTATTTTCTATTAAAACTCTCGATGGCATTTTAAACTGTTCCCCTGATTGGTGATCTTTCGGTTTTGGAATGTTTTTCCCAAACTCTTGCCTCGGGAAGTACTTTTCGTTACGTTTGGCTTTTTGAGGATTCCTGGTTATTGTTATTCGTGGAATGTGAATTGTATGGCTTGTATTTCTGTTTTATACTTGCACTAGCAAAACAGTGGAGTTTTGCTAACCCTCGAGTATTCGGGGGGTGGATGTCTGTTTTTGCATTCAGGTTTTGGGAGCATAACACAGGGTCGGCACGAAGGATGATGAAAGATGATCGATACTAATCACATGAGGACCCGTACGTTGTTGTATTGGTTCATTCATATTTTATTTCCGCTGCAGTATAATTACCCGTTGTACGAGAGCATTTTGTATTCGACCCCTGCGTGGGCATGTATTGAGTTGTATGTATTTATTGAAAGACCAAATCGGTCTACTGAGTCATTTTAACCTTAAAGGCATTATTGAGATGTTTGATGTTGTTTACCAGCCTCGTAGATCCTTGAGGAAAAGGTCTACGGCATGTAATATCCCTGAGCGGATTGGGGGTGTTACATAAATGGTATCGGGCTTAGGTTGTGGAAACTTAGTCTGTCGGGTTTAGTGGTGTCTGTTGAGTTTTGTCTCGTCGGATTTTGTCTGACTGAGTCTTGTCGCGATGCGTCGTCAGAGTTGGTTGGTCGTGATTAGTATCGTGGGGCGATCATCATCTTCATGCGACCTGTGGATGTAAGTCTCCCTTCTTTGTGTTGTACCTCGTGTGAAATGAGCTATTTGTATGATTAGTTGTTGAGTGATGGAATCTTTTTGTGGATTTTGATTTCGTGATATGTGGGTATTCGACTCTCATATTTTATTTATATGAGAAGTAGTGTCGTTGCTAATGTATTTTCGAACTGTATTTTATCCGCTGCGTGAGTTCTTTCAAAATGACTTTCAGTATTTTGCAAACTGAGTTTTATTTCGTAAAACCGATTCTCTAAATCGAGTTTTGGCATTTTGGCCTTGAATGTTTTATGACGGTTTGATAAATGATTTTGTGAGTTTTGGGAAATACTACCGTCATCGGTCTTTTGGTGTATTTTGAAATGATTTTGTAAACGGTTTTTAGCCTGGTGGGTTCTGGCGCGGAATCCACGGCATGTAATATTATCGACTGTTTGTTTTCCAGTAAAAGACATGTAATGTCTTGATTTTGAACGATTTGATGCGTGTACTACGAGTTGGTTAAGCAAATGTTGATATGTGTGAGTTTTCGGCATTCTGGCCTATTAAATTTCTGAAAACCTTGAGTATCTTAGAAAATAAATTTTGAGACGTACTTTTCAAATGGATTATTTTCTCGCGGTATTTTCAAGATGCCTACTAGTGCCACTGTAGGTTTCAAATTTATTTTACTTGGAGGACCAAAATATTTTGAGATATTTTAAAAGATTTAGAAACGCATTTGCTTAGGCTCGAGGGTCAAATATTTATGAAAGTTTTTCACTAAAAGAAAAGTGTCCTCATTCTTATCAAACGCAAGATGTTTTTTTCAAGGTCTCGATAACGATGTTTGTACTACTTTTTGAAAAGTGATACTCAAGATTAACTGGTATTTCCAAAATTATTCTCAAAAATGTGGTTTTCGTTTTTAAAACCTATCATTCCTGTTTGCAGTCCGGGAATGTATGTATGATGTTCGCATTATTGTTAGAATGTTAGCTCCCGAGTAGGATCGAATTGGTGGCGTGAACGTTGAATCGTTTGCCACACATTTGTTGTGTTAGCCCTCTGTGAGAGGTGAGATATTGGTATTGAATGTTGTCGCTTTGTTGTGATTTGCGTGTTATCGCACCCATGCGAGCTGTTAGAACTTGAGTTTGTATGATTGTGTACATACGTGGTTGTTTCATGATGTTTAGTAATTGTATGCTGGTTATCGTTCGGGCCATTGTAATCATCGAACGATGCCGTTGTTGTTGTGATTTTTGTATGTGTTGATATGTTATGCTGAGTTGGCATCTCCAATATGTTGTTTGCAATGTTATGTTCCATTGTATCTAGCATTTGTATATTCGGTATGCCGAGCCGAGGTGTTTCAACCGTGATGTGCCGGGGCATGCACGTGCAAATTGTCCTTCCCCGCTAGTAGCAGATTACAAGTGTGGACTCGAAGGACACAGAATCCATTTTGCGAATTAGTTACCAAGTCTGCCTGGGTACGAGCTTCGGCAGAGATATCAGGATCGGCTCTGAGAGGCCCATGAAAGATGTTTCTGTCGGTTTCTTTTTATGTTGTTACCTTGCTTCCGTTGTTATGAGTCGCGGGGACGACATTTCTTTTATGAGAGGTCGAAAGTAATACTCGTATTATTTTTGACTTCTGCATTTTCTCTTTCCCAATTATATCGACTCGCTCGTGTTCGTTGATACTTTTTGAACTTGTTTGGTATCTCGGTTGCCATCGTTCGAACGGGTTGCGACCTTATTTCGGATCATACTTTTGATCATTGTGACTTTTTTGATTCGGTTCGATTCTTGTGAACCTTGTCCGAAATTAAGGTCTTTCAGATCTACAAGTTCTTTTAATGTCTTGAGTTGAAGTATGAACTTCAGAGTCGTTGTTTGACCGTTGATGCTCGATCGTTGTTGTTCGATCATTGTTGTTCGATTGTTATTGTTCGATCATTGTTGTTCGGTCATTGGTGTCCGATCGTTGTTGTCCGATCGTTGTTGTTTGCTCAATGTTGTTCGGTAGTTGTTGTTCGATTATTATTGTTCAATCGTAGTTGTCCGATTGTTGTTGTCTGGTCTCATACTGTGAAGAATTGTCGTTCACCGTTAGTCAGCTGCTTCGAGTGTGGCCAGGTGGATCACCGAGCTATGCATTGCGAGACGGTAGCTGAGATGTTTGGAGATCAAGTTTGCGTCTCTGCTCCGAAAGGACACGGACATGCCTAGTGTGGCTGTGAAGATTTCGGCGTAGTCCGATTTTTTTTTTTTGTGTGTGATTTTCTTTGTGGATCGTTTTGTGTATATTTTCTGTTTTCTTGACTATGCGTGTTTCCTTGTAACAAGTGCTTTGTGTTTTGTGATTGTTCGGATAATTGACTTGATTGTATTATCTGTTTGTTGACGCTTGTCACTCGTTGGTTTTACTATATCTCTACTTGTGGCGTTGAGTTGGTCGTTGTGGAGAGTGTTTCACACCGTATTTTCTCTGCGTTGCTTGTAACGTTTCGCCGTTGGGCGCGAGTTTTCGGTTATTGTTTATATCGTTGAGTTTTCCTGGCGAGATATTGCTTCTCCCTACTTTTTTTAAGTTTCGGGACGGAACTTCTTTTAAGGAGGGTAGTATGTATTATCCGCAATTTCGATTTCCGGTAATTTTCTTTTTTTGGCGGAAGTCCATCTTAGCGATTCTATTGTGACCGTTTCGTCATTCCGAGAATGATTAATTCTACACTTTTTGTCATTCGAGTTCGTTTCCGTGTCGTTTTATTGAGTTCCGTATTCTTAAGTGACTTTTTCAAGTATGAGTTCGACTTTGTAAAATCATCATAAATTCTTAGAAACTCCAAAAATTCTGAATCTTTGCAATATTACATAGCATCAAGTTAGATTTCCAATGGTTCAAACGGTAAGTCAATCGGAATCCGACGAAGGAGTTATGGTCGAAATAGATAAGAATACACCATGAGCCTTTTTGGTGCTTGAGCGGGCTGTACCACGGGCCACGGCACACTCGATCCGGGCCGCGGCACACGGGCTTTTTTTTCTGCACTTTTTCAGAAGATTTTCGAGGAGAAAACTTCATTTTTCTCCTCTCTTCTTCCTCCTTCCATCTAGGGCGATTTGTGGGCGATTTTTGGGCGGTTTATCTGAGGGAATTCATCTTATTCAAGTTCTTGGTGTGGACTAACAACATCAAATCCGTTTTCTTCGGCCGAATCAAGGTATTTTGGCTTGAACCCATGTTTTTGAAGATTTTGGGGATTTTTCTTTTGATTTCGATTCCAATCCATTTTTGATCAATTAATTGTTGTATAAACGTTGTTTTGAACTTGTTCTACAGATTGGATACTCGTACCTTTGGTTTGTTCGACCCGAGGGGTGATTTATTTGTTCTTTTAGGGTCTTGAACATTTAATGTCCGATTAAATGTCCGAATGAGTTCCCTTTGATTGTTTGTTGGGATTTCTGTTGTTCGGACTTGATTCTCGTCGTAATCATGTTTTATTGTTCCTTACGGAGGATTATAGGTGCTCGATGATTCCGATGTTGAATTTTGTCGGTGATTGATGATTCATGTGGTGTTTTCCGGTAGTAATTTCGGTGCTATCGCGTTCTTCATAGTGTTCGAGCGTTCGGGGCTGTTCGACCGCATTCCATCCGTCGTCTTGTTTCGAACGTGGTTCCTAAGCAAGTACCTTGTCCATACAATTCTTGTTTTGTGAATATGATAATTAGTGATCGTCTCTATGTGTTTGTTTGATCGTTTGATTTGAACTTTCAAAAGATTTGGTTTAGCCTCGTTAAGGGCTCACTTTCAAAACGCGTGTGTTTTGTGAATATTGTGCCCCGTGAATGATTAAGTGAACCCTATGAATTCGCTTGTTGTTGTTGTTGTTGTGTTGTTGTTGATGCTGTTATGCTTTGATAATATATACACATATTATCTCTTTTCGGTGCGTTATGGTTTGACGTGGTGTTTTGCTAAGTGTTGGTTGCATTAGCTCATGATTTGATGTGTTTGTGATTGTGGCAAATGTGAAACCCTTGTTGTTGTGAACTCGATGCATTGATAATTTGACCACAAGGTTATCAATTTGGTGTTAGGAATACTTGTTAGATTTTGATGATGTCATTAATTTAAAATCAAATGTTTATTGGCAAAATGTAAGGAAGAACCAAATGAGTATCTTCCATAGGCCAAAATATGTTAGGTATAAAATTGGTAAAATGTAAAGAAGAACCAAATGAGTATCTTCTATAGGCCAAAGTTAGTTAGGCTGAAAATCGGCTAAGTACTAAAGTACAGTCTAGTCCATCAGAGAAGTACAGCCGACTCCAGTCAGAGTAGCCCTGGTCAACAAATTTATCAGAGAAGTTTGACCAGACTGCAGCCGAGGTACCTCAGGGAAGTCACCTGATCAGACAAGTCACAAACAGTGATCAGCCGAGAGGACCTACCTGCAGAGATGTAAGCTGCACATCAGCCTACTCAACTACAGCCTAGTACTCTAAGTCCACGTCAGCATGCTTTGAAAAGTCAAATATTACGGAAAGCTCACATGCAACGTGAAGAGACAAATTGGAGTGATTCCCGCAAGAGATATGATTTGTTTAAATCATCCTGACCCACCGTGAAGACTTTAATCCTTTTATATTCAAAAGATTCGGCGCTCACATGCAGAAGTCCTCACAACGGTCGGAAGATAAAATAAAATAATGGGAATCCAGCCTTGCAACGTTCAGAAAAGAATAAACAATGAAGTCTCCCTCCAACGGACGGATTTGTTTAGATTTGCAACGGCTACAAAGAAGAAGCTCAGAGATCCTGATCTATATATATCTGAAGATTTGAAACTGAGCAACTACCGGTGCGAACATATACTCTAGCGATCAAAGCAAACAAAGCAATCTCAAGCAATCAAATAGCATCGTGAAAAAGAGCAGATCCAAAAAGTTCATATTCAAGGAAGCTCTTAAGTTGGAGAAGACAAACACTCTTGTCTATAAAACTTGAGTACGGGGTACTTCACTGGTTGAAGTAAGAGACTGTAAGGGCATCCGAGGATCGAGGATCAAGAGGTGCAAGGCAGTCGAGTGTGTGTACAACGGCACGGAATTCCACTGGTTGGAAGCTGTTGTAGTGTGTTGTGAATCACTGTAATCTTTATCACTGGTTGAAAATTATAGTGAATTCATCTCCAACTGGTTTGGAGAAAAGTGGATTAGTAGAGGATTACCCCACCTCTGAGACCACTATAATCACTGTGTTATTCTTCGTTTCTTGCATCATACTCTTACCGCATACATTGTTAAGGTTTCCATTATGATTAATTTATATTCTTCAACTGCTGACTTCCGCACTTATCCAAGAACAAACGACTCCAAGTCATTTGTTTGACTATCAGCTGAAGAAACTCACTCTTCGGAAAAAGAGTTCAAGAGTTTCAACAAGTCTATTCACCCCCCCTCTAGACTTGTTCCTGGACGACTTGTGACCTACAAGTGGTATCAGAGAGGTTGGTTCATTTTTTTCTCACGAACCAGATCTATACTAGATATATATCTTATCTCTCACGTTATAATGGAACACATGCACTCTAGACTCCCTGTTTTTTCAGTTGACGAGTATGATCTTTGGAAGATAAGAATGCAGGCACACTTATCTTCAATTCATGACGACATGTGGTGCATCATTGAAGACGGTCCTTTCATTTTCGAGAAGGACAACACAGTGAGGAGATCGCAGCTGGGAGGCCCGAAAAGATTCCTAAGAAGAGAACGGAGCTGACCCCCGAAGAGAGAAAGCTGGCCAATCTTGACAACAGGGACAGAGATGTGCTATACCAAACTCTTGACAAATCCACAATGGTCAAGATCAAAAATTGTAAGAATGCCAAAGAAATTTGGGACACATTAGCTCTAATGTGTGAAGGAACGGAGCTGATCAAGGAGAACAAGTTGTCAATAGCTATCCAAAAGTTTGACAACTTTAAAATGAAGAATGGTGAATCAATAGACCAAGTGGACACAAGGTTCACTGAAATCATCAATGAGATCAACTCCCTGGGCAAAACTTATGGCAACAGGGAAATGGCACTTAAAGTCCTCAGATCGCTAAATCTCGAATGGAGCATGAAGGCTGTAGCTATGAGAGAGTCCAAAGACCTGAATAAGATAAAAATTCAGGAGCTGTTCTCTGATCTAAAGGCTTATGAGTTCGAGCTTCCAAGCTCATCCTCAACTGAGCCTGCAGAGAAGGGAATCGCATTTGCAAATGAGTCCCTGCTAAGAGCTTATCTGATGTGAAACCTCCAAATCCACTAGATTTTGAGGAGGAAATGGCTTTCATTATGCAAAGGTTCAGTAACTTCAGAAAGAACTACTCCAAGTATAAGAAAAACTACAAGGAGAATCCAAGAAGGAACCAGAAGGCCGGAAGCTGGAAAGTTGAATGCTACAACTGTCACAAAATAGGACACATTCAAATGGATTGTCCCGAGCTCAAGAAAGATGAAACCAAGAAGGAGGTGGGCAGAAAGGAAGACAGAAGAAAAGCTCTCATCGGAGAAGACCAGGAGCATGTTGAATCAAGCGGCGGCTTCTTTTCTGATGAAGACGAGGAGTATGATTGCCTGATGGCAAACTTGGCTGATGAAGAGGTAACCTCTAAACCTACCGGTTCAAATAATAGCTCAGCCATGTCGCAAGATATGGATTTACATGAATCGGTAAATCAGTTATTCAAAGATTTTGAAACACTTAAATCTGCACACCAAGCTGTATCAGCAGAGAAGACTCAGCTGCAAGATGAGAATAGGCAGCTGAAAAATGATTTTGAAAAACTCAGCCTAGATTTAAATAAGGTTGAGACAACTACAGCTGACTTCAAAAACCAGGCAAGTGCCAACACAGCTGAGATAGACCGGCTAAATATTTTACTTAAAGAAAAGTCAGCTGCACTTGCTCATGCCAAAGCTGAGTTTACTAAGCTGGCACAGATAAATAAAACTCAGGCGCAGGAAATAACCTCCCTGAAGGCGTCTTCAACTCTGGGCGAATTGTGTACCTATAAAAGGTCATTATATACCAAATCAGGCCTTGGATATGATTCTCACACTCCCTCTAGTTCTGAAACCAAGTTTATCAAGGGAGAAACAATGGTCTCGATCACGAGCCTGTATAAACCGATTTTCAAAAAGCAATAACCAAGTCAAACGTCAGTCAGCTGCAATCGAGTTACACTGCATACCACCTAGACAGCGACTAGGCAGGCCCTGCAAAAGCAAGAAATTTGCATAACATGCCCACTATTACCAACAACTCCCCAAAAATAGATTTCATAATGGGAGGGGCAGATGGAAACCTCAAGGTTTTCCTAATTACCAAAATGAACAAGTGTGGAGACCACAAAGATTTAATAAATGGTCTCAGCCTAGATTTAGAAATGGCCCACACTATTTTGAGGAATATCCGGTATACAATCCAACCAGGAGATTTAGACCTCGACCACAGGCACCGTATAAGGGTTATAATAATAATAACAGTTCCTATAATCCAAGGAGAAATCAATTCTCTAGGAAACCAACTAACCCCAAAGGACCCACACAAATTTGGGTACCTAAATCTCTGCTTGTTTAATTGCAGAAAAGATGGAAGGACTACAACCACATCTCCTCAAGCTCAAATTTCGGAGGTGAAGAATGGTTTGTAGACTCTGGATGCTCAAGGCATATGACCGGGAACAAGAAGATGCTGACCAAATATATCAAAGAAATAGGTCCCGATGTAACCTTTGGAGATAGCTCTAGAGGACAGACAAAAGGCTTTGGAGAGCTGCACCGAGGAAACATTGTAATATCCAAAGTTCATTATGTCAAAGGGCTCAAGTACAACCTCCTGAGCATAAGCCAGTTCTGCGACGAGAAGAATCTAGTAGTCTTCACCATCTTGAAGTGTATGGTGATAGACATCTTATCTGGAGAAATAAAGCTACAAGGTTTCCGAAGAAGAGATGTATACATGATTGATTGGAACACAGGAACACCTAACTCCTGTTTTCTATCCAAGACTGTAGCTGAGAATGGATGGTTGTGGCACAAAAGACTATGTCACCTGAACTTCAAAGCCATCAACAAGATTAGCTCTCATAAGCTGGTCAGAGGACTTCCAAATGAAGTATTCAAGAAGGAAGCACTCTGTGATGCATGTCAGAAGGGAAAACAGACCAAGGCATCGTTCAAGCCAGTTCAGCCTACAACGCTCACAACAAGGATCTTAGATCTACTCCACATGGATCTACTTGGTCCTATCAAGCCAAGGACTTTGAGCGGCAGAAAGCATGCTCTTGTGATTGTAGATGATTATTCAAGGTACACTTGGATCATTTTTCTATTCAAGAAAAGTGAAACCTTGACCAAGTTACCTGAGCTGCTGAGAAGGATCCAGAATGAGAAATCCCTCTCTATAATCAAGATCAGATCAGATAGAGGAGGAGAGTTTCTCAACAAGGCGATAACTTATTTCAGCGATCAGAATGGGATCCAAAGATGAGCTCTGCGGCAGACGCCCTTGAGAATGGTGTATTCTTGAAAGAAGGAACAGAACCACGAAGGAAGCGGCAAGGTCCATGATTGCGAGCGGACCTACAAGAGGTTCAGGCTGAAGCCGTCAACACACCTGCCACACCCAAATGGGAGTATGATAGTAGGGAGACATGGCAAAACTCCTATGAGGTTTGGAACAATGAGAACTCCTCTTGTTGCTTACTTTCATGTTTTTGGTTGTAAGTGTTTCATCCACAACAACGGTAAAACACAGCTAAATGCCTTTGATGCTAAAACTGATGATGGTCTATTTATGGGATATTCCCAAAGAAGCAAGGCATATAGAGTTTTTAACAAAAGAACCTTAGTTGTGGAGGAAACACCCCATGTTGTTTTTGATGAATCTACCGTTGAGTACAGGAAACAACTTGAGCAAATTGAGAACAAGCTCAAGTCAGCAACCCTTGAAGAAGTCATTGTACATGACACTGGAATGGTGGACTCACCTGCAGATCAGCCTGATGACCCAACTGCAGCTGATGAAGACCCAACTGCAGATCAGACAGGATCACCAAACCTATCTGATCCAGTTGCTGCGGAAGAAGACCCAGCCGGAGCTGACAAAGACTCATCTGCAGTTCAGAACCAAGCTGCAGATGACAAGGCGGTAGCTGATCCAGTTGTATACCAGAATCCAGCAGATGCAGATAACCACCAGAGCAATCCAACAGGGGGAACAAACCCAGAAGAGGACGAGATCCCCAAATGGCTCAAGGATCATCCAATTCAGCAAATAATCGGAAAGTTGACTGATGGAGTCAAGACAAGACAGTCAACTCTACCAGCAGGAATGGCGATGTTCTCATGTTTCATGTCACAAATTGAACCCAAGACTACAGAACAAGCCTTGGAAGATTATTCATGGATCAATGCCATGCAAGAGGAATTGGAGCAAATGGAGAGAAACAAAGTTTGGGAACTAACAGACAGACCTGATCACAAGAAAGTTATTGGCACCAAATGGGTGTATAAAAACAAGAGTGATGAAGACGGAGCTGTTGTTAGGAATAAAGCCAGACTCGTAGCAAAAGGATATGCACAGTGTGAGGGAATAGATTTTGATGAAACTTATGCACCTGTTGCAAGATTAGAAGCCATCAGACTATTCCTCGCATATGCTGCATTCAAGGATTTTGAAGTTTACCAGATGGATGTGAAAAGTGCGTTTCTAAATGGAGTCCTAGAAGAAGAAGTCTATGTAGAGCAACCCCCAGGTTTTGTCAAAGGAGACAAAGTCTATAAGCTGTTGAAGGCTCTGTATGGACTCAAGCAAGCACCGAGAGCATGGTATGAAACACTGTCTGTGTTTCTTGAGAAAAATGGATTTTGCAAGGGAAAAGTGGACAAGACCCTATTCAGAGTGGAGCACGGAGGCCACATATTAATAGTTCAGATTTATGTGGATGACATCATATTCGGATCAACCAATCCAGAACTATGTGAGAAATTCTCCAACCTCATGCAAGGAGAATTCGAGATGAGTATGATGGGAAAGCTTAACTTCTTTCTCGGATTACAAGTTAGCGAGATGGAAAAAGGAATTTTCATCAACCAAGCAAAGTATACTAGGGATCTTATCAAGAGATATGGAATGGAATCGGCCAAGCCCGCAAGAATTCCAATGAGCACAAGTACTCACCGGATGCGAGGCAGGCGGGCATATCGGTGGACTCAACCCACTACAGAGGACTCATCGGATCTCTTCGTGCCTCACCGCAAGAGCCGGACATATCATATGCAGTTGGAGTTTGTGCAAGATTCCAGTCCAAGCCGAAGCAATCACACCTAGATGCAGCTAAGAGAATAATTAAGTACATAAAGTCTACCATTAATGTTGGACTATGGTATCCCAAGGATGACAACTTCGAGCTATCAGGATACTCAGATGCGGATTTCGCAGGATGCAAAATCAACAGGAAGAGCACTAGTGGAACGTGTCAATTCCTAGGAACCAGACTGATATCCTGGTTTAGCAAGAAGCAGGTTTCTAACTCCATATCCACTACAGAGTCAGAATACCTAGCTGCAGGTAGCTGTTGTGCACAAATTTTATGGATCAGACAACAGTTAAGGGACTACAATATTATTGCCAACGAAGTTCCAATATGGTGTGACAACAATAGTGCTATTGCAATAACCAACAATCCGGTTTTGCACTCAAGGACGAAGCACATTGACGTTAAGCACCATTTCATTCGAGACCATGTGCTTAACAAAAGGGTTAGAGTTGAAAGAGTCAGCACAGACTACCAAATAGCTGACATCTTCACCAAACCATTGCCAGAAGAAAGATTCCTAGAGCTTAGCAGAGACCTTGGATTACTAGATTGGGAATCTAGTTCTGAAGCAAGTTGAAGGAAGGACGGACCCTCAGAATCAGCCTAAGCTGATGCAGGCGAGAAGACGAAGGCCAGACGAAGCAACTTAGCTGTACAGAATACCAGGCGAGAAGTCAAACTCACCTGTTGCAGAGTGGTCAACAGTCAACGAAATCAGACCAGCTAAGTTCTCTAAACTGATATCTAATTTTTAATTAATATCTGCCACACTTATAAATATTATTTTGGCTAAAATGACATTTAAAATATACACCTTTATAAGCCAAGTGGTAATTTTAAATACACGCGTCACACGCCTATTTAATTAACCTCTACGGTGGCCAATCAGAATCAACCGTCAAATTTTAAATGGGGCCACCGATTCAAATTTGAAATTCAAAAGAATATGAAATGGCGTACCACCGTTTAAATTTATAATAAACTAATCCAAACGACCTTTCATCTTCTTTATAAGGAAGAAAACCTTTCACTTTACTCTTTACGCGTTCAGAAACCCTAGAATCTACAGAGCAAAATATACACTAAAAATCCTAAAATTCTTTTTGCAGAAATGGCATCTCTTGAAGGAGCAACCTTGAAGGCGATGAAGGACCAAGTTATCTTCTCCATGGTCGTCGATTTCGAAGGTTTATTGGAAGCAAATCTAGAGGATTTCGACATGCTGAATCTGATCCGGGCGATGAAGCTGAACGGAATCTACCCGTTTCTCGACATCAACCCGCAGCATTTGTTCAAGGAAGATGTCGTCGAATTTTATCGTAATGCCTCTCTGGTTCAGCACGGGATTAACAGCTCAGTCGGCGGAATCCCTATCACCATAGATCGAGAGAAGATCCGTTCGGTATTCGGGATGAAACATCGCGGCTTGGCGGTCGAAGCTCTTAAACAATCACCCGCCGAAACCTGGAAGACGATCAAACTCGAAAACATCCCAGAGAAATTGAAGTTTACAGCGAAGAGGAATGAGTTGAAAAGGATTTATCGAGTTGCTTTGGACATCACAAACAAGATAGTCATGGGAATGGCACGAAGCTATGACCAACTGTCATCATCCAAATTCATGGTGTTAGGTGCGTTAATTCAACAAGAGGAAGTTGATTGGGCGGATTATATTTTCAAGCAACTTGTTCGCGAGGTGAACAAGGTCGAATGGCTCGAAGGTGAGAAGAAATTCAAAACTAAGTTGGCGTTCGGAACGCATCTTAGTTGGTTTTTGGAGAAAACAGGAGTGGCTAAGGGAAACATTGACCCTTTCCACCCAAACAAGAGGCTAGGTCACATGGACCATGATAAGAAGAAGGTTGGAGTCACTGGGAGAGCAGCCCAGTTGTTGAAGGATTTGCCAGACTCAAGCTATTGTCCAAGATACGATTTATCAGACTCGGACCAACCTGCAGCTGAGATCGGAACTGCAGTCGAGTCCGAGAATGAGTCTGACGATACACCAATTGCCATCCGATTCAAGAGACGGGGACCAGCCCCAGAAGGACCTTCTAACCTGCAGTCATCACCTGAACCTTCACCAAAGAGGCCAAGGAAGCTGCAGTTCAGCGAGGGAGAGCAGCCTGAGCACCATACCAGCCCATCAGTCCAGTCACCAATCCATCCAGACATGCCTGCACCAGATACCGAAACTCGGATTGCACCCGTTATTACACCTCCAGTGTACATAACTGAAGAAGAGGAAGCAGGTCTTGTTATCTCTATTCCTGAAGCAGATTACACTTTCAATCTTTTAGAAAATAATACTTTTAATCTCTCCATTGCACAACTTCAGCTTGTCAAACCACAGGCAGAAAAACACTCCTTTGTAAATATTTTTAAAGAGTGGAAAACTCTCAAAACCATGTCTTTTACAAATTTTCAAACTTTTGTTGAAACTAGTGGTTGGGAATATCCCCAAGCCACTGAGGATGTTCTGACTAATTTTTGCAAAGAGTCAGATTTAACTTTACTCCTCCAGGATAACTGGTTCATGTCACATTTTGAGACAAACATGGACCATTTTATCCATTCTATAATGCTAAGTATTTTTAATGGTGATTTTGGAGAGGAGGAAGAGGAAGAAGAAAAGGAGATTAGGATTGAGGAAATTAATGGAGACAATGAAATTATCAATTTGGTTGAAGAGGATGAAGAAGAAAAAGAACCTGAAGAAAATATACCAGTTGAAAAACAAACAGAGGAGATTGAGAAAACAGAAGAAGTGGATGACGAAGGGGATGAAGAAGGAGAAGAAGTGGAGCAAGAAAAAGATGATGAGGATGATGAAGAAGAAGAAAAGGAGAAAGATGATGATAATAATGATGATAATGATGATAATGATGATGGAGGTGAAGGAGGAGCAGAACAAGAAAAGGAAGAAGAAAAAGAAAAAGATGAGGAAAAAAAGAAAGAAAAATCTGGAGAAGAAGAAAAGGAAGAAGGAGAAAGAGAAGGAGCCAAAGAGCCAGAGCCAGAGCCAGAGCCAGAGGCAACTCATGCAGAGCCAGAGGCAACTCATGCAGCTGCAGATAGGATTGTTGTGCCTGCCAGGTACACCAGCCTAGATGCAGAGCTGGCAGAAGACTCCAGGTCAGGTACCCTAGAGAAAACCCAATCTGACCTACCGGCTGCAGCCAGGAGCCTGCAGTCTAGTGGCTCCCTTGCTGAAGGATCAGGAGAACACTCCCCATCAGCTCAGTTATCTCCTACCATGACTGAGCTGATCAAGCAAATTGTCAGAGACACCATTGGGAGTCATTGCCAACTCAGTCACTCCCGACCTTCGACCATAAATGCCAAAATTGACACCCTACTTGGTAGAGATCCCTCGGCCTCCTCCTCCTACAAACAACGGAATGCCTTTTGGCATGTCTCGATTGGATGAGCCGCATGGAACATCGGTTGACAACCCTCATTGATCTTTGGCAAAAGGGGAAGAGAGGATTCAGGGGGAAGAGAGAGAAATCAGAAGTAAGAAGAAGCAAGATGTCCCTCAGATTGAAGGACCCTCTAGCCTAAAGAGGAAGGAAGCTGTAGATCGAGAAGACCAGGCTGACCAGCCTGTAAGAAAAAGAAGAAGGACCAGAAGCGGCTTTGAACCTACTCTTGAATGGGAAGGGCTGGAGCTATGGTATGTTGAAGATTTCTGCCCATTTGAAGCTTTTGAAATGTGGGGAGCTGCTAGGAAGAGGTTCATCAGAGACTATTATGTCTGGGAACTACTTCAAGATGACAAACTCTCCCCACAGGAGATTTTCATAAACTGGATGGAAGAAGTTCATCCTAAGCTTTGGGCTGTTCTGAAGAAGCACGCTAAGGAGCAAAATGCCTTTCCTATGATTCCCTTATTCAGAGCTGAAGAAGCACCAATCCGTATGGATGGTGAACTTGATGAGCTACAACTTCATAAGGAAATCAAGCTAGTGTGCCTTGAGAACAAATTCAGATCTCAGCAGGAGCAGGATTTCGCAGCACTCGTGGTGAAAAGAAAGTATGGCCTTGCTCCAGTCAAGGTAAGACCTATCGGAGCCAAACCATTCAGGCCTGCCAAGCAGCCTATTCGAAGAGGCAGAGGAAGAGGCAGATGACCTTAGTTATTTTTTTTTCTTACTTGTAATTTTTATTTTCTGTACTTGAAACATTCTTGTAAAATGTCAATGATGAGTCAGAAAATTTTATGAACAGTCTGTTGAATGACAATTTTCCAGTTGTCTCAATATTAGACTGATTTCAGTTTTGTCTCGCACTTAAGTGCAGACTTGGCCATTTGATTTCTTACTTAGTTTTGCCATCATCAAAATAGGGGGAATTTGTTAGGAATACTTGTTAGATTTTGATGATGTCATTAATTTAAAATCAAATGTTTATTGGCAAAATGTAAGGAAGAACCAAATGAGTATCTTCCATAGGCCAAAATATGTTAAGTATAAAATTGGCAAAATGTAAAGAAGAACCAAATGAGTATCTTCTATAGGCCAAAGTTAGTTAGGCTGAAAATCGGCCAAGTACTAAAGTACAATCTAGTCCATCAGAGAAGTACAGCCGACTCCAGTCAGAGTAGCCCTGGTCAACAAATTTATCAGAGAAGTTTGACCAGACTGCAGCCGAGGTACCTCAGGGAAGTCACCTGATCAGACAAGTCACAAACAGTGATCAGCCGAGAGGACCTACCTGCAGAGATGTAAGCTGCACATCAGCCTACTCAACTACAGCCTAGTACTCCAAGTCCACGTCAGCATGCTTTGAAAAGTTAAATATTACGGAAAGCTCACATGCAACGTGAAGAGACAAATTGGAGTGATTCCCGCAAGAGATATGATTTGTTTAAATCATCCTGACCCACCATGAAGACTTTAATCCTTTTATATTCAAAAGATTCGGCGCTCACATGCAGAAGTCCTCACAACGGTCGGAAGATAAAATAAAATAATGGGAATCCAGCCTTGCAACGTTCAGAAAAGAATAAACAATGAAGTCTCCCTCCAACGGACGGATTTGTTCAGATTTGCAACGGCTACAAAGAAGAAGCTCAGAGATCCTGATCTATATATATCTGAAGATTTGAAACTGAGCAACTACCGGTGCGAACATATACTCTAGCGATCAAAGCAAACAAAGCAATCTCAAGCAATCAAATAGCATCGTGAAAAAGAGCAGATCCAAAAAGTTCATATTCAAGGAAGCTCTTAAGTTGGAGAAGACAAACACTCTTGTCTATAAAACTTGAGTACGGGGTACTTCACTGGTTGAAGTAAGAGACTATAAGGGCATCCGAGGATCGAGGATCAAGAGGTGCAAGGCAGTCGAGTGTGTGTACAACGGCACGGAATTCCACTGGTTGGAAGCTGTTGTAGTGTGTTGTGAATCACTGTAATCTTTATCACTGGTTGAAAATTATAGTGAATTCATCTCCAACTGGTTTGGAGAAAAGTGGATTAGTAGAGGATTACCCCACCTCCGAGACCACTATAATCGCTCGTGTTATTTCTTGTTTTACCGCATCATACTCTTACTGCCGCATACATTGTTAAGTGTTTCATTAAGATTAATTTATATTCGTCATCACCGACTTCGCACTTATCCAAGAACAAACGACTCCAAGTCATTTGTTTGACTATCAGCTGAAGAAACTCACTCTTCGGAAAAAGAGTTCAAGAGTTTCAACAAGTCTATTCACCCCCCCCCCCCTCTAGACTTGTTCCTGGACGACTTGTGACCTACATTCGGGTAGGTCTGGAGAGGGCTCCGAGAATCTTCACTTGCAAGGGCGATATCACGATAACTTGTGGGTATGTTCGATTGATGTTTGACCGGGTAGGGACCTGTGAGGCCTCCGGCGGCGTGTACTTGCGAGTACAACCAGTGTGTATGATTTGACCATAAGGTTATCTAATCGGGTAGGTCTGAAGAGGGCTCCGAGAATCGGTACTTGCGAGTACGATGTCAAGATAACTTATGGGTGGTTTGAGTTTGTTTCGCTAGCCAACTCGGGAGGGTCCTTAGAGGTCTCGGGTGGGATTTGTGGCTTCGTCCCGGTCCTAGGCGATGCCTGTGCATGTATGTTTTGTGAATGTGTTTGCTCACCTCGGGAGGGTTCAACGGGGCCACGGAGGGAGTCCAATGGTATAGCCGTGGATTCACGAGTAAAACTTCACGAGTGCGTGTGTATTTTATGTCCGTCGAGGATGCGTGACGTGGGTTTTTACCATGTGTATTGTTGTTGGTTTCATTTGTGAAAACAAAACCTTTGGGTTGTGACCCCTGTTGATTTTGGAAAGAGAAGGATTCTGTAATCCTAAATTGTTTTCTATTAAAACTCTCGATGGCATTTTAAACTGTTTTATAATTGTTTCCCCTGATTTGTGATCTTTCGGTTTTGGAATGTTTTTCCCAAACTCTTGCCTCGGGAAGTACTTTTCGTTATGTTTGGCTTTTTGAGGATTCCTGGTTATTGTTATTCGTGGAATGTGAATTGTATGGCTCGTATTTCTGTTTTATACTTTCACTAGCAAAACAGTGGAGTTTTGCTAACCCCCGAGTATTCGGGGGGTGGATGTCTGTTTTTGCATTCAGGTTTTGGGAGCATAACACAGGGTCGGCACGAAGGATGATGAAAGATGATCGATACTAATCACATGAGGACCCGTACGTTGTTGTATTGGTTCAGTCATATTTTATTTCCGCTGCAGTATAATTACCCATTGTACGAGAGCATTTTGTATTCGACCCCTGCGTGGGCATGTATTGGGTTGTATGTATTTATTGAAAGACCAAATCGGTCTATTGAGTCATTTTAGCCTTAAAGGCATTGTTGAGATGTTTGGTGTTGTTTACCAGCCTGGTAGATCCTTGAGGAAAGGATCTACGACGTGTAATATCCCTGAGCGGATTGGGGGTGTTACAGCTTGGGTTTATTCTTATATATGTCTTTGTTTTGAAATTGCGATGGAGATCTAGAAAGTATCTTGATGAAATTGTGGTGAAAGATATGAATTGATTTTCGAATCGAGTATTGAGTCGAAACGAACCGATTTTCCGTTATTTATTAAGATTCGATTAACGAATCGATTTTAATCGATTCTTTTTCGAACCAATTTTGAATTGTACACTCGAGTCGAAATTTTAACTAATCGATTTTTGAATCAATTCAGTTGGATTAACGAATCGAACCAGATTGGCCCAAATTTGGCTCGATTCGGATCGTTAACAGCCTTAGGTGTGAATATAACAGCTCAACATTTGGAGTGTTTGACCATGCAAATTGAACTACACTGGAGTATTGGTCTCTCGTGAAAATAAATGTTAGACAGTGTGAAAATGAGGGCTAATCATGATTACTTTCTTACTATGAAATTAATTTGTTCCGTTTTATATAATTATATGCATTCATTAATTATAAGATAAACGTTGTCTATGATCCAACAAAACATCATTGAAAGTTCTAATAGAAACACATTAAGATTACAAAAACATTTCATGTTGGTGGGGAGCCAAATTACTTCACTATTGTTACGAGTTCCTTCTTCCATGACCTCTTTTCAATTTATTATCTTCGAAATTGCTCCAAAATTCCTATTCTAAACCTGAGGACTTCAAGAAGCTTAACGGAAAGAATGAAGTTTGAGATGAAGAGTCTATCATTCACCGGTCATGAAAGAAAAAATATGGTGATGAAATGAAGACTCAACTATATACAAGTCAAGATGGATATATGATGCAAATTATGTGATGTGGTGAAGAAAATAAAGAATCGATCATACATGGGTCAAGAGGACAAAGAATTACAGAAGAAAATAGCTCAAGAAGATTCGAGAGTGTGAAAAGACATCAACGAATAATCTACAGAGGTAAAGCTTATAAGATAAAAGTTAGGTTCCAATCATAGCTTAAATTTGTAGGTCACAAGTCGTCGAGAATAAATCTAGGGGGGTGAATAGACTTATTAAACTCTTTTCCTTAATAAGGTGAGTTTCTTCAGTTGTATAACATGCATCTAACAAATCTTAGCTGCAGATGAGTAGTGCGGAAGCATAGTTGGTAACACTGCAGGTGATTTAAATCGACTGCAGATGACTTATGTCAACTGTAAGGACTAAGCACTGCGGAAGACAGTTGACTATTAAATGGAACAGTAAATATGAATGCAGCCGATAAGAATGATGAATGCAGTGAAAACATACAAACACTTATAGCGGTTTCAGAGGTGGGGTAATTCTCTACTAGTACACTTCTCTCCAAACCAGTTGGAGATAAATTCACTATAACTGTCAACTAGTGATAAAGGTTACAATGAATTCTTCTTGTTACAACACCTTCCAACTAGTGGAAACCCGTGGCCGTTGCAACTCCCTTTACTGCCTAGCACCTCTTGATTGAAAACCTATGGATGCCTCAATAACTCTCGAGCTATATATCACCTTCCAATCAAGAATTCGTGGATGTATTTACAATCTCTCCACTTTCAAGAACCTCGTTCAAGAAAGCAACCCCGTACTCAACTTTAAAGACAAGAGTTTTTGTCTTCTCCAACTTAAAGAGCTTCTCAGAATATGACTGTTAAGTTTTGCTATCCACGATGCTATTGTTTGCTTTGATAGCTTTGATTATGTTGAATATTTTGATTGCCTGTAAGTATTTTTCGCATCGTACTTTGCTTAATTCTGCTCTTCAGATATTTATAGTACGAATCCTTGAGATTTCTTCATAGTCGTTGCATCACTGTAACAAATTGGTCCGTTAGAGAGTGGACTTCTTTGTTTATCTTATAATTCTGTTGTGCAACTTGATTCCCTTTTCAATTCTAACCATTTGAAAGTCTTCTTTTGGTCGCGCCGTTTTTCTTTGATTAGTATATTCAAAAGCCTCTAGAACGCGGATCTCAAGGAATACTTTATTCCTAACTTTCTGGGAATCTTTTCGGTTTGTCTCCTTACGTCTGCATATGGATTTCCGTTATTATTCACTTCAACGCTTGTTGACGTGGACTGAGTTACTTGGCTGATATCTTGTCTGAGAACTCATCTCATATCTCTTGGTCAAACCTGCCAGATATGCAGTCCAACCTTCTCTGATGTAAAACTTCTCTGATATAATTTGGTAGAAGTTCTCTGAGATAGAATCCTATGATCTGATAATCTGACTGAAGTTCTATAATATAAAGTCCTCTGATCTGACTGAAGTTCTTTGAGATAAAGTCTTATGATCTCATGATCTGACCGGACCTCGTCTGATATTTTGCCTTCTTTACAACTCGACTGCAGTTGGGTTTTGGTCAAACCTCTCTGATCTTCCTGTTGGCCAAAACTCGTTTGATGTATCGCCTTCTTCAGATCTTAACTGCAGTTGGGTTTTGGTCAAACCTCACTGATGTATTCCGTTGACCAAAATTCGTCTGCTAATGAACTTGCCTGTGAACTTCTCTGATATATTGGCAGTTCTATACTTAGTCGATTTTCTTACTGATCAACACTTGATCAAGACTTAGCCTAAATTTTAAGGCATATAGAAGATACTCATTTGGTTCTTCTTTACAATGCCAAGTACTTAAAACATACATTTGAATAAATTATAAAATACAGGGATGACACCATCAAAATCTAACAAGTATTCCTAATAATTTCCCCATATTTTGATGATGGCAAAACTAAAGCATTTCTAATGTAAGACAAGTCTGCACAAAGATAAAGTGCAAGACAGAAATAAAACTCAGTCTTTTTGAGACAACTAGTGGTTGTCATTCAAGTGATTGTTATAAAATTTTCACAGATGTTACATTACAGTGCAGTTCTTGAATGAAATAAAATACAAGTAATCTAAAAAATTACAAGTACTACAAAAAATTACAAGACAAAAGTTACAAGTAAATTACAAGTAAATTCATCTTTCATATCCCTCTTCCTATGCCTCTTCCTCTGATTATGCCTGGAGGGAGTGACTTCAAGGGCTCCAATAGATCTCTTTGTTACTGGGACTAACCCATACATCTTTTTGATCACCACGGAGGCAAACTGCTGCTGCTCCGGAGAGGTGAAGTTGTTTTCAATGCATAGCTCTTTTATTTCTTCATGAATTGAAATTTCGTCAAGTTCTCCATTCATGAGTGTAGGAGCTTCTTCAGGTCTAAAATATGGGATCATGGGATATGCATCGAAATTCTTTGCAGCATATTGCTTCAAAACTTCCCAATGTTTAGGGAAATTCATGTCCACGAAATTTATGAAGGTTTCTTGTGGGGAGCAGTCTTTGTCTTGAAGTATCTCCCAGAGATAGTACTTCTCTATGAATTGCTTCTTTGCACTTCCCCACATTGGTGCTTCCTCTATAGGCAAGAATTCTTCAACATACTGGAGCTCTTTGCCTTCCCATAACCTTACTTCTGGGTATTGTTTGGTCCTTCTTCTTTTGGCTGCAGGTGGGTCTTCAGGTGCAGCTGGCTCTTTTCTTTTCAAATATGAAGTTCCAGCTTGAATCAAATGAAGGTCATGCCGCAGTTTTTGTCTTGTTTCTTCTATTTCTTCCCCCTTGCTCATAGCTTCCCCCTGTCTTCTGTCTTACCCCTTTTTCCAGCATCAATAATAAAAGCTAGCTCCTCCTCCACCTTGTGCATGAAATCAGACATGCCAAGAGGCATTATTGAGCTTGAAGGTGGTGGAGAAGGTTCCTTCTTGTTAATCAGGGTGTCTATCTTGTCATTGATAATCCTCATCAAGTTTGATACCAGTTGGTAAAAGTTGAGCAACTGTTTCCACAACAATGATTCTGACCATATCATAGAAGTTTGAGGGCAGTTGATATGTAGGTGCTTCTGCCTGATGATTGTTTTCAGCTGTGCCCTCCTTGGCAGGTGACTTTTGAGCAGTTGACTGGTCAGAGGGAATTTGTCGATCAGCTGTCTTCTGATCAGGTGGGGTTTGATCAGGGGTTCCAGAAGAGTTAGCTGAGGAGATGGAGGCTTGGCCAGGGGCATGATGATCTTGATCCTCATCATCCTTTCCATCTTTTCGTTCTTTTTCTTTCTCATTTTCTTCTTCCATTTCTTCCTCCTTTTTTTCTTCTTGAACATCTTCTTCAACTCCCTTTTCAAATGACTGTTCAACTTCTTCGACACCTTCACTTTCATTTTCAACTTCTTCCTCTTTCTCTTCCACTACTTCCATTTCAACCTCTTCTATTTTCTCTTTTTCATCCTCTTTTTCTTTTTCAACATGTTCTCCAAAGTTTTTACCTTTAAAAACATCTTTCATTACCTAAAAAATGAACTGGTCCATGCTATGTTTAAAGTGAGACATGAACCAATTATCCTTCAGAAGCATCTTCACATCGGTTACTTGACAGAAGTACATAAGAAGTTCTTCAGTGGCAGTGGGGTGATCCCAAGTACTTCTCTTAACAAATCTTTTTAGTTGAGAGAAGGTAAGTGTTTTCATCTCTGCCCATTCTTCATAAATATTAATGAAAGAGTATAACAAAACTTCTTTTCTTACCAGCTGTAATTGATATATGGTAAGTCCTAAGAGATTGTTCTCCTTCAGATCGAATGAGTAATCATCACATTGGATCTCAATGATTTCTTCAGCTTCCTCTTCTTCAGTAGCACTAGGAAGTGTTAGGAGTGGAATCACTTCAGCTTGTAGATCAAAGGAGTGAGTTAGGTGAACTTCAAATACTACTGGTGTAGGGGATATTATTATCTGCCTCTCTGCTTCTGGAGGATAGTCCATCGGTCCCTTCTGTCTCTTGGGGGACTGATCAGGTGAGGAAACAATATAGGTGACAGGTTTAGGTGATTTCCTCTTTAAGTGTTTGGAGAGAGGAACGTCATCATTGTCTAAATCCTCTCCAGGCGAAATGACAGGTGCTGGTAATTTTCTAGGTGCAGATGGGATAGAAGGCAAGATTTCACAAGTTGGATAGGGATCCGATCCCCATGGACCAATGAGTCCATCTTTCTCCATTTTATGAACCTTGGTCTGACCAACATGATGAAGTCTAAGATGCCATTTAAGTATTCGATAAGTTTCAGCCATACCACGTCCTAGTGGTAGTGTTCACACTCCTTTTAATCTTTATATTTTAAATTGTATAAGCCATTCAATAATGATGTTTTATCAACCAATTTATTTCTAAAATAAATGTAGTGAGATCCATCTCCAAGAAATGAAAACTATTACGGTTCATGACCGAAATTAATATAATAGTTTTATGCGCCTTGGGATAAATAAGGACATTGTTGTATGTAAGAATAAAATTGGATTCTAAATCCAACATAAGTGATCTAGTGTTATTACCCTTGACATAATGCCTGCTTCAGACAATCACTTCTCCAGCTCCAAGCTTTCTACATCATACCAGATCCTGATTCTTTGTACAAATATGAGAACTTGTACCAGAATCAAGTTTCCTAATAAGTAGAACATACAATTATAATTACTATTTGTTTCCAAAACTAACTGTTCCGTACCTAATCGCGCATTAAGGTCAAGTTTTGGACAGTACCTCATCCAGTGGCCTAGCTCACTGCAGTTGAGGTATGTATCTTTTTTCTTATCCCCCTTACTCTTATGAACTATTGAGGCCTTGCCCTTACCCTTATCGATCTTAGCTTTATGAACCTAATTGCTATTTGTTCTTTTTCTCGTTATTCTTGGACTTCCATGTCTCAAGAAGAAATGACAGGCGCAACCTCTTTTCTCTTTCTCTTTATTGAGACTAAACAGGCGTTGATTTATTCATTATCCTAGCTAAGTTTCATGAAATCTCATTGCACTTGAACAAATTTGGAAAAAGGAGTCACGAAGTAACTGCAGGATGAGGTCAGTTTGAAGAGAGAGACTTGCATCTGAAAATCCTGAACTTCCAATCTCTCAATCGTCGAGATTATTTGAGGACATGGTCCCAACTCTCTTTCGTTCCTTCATCTTGTCTCTGAACATTTCTTTGATATCTCATATCTAGCAGTTCGATTATGCTCTCCATAGCGCTCAGTCAATTGCATTAATATGGTTCTCGAAGACGTCATCTTTTCATGGCTACGTTGAAGCTCATTAGTCATTGAGCATAACATGTGTCCATGCACTCGTACGTCGTCTTTCATCCATTTATCATGGGCATCGACTTCTTCCAGATTTGCTCGGATTCTTGCAAGAGCCACTGGGTTGTCCGCCTCAAAGACGTATCCTAGCATTTTCGTCACGAGGACAATCATCAAGTTCCGCAGCCAGTCCACAAAGTTCGGAACAGCCAGGATGTTCTTTTCGAGTAATATTGATAGTGGGTTTAACGTCATATTGAGAGTTTTATTCATTTTACCACAGAGAATAATTAGATTTGTTAATTATTGTTTAATTATGATCCAAGTTTAGAATTTAAGGACTTTGTTTATTCATTAAACACTCCCATGTAGAATCCGAAGGTCATGGTTGATTTCATAGCGGCAAACAAGTTCTTTATAAAGTTTAATATAGGGCAACCCATTCGGTCTCTATTCTCTCATTCTTTTATGAAGTGGTGTCTAACATCAAACCCATCTAATGGATGATTCGATCTTATTTTATCCCTAGTTCACTTGCTCTCAACCTATACAGTTTATATGGCTCACTGAACTATCTAAGTTTATACCGTCAACTCCTATCAGTCTGACAATTGAATCTCACCCGACAACCCATACGGCTTATAGCAATTCAATTTGTCACAACCGAAGGCATCTAATGCACTCTAGAAATTTATCGACCTTCCCAAAATACTATCCCTGACATACTCGAAAGAATAGTATTTCGTTTTAGATTTCAAATTCTCATGAGTTTAATGGAGGGTAGGAAACCCCGTAACCTTTTTAACTTCGTGTTGTAAGTGGGAGTATTAACGCGAGTATATGTTACACTTTGCACATTAATCCGTTTATAAGCGCGGTTTGTTGGTTTGTTTGTTTGTCATATAATATGAAAACATCCATAATCTAGATCTACCAACATGCAGTTCATGGACCGTTCCTAAGTATCGAGTCATCATCAACTCGATAAAATTACAAGTAATCAAATAATATGTCTTGGATTTTCGTTTTCATGGCGGTTCGTCCTCGGCTCTTCGTCATAGCTAATTTATTACATCAATAAAAGATGAATGTTATACAAATTTACTAATAAAATTAAATTGGCTCAAAATGGCCTTTACAACTCGAATAAAGATTCAAAACTAGGTACATGAACTACATCACCATTCACACAAGTATTTACAATAAATATACAAAAGTAAATGACAAAATAAAGAGTTAATATAATTATATTGATCTAATCAATATAAAAATTAATCTATCTAATAGAATTTAATCCAATTAATTCAACAACAATAATTTTAATTTGTTCTAGAATAAACATAATATTTCATTAAATTAGTATCCTTAAAATAAAAAATACAATATTTTTATTTAGTCAAATTAAATCTAATTTTATTTACGGGAAATCAATATAACGGATATAAAAATAAAAGATGGAGTTAGAAACAAAGCTGCCCGGGCCCAGCCCGTAGCCAGCTTCACACCGGTCCTTGGCCAAGAGGAGAAGCACCTCTCGGCAGTTGCCTGCCGAGTGCAGACAGCATTCACCCACTGCCTGCCTAGAGCAGGCAGTGTGCTGTCGGCCGCAGCTCCTAGTTATCGATTCCAGCTATTTTTTCGGCTCATCTTTTCGTCCCGAATCTAAAAATAATTTTTGTATAATTTTTGAATTACACATATAATTCAGTTTTGAAAAGAAAAATAGATTTATATTATAACATAAACTCATGAAAAATAATTTTTAGACGAAGAACTAAAAAATACTGATTAAAGCAATTATGATTCTAAAGCATACAAATATTCAATCAAGCATTCCAAATGCTAATATTGTATATACGATCGCATAAACCTCGCTTCGCTCCCACAGTTGGTATTCGGGGCCTAAAATCACAGGCGCAGCAGAATAATCATATTGATCCAATCAATAAACCGAATCCCTAAATAAATCAATCATGCATCGTATATACGAATACAAAACACAAAGTATGAATTTATAAATCATACCCTTGAAGACCTTTGATCACAATTCCAAATTGTTGAGGCTTTGTAAAAATCTCAAGTACCAAAAGCACCGTGCCTCCACGTATCACGCGTCATAAAGATGACCGAAAAAATTACAACCACCACCACCGTACCTCCAAGGTCGACCGCTATTAAGTGGTAATGATAGGATATATTTTTCTTGTTCTATTTTTTGCACTCCAAGAGATGATAAAGATTTATCTCAAAATGATAATTTGAAAGAAAACTTCTTTCTTTCTCTTTTTCTCTCTCTCTCCCTTTTCAATCACCCTGGCCGTAGCATTCCATTTCAAAGTGAAGAATGAATTTTGTTTTTTCAAAGAAAAAATACCACACATGACACAAGACCATTACTTGTCATGATGTATATTTTATAGACCAAGTATATAAATGCTCCTCACGTGATAATCATATCATTTCAAGGTCAAAAGAATACACATGTGATGTGATGAGTAAGACGCGACGAAGGAGGAACAATAGGATTTGGTTCATTTCTGTTCGTAAAACGGATCCTCATGTATCTAGTCTGATATATAAACTTTGGTTCATTTTAATATTAATACAATTAATTAATCTAATTAATTAATTATATCAAATATAAATTCTCTAAGAAATAATATGAACTAAATTAATTACGGAGTAATTTATGTAATTTACTAGACCGATTTAATTTATCCAATAAATTAAAATAACAACTATCCAATAATTTAAATTTGACATCTAGTGTCCAATATTCATTGAGAGAGAATATCCTAATTAATCTGTCATCCATTATGTGCCGCGACTCCAAAGGTTCGTCTTAGTCGGTAATGGGAGGAACCAAAGAGTGTGAGTAACACTTAGCCAGTCACATAGCTCACATTATAACCCAACTGAGAACAAATGATATATATCATTCCAAAACATTTAGTTATGAATACCGCATACGTATAAACCCTTCAATCATATGTACCGATCAACTATTAAGGTCACGGTAATGTCAAAACCCTATTGTTATTTGACACTATGCATTTGTTACTTCAAACCGAAATCACTGTGCTCTCTGGCATCAAATATAACTAGCTCTAAATACTTTGACCAAAGACATTTGATCTCACTTGCCAATAACTGCATAGGACATTTACCTGTTCATTTGGAGGAGAAAGAATCCTGTTTTGGTAGTCAGTAGAGACT
Organism: Orobanche coerulescens; assembly: GCA_033398695.1. Taxonomy (NCBI): domain Eukaryota; kingdom Viridiplantae; phylum Streptophyta; class Magnoliopsida; order Lamiales; family Orobanchaceae; genus Orobanche; species Orobanche coerulescens. Next base: position 109,986,454 of record CM065806.1, read on the forward strand.
GATACTTGCTCATCAAGTTGCACTTTGAGATTGACCCACCAACTGGTGATTGGATCGAACTACTCTAGTGACGAACTTAATATCACAAGCACATCTCCTACTGGACCCTCAAGTCAAAGGTTCACGTATACCTATCATAATATTTCGATTCAGTTATTGACTATCCTATAGTGATATACATGTGACCAAACCGAGGTGAGTCGAGTCCGAATATACTAATCCCAGCAGCATATCTATAATGTGTTCTCCCACTAATCCTTAATGAAGACATGCACTCTACATGTCAAAGTACACATTATACAAGTCTTGCCTAAATTTAATGCCCAATTAAGTTTTATTGACTTGTGAACCAGTTAAGCATTTGAGTCCGAAACACTTCCAGTGCCAATCTCCTTATCTTATAAGAAATGGAATATTCGCTCTCAAATGCAAGGACTATTATTCTATATACATGATGCCAATGACATACACTAATATAGCAATAACAAATGCCTTATACGAGTAATGTTCATATTAACAATATAATGCTCACTCTCTCACCCTCCAAGTGGCATTCGAGGGTATATTCCTAACAGTCATATCAAGTAGGAATCCACGATAGTGATACATATAGTCCACATCCGATATATATCAATGGATATTGCACATTGTCAACAACTCAAAATATTTATGTTTAATTTCAGAATTAATACGGTTCCCATTCGAATAACTTCGACCAAAATATATTATCTCCAAACATTAATCCAATTGTGTGAAAAATCATATTAAAATTCTCGGATATTACATACTCTCCCCTTAAAAAGAAGTTTTGTCATTGAAACTTGATGTGCTGTTACAACCAATGGCTTACCCAAAATCTAAAATTATATGATTATACTCAAATAACCATCACTGAAGCCAAATAACCGAAAGACTACATTTATAGGTCTCTGAATTTGAAGATGTCATGGCCCCTTATCTCTAAGGACGGCAGAGTCAGGGCGTGACTCAGGGTAGGAATAAAGAAGTGGGGAAGAAAAGGGGAAACATATGTTTCATAAGAAATAGAGGTGGATTACCATGAAAAAACTACTAAGGCATCATGAAGAGAAATCAATCCTGTAGGAATGACTTAGAATCCAAGGTAAGAATACATGATGATGATAATAATAATAATAATAATAATAATAATAGCCTTGAAATTTAGGAAAGGTTCATAGTACATTACGAACGACGTGACTTAGAAAGTAAAATCATAAAAGGCATTTGCAGCGGAAAAATATGGTTGATTACATATATGAAGATATGTAACCAGTGCTTAACATCATTTGTAGACAAAACACTTCCACTCAACACCCGTCGTCACGTCCCATGTTCAACATGAACATTTTAAAAGATATACAGGGATGAGTACGACGTACTCCATGAACATATTGCCAAAAGATAAAACATGCTTTCATATTTCTTATCATGCATATAAGCAGTAACACATGGGTTTTTAAGAAAAGCCCGTATTTACTAAATCAATTCGTTTCATTGCACATATCATCAGATTCACGATATCCATAGTTACGCCGGGAAGGTGGCCACCTCCCACGAACATTCCTCCCCGAGATCGGCCACTCCGAAGAGAGCTCACAATCCTGAGTACTGTGTACACTAACCCTAGCCAGCGACCTTTGTCTAGCTCAGAATCTAATCATTTCATAGGTTGGAAAGCCAACAGTGATAGGTTCATAAGAATCCACACAAAAGTTTTTTTGCATCATAATCATTGAAATCATAATTTGCTTGTAAAATATTTCATCAAAATAGAGCAAAGTTCAAATCATTTTCATATAGAAAAGTCTACCTGGACAAGTAATAAACACAAGCAAAATAATTTTTGATTCTTCCTTATGCTTCAATCTGTTGCTCCACCTTTTATCGAAAACAACTAAGTTTGGCGGTTGATCGAGCTTAACGAAGTCTAATGGACAACAAACTCGATCTACATGTTTGGACTTTAGGGTTTTGCATTCGACTTAAGGTTTAAAGATAAAAACTATTGATCCCACAGAGAATCCAACTGACCATATAACGTATAGAGCTACTAATAGCGGTAACCAACACTCGATTGCGTTTCACATTCCTTGGTTCGAAAACCATCATCAAACACTTAACATAATCAAAAACATAAATATGCACAAAGGCTAGAAATAATTAGAATTCTGTAAATGCGCAATAAGAACTGGACATTGTATCTTATACCTATGGAAATCTACTAAAGTCTAGTTTCATGTCCATTTTACGAATCTCAAAAATATTAAACATGAATAAAGTTATGGCCGTTTCAGTGAAGTGTAACTAAATGAATGGACTTAATTGATTCCCTTACCCTTTGTTGATTACTCCAACCAAACGACACCTGAATGTTAAAATATGAACCCTAATTAGTATTATAAAGATAATGAGGGAACACAAAATGAGGAACTGACATCACCAGAAGTAACGATGAGACAAGGGTGTTGAGGTAAGGAAATGCAACAGTTAGTGCTATCTGCGTGACCTTTAAGGCATCAAGGTTTAAGCTTAACCTTATCAGGATGGAGATTAAGCTTACTACGCTCACCGTCGTTCTCCGCCATCGGAGCTGTTTCTTCTGGTTATGTGAAACCTAAATTCGCCGTGTGTATTATTGTGTATATATATACATATATACATATATAGGGGTGGATTCAGGTGAGAATGCAATTTAAGTTAAGAAATAAGAATGAATTTCATCCAAATATCTTAATAAATGGATTACCTAGATTTATTCTCACAAAAATTTGATGCATATAATGCAATATTCTAGCGCATCGATATATAATGCATATTTTATTGCATTGAAATTTTGATGCACGAAATGCATATATGTCATGCATAATTGGTAAAAAAACTCGTGCATAAATGGTTCTTATCCTGCGAATTATGAATATGCATGAGTTTTTTTTACCAATTATGCATGAAATATATGCATTTCGTGCATCAAAATTGCAATGCATTAAAATATGCATTATATGCATCAAAATATCGATGCACTAGAATATTGCATTACATGCATTAAATTTTTGTGAGAATAAATCTAGGTCATCCATTTATTAAGATCTATGGATTAAATTCATTCTTATTTCTTAACTTAAATTGCATTCTCACCTGAATCCACATGGTAGGTTTAAGAAGGAAATGGAAGAAAGTGAATGAGGTTGTGATGTTGGGTTTGGATTGGATGTGGAAGTGGATGAAACCACGCACAGAACCATTAACACCATGCACCACCAAACGCCCGCCGCCACTCCATTTTTTTTATTTCTGGCAAATGCTAACAGAAATGTTGAAAATACCTTTTTGACCTTTTCCTTAAAACACCTAACTACATCCAGTTTAAATAATTAATAATTTAATTTTTCTATGAAAAAAAACATGTTAGATATTTTCTTAATTATATCAAAGAAGTCATTAAAGTTGTAATTTTAGTAGTGCTTATGATCCCCAAACTGATGGGCAAACTGAAGTTGTTAACCGATCCCTTGGTAATCTATTGAGGTGTTTAGTAGGTGATCATGTGAAAGCATGGGATCAGAAGTTATGTCAAGCTGAATTTGCTCATAATCATGTTGTCAATCGAAGCACTGGGTTTAGTCCATTCTAGGTGGTTTATTCTGCTCAACCACGTGGACCTCTTGACTTAATGTCTCTTCCTGTTTCTGGTTCTGTTCCACAGAAAGTGCAGGATTTTGTTGGAGGGTTACATGAAGTTCATAAAGCTATTAATGACAACTTGGTTCGAGCCAACTCAAAGTACAAGCAAGATGCTGATCAAAAGAGGAGGCATGTGGATTTTGATGTGGGTGACTTTCTATGGGCTATTTTAACTAAGGATCCTTTCTCGGTCGGTGAGTATAATAAGTTGTCAGCTAAGAAGATTGGCCCATTGGAAATTGTAGACAAAATTAACTCCAATGCTTACCGTTTGAAGTTACCGAGCCATATTCGATGTTTTGATGTGTTTAATGTGAAACATTTGTGGCCTTACCATGGTAACCCTTCTGATGATGATCTTGCTGTGAATTCGAGGACGAATTTTGTCTATCCAGGGGGGAATGATGCAGACCCAAGCATTGAGGAACGGGCCATTATGTATCTGGAGGCCCAAGAACATGTGAGAAAAGGGGCCTCACTAAAATCAGAATAACTTGAGCTACGGAACTCCGTTTGAGGCCCATGACCAGGCGGTTCGAAGCTTGGAACGAGTAGAACATCATGGTAAACCGACTACGACAGTTTACGGAACTTTTAAGCCCCAAAATGCTTTATTTTATGAGTTATTTTTAATTTTATGTTTTTTTATAATTTTGTTGGACTTTGTTTGTGGCCCAGTTTCCGGACCGTTTATGTTCTGAGGCCCATTTTGATTTTGTATGCCTATTTAATAAGTGTATGACCATTGTGGCTGATCAGTTCCAGAATATATAAAAAAAATCTATTTTTGGCAGTTTTGCTACGAATTATCCTGATAATCGGCATTCTATGAATCAACGATTATTAATAGAATTGTTCCTGGTATTCGTGTGAATCAACAGGGTCAATTTTTGTTTATCACATTTTTAGTACTACATCAAAAGGAATGACCCTAAATTGTTTTCCATATTTGGTTCGGACCTGGAAAAGGAATGAAAAGTAATAAATAATTAAGTGATTATTTATACGTACACATTAAGGTGTTGAGATGGGGGAATATAAATATCATTTGTGGTAATGGTCGGCGGTGGCGGTAATGTCGTGTCTCTGGTGGTAATGGTGTGTCTTACGATGAGGGGTGGTAGTCGTCGGTGGCTGTCTGGTGGCTGTCACTGGTGGTCGGCGGCAGCGGTGGTGGTGGCCATCGTCGGTGTTCGTCGGCGGTAGTGGTCGTCGGTTGCCGTCAGTGGTGGTGGTCTCCGGTGGCCGACGGCGGTGCTGGTCATCGTCGGATGTCGGTGGTTGTCGGTGGTGGTGATGACATATCTTCTGATCCGGAATTTCTACTACTGTTGTTTGATATTATTTTATCCGAGTTATATTGTACAGCATGGAATCTGTACAGTAGGGATAAAATAAATGAAGGACTGAGATGTCAGTATTGGTATAATTGTCGTATTTGGTCGACAATTGTATTTGAGGATATAATGTGTTGAGTAATGTATATTTGATATGTCGTATGTTCGTATTTGATATGTCGAGATGTTGGACAAGGATAGCTGAAAATGGCTAAGTATAGCGTTATTAGCGCACGCTGATATTCATGCATAGCGCACGCTATCGTGCAGGATTAGCGCACGCTACGTTCATAGGTTAGCGTACGCTAATGCAGATCAGCTCATAAGGAATCTACGCATGGACCAGGCCACTTTCGGCGCACGTTCTGATAAGTCAACGGATGCTGTAATGTAGTGTTAGCGCACGCTAATGCATGTTGATTAGCGCACGCTAACTATATATCGGTCAACAGGGAATCTTGGCTTTATTGGTTGATTTCGGCTTGTGGGGTCATGAGCATCTTCGTGGTAGGTGTAGACTGTAGCAAGTCAACTGGTATTAGCGCACGCTAAGGTAAATGACTTGCGTACTCTAAGCAGGATGATTTACGTACGTTAATGCATGGGCATTACGTACGTAAGTTAGTTTACGAAGCAAGACAGTAGCCTCTGGGCTTCGATAGCGCACGCTAACAAAGTCAGTTAGCGCACGCTAAGGCGGTAGCGCACGCTAAACATGAGATGTTAGCGCACGCTAATAATGAATATTATAAAAAGGGACAGAAGGGTGTTATTAAGCATTTCGTCATTCTTTCTTCTTTCAGCCGAGAGAGAGAGAGAGAGAGAGAGTTGGGATATATTTGAGGTTCCAAACACTGGATTAAGATGGAGTTAATCATCCATAACAACATTTGAAGCTTGAAATCATTGGTGATTCTTGTAAATGGATTCAACCTTGGAAATCAATCCATTCCTTCAAAAAGGTAATTACTCTTCACTTTGAGATTCCGTTTTGGACTGTATATGATATTCTTGAGCTGATGATTATCATATAAACAAGTTCATAAGTATGATTATGAGTTGGATTACCGGATTATGATAATGTTATTGTTGATATGAAGATATTGATATGAATTAGATGGTTTCGAATGAGTTGTTATCTTCAAAGAGATATGTTGGATAATGTCTTCCTTCAATTCGGATATGTGATGTTGTTGTTGTTGGTTCCTTCATCTGATGATGAACATGGCATGATTATGAGTTCTTGGTGTTTAGGTTGTTGATATTAAGAAAGATGAAATATGAATATATGACTTGAATTAAAAGTCGGATGATTACCTATATGTTAAAGGATATTGGATTTCGTTGTTTGATAGCTATGAACATGATTCAGAATCACTTAGAGTCTTTGATAATTGCGAGATGTTGATCGGTATCCGAAATGCATGTAACTGCACGTTGTTAGCGCACGCTAAGCCTACGGCTAGCGCACGATATCGGGAACAACTTACCGCACGCTACTGTAAAAGATTAACGCGGCGCTAAGTCAACAGGTGGTAATATATTCTGCTTTTGGTTATGAATTCGTGATCGTTTTAGTTGGTTTGATCAGACTTGTGGTTAACTAAGATATTGTTGAGCCGTTGGGTTTGTGAAGTGGTTTTAGCGGTTGTTGATTATTATCGGATTGTTGTTTAATCGATTATTGTACTAGGTCAAGTTTATTGATCGGTGTCTATAACCGTATCTTTGCGGTCGTGTTCGAGGATGTTCGTGAATTGCTTTGGTCAGGACCGAGGAACTTGTAGATGATGACAATGGAATTGGTAACGACCTCATCATCATCGTATCAGTATCGAGGCAAGTTATTACTTGCTCAGTTATAATGTTTAATGAATGGTTTCAGTTTCATTTCGTTTATAATGCATATAGCGATGATTATTATTGTGAACTCTGGGTATTCGGATCGCATATCGTTCTTTCGATTCTGGGGGGGTAAATCATAATGTATATGATTTATCTCAGTTATTGGTATGTTCGAGTATCGAGGTTACATTGTGATAAAGACGAGGATTCGAATATTTATGGTTCATGATACGTTTGGATCGGCCGAGCCATGGATAATCGTCGGTGATGATTGGATATCGAGGTTGCTCCCGAAGGACTCGGGGCAGGCATTCCATATTGATTATGGTTTAGTGTTATTTATTTTGGTCTCGTACATTTTCTTTCATGTTGTTGAACATGGAGTCGTCCTAGTAAATTTTCATGTTGTCGTGCATGTTATGTTGTTCATATTGATGAACGTGTTGAATTGCATATGTGTATGCATATTGTGTTGTTCATGTTGTGTAATTAATCCAATGGGATTATGAGGATCTATGCTGAGGGCGCTGGATCGGATGTCCACCATGCGTTGGTTCGACGGGATCATCATGGGGATCTATGCTGAGGGCGCTGGATCGTTGGACAGGTTTTCCACCATGCGTTGGTTCGACGGGATCATCATGGGGAAATATCAGAAGGGCGCTGGATCGTTGGATTACCAGTATTGTGTTGATGGAATCTTGTGAATTCGCATCATTGATTTTATCATGTGTTGTTGTTCACATGTGTATTGTTAGTTATCCACCTTATGTTGATCTGATAGGATCAACAAAGGGATCTATGCTGAGGGCGCTGGATCGTCGGATTTCCATTGAGTATACATGATTGTTATTGTTGTGATCATATTGACGTGGTCATATGAGTATGCATTTGTAGGTCTTGTGTTAGGACCTTGTCCGTATTGCATTGATCTGATCTCGGATTAGACTGGTATGATTGTCGTGGCACTTCATATCTTGAGGTATGTTCCGTATTTCCTTTGGTATTTGTCTTGATGGACGATCGGTTATCCTATTGGGGTTTGATGATGTTACTCGATGGATCGGATTGGTCAGAAATGGTATATTTCCGTATCGTGAGTTGGTTATGATAGTTTGAGAACCTTGAGTATTGTTTGAGGTACAATACTTATATTATGTTCGAGTTTATTGGTAAATCGAGTATAGGATGTGAAATGTGATAATGGTTACTCTGATGAGAATTACTTGAGTAAGCAAAGTTATGGCGGTAAGATTACGTTGGTCGTATTCTTATTCTGTTTTCTCATTGGTATGTATTATTGATGTGATGTGATTGATATCATTGTTGGACGTTATGGTGACCCGTCGTGGGATTTATTTTTAGGTTCTTGGAGTATCGAGCTTGTAGCGGTCGTGAAGAGATGAGCTTCCCGGAGGATACTGGCTAGGACATGTTGTGTGCTTTGAGTTTCTTGTTTGGTTCTCGTAGTCCGCTGCTAGAATATCTTTATGGTTGGTCTTTTTCCGCTGCGTGAGTATTTTGAAATGCTCTTTTGATATCTGGTAACTGAGGTTACTTTGGAAATCGTTTTCTAAACTTTTGAATGTCGGCAGTTTGGCCTTGCGATTTCAAATGAGTTTTTACGATGGTTTGATAAATGAGTTTTATAAATCTTTGATTATTTTCAATAGATAATACTGTCGTTAGCCTCTTGGGCATTTGTAAATGTTTGCGAAGATTTCTTTTAGCCTTGTGGGTTCCATCTCGGGGCCCACGGCGCTGTAATATTTCCGTTTAAATCTGGGGGTGTTACAGAATATGGTATCGGAGCTTAGGTTGAGAAAACCTAGGCATTTGGGTCGAGTTGGGTCGTGTTTTTATTGCGTCATTCGAGTTGTCGATTGACAAATATTAGAGCCGTGAGTCTTTGCTGTTCACTCAGGCTTGTGCATTATCGGATTTGCCAGTATCATACTGGGCTTGTTATAACTTTCCAAATGGTGTTAATGAGATTCTCTGGAATGAGATGTATTGTGTTCTTGAGTCGAACCAATTTGGCAAACGTGTGTTTTGAAAATATCTGTGTCGAGTATTTTCTTGAGTCGAGACATGTGCCTGTATCACGGGGAATCGTCGGCTTCACGATTTGTAAGTATTTGGATTTTTGAATTGCATTGAGATTTATTGCCGTTCTGTAGTTGATATGCTTTGAGATTCAGCAGAATATTATATGTTATAGTATAAGGTGACAGAGTTGGGACAGGATTGATGACCTTGAGGAGTTATAATTTTGAGAATCAGTATGTTGGTTAGATTTTGGAACAGAATTGTGCATTTGGGAGAAATATTGTGCATGGTTGAGAAGAACATATAACATGTTAATTCATTTTGAGATATATGAATTGCTTTTGATCATTTGAAAATGATACTTTTCAAAATGAATGTCTTACGGATGTTTTACGGAAAATGATTTTTGGGTCGAGACCCAATTGATTTTGAAATGGTTTTATAACTCAGGGCTTGGGTTCGAAAAAGGGTTTTCTACTTTTTAAACTTCTTGTAATGCGGAACGAGTTACGGGCTGAGACCCTAATGTTTCAAACGGCTTTTCTGTTTTCTTAAAACTCCCGAGACATGTAAAACACTTTACCAATCGTTTACCTATGTTATTTCCGCCTTTCGAGGCTTTGGTTTACTTGTTCAAATGGAATTTCTCGGGAAGTCTTTTGCCGTGTTTGATTTGTTGATTTGTTTCAACGTTTTGTCATATCATGTTTGAGGTGATCCAGGAAGGGTAAATGGTTGACGATACGAGTCATGTGTGGAAAAGGAGTTTAGTCGGAATTTATATATTGAGATTTTGGAACTCGATCGTGTGGTTTTTCGATGGAATATCAGTGGATATTGGTGACGAACCGAATTGGTATACAGGAGTATGGATATAGTCGAGCATTTGCATACTTTTCATTTTTAAAACTTCGAAATCATGTGGATTCGAAGGAAACTGTTATCGAATAGTTGGCACCATCGAGCCAAGTTAATTTTTTTCGAAAATTGATTTTGTGGTCTTACCAAAATTTATGTTTTTAGTTTTGAAATTTTTGAAAGAACTTTCGAAAATTTGTATTCTTGACGAGACTTTATGATTTCAAACTGGTTTGGAAAATGTGATTGATATACATACGCATTTAGTGCATAGTGCATATCATATTGATGGTACGATGGAAAAGGAATTCGAACTTCGGTATGTTAGTTTGATTATCCGGTGATGATCGGTTGAGTTATCGGATAAGAGAAATATGTTGCGTGTTGTAGATTCATGCACATAATACTATTTTGGGAAACTTGGGATTTTGTGAAACCGGAACATATGTGCTATGTGATTCCATTGGTATGGTAGTAGCGCGATTTTACCTTAGTGATTCTGGAATGATTTCCTTGTAAGCGTAGATTTGGGGATGGTGACCCCATACTGGTTGTTTTGGATATTGAGTGGTCGTTTCCACTCCGTGTATGATTGGGTATGTTCGTCAGTTTGTGATTGGTTGTTCATATGCCGAGGGGTATGTTCGCCAGTCGGATATGTTTATTGAGATCCACTGTATGTGATCGGTGTGTCGTTTTGAGAATTTTGCTTTTTCGTATATCTGTTTCTGTGGTTCTGTATTGATCGTGTTGGAGTTTACCGTGTGAAGGTATTCTCGATTTTCGTTGATCATTCGTTGGTAATATTGGAGTTTATCACGTTGATGATATTCTCGATTGTGTTTTGACCTCTGGTCGGTCATATTTGAAATTTACCATGTCGATGATAAATTCGGTTGATTGTTGATCATTGTTGGTGATCATCTGAGCGTTCGGATTTTGTGTTGATGTTTTGGAATTCGTGTCATTGTTTTGGGCAGTTGTTTTGCAGATGTATTTTGTATTATTAGTCTTATCGGAATTGGGACTTGATTATGTAATCAGGCAGACGGGATTTGATTTGGGCAGATTGTTTCATCCGAAGATGATATATTTTGTTGAGAATCAGGGAATTGTGATCGTAAGCATATTGAGGCTGTACAGTGAGATCGCTGGCTAGTATCCCCGGAGATCGTCGACCTGCGTATTTGTAAGAATGCGGTTTTGGCTATTCAGAATAATGATGATTGATCAGTGTCGTGATGGTTTTGGGATATTTTTGGGTTGAACAGTATGTTTGTTTGTTTTCTATGACAGATTGCAAGTTTCGAGGACGAAACTTATTTTAAGGGGAGTAGAATGTAATATCCGGAATTTCTACTACTGTTGTTTGATATTATTTTATCCGAGTTATATTGTACAGCATGGAATCTGTACAGTAGGGATAAAATAAATGAAGGACTGAGATGTCAGTATTGGTATAATTGTCGTATTTGGTCGACAATTGTATTTGAGGATATAATGTGTTGAGTAATGTATATTTGATATGTCGTATGTTCGTATTTGATATGTCGAGATGTTGGACAAGGATAGCTGAAAATGGCTAAGTATAGCGTTATTAGCGCACGCTGATATTCATGCATAGCGCACGCTATCGTGCAGGATTAGCGCACGCTACGTTCATAGGTTAGCGTACGCTAATGCAGATCAGCTCAGAAGGAATCTACGCGTGGACCGTGCCACTTTCGCGCACGCTCGATAAGTCAACGGATCTCAGAATGTAGTGTTAGCGCACGCTAATGCATGTTGATTAGCGCACGCTAACTATATATCGGTCAACAGGGAATCTTGGCTTTATTGGTTGATTTCGGCTTGTGGGGTCATGAGCATCTTCGTGGTAGGTGTAGATCGTAGCAAGTCAATGGTATTAGCGCACGCTAAGGTAAATGACTTGCGTACTCTAAGCAGGATGATTTACGACGTTAATGCATGGGCATTACGTAAGTTAGTTTACGAAGCAAGACGGTAGCCTCGGGCCGATAGCGCACGCTAACAAAGTCGATTAGCGCACGCTAAGGCGGTAGCGCACGCTAAACATGAGATGTTAGCGCACGCTAATAATGAATATTATAAAAAGGGACAAGGGTGTTATTAAGCATTTCGTCATTCTTTCTTCTTTCGGTGAGAGAGAGAGAGAGAGAGTTGGGATATATTTGAGGTTCCAAACACTGGATTAAGATGGAGTTAATCATCCATAACAACATTTGAAGCTTGAAATCATTGGTGATTCTTGTAAATGGATTCAACCTTGAAATCAATCCATTCCTTTAAAAAGGTAATTACTCTTCACTTTGAGATTCCGTTTGATCGTATATGATGTTCTTGGTGATGATTATCATATAAACAAGTTCATAAGTATGATTATGAGTTGGATTACCGGATTATGATAATGTTATTGTTGATATGAAGATATTGATATGAATTAGATGGTTTCGAATGAGTTGTTATCTTCAAAGAGATATGTTGGATAATGTCTTCCTTCAATTCGGATCTGTGATGTTGTTGTTGTTGGTTCCTTCATCTGATGATGAACATGGCATGATTATGAGTTCTTGGTGTTTAGGTTGTTGATATTAAGAAAGATGAAATATGAATATATGACTTGAATTAAAAGTCGGATGATTACCTATATGTTAAAGGATATTGGATTTCGTTGTTTGATAGCTATGAACATGATTCAGAATCACTTAGAGTCTTTGATAATTGCCAGATGTTGATCGGTATCCGAAATGCATGTAACTGCACGTTGTTAGCGCACGCTAAGCCTACTAGCTAGCGCACGCTATCGGGAACAACTTAGCACACGCTACAGTAAAAGCTTAACGTGCGCTAAGTCAACAGGCAGGGTAATATATTCTGTTTCGGTTATGAATTCGTGATCGTTTTAGTTGGTTTGATCAGACTTGTGGTTAACTAAGATATTGTTGAGCCGTTGGGTTTGTGAAGTGGTTTTATCGGTTGTTGATTATTATCGGATTGTTGTTTAATCGATTATTGTACTAGGTCAAGTTTATTGATCGGTGTCTATAACCGTATGCTGCGGTCGTGTTCGAGGATGTTCGTGAATTGCTTTGGTCAGGACCGAGGAACTTGTAGATGATGACAATGGAATTGGTAACGACCTCATCATCATCGTATCAGTATCGAGGCAAGTTATTACTTGCTCAGTTATAATGTTTAATGAATGGTTTCAGTTTCATTTCGTTTATAATGCATATAGCGATGATTATTATTGTGAACTCTGGGTATTCGGATCGCATATCGTTCTTTCGATTCTGGGGGGGTAAATCATAATGTATATGATTTATCTCAGTTATTGGTATGTTCGAGTATCGAGGTTACATTGTGATAAAGACGAGGATTCGAATATTTATGGTTCATGATACGTTTGGATCGTCGAGCGTTGCGGATAATCGTCGGTGATGATTGGATATCGAGGTTGCTCCCGAAGGACTCGGGGCAGGCATTCCATATTGATTATGGTTTAGTGTTATTTATTTTGGTCTCGTACATTTTCTTTCATGTTGTTGAACATGGAGTCGTCCTAGTAAATTTTCATGTTGTCGTGCATGTTATGTTGTTCATATTGATGAACGTGTTGAATTGCATATGTGTATGCATATTGTGTTGTTCATGTTGTGTAATTAATCCGATGGGATTATGAGGATCTATGCTGAGGGCGCTGGATCGGATGTCCACCATGCGTTGGTTCGACGGGATCATCATGGGGATCTATGCTGAGGGCGCTGGATCGTTGGACAGGTTTTCCACCATGCGTTGGTTCGACGGGATCATCATGGGGATCTATGCTGAGGGCGCTGGATCGTTGGATTACTAGTATTGTGTTGATGGAATCTTGTGAATTCGCATCATTGATTTTATCATGTGTTGTTGTTCACATGTGTATTGTTAGTTATCCACCTTATGTTGATCTGATAGGATCAACAAAGGGATCTATGCTGAGGGCGCTGGATCGTCGGATTTCCATTGAGTATACATGATTGTTATTGTTGTGATCATATTGACGTGGTCATATGAGTATGCATTTGTAGGTCTTGTGTTAGGACCTTGTCCGTATTGCATTGATCTGATCTCGGATTAGACTGGTATGATTGTCGTGGCACTTCATATCTCGAGGTATGTTCCGTATTTCCTTTGGTATTTGTCTTGATGGACGATCGGTTATCCTCTTGGGGTTTGATGATGTTACTCGATGGATCGGATTGGTCAGAAATGGTATATTTCCGTATCGTGAGTTGGTTATGATAGTTTGAGAACCTTGAGTATTGTTTGAGGTACGATTTATATTATGTTCGAGTTTATTGGTAAATCGAGTAAAGGATGTGAAATGTGATAATGGTTACTCTGATGAGAATTACTTGAGTAAGCAAAGTTATGGCGGTAAGATTACGTTGGTCGTATTCTTATTCTGTTTTCTCATTGGTATGTATTATTGATGTGATGTGATTGATATCATTGTTGGACGTTATGGCTGACCCCGTCGTGGGATTTATTTTTAGGTTCTTGGAGTATCGAGCTTGTAGCGGTCGTGAAGAGATGAGCTTCCCGGAGGATACTGGCTAGGACATGTTGTGTGCTTTGAGTTTCTTGTTTGGTTCTCGTAGTCCGCTGCTAGAGTATCTTTATGGTTGGTCTTTTTCCGCTGCGTGAGTATTTTGAAATGCTCTTTTGATATCTGGTAACTGAGGTTACTTTGGAAATCATTTTCTAAACTTTTGAATGTCGGCAGTTTGGCCTTGCGATTTCAAATGAGTTTTTACGACGGTTTGATAAATGAGTTTTATAAATCTTTGATTATTTTCAATAGATAATACTGTCGTTAGCCTCTTGGGCATTTGTAAATGTTTGCGAAGATTTCTTTTAGCCTTGTGGGTTCCATCTCGGGGCCCACGGCGCTGTAATATTTCCGGTTAAATCTGGGGGTGTTACAGATGAGGGGTGGTGGTCGGTGATGGTCAAGTTGGTAGTGTGATGGGGAAAGGGAATACAGATATTTGGGTGGATGTGGGGAATGAAAATAGAGGAATATTGGTCAACCTAAGAAAGAAAGAAGGTAAAGGGAATGATACTTTTTCGTAAATAAACAACAACAAAATGAATGGACTTAATTTATTCCCTTACCCTTTGTTGATTACCCCAACCAAACGACACCTGAATGTTAAAGTATGAACCATAATTAGTGTTAGAAAGATAATGAGGGAACACAAAAAGAGGAACTGACATCGCCGGAAGTAACGATGAGACGAGGGTGTTGAGGTAAGGAAATGCAACAGTTAGTGCTATTTGGGTGACCTTTAAGGCATTGAGGCTTAAGCTTAACCTTATCAATATGGAGATTAAGCTTATTAGGCTCACCGTCATTCTCAGACATCGAAGCTGTTTCTTATGGTTATGTGAAACCTAAATTCCCCGTTTGTATTATTGTATATATATATATATATATACATATATATATATATATAGGGGTGGGTTCAGGTCAGAATGCAATTTAAGTTCAGAAATAAGAATGAATTTCATCCATAGATCTTAATAAATGGATGACCTAGATTTATTCTCACAAAAATTTGATGCATATAATGCAATATTCTAGTGCATCGATATTTTGATGCATATAATGCATTGCAATTTTGATGCACGAAATGCATATATTTCATGCATAATTGATAAAAAACTCATGTATAAATGGTTCTTATCCTGCAAATTGCGAATATGCATGAGTTTTTTTACCGATTATGCATGAAATATATGCATTTTGTGTATTAAAATTCCAATGTATTAAAATATGCATTATATGCATCAAAATATCGATGCACTAGAACATTGCATTATATGCATTAAATTTTTGTGAAAATAAATCTAGGCCATCCATTTATTAAGATCTATGGATGAAATTCATTCTTATTTCTTAACTTAAATTGCATTCTCACCTGAACCCACATGGTAGGTTTAAACTCATGCATATTCGCAATTCACAGGATAAGAAGCATTTATGCATGAGTTTTTTTACCAATTATGCATGAAATATATGCATTTCGTGCATCAAAATTGCAATGCATTAAAATATTGTAATACCACCAGTATTACATGCTGTTTCACGTTGAGCACCTCATTTCTTTTTCTACTATATAATTGAATAAATATACTCCATAGCGATAAATGTATTTTTCTGTATGTTTGGACCGTATTATCATGAATAAAGTTGTTTGCGATTGTTATTTTTTGATGTGATTGTGTGATGATTGATGATTTGTCAGTGACAGACCTTGATATCGTTGGGCGATTACCGGTGCATATATGACGGTGGCCAACGTCTTGTTCCCCGAGAAATCGCTCGACGAGATTGAAGGGGAGTCACGTTATAAGGAATTAATGTGATAATAACTTAGTGAACAACTGAACCTTACGTACGTTATCCGCTAAGTATTACGTACGCTAAGTGTGTGACATTACGTACGCTAAGTGTGTGACATTACGTACGCTAAAGGTTATACCTTACGTATGTAACGCGGTCTTCGGTCTTCGGATGGGAATCCTCGTCGAATGGTCCGCATAGTCAGACCATCTTTCGGCGCGACAGCGACAGGCAAGTCAATGGGTGCTACGTATGTTAACCGATCCTCATTACGTACGTAACGATAGGTGTTATTTCGGGCAATAAGATATGGGTTTTCCTTACGTACATTAACCGTTATATATAACGTACGTAACATGTCTTACGTACGTAAAGCTGTAGGCCTAACAAACGTAATCCATTCCGAGTTTATAAAAGTACACCCTTCCTTTCATTTCTTCCGACCCAAAAATCGTCCCTCCCTCTTATGCACTGTTCTCCACCGCCCATAAACCAATTTTAACCTCCCAAATCGAGTGCTATCCTATTAGAGTGTGTTGGTCAAGCTCTAGAGAAGGTCTTGAACGTGTTATCCTCCAGTTCTTCTTCATCCTTCGTTGTTCTTCTTTGTCTCTTGTCAATCAAGGTTGAGCTTTCGGGTGCGGTCGATCGAGCCATTGTGTTATCAAGGGAGTAACTCTCGTCATACTTGAGGCAAGTGAATCTTGCTCGGACTTTATGTCTTAAAATTTCAGAATATTGCATGTGTGACTATCCGTGGAATGGTGCTCTTTTTATTTAACTTGTCCGGAGTATTCCTGAGCAGATACTTCCGTGACCCTTGGCTGCGGCCTTGAGAGTTTATTTGTTGATATATCTTGTAGAACTGTGTTGCGGGATAAAACCTGAATGGTACCCACGTCCGGAGTATTCCTGTGTAGATACTTCCGTGACCCTTGGTTGCGACTTTGGGAGTTTATGTGCTGATAAAAGAGATAACGTTGAATATTCGGTGATAACATTATTCTCTAGATTTATCTGATTCTATCGATGAATTTGGTTCGTTTTGTCTAATCTAGGTTGACTGACACAATGCCTCGTGTCAGGCAAATTTGTTGAATATGTGCAGGACATTCTCGAAGGTTCCGTTCAAGCTTAAGCAGTGTTGGGGAGAAAGCCTGTTATTTTCTTGAATTGAATTTTGAACATTCCATGTTGTGTAATAACCGTATGTACGGATATTATTCTTCCTTTGTAATTCAGTTCGTACGAATGCTTTCATAAGAATACTTTCACAAACCACTTGTTGAATAAATTGTTTTAAAACCCTTTTAAAACTTGCCTTGTGGGTCCCACTCGGGATTTACAGCACTGTGGCATCCCGGCTAAATTTTGGGGGCGTTACAGAAAATGGTATCAGAGACGAACACTCACGTGGAAGGTTGTATCAAAATATTTTGAAAACATTTTACCTTCAAAGGCCCAACACTGCTGGCGACCATAACTCCTCGAGGAATGTCGATGTAAAATACGCGTAAGCTCTTGAGAATCAGATATAATGTTTAAATTCAGTAAGAACTCAGAGGATGTTTGTACTAAACTGACCTTCTAGATCGAACAATCATCACTAACACGTCGTGGAGCTAGAAGGAACGTAAACGATGCATAGGGTTCCGCTATGAATCAGCAGGAAGACAGGAACACCGGCGAAACTAATCCAGCCGAAAATCAGCCACCGCCCGTTAATCAGAATGAACAGGAGGCGGAAAACCAGAACAACGGGGGATTGAATCCAGCCTTCGTTCATACCCTCGCCCAGGCCATTGCTATGGGGATCGCTCAGGTCAACCAGGCAGAACAGGTACCGGTCATTAACATAGAAGAGAACACCGGAAAGGACCGTTGGCTGGGAGAGATGCTGAAGGCCAGACCACCATTATTCGACGGATAAGGGGATAAGCACGTGGACGATTGGATCTCCGAGATGGAGACTGCCTTCGAGGTGATTGGTTGCCCAGGGAACCGAAAAGTACCGCTCGAAATCAACCAGCTCCGCGACACCGCAGCCCGATGGTGGAGGACCTATAAGCGAGAGGACAGAGTAGTCGGATGGACTGAGTTTTCCAAACTATTTAGAGACGAGTACTGCCCCCAGTCAGCTCAGATTGCTCGAGCGCGGAGTTTCTTCAGTGCAGGACCTCAGAACTTGCCGGTACAAGAAATCATTCGAGCCTATAGGACCGAACTAAGCTATGTGGCACAAATGGTTCCATCCGAAGATCAACGAATTTGCCACCTTGCTCAACGGTCACTGGAAGATGTTCAACGTTACGTGGCTGGATTTAACTGCACCACTCTGAGGGCATATAAGGACGTAGTCACAGCATACGCCGGTACGATTGTCAATCCGGATACCGGGCATAACCAAAAGAAGCAGAAGACATCTAATCAGTCCGGGAGCACCAGTAGAATGAACTCGGGAATTGGGTTCTCCTCTAAATCAACAGCTTCGTTCGAACAGAAAGGGGCATCTGACGGGTCCCCTCGCCGGAACTGTTTCAATTGTGGCATAGCGGGGCATACCATGAGTCAGTGTCGTAAGGCGGCTACAAAGTGTTTTTCATGCGGAAGGGGTGGGCATATGTCTCGCTACTATTCACTGGTCGATCCTACACTAAATTTAGCTCCTCAGAGTCAGCAAGGTTCGGTACAGACGTCCAGAGCATCCACCATGTCTGATTATCGATCTCCACCTTACCAAACTCCTCCATACGGTGCCGGAAGAGGACGTGGGCGCGGGGGAGGCACTGCACCCTCCTCGGGAACACTACCATCCCGCGTATTCGAACTGAGGGCTACTGATGACCGGACTGCATCTGCTATCTCAGGTATACTTCTTATTAAATCCCAGCCTGTTCATGTACTGTGTAACACCCCCAAATCCCATTGGGTTATTACAGTGCCGTGGACCCCACACCCGGAAATCCACCCGGCGAACAAGACTAAAATACATTAAAATTAACCAACAAGGG
Source organism: Orobanche coerulescens (assembly GCA_033398695.1). Classification (NCBI taxonomy): domain Eukaryota; kingdom Viridiplantae; phylum Streptophyta; class Magnoliopsida; order Lamiales; family Orobanchaceae; genus Orobanche; species Orobanche coerulescens. The sequence continues at coordinate 110,005,668 of CM065806.1, forward strand.
AGATCACAGTCCCTACTATGATATCCGACACAATATTTTGATAAGGAATTTCAACGACAACGATGGGCCTACATGGCCAAAAATAAAAATACAACAACATCCACGAGCATCTGCTCAGGTAATACATAATGACAATGACTGACAAACTGGAGAACACTCCAACTGACTGACCAACATGAACAACTCGGACTAGTATCGCTCGAATGCCTCGTCGCCATCATCATGCCCCTGTGTTTCAACTCTCTCCTCGCAAGCACCTAAAACATGAAAACATGTTCCGCCCCCACGGGGTCAGTCATCCAGGTAATGAACGTCAAATACATGTATAACATGATATGCATCCAAAAGCAGAATGAAATGGTATAATAATAATAATAATACGAGATGCTCACAAACCAAGGTAAAAACCGAGCATTCGTGAAACACTATGCCCACAACATACTATTAATACCTGTTCAACATGTTAGAACATAAATGCCCAACGGCGAATCATAATTATAGAACACCACAATGAATTACACGAATATGAACCAAACCAGAACTGAATTAATTATGAATCACAATGCCCGAAAGCTCCAATGAAATTACCAAAACATCACAAAGGCTTGAAATCCATTCAGCCGAAGCTGTCAAATATCACAATCACCTGAAGCCAAAACAGCCCAAAGCTGTATCAATGAGGGTCGAAGCCACGGCACGAAGCCGTATCACAATGAGACCATCCAATGGCCGTGACCTACTGAATTGTAGGTGTTGGGAAACCAACCGCAAAGGTTGAAGCCCCAAACTTACCCATAATGAGATCATAAGCATGACCGTGACCTACTGAGTTGTAGGTGTTGGGAAACCAACCGCGAAGGTTCAAGCCCCAAGCTTACCCATAATGAGATCACCCAGTGACCGCGACCTACTGAATTGCAAGTGCTGGGAAACCAACCGCGAAAGTTCAAGCCCCAGACTTACCTATAATGAGATCATAAACATGACCGTGACCTACTGAGTTGTAGGTGTTGGGAAACCAACCGCGAAGGTTCAAGCCCCAAGCTTACCCAACGAGCACTAGCCGAGACTAGCCTCCAAAACATAATTAACCACAACCGGCAACGATTCAAAGATTACCGAATTCACGAGAATGATAGTGTGCTGCCTTGAGTCGGCCAACACGATAATGATGACTCACGGATAGGCACCGTCCTCGGCGGTCCCAATTCAATACCTTGATTACCTTAGAATGGTCAATGGATAACAGTGATGCAGCGGATGATTCAATACCTCGGATGCCTTAGAGTGGGCAACCGATAATAATGATCCCACGAATGATTGAGCACCTCGATTGCCTTAGAATGGCTAATCGACAACAATGATACAATGAATGATTGAGCACCTCGATTTCCTTAGAACGGCCAATTGATAACAATGATACAATGAATGTCTCGGCACCTTTAATCGGTTACCGACGACGAAGATGAGAACGAATACGACAATGCCTTCAATCGGCCAATACAACATGAATGACAGGACGCCAACATTAATAACAATAATTACAACAATGTCATAGATCGACATCAATATTAACAACAACAATCGATACATCGATACCGCAAATCGGTGATCGATAATAACATTAACAACGAGTATCTCAATGCCTTACCGGCCATTAATGAATAATAGTAAACATTTGGCATAATTGCCGAAAAGTATTGTATCGAACGATCCCTTTAATATCAATGAATTCATGAATCTCGGAATGATACAACACATTCATACACATATATGATAACATTAATCTCATTGACTAGTACAAGTATAAAACTTGCCTCAACCGAAGGCGATGAAATCATTCCACGAGCAAGGAACGGCCTCCTTCGATAAACACAAGTACTCGAACAACCTTGAATGAAATATAATTCATGCAATAACACATTGTCAATTGAAATCAACACAACGACTGAAAGAAACTCTTTGAGACATTTAATCGAACACTAAATGTTCAAAGTTTCTCAAGAACCTAAGAATCATCAATCGGGTTGAACGAATCGAAGATATGGATATACAATCCATAGAACGCGATTAATAATGTTCACTAGCATCAACCGATTCATCAAATTCGAAAGAACAACGAAAATCACGAAGAAATCCCGAAAATCAAATTCACGGAGATTTCAAGAAATTACCTCGATCCGACGAAGAACAAGGATTCGATATTGCTATAATCGATAAGAATCCTCAAAAACGCTTAGAAATCGAGTGGAATCGACTAAAATTCCACTCCCCGATTTTTCCATCGCCACCCGCCACCTGGGTGAAGAAATGTGAAGAAAATGAGGTCTGGCCGGTCACAGCCTATATATGGCCGACAGGGTTACGGCCGTAACCGGCAGGGCCTTACGGCCGTAACTCGGCCCTTACGGTTGTACCCGACAGGTCCTTACGGCTGTAATCGGCATTCGTCCGGAAGCTGCCTGGCGCCCGTACGGCCGTAACTCTCGGCCCTTACGGCCAGACCGCATTCGCTGTGCCATGCTCGCGATCATTTATGGTCAGAACTGCACCTTACGGTGGTAACTCGGCTAGGCCAGTACCTGCTCCATACTGTGCGGCCGTGACTCGGCCGTGGCCACTTCCGACTGCCCGGACAACGCCGAAACCCGAACCTGAATATGAATCGAAGATACGGTTACGAAGTACTCGAAAAGAATAATCCAAGCGCTAAGAGAACACACGATTCCGACCACCCGAAGGCTGGAAATTCGACAACGGAAAGTAATTACCCCAAACTTTGGGAAATTACGAAAATGGTCCAAAACGGTACTTTCTCACTGGGGACGCTACGAATTGGTGGGAGGCCGTTGGGCCCAAATATCATGTTGCTTCGTGGGCCGAATTTCAAGAATTGATGGAGACTGAATATTGCCCGTGGCCGGTCAGATAGGCTCGAGTACATGCTTTCTATGATGCTCAACCACGGGATATCCCCGTATCTCAAGCTATTGACGATTTTAACAAGGAGTTGGGTTATGTGAAGACCCAAGTTGTCGAGGAGAGCGACAAACTTTTCCATTTTTACAGGCGGATGAAATTGTTGATTCGGGACTATATGTCGGGGCTTGTCTATACTACCTTGAAGGATTACCAGAGTAGGGCCCTTGCTTACGATATGTCAGTGACGGCTATCGAGGCGGCCCGCGAGAACAAGAAGCAGAAGTCCGCTGGGAATTTTTCGGGCCACAAGGGTGGGGGTCAGCAGAAATCCCAATCTGCTAATTTCCCCGCCGGCGGTGGTCCAGCTCGTTCCGCTGGGGGTTCCCGTGGAACTACCAGTGCTCCTTTCCGTGATGTGAAGTGTTTCAATTGTGGCCGTATAGGCCACGTCAGTCGTACTTGTTTGAGCCATTTGCTGACGTGTAATTAGTGTGGCCAGCCGGTCCACAAGGCTGCTTTCTATGCTGAGAGGGAGAGAATCCTTGGTGCCCGGGCTTCCATTCCAGCGCCCCGGGAACCAAGCGTGAATCAAGAATCGTTTACTTCTTAGTCCCCACCGAGTGCCAGTCGAGGGAGAGGTCGGGATCAGACTGCCAGAGGGGGAGCTTCTAGTGTCGGCTCTGCCCACCCACGAGTTTACGAGATGAGGAGATCCGATGATCCGACCGCTACCGTTGCCACAGGTACCGTTCATATTCATTCTCATCATGTCAGTGTGCTTTTCGATTCGGGTGCTACACATTCGTTCATATCTCTGGAGTGTGTGCGCTGTTTGAGTCTCGACTATTTGACGCCTTGTGAGCCCTTCATCGTTAAGCTTTCTAGCGGCGATAGGATCGTTGGTGATCAGGAGGTTCGAGACTGTTCTGTGCTTATTTGTGAGAGGGCTTGGCCCTCTAATCTTATTGTTGTGGGTATTGAGGGTGAGGATTTGATTCTCGGGGACGATTGGCTCGAGCGGCATGGTGCAATCATGAACTACCGCATGAGGATCATCACCATGCTAGCCGAAGACGGCACCGAGCACTCTTTCGCCGGGCGAAAGAGGGGAAACCAGAAGTTCATTATTAACGCATTGAAGGCGATGAGACTCCTACGAAAGGGGTGTGCTGGTTATTGGTGGTACGCTTTGAAGGCGGAGAGTGGTGGAGTCGAGCTTTCGTCGATTCCAATCGTTAGTGAGTTTCCTGATGTGTTTCCTGACGAGTTACCGGGATTGCCACCGGATCATGAGGTCGAGTTTGCTATAGAGTTAGAGCCGGGCGCGGATCCTATTTCGAAGGCGCCGTATAGCATGGCACCTTCAGAGATGTCCGAGTTGAAGAAGCAGTTGAGTGAGCTTATGGAGTCGGGGTACGTTCGACCGAGCGCCTCGCCTTGGGGCGCACCGGTCCTGTTTGTGTGAAAGAAGGATGGTTCACTGCGTTTTTGTATCGACTATCGTGAACTAAACAAGGTGACCATCAAGAACAAGTATCCTTTGCCGAGGATTGATGACTTGTTCGATCAGTTGCATGGAGCTGCGGTATTCTCGAAGATTGATTTGAGATCGGGGTACTATCACCTCCGGGTGTGGGAGTCCGATGTGCCGAAAACAGCTTTTTGGACGAGATACGGACATTATGAGTTTGTAGTCATGCCTTTCGGGCTAACTAATGCACCGGCTGTGTTCATGCAGTTGATGAACAAGGTCTTTATCGAGTATTTGGATAAGTGTGTCGTCGTCTTCATTGACGATATCCTTATTTATTCGAGGAACGAGGAGGATCACGCGTATCATTTGCGAGTAGTGTTGGACATTTTGAAGACCGAGCAACTCTATGCAAAGTTCTCGAAATGTGAGTTCTAGCTGAAGGAAGTGATGTTTCTAGGTCACGTGATTTCAGCCGAGGGTGTTCGTGTGGACCCGCAGAAGGTAGAGGCAGTGTTGGATTGGGCACCACCTGAAAACGTGAAGGAGGTCCGTAGTTTCTTGAGTTTAGATGGCTACTACCGTAGGTTCATCGAGGGTTTCTCGAAACTAGCTCGGCCACTTACCCAGTTGCTCCATAAGTCCGAGAAGTTCATCTGGAATGACGAGAGGCAGTCGAGTTTTGAGGAGCTGAAGAGACGTTTGACTTCAGCCCCGATTTTGGCGTTGCCATGTGGCAACGAGGGTTTTGCCGTTTATAGCGATGCTTCGGGTCAGGGCCTTGGGTGTGTGTTGATGCAGCACGGCAAGACTATTGCGTTTGCGTCAAGACAGTTGAGGTCGTATGAACTTAACTACCCTACCCATGATTTGGAGTTAGCGGCAGTCGTTTTTGCGCTCAAAATTTGGCGTCACTATCTTTTCGGCTCTGCATGTCAGATTTTTACCGATCATAAAAGTCTGAAATACATATTTACTCAGCGGGAGTTGAATATGAGGCAGAGGAGGTGGTTAGAGCTGATTAAGGATTATGACCTCGAAATCCTTTATCATCCGGGGAAGGCGAACGTCGTGGCAGACGCCTTGAGTCGGAAACCGGTTGCGTTGCGAACTCTTGAGACCCTTACGTCTCAGTCTGAGCTTCGGCGGGCTTTGATCGAGTTAGATGTTGAGGTTTTGTTGCCTGGAGCTGTCGGGCAACTTTGTGCTTTAGAGATTTCGTCGTCTTTGATCGATGAAATTAAGCTGAAGCAGTTGGAGGATCCGATGATTACTCAAATCCGAGAGAACGTTCTTAAGGGAAAGTCTCCTGGGTTTGTGATTCACGAGGATGGTGTTTTGAGATTCCAGAGTCGGCTTTGTGTACCGAACGACTCAGATTTGAGACAGAGTATTTTGCGTGAGGCCCATGCTACACCTTACTCTGTTCATCCTGGTTCGAATAAGATGTACAAGGACCTGAGGAGGAATTTCTGGTGGAATAATATGAAGGAGGAGGTCGTACAGTTTGTAGCGAGATGTTTGACTTGTCAGCAGGTCAAAATCGAGCATCAGTGATCGGCAGGATTATTGCAGTCACTTACCATCCCGGAATGGAAATGGGAAGATATATCGATGGATTTCATTACGAATTTGCCGAGATCGAAGTCGGGCATGAATATGGTCTGGGTGATTGTTGATCGTCTGACCAAGTCGGCACATTTTCTGGGCATCAAGGACACTTGGGGCCCGGAGAAGTTGGCTCGTGTGTTTATCGCGCAGATTGTGAGGCTTCACGGTACTCCGAAGTCTATTATTTCGGATCGTGATGGCCGTTTTGTATCGCACTTTTGGCAGGCGGTACATAAGGCGTTGGGTACCCGTTTGCGTTTGAGTACCTCTTTTCATCCTCAGTCAGATGGACAGTCGGAACGCACTATCCAGACGTTCGAGGATATGTTGCGTGCTTGTGCTCTTGATTGGAGCAGTGACTGGGAGGAGCATTTGCCATTGATCGAATTCACGTACAACAATAGTTGGCACGCGTCGATTCGGATGGCACCGTATGAGGCACTTTATGGGCGGCATTGTCGATCACCGATTTGTTGGAATGAAGCGTCCGATTTGGTCGGGACCGAACCAGATATTGTTTTAGAGATGAGGCGGAAGGTGGATTTGATTTGAGAACGGATGTTGACCACTCAGAGCCGACAGAAGTCGTATGCCGACGTCCGTCATTGACCTTTGGAATTCTAGGTGGGAGACCACGTTTTGCTAAAGGTGTCACCGACGAAGGGAGTTTTCCGCTTCAGAAAGAAGGGAAAGTTGGGTCCGAGATTTATTAGACCCTTTGAGATTCTTGAGCGAGTCGGTGATTTGGCATACCGTTTGGCATTATCCCCGGCCTTGAGTCATGTTCATAGCATTTTTCATGTTTCCCAGCTGAGGAAATATGTCCCGGATCCTAGTCACGTCATCGATTATGGTGAGATTGATGTCGCCGAGGATATTACTTTTTAGGAGCGTCCCTTGAAGATTTTGGAGCATCGTGAGAAGCGACTGAGGCATAAGACCATCCCCTTGGTCAAGGTGCAGTGGTCGAGACATGGAGTCGAGGAGGCAACTTGGGAAACCGAGGATAGCATGCGTGCTAGGTACCTCGAGTTGTTTGTTTCTTAAGTTTCGGGACGAAACTTGTTTTTAGAAGGGTAGAATGTAATATCTGCATTTTTTTTCCTTTCTCTTAATATTCTCATTTGGTGTATTTTCGTTTTTGGCGACTCGCTTGTAACCGTATTGACATTTTGGGGATATTTAATATTGGACTCTTTGTCGTTCTAGCTTGTTTCAGACTCCTTTTACCTGATTCGTTGTTTTATGTCGTTTTCGTCGCTAATTGGTGTATTATCGTAATCATCGTTCGGAACCGCCGTTTCGGGGTTGCTGAGGATCCATCTCATGTTATTACGCGTGTTGTGAGCTTTGTTTGATGTTTCGGTCATGTATCGTACATTTCGGATATTTTGGGCCGTTTTGTAATTTCCCAAAGTTTTGGGATAACTACGTTTGTTGTTGTTCTTCCGAACCTTTGGGTAGTCGAGAATAGGTTTTCCTTCAACACTCAAGTTCATCGCCTCGAATCCTTTACGTTCGTACCTTCGTGATCTGTTCACCGTTGTGTTGTGTCAAGAATTAACACCTTCCGACCGGCGATCGACTAGGAGGATAGGCGACCGAGTCACTGCCGAGCGGCCAAGTCAGTTCTGCCGATCAGCAACCTGGCGACCGAGCCTTAACCCAGCGGACGACCTACATCGACCAACCGAAGGCCCCAGGACCAGTCCCGATGCCGAGCGATCGACCTCAAGACGATCGCCTCTCGGTACTCGGCGACCTACCCTTGGTGACCGACCACTGGCGATCTCCATCCACTGGCCGATGGCGACCTCGGATGATCAGCTAGAGACGACCGCTCATGTCGATCACCACCGACGGACACCCAATCGGCGAAGGCCGAGCCTCAAGACTGGCACCACGTGCAAGGGCCGAGACAAGATCCGCGAATCTCGGGCCATTGACCAAAGCCTGACAGATTCCCTCCACCAGCCGACAAAGCCGCGAAAGCTTGTCGGTAGGGCCACATGTCGATCGACTCCGGACACGTGATGGCTCCTTATCGACCGCCACCGGGCGCCACCACCGCATTGACTTTATTCTGACAGCAAAGATCTTCCTTGACTTTAGCCTCGAGCCATGTGGATCGCCCCATTAAAGTATTGGCCGGCAGCGATCGCGTAATATTAAAATGGCCGGCAGGCGATCGGCAGCTAAAGGATAGGACCCGGCTGTCCCTATATAAGCATGGCTCCCAGCACTTGTAAAAAGGATCGAACCTTTACCACAAAAAAGGCTTCAGCTTCCTTCTGCAACCTCACGATTTGAGCACACAATACAGAAGCAAATATACAGCACTTAGCTAATCTCCAACTCTTGGCAACAGCTTTCTTTCGGTCTTACTTCTCCTGGCCTTTTCTCCTCGAGCAGATTATCGGTGGGACGAAGAACACCAAGCTTTGCTCAAGAGCCGGATTAACAGAGTCTTTTTACACTCATTGTATTTAGATTTCTCTCATTAATACTTGTATCCACGAATATTTGTATTAATAACATCTCGCGAGAGCATTCAAGCCCGGGCCTAACAAACCCGGCAAATCTTGTATTATTTATCTTCTCTCGGAAGTGCTCCCGCAATTGTTGTTTGTTGTCCGTCTTCCAGCAGTATTAATCTTCGGATAAATATTTTGGGCAACAACAATTGGCGCTAGAAGAAGGGCATCCAACCCTCGATTTTTTATACCTACCGTCCCGAAGAACACTCACTGTTCTCAGGGAAGATACTTGAAGTGACACTTACTGCACTTCAAAGAAATCCTTCAGAAATCATGTCTTCCGCCTCCGCGTCGAAGAAAGCCGCTGATCAGCCGGCCAAACCCCTGCCTGGCCCCGGTCCCGAGCCGCAGCCTAATGGTGGAAGGTAGCCGCTGGTCGAGACGCCGATCCGTCCTCGACGGCGGCCTGCTCTCGCCGATCGGTTCGAACCAAGGAATGATCGGGGCCCCGCCGCCCTACAGAGCGACGGAGTGCTCTCGACGCGCCTCCGGCCTACCGCCCCTGTCTCCCGCCGAAGTTCAAGCGAAGCTCAAGGCACTACCGGCCGAGCGAGCGCCAGGAGGCTCTCGCCCGCAAGAAGAGGCGCCGGCAGCCGGGCACGTCTCGTCTCGATCGCTCGGGCGGTGACCCGACTCGCGGCCGGGCGCCCGGCCTCACTACGAGACGACGGAGTTGGTGTCCGTCACTGTGGAGCTCGGCCTACCCGGCCCCACAAGGCGATCCAGCCCGCTGGCTCCCGCCGCGATTCCCGAGGTCGGCAGCAGTGGGGTCCGGAGGTCGGTACACGATCGCCTCGGCCCCCGCTCCCAAAGCCGATCCGCAAGCAGCCGAGCCGCGGCGATTGCCGCAATGCAACGTCAGCTCAACGACATGAAGGCACTCCTGCAATCCGGGGCAGGCGCCACCAAGACGATCGCCGCGCCGAGCGAGCCGCTCGCGATCGACATCGAGCTCGCCTTGGCAAAGACAAGATCGCTCCTCCTCAGACACCCGTGTACCAGGGGCGATCGGACCCCCAAGCACACCTGCACAAGTTCAACATCAACATGACCGGGTGTGGGGCATCCGACGCGACCCGGTGCCGAATGTTCCCTCTGACGCTAGACGACCTCGCCCACCGGTGGTACACCTCATTGCCACCTCGGTCCATATGCTCCTTTAACGAGCTGGCGCACGTCTTCACGGAATACTTCGCCACCAGGGCCGCTCGCCGTAAGGTCCCCATCGCATGTGGCGGATCAGGCAAGGAGAACAGGAGTCCGACTCGGACTACATCGACCGGGTTGACATGATCATCCTCAACGGCGAGCCCGTAAGCGATGAGACCGCCCTCTACGCGGTCCTAGGAGGTTTTCAGGGCTTCTCGCCTATGTTCAGGCATCTCACGAAGACCCTACCGACGACCTACGCAGCCTTCCGGGCTAGAGCCGCAGATTTCAAGTCTATGCAAAGGCTTCTTCTTGGCCTAGAGTAGAACGACGGCACCCGCGCGACGACCTCCAGCCTCCCGATCGCTACTACCTGGGCCGGAGCCGAGGACTCGATCCCCGCCTACACCATTCTAACATGAGTGACTAGCCGCCGCCCGATCGCCAATTTTGACCTACGAATAAAGCGATCGGCCGCCGAGCGACGATCGCGCCTTCCGGCCAGATCGCAACATCATCAAGAACCCGGACACGATCGCCATCTATCCAAAGATATAACATGACGGACTAAGGCATAAGATCGCCTCCACCGCGCATCATAAAGCCATGGCCCCGGGCAATCGATGGAACCGGGCCGCTTGGCCATGCAAGGTCCTTTCGGCCGAGATCGCCCGCCTTCGTTTAAATACGAGGCCGCCGTAGTCGGAGGGCCCTCCAACATTAATCAGTGGACTCATTCCACAAACCCGTCTCAACGTACACCGTCGAGGTCGGCCATCTCCATGGCTGGCCGAGGTGGAAGCAGAGCTAACAAGCCGCGGGCGTGGAGTTGATTCATCCGACGCTGCCCCGCGCAAGGACTCCTCTAGACCGAGACCGCACGCCTTTCGTTTAAAAACAAGGCGAGGCGCAGCCTAACAGAGGACCCTCATAATAAAGTGAGTCACGAGGCACTCATTGTCTACGTGCACCAAGACACGGTCATGGGGTCGGTCCATCGATCTCCGCGACTGTGCACGATTCCTCAAACAAAGCGAAACCACCAAGTTTCCATGGGGGATCGGCCAATGTTGTTTTTTGCAGGTACGAGGCCGAAAGATAGCTAAGCCAATCGACCATGATAGCCCAAGTCCGAGTCCTAAGTCAGCTCAGATCGCCCGTCCTCATCCGTACACGATCACCAGCAAGAACCACCTCGCCCCATGTCTTCAACATAGGAGCAAGCTGGGGGGCAATTGTTGTGTCAAGAATTAACACCTTCCGACCGGCGATCGACTAGGAGGACAGGCGACCGAGTCACTGCCGAGCGGCCAAGTCAGTTCTGCCGATCAGCAACCTGGCGACCGAGCCTTAACCCAGCGGACGACCTACATCGACCAACCGAAGGCCCCAGGACCAGTCCCGATGCCGAGCGATCGACCTCAAGACGATCGCCTCTCGGTACTCGGCGACCTACCCTTGGTGACCGACCATTGGCGATCTCCATCCACTGGCCGATGGCGACCTCGGATGATCAGCTAGAGACGACCGCTCATGTCGATCACCACCGACGGACACCTGGGCCGGCGAAGGCCGAGCCTCAAGATCGGCACCACGTGCAAGGGCCGAGACAAGATCTGCGAATCTCGGGCCATTGACCAAAGCCTCGACAGATTCCTCCACCACCGACAGCCGCCGAAAGCTTGTCGGTAGGGCCACATGTCGATCGACTCGACACGTGATGGCTCCTTATCGACCGCCACACCGGGCGCCACCACCGATTGACTTTATTCGACAAACAAGATCTTCTCGACTTTAGCTTCGATGCCTGTGGATCGCCCATTAAAGTATTGGCCGGCAGCGATCGGCGTAATATTAAAATGGCCGGCAGCGATCGGCAACTAAAGGACGGACCCATTGTCTCCTATATAAGCATGGCTCCCAAAGACTTGTAAAAGGATCGAACCTTTACCACAAAAAGGCTTCACTTCCTTCGCAACCTCACGATTTGAGCACACAATACGAAGCAAATATACAAAGACTTGGCTAATCTCCAACTCTTGGCAACAGCTTTCTTTCGGTCTTACTTCTCCCGGCCTTTTCTCCTCGAGCAGATTATCGGCGGGACGAAGAACACCAAGCTTCGCTCAAGATCCGGATTAACAGAGTCTTTTTACACTCATTGTATTTAGATTTCTCTCATTAATACTTGTATCCACGAATATTTGTATTAATAACATCTCGCGAGAGCATTCAAGCCCGGGCCTAACAAACCCGGCAAATCTTGTATTATTTATCTTCTCTCGGAAGTGCTCCCGCAATTGTTGTTTGTTGTCCGTCTTCCAGCAGTATTAATCTTCGGATAAATATTTTGGGCAACAACACGTTGCTTTTCGTTGTTTCGGTTCCTCCCTTGCCAGTGGTTGCGGCCTGTACTCCTCAGACAGAAGCATTACGTACGTAATGCTTGTTTATGTTACGTACGTAACGGCCTGTGTAGAATGGTACAGGCATTTCTGCCTTTTTGGTTACGTACGTAAGGACCTTATGGCTTACGTACATAACACATCTTACGTATGTTAGCAAGTGGAGACTAACGTACGTAACGCGGCCTGGGTTTATAAACCCAGGAGTTGACCGATTTCGGCCATTATCATTTCTCCTCCTCCCCATCCGACTCCTAGGCAATTTTCTTGGCATTTCCGGCGATTTGAAGCTTTGTAACTCCGAGCCATCATCTTCTCCGAGTTTTTGGAGTATATTATCAACATCTAATCGTGTTCTTCGTCATTAATTCGAGGTAAACTCCTAGAACCTTATTTTTGGGTAAATTGGGGATTTTCACATTTTCATCCGATTCGTTCCGTATGATAGATTAATTCATGATGAACATGATTAATCTTATTGGTATTATTGGTTTTCCTACGAATTCATGGTATATTTCGTAGTTGTTGCGTATTCGAGAGGGTTTGGTTGTGGTCCGCCCTCGTTGTTGTTGTTAAACGGATATACATGAATCGTAGGCGGGGTTTCGGGTGTATTCCGTTTCCGTATTCGTTTAGTTGTGGTTGTGATTGTGTTCTTCGAATCATTAGATTTGTTTCCGCCGGTTCCTCTCGGTCGTGTTTGATTCTTCTGTTCCGTTCGTGTCACCGTCTATTAATCGAGGCAAGTACCCTTATGAACTTACAATCTTGACATAGCAGTATTGTGTGAGAAATGGTGTATGTGTGTGTGTATGCTCACTACGGGTTAGATCTGACGGGGTCTCGGTAGGGGTCCACAGAGACATGGATCGACGAGCTTGCTTTTAACCATTACGGGTTAGATCCGGCAGGGACTCGGTAGGGGTCCACAGAGACGTGGATCGACGGTTAATTGTGGTGCATTTTACAAATGTGATTGGATTATGGCATTTCCGGAAATGAGTGGTTTGGAACTATGTTTTCATGATTGCATGCATCGACTATATGTGTAAGATGTAAGTTGTTCATTTGGTTACTTGTACTAGCGTAATTGCTAACCCCTCTGGGGACCCGTTTTGGGGAAATTCGTTTTATGAATTTTAGGTCAGGTTCATCGAGACGAGCGGGCGCTGGACCAGTATGCGGATGATGGCCGTGCATGATGATTGTGCACGAGTGGTGTCTTGTTGTCTTCTATCTTTTTACCTTTTATGGTTTTTGAACTAATAGAAGTACTCGAGTACTTAAGAGTTCTTGTTCGTCCGGATTATATTGTTGTCTATTGTGTTTGTGTCGGATGATGGTGTTATGTTTGACCGGTTGAACCAGGTGGATTATTTTGTTTTGCGTCATTATGATGAGGTGTTATTTTGTTGTTTCCGCGAGTCGATGAGTATAATGTTTGTTCAGCCTGGTGGGTCCCATATAGAGATTCACGGCACTGTAATATACCTCGAATATCTTCGGGTGTTACATTCAAGGTATGTAGTGGTAGGATATTCACGGTTGATCCTCCATCTACTAGCATTCTACTAAGCTTGACCTTGACTAAGTATCTAGAGACATAAAGTCCGGTTGTGGTTATTGCTTTCTTGTGGCGAGTCTTCGTCAGTGAAAATGACTAAGAAGGTCTGGGGTGCTTCCCTTTAGGCAATAGGCGCATGAGGGGTCTCTGGGGTCGCCACCTCCTCTATTTCAAGCACTACATGACATGACTCTTTAAAGAAGTCATCTAGTCACTGGGGTAGTCTCCCCATTTTACACCTGGTATAAGTGTTGGAATATAAAACGCAGCGGAAGCGATATTGTTTATATGAATTGATTTGATTTTATAAACTAACCAACATAAATAGTGGATCTATTTAGGCTTGTCAATTAATTAATTAATTAAACATATTAATAAATAATTTAAATACACATATTTATGCAGTACAATTGATAATTCATACCTTTGACACGAAGTGGTAGTATTATTCCTTTAGTCGATCGAGATCCCCTTCTTGTTCCTAGTTGATCTCCTTGTATTTCTACATTTAGATCTTCTAGAGTATATCCCGCCTAAGATCCGGATGTTGTATGGACAACAATCTACCGGATCAATCTTGGACTGCAGTATGGGATCGGCTGAATTCCTCCAAGAATGACCTCACGAGTTTATCTCTCTTTTTCTTGAATATTTGTGTATTTAGAAAAATATTGTGTTAGATAAATTATGGAATCCAAGACACAAGTCAAGATCCACAATTAAACACGAAGTAGGAAAATCGAAAATTCTTGTTCAAGAAGAGTAAAAAATCGGCCAACCCCATTGTCCTATTTATAGGTGTTATGGGCTACTCTAGGGACCTTAAGGAGGATAAGGTAAGGACTCCCAATAGATCTCATCTTACCATATTAGGAATATTCCTAATATTATGAGTCTATTAATATCAACTTAGTCCACTAAAGAGTTGATATTACACTTCCTACCAAAATCTCAAATTACGAAATTGGGCTCCTTTTTGAATTAATTATTTCTCGTGTTTAAGATATCTCATGTCCATTAATTAATTTAAGCTACTGACAGCTTATAATTAATTAATATATTATACATGAGTATACCACTCGATTTTATTATTATATTAGAAAATTAATTCCACTTGCAGGGTTTAATATAATAATCTTTTCGAGTGCCTCAAGGGATATGATCAACCCGACTGGTCGGGACACATTTCTAGCTATAATATTAATTATCATATAAATAATAATATTGCCCAAAATATCGAGCATATTGAGTCCATCATTGCGGCTCTCACCCATGATAAATCAAAGCAATAAATATTAAATATGTATGTAATTAAATATTAATCACTAGAATTAAGAAATAATAATTGTCCGAGATGTACGTTGTTCTTATAGTCAGTACAGAAGAATCTATCTCACCTCGATCCTGTTCAACGTATACTGAATACGCTAATATATGCTAATGGTCAAGACCAACCAATATCAAGCATATACTACAACCTCTCACATAACGGTCTAATGTTATATAGGTTGTGAACTAATTATTACTATATAAGGAACCGATAATGTGATCTTCTGTGTGACACGACACACCACATTATCTACAATAAAGTAAATAGACAATATTTGCATAACCATAGCGTGAATAAATATGCAAAGCATGTGACGAAATGAATTAAATATTCTCATAGATAAAGACCGGGAAATTAGGTAATACAAGCATAAAGTATGCTTTGATGTATACAACCCTAACAATCTCCCACTTATACTCAAAGCAATGCTGCCATACATCTCAACCCCACTCCTTCCACATGCCCTTCAAATGACTTTGAGGGCAACCCTTTCGTGAAAGGATCAGCTAGGTTGTCTTCAGACACGATCGTGGAGATAACAATCTTCTCTCTCTTCACAAAATCTCGAATGAGATGATATTTGCGCTTGATATGTTTGTTTGCTTTGTGGGCCTGTGGTTCTTTCGAATTTTCAACAACACCGGTATTATCACAATAAAGTGTAATACTCCTGGGCAAATTAGGAATCACACCCAAGTCCTTTAGGAAGTACTTGAGCCATACTGCCTCTTTAGCTGCCTCTGAGGCTGCTATATACTCGGCTTCCATGGTAGAGTTCGCTATGCATTTCTACTTCACACTCCTCCAACTGATGGACCCCTCCCAAAGTGAAAACATATCCGGAAGTTGATTTCGACATTTCTTTGTCCAAACTGAAATCTCAGTCAGTGTAACCCAAAAGACAAAGTGAATCCAATTGATATACAAGCATATGCTCCCTAGTCCTTCTAAGGTACTTGAGTATATGCTTGACAGCAATCCAATGTCCTGGTCCTGGGTTTGACTGATATCTCGCCACCATGCCTACAGCATGACAGATCTCAGGTATAGTGCAAAGAATAACATATATGAGGCTTCCCACTGCTGAAGCATAAGGGACCAGCTTCATGTCATCTATCTCCATCTGTGTCTTAGGACACATAGCCTTAGATATCTGAAATCTATGTATGTAAGGTATGAAACCTTTCATGGAATTCTCCATGCTAAATCGCTTTAGCACCTTATCGATATAGGATGCCTGAGATAAGCACAACATCCTTTTCTTGAAATCTCGAAAGATCCTAATACCAAGGATGTGCCCAGATTCTCCCAAATCCTTCATATCGAACTGCTCAAACAGCCATACCCTTACGTCTGATAATACCTTCACATTGTTTCCAATTAGAAGGATATCATCTACGTATAGTACAAGAAACACCAACACGTTTCCATCAAACTTTTTGTATACACAAACCTCACTAGGACACTGTTCAAAACCATACGATTGAATGACTTCATCAAATCGCATGTTCCAAGACCTTGATGCTTGCTTGAGACCATAAATGGCTCTCTTGAGTTTGCACACTAAGTGCTCCTCTCCTTCAGCAATGAATCCTTCAGGTTGGCGCATGTAGATTTCCTTATCAAGACTCCCGTTCAAGAACGCAGTCTTGACATCCATCTGCCAAATCTCCATATCCAAATGCGCAGCTATATCTAAGAGAGTCCGGATCGACTTAAGCATGGCTACCGGTGAAAAAGTTTCATTGTAGTCGATGCCCTCTTTCTGAGTGTAACCTTTCGCAGCAATCCTTGCTTTGAAGGTTTCAACATTCCCTTTCGATCCTCTCTTACACTTGTAGACCCACTTACTTCCAATTGGTTTTACCCCATTGGGTAGCTCTACTAGCTCCCACACTTGATTAGAATCCATAGATCCCATTTCGGATTCCATAGCTGTTTCCCAGGATTCAGCATCCTGGTCTTGAAATGCCTGTCCATACGTCCATTGATCCGTTTCATCCTAGTCCAGGGAGTGGTCCGAAGATGCTACCATGCCAATGAAATGATCAGGTTGACGAACAACCCTCCCACTACGACGAGGCATGTCCTTAGTTTGCGTATCCACAATAGTGTCGATACATGGTACACTAGGTGTTTGTACAATTGGTATTGTCGAAATATCACCCCTAAGTTCCTCTAGAATGACCTGACTCCTAGGCTTGTGACTTATTACATAGTCCTATAAGAACCGGGCATTGGTTCTAACAATGACCTTCAGATATTTAGGATTGTAGAATAATCCACCTTTCGTTCCATTCGGATATCCTACAAACACAAGTACTTCTGTACGAGATGCCAACTTATCAGCTTCCTTATTCAGCACGTGTGCCGGTGAACCCCAAATCCGAACATGTCCTAGACTGGGCTTGCGCCCATTCTACAGTTCTATGGGTGTTTATGGAAAAGATTTCGATGGCACCAAGTTCAGAATGTACGCTGCTGTTTCCAAGGCGTATCCCCAAAACGAAATAGGCAAATCAGAATAGCTCATCATTGACCTAACCTTCTCTAATAAAGTACGATTCCTTCGTTCAGTAACACCATTTTGTTGTGGTGTACCAGGCGCAGTGAGCTGGGAAGTGATCCCCTCATTTACCAAGATATCCAAAAACTCTCCACTAAGGTATTCGCCACCACGATTAGATCGTAGTGACTTGATACTCTGTCCATGACGCTTCTCCGTTTCAGCCTTGAATTCTTTGAACTTATCAAAAGATTCAGACTTACATCGCATCAAATAGATGTATCCATATCTCGAATAATCATCTATAAATGTGATGAATTATTCGAAACCACCCCTAGCTTGGATGTTCATTGGACCACATACATCAGTATTAACCAACTCGAACACATTTTGTGTATGATTTCCTTTGCTTTGGAAAGCCTTTTAGTCATTTTACCTTCCAGACAAGATTCGCAAATTGGAAATGACTCAATTTGGAGTGTATCCAATGGGCTATCGCTCATCAATCTTTAAATTCTTCTAAGGTTAATATGGCCCAATCGTAAATGCCACAAATATGTTTGATTTATGCTCGAAGGTTCTTTTGTTTTATTAGGATTAGTCAAAGAATTAAGCGATTTATGCAAGGGAGTTTGTGCAGCATTAATGATATAAAGTCCTTCATTATAAGTACTTGTGCAAACATATTCAACATTTCTTTTAATAATTGCAATATCGTCAAAAGAAACTGAATATCCATCACAATGCAATTTAGAAACCGAAATTAATTCATTCTAAAATCAGGTACTAATAACATATTATTTAGAACTAGAATCCTATCATTAACTTTCAACTGCACTACTCCCACTGTAAGAGCCTTCAGCCTGGAATAGTCGCCCCAGTTGATAGTAATCTCATACGCACTAAGTACTTTGGTTACTTGGAACCCATACGAGTCATAACAAACATGATCAGTGGAGTCCGAATCTACCATCCACGAAGTGATAAAACAAGCAGCCAAACATGTTTTAACTACTAGTGCATGAGACGTACCTTTCTTAAGGCAGTCACTCTTGAAATGCCCCTTCAGACCGCACTTATAGCATTTGCCCCGCGGCTTTTTGTTTGACTCGGAATGAGGAGCCTTGGACTGAGGAGCCTTGCTTTTAGCTTTGAAGGTTTCCACTTTCTTCTGGCCAACCTGCTTTTTCTTCTTTCCCCATTTGGGTTTGGAAGAATAAGCACCGGTTGCCACAAGAATTTGATGATAACCTTGTTTAAAGAGACCTTCAGCAGATTGAAGCTCTTTCAGAAGTTCCGCCGAAGTATATGTCCTACGGTTCATATTGTAGTTAAGGCGGAACTGCTCAAAGCTTCTTGGTAAGCTGCCTAAGATAATATCGACATGCGACTCCACATCGATAGTAGCCCCCAGTACGCTCAGTTCGTTCAAATGAGACATCATTTTCAGAACATGATCCCTTACTGGGGTCCCTTCAGACATTTGGGTTGTCATCAACACCCTCATCGCATTTTGCCTAGCCGCCCGGTTCTAATACCCAAACATCTCTGTGAGATTTTTCATCATCTCCGCGGCTGAGCCCATCGTCTGATGCTGATGTTGCAATATATTTGTCAGTGAAGCCAAAATATAACAGCGAGCCATCTCATCAGACTTCTTCCATTTTCGGAATTCATCCAACTCTTCAGGAGTGGCATCCGAGTCTGGATCCAGAGGGCTCTCCTCAGTTAACACAAATTTATGCCCCTCGGCAGTCAGGACAATGTCAAGATTTCTTTTCCAATCGGCAAAATTAGTGCCATCAACTTTATTTTCTTTGAGAATAACAGCAAGTGGATTGAAAGACATCTGGGAATAAAATTAAAAACACCATTCATCATATAATTCGACGCAAAATATATTGGAAAACCTTAAAAACACAATATATATACAATCAACCAACACCTCGAAAAACTCACATATGCAAGCTACGTTAGTGTGGACGTTTACACATACATTTTTCAAGTAGATTTTAACGTCATTAATTTTACTATCTAGTCAAGATGTGTTATGACAAGTAAAATTAATAGTTGATTCCTCTTGGTCATGTATTAAATTAACATAGACTCCGAAGGGGAGCTTATTAATTAATACACCTAAGTGAACACCATAATTTAACAAACCTTAGAATATTATTTAACGATAATATTCATACAGATGGAGAGATCCGATCATAAAAAATAACATTCACTTTTTTGTTATCAATTTGAAGTTTAAAACTAGTGAGGCAATAATTTGCACATCCGATGTGGAGGAAGACTCTAATGTCAACGTGCATGCTAATTATTTCACAATTTAAACCAATTATGGAGGTCAATTTGATTTTTAAAATCGATTTTATAACCACTTAGTTATTTTGAAAAATAAGGTTTTTAATTTTCTTGTCCTAACATGCAAGAAACATATCACGCATACATCCATAGATGTCACACATCCAAAATAATAAAAACCATAAAATAATAATATGGATAATTAAATCCAATGGCTATTATTTCTCGTTTTGAATAACGAGAAGGTCCTCGGCTCTCTTGCTCCCACTGCTTCAAGCATCTCATCACCTCCTGCCGGTTGGGCCACAAAAATTGCCAAATTTAGAAACTTTCGTCAATGCAAAATTAATTGCACAAGAATTTCTAAATTTAAATTTATTGTGCTCCAACGAACGCAACGAACGGCGAAAAAAATGAACACAATCTGAAATTGCTCGACCCGACCCGAAATTGCCCGACCCAGACTGTCGGACCCGCGGCCCTGCCCAGCCCGACCTGACCCGCTGCTATCAGCCGACCCGACCAGTGGCACCCCTGGCCGAGACCGCATGCTCTCGGTCGAGTCCCGATCGGCAGCAGACTGGTCTCGGTCGGTTCGTCCGATCGGGACTCCTTTTCGCACTGGACTTTTTTTCCTTCGTACTTTGTGTACTTTAACTCAATTACAATTTTACACGAAATAAAATATATCGAATTTACAATAAAAATTACAAGGAAAAATAAATCCTACTCTACCCATGAATTTCTCATGGAAAAACTTATACATGCCTCAAAACGGGCTAAATTACCCAAAACGGGTAAATATAATAAAAAATTCACATATTCATGACAATTGGACCATATTCACCTGTAAGAAAATTTCTAACAAAAATATTCCAATACCATACTACATGAATATTTAAATTGCTAGCAAATTAATCACAAAATTAATTAAATTGAACATAACCTAAAGACCGTCTTGATACCAATTGTTGGAATATAAAACGCAAGCGATATTGTTTATATGAATTGATTTGGTTTTATAAACTAACCAACATAAATAGCGGATCTATTTAGCCTTGTCAATTAATTAATTAATTAAACAGATTAATAAACAATTTAAATACACATATTTACGCAGTACAATTGATAATTCATACCTTTGACGCGAAGTGGTAGTATTATTCCTTTAGTCGATCAAGATCCCCTTCTTGTTCCTAGTTGATCTGCTTATATTTCTACTTTTGGATCTTCTAGAGTATATCCCGTCTAAGATCCAGATGTTGTGTGGGCAACAATGTTTAGTTTATTTTGAGTAATATTTTTATTAGTATTTTATCTGTTGTCTGTTAGACTTCGTTAAGCTCGATCGACCGCTAAACTTACTTGTTTCCGATGAAAGGTTGAGCAGCAGACTGAAGCGTAAGGAAGAGCCGAGAATAATTTTGCTTGCGTTTATTACTTGTCCAGGTGGGCTTTCTACATGAAATGATTATGTAGGCTTTCTATACGAAAATGATTTGAGCTTTGCTCTATTTTGATAAAATGTTTTACAAGCAAATTATGATTTCAAATGATTATGATGCATAAAAACTTTTATGTGGATTCTTATGAACCAATCACTGTTGGCTTGCCAACCTATGAAATGATCGGATCATGAGCTAGACAAAGGTTGCTGGCCAGGGTTAGTGTACACAGTACTCGAGATTGTGAGCTCTCTTCGGACTAGCCGATCTCGGGGAGTAACGTTCGCGGGAGGTGGCCACCTTCCCCGGCGTAAATTATGGATATGGTGAATCTGATGATATATGCTATGAAATGAAATGATTTAGTAAACATGGGCTTTTTCCTAAAACCCCATGTGTTACTACTTATATGCATGATGACAAATACGATAGCATGTTTTATGTTTTGGCAATATGTTCACGGAGTACGTTGCACTCAGCCCTGTATATCTTTTAAAATGTGCAGGTTGAGCAAGGGATGTGGTGGAGGGTGTTGAGTGGAAGTCTTTTGTTTATGATCAATGTTAAGCCCTGGTTACATATCTTCCTATATGTAACCAACCATGTTTTTGTAATATCCGCAATTTCAAATTTCGGTAATTTTCTTTTTTCGGAGGAAGTTCGTTTTGACAATTCTATCATGACCATTTCGTCATTCCGAGAATGATTAATTGTGCACTTTTTGTCATCCGAGTTCGTTTCGGTGTCGTTTTGTTGAGTTCCGTGTCCTTAATCGACTTTTTCACGTGGGAGTTCGACTTTGTTTGATCACCATTAATTTTTGGTAACTCCAAAAATTCTAAATCTTTGCAACATTATAGAGCATCGATTTAGCTTTCCAATGGTTCAAACGGTGAGTCAATCGGAGTCCGGACGAGAGAGTTATGGTCGTTTTAGCTCACCCGCTCGTTATTGGACGATCACTGCCGAACTTCGGCCGTGTCGTCCGACACGGCCCGTGCCGTACTCGTCCGGAAATGCCGAAGTTTCTGCCGACCGAACTCGGCCGTGTCATCCGACACGGCCCGTGCCGTACTCTTAGGATAAGCGTAACCGATCGCGGGCGCCGGCCGTGTTCCAGGACACGGTCGAGTCATGCCGAAGTCGTCGCTTGACGGGTCACTGTCGGAAAGCCCTACGCGCTGCGACCGTGTCAAGCAGGACACGGTCGAGTCCCTGTCGGCCAGTTGCGTGCCACGACCGTGCCGCGCGGCACGGGCCGTGGCCGGCAGCGATCAACCCCTATAAAAGGCCCTGCAGACGTTTTTCTTGCCATTTTTCACCTTCTTCTTCTCCTCTTCCGCAGCTGGGCGTGTTCTAAGCTTGAAGCCATGTTGTTTAGCAACATATCCATGGAGTTCCTTGGGTTATATCATCAATCATTCGTCCGATATCATCCCTTGATCCAGCGAATCAAGGTTAGATCTTTAGAACCCTACTTTTGGTAAAATTGGGGGTTTTCATGTTTTTGTCCGATTCGTTCCGTTTTGTCGATTAATTCATGATGAGTATGATTAATCTTGTTGGTATTCTTAGTTTCCCTACGGATTCATGGTATATTTCGTGATTTTTATGGAATCGAGAGGGTTTGGTTGCGGTCCGCCCTCGTTGTTGTTTATATACGAATATACATGAATCGTAGGCGGATTTTCGGGTGTATTCCAATTCCGTATTCATTTAGAAATGGTTGTGATTGTATTCTTCGAATCGTTAGGTTCGGTCTCGTTGGTTCCAAGCGTTCGTCGGTGACTTTCCTTTCCGTTCGTTGCGTCGTCAATAATTCAAGGCAAGTATTTTTGGAAACCTTTAAGCTTAACATGAAATGGTGATGTATATTACTTGTGTGTAACTCACCTTGTGTTGGCCCGACGGGGTCAAGGAGGGAAATCTATGCTGCCGCCCTGGATTTCACGAGTTTCGTACCGCTAGCCAACTCGGTAGGGTCCTTGTGAGGCCTCGAGTGAGAATGTATGCTGTCGCCCTGTTCTCACGGCATAGCGTGTGCGAGGTTTTGTTTTTCTGAAATTGTAGCCAACTCGGGAGGGTCCCTGCGAGGCCTCGAGTGAGAATGTATGCTGCCGCCCTGTTCTCAAGGCTAATTGTGGACTGTATATTTTCCGGAAAAAGACATGTCTTGTTTTGGTTTTCGAAATAATATTGGTGCATGTACTATGAAATGTGTAAGCGATTGGTTTGCCTTGAATACTTGTACTAGCGTAATTGCTAACCCCTCTGGTGACCCGTTGTCGGGGAAATTCTTGTTATGGATTTCAGGTTATGTTCAAATGCATTTGAGCGGGCGCTGGATGGTACGAGGATGTCGGCCAAGGTTGTTGACATGTGCAATCGAGTCTTGTTATATCTTACAGTCTCTTTTGATCTGGATGTTTTCCAAATTGTAAACTTATAGAATGTACACGCGAGTACTTAGGCTTTTCCTTAAAGATTGTGAATTGTCTTCGTTGGAGTTACTGTATTTGTCGGTTGATGTTATTTATGCCGGTTGTACCGGACGTGTTGTTTTATGTTCTTATTGTTAAC
Source organism: Orobanche coerulescens (assembly GCA_033398695.1). Lineage (NCBI taxonomy): Eukaryota > Viridiplantae > Streptophyta > Magnoliopsida > Lamiales > Orobanchaceae > Orobanche > Orobanche coerulescens. The sequence goes on from CM065806.1 coordinate 110,029,498, forward strand.
AATTGTTTCCTTGCTAACCGAGGCGGTTAGTCGAGTGGTGTTTTCTTGTGTTAGCCTGGTGGGTCCCATGTAGGGGTCCACGGCGCTGTAATTCTCCTCGAATATCTTGGGGGTGTTACAGAAATGGTATCGGAGCTCTAGGTTTATGGATACCTAGGCTTGTTGGTTATTTGGGTCTAGTTGTGTTTTGTTTTGCACATTGTCACACCGCTGCCGGCATCTCAGTACATCCAGTGCTCGTAAGTTTTCCTTACTCGATTCTCTTGTTTTCTCGTATTGAAATTCCACTTCTTGAGTTGTGATTGCCTCTCTCGTACTTATCGTCGAGTTGTTTTTTTTTCGATCCATCCGGTTCATGCACTTTTGATTCTAGTATTGCGCAGTTCTTTATCTCTCTGGAGTATGTGCGTCGTTCTGGGCTTGACCGTTTGTCGTTTCTGAGCCTTCCATCGCTAAACTTCCTAGCATTGGTGGGATCGTTGGTGATCGAAAGATCCGAGTTTTGCTCCGTGGTATATTGTGAGAGGGCTTGACTCTCTAGTCTTTTGCTGTGTGATGGAATCTGTGTTTGGTAATTGCGATATACTAAATGTATGTTGAGCCGAATGTACCGATGAGTTGAACACCGAAGGGTGCAGTATGATGTAGAAGTTTTGAACATTGATATGTTCCGGTATAGGTATTGATGGCAGAGTTTGTTGAGAAACTCACATAGCTGGTTTCGACATATGTCCAAATCGGTGATCTTTGGTTACGCTGTTAAACTTGAAGAGATAGTTTGACATATGCTTGGAATTAGTATTTCCGAGTTGCGCTTTTTGAACTGGTGATTTTTGAATGTCGTATATGAGTGTGTCCGGGAATTGTTGGTACTTGGCTAATTATTATTATTTACAACCAATGTGTTTCTATTAATAATAATACATGCGGTGTGCATGCTTGAAAATTTCTTAGACTTGATCGTATTGTGGGTTTTGAAAAGTGACATGAATTTGGGCGAGCCAGCCTTGTATTTTCAAATAAAACCTTGTGTCGGTATTTAAAGGTCGTGTATAAAAGTGTTTAGGACATTTTATAAAATGCTACCACTGTTAAGCCCTTGTCGTGTTTAAAAGGGTCTTGAAAACGATTTTTAACTTATCGGTTTTATTTTTGAATAACTAGAGTATACGATTTTAAAATCAGATTAGCCTGGGAAAACCTAGGCTGTCGAGCCAAGTTGTGTTGGTTGAGTTTTGTATCGTCGGATTTTGTCTGACTTAGTCGCATCGCGACGCGTCGTTTGAGATCATTGGTCGTGATTAGTATCAAAGGGCGGTCGTCACTTACGTGCGACCTATGGATGTAAAACTCCCTTCCTTGTGTTGTGCCTCGTGTGACACGAGTTATTTGTATGATTAGTCGATTGAATGATGGAATCCTTCTATGGATTTTGATTTCACGATATGTGTTTATTAGACTCTCGTATTTGGTTTATACGAGGAGTGTCAAATCACTCGATGTATTTTCGTACCGTATTTTATCCGCTGCGTGAGTTCTTTCAAACGGCTTTCGGTATTTTGCAAACTGAGTTTTATCTCATAAAACCGATTCCTTGAATCAAGTTTTGGCATTTTGGCCTTGAATATTTCATGATGGTTTGACAAATGAGTTTTTGAGTTTTGGAAAATATCACCGTCATTGGTCTTTTTAGCATTTTCGAAATGAGATGGGAAATCATGCTTAGCCTGGTGAATCCTTGTGAGAAGGGTTTACGGCATGTAATTTTTCTGATATGTTCTGTTGTTGTCTCTGTGAATTGTTAGCGCACGCTACGCTTTACGGCTTACGCGCGCGAGAGTACGTTGGTAGCACGCTAAAGGGAGAATAGCGCACGCTACCTGGTAGTTCAGAGCAGTCCAGGAACTACTGGATTGGGTCTGAAGTTCTCGTTAGCGCACGCTAACACTTGGGATTAGCGCACGCTAACAGTGTATTTTTGGTCAGGAGTTTTGTTTGGTGCCGTGATAGCGCACGCTAACCTTAATGATTAGCGCACGCTAATTGTGTCGATATAAATACCGGACACCGTCTAGAAGTTGCATTTTCTTCATTTTTCTTCTTCCTCCATGAGATTGAGACGTAGCGACTAGGTTTCGCATTGGGGCTGATTTTTTTCTTCCATCCAAAGGTGTTTTGGAGTATCCTAGATGATTTTTAACATCATCTAATCCATTGTTCTTCGCGAATCCAGCAATTTTTCTTGAATCCCTAGAGTTGACTTTTTGGAGTTTTGTTCTTGATGTCGTTTTCCATCCGGTTTTGATAAACCGATCGTTGTTTTAACGATGTTGTTAAGCATATCCTAGGGATTGTATATCACTGTCTTGATTGTGAACGATTTAATGAGTGTGCTATGATGTGTTTAAGTGAATATTGACAAGTGTGAATTCTGGGCATTTTGGCCTATTGTACTTCTGAAAAACCTTGAGTATCTTAGAAAATAAATTTCAAGACGTACTTTTAAAATGAATTATTTTCTCGTAGTACATACAAGGTGCCACAACACGTTTCAAAATTTTTCTACCTCGAGGACCAAAATGCTTTGAGATATTTTCAATGTTTTAGAAACACTTTTATTTAGACCCGAGGGTCGAATATTCTGAAAGTTTTCACTAAGAGAAAGTGTCCTCATTTTTATCAAATGCGAAATGGTTCTCCAAAGTCTCGATAACGATGTTTCACGTTTGTACTTTTTGAAAGGTGATACTCAAGATCAACCGGTGTTCTTCTAAATTATTTTCAAAATGAGGTTTTCGTTTTTAAAACCTATCCATTCCCGTTTGAGGGATGGGTATATATGTATGATGTTCGCGTTGTCGTTATGATGTTTGCTCCCGAGTATGATCAGATTGGTGGCATGAACGTCGAGGCGTTGCCACGCATTTGTTGTTGAGAGGTGGGATGTTAATGTCGAATGTTGCCGCCTCGTAGTGATTTCTACGTTGTCGCGCATGTGAGAGCTGTTAGAGCTTGGTTTGGTATGACCGTGTGCATCGGTGATCGTTCCGTTATGTGTCGGTTGTTTAATGTCTTGTTACCTTGCTCCTGTTTTTGTGAATTTCGTGGATGAGGTCGGGGATACTACCCATACTATTTTGACTTCTGTATTTTCTCTTTCTCCAGTCTATCGATTCGCTCGTGTTCGTTATCTGTGCGAACTTGTTTTGTATTTCGCGTACATCATTCGAACGAGCCGTGATCTTGTTTTGGGTCGATCTGGTTATCGCCGTGACTTTTCCCAGTTCGGTTCGATTCTTGTGAACCTTGTTCTAAGTAACATCTTTTGGTTCTACTAGTTCTTTTATTGAAGTGGATCGGATTTGGAACTTCGTATTTTCGACTGGCCGACTCGTTTATGTTCGTTGACATTTCTGAACTTTCCCTATCCCTTGCTTTTGTTGATCGAACGAGTGTGGTATTGTTTTGGAATAACTCGTTTGTCGCTGTGACTTTTCAATCGCTATTCCCTATCCTGTGGATCTTATGGGAATGCATTCCTTGTAGTTCTCACCAGATCATCCTGGGAGTTGTTGTTTGAGTTTTATTATCCTTCATGTTTCGGACATGATTGTTCGATTTTTGTTGTCTCGATCGTTTGCTTGCCCAGTTTTTATTCTCGTTTTGTGATCGTTGAGCATTCAGGCTCCTTCCTAATTCCCTTAAGTTTGGGAAATTAGTCTCGTTTTCGATCTTCCAACCCTTGGGCGGTGGAATTCAGTATTAGTTCAGCGATTGGCTCGCGTTTCGATTGATGTACCGTTGGGTTGGTCAATCATACTGACTTTCGTTCGTTGTGTTTTGTGATTGTCGGATAATTGACTTGGCTATATTATCCGTTTGATGACGCTTGTCATTTGTTGGTTTTATTGTATCCCTAACGGCGACATTGTGTTGGTCGTCGTGGAGCGTGTTTTCACGCCGTATGTCTCTTTGCGTTTCTTGCAGCGTTTTGCCGTTGGGCGCGAGTTTTCTATTTTTGTGTATCTCGTTGATTTTTCCTGGCGGGTATATTGCTCCCCCTACTTGTTTTAAGTTTCGGGACGAAACTTCTTTTAAGGAGGGTAGAATGTAATATCCGCAATTTCAAATTTCGGTAATTTTCTTTTTCGGAGGAAGTTCGTTTTGACAATTCTATCATGACCATTTCGTCATTCCGAGAATGATTAATTGTGCACTTTTTGTCATCCGAGTTCGTTTCGGTGTCGTTTTGTTGAGTTCCGTGTCCTTAATCGACTTTTTCACGTGGGAGTTCGACTTTGTTTGATCACCATTAATTTTTGGTAACTCCAAAAATTCTAAATCTTTGCAACATTATAGAGCATCGAGTTAGCTTTCCAATGGTTCAAACGGTGAGTCAATCGGAGTCCGGACGAGAGAGTTATGGTCGTTTTAGCTCACCCGCTCGTTATTGGCCGATCACTGCCGGCCGAACTCGGCCGTGTCGTCCGACACGGCCCGTGCCGTACTCGTCCGGAAATGCCGAAGTTTCTGCCGACCGAACTCGGCCGTGTCATCCGACACGGCCCGTGCCGTATGTAATATCCGCGTTTTCTATTTTCGGTAATTTCTATTTTTGATGTATGTTCGTTTCGGACAACTCGCTTAGCACTGTTTTGGAATTCTGAATCTATTTTGTTCTTGGAGTTTTTCCGTTTGGTCGGGTTTCGAGGATGCTTTCGCATAACTTCATTTGAATTATATCATGCCGCATGTGTGTTCGATTCTCGTAAAACTTGTTCGTTTGCGTTGTTTCTCGATTCATATAAGTTGGTATGGTTGAGTTGGTCGTGTTGGAACTTTCGGTTTGCTAATCCGACGTTGTATTGCGGTTTTTCGGGCACTTGGGCCGTTTTTGTAATTTTCATAAGTTTGGGGAATTTCGCCTTATTTGCTTCGTTTCAAACTCTCTAGTGATCGAGATTATATTCTCTTTCAACGCTCAACTTTGTCGTCTTTATTATTACATGTTTATGATTCTGGATTCTGGTCTTGCTTCGTTTTCGGCACTTGTGCGGCTGTTAGCGCAGTGGGTATGCGTGACTGCCGCTGAGTAGCGCACGCTACTCGGGATGTACTGCGTGCGCTATCATTGTGTGGTTAGCGTCGCTAACACGGGTTCGTGGCGTGCGCTATCGATTTCAGCGATTTAGGCGGTGGTTCGTGCTGATCTTGGACTGTGCAACAGACGCTAATCAGCGTTAACGCACGCTAATCCCAAGACTAGCGCACGCTAACCATGTTAGCTTGCGTACGCTAACGGGAGGTCAAGGCTGTTTCGCCATGCCATGCCCGCTAGCGCACGCTAATGCTTGTGTGTAGCGTGCGCTAAGTCCGTTAGATATAAATAGACAAAGATCAATTTCGTCATTTTTCCTTCTTTTCCTATTCTTCTCGGCTTTGAGCGATTCCAGACGGGGGATTAGGGCCGATTTCGATCAGTAAATCATCATTCACTACCACCGTGCATTCCTTGTGTGAATTCTTCAAGTCCTAATCACTTTCCACCATCCGAATCAAGGTAACTTTTCCCAAAACCCTTATTTTGAGATTTTGGGGAATTTTGGGGATTTCTTGGGATTTGACTCTTTTAGTCCGAATTATTACCGGGTTATCGCTGGACTTCGATCGTGCACTTGTAACCCTTCGGTTTATCGATGATTTGTGGTTTTAAATTCCAAGTTTTCCATTGTTCGTCACTTATAGTCGACGATACCCAAGTTTTGTTCGACTAAGGGTTTCAGAGGGTTGAACTAGGATGTATTCCATCATTTACGTAGTTTTAAGAATCGTTGTCCATCGTTATTTGTGTTAGGATCGGATTTGTGAAGGTTGTTCGGGCCGAAACCTTCCGTCATTGTTTCCTTCACGTAGTATTAATCAAAGTAGTACATGTATTACATTCCGTTATGTGCATATGATTTTGATGCGAATGATGTATATGGTGTTATTGAACGAATGTGATTGTTTCTCTTCCACAGGGATGGCGTGTGGCCTGCGGGGCCGATACTAATGGGTACGGCCATGGAAGTGGGATTGAGTGCGTGTGTTGATGTTCTTCCACACGGGACGGTTCGACGGGACCTGCGGGGCCGATACTAATGGGTACGGCCGCGAAGTGGTTTCTCACTGGGACGGTCCGACGGGACCTCCGGGGCCGATACTAATGGGTACGGTCGCGAGTTACCAAGCGTGGATAATTGTGATGTGGGAAACTTGTTGATATACTGTTTTGGTGTTAATGTGATATTCCGGAATATTGACTTTCAAAATAATTTTCCTAATGATTTATTTGCGTTGAATTGTGTATGTATATAATGTTGTGTAATTATGTACTTGCACTAGCTATTCGAATGCTAACCCCTTAAATGGAAGAAATGCGTCTTATGCATTTAGTCTTGGTCGAGCTGAGGAGCCGGCACGGGATGCGCATGCAAAGGATGGGTTGGCATGATGATGATGTGGCTCGAGTCTGCATTTTTTTTGTTTTGTCATTGCATCTGTTGAGTACTGAAGATAGTTGATTTATTTTTGAACATGGTTTAAGTCCCCTGCGTGGTCACCATTTTGTTATTTAACTTCTGTCACATGTACACCGTTAAAATGTTTAGGCCGAGTCAACGGACTTAGTTACTCTTTGGGTACATCTTTCAGGGTATCATACTGGTTCATGTGTCACGAGTTAGCACAGTAGACCTCACGGGGTTCTACGGCGTGTAATGTCCCATTTGTGAATTGGGATGTTACAATTATGGTATCGAGCTTAGGTTTTGAATACCTAGGTGTCGGTGAAATTTGGAGTGCATCGGTTGCATCATTAGAGTCAGTCGTTGAGCCTAATATCATCATGCTACCGTCTTTTCGTGCGACCCGTGGCTGTAAGTCTCCTCGAACTCTTATATTTCTGTAATTCGTTTTCCTGCATTGTTCAGAATCGTGACTTGTGTTACCAATTTTGTGAATTGTGAATCTTTCTGATCTTGTTCTTTTCTTATTCTTCTTCAGTATGTTGAGAGGTCGTGGTAGACCGGCTAGGGGACGCGGCCGAGGCCGTGGTCGTGGTGCTGATAATGAGGAGGGCTCACTTTCCCAGTCCTCTGCGGACTCAGCCTCTCACTCAGTGCCGTCGGGTAATAATGCCGACGCCGGGGCTCTGCCGTACTTGTGATTGGTCGCCCAACTTACTCGAGATAGCTCGGGCGGGCGTCGAATCCGCCCCGACAGGAAGAGGAGGCTAGTAAGTGGCTTCAGACGGTAACTAAGATGCACCCTCCTCGTTTCTCCGGATCTTGACTCCCTCGGATGGGAGAATTGGCTCTTTCGGTTGTCCGAACCTTCGATGCCGTAGCTTGTCCCGAGACGGGGAGGTACACATTGCCCAGTACCTCCCGGATAAGGAAGGCTGCGGAATGGTGGGAAGCCGTTGCGCCCGAGAGATCGTCGGGCCACTTGGGATGAGTTCGGGGCTGCTATGGAAGCGAATATTGTCCGCCGCCGATCAAGGAGCGCGAGTGTAGAGTTCTTCACCGCTACACCTCAGGATGTACCTATTTCTCAGGCCATCATTTCTTACAATCAGCAGTTGGGCTTCGTGAGGGATCAAGTGAGAACGGAGGCTGATAAAATCCGATACTTCAATATGCGCATGAAGCCGCATATTAGGCAGAGTATGGCGCCGCTCATGTGTGCCACTTTGAAGGAATACTGGGATCGCGCTCGCGATCGAGATGGCTGTCCCGGAATCGAGTCGGTTTCGAAGCTAAGAAGCGAAGACTACCGGTGGGTTCTCGGCCGGAAAAGGTGGTCGATTCGAGGTCTCGTTCTGCTCCTACACTGGGAAGAGGCCGTTTCATCGGGCCGGTGGATCTCGGGGTAACTGCTTGATTCGATCTGTTGCACCGGGCGGGAGAGTTTGTTTTAATTGCAGTCAGCCCGAGCACGTTGTGAAGGATTGCCCTCTTCCGTTAGTTACTTGCTTTACTTGCGGACAGACCGGGCATCGGGCAGCTCATTGTGAGAGGGCCACCAGGGCCGCTAGATTTACGACTACCACTGCCGATCAGAGGGATCTCAGTTCACCAGCTACTCATGTTCCGCAGGGTTCGAGTCGTGGTAGGGGTCGGAGTCAGCCGAATCGCCGCGCAGCGTCGAGTTCGGGCTCAGTCCATCCCCGATTATATCAGATGAGGCGCACGGAGGAGGCAGACGTTCCGGTGGCGTCAGGTACCACTCAGATCCTTTCTCATCCAGTTTCAGTACTTTTTGATTCGGGTGCGACCCATTCCTTTATAGCTTCGGATTGTGTGAGTCGTATTGGTTTTGACTGCTTGTTTGAGTGTGAGCCGTTCGTAGTGGGTACGCCCAGCGGGGATCGTATGGTTGGGAACCGGGAAGTTAGGGATTGCCCAGTGAGGATCGGGAGCCGGGATTGGCCCTCGAATCTCATTGTTATAGACCTTAAGGGTGAGGATTTGATCCTCGGGGACAATTGGTTGGATCGTCATGGTGCTATCATGAACTATCGGACTCGTACCATCACGATAGTTGCCGGGGACGGCACCGAGCATACTCTCGGTTTACCGTAGAGTAGATCAGGGTGTGTGATTAGCGCCTTGAAGGCGATGAAACTTTTGAACCAAGGTTGTGTCGGCATCTTGGTGTTTCGCTCTGCAGGCGGAAGATGGTGGGGTTGACATATCGTCGATTCCAGTTGTTAGCGAGTACCCCGATGTATTTCCGGAGGACTTGCCGGGATTACCACCACATCGAGAGGTGGAGTTTCCTATTGACCTTGAGCCGAATGCGGCCCCTATTTCTCGAGCACCGCACCGTATGGCGCCGTCAGAGATGCTAGAGTTGAAGAATCGGTTGGGAGAGTTGTTAGATAAAGGGTATATTCGACCGAGCGCATCGCCTTGGGGTGCGCCTGTACTTTTGTTAAGAAGAAGGATGGATCGCTTCGTTTATGCATCGACTATCGAGAATTAAACAAGCTAACCATCAAAAATAAATACCCTTTGCCCAGGATTGACGATTTGTTTGATCAGCTTGAGGGGGCGACAGTCTTTTCAAGATTGATTTGCGATCGGGCTACTACCGGATTGAGGATTCGGGCGTCGATATTCCGAAAGCGCCTTTCGGACGAGATATGGCCATTACGAGTTTGTGGTTATGCCTTCGGGCTAACTAATGCCCCAGATGTTCATGCGGTTGATGAACAAAGTTTTTATTGAGTATCTGGACAAATTCGTAGTCGTTTTTATTGTGATATTCTTATCTATTCACGGAGTCGAGAGGAGCACGCCTTACATCTTCGGATTGTATTAGACACTTTGAGGGCTGAGCGGTTGTACGCGAAGTTCTCTAAGTGTGAGTTTTGGCTCGAGGAAGTGACGTTCCTTGGGCATGTGATTTCAAAGAGGGAGTTCGGGTAGATCCGAGAAAATAGAGCGGTGATGGCTTGGGAGCCGCCTAAGAATGTGAAGGAGGTGAGGAGTTTTACGGGTCTTGCCGGCTATTACCGTAGATTCGTTGAAGGATTTTCTAGGATCGCTAGACCACTCACTCGGTTGCTCCGAAAACTCGGAAGTTCGAGTGGACTACGAGATAGGCGGGACGGTTTGACGAGTTAAAGAGACGTTTGACTACCGCGCCCGTGTTAGCATTGCCTCGGGGAACGAGGATTTCGTAGTGTACTGATGCTTCGGGCCTTGGTCTAGGATGTGTTTTGATGCGAGAGACAGAGTGATTGCATATGCGTCCGCTTGATTGAAACCTTATGAGGTGAATTACCCCACGCACGATTTGGAGTTAGCTGCGGTCGTTTTCGCCTTAAAGATCTGGAGGCATTACCTCTATGGGTCGTCGTGTAAGATTTTTACCGACCACAAGAGTTTGAAGTATATCTTCAGTCAGAAGGATTTAAATATGAGACAGCGTAGGTGGTTAGAACTAATTAAAGATTACGACCTCGAGATACTTTACCATCCGGGTAAGGCTAACGTGGTGGCGGATGCGTTGAGCCGTAAGCCGATGGCGTTGCAGATGTTAGAAGTACTTACACCGCAGTAGGATCCAGCGAGATCTTATTTGTCGAATATTGAGGTTTGGGTTCGGAGAGTTCAGGGCGATTATGTGCATTAGAGATCACTTCGTCCTTGATCGATGATATCAAGGCGAAACAAGATGATGATCCGTGTTTGGTCCGATTAAGGGAGGATGTGAGGCGGGAAAGCCCCTGGATTTGTGGTTCGTGATGATGGCGTTACGAGATTTCGCGCGGACTATGTGTACCGAATGATATTGGTGAGACGAGAAGATCTTGAGTGAAGCTCATACCACGCTTTACTCCATACATCCCGGTACGAATAAAATGTACAAGGACGTGAGGAGCAACTACGGTGGAGTAATTTGAAGACAGACGTTAGCGAGTTTGTGTCGAGGTGTTTGACTTGTCGGCGAGTTAAGATCGAGCATCGGCGACCCGGGGTTTTGCGACCACTTCCTATCCGGAGTGGAAATGGGAGGATATTTCTATGGATTTCATTACTAGTATGCCTAGGACTCGGAATGGAATGAACATGATTTGGGTTATTGTCGATCGACTGACCAAATCAGCTCATTTCCTGGGTATTAAGGACACTTGGGGCCCGGAGAGACTAGCACGAGTATTTATTGCAGAGGTCGTGAGATTACATGGGACTCCTAAGAGTATTGTTTCGGATCGTGACGGTCGGTTCGTGTCACATTTCTGGCAGGCCGTTCATCGAGCTTTGGGGACTGAGTTGAGACTCAGTACATCTTATCACCCTCAGACCGACGGACAGTCAGAGCGGACGATCCAGACATTAGAGGATATGTTGAGAGCCTGTGCCCTAGAATGGAAAGATGATTGGGAGTCGCACTTGCCGTTGATTGAGTTCACGTACAACAATAGTTGGCACGCCTCGATCAAAATGGCGCCATTTGAGGCGTTGTATGGGAGGAGGTGTAGATCGCCTTTGTGTTGGGACGATGCGTCCGAGCTGATTGGTACCGAGCCCGATTTGGTAGTTGAGACGAGAGTGAAGATTGCTCTGATTCGGGATAGATTGTTAACGGCCCAGAGTCGGCAGAAGTCTTATGCCGACACGCGTCGCCGTCCGTTGGAGTTTGAGGTGGGAGATCATGTTTTGCTTAAGGTGTCGCCGACACGGGGAGTTTACCGCTTAGTAGGAAGGGTAAACTTAGTCCGAGGTTTATTGGGCCGTTTGAGATTTTAGAGAGAGTGGGAGAGCTTGCCTATCGGCTAGGCTTACCGCCGTCCCTGAGCCACGTTCATAACGTATTTCATGTTTCCCAGCTTAGGAGGTACATATCGGACCCTAGCCATATTATCGATTTTGGAGAGATCGAATTGGGACCCGACCTTACCATCGAGGAGAGGCCGATTCAGATTTTAGAGCGTCGAGTGAAGCAACTTCGTCATAAAACCATCCCTCTGGTTAAAGTTCAATGGTCGAGACATGGGTCCGAAGAAGCCACATGGGAGACGGAGGAGAGTATGCAGTCGAGATACCCCGAGTTGTTCGCGTTGTAAGTTTCGGGACGAAACTTATTTTTAGGGGGAGATAATGTAATATCCGCGTTTTCTATTTTCGGTAATTTCTATTTTTGATGTATGTTCGTTTCGGACAACTCGCTTAGCACTGTTTTGGAATTCTGAATCTATTTTGTTCTTGGAGTTTTTCCGTTTGGTCGGGTTTCGAGGATGCTTTCGCATAACTTCATTTGAATTATATCATGCCGCATGTGTGTTCGATTCTCGTAAAACTTGTTCGTTTGCGTTGTTTCTCGATTCATATAAGTTGGTATGGTTGAGTTGGTCGTGTTGGAACTTTCGGTTTGCTAATCCGACGTTGTATTGCGATTTTCGGGCACTTGGGCCGTTTTTGTAATTTTCATAAGTTTGGGAATTTCGCCTTATTTGCTTCGTTTCAAACTCTCTAGTGATCGAGATTATATTCTCTTTCAACGCTCAACTTTGTAAATCGTATTATTACATGTTTATGATTACGGATTACGGTCTTGCTTCGTTTTCGGCACTTGTGCGTTGTTGGCGGCAGTGGCATCGAAGCTGCTACTGAGTAGCGCACGCTACTCGGGATGTACTGCGTGCGCTATCATTGTGTGGTTAGCGACGCTAACACGGGTTCGTAGCGTGCGCTATCGATTTCAGCGATTTAGGCGGTGGTTCGATGCTGATGCTGGACAGACGCTGTGTCAGCGTTAACGCACGCTAATCCCAGTACTAGCGCACGCTAACCATGTTAGCTTGCGACGCTAACGGAGGTCGGGCGCATCGCTCGCCATGCCCCGCTAGCGCACGCTAATGCTTGTGTGTAGCGTGCGCTAAGTCTGTTAGATATAAATAGGACAGCAGCAGTCAATTTCGTCATTTTTCCTTCTTTTCCTATTCTTCTCGGCTTTGAGCGATTCCAGACGGGGGATTAGGGCCGATTTGATCAGTAAATCATCATTCACTACCACCGTGCATTCCTTGTGTGAATTCTTCAAGTCCTAATCACTTTCCACCATCCGAATCAAGGTAACTTTTCCCAAAACCCTTATTTTGAGATTTTGGGGGAATTTTGGGGATTTCTTGGGATTTGACTCTTTTAGTCCGAATTATTACTGGGTTATCGCTGGACTTCGATCGTGCACTTGTAACCCTTCAGTTTATCGATGATTTGTGGTTTTAAATTCCAAGTTTTCCATTGTTCGTCACTTATAGTCGACGATACCCAAGTTTTGTTCGACTAAGGGTTTCAGAGGGTTGAACTAGGATGTATTCCATCATTTACGTAGTTTTAAGAATCGTTGTCCATCGTTATTTGTGTTAGGATCGGATTTGTGAAGGTTGTTCGGGCCGAAACCTTCCGTTCGCTGTTTCCTTCACGTAGTATTAATCAAAGTAGTACATGTATTACATTCCGTTATGTGCATATGATTTTGATGCGAATGATGTATATGGTGTTATTGAACGAATGTGATTGTTTCTCTTCCACCTGGGGATGGCGTGTGGCCTCTGGGGGCCGATACTAATGGGTACGGCCATGGAAGTGGGATTGAGTGCGTGTGTTGATGTTCTTCCACCTGGGGACGGTTCGACGGGACCTCTGGGGGCCGATACTAATGGGTACGGCCGCGGAAGTGGTTTCTCACCTGGGACGGTCCGACGGGACCTCCGGGGCCGATTCTAATGGGTACGGTCGCGAGTTACCAAGCGTGGATAATTGTGATGTGGGAAACTTGTTGATATACTGTTTTTGGTGTTAATGTGATATTCCGGAATATTGACTTTCAAAATAATTTTCCTAATGATTTATTTGCGTTGAATTGTGTATGTATATAATGTTGTGTAATTATGTACTTGCACTAGCTATTCGAATGCTAACCCCTTAAATGGGGGAAATGCGTCTTATGCATTTCAGGTACTGGTCGAGCTGAGGAGCCGGCACGGGATGCGCATGCAAAGGATGGGTTGGCATGATGATGATGTGGCTCAGTGCATTTTTTTGTTTTGTCATTGCATCTGTTGAGTACTGGAGATAGTTGATTTATTTTTGAACATGGTTTAAGTCCCCTGCGTGGGCAACATTTTGGTATTTAACTTATGTCTCATGTACTCCGTTAAAATGTTTTGGCCGAGGCCACGGCCTTATTTACTCTTTGGGTACATCTTTCATGTTATCATTGTGGTTCATGTGTCACGAGTTAGCCTGGTAGACCTCACGGGGGTTCTACGGCGTGTAATGTCCCATTTGTGAATTGGGATGTTACACCGTACTCTTCCGGATAAGCCAGAACCGACTGCCCAGACGCCCGACCGTGTTCCAGGACACGGTCGAGTCATGCCGAGTCGCTGTCGGACGGGTCACTGTCGGAAGGCCCTACGCGCCGCGACCGTGTCAAGCAGGACACGGTCGAGTCCCTGTCGGCCAGCTGTGCGACACGACCGTGCCGATCGGCACGGGCCGTGTCCGGCAGGCAGTCAACCCCTATAAAAGGCCCTGCAGACGTTTTTCTTGCCATTTTTCACCTTCTTCTTCTCCTCTTCGCGGTGGCGTGTTCTAAGCTTGAAGCCATGTTGTTTAGCAACATATCCATGGAGTTCCTTGGGTTATATCATCAATCATTCGTCCGATATCATCCCTTGATCCAGCGAATCAAGGTTAGATCTTTAGAACCCTACTTTTGGTAAAATTGGGGGTTTTCATGTTTTTGTCCGATTCGTTCCGTTTTGTCGATTAATTCATGATGAGTATGATTAATCTTGTTGGTATTCTTAGTTTCCCTACGGATTCATGGTATATTTCGTGATTTTTACGGAATCGAGAGGGTTTGGTTGCGGTCCGCCCTCGTTGTTGTTTATATACGAATATACATGAATCGTAGGCGGATTTTCGGGTGTATTCCAATTCCGTATTCATTTAGAAATGGTTGTGATTGTATTCTTCGAATCGTTAGGTTCGGTCTCGTTGGTTCCAAGCGTTCGTCGGTGACTTTCCTTTCCGTTCGTTGCGTCGTCAATAATTCAAGGCAAGTATTTTTGGAAACCTTTAAGCTTAACATGAAATGGTGATGTATATTACTTGTGTGTAACTCACCTTGTGTTGGCCCGACGGGGTCAAGGAGGGAAATCTATGCTGCCGCCTGGATTTCACGAGTTTCGTACCGCTAGCCAACTCGGTAGGGTCCTTGTGAGGCCTCGAGTGAGAATGTATCTCGCCGCCTGTTCTCACGGCATAGCGTGTGCGAGGTTTTGTTTTTCTGAAATTGTAGCCAACTCGGGAGGGTCCCTGCGAGGCCTCGAGTGAGAATGTATGCTGCCGCCCTGTTCTCAAGGCTAATTGTGGACTGTATATTTTCCGGAAAAAGACATGTCTTGTTTTGGTTTTCGAAATAATATTGGTGCATGTACTATGAAATGTGTAAGCGATTGGTTTGCCTTGAATACTTGTACTAGCGTAATTGCTAACCCCTCTGGTGACCCGTTGTCGGGGAAATTCTTGTTATGGATTTCAGTTTATGTTCAGCCAGACGAGCGGGCGCTGGGATGGTACGAGGATGTCGGCCAAGGTTGTTGACATGTGCAATCGAGTCTTGTTATTTCTTACTGTCTCTTTTGATGTGGATGTTTTCCAAATTGTAAACTTATAGATTGTACTCGCGAGTACTTAGGCTTTTCCTTTCAGATTGTGATTGGTCTTCGTTGGAGTTACTGTATTTGTCGGTTGATGTTATTTATGCCGGTTGTACCGGACGTGTTGTTTTATGTTCTTATTGTTAACAATTGTTTCCTTGCTAACCGAGGCGGTTAGTCGAGTGGTGTTTTCTTGTGTTAGCCTGGTGGGTCCCATGTAGGGGTCCACGGCGCTGTAATTCTCCTCGAATATCTTGGGGGTGTTACAGTTTTTCCGCTGCGAACACTCGTTATGATTTTGCTTTCTAAGTTATGCTAATTGTAATATTCTATGAAGCCTTTTTCTAAACTTCAAGGCTAATATTATAACTATGTATTCTACTTTGAATTCTAAGTCATTCCCACGGGATTGACTCCTCTTCATGATGCCTTGATAGGTTATTCATGGAAATTCACCCCTATTTCTTATGAAACGTATGTCTCCCCCTTTCTTCCCCACTTCTTAATTCCTACCCCGGGTCATGCCCTGACTGAGCCGTCCTTAGGGATAAGGGGCCATGACACATACATCTTAATAATTGGATGGCCTAGATTTATTCTCACAAAAATTTAATGCATATAATGCAATATTCTAGTGCATCGATATTTTGATACATATAATGCATATTTTAATGCATTTCAATTTTGATGCACGAAATGCATATATTTCATACATAATTGGTAAAAAAACTCATGCATATTCGCAATCCGCAAGTTAAGAACCATTTATGCACGAGTTTTTTTACCAATTATGCATGAAATATATACATTTTGTGCATCAAAATTGTAATGCAATAAAATATGCATTATATATCGATACACTAGAATATTGCATTATATGCATCAAATTTTTTTGAGAATAAATCTAGGTCATCCATTTATTAAGATCTATGGATGAAATTCATTCTTATTTCTTAGCTTAAATTGCATTCTCACCTGAACTCACCCCTATATATGTATGTATATATATACATATATATATATATACATATATATATATACATATATAACGGCGAATTTAGGTTTCACATAACCAGAAGAAACTGATTCGATGGCTGAGAATGACGGTGAGCGTAGTAAGCTTAATCTCCATCCTGATAAGGTTAAGCTTAAACCTCGACGCCTTAAAGGTCACGCAGATAGCACTAACTGTTGCATTTCCTTACCTCAACACCCTCGTCTCATCGTTACTTCCGGCGATGTCAGTTCCTCTTTTTGTGTTCCCTCATTATCTTTCTAACACTAATTATGGTTCATACTTTAACATTCAGGTGTCGTTTGGTTGGGGTAATCAACAAAGGGTAAGGGAATAAATTAAGTCCGTTCATTTTGTTGTTGTTTATTTAAGAAAAAGTATCATTCGCTTTACCTTCTTTCTTTCTTAGGTTTACCAATATTCCTCTATTTCATTCCCCACATCCACCCAAATATTTGTATTCCCTTTCCCCATCACACTACCAACTTGACCATCACCGACCACCACCCCTCATCAGAAGACATGTCATCACCACCACCGACATCCGACGACGACCAGTACCGTCGTCGGCCACCGGAGACCACCAACACTAACGGCCACCGACGACCACTACCGCCGACGAACACCGACGATGGCCACCACCAGCGACAGCCACCACCACCGCTGCCGCCGAACACCAGTGACAGCCACCAGATAGCCACCGACAACTACCACCCCTCATCGTAAGACACAATTACCACCGGAGACACGACATTACCGCCGCCGCCGACCATTACCACAAATGATGTTTATATTCCCCCATCTCAACACCTTAATTTGTGCATATAAATAATCACTTAATTATTCATTACTTTTCATTCCTTTTCCAGATCCGAACCAAATACGGAAAATAATTCAGGATCATTCCTTTTGATGTAGTACTAAAAACGTGATAAACAAAAACTGACCATGTTGATTCACACGAATACCAGGAACAATTCTACCAATAATCGTTGATTCATAGAATGCCAATTATCCGGATAATTCTTAGCAAAACTGTCAAAAATAGATTTTTTTTATATATTCTGGAAGTGATCAACCACAATGGCCATACACTTATTAAATAGGCATACAAAATCAAAATGGGCCTCAGAAGATAAACGGTCCGGAAACTGGGCCACAAACAAAGTCCAACAAAATTAGAAAAAACATAAGATTAAAAATAACTCATAAAATAAAGCATTCTGAGGCTCAAAAGTTCCATAAACCGACTTAGTCGGTTTACCACGATATTCTCCTCATTACAAGCTTCGAACCGCCTGGTCATGGGCCTGAAACGGAGTCCCGTAGCTCAAGTTATTCTGATTTTAGTGAGGCCCCTTTTCTCACATGTTCTTGGACCTCCAGATACATAATGGCCTGTTTCTCAATGCTTGGGTCCGCATCATTCCCCCTGGATAGACAAAATTCATCCTTGAATTCACAGCAAGATCATCATCAGAAGGGTCACCATGGTAAGACAACAAGTTTTTCACATTAAACACATCAAAATATCGAATATGGCTCGATAACTTCAAATGGTAAGCATTGGAGTTAATTTTGTCTATAATTTCCAATGGGACAATCTTCTTAGCTGACAACTTATTATACTCACCGACCGAGAAACGATCCTTAGTTAAAACAGCCATACAAAGTTACCCACTTCAAAATCCACATGCCTCCTCTTTTGATCAGCATTTTGCTTGTACTTTGAGTTGGCTCGAACCAAGTTGTCATGAACAGCTTTATGGACTTTATGTAACCTTCCAACAAAATCCTGCACTTTCTTTGGAACAGAACCAGAAACAGGAAGAGACATTAACTCAAGAGGTCCACGTGGTTGAGCAGAATAAACCACCTGGAATGGACTAAACCCAGTGCTTCGATTGACAGCATGATTATGAGCAAATTCAGCTTGACATAACTTCTGATCCCATGCGTTCACATGATCACCTACTAAACATCTCAACAGATTACCAAGGGATCGGTTAACAACTTCAGTTTGCCCATCAGTTTGGGGATCATAAGCACTACTAAAATTACAACTTTAATGACTTCTTTGATATAATTAAGAAAATATCTTACATGTTTTTTTACGTAGAAAAATTAAATTATTAACTATTTAAGCTGGATGTAGTTAGGTGTTTTAACGAAAATGTCAAAAAGGTATTTTCAACATTTCCGTTAGCATTTGCCAGAAATAAAAAAAATGGAGTGGCGGCGGGCGTTTGGTGGTGCCTGGTGTCAGTGGTTCTGTGCGCGGTGTCATCCACTTCCACATCCAATCCAAACCCAACATCACAACCACATTCACTTTCTTCCGTTTCCTTCTTAAACCTACCATGTCGGTTCAGGTAAGAATGCAATTTAAGTTAAGAAATAAGAATGAATTTCATCCATGGATCTTAATAAATGGATGGCCTAGATTTATTCTCACAAAAATTTAATGCATATAATCCAATATTCTAGTGCATCGATATTTTGATGCATATAATGCATATTTTAATGCATTGCAATTTTGATGCACGAAATGCATATATTTCATGCATAATTGGTAAAAAAAAAACTCATGCATATTCGCAATTCGCAGGATAAGAACCATTTATACATGAGTTTTTTTTATCAATTTTGCATGAAATATATGCATTTCGTGCATCAAAATTGCAATGCATTAAAATATGCATTATATACATCAAAATATCGATGCACTAGAATATTGCATTATATGCATCAAATTTTTGTGAGAATAAATCTAGGTCATCCGTTTATTAAGATCTATGGATGAAATTCTTATTTATTAACTTAAATTGCATTCTCACCTGACCCACCCCTATATATGTATATATATATATATACACAATAATACACACGGCGAATTTAGGTTTCACACCTTCCATCGGAAACAACTAAGTTTGGCAGTTGGTCGAGCTTAACGAAGTCTAATGGACAACAAACTCGATCTACATGTTTGGACTTTAAGGTTTTGCATTCGACTTAAGTTTTAAGGATAAAAACTATTGTTCTCACAGAGAATCCAACTGACCATATAACGTATAGAGCTACTAGTAGCGGTAACCGACACTCGATTGCGTTTCACATTCCTTGGTTCGAAAACCATCATCAAACAATTAACATAATCAAAAACATAAATGTGCACAAAGGATAGAAATAATTAGAATTCTATAAATGCGCATTAAGAACTGGATAGTATATCCTATACCTATGGAAAGCTACTAAAGTCTAGTTTCATTTCCATTTTACGAATCTCAAAAATATTAAACATGGATAAAGTTATGTCCGTTTTGAGTGAAGTGTAACTAAATGATTGAACTTAATTTATTCCCTTACCCTTTGTTGATTACCCCAACCAAACGACACCTGAATGTTTAAGTATGAACCCTAATTAGTGTTAGCAAGATAATGAGGGAACACAAAATGAGGAACTGACATCACCGGAAGTAAAAATGAGACGAGGGTGTTGAGGTAAGGAAATGCAACAATTAGTGCTATCTGTGTGACCTTTAAGGCATCAAGGTTTAAGCTTAACCTTATCAGGATGGATATTAAGCTTACTACGCTCACCGTCGTTCTCTGCCATCGAAGCTGTTTCTTCTGGTTATGTGAAACCTAAATTCGTCGTGTGTATTATTGTGTGTATATATATATATATACATATATAGGGGTGGGTTCAGGTGAGAATGCAATTTAAGTTAAGAAATAAGAATGAATTTCATCCATAGATCTTAATAAATGGATGACCTAGATTTATTCTCACAAAAATTTGATGCATATAATGCAATATTCTAGTACATCGATATATAATGCATATTTTATTGCATTACAATTTTGATGCACGAAATGCATATATTTCATGCATAATTGGTAAAAAAAACTCATGCATAAATGGTTCTTATCTTGCGGATTGTGAATATGCATGAGTTTTTTTACCAATTATGCATGAAATATATGCATTCCGTGCATCAGAATTGCAATGCATTAAAATATGCATTACATGTATCAAAATATCGATGCACTAGAATATTGCATTATATGCATTAAATTTTTGTGAGAATAAATCTAGGCCATCCAATTATTAAGGTCTATAGATGAAATTCATTCTTATATCTTAACTTAAATTACATTCCCACCTGAACCCACATGGTAGGTTTAAGAAGGAAACGGAAGATAGTGAATGTGGTTGTGATGTTGGGTTTGGATTGGATGTGGAAGTGGATGAAACCGCGCACAGAACCACTGACACCAGGCACCACCAAACCCCCGCCGCCACTCCATTTTTTTTTATTTCTGGCAAATGCTAACGAAAATGTTGAAAATATCTTTTTGACATTTTCCTTAAAACACCTAACTACATTCAGTTTAAATAATTAATAATTTAATTTTTCTACGAAAAAAACATGTTAGATATTTTCTTAATTATATCAAAGAAGTCATTAAAGTTGTAATTTTAGTAGTGCTTATGATCCCCAAATTGATGGGCAAACTGAAGTTGTTAACCGATCCCTTGGTAATCTATTGAAATGTTTAGTAGGTGATCATGTGAAAGCATGGGATCAGAAGTTATGTCAAGCTGAATTTGCTCATAATCATGCTGTCCATCGAATCACTAGGTTTAGTCCATTCCAGGTGGTTTATTCTGCTCAACCACGTGGACCTCTTGACTTAATGTCTCTTCCTGTTTCTGTTTCTGTTCCAAAGAAAGTTCAGGATTTTGTTGGAGGGTTACATGAAGTTCATAAAGCTGTTCATAACAACTTGGTTCGAGCCAACTCAAAGTACATGCAAGATGCTGATCAAAAGCGGAGGCTTGTGGATTTTGAAGTGGGTGATTTTGTGTGGGCTGTTTTAACTAAGGATCATTTCCTGGTCGGTGAGTATAAAGAAGATTGGCCCATTGAAAATTTTAGACAAAATTAACTCTAATGTTTACCGTTTGGAGTTACCGAGCCATATTCGATGTTCTGGTGTGTTTAATGTGAAACACTTGTTGCCTTACCATGGTGACCCTTCTGATGATGATCTTGCTGTGAATTCAAGGACGAATTTTGTCTACCCATGGGGAAATGATGCGGACCCAAGCATTGAGGAATGGGTCATTTTGTATCTGGAGGCCCAAGAACGTGTGAGAAAAGGGGCTTCACTAAAATCAGCATAACTTGAGCTACGGGACTCCGTTTCAGGCCCATGACCAGGCAGTTCGAATCTTGTAACGAGGAGAACATCGTGGTAAATCGAGTACGTCGGTTTATGGAACTTTCAAGCCCCAAAACGCTTTATTTTATGAGTTATTTTTAATTTTATGTTTTTTTTCTAATTTTGTTAGACTTTGTTTGTGGCCCAGTTTCCGGACCGTTTATCTTCTGAGGTCCATTTTGATTTTGTATGCCTATTCAATAAGTGTATGGCCATTGTGGCTGATCAGTTCCAGAATATAAAAAAAATCTATTTTTGGCAGTTTTGCTAAGAATTAACGATTATTGGTAGAATTGTTACTGGTATTCGTGTGAATCAACAGGGTCAATTTGTGTTTATCACGTTTTTAGTATTACATCAAAAGGAATAACCCTGAATTGTTTTCCCTTTTTGGTTCGGATCTGGAAAAATAATGAAAAGTAATGAATAATTAAGTGATTATTTATATGCACACATTGAGGTGTTGAGATGGGGGAATATAAACATCATTTGTGGTAATGGTCAGCGGCGGCGGTAATGTCGTGTCTCCAGTGGTAATGGTGTGTCTTACGATGAGGGTTGGTAGTCTTCGGTGGCTATCACTGGTGGTCGGCGGCGGAGGTGGTGGTGGATGTCGCTGGTGGTGTCCATCATCGGTGTTCGTCGGCGGTAGTGGTCGTCGGTGGCCATCAGTGGTGGTGGTCTCCAGTGGCCGACGACGGTGCTGGTCATCGTCGGCTGTCGTTGGTTGCGGTGGTGGTGATGACATGTCTTCTGATGAGGGGTGGTGGTCGGTGATGGTCAAGTTGGTAGTGTGATGGGGAAAGGGAATACAAATATTTGGGTGGATGTGGGGAATGAAAATAGAGGAATATTGGTCAACCTAAGAAAGAAAGAAGGTAAAGGGAATGATACTTTTTCTTAAATAAACAACAACAAAATGAATGGACTTAATTGATTCTATTACCGTTTGTTGATTACCCCAACCAAACGACACCTGAATGTTAAAGTATGAACCCTAATTAGTGTTAGAAAGATAATGAGGGAACACATAAAAAGGAACTGACATCGCCGGAAGCAACGATGAGACGAGGGTGTTGAGGTAAGGAAATGCAACAGTTAGTGCTATCTCTGTGACCTTTAAGGCGTCGAGGTTTAAGCTTAACCTTATCAGGATGGAGATTAAGCTTACTACGCTCACCGTCGTTCTCCGCCATCGAAACTGTTTCTTCTGGTTATGAGAAACCTAAATTCGCCGTGTGTATTATTATTATTATTATTATTATTATATATATATATAGGGGTGGGTTTAGGTGAGAATGCAATTTAGGTTAAGAAATAAGAATGAATTTCATCCATAGATCTTAATAAATGGATGACCTAGATTTATTCTCACAAAAATTTAATGCATATAATGCAATATTCTAGTGCATCGATATTTTGTTGCATATAATGCATATTTGTAACGCCCCCAAAATTTAGCTGGGATGCCACAGTGTCGTGAATCTTGAGTGGGACCCACAAGGCAAGTTTTAAAACGGTTTTAAAACAATTTATTCAATAAGTGGTTTGTTAAAGTATTCTTATGAAAGCATTCGTACGAACTGAATTACAAAGGAAGAATAATATTCGTACATACGGTTATTACACAACATGGAATGTTCAAAATTCAATTCAAGAAAATAACAGGTTTTCTCCCCAACACTGCTCAAGCTTGACCGGAACCTTCGGGAATGTTCTGCACATATTCAACAAATTTTCCTGACATGACGCATCGTGTCAGTCAACCTAGGTCAGACAAAACGAACCAAATTCATCGATAGAATCAGATAAATCTTGAGAATATTGTTAATTGCGGTTGGGACTTCTCTAAAGGTAGCATCATTAGAAATCTCTACCTCCTTGAAATTAATCTCGTGGCTTGGGTCATACACGTACTTTCTCAGTTGGGAGACGTGGAAGACATTATGTACTCCGTCTAACGATGGTGGCAACGCTAGTCGATAAGCGAGTTTACCAACTCGGTCCAATATTTCGAACGGGCCAATAAATCTCTGGCTCAATTTGCCTTTATGGTCGAAGCGTCGAATACCCCGTATCGGCGATACTTTGACCCAAACGTGGTCCCCGACTAAAAATTCCAACGGTCGCTGGCGGTCCGTAGCATATGACTTTTGGCGGGTGGGACTGCTAACATGTGTTTTCAAACAATGGAAATCTTCTTGATAGATTCTTGGATCAGATCTAACTCGGTAGCGACGACATCGGATGCATCATCCCAACATAGGGGAGACTTGCACCCCCTACCGTACAAGGCCTCGAAGGGTGCCATGCCTATGATTGCATGCCAGCTGTTGTTGTATGAAAATTCCGCCAAGCAGAGGTGTTTAGCCCAATCCTTGCCCCAATCGAGTAAACATGCTCTTAACATATATTCTAGGGTATGTATAGTGTGTTCTGTCTGTCCATCTGTTTGAGGGTGATATGCTGTGCTGAAATGTAGCTGAGTACCAATAGCCTTGTGGACAGCCTTCCAGAAGCGGGACACGTATCTAGTGTCTCTATCTGATATGATTCCCGAGGGAACGCCATGTAGTCTCACGATCTCCCGGAAAAAGATGATGGCCAGCTGCTCTGTTCCGGTAGTCTCCTGAATTGGGACGAAATGTGTTGACTTCCTCAGTCGGTCTACAATGACCCATATTGTGTGTTTTCCTCCCGCCGTTACTGGTAACTTGGTGACAAAATCCATTGATATGCTCTCCCACTTCCATTCCGGAATGGGTAAGGGTTGCATGATTCCGGCCGGTCTGTGGTGTTCAATCTTCACTTGTTGACATGTCATACATCGAGCAGCAAATCTCGCTACTTCCTGTTTCATGTTCTTCCACCAGAAGCTCTTCCGCAGATCCTTATACATTTTGCTCGCCCCGGGGTGTACCGAATAGGGAGTAGAATGAGCTTCCTTGAGTATAGTTTGCTTAAGCTCGTCATTTGTTGGAATACAAATACTATTCTTGAATCTCACCAAGTCCCCTTGCATCCTGTAGTCTGAAATAATTCCCTCTTCGGCCTTTGCGCCGATCACACGAAGTTCTGGGTCCTCCATTTGTGCTAGGCGTATCTCGTCCAGCAAGGATGAATGAATGTTAATTGAGCACAACTGTCCATGGCGGTGTTGTATCCATACTTCAATGCCATTCCTCCTGAGATCTTGCTATAATTCCAGCTGTACCGTTAAATCGGATAGTGTCATCTCCTGCGCAGTTTTCCGACTCAGTGCATCTGCTACGACGTTGGCCTTCCCATGGTGATATAAAATCTCCACATCGTAATCCTTGATCAGCTCCAGCCAACGCCTCTGCCTCATGTTTAACTCTCTCTGTGTGAAAATGTATTTTAAACTCTTGTGGTCCATAAAGATCTTACAGGTAACCCCATAAAGGTAATGTCTCCAAATCTTAAGGGCGTGGACCAGCCAGCTCCAAGTCGTGCGTCGGATAGTTCACCGCGTATGGTTTAAGTTGTCGAGAGGCGTATGCAATAACTCTGTCATTTTGCATGAATACACATCCAAGTCCATGCTTAGACGCATCGCTGTATATTATGAATCCCTCTGTGCCCTGCGGTAGTACCAATACTGGAGCGGTAGTCAGCTTCCTCTTCAGCTCGTCGAAGCTCCCCTGACAATCTGTTGCCCAGACAAACTTGGTACTTTTCCTTAGTAGATTCGTCAATGGCCAAGCGATACAAGAAAAAGCCTCGACGAACCATTGATAATATCCTACCAATCCCAGTAAACTCCTCACTTCCTTGACGTTTCTTGGTGGTTCCCAACTCATAATTGTCTCGATTTTCTGGGGGTCTACCTTAACGCATTCTGCTGAAATTACATGTCCCATAAAGGTCACCTCCGGCATCCAGAACTCGCATTTAGAAAGTTTAGCATAAAGTTGGTGTTGCCTCAAAACACTCAACACCTTCCTCAAGTGTTCCTCATGCTCCTGTCGGCTCCGGGAATAGATTAAAATGTCATCAATAAAAACCACCACACACTTATCGAGAAATTCTGTCAGAACGACACCACCATGTACTCGTAGTGTCCGTATCTTGATCGAAATGCGGTCTTGTGAATATCCTCCGCTCGAACTCTCAATTGGTGATATCCAGAACGTAAATCGATCTTTGAAAACATGGTCGCTCCCTATAGTTGATCTAGTAAATCATCAATCCTCGGAAGTGGGTAACGGTTCTTAATAGTGATTTTATTTAGTTCTCTGTAATCGATACACAGGCACAGGGAGTTGTCCTTTTACTTCACAAAAAGGACCGGCGCACCCCATGGCGAAGTACTCGGACGAATGAGCCCCTTCCTTAGCAATTCTTCGAGTTGTAACTTTAATTCCTTCATCTCAGTTGGTGCCATCCTGTATGGTGCCTTGGAGATAGGCGTAGTTCCTGGCTCAAGTTCAATCGAGAGATCAACCTCCCGTCGTGGCGGTAACCCTGGTAATTCATCGGGAAAAACATTCGGAAATTCCCTCACCGTGGGAATATTATCAACCGACAGCTGTGATATGTCCTCCTGAAGAATATAACACCAATAATATGTTCCTCGATCGTCACAAGATACTCCCGCTGTAAGGAGACTAAGGGACCCCTTAGTACTAAAGTGTTCTCAGCCTCTGATTATGTGAGTGGCACCGTCACGAGTTGTAATGGAAACGATCAGGTGATAGGTGTATAATACCATCCTGTACATTGTCATCCAGTCCATACCAAAAATAACGTCTTCGTTCTGGAGTGGAAAAACCATGAGATTTGCTGTCCAGCCCTGATCATCGATGCTGATCGGGCAGTTTCAAACTTCTAAATTATCCCCCACCCTGCTACCCTCGGGTAGCTTAACAGTAAAAGACTCACAACGTACACAAGGAAGATTCAACCGGTTAACACATTCCACGAATATAAACGAGTGAGTCGCTCCAGTATCAAACAGTATGTAATATCCGCAATTTCGATTTCCAGTAATTTTCTTTTTTTGGCAGAAGTCCATCTTAGCGACTCTGTTGTGACCATTTCGTCATTCCGAGAATATTTAATTCTGCACTTTTTGTCATCCGAATTCGTTTCGGGATCGTTTTATTGAGTTCCGTGTTCTTAAACGGCTTTTCCGCACTTGAGTTTAATTCTTGCGAATCTCGTCCGAAACTGTTGTTTAGAGTTTCTTATAAGTTCATTTAATGTTATTATTCATGTTGCGAGCTTTGGCTTGGTGTTTCGATCGTGTATCGTGTATTTCGGATGTTTTGGGCCATTTTCGTAATTTCCCAAAGTTTGGGGTAATTACTTTCCGTTGTCGAATTTCTAGCCTTCGGGTGGTCGGAATCCTGTGTTCTTTTAGATCTTGGATTCGTCTTTGCGTGTACTTTGTAACCGTATCTTCGATTCATATTCAGGTTCGGGTTTCGACATTGTCCGGGCCGTCGGAAGTGGCCACGGCCGAGTCACGGCCGCACAGTCTGGAGCAGGTACTGGACTGGCCGAGTTACGGCCGTAAGGTGCCGGTTACGGTCGTAAGTGATCGGCAGGCATGGCCTGACGAATTCCGGTTATGGCCGAAAGGGCCGAGAGTTACGGCCGTACGGGCGCCTGGCAGCTTCCGGACGAATGTCGGTTACGGCCGTAAGGACCTGCCGGGTACGTCCGTAAGGGCCGAGTTACGGCCGTAAGGCCCTGCCGGTTACGATCATAACCCTGTCGGCCATATATAGGCTGTGACCGGCCAGACCTCATTTTCATCACATTTCCTCACCCGGGTGGCGGCTGGCGACGTAAAAATCGGGGAGTGGAGTTTTTGGTCGATTCCACTCGATTTCTAAGCATTTTTGAGGATTCTTGTCGATTATATCAACATCAAATCCTTGTTCTTCGTCGGATCGAGGTAATTTCTTGAAATCTCCTAGAATTTAATTTTCGATATTTCTTCTTGATTTTCGTTGTTTGTCCGAATTTGATGAATCGGTTGATGCTAGTGAACATTATTAATCGCGTTCTATGGATTATATATCCATATCTTCGATTTGTTCAACCCGATTTATGATTCTTAGGTTCTTGAGGAACTTTGAACATTTAGTGTTCGATTAAATGTCTCAAAGAGTTTCTTTGAGTCGTTGTGTTGATTTCGATTGATATTGTGTTATTGAATGAATTGTATTTCATTCAAGGTTTTTCGAGTACTTGTGTTTATCGGAGGACGCCGTTCGTTGCTCATGGAAGGATTTCATCGCCTTCGGTTGAGGCAAGTTTTATACTTGTACTAGTCAATGAGATTAATGTTATCATATATGTGTATGAATGTGTTGTATCATTCCGAGACTTAGTCTCTTCATGAATTCATTGATATTAAAGGGATCGTTCGATACAATAATTTTCGGCAATTATGCCAAATGTTTACTATTGTTCATTAATGGCCGGTAAGGCATTGAGATACTCGTTGTTAATGTTATTATCGATCACCGGTTCGCGGTATCGATGTATCGATTGTTGTTGTTAATATTGATGTCGATCTAAGACATTGTTGTAATTATTGTTATTAATGTTTGCGTCCTGTCATTCATGTTGTATTGGCCGATTGAAGGCATTATCGTATTCGTTCTCATCTTCGTCGTCAGTAACCGATTAAAGGTGCTGAGGCATTCATTGTATCATTGTTATCGATTGGCCGTTCTAAGGCAATCGAGGTGCTCAATCATTCATTGTATCATTGTTGTCGATTGGCCGTTCTAAGGCAATCGAGGTGCTCAGTCATTCGTGGGATCATTGTTATCGATTGGCCACTCTAAGGCAATCGAGGTGCTCAATCATTCGTTGGATCATTATTATCGATTGGCCGCTCTAAGGCAATCAAAATGTTCAATCATTCATGGGATCATTGTTATCGGTTGGCCACTCTAAGGAATCCGAGGTATTAAATCATCCATTGCATCACTGTTATCGATTGACCATTCTAAGGTAATCGAGGTATTGAATTGGGACCGCCGAGGATGGTGCCCATCCGTGAGTCATCATTATCGTGTTGGCCGACTCAAGGCAGCACACTATCATTCTCGTGAATTCGGTAATCTTTGAATCGTTTCCGGTTGTGGTTAATTGTGTTTTGTAGGCTAGTCTCGGCTAGTGCTCGTTGGGTAAGCTTGGGGCTTGAACCTTCGCGGTTGGTTTCCCAACACCTACAGCTCAGTAGGTCACGGTCATGTTAACGATCTCATTATGGGTAAGTCTGGGGCTTGAACCTTCGCGGTGGGTTTCCCAGCACCTGCAATTCAGCAGGTCACGGTCACTGGGTGATCTCATTATGGGTAAGCTTGGGGCTTGAACCTTCGCGGTTGGTTTCCCAACACCTACAACTCAGTAGGTCATGGTCATGCTTATGATCTCATTATGGGTAAGTTTGGGGCTTGAACCTTCGCGGTTGGTTTCCCAACACCTACAATTCAGTAGGTCACAGCCATTGGATGGTCTCATTGTGATACGGCTTCGTGCCGTGGCTTCGGCCCTCATTGATACAGCTTCGGGCTGTTTTGGCTTCAGGTGATTATGATATTTGACAGCTTCGGTTGAATGGCTTTCAGGCCTTTGTGATGTTTTGGTAATTTCATTGGAGCTTTCGGGCATTGTGATTCATAGTTAATTCAGTTCTGGTTTGGTACATATTCGTGTAATTCATTGTGGTGTTCTATAATTATGATTCGCCGTTGGGCATTTATGTTCTAACCTGTTGAACAGGTATTAATAGTATGCCGTGGGCATAGTGTTTAATGAATGCTCGGTTCTTACCTTGGTTTGTGAGCATCTCGTATTATTATTATCATTGTACCGTTTCATTCTGCCTTTGGATGCATATCATGTTATACATGTATTTGATGTTCATTATCTAGATGACTGACCCCGTGGGGGCGAAACATGTTTTCATGTTTTAGGTACTTGCGAGGAGAGAGTTGAGACACAGGGGCATGATGATGGCGACGAGGCATTCGAGCAATACTAGTCCGAGTTGTTCATGTTGGTCAGTCAGTTGGAGTGTTCTCCAGTTTGTCAGTCATTGTCATTATGTATTACCGAGCAGATGCTCGTGGATGTTGTTGTATTTTTATTTTTGGCCATGTAGGCCCATCGTTGTCGTTGAAATTCCTTATCAGAATATTGTGTCGGATATCATAGTAGGGACTGTGATCTCCCTTGTTGGTTAATTTTAATGTATTTTAGTCTTGTTCGCCTGGTGGATCTCCGGGTGTGGGGTCCACGGCACTGTAATAACTCAATGGGATTTGGGGGTGTTACAGAAGATGGTATCAGAGCGTTGGGTTGTGAGATACCCTGATATGTGAGTTATGTAGCTCTACCGACGCGGTAGTAGTGGGACTGTCAGGTTATGACAATCTAGACAGTCGAGTGTGGCTGCATGAGTCATTCATTCATCGAGTCTTCGTCAGTTGGGACTAGTATCGCGAGACCTCGAAGCTTCGTATGACCTGTGTAAGGACTCGATTCTCTTTATGTTCATACATTCATTATGTCATTAATTATACATGCTTTGTTGAAACCTATATGTGATATTAGTGTTATGATTGATTCATGACTAATTGTTTTGGAGCACGTGTGACCTGTGTAAGCGTTAATGATCAACTCATTCATCAGTTAATAATCCTCAATCATCATTTTTGATCTTGTCGATCATGTTAATTCATTTTTGCTCAGTTGTTGATCTTGTGGATCGAACTATCAATCTTGTTAACCTGTTCAAGATAATCATTACAGGAATTTCATCAGATAATTATGTTACCTCACTTGATCTTTCATGTGATCTTATCATATTCCGGCGTCATGTCGATGATCATTTTATTACATTATTAATGCATTCAGTGTATGCTCATTGTTATCATTCTGTCACGTAATCATAATGCGATCTTCATGCGGGATCTATAATTATCATGTGACTTTCCTGCTTCAGTATGGATAGAGCTGTCAGAGGACGCAGGGGAAGAGGCCGCGGTGCGGGCCGAAACCCAGGATCTCGTGTGTATACCCACGCGAATGCGAGGGATAACATTGGTTCAATAGTTAGTGATGCTACTCATTCACTGTCAGATAATCATTCACTGTCAGGGAGTCGTACCCGAGAACCAGCTCAATCGGAAAGTGATCGGGTGGACCCATTCATATGCATGCAGGGCATGATGGCTCAGATGACTCAGATGACGCGTTTGATGAAGACCATGCAGACCTTGATGGTTCGTGGTCCACCACAGCAGAGATTCCAGGTGCCGTTTCATGGACAGACTGGAGGAGTGAGTCAAATTATTGGCGATATCTCTCGGCAGAGGCCGCCTACTTTTGAAGGTTCGTCGGAACCAACTGATATTGTTCATTGGCTTGAGCATTTTGATAAACTCTTCGACATGGTTCAGTGTCCGGAAGAGAGTAAAGCGGCAGTAGCGGCTTGCTACTTGAGTAAGGGCGCTTATTCGTGGTAGCTTTCTGTGAAACCCACCGATCGCGATTGTGTTTGGAGTGAGTTCAAGACTCTCATGTTAGAGAGGTATTATCCGGCTCCACTTCTTGAAGCCAAGTTATCAGAGGTTTTGAACCCCGAACCCGTCTAGGATGAGGGTGTTATTGTCATTGCTAAGAAGTTTCAGGGACTACTTCAGTTTGCTTCGTCAGTTATCCGTAGTGAGGCGGATAAGATCAAATATTTTAGCAAGAGGCTAAATCCACAGTTGAGGATACAGTTGTTCAATCACAATTGTAATTCACTTAGTGAGTTTATCGAGAAGGCTCTTGGAGCAGAGCTTTTGATTAGGGAGCTTGCTCGGAAGCAACCTTTGGTTTCTTCCGATGGGAGGACTAGGATGTCGGTTTGTTCTGAGGGACGTCGGGCTCCGACGTCCAAGAGGTCATTTTCTAGTCGTCTTCATGCTGAGAAAGCATCTTCATCTCAGACGACGAGTTCGACTGTTGTTTGCTTTAACTGTGATACAATAGGACAGTGTGATATAATAGGACGTCGCAGTACCCAGTGCTTGATGCAGGCCGTTGTTTGTTTTCTGTGTGGGAGGCAGGGACACCTACGGAAATACTGCAGGAGCTCTAATGCTTGTAGATCTCGAGAGAGCTCGCAAACCTGGAGAGATTTTGTCCTATCAGGCTTCGAGAGCCCGAGGTAAGGACATTCATCACCAGTTTTGAGCAAGTTAATTCTTGCTCGGTAATAGGATAATCATTCATTTCATTTGTCGTTCATTCATTCATATGATTCATTCATCATATATCAATCACGTTGAGACTTGTAATTATCAAACTAATCATTCATTTCACAGGAAACAATGGTTCCAATCATTTCATTTGAGCTATCACTCATTACTTTATCATTTCACCCCGGTGAGTCATTCTTGATCCTTGTTGGATTTCGATTCATTATCATTCATTGTGATCATTCTTGTTCTTGTGACCTCCCGGGATCATATTGAGCAGTGAGTTCAGATTTGGGTCTCCTTAAATCGATGAGATCCAGGAGATCGATTATCTGGAGGATATCGGTGTTGGGTACATTTGAGATGTAGCCTTAATTTTTGTATTCTCCTTTCTCTATTTTCGGATTAATGTATAACTTAATCCGTAATAAAGTATCTTGGTTGTGGAGCATTATTGTTGATCTATTTTATAATGATCGTATTTAAGAATCTTGATATTTGGGTCATTTGATGTATTTTCTTTCTTTGTGTTGTACCCGAGATTTCGTGATAATCTGTGTAATTGTTCATTGTGATTCGAGATGTCAAGTCATGAGAACTTGGGTGTCCGATGCCGATGAGAAGTGAGTTTTCAGTTCTTGTGTATCTCGTTGATTTTTCCTGGCGGGATATTGCTTCTCCCTACTTGTTTTAAGTTTCGGGAAGAAACTTCTTTTAAGGAGTGTAGTATGTAATATCCGCAATTTCAATTTCCGGTAATTTTCTTTTTTTGGCGGAAGTCTATCTTAGAGACTCTGTTGTGACCTTTTCGTCATTCCGAGAATATTTAATTCTGCACTTTTTGTCATCCGAGTTCGTTTCGGCATCGTTTTGTTGAGTTCCGTGTTCTTAAACGGCTTTTCTGCACTTGAGTTCGATTCTTGCGAATCTCGTCCGAAACTGTTGTTTCGAGTTTCTCATAAGTTCATTTAATGTTATTATTCATGTTCCGAGCTTTGGCTTGGTGTTTCGATCATGTGATAATTTATTCGTTTTGCCATATATTTATATTATTTCATTTTGTTAGAATTTTCTATAATTTTGTGTCATTTTTGGATAATTAATTGGAATTAAATTGTATCTGCAGGTTAACCAATCGGTACAAGACAGATCAATTGGTTCAAGGGCGACATTTTTACAAAATTCAAATATAGTCACGAATGGTCTCATTTTATTCGTCTCGTCGATACGATCATTTAAAAAAAATCATCCGAATCCGAGTTCGTATGAAGAAGTTATGACCGTTCAAAGGACAATTAAATAGACGAACCCTATTGTGCCACGTGTCAACACCCGATTGGACCAGAAATTCAACTCTGTGCTGATGTCATCCATGACATCAGCACCCCTTAGCGGCCGTGAAATAATTGGGGGTGGGATTTTAAAATGTTAAAAATTATTATTTTATTAATTTTGTAGTAGTATAAATAGGGGATGATTGTGTAGTGTTTGGAGAGGAGAAAAAATGAGAAAAAAATAGAGAGATATTATTGTAAGGGAGAGAAATAAAAATATTGTGTAATAAAATTATATTTGAGTAATAATATTATGGAATATTTATTTATTTGTGTTGTTATTATGAGTGAGTAATTTTCTTTTACTGGGGTTATGATGAAACCATGTCTATATTATTATTAATATTTATATAATAATTCCAAATAAATGTTTTTAATGATTATGATTTTCGCTTCAATAGGGGAATATTATTTCATCGATTATATCACGTATTTTTGATAGTTATAAATTCCCCATTGCTTTGTAATTATTGATATTAGTTAATTTCTTTGATTATTTATTTTCCATGAAATTGGATACATATAATGCTTAGAAATTACATTTTTCAAGCGAAGGAAAACCTATATTTGAATTATAATTTTGTACTTATTGTCAAATCTATAGGAAAATAGTGAGATTAATTTCAGAATCTATTCCCTGAATTTCTTGGAATTAAAATATAAAATAAATAATAAATAGACATTGGTGGACTCTAAACCCTAGTAAATTACTTAAAATCAATTTATCTAAAATCTACTTAAAAATTACTGTTATTTAATGCAATTATTATAACCATTCAAAAATAAAATTATTTGGGACTATGTTAGAATTTAATATAATTTGGTTCAAAACGATAGGAATAATTTTACTTCACTATCATAGTCCTCCCTGTGGAATCGAACAAATCGTGCGCTTGCGAGTATTAGACTAAAAAATCAACCAACAACAAGTTTTTGGCGCCGTTGCCAGGGGGCGCAAACGAAGTACAAGAAGACTGTCGTCACCAAGTTAGTTAAATTCTTCTACTAGTTATTTATTTTACTACTTTTCTTTATTATTATCTGTCTTTTTAATATCCGTTTTAGATTGTGTTAGTATAAATAATAGTTAGTAGTAGAATTTATTTTCTTTTTACGTTCATAAAAAAATTCTGAAAAATAATAAAAACTTATAATAATAAATATAAAATATAATTAATAATAATAATAAATTCTACTGTTCATTTTCGTAAAAATAATAATAAAATAGTAAAAAAAATAAAAAAAGTCCAAAAATATATAAAAATATAAAAAATCTGAAATTTTTTTAAAAATTCAGAACTTATTTATTTTTATTTAAAAAAAAAGATCTGGAAAATACAAAAAACTTTCAGATTTTAAGGTAATATTTTTGTAATTTTGGAATATTAATATTAAAAAAATCAAAAATTTTAATTTAAATTCGAAAAAATAAATAAAAAATAATAAAAATAAATTTAAATAATCTGGAATATTATTTTCTGTAATAAATAAAAATCTGATTTTTTTTATTTTTAAAAAGTAAAACCTGCTAGTTTTATTAAAAAATTACTTTTTATAAAAATCTAAAAAACATCAGATTAAGAATTAATAATTTAAATAATCTGGAATACATATAATAAAAAAATTCTGAACTTTAAATTCTTTTTAATAAAAACAGAATTTTTTTTAATAAAATTACAATACTTTAATAAAAAAGGGAAAATACTAAAAAAAAAATTAAAAGCCTGAAAATTTATAAAAAAACTATTTTTATTGTTCGCATAAATAAAATAAAAGTTTGTAATTTTTATTTTTTTTCAAAAAAAATCTGAACTTTTTTTGTGAAAAAAATAAATAATATATCTGGATATATATATTAGCTCAATATTATTAGTCTAAAAATATAATAAAATTGTAATAAATATAAAAATATAAAAACTAAAAAAATATAAAATATAAAAAAATCAGAATTTTTTTAAATTTTTATATCTTGTCTTTAGTTTTAATAGAATCTTGTAGTGGTAAATTTAGATTGTGTTTTTAGTTGTTATTTTCTATTTACAGTATTTTTAGACATTTAGTTTAGTTGCAATATTTCTCGTCCTACAATTTAGTTTATCAATAGATATTGCTTCCGTAGATCAATTAGTAAATTTATTCCTTTGCAATCTATTACATCCTATAATTTTAGTAATAATTATAATAATTATCATTATTATTAATAATAAAAAAAATATAAAAACTCAAAAAAATAATTAAAACAATAAAATCCTTTAAAAGATTCAACAAGGGATTGATATTTTTCACTCACTACTTTGTTCGATTTGAATAGAGAAAAGCTAAATATCAATCTTGTACAAACTGATTTTGAAAATCGATTGAATTTTGGCAAAAAGGCCTCTATTGTACATGCCGAAGAAAGTTGGATTTTAAGTGCGACCGTTGTGACGCCTCCAACGATCTGGAAGTTCGATTGACTATCATAATTTGGTTTGTATGCAAAGTTAAAAAAATTGAAATACTGGTGAATGCAAGTTTGGCAACGAAATAATAAAGGTCGATTAACGAGAAGAAGATTGTCCTTAACTAAAACTGAAGTTCAACAAACAAAACCGATACCAAAAATGGACGAAATCGAAAATCGGAATAATCAAGTTGCAAAAGAGAAAACTTTAATAGAATATTTTTCTCTAGTGAGTGCTAATTCTCCTTCTTGCATAGTGTTGCCTACAACTAATGCAACTCATTTCGAACTTAAACCATCAATAATTCAACTTCTTCCATCTTTTCACGGTTTGGAAAGAGAAGATCCCTATATGCATGTCAAGGAATTTCTCGACATTTGTTCTACTTTCCGATTCCAAAATTTCTCTGATGAATCTGTCAAACTTAGACTATTTCCATTTTCTCTCAAAGATAAAGCAAAATTCTGGCTAAATTCTCTTCAAGCAAGAACAATTACTAGTTGGGACCAATTAGTGAATAAATTTCTCGCAAATTTTTTTCCAATGTCCAAAACTGATAGTCTTAGAAGAGAGATATCAGAATTTTTCCAAAAAGAAAATGAAGAATTTTATGAGTGTTGCGAAAGATTTAATGATCTAATCCTTAAGTGTCCCCATCATGGTTTTGAAATATGGCGTTTGGTAAAATATTTTTATGACGGTTTAACTCCAAACAATCGTCAATTAATCCAATCAATGCATGGTGGAAAATTTCTTCACCTTATTGGAGACGAAGCTTGGAATGCACTAGAAAATATGTCAATTAATTCACAACAATGGAATTCACTCGACTCTAGAGCCAAATCGATGCATACGACCCCAAAAAAAGGTGGAATTTACGAGGTTAAACAAGATTTTGAAATAAAATATACTATAGATGATTTAGTACGAAAAGTGGATGCGTTAGTCTTGAAGCAATACATCCCCTCGTCAAACTCAAAACATGAATTTTTCATTTCATGTGCGGAATCATTTCATTCATCTCAATCTTGTCCGTCTTGTCCACAAAATCAAGAAATTTTTAATGAAGAAGTCAATGTGTTACATTCATATGGAAAATCTTCGGACAGTCCATTTGCTCCAACTAATAATCCAAATTGGAGGAATCATCCAAATTTTTCCTGGAAGCAAAACATGCCTCCAATGAATCAAGGAGGACATCAAATGAATATGTCAAATCAACAAAATGTCCGTCCTAATCAATATCCTCCAAATACTTATCAGTATCTTTCTACAGTGCCAAAGAAACCATCTTTGAAAGATATGTTGCAATAATTCATGCAATCTACTCAACAAATGTTCCAATCAACTCAGCAAGCTGTACAATCAAACTCACAGGCTATTTCTAAGCTTGAAACACAAATTGGTCAACTTGCAACAACTTTAGCTGAAAGAGAAAAGGGAAAATTTCCGAGTCAGTCCATCCCTAATCCTAAAGGACAATATGAAGTAAACTCTTCTAACACAGAAGTTCAGTCCATAACTACCCTTAGAAGCGGAAAAGAAATACAAAAGCCTGACTATGATCCGGAAGAAAAATCAAATGAACCACAAGTTTCAAAATCAAAAGATTCTAAAGAAAAAGAAAAGCCTTACGTTCCAAAAGCTCCATTTCCTGAAAGACTTATTCCAAAAGATAAAAGTGCGCAATACAAAGATATAATGGAAATATTTAAACAAGTTCGAATAAATATTCCATTCCTTGATGCTATTAAACAAGTGCCTGCTTATTCTAAGTTCTTGAAAGATCTTTGCACTGTAAAAAGAAGAACAAATATTCTAAGAAAGGCATTTTTAGCTGAACATGTTAGCTCAATAATCCAAAATAAAACTCCCGTTAAGTTTAAAGATCCTGGTAGTCCTACAATATCTTGTGTCATTGGAGATCACATCATTAAACGAGTCTTGCTTGATTTAGGAGCCAGTGTGAATTTATTACCGTATTCTGTTTATACACAACTTGGATTAGGGGAGCTAAAATCAACATCTGTGATACTTCAACTAACTGATAGACCTATAAAAATACCTCGAGGAATCGTAGAGGATGTTCTGATTCAAATAGACAAATTCTACTTTCCTGTTGATTTTATAGTCATAGACACTGAACCTGTTGAGAATACCAAAGATCAAATCCCTGTCATTTTAGGAAGGCCATTTTTAGCTACTTCAAATGCATTAATTAACTGTAGAAATGGCATCATAAAATTTTCTTTTGGAAATATGACTGTTGAACTAAATATGTTTAATATCTGTCAACAACATGATGATTATGATGATGTCTGTGAGGTAAATATGATAGAGAGTATGAGTCCTTATTTCTTTCCAAAAATGGACGATGATGATCTTTTTGAAAGTTGTCTTGCTCATTTTGGCTCAGATTTTGACATCGACAGTTCAATTAATGAAGTAAATTCTTTACTAGAGTCTACACCATTATTGGATAATGATAAATGAAAAGCTAAAACTGAACCACTTGAGAGTCAAATGAATAAAGAAGTACCTATTGAGGATTCAAAGATAGAGCTCAATCCATTACCTGAATCTCTAAAATATGCATTTTTAGGACCATCAGAAACCCTGTCTGTCATCATAGCATCTGATTTAGATGAAGAACGAGAAGATAAATTAATCAATTTCCTTAAAGAACATAAAGAAGCAATAGGCTGGACCATCTCCGATATTAAAGGTATTAGTCCTTCGACATGCATGCATCGAATTCACCTTGAAGAAAATGTGAAAACTTCCCAAGAATTTCAAAGAAGACTAAATCCTAATTTGAAAGAAGTTGTAAGAGATGAAATAATCAAACTCTTAGATGTAGGGATCATCTACCCTATTTCTGACAGCTCTTGGGTTAGTCCTGTTCATATAGTTCCAAAGAAATCTGGCATAACTGTAATCACGAATGAAGAAAATGAACTTGTTCCAACCAGAATTCAAACTGGATGGAGAGTCTGTATTGATTACAGAAAATTGAACTTTGTTACAAGAAAAGATCACTTTCCACTTCCTTTTATTGATCAAATGCTAGAAAGATTAGCCGGTCATGCTTATTATTGTTTTCTTGATGGATATTCCGGCTATAACCAAATTCCCATTGCTCCTGAAGATCAAGAAAAAACCACTTTTACCTGTCCTTTCGGCACTTTTGCTTACCGACGAATGCCATTTGGTCTGTGCAATGCACCTGCTACTTTTTAGCGGTGTATGATGAGCATTTTCTCTGACATGGTTGAGCGGTTTTTGGAAATTTTTATGGATGATTTTTCTGTATTCGGTTCTAGCTTTGATGAATGTTTACACCACTTAACCCAAGTGTTGGTTAGGTGTAAGGAGAAGAATCTTGTCCTAAACTGGGAAAAATGTCATTTTATGGTTAAAAAAGGAATTGTCTTAGGACATGTAATTTCTGAAAAAGGAATTGAGGTGGACAAATCTAAAGTTGATTTAATATCCAGTTCTCCACCCCCACAAACGATTAAAGAAATTCGGTCATTCTTAGGCCATGCTGGTTTTTACCGTCGATTTATCAAAGATTTTAGCAAAATCTCAAGGCCATTATGTAACTTACTTTCAAAAGACACACATTTCGTATTTGATGATCATAGTCTAAAAGCTTTTAAGACACTCAAATCTATGTTGAGCTCTGCACCTATCATCAAACTTCCAAACTGGAATCTTCCTTTTGAAATAATGTGTGATGCATCCGACTATGCTGTCGGTGTAGTATTGGGTCAAAGAGAAAATAAATTGCCAACTGTAATATATTATGCAAGTAGAACTCTAAATGATGCCCAATTAAATTATTCTACAACTGAAAAAGAATTGCTTGCAGTCATTTTTGCCTTAGACAAATTTCGACCTTACTTGGTTGGTTCGAAAGTCATAATTTACTCCGATCGTGCTGCATTAAAATATCTTCTTTCTAAGAAAGATGCTAAACCTTGCTTGATCCGTTGGATTCTATTGTTACAAGAGTTTGACTTAGAAATTCGAGGTAAAAAAGGTGCTGAAAATGTTGTTGCTGATCATTTATCTAGGCTAATCGTGAATTTTACTGATAAAAAACCTCCCATTAATGAGACATTGCCTGATGAACAATTCATGTCTGTTTCTCAAATACCTTGGTATCCAGACATTGTCAATTACCTTGTTACTGGTAACATGCCATCTCATTGGAATAATCAAGATAAAACAAAATTTTTAAACGAAGTAAAAAAATTCTTTTGGGATGATCCATATTTGTTCAAATATTGTCCTGACCAAATCATTAGGAGATGTGTGCCAGAACATGAACAACAAAATATCATTTCCTTTTGTCATGATCATGCATGTGGAGGTCATTTTAGTTCAAAGAAAACAACTGCTAAAATTCTGCAATGTGGTTTTTATTGGCCAACACTTTTCAAAGATACACATTCATATTGCAGCATATGTGATAGATGTCAAAGATTAGGTCGAATTTCTAAACGAAATATGTTGCCTTTAAACCCAATTTTAATTATTGAAATATTTGATGTTTGGGGCATAGATTTTATGGGACCTTTTCCAATTTCTTTTGGCAATCTTTACATCCTTATGGCCGCCGATTATGTTTCAAAATGGGTAGAAGCAATTGCTTGCAAAACAAATGACCACAAAGTCGTGGTAAAATTTTTGAAAGAAAATATTTTTTCCAGATTTGGAACACCACGAGCAATTATAAGTGATGGAGGAAAACATTTTTGTAACCAAGTTTTGAATCATTTATTTAAAAAATATGGTGTTACACATAAAGTTGCTACCCCTTATCACCCTCAAACAAGTGGACAAGTTGAAATTTCAAACAGAGAAATCAAATATATTCTTGAAAAAACTGTTAATCCTATAAGGAAAGATTGGTCTTTGTGATTGAATGATGCATTGTGGGCTTACCGTACTGCTTTTGTAACACCCCCAAAACCATTTGGGAATATTACACGCCGTAGACCCTTTCCACAAGGATCTACCAGGCTAAACATCCATAAACAACCAAATACTTGCCCGGCCAGGGTCAAACAATAAAATAATACAGACCGTTATGGTCACTTACACGTGAATACACAGACCGATGAGGTCACACAACCCAATTAACAAAACTGACTTAAACGACATTACCCACACAGGGGTTGAAATACAATACAGCGGAAGACTGAAATCAACTCTGACAACACAACAAAAATTAAACAACTCTCGACTCATGATTAGTATAGCAGCTCGTCATCCTCTTGTGCCAATCCTGTGACTGCTCCCCTGAATCTGCAAGTATCTGGACGCAAAACAGACATCCACCCCTCGATAACTCGGGGGTTAGTAAAACTCCACTGTTTTACTAGTGCAAGTATAATACGATACGAAATGCAACAAGTAAATAGCAACTACAATTTTAATACGGAAATCTATTATCAAAATGTTCCCGAGATGTTTTATAATTTCGAACTCAAGCAAGAGATATTTGAAAAGGAACACATCATCTCGGGGATTTTTAAAGCAGAAATTCTTTTGGACCTCGAGTCCCAATTCACAAAACCTTTTCGAAAACATTAGGGCCTCGGCCCGATTCTCGATTCAAAACACACTAGATAAGATATCATTATGAGTCCGAGACCCATATCTAAAAGGTTACCCAAACAAGTACTATAACACGATCATTGTTCGTACACATCATGTACCGAACTCCGGAGGCCTCGACGGACCTTACCCGGACCACACACACTGTTCGTACACATCATGTACCGAACTCCGGAGGACTCGACGGACCCTACCCGGCCACAAATATCGTTCGTACACATCATGTACCGAACTCCAGAGGCCTCGTCTGTAATAACCCGTAATTTCGATTTCCGGTAATTTCTTTTTTTTCGGCGGAAGTCCGTTTGGATGACTCGCTCATGACCATTTCGTCATTATGGGAATGATTAATTCTACACTTTTTGACATCCGCATTCGTTTCGGTGTCGTTTTGTTGAGTTCCGTGCTTTTTAGCGACTTTTCCGCACTTGAGTTCGATTCTTGCGAATCTCGTTCGAAATTGCTGTTTCGAGTTTCCCGTAAGTCCGTTTAACTTTGTTAGACGTGTTGTGAACTTCGGTTTGGCGTTTCGATCATGTATCATGTATTTGGGACGTTTTGGACCATTTTCGTAATTTCCCAAAGTTTGGGGTAATTACTTTCCGTTGTCGAATTTCGAGCCTTTGGGTGGTCGGAATCGTGTGATCTCTTAGTGCTCGGATTCGTCTTTGCGAGTACTTCGTAACCGTATCTTCGATTCGTACTCAGGTTCGGGTTTCGGGGTCGTTCGGGCCGTCGGAGTTGGTCCCGGCCGAGTCATGGTCGGGCATCTTTGAGGCGGGCCCGGCCACCGCCGAGTAACGTCGGTAGTGCTCGGCGATTACGTGCGTAATGCGATTACGTCGTAAGGCCTTGGACGGTAACGTCGTAACGTTTCCGGCATTTCGAGCGATGAAGTTCGGCCATGGCGATTCGTCACGTAACCCGACCGTGATCGGCTATTTAAGGCCTGCGGACATTTTTCTTCAGCCATTTCTCCTTCTTCTCCTTCCCTTCCGCGGCTGCGGTTGTTCTTACCATGGAGCCATGTTGTTGAACAACAAATCCTCGAAGTTATTGAGGTTATATCTGTAACACCCCCAAATTTAACCGGAAATATTACAGTGTCGTGGGCCCCGAGATGGAACCCACAAGGCTAAAAGAAATTTCGCAAACATTTACAAATGCCCAAGAGGCCAACGACGGTACTATCTTTAAAAATTCACAAAGACTTATAAAATCCATTTATCAAAAACTGTCGTAAAAACTCATTTGAAATCGCAAGGCCAAACAGCCGACACTCAAAAGTTTAGAAAACGATTTCCAAGGTAACCTTAGTTACTAGATACCAAAAGAGCATTTCAAATACTCACGCAGCGGAAAAGACCAACCATGAAGATACTCTAGCAGTGGAAAACAAGAACCAATC
Organism: Orobanche coerulescens; assembly: GCA_033398695.1. Classification (NCBI taxonomy): domain Eukaryota; kingdom Viridiplantae; phylum Streptophyta; class Magnoliopsida; order Lamiales; family Orobanchaceae; genus Orobanche; species Orobanche coerulescens. Next base: position 110,072,014 of record CM065806.1, read on the forward strand.
AAGAAACTCAATGCACACAACATGTCCTAGCGGTACCCTCCGGGAAGCTCATCTCTTCACGACCGCTACAAGCTCGATACTCCGAGAACCTAAAAAGAAATCCCATGACGGGGTCAGCCATAATATCCAACAATGATATCAATCACATCACATCAATAATACATACCAATGAGAATACAAAATAAGAATACGACCAACGTAATCTTACCGCCATGACTTTGCTTACTCAAGAAATTCTCATCAGAATAACCATTATCACATTTCACATCCTGTACTCGATTAACCAATAAACTCGAACATAATATCTGTATTGTACCTCAAACAATACTCAAGATTCTCAAACTGTCATCACCAACTCACGATACGGAAATATACCATTACCGACCAATACGATCCATCGAATAACATCATCAAATCCCAAGACGATAACCGATTTTCCATCAAAGAAAAATACCAAGAAAATACGGAACATACCTCGAGATATGAAGTGCCACGACAATCATATCAGTCTAATCCGAGATCAGATCAATGCAATACGGACACGGTCCTAACACAAGACCTACAAATGCATACTCATATGACCACGTCAATATGATCACAGCAATATCAATCATGTATACTCAATGGAAATCCGACGATCCAGCGCCCTCAGCATAGATCCCTTTGTTGATCCTATCAGATCAACATAAGGTGGATAACCAACAATACACATATGAACAACAACATATGATACAATCAATGATGCTAATTCACAAGATTCCATCAACATAATACTGGTAATCCAATGATCCAGCGCCCTCAGCATAGATCCCCATGATGATCCCGTCGAACCAACGCATGGTGGAAAACCTGTCCAACGATTCAGCGCCCTCAGCATAGATCCCCATGATGATCCCGTCGAACCAACGCATGGTGGACATCCGATCCAGCGCCCTCAGCATAGATCTCATGATCTCACAGGATCAACACAACGTATAATTCACATGATCTCACAGGATCAACACAACATAAACAATACAATTATGCATACACATATGCAACTCAATATGTTCATCAACATGAACAAAATAACATGCACGATAACATGACAATTTACTAGGATGACTTCATGTTCAACAACATGAAAGAAAGTGTACGAGACCAAAATAAATAACATTAAACCATAATCAATATGGAATACTTGCCCCGAGTCCTTCGGGAGCACCCTCGATGTCCAATCATCACCAACGATTATCCTCAATGCTCGGCGATCCAAACGTACGATGAACTATAGATACTCATATCCTCGTCTTTACCATAATGTAACCTAGATATTCGAACATACCAATAACTGAGATAAAGCATATACATTATGGTTTACCTCCCAGAATCGAAAGAACGATATGCGATCCGAATACCCAGAGTTCACAATAATAATCATCGCTATATGCATTATAAACGAAATGAAACTAAAACCATTCATTAAATATTATAACTGAGCAAGTAATAACTTGCCTCGATACCAATACCATGAAGCTGCTGCCGAACACATTGCCTTTGTCTACGAGCTCCTCAGCCCCGATCAAAAGCAATACAATGGACATACTCGAACATGACCGCAATATCCGGTTATAATCACCGATCAATAATCTCAACCTATTGAAGAAATCAAATAACACATATCCGATAACAATCAACAACCGAAAAAACTAACCAACCGAACTCAACGGTTCAACACAACCTCGAATAAACACAGTCAGAACCAACCAAGTCAAACCATCACAAATTCATAATCAAAACACAAAAATACTGCACTGTCTGCCTACTTAGCGCACGTTAATCTTTAACCGTAGCGTACGCTAAGTTGTTCCCGATAGCGTGCGCTAGCCATTTGGCTTAGAGTGCGCTAATAACGTCTTGATTACATGCATTTCGGATACCGATCAACATCTGGCGATTATCAAAAACTCTAAGTGATTCTGAATCATGTTCATAGCTATCAAACAACGAAATCCAATATCCTTTAACATATGGGTAATCATCCGACTTTTAATTCAAGTCATATATTCATATTTCATCTCTCTTAATATCAACAACCTAAACACCAAGGACTCATAATCATGCCATGTTCACAATCATATGAAGGAACCAACAATAACAACATCACATATCCAAATTCAAGGAAGACATTATCCAACATATCTCTTTGAAGATAACAACATATTCGAAACCATCCAATTCATATCAATATCTTCATATCAACAATAACATTATCATAATCCGGTAATCCAACTCATAATCATACTTATGAACTTATTTATATGATAATCATCAGCTCAAGAACATCATATACAATCCAAAACGAAATCTCAAAGTGAAGAGTAATTACCTTTTTGAAGGAATGGATTGATTTCCAAGGTTGAATCCATTTCCAAGAATCACCAATGATTTCAAGCTTCAAACGTTGTTATGGATGATTAACTTCACCTTAATTCAGTGTTTGGAACCTCAAATAGATCCCAACTCTCTCTCTCGGCTGAAAGAAGGAAGAATGACGAAATGTTTAATAACACCCTTCTGTCCCTTTTTATAATATTCATTATTAGCGTGCGCTACCGCCTTAGCGTGCGCTAACTGACTTTGTTAGCGTGCGCTATCGAAGCCCAGAGGCTACTGTCTTGCTTCGTAAACTAACTTACGTACGTAATGCCCATGCATTAACGTACGTAAATCATCCTGCTTAGCGTACGCAAGTCATTTACCTTAGCGTGCGCTAATACCAGTTGACTTGCTACAGTCTACACCTACCACGAAGATGCTCGTGACCCCACAAGCTGAAACCGACCAATAAAGCCAAGATTCCCTGTTGACCGATATATAGTTAGCGTGCGCTAATCAACATGCATTAGCGTGCGCTAACACTACATTACAACATCCGTTGACTTATCAGAACGTGCGCCGAAAGTGGCCTGGTCCACGCGTAGATTCCTTCGACTGTTGCATTAGCGTGCGCTACATTACGCCTCTAGCGTGCGCTAACCATGAGCGATAGCGTGCGCTATACTTGACCATTAGCGCGCTAGTCGCCTATACTTAGCCATTTCCAACTCTTCTCGTCAACGTCTCAACATACGAACATACGGCATCGAATAGATATACTTCTTAAATGTAATTGTCAACCAAATATGACAATTATACCAATACGAATGTCTCGGTCCTTTATTTATTTTATCCCTACTGCATGCATTCCACATTTGTACAATATAACTCGGATAAAATAATATCAAACAATGATAGTAGAATTTAGGATATTACATTCTACACCCCTTAAAATAAGTTTCGTCCTCGAAACTTGCAATCCATCATAAAACAAACAAACATACAGTTTAACCCAAAATATCCCAAAGCCATCACGACAGCGATCAATCATCATTATTGAATAGCCAAAAGCGCATACTTACAAATACGCAGTCGACGATCTCACTATGCGGTCTCAATACGCTTACGATCACAATTCCACGAGTCTCAACAAAATATATCATCTTCGGATCAAATAATGCGCGAATCAAATTACATGCACTTTGATTACATAATCAAGTTCCAATTCGAATAATATCCGATATATCGTGAAACAAGCGCCCCAAGCGACACGAATCCGAGACACCGACACAAAATCCGAGCGCTCGGATGATCACCAACAATGATCAACCAATAAGTCAACGAATTTATCATCGACATGATAAATTCCAATCGACCAACGAGAGGTCAAAACACGATCGAGAATATCATCAACATGATGAACTCCAATATGACCAATGAGCGGTCAACGATAATCGAGAATACCTTCAAGCGGTAAGCTCCAACACGATCAACACAGAACCACGAAACCGATATACGAGCGAATAAAGTTCTCAAAGCGACACACCAATCACAAACCGACGAACATATCGATCATACGGGGAGTGGGAGCGACCAATCGATACTCAAAACAACCAAAGATGAGGTCAACAACCCCAAATCCACAAAAGAAATCATTCAAAAATCACTATGGTAAAAATCGCGCTACTACCATACCAATGGAATTACATAGCACATATGCCCCGATTTCGCAAAATCCAAAGTTCAAAAATTACATCATGTGCATGAATCTACAACACACGACATATTTCTCTTATCCGATAAATCAATCGATCATCCTTGCATAACCAAACGACCATACCAAAGTTCGGATCCATATTCCTCGTTCCACATTGATATATTACCCAGTTCTTGAGTCACACTCACAACTTCACCATGATATGTAATATACACTAAATGCGTATGGTTATTAATCACATTTTCAAAACCGGCTTGAAATCATATATTCTTGTCACGAAGACAATTTTCGAAAGTTCTTTCAAGAGTTTGAAAACTCAAAACATAAATTTTCGTAAGACCACGAAATCAATTTTAAAATTAAATCGGCTCGTCACTAATATCCACTGATATTCCATCGGAAAACCACACGATAGAATTCCAAAATCTCAAATATATAGACCGTGATAAAAAGTCCTCTCCACATACTACTCGCAACGTCTTCTTAATCCATCCTGGATCACCTCAAATATAATATGACAAAACATTGAAACAAATCAATAAATCAAACATAGCGAAAGACTTCCCGAGAAGTTCCATTTGAACAAGTAAACCAAAGCCTCGAAAGGCGGAAACAACTTAGGTAAATGATTGGTAAAGTGTTTTACAAATCTCGGGAGTTTTAGAAAACAAGAAAAAGCCTTTTGAAACGTTAGGGTCTCGGCCTGTACCTCATTCCGTATTACAAGAAGTTTAAAAAGTAGAAAACCCTTTTTGGACCCCAAGTCCTGAGTTATAAAACCATTCCAAAATCGATTAGGTCTCGGCCCAAAATCATTTTCCGTAAAACATCCGTAAAACATATATTTTGAGAAGTATCGTTTTCAAATGCTCAAAAGCAGTTCATATATCACAAAATGAATTAACATGCTACATGTTCTTCTCAACAATTCACCGTCCTTCTCCCGATTACACAATTCCGTTCCAAAATCTAACCAACATACTGATTTCCAAAATCATAGTTTCTCAAGATCATCAATCCTGTCCCACTCTGACATCTCATACTGTAACGCATAATATCTTTCTGAATCTCAAAACATATCCACTTAGAACGGCAATAAATCTCAATGAAATTCAAAAATCCAAATACTTACAGATCGTGAAGCCGACGATTCCCCGTGATACTGGCACATGTCTCGAATCTATAAAATACTCGACACAGATATTTTCAAAACACACGTTTTGCAAACTCAGTGCAACTCGAGAACACAATATATCACGTAAACACCATTTGGAAAAGTTATAACAAGCCCAGTACGATACTGGCAAATCCGATGACGCACAAGCCTGAGTGAACAACAAAGACTCACGGCTCTAATATTTATCAATCGACAACTCGAATGATGCAACACAAACTCGATCCAACTCGACCCAAATGCCTAGGTTTTCTCAACCTAAGCTCCGATACCATATTCTGTAACACCCCCAGATTTAACCGGAAATATTACAGTGCCGTGGGCCCCGAGATGGAACCCACAAGGCTAAAAGAAATTTCGCAAACATTTACAAATGCCCAAGAGGCCAACGACGGTACTATCATTAAAAATTCACAAAGACTTATAAAATCCATTTATCAAAAACCGTCGTAAAAACTCATTTGAAATCGCAAGGCCAAACAGCCGACACTCAAAAGTTTAGAAAACGATTTCCAAGGTAACCTTAGTTACTAGATACCAAAAGAGCATTTCAAATACTCACGCAGCGGAAAAGACCAACCATGAAGATACTCTAGCAGTGGAAAACAAGAACCAATCAAGAAACTCAATGCACACAACATGTCCTAGCCAGTACCCTCCGGGAAGCTCATCTCTTCACGACCGCTACAAGCTCGATACTCCGAGAACCTAAAAAGAAATCCCATGACGGGGTCAGCCATAATATCCAACAATGATATCAATCACATCACATCAATAATACATACCAATGAGAATACAAAATAAGAATACGACCAACGTAATCTTACCGCCATGACTTTGCTTACTCAAGAAATTCTCATCAGAATAACCATTATCACATTTCACATCCTGTACTCGATTAACCAATAAACTCGAACATAATATCTGTATTGTACCTCAAACAATACTCAAGATTCTCAAACTGTCATCACCAACTCACGATACGGAAATATACCATTACCGACCAATACGATCCATCGAATAACATCATCAAATCCCAAGACGATAACCGATTTTCCATCAAAGACAAATACCAAGAAAATACGGAACATACCTCGAGATATGAAGTGCCACGACAATCATATCAGTCTAATCCGAGATCAGATCAATGCAATACGGACACGGTCCTAACACAAGACCTACAAATGCATACTCATATGACCACGTCAATATGATCACAAGAATATCAATCATGTATACTCAATGGAAATCCGACGATCCAGCGCCTCAAGATAGATCCCTTTGTTGATCCTATCGATCAACATAAGGTGGATAACCAACAATACACACATGAACAACAACATATGATACAATCAATGATGCGAATTCACAAGATTCCATCAACACAATCTGGTAATCCAACGATCCAGCGCCTCAAAGATAGATCCCCATGATGATCCCGTCGAACCAACGCATGGTGGAAAACACATCCCAACGATCCAGCGCCTCAAGATAGATCCCCATGATGATCCCGTCGAACCAACGCATGGTGGACATCCGATCCAGCCTCAAGATAGATCTCATGATCTCACAGGATCAACACAACGTATAATTCACATGATCTCACAGGATCAACACAACATAAACAATACAATTATGCATACACATATGCAACTCAATATGTTCATCAACATGAACAACATAACATGCACGATAACATGACAATTTACTAGGACGACTTCATGTTCAACAACATGAAAGAAAGTGTACGAGACCAAAATAAATAACATTAAACCATAATCAATATGGAATACTTGCCCCGAGTCCTTCGGGAGCACCCTCGATGTCCAATCATCACCGACGATTATCCTCAATGCTCGGAGATCCAAACGTACGATGAACTATAGATACTCATATCCTCGTCTTTACCATAATGTAACCTAGATATTCGAACATACCAATAACTGAGATAAAGCATATACATTATGGTTTACCTCCCAGAATCGAAAGAACGATATGCGATCCGAATACCCAGAGTTCACAATAATAATCATCGCTATATGCATTATAAACGAAATGAAACTGAAACCATTCATTAAATATTATAACTGAGCAAGTAATAACTTGCCTCGATACCAATACCACGAATCTGCTGCCGAACACATTGCCTTTGTCTACGAGCTCCTCAGCCCCGATCAAAAGCAATACAATGGACATACTCGAACATGACCGCAATATCCGGTTATAATCACCGATCAATAATCTCAACCTATTGAAGAAATCAAATAACACATATCCGATAACAATCAACAACCGAAAAAACTAACCAACCGAACTCAATGGTTCAACACAACCTCGAATAAACACAGTCAGAACCAACCAAGTCAAACCATCACAAATTCATAATCAAAACACAAAAATACTGCACTGTCTGCCTACTTAGCGCACGTTAATCTTTAACCGTAGCGTACGCTAAGTTGTTCCCGATAGCGTGCACTAGCCAGTAGGCTTAGCGTGCGCTAATAACGTGCAGTTACATGCATTTCGGATACCGATCAACATCTGGCGATTATCAAAAACTCTAAGTGATTCTGAATCATGTTCATAGCTATCAAACAACGAAATCCAATATCCTTTAACATATGGGTAATCATCCGACTTTTAATTCAAGTCATATATTCATATTTCATCTCTCTTAATATCAACAACCTAAACACCAAGGACTCATAATCATGCCATGTTCACAATCATATGAAGGAACCAACAATAACAACATCACAGATCCAAATTGAAGGAAGACATTATCCAGCATATCTCTTTGAAGATAACAACACATTCGAAACCATCCAATTCATATCAATATCTTCATATCAACAATAACATTATCATAATCCGGTAATCCAACTCATAATCATACTTATGAACTTGTTTATATGATAATCATAAGCTCAAGAACATCATATACAATCCAAAACGAAATCTCAAAGTGAAGAGTAATTACCTTTTTGAAGGAATGGATTGATTTCCAAGGTTGAATCCATTTCAAAGAATCACCAATGATTTCAAGCTTCAAACGTTGTTATGGATGATTAACTTCACCTTAATCCAGTGTTTGGAACCTCAAATAGATCCCAACTCTCTCTCGGCTGAAAGAAGGAAGAATGACGAAATGTTTAATAACACCCTTCTGTCCCTTTTTATAATATTCATTATTAGCGTGCGCTAACATCTCATGTTTAGCGTGCGCTACCGCCTTAGCGTGCGCTAACTGACTTTGTTAGCGTGCGCTATCGAAGCCCAAAGGCTACTGTCTTGCTTCGTAAACTAACTTACGTACGTAATGCCCATGCATTAACGTACGTAAATCATCCTGCTTAGCGTACGCAAGTCATTTACCTTAGCGTGCGCTAATACCAGTTGACTTGCTACAGTCTACACCTACCACGAAGATGCTCGTGACCCCACAAGCCGAAACCGACCAATAAAGCCAAGATTCCCTGTTGACCGATATATAGTTAGCGTGCGCTAATCAACATGCATTAGCATGCGCTAACACTACATTACAACATCCGTTGACTTATCAGAACGTGCGCCGAAAGTGGCCTGGTCCACGCGTAGATTCCTTCTGACCTGACTGCATTAGCGTGCGCTACATTCTGCCTCTAGCGTGCGCTAACCATGAACGATAGCGTGCGCTATACTTGACCATTAGCGCGCGCTAGTCAGGCTATACTTAGCCATTTCCAACTCTTCTCGTCCAACGTCTCAACATACGAACATACGGCATACTGAATAGATATACTTCTTAAATGTAATTGTCAACCAAATATGACAATTATACCAATACAGATGTCTCAGTCCTTTATTTATTTTATCCCTACTGTACAGATTCCACGCTGTACAATATAACTCGGATAAAATAATATCAAACAACAGTAGTAGAATTTCCGGATATTACAATATCATCAATCAATCATCCGTTATCATCCTTTGTGTAATACCCAGTTGTAACTCAGTAATTATCATTCAGTATTTATCATTCAGTAATTATCACTCAGTAAGTATCATTCAGTAATTGATACTCAGTAATTTCCTTCATCATTGATCGTTTGTCACTCAGATGCAGTCATGGTATTCATCATTCAGAGTAATTGTATCGAGTATCGATCGTCATTCATCATTAATCTGATTGGAGTTTCGTGCCGTGTTTATCATCATTGTCATTTTCGTTGCAAGCTGTGCTTGAGGAGTAGCGCACGCTACATACTCCTTTTAGCGTACGCTAATTGGGTAGAGGTAGCGCACGCTACCGCTCAGCTTTAGCGCACGCTAAGGCTACCTTGGCTGCAGTCCAGAAGGTACTAGACTGCAGGTGAGAATAATGGTAGCGCACGCTACGAGTGGTAAGTAGCGCGCGCTAACGGGTTGTAGTAGCGCACGCTATATGTGTGGAGTGGCGCGCGCTAGGGGCGGATCAGGTTGAGTCCAGTGGCTACTGGACTGCACCGGGTTTATTCATAGCGCACGCTATGCATTGTTGTTAGCGTACGTAATCGACATATTAGCGCACGCTAAATAATGGTTGTAGCGCACGCTATCGAGGTTAGATCAGAGGGCAGATGGTTTTCTGGACTCGATCGGGCGCCAAGTATTTCGCTAGCGCACGCTAACATTGGATATTAGCGCACGCTAGTAGTATGGCCGTAGCGCACGCTACGAAGAGGTACGTAGCGCGCGCTACCGTGTTCGGACAGTGGGTACTGGACTACCCAAAGTACTCGTTAGCGCACGCTATGCACTAGGGCTAGCGCACGCTAACTCCGGACCGAGTATAAATCGATGATTAGTCAGACTTCGTCATTTGTTCATCTCATTTCACTCCTTCGGTATTTTTGGGCGATTTCGAGCGTTTCGGATAGGGTTCTTCGTGGTGTAATCATCAACCATCATCTTCAAGCTCATCTTTCGGATTGATCATCATCTCATCATCTTCTTCACATCGAATCAAAGGTATTAATCTCTTGGATCTAGAATTTCGGATTTTTGGGTTTTCCTTCCGATTTCTTCGTGTAAGCTTGGATTATCATTGGGATATGTTAAGTTATGGATTATCTACTTGGATAAATATATTCCTACGGATTTAATGGTTATTTTCGGAATTGTTTTCAAGAACCCTTGGGGTTGACTTCGGTTAATTGGGGATTTTCCGATTGATGTCGTTTTAATCATGAATTATGGATTCATAATGGATTATTGATATCCTTGAAGTGTTTTGTTAGTTCGAAAAACTCATTTTGGTGTGGGTTTCGACATATTCGGGATTGGATATTTCCGAAGTTGTGCGATCGGTTATGTATTCGTTGGAATGCCTATGAGTTTGTTTATCGTTGTTTCGACCCTTGGGTTAGTCGTGTTTTGTTGTTTGATACGTGTATTGAATGATTGTTGGTAATTATTGCTATTCAAGGTTGTTCGAGCGATCGGTATCTTGGTTAGGACGTTGTTCGTGGACGGACAATCTTCATCGGTATTGTGTAAGTTAAATCTTACTCGGTTAAAAGGATACTCATTCCTTTTGTTGTTGATTGCTCATAATCATAATTCATTCATCATAATATTAATCATTTTGAGACTTGTAATTGTCGAATAATCATTTCATTCACGAGGAACGACGGTTCCAAATCATTTCATTGGGTTATCAATCACGTCACTATTATTTTCATATCGGTGAGTCATCTTGGCCTTGTCTAATTATTATTCATTGGTTTTCATCATGGTCATTCTCGTTCATGTGACCTTCCGGGTTCATATTGCGTGGCCGGGTGTGGCTGTGTGGAATTTTTAGTCGGGCACATGATGGTCATGTATTGGGTTCACCGATACATCGGACCGTGCACACGGTAACGCTTACCTCCGTGAGACTAATTAGGTACAAGGACGGGTGTGTCGGACATTCGTCTTGTACACTTGCATGTGACATTACGGGCGTACTATGATGCTCCTCTTCAGCGTAATTCATAATTAAGAATATTTCATAACTTCGGTTAATTCATGATTGTGTAATTTCAACTCTTGAGGATTGTTGTTACGTGTAATCGACCCCGTTGGGGGATTTTGTTTTCAGGTCACGGCAAGGCAAAGGCACGGGATGAGCATGTTGACGGCGACGAGTCCCAGTGATACTTGTAGGGGGCCCCAGGCTGTTCAGTCATTTATTCAGTCATTTGTGTTTCCTTTATTTATTCCTTGCAGACATTCCGTTTGAATGCTCATTTCATTCAGTGTTGTGTATTTTATCGTCACATAAAATACACATGTATTCTATTTTATCCTGGGTGTGTTGTATAAAACTCCTCATCGGAGTAATTGATGTTGTGATGTGGTTTGGTACTACATTTACCTGTGTAATTCATTCATTTTCATTCGCCTGGTGGGTCCCAATGGGGTCCACGCAGACCGTAATATCCGCCTAGTTTGGGGTGTTACAGAGTTGGTATCGGAGCGTGGTTTTGAATACTACCCTCCAAGTCATGTCTCATTTGAAATCATCGTCATCGGACTAGTATCATTGGACTTTCGCGTCACGTGTGACCTGTGCAAATGCCGAGCCAATCAGACCAAGAACTGTAAGATTTCTAATGCCATTGTATAATTTACGCATTAATCATTCATTCATAATTCATCGCTTAACAATCCTCAATCATCATTGTCATTTTGACCGACGGTCGAGTTAACTCATTAATCACCAATTCATTTCATTGTTCGATTGTTGATCGGAAGATCGAATCATTAATCTTGTTAACTCATCCAAGATAATCATTTCAAGAACTTCATCGATAATCATGTCACGTCCAATCAATCATTCATGTAATCGCTGTATTTGAGCGCGTATGCTCATTTTCATCATTTCATAATATAATCATAATGCGATACTCATGCGAGATGTATAATCATCATTTGACTTTCCACTTCAAGATGGAAAGGGCCGGGCAGAGGACGTGGAGGACGAGGCCGTGAGCGGGCCGAATCCCGAGAACTCGTGCGAATACCCGTGCAAATGCCAGAATAATGCTAATTCGCCGGCAATGACGCCGCCACTCATTCACCGACGCGATCATTCATTATCGGGAGTCGCACCGACACGGCTCCGAGAGGGTGTCCGGTTGATCCACTCGCATTTATGCAGGCATGATGGCCCAAATGACTCGATGGCTCGATTGATGGAGACGATGCATAACTCCGTCAATCGGGATCGGCAGGCTCCTCCGCCGCCACCTCGGAGGCAAGAGAGGAATGTGAGTAACATCATCGGCGATATCTCTCGCCAGAGGCCACCTACTTTTGAGGGCCTGCCCGAGCCGGCAGATATCATTCATTGGCTCGAGCATTTCGAGAAGTTGTTTGCTATGGTAGAGTGTCCCGAGGGACACAAAGTTTCTGTTGCGGCTTACTACCTGGGTAAGAGCGCACATTCTTGGTGGTTGTCGTTGAAGCCCACCGAAGGATCTTGTACTTGGGATCGATTCAAGACTCTCATGATGGAGAGGTACTATCCGGCCCCACTCGAGAGGCCAAGTCGAATTACTCACCCCCGACCCCTCAAAAGACGAGGATGTTCTCGCCATTGCCGATAAATTTCAGGAACTTCTTCCGTTCGCCTCATCTATCATTCACTCAGAAGCAGACAAGATCAAGTATTTCAAAGAAGAGGTCAAACCCCGTATGAGACTTGATTTAATCATAGTTGCACCACGTTGGCCGAGTTCATTGAGAAGGCTCTTACTTACGAGCTTACGGCTAAGGAAATTGCTAAGCGGAACCTTCGTCGCTAGCAAGAAGTCCAAGAACCGTAATCGATCGACGGAGTCGTGCCACTTTCAAGAAACCGCGTGGGCTCCGCTTTTCCGAGCGACCTCTGTGTCGTCTAAACCCGGAATCTCGGTCTCGAGCGGCCTCGCCATCACCTATTATAATCAAGGGGAACTTGGTCACCTCGGTACCAAGTGTCCGGCGTACTATCACATGTCATAATTGTGGAATTGCTGGGCATAAGGCCCGTTTTTGCCGTAGGGACTCCAAACCTACTCGACGTCATCTTAGGCCCCTAAGCGGTCACTGCTCGTAATCAAAGCCACTCAATCGGCTGCTTAAAACGACGGGAGCGACTAAAGGTGGAGCTTTTAGCCAGCAGACGGGAGCGTACGGTGCCGGGACTAGCAAGCCCCGGATTTATGAGATGAAGAAGACCGATGATCCAGAGGCCCGAATGATCTCAGGTACACTCGATATTCTATCTCAACCTGTGTGTACTCTTTTCGATACTGGTGCATCGCATTCATTCATTTCCGAGTCATGTTTGAGTAGACTACGTCTGGGTAGTGCTACTAGTTGTGAGCCTTATGTCATTGGCCTACCTGATGGTAGACGAATTATCGGTAATCGTGAGATTCAGAATTGTCCGATCTGGGCCATGGTCGTGTATGGCCAGCGGACCTAATCGTGGTAGATTTGCCGAGGGACGACGTCATCTTGGGTATTGATTGGATGGACCGTCATGATGCCATCATTAATGTCCGTAAGCGTATGGTCACTATCAATTCAGATGATGGAGTTGAATGTGTATTTCAGGGAGGTAATCCCGGCTGTTCTGGTAAGGTCATTAATTCAATGAAAGCAGTAAGGTTACTCAATCAGGGATGTGTCGGTTATTGGTGCTATATGGCCGAAACCGAGAAGTCATCAGTAATGTTAACGGATATTCCGGTGGTGAGGGAATATGCCGATGTTTTTCCAGACGAGTTACCTGGTTTGCCTCCACAGAGGGATGTGGAATTCACGATTGAGTTGGAGCCTGGTACGTCCCCGATATCGAAGGCACCGTACCGGATGGCCCCGACCGAAATGCAGGAATTAAAGAACCAACTTGAAGAGTTGTTCGAGAAGGGTTATATTCGACCGAGTGCGTCCCCGTGGGGAGCACCAGTGTTATTTGTCAAGAAGAAGGATGGTTCATTCCGCTTATGTATTGATTATCGGGAGTTGAACAGGGTGACGATCAAGAATAAGTATCCCTTACCCCGTATTGATGATCTCTTAGATCAACTTCAGGGAGCTTCGGTATTCTCCAAGATCGACTTAAGGTCCGGATATCATCAGTTGCGGATCCGAGAGTCGGATATCGCGAGGACGGCGTTTCGAACACGCTATGGTCATTATGAGTTTGTGGTTATGCTGTTCGGATTGACTAATGCACCTGCGGTATTCATGGAGTTAATGAATCGGGTCTTCATCGACTTTTGGATCGGTTTGTTGTTGTCTTCATCGATGACATTTTGATTTATTCTCGTGACCGGAGGAGCACGAGTTTCACCTTCATCAAGTGCTCGGCGTGTTGAGACGAGAACAACTTTATGGGAAGTTTTCTAAATGTGAGTTACGGATGTCCGTGACTTTTCTCGGACATGTAATTTCATCAGACGGAGTTCGTGTCGATCCTCAGAAGACGGAGGCTATTCGAGATTGGCTACCTCCGAAGAACGTCAAGGAAATCCGAAGTTTCCTCGGATTAGCGGGTTATTATCGGCGATTTGTAGAGGGATTTTCTAGAATCGCTCAACCCTTAACGAACCTTTTGAGGAAGGATAAGAAATACACGTGGTTCGACGCGTGTCAACGGAGTTTTGATGAACTCAAGAGCCGATTAATGTCAGCACCTGTACTTTCCTTGCCGCAGGGGACGGAATGATTTGTGGTCTATAGTGATGCGTCCGGACAGGGTCTCGGATGCGTGCTCATGCAGAACGGGAAAGTTATTGCCTATGCTTCACGGCAATTGAGACCTTACGAGATTAATTATCCGACCCACGACCTGGAGCTAGCAGCCGTGGTGTTCGCTTTGAAGATTTGGTGTCATTATCTTTATGGCGTTACTTGTCGGATATTCACCGATCATAAGAGCTTAAAGTATATATTTACTCAGAAGGAGTTAAATATGCGTCAGAGACGGTGGTTGGAATTAATCAAAGATTATGATATTGAGATCCTCTACCACCCGGGCAAGGCGAACATTGTCGCCGACGCCTTGAGTCGTAAGTCCGTTCAGGAGCAGGTGCTTGCCCGTTTAACAGTTCAGAAGGAGCTTCAGCAGGAATTCCTTAGACCCGAGATCGAGGTCTGGCTTCAGCGAGTTCAGGGGCAACTTTGTATGTTAGAGATTTCATCGTCACTCGAGGGGGAAATTCGAGAGAATCAGGGTTCGGATCCATCATTGTTGCGCATCCGAGAGGATGTGGCTCAGGGGAAAGCCCCTGGATTTTTGGTCCACGAGGATGGACTTTTGAGGTTTAAGAATCGGTTGTGCGTACCGGCAAATGACGAGTTGAAAAACTCGATTTTGAAAGAAGCTCATGCTACCCCTTATTCCGTTCATCCGGGGTCTAGCAAGATGTACAAGGACTTGAAACAAAATTACTGGTGGAGTAATATGAAGCGAGAAGTCGCAGAATTTGTTTCGAGATGCTTAACTCACAACAAGTTAAGATTGAACATCGGCGGCCGTGGGTATCTCAAACCTCTTCCTATTCCCGAATGGAAGTGGGAAGACATTTCTATGGATTTCATCACGAGTTTGCCGACGAGTCGTCGTGGCATGAACACGATCTGGGTGATCGTGGACCGCTTAACCAAATCAGCTCATTTCCTTGAGATCAAGGAAACGTGGGGTCCCGAGAGACTTGCTCAACTGTTCATCAAAGAGATAGTCGATCGCACGGTACTCCTAAAAGTATCGTTTCCGATCGTGATGGACGGTTTGTGTCGCATTTTGGAAATCATTCATCGTGCTATGGGAACTCGGCTTAATCTCAAGACTGCTTTTCATCCTCGGTCCGACGGACAATCGAGAGGACCATTCGGACATTAGAGGACATGTTGAGGGCATGCGTCCTCGATTGGAAAGACGATTGGGAAGCCCAACTACCATTGATCGAGTTCACGATAATAATAGTTGGCATGCTTCGATCAAGATGGCACCTTACGAGGCCTTGTATGGTCGCTGTTGTAGATCTCCGTTGTGTTTGGACGACTTATCAATCAATCGGCACCGAGCCCGATATGCTTATAGCCGCCGTGAGAAGGTAGCTTTGATCGAGTCGTTTGTTGACCGCTCAGTCGGCGTAAAATCATATGCAGATAACCGCTGCCGACCATTAGAGTTCGAGGCCGGTGACCATGTGTTGGTCAAGGTATCCCCAAGTCGTGGTATCTTCCGTTTGGGAAGAGGGAAAGTTGAGTCCGAGATTCATCGGACCGCTTGAGATTTTGGATCGGGTGGGCGAGTTAGCTTATCGATTGGCTTTACCTCCGGCGTTGAGCCGAATTCATAATGTGTTTCATGTCTCTCGATTGCGGAAGTATGTTGCCGACCGAGTCACATACTTGATTCGATGAAATCGAGATTGCCGATGATCATTCATATGAGGAGCGTCCTGTGCGAGTTTTAGAGCGGCGAATCAAGCAGTTGAGGAATAAGACGATTCCTTTGGTTAAAATTCAGTGGTCTAGACACGGAGTCGAAGAGGCTACTTGGGAAACCGAGGATAGTATGCGGGAGAGTTATCCCGAGTTGTTTGACCCTTAGTTTCGGGGACGAAACTCTTTTAAGGGGGGGTGTATGTAATACCCAGTTGTAACTCAGTAATTATCATTCAGTATTTATCATTCAGTAATTATCACTCAGTAAGTATCATTCAGTAATTGATACTCAGTAATTTCCTTCATCATTGATCGTTTGTCACTCAGATGCAGTCATGGTATTCATCATTCAGAGTAATTGTATCGAGTATCGATCGTCATTCATCATTAATCTGATTGGAGTTTCGTGCCGTGTTTATCATCATTGTCATTTTCGTTGCAAGCTGTGCTTGAGGAGTAGCGCACGCTACATACTCCTTTTAGCGTACGCTAATTGGGTAGAGGTAGCGCACGCTACCGCTCAGCTTTAGCGCACGCTAAGGCTACCTTGGCTGCAGTCCAGAAGGTACTGGACTGCAGGTGAGAATAATGGTAGCGCACGCTACGAGTGGTAAGTAGCGCGCGCTAACGGGTTGTAGTAGCGCACGCTATATGTGTGGAGTGGCGCGCGCTAGGGGCGGATCAGGTTGAGTCCAGTGGCTACTAGACTGCACCGGGTTTATTCATAGCGCACGCTATGCATTGTTGTTAGCGTACGTAATCGACATATTAGCGCACGCTAAATAATGGTTGTAGCGCACGCTATCGAGGTTAGATCAGAGGGCAGATGGTTTTCTGGACTCCAGTACTGGGCGCCAAGTATTTCGCTAGCGCACGCTAACATTGGATATTAGCGCACGCTAGTAGTATGGCCGTAGCGCACGCTACGAAGAGGTACGTAGCGCGCGCTACCGTGTTCGGACAGTGGGTACTGGACTAGCCAAAGTACTCGTTAGCGCACGCTATGCACTAGGGCTAGCGCACGCTAACCTGGACTGAGTATAAATTGGACAGTTAGTCAGACTTCGTCATTTGTTCATCTCATTTCACTCCTTCGGTATTTTTGGGCGATTTCGAGCGTTTTGGAGAGGGTTCTTCGTGGTGTAATCATCAACCATCATCTTCAAGCTCATCTTTCGGATTGATCATCATCTCATCATCTTCTTCACATCGAATCAAAGGTATTAATCTCTTGGATCTAGAATTTCGGATTTTTGGGTTTTCCTTCCGATTTCTTCGTGTAAGCTTGGATTATCATTGGGATATGTTAAGTTATGGATTATCTACTTGGATAAATATATTCCTACGGATTTAATGGTTATTTTCGGAATTGTTTTCAAGAACCCTTGGGGTTGACTTGATTAATTGGGGATTTTCCGATTGATGTCGTTTTAATCATGAATTATGGATTCCTAATGGATTATTGATATCCTTGAAGTGTTTTGTTAGTTCGAAAAACTCATTTTGGTGTGGGTTTCGACATATTCGGGATTGGATATTTCCGAAGTTGTGCGATCGGTTATGTATTCGTTGGAATGCCTATGAGTTTGTTTATCGTTGTTTCGACCCTTGGGTTAGTCGTGTTTTGTTGTTTGATACGTGTATTGAACGACTGTTGGTAATTATTGCTATTCAAGGTTGTTCGAGCGATCGGTATCTTGGTTAGGACGTTGTTCGTGGACGGACAATCTTCATCGGTATTGTGTAAGTTAAATCTTACTCGGTTAAAAGGATACTCATTCCTTTTGTTGTTGATTGCTCATAATCATAATTCATTCATCATAATATTAATCATTTTGAGACTTGTAATTGTCGAATAATCATTTCATTCACGAGGAACGACGGTTCCAAATCATTTCATTGGGTTATCAATCACGTCACTATTATTTTCATATCGGTGAGTCATCTTGGCCTTGTCTAATTATTATTCATTGGTTTTCATCATGGTCATTCTCGTTCATGTGACCTTCCGGGTTCATATTGCGTGGCCGGGTGTGGCTGTGTGGAATTTTTAGTCGGGCACATGATGGTCATGTATTGGGTTCACCGATACATCGGACCGTGCACACGGTAACGCTTACCTCCGTGAGACTAATTAGGTACAAGGACGGGTGTGTCCGGACATTCGTCTTGTACACTTGCACAGGACATTACGGGCGTACTATGATGCTCCTCTTCAGCGTAATTCATAATTAAGAATATTTCATCACTTCAGTTAATTCATGATTGTGTAATTTCAACTCTTGAGGATTGTTGTTCTGTGTAACTGACCCCGTTGGGGGATTTTGTTTTCAGGTCACGGCAAGGCAAAGGCACGGGAAGAGCATGTTGACGGCGACGAGTCCCAGTGATACTAGTAGGGGGCCGATGCTCGACCATTTATTCAGTCATTTGTGTTTCCTTTATTTATTCCGCTGCAGACATTCCGTTTGAATGCTCATTTCATTCAGTGTTGTGTATTTTATCGTCACATAAAATACACATGTATTCTATTTTATCCTGGGTGTGTTGTATAAAACTCCTCATCGGAGTAATTGACGTTGTGATGTGGTTCGGTACTACATTTACCTGTGTAATTCATTCATTTTCATTCGCCTGGTGGGTCCCAGTCGGGGGTCCACGGCACTGTAATATCCGCCTAGTTTGGGGTGTTACACTTTGATCCAGCGAATCAAGGTAATCTTTCTTAGAAACCTAATTTCGTGAATTTGGGGGTTTTTGCGTTTTTGTCCGATTCGTTCCGTATTATTGATTAATTCATGATGGATATGATTAATCTTGGTAGTATTCTTGTGTTTAACATCATTTAATCCATTGTTCTTCGTCGAATCGAAGTATATTTCTTGATTTCCTTCAAATTGACTTTTTGGGGGATTTGTCCTCGATATTGTTTTTCATCCGTTTTTGATGGATCGATTATGGTTAAATGATTTTGTTAAACATATTCTATGGATTGTATATCCATATTTCAACTTGGAATTCCGTATTCGGGTTTTGACGGAACGAATCGTGTTCTTGGCCGTTTTGGGGGAAATCCTTGAACCTTCGTCATTTGTTCTTTGAATTCAGCGGCTTTGAGTCGTGTTATGGAATTCATTTCATTGTTGTTATTGTCCTTCGTAGTTTATGAACGCGAGTTGGCGATCGGTGGAATCGGCGGGTTCGTAGTCGGTTCGTGTCAACCTACTTCGGTCGATTCTCCGCGTTGTTCTTATTCGAGGCAAGTACCTTGTCCATACTATTCTTATTTTGTGGATATGATAATTGGTGATCGTCTTGGTGTGTTTGTTTATTTGTTTGAAATAAGTTTTCAAAAGAATCGGCTAGCCTCGTTAAAGGCCCTCTTTCAAAACCGCGTGTGTTTTGTGATTGGTGTGTTTCATGAACGAGTATGTGACTCCTGTGGATATGTTTGGTGTGTTTGTGCACTTGGTGTTGCGTGTGGATGTATATTGTTTCATTTCGGTGCGTTGTGATTTGACGATTACGTCGTGCTTTGTGTTTTTTGCCTTTGGTAGATTGTATGAATGTCCTTGTTGTGACGTGTTAATTGTGTGAATGTATTTCGCTCACCGTGGGTTGGTTCGACGGGGCCACGGCGGGAGTCCAATGGTATAGCCCTCGATTCACGAGTGCGGTTGCTTATGTTTGTGAATGTGTTTACTCACCGTGGGTTGGTTCGACGGGGCCACGGCGGGAGTCCAATGGTATAGCCCTGGATTCACGAGTAAAACTTCACGAGTGCGTGTGTATGTTTTAGTGAATGTATTTTACTCACCGTCGGTTGGTTCGACGGGGCCACGACGGGAGTCCAATGGTATAGCCCTGGATTCACGAGTAAAACTTCACGAGTGCGTGTGTATGTTTTAGTGAATGTATTTTACTCACCGTGGGTTGGTTCTACGGGGCCACGACGGGAGTCCAATGGTATATCCCTGGATTCACGAGTAAAACTTCACGAGTTGGTGTATATGATTTCGAAAACGCATTCTGCTCACCTTGGGAGGGTCCGACGGGGCCACGAAGGGAATCCAATGGTATAGCCCTGGATTCACGAGTTGGTGTTGTATTTTTGGTGACAAAGGTTTACGTATCTTGGGCGATTATATTGTATTGATTTTATGTCCGCCGAAGACACGTGACGTGGGTTTTAACCCTGTGTATTGCTGCTGGTTTTCTATTTGCGAAAACAAACCTTTGGGTTGTGACCCCTGTTGATTTTGGAAAGAGAATGATTCGATAATCCTAAATTGATTTCTATTAAAACTCTCGATGGAATTTTAAACTGTTTCATAAATTGTTTCCCCTTAATTGTGGTCTTTCAGAGTCGGAATGTTTTACCCAAACTCTTGCCTCGGGAAGTACTTTTCGTTACTTTTGGATTTTTGAAGATTCCTGGTTATTGTTATTCGTGAAATGTGAATTGTATGGCTCGTTTTTGCACTTTGTACTTGCACTAGCAAAACAGTAGAGTTTTGCTAACCCCCGAGTATTCGGGGGGTGGATGTCTATTTTTGCATTCAGGTTTTGGAGCATAGCACAAGGTCGGCACGAAGGATGATGAAATCTGATTGATACTAATCACACGAGGATCCGTTGCTGTCGTATTGGTCTAGTTGTATTTTCTTTTCCGCTACAGTATATTTTTCCCGTTGTACGGGTGTGGTTGTATTTTAACCCCTGCGTGGGCATGAGTCACATTTGAGTTGTATGTAATTATTGAAAGACCAAATCGGTCCACTGAGTCATTTTAGCCTTAAGGGCGATGTGTAGATGTTTGATTTTAGTTATCAGCCTGGTAGATCCTCGAGGAGAGGGTCTACGGCGTGTAATATCCCTGAGTGGATTGGGGGTGTTGCATAAATGGTATCAGAGCTTAGGTTGTGGAAACCTAGGCTGTCGGGTCAGTGGTGTCTGTTGAGTTTTGTCTTGTCGGATTATGTCTGACTAAGTCGTGTCGCGACGCGTCGTCTGAGTTTGTTGGTCGTGATTAGTATCGTGGGGCGATCATCATCTTCGTGTGGCCTGTGACTGTAAGTCTCCCTTATTTGTGTTGTGCCTCGTGTGACACGAGCTATTTGTATGATTATTTGTTAAATGATGGAATCCTTCTGTGGATTTTGATTTCACGATATGTGTTTATTAGACTCTCGTATTTGGTTTATACGAGGAGTAGTGTTGCTGGATTTTGCATGTTGAACCGTATTTCTTTTAACCGCTGCGTGAGTTCTTATCTAATGACTTTCGGTATTTTACCAACTGAGTTTTATTTCGAAAACTGATTCCTTTAACCGAGTTTTTGGCCTTGACCGTTTTGACGGTAGTTGGGTGTTTTCAAATGATTTTGTGAATTTTGATAAGTACTACCGTCATCGGCCTTTTTGGGCATTTTTGTAATTGGTTTTTAGCCTGGTGGGTTCCGGCACGGGACCCACGGCGCTATAATGTTCCGTATAATTACCCGAAATTTTTAGGCATTCTAGCCCATTGAATTATCTTTGAAAACCTTGAGTATCTTAGAAATAAATTTCGAGACGTACGTTTAAAATGAACTGTTTTCTCGTGGTACATCCAAGGTGCCACAATATGTTTCCAAATTCTTCTACCTCGAGGACCAAAATGTTTTGAGATATTTTCAATGTTTTATAAACACTTTTACTTAGACCCGAGGGTCGAATATTCTGAGAGATTTTCACTAAAAGAAAGTGTCCTCATTTTTAACAAATGCGAAATGGTTTTCCAAAGTCTCGATAACGATGTTTCACGTTTGTACTTTTTTGAAAGGTGATACTCAAGGTCAACCGGTGTTTTCTAAATTATTTTTAAAAGGTGATTTTCATTTTTTTTTAAAAAACCTATCAATTCCCGTTTGCGTTTGGGAATGTATGTATGATGTTTGCTTTGTCGTTATGATGTTGCTCCCGAGTATGATCGAATTAGTGGCATGAACGTCGAGGCGTTGCCACGCATTTGTTGTACTAGCCCTCTGTGAGAGGTGTGAACTGGTATTTACTATTTGTCGCCTTGGGGTGATTTGCGTGTTGTCGCACGAGTGTGAGCTGTTGAAGCTTGGGTTTGTACGTTTGTGTACATGTGTGATTGTTTCATGATGTTTGTAATTATGTGCTGGTTATCGTGGGGCCGTTGAGATCGCCGAACGATGCCGTCGTTGCTATGACTCCGTGTATGCGGGCTACCTTACGTTGATATGTTGTGTGGAATTGGCATCTCGGGTTTGTTGCTTTGTGATGTTATGTTCCATTGTATCTAGCATTTGTATTTTCGGTATGCCGAGCCGAGGCGTTTCAACCGTGATGTGCCGGGGCATGCACGTGTAAATTGTCCTCCTCGTCGGTAACACATTTCAAGTGTGGACTCGAGGGACACCGAATTCAATTTTGCGAATTGGCTACCGAGACTTTCGGAGTTCACGCTTCAGCGCAGTTATCAGAATCGGCTTTGAGAAGCCTTTGAAGGATGTTGCTGTCGGTTGCTTGTTGTGTTGTCACCTTGATTTCGTGTTGTGAGTTTCGGGAACGACACTTCTTTTAGAAGAGGTCGAATGTGATGCCGTATCATTTTTGACTTCTGCATTTCCTCTTTCTCATGTCTATCGACTCGCTCGTGTTCGTTGATACTTCCTGAACTTGTTCTGTATTCCGGTTTCATCGTTCGAACGAGCTGTGATCTTGTTATGGGCCGATCTGGTTATCGCTGTGACTTTTTCGAGTTCGGTTCGATTCTTGTGAACCTTGTCCGGAAGTGACATCATCTGGTTTTATTAGTTCTTTTATTCGAAGTCGATCGGATTTTGAACTTCTGTATTTTCGGCTCTGTCGACACGTTTATGTTCGTTGACATTTTCTGAGCTTGTCCTGCCCCTTGCTTTTGTTGATCGAACGAGCGTGGTATTGTTTCGGAATAACTCGTTTGTCGTTGTGACTTTTCAATTTCTATTCCATTTCCTGTGGATCTTATGTGAAGGCACATGTTATTGTTTTCACCGGATCATATATTGTCTCGATTCGCGATGTGAACCTTGGAGTTGTTGTTTGAATTTTATTATCCTTCGTATTTCAGACATGATTGTTCGATTTTTGTTGTCTCGATCGTTTGTTTGTTCGGTTTTTGTCCTCGTTTCGTGATTGTTGAGCATTCAGGCTCCTTCCTAATTCCCTTAAGTTCGGGAAATTAGTCTCGTTTTCGATCTTCCAACCCTTGAGCGGTGGAATTCCGTATTTGTTCAGCGATTGGCTCGCGTTTTGATTGATGTACCGTTGGGTTGGTCAATCGTATTGATTTTCGTTCGTTGTGTTTTGTGATTGTTCGGATAATTGACTTGATTTTATTATCCATTTGATGACGCTTGTCACTTGTTGGTTCTATTATATCCCTAACGGCGACGTGTTGGTCGTCGTGGAGCGTGTTTTCACACCGTATTTTCCGTTGCGTTGTTCGTAACGTTTCGCCGTTGGGCGTTAGTTACGCGTTTCTTGCGTATCTCGTTGAGTTTTCCTGGCGGGATATTTCTTCTCCCTACTTGTTTTAAGTTTCGAGACGAAACTTCTTTTAAGGAGGGTAGAATGTAATAACCCGTAATTTCGATTTCCGGTAATTTCTTTTTTTTTTTCGGCGGAAGTCCGTTTGGACGACTCGCTCATGACCGTTTCGTCATTCTGGGAATGATTAATTCTACACTTTTTGACATCCGAATTCGTTTCGGTGTCGTTTTGTTGAGTTCCGTGCTTTTTAGCGACTTTTCCGCACTTGAGTTCGATTCTTGCGAATCTCGTTCGAAACTGCTGTTTCGAGTTTCCCGTAAGTCCGTTTAACTTTGTTAGACGTGTTGTGAACTTAGGTTTGGCGTTTCGATCATGTATCATGTATTTCGGACGTTTTGGGCCATTTTCGTAATTTCCCAAAGTTTGGGGTAATTACTTTCCGTTGTCGAATTTCGAGCCTTCGGGTCGTCGGAATCGTGTGTTCTCTTAGTTCTCGGATTCGTCTTTGCGAGTACTTCGTAACCGTATCTTCGATTCGTACTCAGGTTTGGGTTTCGGGGTCGTTCGGGCCGTCGGAGTTGGTCCCGGCCGAGTCATGGCCGGGCATACTGGGGCCAGGCCAGCCCTGGCCGAGTAACGTACGGTAGTGCTCGGCAGTTACATACGTAATGCAGGTTACGTACGTAAGGCCCTGGCCGGTAACGTACGTAACGTTTTCGGCATTTCCAGGCAGTGAGTTCGGCCATGGCCGGTTACGTACGTAAGCCATGGCGATTCACGACGTAACCTACCGATCACTTATTTAAGGCTCATGACGTTTTTCTTCAGCAATTTCTCCTTCTTCTCCTTCCCTTCCGCGGCTGGGGTTGTTCTTACAATGGAGCCATGTTGTTTAACAACAAATCCTCGAAGTTATTGAGGTTATATCATCAATCAATCATCCGTTATCATCCTTTGATCCAGCGAATCAAGGTAATCTTTCTTAGAATCCTAATTTCGTGAATTTGGGGGTTTTTGCGTTTTTGTCCGATTCGTTCCGTATTATTGATTAATTCATGATGGATATGATTAATCTTGGTAGTATTCTTGTGTTTAACATCATTTAATCCATTGTTCTTCGTCGAATCGAAGTTTATTTCTTGATTTCCTTCAAATTGACTTTTTGGGGGATTTGTCCTCGATCTTGTTTTTCATCCATTTTTGATGGATCGATTATGGTTAAATGATGTTGTTAAACATATTCTATGGATTGTATATCCATATTTCAACTTGGAATTCCGTATTCGGGTTTTGACGGAGCGAATCGTGTTCTTGGCCGCTTTGGGGAAATCCTTGAACCTTCGTCATTTGTTCTTTGAATTCAGCGGCTTTGAGTCGTGTTATGGAATTCATTTCATTTTTTTATTGTCCTTCGTAGTTTATGAACGCGAGTTGGCGATCGGTGGAATCGGCGGGTTCGTAGTCTTTTCGCGTAAACCTAATTGGGTCGTTTCTACGCGTTGTTCTTATTCGAGGCAAGTACCTTGTCCATACTATTCTTGTTTTGTGGATATGATAATTGGTGATCGTCTTGGTGTGTTTGTTTATTTGTTTGAAATGAGTTTTCAAAAGAATCGGCTAGCCTCGTTAAAGGCCCTCTTTCAAAACCACGTGTGTTTTGTGATTGGTGTGTTTCATGAACGAGTATGTGACTCATGTAGATATGTTTGGTGTGTTTGTGCACTTGGTGTTGCGTGTGGATGTATATTGTTTCATTTCGGTGCGTTGTAATTTGACGATTACGTCGTGCTTTGTGTTTGTTGCCTTTGGTGGATTGTATGAATGTCCTTGTTGTGACGTGTTAATTGTGTGAATGTATTTCGCTCACCGTGAGTTGGTTCGACGGGGCCACGGCGGGAGTCCAATGGTATAGCCCTGGATTCACGAGTGCGGTTGCTTATGTTTGTGAATGTGTTTACTCACCGTGGGTTGGTTCGACGGGCCACGGCGGAGTCCAATGGTATAGCCTGGATTCACGAGTAAAACTTCACGAGTGCGTGTGTATGTTTTAGTGAATGTATTTTACTCACCGTGGGTTGGTTCGACGGGGCCACGACGGGAGTCCAATGGTATAGCCCTGGATTCACGAGTAAAACTTCACGAGTGCGTGTGTATGTTTTAGTGAATGTATTTTACTCACCGTGGGTTGGTTCGACGGGGCCACGACGGGAGTCCAATGGTATAGCCCTGGATTCACGAGTAAAACTTCACGAGTTGGTGTATATGATTTCGAAAACGCATTCTGCTCACCTTGGGAGGGTCCGACGGGGCTACGAAGGGAATCCAATGGTATAGCCCTGGATTCAAGAGTTGGTGTTGTATTTTTGGTGACAAAGGTTTACGTATCTTGGGCGATTATATTGTATTGATTTTATGTCCGCCGAAGACACGTGACGTGGGTTTTAACCCTGTGTATTGCTGCTGGTTTTCTATTTGCGAAAACAAACCTTTGGGTCATGTGACTGTTGATTTTGGAAAGAGAATGATTCGATAATCCTAAATTGATTTCTATTAAAACTCTCGATGGCATTTTAAACTGTTTCATAAATTGTTTCCCCTTAATTGTGGTCTTTCGGAGTCGGAATGTTTTACCCAAACTCTTGCCACGGGAAGTACTTTTCGTTACTTTTGGATTTTTGGAGATTCCTGGTTATTGTTATTCGTGAAATGTGAATTGTATGGCTCGTTTTTGCACTTTGTACTTGCACTAGCAAAACAGTAGAGTTTTGCTAACCCCCGAGTATTCGGGGGGTGGA
Source organism: Orobanche coerulescens (assembly GCA_033398695.1). Taxonomy (NCBI): domain Eukaryota; kingdom Viridiplantae; phylum Streptophyta; class Magnoliopsida; order Lamiales; family Orobanchaceae; genus Orobanche; species Orobanche coerulescens. Next base: position 110,099,050 of record CM065806.1, read on the forward strand.
TGTCTATTTTTGCATTCAGGTTTTGGAGCATAGCACAAGGTCGGCACGAAGGATGATGAAATCTGATTGATACTAATCACACGAGGATCCGTTGCTGTCGTATTGGTCTAGTTGTATTTTCTTTTCCGCTGCAGTATATTTTTCCCGTTGTACGGGTGTGGTTGTATTTTAACCCCTGTGTGGGCATGAGTCACATTTGAGTTGTATGTAATTATTGAAAGACCAAATCGGTCCACTGAGTCATTTTAGCCTTAAGGGCGATGTGTAGATGTTTGATTTTAGTTATCAGCCTGGTAGATCCTCGAGGAGAGGGTCTACGGCGTGTAATATCCCTGAGTAGATTGGGGGTGTTACATAAATGGTATCAGAGCTTAGGTTGTGGAAACCTAGCCGCCGGGTCGATGGTGTACATTGAGTTTTGTCTTGTCGGATTATGTCTGACTAAGTCGTGTCGCGACGCGTCGTCTGAGTTTGTTGGTCGTGATTAGTATCGTGGGGCGATCATCATCTTCGTATGGTCTGTGACTGTAAGTCTCCCTTCTTTGTGTTGTGCCTCGTGTGACACGAGCTATTTGTATGATTATTTGTTAAATGATGGAATCCTTCTGTGGATTTTGATTTCACGATATGTGTTTATTAGACTCTCGTATTTGGTTTATACGAGGAGTAGTGTTGCTGGATTGTGCATGTTGAACCGTATTTCTTTTAACCGCTGCGTGAGTTCTTTTCTAATGACTTTCGGTATTTTACCGACTGAGTTTTATTTCGAAAACCGATTCCTTTAACCGAGTTTTTGGCCTTGACCGTTTTGACGGTAGTTGGGTGTTTTCAAATGATTTTGTGAATTTTGATAAGTACTACCGTCATCGGCCTTTTTGGGAATTTTTGTAATTAGTTTTTAGCCTGGTGGGTTCCGGCACGGGACCCACGGCGCTATAATGTTCCGTATAATTACCCGAAATTTTTAGGCATTCTAGCCCATTGAATTATCTTTGAAAACCTTGAGTATCTTAGAAATAAATTTCGAGACGTACGTTTAAAATGAACTGTTTTCTCGTGGTACATCCAAGGTGCCACAATATGTTTCCAAATTCTTCTACCTCGAGGACCAAAATGTTTTGAGATATTTTCAATATTTTATAAACACTTTTACTTAGACCCGAGGGTCGAATATTCTGAGAGTTTTTCACTAAAAGAAAGTGTCCTCATTTTTAACAAATGCGAAATGGTTTTCCAAAGTCTCGATAACGATGTTTCACGTTTGTACTTTTTTGAAAGGTGATACTCAAGGTCAACCGGTGTTTTCTAAATTATTTTTAAAAGGTGATTTTCATTTTTTTTTTTAAAAACCTATCAATTCCCGTTTGCGTTTGGGAATGTATGTATGATGTTTGCTTTGTCGTTATGATGTTGCTCCCGAGTATGATCGAATTAGTGGCATGAACGTCGAGGCGTTGCCACGCATTTGTTGTACTAGCCCTCTGTGAGAGGTGTGAACTGGTATTTACTATTTGTCGCCTTGGGGTGATTTGCGTGTTGTCGCACGAGTGTGAGCTGTTGAAGCTTGGGTTTGTACGTTTGTGTACATGTGTGATTGTTTCATGATGTTTGTAATTATGTGCTGGTTATCGTGGGGCCGTTGAGATCGCCGAACGATGCCGTCGTTGCTATGACTCCGTGTATGCGGGCTACCTTACGTTGATATGTTGTGTGGAATTGGCATCTCGGGTTTGTTGCTTTGTGATGTTATGTTCCATTGTATCTAGCATTTGTATTTTCGGTATGCCGAGCCGAGGCGTTTCAACCGTGATGTGCCGGGGCATGCACGTGTAAATTGTCCTCCTCGTCGGTAACACATTTCAAGTGTGGACTCGAGGGACACCGAATTCAATTTTGCGAATTGGCTACCGAGACTTTCGGAGTTCGCGCTTCAGCACAGTTATCAGAATCGGCTTTGAGAGGCCTTCGAAAGATGTTTCTGTCGGTTGCTTGTTGTGTTGTCACCTTGATTTCGTGTTGTGAGTTTCGGGAACGACACTTCTTTTAGAAGAGGTCGAATGTAATGCCGTATCATTTTTGACTTCTGCATTTCCTCTTTCTCATGTCTATCGACTCGCTCGTGTTCGTTGATACTTCCTGAACTTGTTCTGTATTCCGGTTTCATCGTTCGAACGAGCTGTGATCTTGTTATGGGCCGATCTGGTTATCGCTGTGACTTTTTCGAGTTCGGTTCGATTCTTGTGAACCTTGTCCTAAGTGACATCATCCGGTTTTATTAGTTCTTTTATTCGAAGTGGATCGGATTTTGAACTTCTGTATTTTCGGCTCTGTCGACACGTTTATGTTCGTTGACATTTTCTGAGCTTGTCCTGCCCCTTGCTTTTGTTGATCGAACGAGCGTGGTATTGTTTCGGAATAACTCGTTTGTCGTTGTGACTTTTCAATTTCTATTCCCTTTCCTGTGGATCTTATGTGAAGGCACATGTTATTGTTTTCACCGGATCATATATTGTCTCGAGTCGAGATGTGAACCTTGGAGTTGTTGTTTGAATTTTATTATCCTTCGTATTTCGGACATGATTGTTCGATTTTTTTTGTCTCGATCGTTTGTTTGTTCGATTTTTGTCCTCGTTTCGTGATTGTTGAGCGTTCGGGCTCCTTCCTAATTCCCTTAAGTTCGGGAAATTAGTCTCGTTTTCGATCTTCCAACCCTTGAGCGGTGGAATTCTGTATTTGTTCAGCGATTGGCTCGCGTTTTGATTGATGTACCGTTGGGTTGGTCAATCGTATTGATTTTCGTTCGTTGTGTTTTGTGATTGTTCGGATAATTGACTTGATTTTATTATCCATTTGATGACGCTTGTCACTTGTTGGTTCTATTATATCCCTAACGGCGACGTGTTGGTCGTCGTGGAGCGTGTTTTCACACCGTATTTTCCGTTGCGTTGTTCGTAACGTTTCGCCGTTGGGCGTTAGTTACGCGTTTCTTGCGTATCTCGTTGAGTTTTCCTGGCGGGATATTTCTTCTCCCTACTTGTTTTAAGTTTCGAGACGAAACTTCTTTTAAGGAGGGTAGAATGTAATAACCCGTAATTTCGATTTCCGGTAATTTCTTTTTTTTTTCGGCGGAAGTCCGTTTGGACGACTCGCTCATGACCGTTTCGTCATTCTGGGAATGATTAATTCTACACTTTTTGACATCCGAATTCGTTTCGGTGTCGTTTTGTTGAGTTCCGTGTTTTTTAGCGACTTTTCCGCACTTGAGTTCGATTCTTGCGAATCTCGCTCAAATCACCGCTTCGAGTTTCCCGTAAGTCCGTTTAACTTTGTTAGACGTGTTGTGAACTTAGGTTTGGCGTTTCGATCATGTATCATGTATTTCGGACGTTTTGGGCCATTTTCGTAATTTCCCAAAGTTTGGGGTAATTACTTTCCGTTGTCGAATTTCGAGCCTTCGGGTCGTCGGAATCGTGTGTTCTCTTAGTTCTCGGATTCGTCTTTGCGAGTACTTCGTAACCGTATCTTCGATTCGTACTCGGGTTTGGGTTTGGGGTCGCTCGGGCCGTCGGAGTTGGTCGCCGAGTCATGGCCGGGCATCGGGGCCGAGCCACCGCCGAGTAACGTGCGGTAGTGCTCAGCGATTACATACGTGCAAAGTTACGACGTAAGGCCCCGGCGTAACGCACGTAACGTTTTCGGCATTTCCAGCGGTGAGTTCGGCCATGGCCGATTCGTCGTAAGCCATGGCGATTACGTCGTAACCCGTGACGATCGGCTATTTAAGGCTGCGGACGTTTTCTTGACAATTTCTCCTTCTTCTCCTTCCCTTCCGGTCGGGGTTGTTCTTACAATGGAGCCATGTTGTTTAACAACAAATCCTCGAAGTTATTGAGGTTATATCATCAATCAATCATCCGTTATCATCCTTTGATCCAGCGAATCAAGGTAATCTTTCTTAGAATCCTAATTTCGTGAATTTGGGGGTTTTTGCGTTTTTGTCCGATTCGTTCCGTATTATTGATTAATTCATGATGGATATGATTAATCTTGGTAGTATTCTTGTGTTTAACATCATTTAATCCATTGTTCTTCGTCGAATCGAAGTTTATTTCTTGATTTCCTTCAAATTGACTTTTTGGGGGATTTGTCCTCGATCTTGTTTTTCATCCATTTTTGATGGATCGATTATGGTTAAATGATGTTGTTAAACATATTCTATGGATTGTATATCCATATTTCAACTTGGAATTCCGTATTCGGGTTTTGACGGAACGAATCGTGTTCTTGGCCGTTTTGGGGGAAATCCTTGAACCTTCGTCATTTGTTCTTTGAATTCAGCGGCTTTGAGTCGTGTTATGGAATTCATTTCATTTTTTTTATTGTCCTTCGTAGTTTATGAACGCGAGTTGGCGATCGGTGGAATCGGCGGGTTCGTAGTCGGTTCGTGTCAACCTACTTCGGTCGATTCTACGCGTTGTTCTTATTCGAGGCAAGTACCTTGTCCATACTATTCTTGTTTTGTGGATATGATAATTGGTGATCGTCTTGGTGTGTTTGTTTATTTGTTTGAAATGAGTTTTCAAAAGAATCGGCTAGCCTCGTTAAAGGCCCTCTTTCAAAACCACGTGTGTTTTGTGATTGGTGTGTTTCATGAACGAGTATGTGACTCATGTAGATATGTTTGGTGTGTTTGTGCACTTGGTGTTGCGTGTGGATGTATATTGTTTCATTTCGGTGCGTTGTAATTTGACGATTACGTCGTGCTTTGTGTTTGTTGCCTTTGGTGGATTGTATGAATGTCCTTGTTGTGACGTGTTAATTGTGTGAATGTATTTCGCTCACCGTGAGTTGGTTCGACGGGGCCACGGCGGGAGTCCAATGGTATAGCCCTGGATTCACGAGTGCGGTTGCTTATGTTTGTGAATGTGTTTACTCACCGTGGGTTGGTTCGACGGGGCCACGGCGGGAGTCCAATGGTATAGCCCTGGATTCACGAGTAAAACTTCACGAGTGCGTGTGTATGTTTTAGTGAATGTATTTTACTCACCGTGGGTTGGTTCGACGGGGCCACGACGGGAGTCCAATGGTATAGCCCTGGATTCACGAGTAAAACTTCACGAGTGCGTGTGTATGTTTTAGTGAATGTATTTTACTCACCGTGGGTTGGTTCGACGGGGCCACGACGGGAGTCCAATGGTATAGCCCTGGATTCACGAGTAAAACTTCACGAGTTGGTGTATATGATTTCGAAAACGCATTCTGCTCACCTTGGGAGGGTCCGACGGGGCTACGAAGGGAATCCAATGGTATAGCCCTGGATTCAAGAGTTGGTGTTGTATTTTTGGTGACAAAGGTTTACGTATCTTGGGCGATTATATTGTATTGATTTTATGTCCGCCGAAGACACGTGACGTGGGTTTTAACCCTGTGTATTGCTGCTGGTTTTCTATTTGCGAAAACAAACCTTTGGGCTGTGACCCCTGTTGATTTTGGAAAGAGAATGATTCGATAATCCTAAATTGATTTCTATTAAAACTCTCGATGGCATTTTAAACTGTTTCATAAATTGTTTCCCCTTAATTGTGGTCTTTCGGAGTCGGAATGTTTTACCCAAACTCTTGCCACGGGAAGTACTTTTCGTTACTTTTGGATTTTTGAAGATTCCTGGTTATTGTTATTCGTGAAATGTGAATTGTATGGCTCGTTTTTGCACTTTGTACTTGCACTAGCAAAACAGTAGAGTTTTGCTAACCCCCGAGTATTCGGGGGGTGGATGTCTATTTTTGCATTCAGGTTTTGGAGCATAGCACAAGGTCGGCACGAAGGATGATGAAATCTGATTGATACTAATCACACGAGGATCCGTTGCTGTCGTATTGGTCTAGTTGTATTTTCTTTTCCGCTGCAGTATATTTTTCCCGTTGTACGGGTGTGGTTGTATTTTAACCCCTGTGTGGGCATGAGTCACATTTGAGTTGTATGTAATTATTGAAAGACCAAATCGGTCCACTGAGTCATTTTAGCCTTAAGGGCGATGTGTAGATGTTTGATTTTAGTTATCAGCCTGGTAGATCCTCGAGGAGAGGGTCTACGGCGTGTAATATCCCTGAGTAGATTGGGGGTGTTACATAAATGGTATCAGAGCTTAGGTTGTGGAAACCTAGGCTGTCGGGTCAGTGGTGTCTGTTGAGTTTTGTCTTGTCGGATTATGTCTGACTAAGTCGTGTCGCGACGCGTCGTCTGAGTTTGTTGGTCGTGATTAGTATCGTGGGGCGATCATCATCTTCGTATGGTCTGTGACTGTAAGTCTCCCTTCTTTGTGTTGTGCCTCGTGTGACACGAGCTATTTGTATGATTATTTGTTAAATGATGGAATCCTTCTGTGGATTTTGATTTCACGATATGTGTTTATTAGACTCTCGTATTTGGTTTATACGAGGAGTAGTGTTGCTGGATTGTGCATGTTGAACCGTATTTCTTTTAACCGCTGCGTGACTTCTTTTCTAATGACTTTCGGTATTTTACCGACTGAGTTTTATTTCGAAAACCGATTCCTTTAACCGAGTTTTTGGCCTTGACCGTTTTGACGGTAGTTGGGTGTTTTCAAATGATTTTGTGAATTTTGATAAGTACTACCGTCATCGGCCTTTTTGGGAATTTTTGTAATTAGTTTTTAGCCTGGTGGGTTCCGGCACGGGACCCACGGCGCTATAATGTTCCGTATAATTACCCGAAATTTTTAGGCATTCTAGCCCATTGAATTATCTTTGAAAACCTTGAGTATCTTAGAAATAAATTTCGAGACGTACGTTTAAAATGAACTGTTTTCTCGTGGTACATCCAAGGTGCCACAATATGTTTCCAAATTCTTCTACCTCGAGGACCAAAATGTTTTGAGATATTTTCAATATTTTATAAACACTTTTACTTAGACCCGAGGGTCGAATATTCTGAGAGTTTTTCACTAAAAGAAAGTGTCCTCATTTTTAACAAATGCGAAATGGTTTTCCAAAGTCTCGATAACGATGTTTCACGTTTGTACTTTTTTGAAAGGTGATACTCAAGGTCAACCGGTGTTTTCTAAATTATTTTTAAAAGGTGATTTTCATTTTTTTTTTTAAAAACCTATCAATTCCCGTTTGCGTTTGGGAATGTATGTATGATGTTTGCTTTGTCGTTATGATGTTGCTCCCGAGTATGATCGAATTAGTGGCAATAACGACGAGGCTAAGCCACTCAATTGTTGTACTAGACCTCTGTGAGAGGTGTGAACCGGTATTTACTATTTGTCGCCTTGGGGTGATTTGCGTGTTGTCGCACGAGTGTGAGCTGTTGAAGCTTGGGTTTGTACGTTTGTGTACATGTGTGATTGTTTCATGATGTTTGTAATTATGTGCTGGTTATCGTGGGGCCGTTGAGATCGCCGAACGATGCCGTCGTTGCTATGACTCCGTGTATGCGGGCTACCTTACGTTGATATGTTGTGTGGAATTGGCATCTCGGGTTTGTTGCTTTGTGATGTTATGTTCCATTGTATCTAGCATTTGTATTTTCGGTATGCCGAGCCGAGGCGTTTCAACCGTGATGTGCCGGGGCATGCACGTGTAAATTGTCCTCCTCGTCGGTAACACATTTCAAGTGTGGACTCGAGGGACACCGAATTCAATTTTGCGAATTGGCTACCGAGACTTTCGGAGTTCACGCTTCAGCGCAGTTATCAGAATCGGCTTTGAGAAGCCTTTGAAGGATGTTTCTGTCGTTTGCTTGTTGTGTTGTCACCTTGATTTCGTGTTGTGAGTTTCGGGAACGACACTTCTTTTAGAAGAGGTCGAATGTGATGCCGTATCATTTTTGACTTCTGCATTTCCTCTTTCTCATGTCTATCGACTCGCTCGTGTTCGTTGATACTTCCTGAACTTGTTCTGTATTCCGGTTTCATCGTTCGAGCAGTGTGATCTTGTTATGGGCCGATCCGGTTATCGCTGTGACTTTTTCGAGTTCGGTTCGATTCTTGTGAACCTTGTCCTAAGTGACATCATCTGGTTTTATTAGTTCTTTTATTCAAGTCGATCGGATTTTGAACTTCGTATTTTCGGCTCTGTCGACACGTTTATGTTCGTTGACATTTTCGAGCTTGTCCCGCCCCTTGCTTTTGTTGATCGAACGAGCGTGGTATTGTTTCTAATAACTCGTTTGTCGTTGTGACTTTTCAATTTCTATTCCATTTCCTGTGGATCTTATGTGAAGGCACATGTTATTGTTTTCACCGGATCATATATTGTCTCGATTCGCGATGTGAACCTTGGAGTTGTTGTTTGAATTTTATTATCCTTCGTATTTCAGACATGATTGTTCGATTTTTGTTGTCTCGATCGTTTGTTTGTTCGGTTTTTGTCCTCGTTTCGTGATTGTTGAGCATTCAGGCTCCTTCCTAATTCCCTTAAGTTCGGGAAATTAGTCTCGTTTTCGATCTTCCAACCCTTGAGCGGTGGAATTCCGTATTTGTTCAGCGATTGGCTCGCGTTTTGATTGATGTACCGTTGGGTTGGTCAATCGTATTGATTTTCGTTCGTTGTGTTTTGTGATTGTTCGGATAATTGACTTGATTTTATTATCCATTTGATGACGCTTGTCACTTGTTGGTTCTATTATATCCCTAACGGCGACGTTGTGTTGGTCGTCGTGGAGCGTGTTTTCACACCGTATTTTCCGTTGCGTTGTTCGTAACGTTTCGCCGTTGGGCGTTAGTTACGCGTTTCTTGCGTATCTCGTTGAGTTTTCCTGGCGGGATATTTCTTCTCCCTACTTGTTTTAAGTTTCGAGACGAAACTTCTTTTAAGGAGGGTAGAATGTAATAACCCGTAATTTCGATTTCCGGTAATTTCTTTTTTTTTTCGGCGGAAGTCCGTTTGGACGACTCGCTCATGACCGTTTCGTCATTCTGGGAATGATTAATTCTACACTTTTTGACATCCGAATTCGTTTCGGTGTCGTTTTGTTGAGTTCCGTGCTTTTTAGCGACTTTTCCGCACTTGAGTTCGATTCTTGCGAATCTCGTTCGAAACTGCTGTTTCGAGTTTCCCGTAAGTCCGTTTAACTTTGTTAGACGTGTTGTGAACTTAGGTTTGGCGTTTCGATCATGTATCATGTATTTCGGACGTTTTGGGCCATTTTCGTAATTTCCCAAAGTTTGGGGTAATTACTTTCCGTTGTCGAATTTCGAGCCTTCGGGTCGTCGGAATCGTGTGTTCTCTTAGTTCTCGGATTCGTCTTTGCGAGTACTTCGTAACCGTATCTTCGATTCGTACTCAGGTTTGGGTTTCGGGGTCGTTCGGGCCGTCGGAGTTGGTCCCGGCCGAGTCATGGCCGGGCATACTGGGGCCAGGCCACCGCCGAGTAACGCACGGTAGTGCTCGCGATTACATACGTGTGCAAAGTTACGACGTAAGGCCACGGCGTAACGTGCGTAACGTTTTCCGGCATTTCAGCGGTGAGTTCGCCATGGCGATTCGTCACGTAAGCCATGGCCGGTTACGTACGTAACCCGGCCGACAGTCAGCCTATTTAAGGCCTGCGGACGTTTTTCTTCAGCCATTTCTCCTTCTTCTCCTTCCCTTCCGCGGCTGGGGTTGTTCTTACAATGGAGCCATGTTGTTTAACAACAAATCCTCGAAGTTATTGAGGTTATATCATCAATCAATCATCCGTTATCATCCTTTGATCCAGCGAATCAAGGTAATCTTTCTTAGAATCCTAATTTCGTGAATTTGGGGGTTTTTGCATTTTTGTCCGATTCGTTCCGTATTATTGATTAATTCATGATGGATATGATTAATCTTGGTAGTATTCTTGTGTTTAACATCATTTAATCCATTGTTCTTCGTCGAATCGAAGTTTATTTCTTGATTTCCTTCAAATTGACTTTTTGGGGGATTTGTCCTCGATCTTGTTTTTCATCCGTTTTTGATGGATCGATTATGGTTAAATGATGTTGTTAAACATATTCTATGGATTTTATATCCATATTTCAACTTGGAATTCCGTATTCGGGTTTTGACGGAACGAATCGTGTTCTTGGCCGTTTTGGGGGAAATCCTTGAACCTTCGTCATTTGTTCTTTGAATTCAGCGGCTTTGAGTCGTGTTATGGAATTCATTTCATTTTTGTTATTGTCGTTCGTAGTTTATGAACGCGAGTTGGCGATCGGTGGAATCGGCGGGTTCGTAGTCGGTTCGTGTCAACCTACTTCGGTCGATTCTCCGCGTTGTTCTTATTCGAGGCAAGTACCTTGTCCATACTATTCTTGTTTTGTGGATATGATAATTGGTGATCGTCATGGTGTGTTTGTTTATTTGTTTGAAATGAGTTTTCAAAAGAATCGGCTAGCCTCGTTAAAGGCCCTCTTTCAAAACCGCGTGTGTTTTGTGATTGGTGTGGTTCATGAACGAGTATGTGACTCCTGTAGATATGTTTGGTGTGTTTGTGCACTTGGTGTTGCGTGTGGATGTATATTGTTTCATTTCGGTGCGTTGTGATTTGACGATTACGTCGTGCTTTATGTTTGTTGCCTTTGGTGGATTGTATGAATGTCCTTGTTGTGACGTGTTAATTGTGTGAATGTATTTCGCTCACCGTGAGTTGGTTCGACGGGGCCACGGCGGGAGTCCAATGGTATAGCCCTGGATTCACGAGTGCGGTTGCTTATGTTTGTGAATGTGTTTACTCACCGTGGGTTGGTTCGACGGGACCACAGCGGGAGTCCAATGGTATAGCCCTGGATTCACGAGTAAAACTTCACGAGTGCGTGTGTATGTTTTAGTGAATGTATTTTACTCACCGTGGGTTGGTTTGACGGGGCCACGACGGGAGTCCAATGGTATAGCCCTGGATTCACGAGTAAAACTTCACGAGTGCGTGTGTATGTTTTAGTGAATGTATTTTACTCAGCGTGGGTTGGTTCGACGGGGCCACGACGGGAGTCCAATGGTATAGCCCTGGATTCATGAGTAAAACTTCACGAGTTGGTGTATATGATTTCGAAAACGCATTCTGCTCACCTTGGGAGGGTCCGACGGGGCCACGAAGGGAATCCAATGGTATAGCCCTGGATTCACGAGTTGGTGTTGTATTTTTGGTGACCAAAGTTTACGTATCTTGGGCGATTATATTGTATTGATTTTATGTCCTCCGAAGACACGTGACGTGGGTTTTAACCCTGTGTATTGCTGCTGGTTTTCTATTTGCGAAAACAAACCTTTGGGCTGTGGCCCCTGTTGATTTTGGAAAGAGAATGATTCGATAATCCTAAATTGTTTTCTATTAAAACTCTCGATGGCATTTTAAACTGTTTCATAAATTGTTTCCCCTTAATTGTGGTCTTTCGCAGTCGGAATGTTTTACCCAAACTCTTGCCTCGGGAAGTACTTTTCGTTACTTTTGGATTTTTGAAGATTCCTAGTTATTGTTATTCGTGAAATGTGAATTGTATGGCTCGTTTTTGCACATTGTACTTGCACTAGCAAAACAGTGGAGCTTTGCTAACCCCCGAGTATTCGGGGGGTGGATGTCTATTTTTGCATTCAGGTTTTGGAGCATAACACAGGGTCGGCACGAAGGATGATGAAAGATGAATGATACTAATCACACGAGGATCCGTTGCTGTCGTATTGGTCTAGTTGTATTTTCTTTTCCGCTGCAGTATATTTTTCCCGTTGTACGGGTGTGGTTGTATTTTAACCCCTGCGTGGGCATGAGTCACATTTGAGTTGTATGTAATTATTGAAAGACCAAATCGGTTCACTGAGTCATTTTAGCCTTAAGGGCAATGTGTAGATGTTTGATTTTAGTTATCAGCCTGGTAGATCCTCGAGGAGAGGGTCTACGGCGTGTAATATCCCTAAGTGGATTGGGGGTGTTACATCGTCAGACCCTACCTGGATCACACACCTTGTCAGTACACATCATGTACCGAACTCCAGAGGCCTCGTCAGACCCTACCTGGATCACACACCTGGTTCGTACACATCATGTACCGAACTCCAGAGGCCTCGTCAGACCCTACCTGGAACACACACACACACATCGACACGACACAACTCATAATCATCAAATGTCAAGCCATTTCACATTACACCGAAATGTACAATCAAGTATGTAAACCAAGACAACACACACATCATAATCATCACAACAACTCAACAATGACCGACCACGCCCGGCACAAACTTAGATGATTTGCACATCCAACACGATTCCAAAATGTTAACTAAGTGAAGGTATCATCGTTACCATCAATTGTTCGTAATAATCAATTCATACGAAGCATATACACGAAAGTAAACCAATGCATCACAACCATAATACGACGTCCCTATTCACAAGACACAATTCGTATAGTAAAATACTTGCCTTAATAACCGCTACCGAATACTCCGAAGAACACGATTCGACCGGGAAGCTCGGACCCCGAAGAAGACAACGAACGGAAGGGTTACGACTCGAGTTCTTCACAAGAATTCGTTCCTAAGTCACAACGATATTAATTCAATCACAATTCTACGAAAACATATGGAACTTCCCATGTTCTACCCATTGAAGCATTTTATCGGACACTTTGAAGGCGTAGTCCAATTCAATCGATTATTCAAAGAAATACTCAAATTCGTTCCACAAAACTTCAAGGGTATCGAATGATTACGAGTTTACAATCAAGTTTCATCAACAATCTGAATCAAAACAAAGCAAATCGGCCAAAACACCAAGAAACCCCAAGAACATCCAAAAACCAAAAGTTATAAGTTGATGATGTTAATCCATGATTCCAACTTCCAAAACATGTTGTTATAAGTTGATTCTACTCAAAACCATCGATCTATGGTGAAAAATCGCGGAAGGAACGAAGAAAAGTCGAAAATGCCGGATATGACTCGGTCCAGGCCTTAAATAGCCGACCACGGCGACCGCTACGCACGTAATCGGCAAGGCCTACGTGCATGTCGGCCAAGGCCGAACTCTGTCTTGGATTCTGCCGGACATGTTACGACGTAACCACCGGTGTATTACGTGCAGGCCTTCTGCCCATATCGCTAGGGCCATTACGGCCTTTACTCGGCCAGGCCTGGCCAGCCAGGACTCGGTCGATCCGACGGTCCGAAAGATCCCGAAACTCAGACCTTAACGTAAATTGAAAACACGATTACGAAGTACTCGCAAAGACGAATCCGAACACTAAGAGAACACATTATTCCGACCACCCGAGGGCTCGAAATTCGTCAACGGAATTAATTACCCCAAACTTTGGGAAATTACGAAAATGGCCCAAAACGTCTGAAATACATGATACACGATCGAAACACCAAACTGAAGCTTACAATATGAATAATAACATTAAATGAACTTCCGAGAAACTCGAAACAACAGTTTCGGATGAGATTCGCGAGAATCGAACTCAAGTGCGGAAAAGTCGTTTAAGAACACGGAACTCAACAAAACGATACGGAAACGAACTCGGATGACAAAAAATGCAGAATTAAATATTCTCAGAATGACGAAACGGTCAAAATAGAGTCGTCGAAACGGACCTCCGCCGAAAAATGAAAATTACCAGAAATCCGAAATTGCGGATATTACATTCTACCCTCCTTAAAAGAAGTTTCGTCCCGAAACTTAAATCAAGTAGGGAGAAGCAATATCCCACCAGGAAAACTTAACGAGATACACAAGAACCGAAAAAAAATCGCCCCCAACGGCGAAACGTTACAAGCAACGCGAAAGAATATACAGCGTGAAAACACGCCCCACGACGACCATAACAACGCCACCGGCAATGATTCAAAACAATAACGATCAATTAACGACGCATCACACGCCACATCATATGCACACATTTAATCAAATAAACGTACGCGACAACAAGTCGCACCCGACTAAAACGGCTATGCGATAGAAACAAATAGTGTATTACGATAGAAATCATTCCGATTCTCATCAACAAGAAAATGTCCGACGTCAAAACACAAACAATTCAAGATAACGGAAAACGAGAATACCGGATATTACATTCTATCATACAAAAAATAAGTTTCGTCCCGAAACTTAAACTAAGGTTATCTCAGTGATACGAAACAACATAGATCGACACATAATAAAATACCCTGATCATGACCCCGCGGTCCACTGTCACGCCTCCGTAGGTTCATCAACTATACTGGAACTTATTCAAAACAAAATATCATTTAACAAGTTCCAAACGTAAAAACGTCACAAAATACATCTCTACACGAGAAACAACCCGCGCAACGAGTACCAAAAACACTATCACTAGACATCACTGGGCCCTCCAGAGGTAGGGGTGGAACTCCGGTCCCTTATCATCTCGGCAACAATCTCGCAGTACTGAACTCGATTCCCCTCGTGTCCACAATTATAACAAGTCACTGGCGGTTTCTTACAATGCGCGCGTTCATGGCCTAGAACGTTACAGTTGAAACACCTAGGAGCATTACCAGAACTCAAAGACACCGGCTTGGGTCTTTTGGATTCTCTAGCTGACCGAGAAGGTCCCATACTCGGCTGATACGAGGGTTGAGGTGTGGGAATCCCAATTCCCTTACTTCCCGATGCGTCAACGGAGATCTTCTGCTTCTTCGCTACCGATACGGACTCGGTAGACATTATAACCATCTCAAAAGCCAAGGCTCGATCCTGATAGTCCTTCAAGGTTGTGCACATAAAAGGAGCCATACACTGCCGAATCCGAGGTTTCATACGCATATCAAAGTAACGAACCTTATCTGTCTCACTTCGCACTTGATCTCGAACGTAATACAGCTGTCGATTGTAATCGACTATTGCTTGAGATATAGACACATCCCTGGGCGTAGCCGAGAAAAACTCAACAATTCTATGTTCCTTAACAGGCGGCGGACAATACTCGGCATCCATAGCAGTCTTGAATTCGGTCCAAGTAGTTGTACGATCACTAGGCGCTACGGCCTCCCACCAGTGTGCCGCTTCCCTGTCAAGCAGGTATTGGGCGATGGGTACTCTTCTCTCATCGGGGCAAGCTACAGCATCAAATGTTCTGTCCAACTGGAAGAGCCAGTTCTCCCAGCCTAACGAGTCTGAAGAACCTACGAAACGGGGCGGGTGCATTCTCATCACAACTCGTAACCACTTACTAGCTCCATTATCCTCATCCGGAATCCCGTCACGGTGTACGGTCTGGTTCATATGCGCTAACTGGTCAGCCACCTGACGAAGGATCGTGGTTGCGCCAATGTCAACATTACCTCTGGAAGATTGCTGCTGATCATCTGATGGGTCATCATGACCGTCCATACTGAGCTGATTGGCATTCGACAACGAGCGAGTCACCCTCTCACGCTCCTGATCACGACCACGACTATGACCACGTCCTCGGCCTCGACCTCTCGGCATACTGAACGGACGTCCAATCAGAATAACGCAACCAAACAAACATCACAACGTCAACATAGGACGATAAATAGCAGCACGATAAAACATCAACTCCAAGTTATCACACAAGTGCACGAACTAACACTGTAATTTTAGAACTTCATTCAAAAATAATTCACACAGTCACATCAACAGAGATGTTTGGATTTTATCAAATCAAACACGGTCAAAACCACACACTAGCAACAAAATAGAATATTTCCGGAGTATGATTCAAGTGATAAAATTTTAAAATTCTCAAGTTTGAAAAATTTGGTGAAATAAAATTTTTGAAAACACTTTTAATACCTCGGTCGTTTAATCAAAACCATGTATCTCACTATCAAAACTGTTTTGATTGAAGCTATTTGCAAAACGACACCTTGAAACACCAACCTACTCGATAGACAATATCGTCAAAGCGATCTTATATATATATATATATATATCATTACCATTACTAGTGATATACATAGCAACAACATGTTACCACGCCAACCATCACGTGAACATATGAAGTTTAAAATTCCGAAAAACCGAAAAAAAATCGTTTTGCAAAATAAAATTTTTCTAAAATCCTTTCATTCATAACCAAAAATACAATGTCCGAAGTACTTCAAAACACATTTTTTTTAATACCGTCCGACGGTGTCATTTGAAAATACACGGCCCATTTGTCAAGATTTAACAAATTTTAAGAATCCATATAAACTGTGGTTTGACCGCACCACCAAAATATTTTCCAAAAATCGATTTCTACAAAAATTCTCAAACTGTAAAGTCCTTCAGAAAACATTCTCAAACTTACCCATAGCGGACAAAATTACAACATTCCAAAAACAGTCGAATTTAAAACCACATACTCAAATGGCAACCAGGGTCGCTAATTAAATCTAATGCATCTCGTGGTATCAAGTTTAAACACACAGCGAAATCATTCATCGGAGTTTCTCAGAAACTCTATCGTTGATACCTTCACAGAACCCATCAAGGTTTACAACTTTGACACCATACCACACCACCCGGTGGTTCAAAGATAAAACAATAATGTGCCCAGTTCTATACACATACTATATGCCACAAGTATTAAACACAACTATATTACACAATAATGTGTAAATAATATCATGCACCGCAATTAGCTCACTAAGATAAAATCGAGATACACATGTATTACACATAAAGGAGGAGACTTACCGCATGGAGGTGACAGTCGCCCACGATACTAATTTCGTCCGACAACATAACCGACACGTTGTGACTACGCACAACTCAACTTGTCTCCTGACGACTCGAACGACAAGACAACACATTACTCGACAAATCACGACTTGACTCGACCCGACAGCCTAGGTTTCCGCAACCTAAGCTCCGATACCATAAATGTAACACCCCCAAAACCATATGGGAATATTACACGCCGTAGACCCTTTCCACAAGGATCTACCAGGCTAAACATCCATAAACAACCAAATACTTACCCGGCCAGGGTCAAACAATAAAATAATACAGACCGTTATGGTCACTTACACGTGAATACACAGACCGATGAGGTCACACAACCCAATTAACAAAACTGACTTAAACGACATTACCCACACAGGGGTTGAAATACAATACAGCGGAAGACTGAAATCAACTCTGACAACACAACAAAAATTAAACAACTCTCGACTCATGATTAGTATCGCAGCTCGTCATCCTCTTGTGTCAATCCGTGGATCGCTCCCGAATCTGCAAGTACCGGACGCAAACAGGACATCCACCCCGATTACTCGGGGGTTAGTAAAACTCCACTGTTTTACTAGTGCAAGTATAATACGATACGAAATGCAACAAGTAAATAGCAACTACAATTTTAATACGGAAATCTATTATCAAAATGTTCCCGAGAAGTTTTAGAATTTCGAACTCAAGCAAGAGATATTTGAAAAGGAACACATCATCTCGGGGATTTTTAAAGCAGAAATTCTTTTGGACCTCGAGTCCCAATTCACAAAACCTTTTCGAAAACATTAGGGCCTCGGCCCGATTCTCGATTCAAAACACACTAGATAAGATATCATTATGAGTCCGAGACCCATATCTAAAAGGTTACCCAAACAAGTACTATAACACGATCATTGTTCGTACACATCATGTACCGAACTCCGGAGGCCTCGACGGACCTTACCCGGACCACACATAGTGTTCGTACACATCATGTACCGAACTCCGGAGGCCTCGACGGACCCTACCCGCCCACAAACATCGTTCGTACATGTAACACCCCCAAGATATTCGAGGTGTATTACAGCGCCGTGGACCCCTACATGGGACCCACCAGGCTAACACAATAAAACACCACTCGACTAACCATCTCGGTTAGCAAGGAAACAACTATTAACAACAAGAACATAAAACAACACGTCCGGTACAACCGGCATAATAAACATCAACCGACAAATACAGTAACTCCAACGAAGTCCAAACACAATCCGAAAAGAAAAGCCTAAGTACTCGCGAGTACAATCTATAAGTTTACAATTTGGAAAACATCCACATCAAAAGAGACAGTGGGAAATAACAAGACTCAATTGCACATGTCAACAACCTTGGCCAACATCCTCGTACCATCCTGGGCCGCCATTGCCCGTGAACATAACCTGAAATCCATAACAAGAATTTCCCCGACAACGGGTCCCCAAAGGGGTTAGCAATTACGCTAGTACAAGTATTCAAGGCAAACCAATCGCTTACACATTTCATAGTACATGCACCAAAATCATTTCGAAAACCAAAACAAGACATGTCTTTTCCGGAAAATAAACAGTCAAACAATTAGCCTTGGGAACAGAGTAATATCATAGATTCCCGCACGAGGCCTCTAAGGACCCTCCCGCACTGGCTATATTATAAAACAAAACACGCACATGCATCGCCTTGGGAACAGAGTAATATCATAGATTCCCGCACGAGGCCTCTAAGGACCCTCCCGCACTGGCTAGCTAAACAAACTCGTGAAATCCAGGGCGGCAGCATAGATTTCCCTCCTTGACCCCGTCGGGCCAACACGAGGTGAGTTACACACAAGTAATATACATCACCATTTCATGTTAAGCTTAAAGGTTTCCAAAAATACTTGCCTTGAATATTGACGACGCAACGAACGGAAAGGAAGTCACCGACGAACTCTAGGAACCAATGAAACCGAACCTAACGATTCGAAGAATACAATCACAACCATTTCTAAATGAATACGGAATTGGAATACACCCGAAAACCCGCCTACGATTCATGTATATTCGTATATAAACAACAACGAGGGCGGACCACAACCAAACCCTCTCGATTCCGTAAAAATCACGAAATATACCATGAATCCGTAGGGAAACTAAGAATACCAACAAGATTAATCATATTCATCATGAATTAATCGACAAAACGGAACGAATCGGACAAAAACGCGAAAATCCCCAAATCTACCCAAAAGTAGGGTTCTAAAGATCTAACCTTGATTCGCTGGATCGAAGGATGTTATAGGATGATTGATCAACGATATAACCTCAAGAACTTCATGGATTTGTTGTTCAACAACATGGTTTCGTCTCCTCCGAAACCCCTACCAAGGACCAAGAGAAATGAAATGAAAAATGACGGAGAAAGTCATTGGTCTGTCATTTTTATATCGGGCGGAACTAGCGTGCGCTAGCATTCCCGCCTAGCGTGCGCTTATCGGCCAAAGATCGGCCGAGCACACTCGGCCATGGCCCGCACGACCGGCACCACCGACCAAATCTGCCGACCGTGACTCGACCGCGACTCCCGCTAGCGTGCGCTACGGCCGGAAGCTGCGCGCTAGCCCGACACAAGAGCCACTGGATCGACAACTCGTCCGTTAGCGACGCTAGTCGGCGGCGGCGGCGCTACCCTGCCGGTTAGCGCACGCTACGACCGGCGATGGCGTGCGCTACCGCCGATCTGGCCGAGTCGAGAACCTCGAATACCACTGTCTGCCCGATAGCGTCTGTTGGTGACTCGGCAAGTGCGCTTACATTGCTGAAGCTAGCGCAGGCGTCCGGCCAGTGGCGTGCGCTCGCCGGTTCTGCCGTGCATGCTCGGCCATGTCAAAGACTCGTCGGCGATCCCGCACCGTCCGGCCGGTGCTCGCCACGACCCGACGCCTCGATTTCCGAAACGCAGGAACGGACACGACGAAAAGTTCGCGGACGACGTCAACGACTCGAGATGAAAACGTAATGCAATAATTAATCATACGCGACCAAGAAAAGGGTCAAGACGACAAATACAGATATGGATACCCGTAATTTTCAAGAAATTACAAAATGGCCCAAAACGCCCGGAAATCACGATACGTGATCGAATAACCAAACCGAAGTTCACAACACGTCTAACAAAGTTAAACGGACTTGCGGGAAACTCGAAACAGCAGTTTCGGACGAGATTCGCAAGAATCGAACTCAAGTGCGGAAAAGTCGCTAAAAACCACAGAACTCAACAAAACAACACCGAAACGAACTCGGATGACAAAAAGTGTAGAATTAATCATTCTCAGAATGACGAAACGGTCATGAGCGAGCCGTCAAAACGGACTCCGGTCGAAAAAGAAATTTACCGAAAATCGAAAATGGCGGATATTACATTCTACCCTCCTTAAAAGAAGTTTCGTCCCGAAACTTAAAATAAGTAGGGAGAAGCAATATACTTTGCCAGGAAAACTCGACGAGATACACAAAACCGAAGACTCGCGCCCGACGGCGAAACGCTGCAAGGAACGCAAAGAGACATACGACGAGAAAATACGCTCTAGGGCGACTAACACAACGTCACCGGTAGAGACATAATAAAATCAACGAGTGACAAGCGTCATCAAATAGACAATCCAATCGAGTCGATTATCCGAACAATCACAAAACTCAACGAACGAAAATCAATACGATTGACCAACCCAACGGTTCATCAACCCAAAACGCGAGTCAACGCTGAACAAATACGAAATTCCACCGCCCAAGGGTTGGAAGATCGAAAACGAGACTAATTTCCCGAACTTAAGGGAACTACGAAGGAGCCTGAACGCTCAACAATCACGAAGCGAGAACAAAAACCGAACAAGCAAACGATTGAGATAACAAGAATCGAACAATCATGTCCGAAACACGTAGGATAATAAAATTCAAACAACAACTCCTGTGATGACTGGTGAGAACAAAGAAGACGTGCATTCCCACAATATCCACAGGAAAGGGAATAGTGATTGAAAAGCCACAACGACAAACGAGTTATTCCGAAACAATACCACCCTCATTCGATCAACAAAAGCAAGGGATAGGGAAAGTTCAGAAATGTTAACGAGCATAAACGAGTTGATAGAGCCAAAAGTACAGAAGTTAAAATTCTGATCCACTTGAATAAAAGTACTATTAGAACCAAAAGATGTTACTTCCGAACAAGATTCACAAAAGTCGAACCGAATTCGGAAGGTCACAGCGATAACCAGATCGACTCAAAATCAGATTACAGCTCGCTCGAACGATGAAACCAAGGTACAGAACAAGTTCATAAGGTATCAATGAACACGAGCGAATCGATAGACTGGAGAAAGAGAAGATATAGAAGTCAAAATAGTACGGGTATTACTTTTGACCTCGCCCCCGAAACTCACCACAACGGAACCAAGGTAACAATACAATAAGCAACCGACACAACGTGGAACAATCACCGATGCACACAATCATACCAATCCGATCTCTAACAGCTCGCATATATGCGATAAAGCATAAACCGCCACGAGGCGACAACATCCAATACCAATATCACACCCCTCACAGAGGCTACCACGACAACTGTGTGGCGAACAACTCAACGCTCACACCACCAATTCAACAACAACTCGGGGGTTAACATCCTAACGAGAGCACGAACATCACACACATATATTCCCGGACCACAAATAGGAATGATAGGTTGTGAAAACGAAAACCATCTTTTGAAAATAACTTGCAAGCACCAGTTGATCTTGAGTATCATATATCAAAAAGTAGTACAAACATCGTCATCGCGACTAAAAAAAAATCATCTTGCGTTTGAAAAAAAAGAAATGAAGATACCTTTCGTTAAATTAAAACTTTTCAGCTATATTCGACCTTCGGGTCTAAGCGAATGCATTTCTAAATCATTAGAAATATTTCAAAATATTTTGATCCTCAAAGTAGAATAATTTTGAAACATAGCGTGACACTAGTAGGCATCTTGAGAGCACTGTGAGAAAATAATTTATTTTAAAGTACGTCTCGAGGTTTATTTTCTAAGATACTCAAGGTTTTTCAGAAGTACAATAGGCCAGAATGCCCAAAATTCGCACGTATCAACATTTACTTAAACACATCATATCACACGCATCAAATCGCTCAAAATCACGACAGTGATATACAATCCTCAGGATATGTTCAACAACATCGTTAAAACAACAATCGGTTTATCAAAACTGGATGGAAAACGATATCAAGAACAAAACTCCAAAAAGTCAACTCTACGGATTCAAGAAAATACCTAGATTCGGCGAAGAACAATGGATTAGATGATGTTAAAAATCATCTAGTATACTCCCAAAACACCTTTGGGTGGAAGAAAAATCAGCCCAGATGCGAAACCGAGTCGCTACGTCTCAACTCATGGAGGAAGGAGAAGAAATGAAGAAAAATGCAACTTCTAGACTGGTGTCCAGTATTTATACTGGACACAATTAGCGTGCGCTAATCATTAAGGTTAGCGTGCGCTATCACGGCACCAAACAAAACTCATGGCCAAATATACACTGTTAGCGTGCGCTAACCCCAAGTGTTAGCGTGCGCTAACGAGAACTTCAGGCCCAGTCCAGTAGCTCCTGGACTGCCCTGAACTACCAGGTAGCGTGCGCTATCCTCCCCTTAGCGTGCTACCAATGCACTCTTGCGCGCGCTAGCTGCAAAGCGTAGCGTGCGCTAACGACCCACAGAGACAACAACAGAACACACCAGAAAAATTACATGCCGTAAACCTTTCTCACAAGGATTTACCAGGCTAAGCACAATTTCCCAGGTTATTTCGAAAATGCTAAAAAGACCAATGACGGTAATATTTTTCCAAAGCTCACAAAATCATTTGTCAAACCATCATGAAATATTCAAGGTCAAAGTGCCAAAACTTGATTCAAGGAATCGGTTTTACGAAATAAAACTCAATTTGCAAAATACCGAAAGCCGTTTGAAAGAACTCACGCAGCGGATAAAATACGGTACGAAAATACATCAGCAGTGACGACACTCCTCGTATAAACCAAATACGAGAGTCTAATAAACACATATCGTGAAATCAAAATCCACAGAAGGATTCCATCATTTAACGACTAATCATACAATTAACTCGTGTCACACGAGGCACAACACAAGGAATGGAGTTTTACATCCATAGATCGCACGTAAGTGACGACCACCCCTCGATACTAATCACGACCAATGGTCTCAAACGACGCGTCGCGATGCGACTAAGTCAGACAAAATCCGACGAGACAAAACTCAACAAACACAACTTGACTCGACAGCCTAGGTTTCCCCAGGCTAATCTGATTTTAAAATCGTATACTTTAGTTATTCGAAAATAAAACCGATAAGTTAAAAATCGTTTTCAAGACCCTTTCAAACACGACAAGGGCTTAACAGCGGTAGCATTTTATAAAATGTCCCAAACACTTTGAAACACGACCTTTAAATACGACGCAAGTTTTTATTTGAAAATACAAGGCTGGCTCGCCCAAATTCATGTCACTTTTCAAAACCCACAATACGATCAAATCTCAGAGATTTTCAAGCATGCACGCCGCATGTCTTATTATTAATAGAAACACATTGGTTGTAAATAACAATAATTAGCCAAGTACCAACAATTCCGGACACACTCATATACGACATTCAAAATCACTAGTTCAACAAGCGCAACTCAGGAATACTAATTCCAAGCATATGTCAAACTATCTCTTCAAGTTTGACGGCGTAACCAAAGATCACCGATTTGGACATATGTCGAAACCACTATGTGAGTTTCTCAACAAACTCGCCATCAATACCTATACCGAACATATCAATGTTCAAAACTTCTACATCATACCGCACCCTTCGGTGTCCAACTCATCGGTACATTCGGCTCAACATACATTTAGTATATCGCAATTACCAAACGCAGATTCCATCACACAAAGAAAAGACTAGAGAGTCAAGCCCTCTCACAATATACCACGGAGCAAAACTCGGATCTTTCGATCACCAACGATCCCACCAATGCTAGGAAGTTTAGCGATGGAAGGCTCGCAAACGACAAACGGTCAAGCCGAACGGCGCACATACTCCGAGAGAGACAAAGGACGGCGCAATACTAGAATCAAAAGTACACAACCGGATGGATCGAGAAACAACTCGACAATAGGTACGAGAGAGGCAATCACGGTTCGAAGTGGAATTTCAATACGAGAAAACAAGAGAACCGAGTAAGGAAAACTTACGAGCACCGGATGTACCGAGATGCCGGCGGTGTGACAATGTGCAAAACAAAACACAACTAGACCCAAATAACCAACAAGCCTAGGTATCCATAAACCTAGAGCTCCGATACCATTTTCTCGTAACACCCCAAGATATTCGAGGTGTATTACAGCGCCGTGGACCCCTACATGGGACCCACCAAAGCTAACACAATAAAACACCACTCGACTAACCATCTCGGTTAGCAAGGAAACAACTATTAACAACAAGAACATAAAACAACACGTCCGGTACAACCGCATAATAAACATCAACCGACAAATACAAGAACTCCAACGAAGTCCAAACACAATCCGAAAAGAAAAGCCTAAGTACTCGCGAGTACAATCTATAAGTTTACAATTTGGAAAACATCCACATCAAAAGAGACAATGGGAAATAACAAGACTCAATTGCACATGTCAACAACCTTGGCCAACATCCTCGTACCATCCTGTAGCCCATCGTCTGGCCGAACATAACCTCGAAATCCATAACAAGAATTTCCCGACAACGGGTCCCCAAAGGGTTAGCAATTACGCTAGTACAAGTATTCAAGGCAAACCAATCGCTACACATTTCATAGTACATGCACCAAAATCATTTCGAAAACCAAAACAAGACATGTCTTTTAGGAAAATAAACAGTAAACAATTAGCCTTGGGAACAGAGTAATATCATAGATTCCCGCACGAGGCCTCTAAGGACCCTCCCACCGGCTATATTATAAAACAAAACACGCACATGCATCGCCTTGGGAACAGAGTAATATCATAGATTCCCGCACGAGGCCTCTAAGGACCCTCCCGCATCAAGCTAAACAAACTCGTGAAATCCGGGCGGCAAGATAGATTTCCTCCTTGACCCCGTCTGGCCAACACGAGGTGAGTTACACACAAGTAATATACATCACCATTTCATGTTAAGCTTAAAGGTTTCCAAAAATACTTGCCTTGAATATTGACGACGCAACGAACGGAAAGGAAGTCACCGACGAACTCTAGGAACCAATGAAACCGAACCTAACGATTCGAAGAATACAATCACAACCATTTCTAAATGAATACGGAATAGGAATACACCCAAAACCAGCCTACGATTCATGTATATTCGTATATAAACAACAACGAGGGCGGACCACAACCAAACCCTCTCGATTCCGTAAAAATCACGAAATATACCATGAATCCGTAGGGAAACTAAGAATACCAACAAGATTAATCATATTCATCATGAATTAATCGACAAAACGGAACGAATCGGACAAAAACGCGAAAATCCCCAAATCTACCCAAAAGTAGGGTTCTTTAGATCTAACCTTGATTATTTGGATCAAGGATGTTATAGGATGATTGATCAACGATATAACCTCAAGAACTTCATGGATTTGTTGTTCAACAACATGGTTTCGTCTCCTCCGAAACCCTACCATGACCGAAGAGAAATGAAATGAAAATGACGGAGAAAGTCGGTCTGTCATTTTATATCGGGCGGAACTAGCGTGCGCTAGCATTCTGACTAGCGTGCGCTATCGGCCAAGATCGGCCGAGCACACTCGGCCATGGCCCGCACGACCCGGCACCACCGACCAAATCGCCGACCGTGACTCGACCGCCCGACTCCGCTAGCGTGCGCTACGGCCGGAAGCTCGCGCAGCGGCCCGTCCAGAGCCACTGGATCGACAACTCGTCCCGTAGCGACGCTAGTCGGCCGGCACGGCGCTACCCTGCCGGTTAGCGCGCACGACCGACGATGGCGTGCGCTACCCGCCGATCCCGACCGAGTCCAACCTCGTAATACCTCGTCTGCCCGATAGCGTCTGGCCGACTCGACGGCAGGCGCTTACATCGCAAGCTAGCGCGCAGCGTCTCCGGCCGTGGCGTGCACTACGCCGGTTCTGCCGTGCATGCTCGGCGATGTCCAAGACTCGTCCGGCGATCCGCACTCCGTCCGGCCACTGCCACCGCCACGACCCGACGCCTCGATTTCCGAAAACGCACGGAACGGACACGACGAAAAGTTCGCAGACGACGTCAACGACTCGAGATGAAAACGTAATGCAATAATTAATCATACGCGACCAAGAAAAGGGTCAAGACGACAAATACAGATATGGATACCCGTAATTTTCAAGAAATTACAAAATGGCCCAAAACGCCCGGAAATCACGATACGTGATCGAATAACCAAACCGAAGTTCACAACACGTCTAACAAAGTTAAACGGACTTGCGGGAAACTCAAACAGTTAGCTTTGACGAGATTCGCAAGAATCGAACTCAAGTGCGGAAAAGTCGCTAAAAAACACAGAACTCAACAAAACAACACCGAAACGAACTCGGATGACAAAAAGTGTAGAATTAATCATTCTCAGAATGACGAAACGGTCATGAGCGAGCCGTCAAAACGGACTCCGGTCGAAAAAGAAATTTACCGAAAATCGAAAATGGCGGATATTACAGTACACATCATGTACCGAACTCCAGAGACCTCGTCAGACCCTACCTGGATCACACACCATGTCCGTACACATCATGTACCGAGCTCCAGAGGCCTCGTCAGACCCTACCTGGATCACACACCTGGTTCGTACACATCATGTACCGAACTCCAGAGGCCTCGTCAGACCCTACCTGGAACACACACACACATCGACACGACACAACTCATAATCATCAAATGTCAAGCCATTTCACATTACACCGAAATGTACAATCAAGTATGTAAACCAAGACAACACACACATCATAATCATCACAACAACTCAACAATGACCGACCACGCCCGGCACAAACTTAGATGATTTGCACATCCAACACGATTCCAAAATGTTAACTAAGTGAAGGTATCATCGTTACCATCAATTGTTCGTAATAATCAATTCATACGAAGCATATACACGAAAGTAAACCAATGCATCACAACCATAATACGACGTCCCTATTCACAAGACACAATTCGTATAGTAAAATACTTGCCTTAATAACCGCTACCGAATACTCCGAAGAACACGATTCGACCGGGAAGCTCGAACCCCGAAGAAGACAACGAACGGAAGGGTTACGACTCGAGTTCTTCACAAGAATTCGTTCCTAAGTCACAACGATATCAATTCAATCACAATTCTACGAAAACATATGGAACTTCCCAAGTTCTACCCATTGAAGCATTTTATCGGACACTTTGAAGGCGTAGTCCAATTCAATCGATTATTCAAAGAAATACTCAAATTCGTTCTACAAAACTTCAAGGGTATTAAATGATTACGAGTTTACAATCAAGTTTCATCAACAATCTGAATCAAAACAAAGAAAATCGGCCAAAACACCAAGAAACCCCAAGAACATCCAAAAACCAAAAGTTTAGGTGTTCTTACCTTCAATCCGGGTGGAAGATGATGTTAATCCATGATTCCAACTTCCAAAACATGTTGTTATAAGTTGATTCTACTCAAAACCATCGATCTATGGTGAAAAATCGCGGAAGGAACGAAGAAAAGTCGAAAATGCCGGATATGACTCGGTCCAGGCCTTAAATAGCGACCACGGCGGCCACGCACGTAATCGGCCAAGGCCTACGCACGAATCGCCAAGGCCGAACTCTCATCGATTCTGCTGGACATGTTACGTGCGTAACGGCAGTCGTTACGCATATAACAGCCTTACGGCCATATCGCCGGGCCATTACGGCCGTTACTGCAGCTGGCCTCGCCACCAGACTTCGCCGATCCGACGGCATGAAAAAATCCCGACTCGGAACGAACCGAAAACACGACACGAAGTACTCGCAAATACGAATCCGAACACTAAGAGAACACATGATTTCACCACCCGAGGGCTCGAAATTGCCAACTAAGTAATTACCCCAAACTTTGGGAAATTACGAAAATGGCCCAAAACGTCCGAAATACATGATACACGATCGAAACACCAAACCGAAGCTTACAACATGAATAATAACATTAAATGAACTTCCGAGAAACTCGAAACAACAGTTTTGGACGAGATTCGCGAGAATCGAACTCAAGTGCGGAAAAGTCGTTTAAGAACACGGAACTCAACAAAACGATACGGAAACGAACTCGGATGACAAAAAGTGCAGAATTAAATATTCTCAGAATGACGAAACGGTCAAAAGCGAGTCGTCGAAACTGACCTCCGCCGAAAAATGAAAATTACTGGAAATCCGAAATTGCAGATATTACATTCTACCCTCCTTAAAAGAAGTTTCGTCCCGAAACTTAAATCAAGTAGGGAGAAGCAATATCCCACTAGGAAAACTTAATGAGATACACAAGAACCGAAAAAAAATCGCGCCCAACGGCGAAACGTTACAAGCAACGCGAAAGAATATACAGCGTGAAAACACGCCCCACGATGACCATAACAACGCCACCGGCAATGATTCAAAACAATAACGATCAATTAACGACGCATCACACGCCACATCATATGCACACATTTAATCAAATAAACGTACGCGACAACAAGTCGCACCCGACTAAAACGGCTATGCGATTGAAACAAATAGTGTATTACGATAGAAATCATTCCGATTCTCATCAACAAGAAAATGTCCGACGTCAAAACACAAACAATTCAAGATAACGAAAAACGAGAATACCGGATATTACAGCTTTTACCATCGGAATGTCTCCGTTTAGGCTTGTCTTTGGAAAACCATGTCATTTGCATGTTGAATTGGAACATAGAGCATACTGGGCCATAAAACGATTAAATTTTTCATTAGACATGGCTGGAATTCATAGGAAACTTCAACTAAATGAATTGGAAGAAATCAGAAATGATGCTTACGATTGTGCAAGGAAATATAAGGACAAAATGAAAATTTTTCATGATAAACACATTTTGAGAAAAACTTTTTCTCCTGGTCAAAAAGTCCTTTTTAACTCTCATTTGTTATTATTTCCAGGAAAGTTGCGTTCACGATGGTCTGGTCCATTTATTATTCATACGGTCTATCCTCATGGAGCTGTAGAAATTGAAAATCCAAAAAATGGTAATATTTTTAAAGTGAATGATCAACGGTTAAAACCATATTTGGAATTAAAATCTTTTGAGGTAGAAGAGGTTCTTCTTAAAGACCCCGATATTTTAAATTAATACTCCATTGTGTTTGACCAGTCAAGTGGCGGATAACAGTACTCCGTGACTAGTAAAGTCGGATTTTTCAGTTTCCCACAACAACTGATTTTGTAGATATTTTTTATTTTTATTTTATTTTATTTTTTATTATGGAACAAACTTTGAAAACAATTGAAAAAAGATTTCCCTTTCTTAGCAAAAAAAGTAATTTTGAAACTTTACCAAGCCAGACTTAAAAGGATGAGGTTGCTTATGAATAACGGCATACCTTTTGATATTCGATTCATTATTGAAGCCAAAGTGAGAATAGCGGGTGAATTCACGGAAACACCAACTAGATTTTTACCAGGACTTGGAAAAATTTCATATGCCAAGAAACGACGAGCAAAGAAAATCGCCGTTTGCTACAAATGTGCTTGGTGGAACTGTGATTCAAGATGTCGATCTTTAGGAATTCCTTCCACAAACAGAGAAGATAAAATTCAGTTCATCAAGGATGGTCTGAATAAGGAGAATTTAGATGATATCGAAATTTCTCTTGACACGCATCCTAGTGGACTCGTACATTACGGGATTCGATGTTTGTGGAATAAATTCAAACCATAATATGAACAACGTCTTGGGAATCTGACGTTAAAAGACTCTGTTTGCCAATTTGTAAGAAAATTAGATATGAAGCTTCTCCCCGACTCATAGAAGGCGTTTAAGCCGTTTCTGAACGTAAAATCAGAGGAAGATGTGAGCCACAATCACAACTAATGTACATACACGTGAGTATCTTTACTTTTTGTCATTTTTTTAGATTTTCTGAATAAAAAATGTGATACGCAATAAATGCATTCATTATTCTATTGAGTAGTTGAAGCGCAATTAACGCGGTCATAGATTCGATAAATCTTTTTACTTTATTTTGCATCTATAAATAAACATTGCAGTTGTTTCTTTTCTGCATCCCTCAAACTTGTATTCTTTTCATTTTCTCTCTAAGTAATTTTCTTTTCAAAAAATGGAATCATCATCTTCCACAAAAAGATTTAACTCCATCTGCATTTTTGGTGGAGCTAGTCATGGGAAAGAGGCTTGCTTTACTGAAGCAACCCACAACTTGGGTCGTACCTTAGGAGAAAAATGCATTCATGTAGTTTACGGAGGAGGAAGTCTAGGATTAATGGGACGTGCTGCTGCTTCTGCCTATATGGAAGGAGTAAAAGTGTTGGGAATCATTCCAAAACCTCTGGCTGAAAGTAAAATCACCGGAGCAACTATTGGAGATGAGTTCAGAGCTGTAAATATGCAAGACTGCATAACTCACATGATAAATAATGCTGATGCCTTTATCACCCTTCCCGGTAGTTTTGGCACTCTTGAGGAACTTTTTCATGTGGTTATCAGAGCCCAGCTAAATGTTCATACGAATCCAATAGGTCTGTTAAATGTCAATGGTTTCTTCGATGGTTTACTATCTTTCATCAACTACTCTTCTGAAAAAAGTTTTATTTCTGAGCGTGCTAAGCGAATCATAGTTGTTGCAACAACACCAGAAGAGCTGATCAAAAAACTTATTGCATTTGTTCCTGAACCAGACCCAGCTCTAGCTAATATTGTTTGGATGGAAGATTTCACTGTGCGGAAACGCAAAATTGATACATTCCTTTCCCTCTGATATCCCACTTCATTCCTCTTGTTGTTTTTTAATTTTTTAGCGGGTGTAAAAATCGTAAAAATGATGGCAGCTTAAGGAGTTTCTTTTCGACCTCTTGACGCGCATCTATCCACGATTTATGTATTGTTATTTCTATTATTGTACTTTTTCTGTTTGTTTTTAATAAAAGCATTGATGGCAGCGTAAGGCAACTCTTCGGACTCTCTTGAAGCGCATCTAGGTTATTTGTGTTATACTTTCGGGTATATATTTTCTTTTGTTGTTTTGCCACACTTATTTCTTGCAGGTCCAAAAAAAGGCTTGAGCGAAGCGTCGTCTTTCATAAACAGGGAAGCCTTATTTAAACTCTTACTCCATTGTTCTTTTTACACAATAAGGATATTGTTTATCATTAAGTGTGGGGGAAGGTGTATATCTATATCTATATCTATATCTATCTATCTATATATATATATATATATATATATATATGAAATATTAAAAAAAAAAAAAAAAAAAAAAAAAAAAGGTTGAAAATTACGGCACCATTTTCTTGAGAAAACGTTAGTGAAAAAATTATTTTTGGGATGTTTCACTGGTTTTGATAATGGATTTGGATGAAGGTGTATGAGATTCAGTACACAACACCCTTTTTGTGAGTTTTGAGCCTTAGAGCAATCCTTATATATACGCTCTATATTTTTTGTTGTGTGGTCAAACATATTGTGTTCATTCTAGAACTTGCTCATTTATACATTTCGAGACTACATTCATAAACTCTTGCATTAAGATGATAAAGGCAATTAGGATTAACCCCTTGTTGGCTTATATTTTCCCACCCATTACATTTTATCCTTAGAAGCCCCATTGAGCCTGAGCCTATTTCTTTGATCAAGCACATTACTTTAGCCATTATCCATTCTTGTTGATGACTCATCCATTTGCACCCTCTAGTCAAAGATTTAATTGTGAACTAGATGTGTGACAAATAGAGACCGATGTTCATAAGAGTATTGTGGAGATTAAGAGCTTTTGTTGAAAGTGAAAGGGTGTGAAGTACATTGGAGTATTGAACCGAAAAAAAAATATAAATAAAGGCCAAAAAAAAGCGGGAGGTCAAGTGCGAAAATCATCACTATATATACATAAAATAGCACTTGAACTATCCCTTGAGTGATACATAATTCCTTCCAGAAGATCCATTGCATAATTTTTCTTACACAAGAGTATGACCTTACCAGATGAATATTCAATTACCATGTACAGAATAACTTGGGGATGATGGTTTGAGAGTTTTCATTACAGAAGGGGGGTGTTGATTGTTATTTGTAGGATTTGTTATGCATCTAAATTCACAATTAATCTTGGCTAGCAAACCTCATAATTTTTCCTTTATCCTACCCATACCCAAAGCCACGTTACAACCAAAAGAAAGACCTTTTGATTTATGCATGAGTTTATTTTTAAGTAGTGGAGATTTGATTTTTGACCAAGCATATGGTAGTGACACATTATGCTTTGATATGAGTGAACTCTTCTCAAATATCCCGTATATACACTTGAGTGAAGAGTGATATCCACCGTGAGGGTATTGAATCTTTTGGCATTCGATTCTCAATGAAGTTGTTAGAATTTGGTGTGACATCCTATTTTTTCTCTGATCTCACTTGGGTCATGATCACTTGTTCTCTCTTGATATTGGTTTTGTCGTGATTTTTTTCAGTATATGAGTATTATAACTCGGATATAAGATTTTTCCGAGGACGTGCAAAAGATAAGTGTGGGGGAATTTGTTTAGTTTATTTTGAGTAATATTTTTATTAGTATTTTATATATATAATTGTGTGTTATGTGATAATTTATTCGTTTTACCATATATTTATATTATTTCATTTTGTTTGAATTTTCTATAATTTTGTGTCATTTTTGGATAATTAATTGGAATTAAATTATATCTGCAGGTTAACCAACCGGTACAAGACAGATCAATTGGTTCAAGGGCGATATTTTTACAAAATTCAAATATAGTCACGACTGGTCTCATTTTATTCGTCTCGTCGAGACGATCGTTTTAAAAAAAAATCATCCGAACCCGAGTTCGTATGAAGAAGTTATGACCGTTCGAAGGACAATTAAATAGACGAACCATATTGTGCCACGTGTCAACACCCGATTGGACCAGAAATTCAACTCTGTGCTGATGTCATCCATGACATCAGCACCCCTTAGCAGCCATGAAATAATTGGGGGTGGGATTTTAAAATGTTAAAAATTATTATTTTATTAATTTTGTAGTAGTATAAATAGGGGATGATTGTGTAGTGTTTGGAGAGGAGAAAAAAGGAGAAAAAAATAGAGAGATATTATTGTAAGGGAGAGAAATAAAAATATTGTGTAATAAAATTATATTTGAGTAATAATATTATGGAATATTTATTTATTTGTGTTGTTATTATGAGTGAGTAATTTTCTTTTACTGGGGTTATGATGAAATCATGTCTATATTATTATCAATATTTATATAATAATTCCAAATAAATGTTTTTAACGATTATATTTTCGCTTCAATAGGGGAATATTATTTCAACAATTATATCACGTATTTTTTATAGTTATAAATTCCTCATTGCTTTGTGATTATTGATATTAGTTAATTTTTTTGATTATTTGTTTTCCATGAAATTGGATACATATAATGCTTAGAAATTATATTTTTCAAGCGAAGGAAAATCTATATTTGAATTATAATTTTTTACTTATTGTCAAATCTATAGGGAAATAGTGAGATTAATTTCAGAATCTATTCCCTGAATTTCTTGGAATTAAAATATAAAATAAATAATAAATAGATATTGGTGGACTCTAAACCCTAGTAAATTACTTAAAATCAATTTATCTAAAATCTACTTAAAAATTACTGTTATTTAATGCAATTATTATAACCATTCAAAAATAAAATTATTTGGGAGTATGTTAGAATTTAATATAATTTGGTTCAAAATGATAGGAATAATTTTACTTCACTATCATAGTCCTCCCTGTGGAATCTATCCGAGATGTACGTTGTTCTTATAGTCAGTACAGAAGAATCTATCTCACCTCGATCCTGTTCAACGTATACTGAATACGCTAATATATGCTAATGGTCAAGACCAACCAATCTCAAGCATATACTACAACCTATCACATAACGGTCTAATGTTACATAGGTTGTGAACTAATCATTACTATATAAGGAAACGATAATGTGATCTTCTGTGTGACACGACACACCACATTATCTACAATATAAAGTAAATAGACAATATTTGCATAATCATAGCGTGGATAAATATGCAAAACATGTGATGAAATGAATTAAATATTCTCATAGTTAAAGACCGGAAAATTAGGTAATACAAGCATATGGTATGCTTTGATGTCTACAACCCTAACAATAAGTCCGCTTTTCCATATGTCTTCTCAAGCTTAAGCCTTCCGTGGCTGGACTATAACAAAAGTTGTGTGGTCGCTAGCTACCTTGTTTTCCTCCAGGAGGATAGTACCTTGGCGAGCTAAGTCCATCACCCTTTCTTTGAAGACGAAGCACTTCTCTATATGATGACCAAGCACTCTTTGGTGCTTGCAGAAGTTAGGATATGTGCTTCTGTTTGCCTCTTCAGGCTTGATGAGGTTTGCCTTGAGCAACTCATCAAACATACCTGGTATATCAGAGTCGAAGAATGATATTTCTTCTCTTGCATCTCTTGTAAGGTAAGCCGCTTCTTTTCTGCAAGATCAAGACCACCTTCAGTTCGCTTGGTCTTGAAAGAGAATTTAGTTGATTTTGAAGTGACAGCATTTGCCTCCTTCTTGTCATACTTAGAGTTCTCCCCTGACTTTCTTGCCTCATACTTGCTTTGATATGGTGTCAAAGTGGCCGTTGAGGTCTTGCCCTTGGCGGCTATAGTAAGCTCCATGTCATGGGCTCTTGAAGCAAGCTCTTCGAAGTTCTTTGGAACAATAGCTAACATGATGTATTTTATGTCGCAATACATACCTCGTATGCACATGTCTATAGCTGGTTGTTCTGACATCCTTTCTTGACATCTGATTTTTAGGTCCCGCCATCTGTTGATGTAGTCCATAACCGACTCTCCTTGGCGTTGCTTGGTATTGGTCATCTCCATCAGGCTGACTGTGCGTCTCGTACTGAAGAAACGAGTGAGGAACTCGCCTTCTAGCTGCTCCCGGCTGTCTATGGTGCCAGGGGTTAGTTCAGTGTACCACGCGAAGGCATTGTCTTTCAAAGATCGTACGAACGGCATGACCATCTTGTCAACAAAACGTTCCCGCATTATTGCATGTATCTACGAAATGAGCAATATGCTGCCCCGTGAGTCCTGTCCCCTCAAATAGTTGGAATTTTGGAGGTTGGTACCCCTGAGGCATCTTAACCTTGTCTATGCGGTCTGTGTAGGGTTGAGTATAAGAGTAGGATGGTGACACCCCTTCTTGCTTTTGCTTGATTGCCTCCAGCATAAAGTCCCTTAGCTGGTCTATTGGTATGGTACCATCGGCTGAGACAGTGGGTATTGGTGCTGCTTTAGCCGGCGTACCACTTTGTATATTTGACGCTCCCCCTGGAGTGGATAAACATTGTTTAAGATAAGTACCATTCTTGTTGGTAAAGTTAAACAAAACAAACCTACAATGGCCGCAACTTTTTCTCTATTATCTACACGTAGGTCTATCTCGTCATGTACTACCGTTCTTCTATTCTAAATGTCCTCCACATTTCTACAAATGTGAGAGCCAAACCCAGTCTCAATCACCCATGTGTCAGAAACTGAAGTTGCTAGTGTTCCAACATAAATATTTTTGGCGTGAGTGGTAGATACTACTCGCATCATCTGCCATGTATTTGTTACCATTCCATGATTCTTTCTTCCTTTTGTTCTGTACCATCAGTACGGAAGAAGTGCCGTGCATATTGCATTTATCCAAAGTGGAGCGGAGTAATTCAGAGTTATTATCAATAGAGGCCATCTAACTTATAAGAGAAGATATGTAAAAAATAATATAGCTTTAGTTTTTTATGTTATAATAAATAATTATAAAAAACAAGTAATAGAATTAGTACCGGTGCTTACAATCTCACTGAAATGCAATAAGTACACCAAGATCCTGTTATACTCGAAAGGTGGCGGCGGAAAAGGACTTTACATTAAAGTTAGGTTCTCTTTTCAATATTAAATGAAGAATGTGAGCTTTAACAAGTTAAATCAATTCATCGAATAACCCAATCCGGGGACGACAGCTGAGATAATAACACAACCACACAAAGATTAAACACAACAAGAAGCTACTTAAAATAAGATTAATCTAACACGAGATTATAAGAGGAAATGAAATGACAAGAGTAAAGAGAGACACCAAGATTTTTACGAGGTTGGGGAACAAATCCTTAATCATCAGCCTTCGGATTTGCAGCCTTGGTACTTTGATAATCCACTAGCTTTGATGAATCCTTTTTGTAACCTTACAAACAAGCAAGTCCTCACAAACTAAATATCAAACATCTAGCCTACAACTAAGTGACCCAAGCACCCGCTAAGGATTTCAATTCATACTCAACCTAGAATAGGAACTCTATACTATACCACATAATGATTTCAAGAACTTAATTTCAAGATAGAATTAGAAGTGTTGGTATAATTTACTAAAAATTATATCGATAAATTTGAAGTCATATAATTATACCATGAATTATAATATTTGATGATTTTTCATTATACCTGTAGATCCAAAAGCTTGTCTTGGACTCGTTCGTGTCCGTCAAATTACGACATGAGAAGAACAAAGTAGGAGACAAATTCGTTAATGACGAAAGCATTAAATAATATATATGTATATATGTAATTAATCAAATGAGGTAAATCCGAATGTGGGGCGATGTTGAGTACAGAAAATCTGTCTCCTTAAAGCAAATTCGCCTCCACCACAGTGTATAGCGTCCGTATTCCAGGATAAAACAATATCTCGATGCGTTGATAAATCGATCATCGCACCCTCAGCGAACTAGAATAAATCTGAACTACCACCGACGCGACCCAAAATTACGAAAAGAAATTATTTTCGAAAAAAAAAAAACGAAGTCGGATTTTATTGGGTGAAAAACGGACGAAATTTCTCTGTGTAAAAACGAGCCCCTCAAGCCGGGTATTTATAGGTGAAAGCTGGAGGAGGTTGTGTGCTGGAGGAACTCTATACCGACCAAAATTGGTATCTGGAGGAACTCTAAACCGATCAGGATTAGTATCTCAATACTTATCCAGATCTATTTAATTCGATTTTATCCGGATCCGAAAAATTCTGAATTTATTAATTGAGGTATTTTCAGTAAAATAAAATTTTACCGAATAAAATTACAGTAAAAAGATAACTTCGAGACGCCGAGACATTTCGTCCAAACCGCCCTTCGACCGAGACCCGAACCGAGCCGAGCCGAGCCGGACGGACGGACGGACGGAGGCGGCGGCGCGCGCGTGTGTGTGTGTGTGCGCGAGGGGCGCCTAGTCACACATCCACTCATGTCTCACTTTTTGAACAAGACTTTGTTCACATTGTTATAAACTTGAGAGAAAAAGAGAGAAATTGGAAGAGAAGAAGAATAATGTGTGTATTCTTATGAGGGCCAAATGCCTTTATTTATAGGTACACATCTAGGGTTTCGGGGGTATAAATGTCATTCATTAATAAATACATTAATTACAACACTCCCCCTTGAATGACCTTTAATACATGCTGCCTCATTAAAACCTTGTCGGGAAAACCCAGTGGGAAAAAACCCGATCGAAGGAAAAAGAGTACAGCTACTCCCCCTAAAATCGATTACATAAGATCTTTGATTTGATGCATTCCGATCTTGTATACTAGTCTTCTGAATGTTGATGTCGGCAACGCCTTTGTGAATAAGTTCACCGACTAATCACTTAAGTGAATATTAATGTATCTACATTTTGAGATACAAGTGACATCGTCTTCATACAATATTTCCTCTTGAATATTATGATGTTCATGCCTCATCAACTCCTTCGGAAAAACCCTGTGGGAAAATATCGATAGAGAAAAAGAGTACATAGTATAAATTTGCTCATGTGTTGCATTGGTTGCCTCGTTAAAAACCTTAACTAAGAAAACCCGGTGGGAAAAAACTTAGAAAGGGAAAAAGAGTACAACCATTTGGTCTTCAGGACCTTTTGACCTTCAGGGTCGACATAATCTTCAAACTGATTTAAAAGTTATCACTTCTCCCCCTCAAGATAACAATCTTGCACTCCAATACCATGAATATAATTTTCAGACATGGAGAGATTTAGTGAATAAATCTGCTAGATTATCATTATTGCTCTTTTGAAGCTCGTGTGGAAATAAATTTCATCTTACTTGCCCAAACATTATATGCAACACATAAATGGAGAATATTTATCATCATAATAAATAGGCAGTATGAGAACAAATATGAGATCATAATCCCTAATAGCCACCAATATCGAATCTCGATCTCTTTCATGTAATAAACCAATATGGTTAACACCATTCCACATTCTCCTTCCTAGAGAAATATTAAATTTTGCTAGCATGTTAACTTCAAATTGTATATCAGCCCTGATAATGTAATGCTTCAATAGCATACAAGTACGGAACTTCTGGTCCTCTTATATCTTTGTTATTTTCTTGAGATCTATATGAGCTCAGATCCACTTCAAGTGGTACGACAACCTTTAGGTAGCTAAATGGATAAAAACTTTCCATCATATATGCTCGATCTACAAGTCGAGACAATACTAATACTTAGTTTTATCTAAGTTTTCTATTTTGAACTTGTATTTAGACACGAGTTCAAATAATTCACATATATCCTCTTCAGGAGGAATTCACTTAGTCGGTTGATCCACCAGACTATTTCAAAATGTATAAATATTTATAACTCAAAATAGTACATGTTGCGAAGTTCACGTTCCTATTACTTTAGGAACCTCAAGTCCATCAGGGACTTTCATATAGATATTCGCGTCCAATGACCCATAGAAAATGTGGTGATGACATCACTAATCAATATCTATATTCATAATAATTGTCATATGTATATTAAATGACGAAATTTAGTGCCAACGGGAGAATATATTTTGGGTATGCGCTTAAACCCTTGATATGCTAATCTCGCTTATCTTTCACCACTTTATTTTATTTTGCGAGTTAAGCTTTGTCTCAATTGCTTATATTTTATTTAGTGCTTCAGGCACTCCACTAGCAATTATTGAGACACAAAGTGTTGTCGACAACTATCATTCTTATAAACAATTCTCCCATATTCACAAAGTCAATGACAACTTCAACAAAATCAAATATTCAACATTTTCCATAACATTTGATTTGGTCGTCCCATAATCCACTACTGTAATTATTTAGTGCACGTGCAAATTAAGGTATTGAGATCTCATCTTCGGGACGATCCTCTTCAGGAGGTTTTTGAAGTGATGTTATAGTTTAATCTATTTGTATTCATGGATTTTATCTTTAATACCAATAAAGAATACGTCTCTCACGCTTCAAAGCGCCGAGAGTATCAACAAATATATTTCATTCACATTCGACTTTAATTCTTTATGGTACATATACAACTGGTATATGAGATTTCATCACTCCTTTGGCAATCAATAACTTGTTG
The DNA here is from genome assembly GCA_033398695.1 of Orobanche coerulescens. NCBI lineage: Eukaryota > Viridiplantae > Streptophyta > Magnoliopsida > Lamiales > Orobanchaceae > Orobanche > Orobanche coerulescens. Next base: position 110,138,517 of record CM065806.1, read on the forward strand.
AACTTCGAGTTCATAGTGCGTAAATTTAAATATCCAACTCAACGAGAATTTTATAATTTTCTCTTATTTATATTTTATATCTCCCCCTAATGTCGGAGATAGTTGGAATCGATTATAAAATCAATCATCTTCAGGAGGTGCACTAATAACAGAGGGCGTGACCCAAATATTATGCCTTTGATATGGATACTTGAATTTGAAATTCATCGCAACATGATCATTGGATAAAATATTATATCGCTTATAATTAATTCGATACTCATTGAATAAAGCTCCTTTTAGACCGACAGTAAGAATATTGCCATATGAAATTATACCAATCCTTCGGGGATTGTCTTTCCATTCCTCTAGTAGAAATTGAACAAATCAATGTGACATAAAGTTATGTATTTTTCATTTGAAATAAATACATGCAACTTCAAATGTAAATTGCTCTCGAGGAGCATGTATTTTTCTTCAAAAATCTTAATTATGCTAAACTCAGGAGCAATAATTTAAATAAAAAACAATCATATATTACCGAAAATATGAAGTACTCATCAAGAGTATGTGATATTTTTCAAAAGTATCAATTATGCTACCTTGGGAGCAATAATTTATAAGCATATAACACCCAAAATATAAATTACTCCAAAGAGTATGTAAATATTAATTAAAAGTATTAATTGTGCTACGTCATGAGCAACAATTTATATCAATGTGGTGATAATAAAAGCAATTCAATAACACAAGGCCATATAGAAAATATTCAAAATAATGCCTTTTTTTGTTTAATATTCTTTAGGAATATTAACTTTAATTGATGTGTTTATCATAAATACTATCATAAAAATATGACTATATATCGTTGTGTTTTATCAAGAACATCAACAATTTCTTTTTAATAATCTTCTGAATTATTAAAATTACAAATTCATGTTTCTTCAGGAAACCATGAAAATATATTGATGTAATGTATTAAAAGAATCATTACAAATAATTTTATATCAATGATACAAGTATCATTATCAATATAATATGTAATAACTATCGTTATTACTCTTCTTCCAGAAGAAAGTGCAATAATTATTATGTAATTAATCCAACATCTATAAGATGTTGATGAAAATTGGTCAACTCAAAATAATACAATTTTAAGTGTATAAATATACTTCATGATATTTACTAGTAATTTGTGATATTTATCATACATAAACATATAGTTAAATAATATCTTCAGGATATATATCATAAATAAACATATAGTTAAATAATATATAAAAATAATATAAATAGACTTTAACACTAAACACGTAAATTTAAACATGTAAATATTGAAAGTATTGGGATTAATAGACTTCTGGTCTAATAAGTGGTGAATATTATTTACATTGATATTTTTTCTAATACCAATTTCTTTTCTTCAGAAATTGTATATGTCATTTGTCTCACTTGTTATCGCGGAATCATACATATTTCAAGCGATAGTTTAGAAATCCATAGATTTATCGATACTTAGAAGATAATAGTGCAAAATCTTCGACCTTGTAGGAAGAAATTTAGTGGTTCTTCATGAATCACAATAAATTTAGCACTACCTTTTTTTTCCCATACGAAAAGTATCATTCTAAAGATATCATGCATATTTGCACTTTGATGAGACAATAAATCATGACCACTATTTAATCCCAAGGACTTGACATTCTATTCACAAAAAGAAGAAACAAGATAAGCCAAGAATTTGAATGATACAAATATCTTCAGGATATTTGACCCTAATTATATAGCAACGATCAATTCAAATCATACCTGTATGACATCATATCTTATATTGATAAAAACTCACAATATATCATAAGAGATAATAAAATATTAAACTACACAATATATAAGATTATATATTGACATATAATCTTAAGATTATCATTTTCGTGTCCTTATCATTAACCGTTGATATATCTATTCCACGAGATAAAATTTATAAATAATTATCCCCTACAAGGATAAACTCTAAATTTTATCTACTTCGGGAGATAAAATTTGAGCCATGTAATATTGAAGTTTTTAATTTAATATTGTTCACTTTCGGGAACAACTTGATAGGAATATTCAACCACTTACTAATCTTGCTATCATTGGAGCACAGTCGGATTATGATTGTGGAGTATATCATATCTTGTACAATCTCGATAGAGGATATTCTCAAATCATATTAATATTTTTTATTTGAGATATAAGTTATATTTTCCTTCAGGGATAATATCATGCTACATCAAGGGCATAATGATTTAATTTTGCTATTATATTTATAAATAACAAATCAATATTCTTCAGGAATATTGTATCATCACATAATTCATGTATAAATAAGAGTTATTCATTTAGAATAGTAATATTCTTCAAGAATATTACAATTAATTGTGCTACTTCGGGAGCAATAATTTTAAGATCCATAATTGAATATACAAAGGGAAAAAAATAGTACGAGAATTAATCAAGGCTCGAAATAACTAAACTAAAATAGTTGCTTCTTCAAGAGCACTTACAATATTCTTCAGGAATATTATTTTGTATTTTCATTAGGAATTGCACAAATTATTAGATCTCATAGTGTTCTTCATGAACACATCATATTCAACTAGAATATGACGAGATAACGTTGTCCTTCTTCAAGAACTACAACAAATCTTTTATCTTAATAATCTTCTGGATTATTAAGTATTGTTGAATCGTGTTTCTTCCGGAAACAAAGAGGAATATGATTTGATAATAAATTTTGAGGTCATCATATATATTATTTATATATGATGCACACAAAAATATAAAATTTAATAACTAAATATAATATATTTTTCCTCAAAATCATCCTATGCAAGAAAGTTTTTGAAGGAGTAAATAGAATTAATACCTTTCACCAATGTAAAAAAAAAAGACTATTTCTGTTCGGACTTTTTTTTATGCATGCAATATGTTTTAGAATCCGATCTCCACCGTTGAATTTGTAGATCTGCTTGTCAGGAAGATACTGTAAAAATTTCATGATGATCCGACGGTTAACAAAGCGGGAATCGCGATTTTAGCGCGATCTCAGAGTGCAGAAAAGCTGCTCGTTTTTTTTTTTTTTTTGAATTTCGAAAATCGGAGAGAAAAAAAATTTACTCGTAGAGTATCGTGCTGATAACGTGTTATAAACTTGAGAGAAAAAGAGAGAAATTGGAAGAGAAGAAGAATAATGTGTGTATTCTTATGAGGGCCAAAGGCCTTTATTTATAGGTACACATCTAGGGTTTCGGGGGTATAAATGTCATTCATTAATAAATACATTAATTACAACACACATCTCTTTATATACTCACAATTTTTCTCTTATTTTTCCAATGTGGGATAACATCTTAAACCCATTTTTAAAGGGTTCACTTTGGAACATTACATCTCATTGATACCTCAATCATTTTGAGTGTTCTTACATGTTTTGGAAACCTCGTACGGAGTACTACGTATTCTAACTAAGTCCCGACTTTAACTCGTAGTCGTGCCCACTCAAAATTGCCTCTCAAGTGAGCTGCTCAAAACAGCTCATTTCCTCTATTTTCCAACAATCCCCCACATGAATGAGATTGATAGTCCAGCAGCACACGTCACACACGGAGTTTGACTTGGTGATAGTTACTGCGGTTAGGCATTGCATAGGATGTAATACCCGGTTGTAATTCAGTCATTATCATTCAGTAATTATCAGTCTGTAATTGTCACTCAGTGTATTTTCACTCAATTATAATCATTCATCAATCATGTTCTTTCACCGTGTTCACCGTTCGGAAAAACTTCGAGTTGTGTATCGTTATTGTTCATTGTTTCAACTTTCCTCATATGAGTTCGACTTTGTTAGATCACCATTAATTTTTGGTAATTCCAAAAAATTCTAAATCTTTGCAATATTATAGAGCATCGAGTTAGCTTTCCAATGGTTCAAACGGTGAGTCAATCGGAGTCCGGACGAGAGAGTTATGGTCGTTTTAGCTCAACCGCTCATTTTTCAAGATTGGCCGATCATCGCCGAACGAACTCGGCCGTGTCGTCCGACACGGCCCGTGCCGCACTCGTCCGGAAGATGCCAAGTGTTCGCCTCAGACCCGACCGTGCCGTCTGGCATGGCCGAGTCCGAACCCTTCCGGATAAGCCAAGATCGTCGCCAAAGACGCCCGACCGTGCCGCCTCGCACGGCCGAGTCATGCCGAAGTCGCCGCCGGACGGGTCACTGTCGGAAGGCCCTCCGCGCCGCGACCGTGTCGGGCAGACACGGCCGAGTCCTCGCTGCCACAGGCGCCACGACCGTGTCGCGGGCACGGCCGAGTCCGGCCGCCGAGTCAACCCCTATAAATTCATTTTTGAGCATTTTGAGCTCATTTCTTCCTTTTTCCATCTTCTTCACCGCAACCGAGAGAGAATAACTTGAGGGAGAGATTTCTTCATCAATTATCATTTGAGTGGGTATTTTCATCACCTTCAATCATTTGGGAAGCTTGGATACTCGATTAAACTCGTGTTCTTCGGATCAAGTGATCAATCTTCAAGAGGTAATTCCTTCAACACTTCGACTTCGATTTTGTGTTGAGATATGATGTTTCGACGTTATAATCATGTTATATGAAGAGATATGTATATGATTATGAGTTTGTATAAGGATTCATTGGATTATTGAGGGATTATTCAAGAACACTTTGAATATCGAGTTGGAATTGGGGATTTTCGACTAATTGTTGTTATAATCACGTTTTCGGATATTCATAACGGATTATTGATCGTATTGGAGATGTTTTGTTGGTTTGAAACACTTCTTGGAGATTTTGATATTGGTATATTGAGGTTTGATTGTAAACAATCGGAGTTCGATACAACGTGTTTGATTTAATGCCTCTATGGACTTGGTTTAATCGTATCGACGTTTTGAATTCGTTATATTCGTGTTTGATTCGTATATTGAACGGATTGTTGGTAATTATATTTATTCAAGGTTGTACGAGCGACCGATATCTCAATTAGGACGTTGTTCGTGGACGGACATTCTTCATCGTTGTTGTGTAAGTTAATTCTTACTCGGTTAAAAGGATATTCATACCTTTTGTTGTTGATCATTCATAATCATAAATCATTCATCATTGTATTAATCATATTGAGACTTGTAATTGTTGAACAATCACATCATTAACGGGAACGCAGCCCAACCATTCCATTAAAACTATCCATCACTTCATTATTACTCTCATCTCGGTGAGTCATTCTTAACTTTGTCAGATTATTATTTATTCTTTGATATTCATTACGGTCATTCTCGTTCATATGACCTTCTGGGTTCATATTGCGTGGCCGGGTGCGGATGTGTGGAATTTTTAGTCGAGCACGATATGGCCATGTATAGGGAGAGATACATTCGACTGAGCACACGGTAATGCATTACCTCCGTGAGACTAATTAGGTACAAGGACGGGTGTGTCCGGTCATTCGTCTTGTACACTTGCACATAACACTACGGGCGTACTATGATACTCTTCTTCAGCGTAATTCATAACTAAGGATATTTCATAACTTCAGTTAAATCATGTTTGTGTATTTTCAACCCTTGAGGATTGTTGTTCTGTTTAACTGACCCCGGCTGGGGATTTTGTTTTTCAGGTCATGGCAAGGCAAACGCACGGGAATAGCATGTTGATGTCGAGGAGTCCTAGTGATACTAGTAGGGGGCCCCGATCTTTCAGTTATTCATGTTATTGTCCTTTATTTTTCCGCTGCAGACTTTCATTTGAATACTCCGTTTCATTCAGTGTTGTGTATTTTATCTTCATATAAAATACACTAGTATTCGGTATTGTCCTGGTGTGTTGTAACTAAACTCCTCATCGGAGTAATTATTGTTGTAATGTAGTTCGGTACTACATTTATCTTGTGTAATTCATTCATTTTCATTTGCCTGGTGGGTCCCAGTTGGGGATCTACGGCACTGTAATATCCGCCTAGTTTGGGGTGTTACAGAGTTGGTATCGGAGCGTGGTTTTGAATACTACCTTCCGAGTCATGTCTCATTTGAAATCATCGTCATCAGACTAGTATCATTGACTTTCGCCACGTGTGACTGTGCAAATGCCGAGCCAATCGCATCTAAGAACTGTAAGATTTCTAACGCCATGGTATAATTTCTGGCAATAGTCATTCATTCATCATTCATCATTTAACAATCCTCAAACATCATCATTCATTATGATCAGGACGATCATATTAACTCATTAATCACTTAATTCATTTCAATACTCAGTTAATGATCAGGACGATCATATTAACTCATTAATCACTTAATTCATTCCAATACTCAGTTAATGATCAGGACGATCATATTAACTCATTAATCACTTAATTCATTCCAATACTCCGTTAATGATCAGGACGATCATGTTAACTCATTAATTACTCAATTCATTTCATTACTCAGTTGTCAATCTGGATGATCATATTATCAATCTTGTTAAGTTATTCAAGATAATCATTTCAAGAATTTCATCAGATAATCATGTAACTTCAGTAAATCATTCATATAATCACTAAATTAGAGCATGTATACTCATTTTCATCATCTCATGGCATAATCATAACGTTATAATCATGCGGGGAAATATAATCATTATGCGACCTTCCTACTTCAGTATGGGGAGAGTCATGCTGATACACGGGGAGAGGCAGTGCGAACCGAAACCCGAGAAATAATCACTGTCAGCCGAGAAATCGTGCCTGTGACTCGGCTCGATCGAAGATGTTCGGGTTGATCCACTCACTTTTATGCAGCCATGATGACCCATGTGCGCTTGCTCAATCATCATTGCGCCACTGACCGGATTAATCGAGAGAACCCTCCCGTATGAGCCACCGCTAAGGAAAGTGCCGAACAACAACCTTCATTTGTCACAAGAAATCAACGGCGTAATCAATCCAAGGCGGTCACCAACCTTCAAGAAGCCTCGTGTGAGTCCTATCATTTCGAGCGACCTCCTACGGTGCATAGTTGTGCGGGATCTCACCCGAGCGGCGATTCGGCCACTGTTTAACCGTGGAAGAACAGGGTCATTTCAGCACCAAATGTCCGAAGCGGACTGTCACATGCCATAACTGTGGAATTGCTGGGCATAGGGCCCGTTTTTGCCGAAGGGACTCCAAGTCAGCTCCGACGGCATCTCAGTGTTGGGAATAGTGCACTAGGACATTCGATGTGCCTAGATTTGTAATTGTCACATTTTAATAAAGTTATTTGATATCATTTATTTCTCGTTGATTATTATAATGTGTGCATGTTTTAATATTATAATAATCGAATAATAGTTATTCACGAATAATAAGATTATTCAAATGTCCCTGGTAAAATCGCGTTGAGTAGAGACTCAAGTGATTAATATACTAGTATAAGTTTGATTGATAATCATCGGATGATTATGCGTATGGTACGGATCAATCTTATGGGTATTGGTTGGAGAACTAATACTGGACCGACCCGCATTGAGATCACTGCATGGAAATGTCATAAGTGAATCTCAATACAGTATGTCAATAAATCCTTGAACCACAGATTATCATATACTCCAACATGATAATCGCTATGCCTTGACGTAATCCAACGTCATCCAAACATGGTGATCATAAAGGTTAGCGATCGGGATTAGTGGGAGTCATGTAGAGGGCAATGAATAATCAAGATGGGGATTTGTCCTCTCTTAAGTGAGAGAGATATTCATTGGGCCTCGATAAGTAGGATCAAGGAAATGCATGGCCATGCTCAAATGAAGAGTCATTTGATTCAATCACCTACTTAAGATCGAGAAAGCATTTGAACATAAATAAGTATGACATACTCCATGACTTAGTTCAAATATGATATCGCGTGACAAAGGGATTTGACACGTTAAAAGGTTTAATGGACTATTAACTTATATTATTTGGGTAATCATAATGTCTTGCTAGAGGCCGCTTATAATTTATTATTTAATAAGGTATTAAATAATTGCCAACATAATATAAGCCTTTTGGGTCGCACATACGACAATTATAGACAAGTAGGAATAAATATCAACTGGGAATAATAAATATAATATTGGATATTATATTTATAAGGAGATTAAATAATAAAGTAATATATATATAATATCGATATTATATATATTGTATTATTTAATAAGTTGAGGGGCAACTAAGCAAATACTAGATTATTGAATCTAGGGTTTACTTAGTATAAATATAAGGTCTTGGACAAGGAGTTGTAACTGTAAAATAAGACCTAAAATCGGCCCTTCAAGAAGAAGAAAAATCGGCCATCTACATTATACCGTAGGAGAACGGAGTCGGTCGTTCCTCTTCCCTTAGTTGATCTTGATCAATAGTACAATCCTTCTAGTAAGGAATTTGTGTTGTACTATTTATCAATATTATTCGTAAGGATCTAGCAATCCGGCTTGTGGAATTGTTCGTGTGTGGATCACCGTAAGAGGAAGGAGATATTCATCTCGCTTCTAGTCCGGATCTAGATTTGTTCAATCGGATTAAGGTAATTCGATTAACTCTTTAATTAAACAATTAAATTACATGCGATCCTAAATTGGGTTTTCACTTTTATTGTTCCGCCGCTTTTACTCCGATTATTTTGTATTCGATACATAGAAAACCCAACAAAGGGTATCGAGCCAACTTGCATGTAATTTAATTGTTTATGTAGAACATATTTATGTGTAAATTATGTTCCCGATTATGCTTATAAAATATAGATTTTATAAAATATTTTTTCCGGTTTAATTTGATTAAATCGGATCGTCAAAAATAATTTTCTGATTTTTCGCAAAAGCTGGCCCGTGAATCGCTCGAACAAGATAAAGCAGTCGGGCGTGATTCGGGTCCGGTCCGGGTCGGGTCGGGCCTGACCCGCTGGTTGTATTAATTAGCAAAAATGATTTTGCATCACCAGGGTTCGAACCACGGAGGTCCAGTGGCGGCCTAGCGACTTACCATGTGCGCCGCGAGTTTGTTTTGGAAATAATACACTAAGGTTTTATTAAAGGCAAATAAACTGCTTTTAAATATTGCAAAAATACTTCCGCAAAACCGGGATTCGATCCGCGCCGCCGGCTATCCTTCAAGACCACTTTCCATCTCTACTGGATCTTGTTTTGGTAACTTTTCGTAGTTCCTTTTATAAGTCCTTTTGTTATAAAAGTAAATTTGGAAATAATAGTTGCAAAATGTTGCACCGCAACCACGGTTTCGAACCCGGGCAAACCTGCGCCAGATCTCACTGGCACCATCTCGGCCAGAGTCCAGCTTTTGTTCATGTGATGACTCAAATTTTAATTATTGTCGATTGTCGATAAATTGATTATTTAGTATATTACATGCTTTATTAATTATTTGATAATTATTTATGGTATGTGTGTGGTGTATGGCATGACCATAAATTGACCAATGTGATTGGATAATTTAATTTCTTATGGGTTGGTTTTTACGGCTGCGTGTCGCTTAATTATAATTGGTTTTACGGCTCGCGAGTCGTCTATTTAAATTGTTTATTATTTTACGGCTGCGTGTCGCTTGTACTTCTTGTAATTTAATTTATTAGTGTAGTATTAAATTTCATTAATGTAATGAAGACAAGAAGGACGAGATAGATGGACTCGAGGAGCAAATTGATCGCGTATGACGTTCCAAGGAGTTGGAAGATCAATGAAGACCATATTTAACCCTTTAGATGACCTTTGTGATTTTCATGTTGGCTCATGAAAATCACGTTAGATTATGGTCATGCTATACACGGTCCTATGCTTTATTGTCATGTGATGCGATGTATGTTTAAATTTATACATGTATGTGATGCTATGTATGTTTAGATGTATGTTAGCAAACATAGACATTAACATAGATAAAAATCCTCGTTAAAATTTTAATGCCGTTCATTTGAAAAACACCTATCAAGACTTCGATCATCATGAGTGGGTCATGCCAAAGCTGGCACTCGGATTATCTTAGTAAGGTAGGATAGGTAATGGTGATACCTATACGTTTAATGAATTTGGAAATCAAAATAGTTTTGAACCTTAAGGCATAAGATGGGATTATAACATGCTTGGGCATACGATGCCAAATCCCATGACATAATCTAAGAGTTACATATGATGTAATCGATAAAGAGTTATCCACCTAAAGTAGTTCAATTCTAGGCGTCATGCCAAAGCCGAGTTTAGGATTGTGCGAAATGGGATCTTAGCCCACTAAAATTACAAATGTTGTAAATTGAGGGTACTTTGTTTTAGTGGGAGTATTTTTCGAGAAATAAAATAATGTGACTAAATATTTTGCATATTGAATTTTGTAGAATGGCATCAAACAACACATCCACCATTTCATCGCGATCCGTCCTGAGAAGGACAAGTCAAAGAAAATGGCAAGAACTATCTGGATTGGATCCGAGCCCGAGAATAGTTCTCAAGCAAGAAAGAAAGTCGTATGTTCTTGAGGAAGAAATTCCGATGAGCCACCGACAATGCAAATAAAGCAACAAAAGACAAATGGAAGAAACATTGTGATGATTCCATTGATGTCGGTTGTCTTATGTTGGCCACCATTTGTCCGTAACTTGAAGAACTGGAGGAAATGGAAGCTTATGAGCTAAATGCTCACCTCAAGGAAACTTTCTCAAGCATGCTAGGCAAGAGAGGTATGAGACCTTTCAAGCCTTGTATGCTTGCAAGATGGTTGAGGGGACATCTGTCAGCGCTCACGTGCTCAAGATGAAAGGATATATTGATCATCTTGAAAGGCTTGGTTTTCCACTTTCTAAGGAGCATTCCACGGATGTGATCCTAAACTCATTGCCCGAAAGTTTCGGTCAGTTCATTATGAACTATAATATGAATGAGATGGAGAAGTCCATTGCTGAGCTGCATGGGATGCTTAAAACGGCCGAAAGAATATTAAGAAGAAATCAAACCATGTGTTGATGGTCAAGAAAGGGAAATCCTTTAAGAACAAAGGCAAGGGCAAGGGTAAGGCAAAAGTTGCCAAATCTAAAGACCCTACTAGGCCGGTTTTCAAGGCTAAAGCTCCCAAAGATGGAAATTGCCATCATTGCAATAAACCAGACATTGGAAAAGAAATTGCAAGATTTACTTGGAAGAGCTAAAGCGTACCAAGGGCGTGAGACCGCCATGTATATTTGTTATAGAAGTTAACTTATCTACCTCTAACTCCGGGTATTAGATACTAGATGTGGATCTCACATTTGTACAAATGTGCAGGGGTTGAGAAGCAGAGAGAATCAAGAAAGGGAAGTAGATCTAAGAGTCGGCAATGGAGCAAGAGTTGCCGCACTAGCCGTAGGAACTTATGATCTAGTTTTGCCCAATGGGCTTTTGTTAGTTTTGAACAATTGCTAATATGTTCCCGCTGCTATGAATAGGAATATTATTTCGCTTTCTACATTAGATTGTGAAGGTTACGCTTTCTTATTAAGAATAAGATCATTCGTATTTTCTTTGATGACTTGCTTTATGGTACGCAGTTATATACGCCTTTACAATATTGATCTAGATGAGTCCGACACTTTGGAAGTCTATAACATTGCATCCAAGAAACCTAAGCTCAATGATTCTAATCCGACTTACTTATGGCATTGTCGACTTGGTCACATAAACGAGAACGCATTTCTAAACTCCATAATGATGGACTTTTAGACTCTTTTGACTATGAATCATATGGGACATGCGAATCTTGTTTATTGGGCAAGATGACGAAGAATCCTTTCACCGGCCATGGAGAAAGGGCTAGTGATCTATTAGGCCTAATACATACCGATGTGTGCGGACCTCTTAGCACTCATGCCGAGGCGGATACCAATACTTCATTACATTCACCGATGATTTTAGCCGATATGGATATGTTTATCTTATGAAGTATAAACATGAATCTTTTGAAATGTTCAAAATATTCCGTAATGAAGTACGTAATCAACTTGGCAAGACAATTAAAGCCCTTCGATCGATCGAGGTGGGGAATACTTGAGCCAAGAATTCGATGATCATCTTAGGAGTTGTGGAATTGTTTCGCAACTTACTCCTCCCGGCACACCTCAAAGATAACGGAGTGTCCGAGAGGAGGAATCGAACTTTATTAGATATGGTTCGATCCATGATGAGTCGAACAGAGCTTCCATTATCATTTTGGGGCCACGCCTTAGAAACAGCAAAGATTCACCCTTAACCGTGTTCCATCTAAAGCAATTGAAAAGACACCATTTGAGAAATGGACCGGTAAAAGACCAAACTTGTCTTTTCTAAAGATCCGGGTTGCGAAGCGTTCGTAAGGCGCCAAGTGTTTGACAAACTGGCAGCCAGATCTGAAAGATGTTTATTTGTGGGATATCCTAAGGAAACTAAAGGATATTACTTTTACAAGCCCGCAGAGAACAAAGTGTTTGTTGCTCGAAATGTTGTATTCTTAGAAAGGGAATTTATTTCCAAAAGAGACAGTGGGAGAAGAGTAATTCTCGAGGAAAATCGAGAACCACAAGAAGACATCGCTTCACCGATGGAAACCGAACAAGCTCAACAAACAGTTGAAGAGCCCATTCAAAGTACACAAGTCCCACGCAGATCTGATAGGATGCGACATGAACCCGAGAGATATGGTTATCTCGTAACGGAGGATGATGATGCATCGCTCATAGATGATGAGCCTAGTACCTATACAGAGCCGCCAGACCAGTCCGAGGAATGGCTAGAAGCCATGAAGTCCGAGATGCAATCCATGTATGACAATCAAGTTTGGAACTTGATAGATCCACCGAGGGTGTTAAAACCATTGGGTGCAAATGGGTCTATAAAAAGAAGAAAGACATGGATGATAACTGCAAGCCTATAAAGCTAGACTAGTGGCAAAAGGTTATGTATGCATTCATGGTGTTGACTATGATGAGACCTTTTCGCCAAGAGTCATGCTTAAACCAATTAGAATTTTATTTGCCATTGCCGCATACTATGATTATGAAATATGGCAAATGGATGTCAAAACAAAGATTCCTTAATGGAAACTTACTCGAGGATGTGTATATGACACAACTCAAGGTTTTGTTCATCCGTAAAATTCTAAAAAGGTTTGCAAGCTTCAAAGATCCATTTATGGGTTGAAGCAAAGCTTCTGAGCGGAATCTTCGCTTTGATGAAATCACAAAGAGTTTGGGTTCATTCAAAATGAAGATGAACCTTGTGTGTACAAGAAGGTTAGTGGGAGAATAGTTGTTTTCTTAGTCTTATATGTAGATGACATATTACTCATTGGAAATGACATTCCCACCTTATGCATACCAAGACTTGGTTGGGAAAGTTGTTTCTCAATGAAAGACTTAGGAGAAGCCGCTTATAATCTTGGGATAAAGATCTATAGAGATAGATCAAAGAGATTGATTGGTCCGAGTCAAAGTACATACATTAATAAAATATTGAAGAGGGTCAATATGCACGACTCCAAGAGAGGACTCTTGCCAATGTCACATGGCATTCAACAGAGAGAGACTCAGAGTCCTAAGACTCCTTATGAGCGATCACGTATGAGCAAGATACAAGACGCAGCGGCTATTCGATCGATCATGTATGCCATGATTTGTACTCGACTGATGTATCGTTTGCTCTTGGTATGACAAGTCGATACCAATCGAATCCAGTGAAAGTCATCGACGGCAGTTGAAAACCATCCTAAAGTACTTGAGAAGAACCAAGGATGATTTCCTAGTTTATGGAGGGGTGGGAAACGAGTCGGTTGTAAGAGGTTACGCCGATGCAAGTTTCGAACCGACAGAGACGATTTCAAATCGCAAACCGGTTATGTGTTTGTATTGAATGGAGGTGCCGTGAGTTGGAAGAGTTCCAAGCAAAGCACGGTTGCCGATTCTCACAGGTGAGCCGAGCACTGCGGCATCGGATGCGGCTAAGGAAGCCGTATGGATCAAGAAGTTCGTCGAACTAGGAGTGGTGCCAACCATCCAGTGGTCCCATAAGCCTTTATTGTGACAATAATGGTGCTATTGCACAAGCTAAAGAGCCTAGGTCCCATCATAATTCCAAACATATACTCGTAAAATATCACCTAGTCGAGAGATCGTCGACGAGGAGATATTACAATATGCAAAGTAGCAACGGAAGAGAATGTTGCAGATCCACTTACCAAGCCTCTCTCACAAGGAAAGCATGTTGAGCATGCTAGAGCGATAGGACTAAAGGTCATGAATGAATGGTCCTAGTGCAAGTGGGAGATTGTTGGGAATAGTGCCCTAGGACATTCGATGTGCCTAGATTTGTAATTGTCACATTTAAATAAAGTTATTTGATATCATTTATTTCTCGTTGATTATTATAATGTGTGCATGTTTTAATATTATAATAATCGAATAATAGTTATTCACGAATAATAAGATTATTCAAATGTCCCTGGTAAAATCGCGTTGAGTAGAGACTCAAGGGATTAATATACTAGTATAAGTTTGATTGATAATCATCGGATGATTATGCGTATGGTACGGATCAATCTTATGGGTATTGGTTGGAGAACTAATACTGGACCGACCCGCATTGAGATCACTGCATGGAAATGTCATAAGTGAATCTCAATACAGTATGTCAATAAATCCTTGAACCTGAGATTATCATAGAGTCCAACATGATAACTGCTATGCCTTGACGTAATCCAACGTCATCTGAAACATGGTGATCATAAAGGTTAGCGATCGGGATTAGTGGGAGTCATGTAGAGGGCAATGAATAATCAAGATGGGGATTTGTCCCTCTCTTAAGTGAGAGAGATATCTGCTGGGCCCCTCGATAAGTAGGACTGAAGGAAATGCATGGCCATGCTCAAATGAAGAGTCATTTGACAACATGATAACTGCTATGCCTTGACGTAATCCAACGTCATCTGAAACATGGTGATCATAAAGGTTAGCGATCGGGATTAGTGGGAGTCATGTAGAGGGAAATGAATAATCAAGATGGGGATTTGTCCCTCTCTTAAGTGAGAGAGATATCTGCTGGGCCCCTCGATAAGTAGGACTGAAGGAAATGCATGGCCATGCTCAAATGAAGAGTCATTTGATTCAATCAGTCTACTTAAGATCGAGAAAGCATTTGAACATAAATAAGTATGACAGACTCCATGACTTAGTTCAAATATGATATCGCGTGACAAAGGGATTTGACACGTTAAAAGGTTTAATGGACTATTAACTTATATTATTTGGGTAATCATAATGTCTTGCTAGAGGTCGCTTATGATTTATTATTTAATAAGGTATTAAATAATTGCCAACATAATATAAGCCTTTGGGTCGCATATACGACAATTATAGACAAGTAGGAATAAATATCAATCGGGAATAATAAATATAATATTGGATATTATATTTATAAGGAGATTAAATAATAAAGTAATATATATAATATTGGATATTATATATATTGTATTATTTAATAAGTTGAGGGGCAACTAAGCAAATACTAGATTATTGAATCTAGGGTTTACTTAGTATAAATATAAGGTCTTGGACAAGGAG
Source organism: Orobanche coerulescens (assembly GCA_033398695.1). Lineage (NCBI taxonomy): Eukaryota > Viridiplantae > Streptophyta > Magnoliopsida > Lamiales > Orobanchaceae > Orobanche > Orobanche coerulescens. The sequence continues at coordinate 110,154,115 of CM065806.1, forward strand.
TTTTAACCAGAAAATAAGACCTAAAATCGGCCCTTCAAGAAGAAGAAAAATCGGCCATCTACATTATACTGTAGGAGAACGGAGTCGGTCGTTCCTCTTCCCTTAGTTGATCTTGATCAATAGTACAATCCTTCTAGTAAGGAATTTGTGTTGTACTATTTATCAATATTATTCGTAAGGATCTAGCAATCCGGCTTGTGGAATTGTTCGTGTGTGGATCACCAGAAGAGGAAGGAGATATTCATCTGCTTCTAGTCCGGATCTAGATTTGTTCAATCGGATTAAGGTAATTCGATTAACTCTTTAATTAAACAATTAAATTACTGCATGCGATCCTAAATTGGGTTTTCACTTTTATTGTTCCGCTGCGTTTTTACTCCGATTATTTTGTATTCGATACATAGAAAACCCAACACTCAGGCCCCGAAGCAACCAGCGTTTCAGAATCAGACTGCTTTGTCATCGTCGTTTAAGATAATGGAAGCAAATGGAGTTGGAGCTCGTATTTATCAGACGGGAGCGTCCGGTTCGGGGGCCGGCATGTCCCAGATTCATATGATGAGGAGGATCGATGATCCGGTGGCCCGAATGATTTCAGGTATACTCGTAATTTTATTTCAACTTGTGTGTACCTTTTGATGTTGGTACACCGCATTCATTCATTTTCGAATCATGCTTGAATAAACTTATTTCGGGATAGTCCTACTTAATGACCGCGATTGGTTGATGGATATAATCGTGGTGAATTTATCCTAGGACGATGTAATTTTCGGTATTAATTGGTTTGATCGTCTCGATACTATCCTCAGTGTTTGTTAGCGTTTGGTCGCTATCTTTCCGTCGTTAGTTGTCGAATGTGTGCTTCAGGGAAGTAATCCCCGTTGTTCCAGTAGAATTTCTATTATGGCGGAAGCAGAGAAATTCCGCAATCGAACTATCCAATCATTCAGTGTATCATTTTCATCGATTGGCCTTTCTAAGGCAATCGAGTTATGCAATCATTCCTTGTATCATTTCCATCGATTGGCTTTTTTAAGACAATCGAGTCATTCAATCATTCCTTGTATCATTTCCATCGATTGGCTTTTCTAAGACAATCGAGTCATTCAATCATTCATTGTATCATTTTCATCGATTGGCCTTTCTAAGGCAATCGAGTTATTCAATCATTCATTGTATTATTTTCATCGATTGTCCTTTCAAAGGCAATCGAGTTATTCAAACATTCATTGTATCATCTTCATCGATTGGCCTTTCTAAGGCAATCGAGTTGTTCAATCATTATTGGTATCTCTTTTTATCGATTGACCATTCTAGGGCAATCGAAATGTTCAATCATTCGTGGTATCATTGTCATCGATTGACGATGTATTTCCAGACGAATTATCTAGTTGCCTTCACATAGAGTAGGGGAATTCAGGAGTGAGTGAGAGCCGGTACGTCCCATTTATCGAAGGCATCGTATCGGATGGCCCCGACCAAAATGCGAGAGTTGAAGAATCAACTTGAGGAATTGTTCGAGAAAGGTTATATCCAACCGAGTACGTCCCCGTGGGGAGCACCAGTGCTGTTTGTCAAGAAGAATGATAGTTCTTTTCGCTTGTGTATCGATTACCAGGAGTTGAACAGGGTGATGATCAAGAGTAGTATCCTTTACCCCGTATTGATGATCTTTTAGATCAACTTCAGGGAGCCTCAGTATTTTCCAGGATCGACTTGAGATCTGGATATCACCAGTTGCGGATTCGAGAGTCGGATATCGCGAGGACAGCGTTTCATACACGCTATGGTCATTATGAGTTCGTAGTTATGCCGTTCGGGCTAACTATTACACCTGTGGTATTCATGGGGGTAATGAATCGGGTTTTCATCGATTTTTTTGGGATCAGTTTGTTGTTGTCTTCATCGAAGACATTTTGATTTATTCTCGTAGCCGAGAGGAATACGAGGTTCATCTTCATCAGGTTCTCGACGTGTTGAGACGAGAGCAACTTTATGGAAAGCTTTCCAAATATGAGTTCTGGAGGTCCGAAGTGACTTTCTCGGACATGTAATTTCATCTGACAGAGTTCGTGTCGACCCTCAGAAGTCGGAGACTATCCGAGATTGGCAACCTCCGAAAGATATTAATTAAATCCGATGTTTCCTCGGATTAACTGGTTAATTATCCAACCCACGGACGGAGCTAGCAACCGTGGTTTTCGCGTTGGAAATTTGGCGTCGTTACCTTTATGGCATCACCTGTCAGATCTTCACCAATCACAAGAGTTGAAGTATATATTTACTCACAAGGAGTTAAATATGCGACAGAGACGGTGGTTGGAACTACTCAAAGATTATGATATCGAAATCCTTTACCACCCGGGCAAGGCGAACGTTGTCGCCGACGCCTTGAGTCGTAAGTCCGTGCAGGAGCAGATGCTTGCTCGTTTATCAGTTCAGAAGAAGCTTCAGCAGGAATTCCTTAGACCCGAGATCGAGTGCAGCCCGCAAATTCAGAACTGACTTTGTATGTTAGAGATTTAATCATCTCTTGAGGATGCAATTAGGGAGAATCAGGGTTCAGACCCAGCATTGTTGCGCATTCGTGAGGATGTGGCTCAAGGGAAAGCCCTGAATTCGTGATCCACGAGGATGGACTTTTGAGATTTAAGAATCAGATGTGTGTACCGGCGAATGATGAGTTGAAAAACTCTATTTTGAGAGGAGCTCATGCTACCCCTTATTCTGTTCATCCGGGGTCCAGCAAGATGTACAAGGACTTGAAACAAAATTACTGGTGGAGTAATATGAAGCGAGAAGTCGCAGAATTTGTTTCGAGATGCTTAACCTGTCAACAAGTCAAGATGGAACCTCAGCAACCGGCGAGTATGCTGATACCGCTCCCTATTCCAGAATGGAAGTGGAAAGACATTTCTATGGAATTCATCACGAATTGCCGACGAGTCGTCGTGGCATGAATACGATCTGGGTGATTGTGGACCGCTTAACTAAATCAGCTCATTTCCTTGAGATCAAGGATACGTGGGGTCTCGAGAGACTGGCCCAGTTATTCATCAAGGAGATAGTGAGACTGCACGGTACTCCTAAGAGTATCGTTTCCGATCGTGACGGTCGATTTGTGTCTCATTTTTGGAAATCAGTTCATCGTGCTATGGGAACTCAGCTTAATCTCAAGACGCCTTTCATCCTCGGTCAGACGGACAATCGAGAGGACTATTCAGACATTAGAGGACATGTTGAGAGCTTGCGTCCTCGATTGGAAGGACGATTGGGAAGCCCAACTACCGTTGATCGAGTTCACGTATAATAATAGTTGGCATGCTTCCATTAAGATGGCACCTTACGAGGCCTTGTACGGTCGTCGTTGTCGATCTCCTTTATGTTGGGATGACTTGTCAGAATCAATCGGCACCGAGCCCGATATGCTTATAGCCGCCCGGGAGAAGGTAGCTTTGATCAAGAGTCGTATGTTGACAGCTCAGAGTCGACAGAAATCGTATGCGGATAATCGTCGTCGACCACTAAAGTTCGAGACGGGTGACCATGTTTTGGTCAAGGTATCCCCAAGTCGAAGTATTTTTCCGTTTCGGAAAACGGGGGAAGTTGAGCCCAAGATTCATTGGACCGTTTGAAATTTTGGATCGAGTAGGCGAGTTAGCTTATCGATTGGATTTACCTCCGGCTTTGAGCAGGATTCATAATGTGTTTCACGTCTCTCAGTTGCGGAAGTATGTTGCCAACCCGAGTCACATACTTCAGTTCGACGAAATCGAGATCGCGGATGATCATTCGTACGAGGAGCGTCCTGTACGAGTGTTGGAGCGGCGAATCAAAAAGTTGAGGAACAAGACGATCCCTTTGGTCAAGATTCAGTGGTCCAGACACGGAGTCGAAGAGGCTACTTGGGAAACCGAGGATAGTATGCGGGAGAGTTATCCTGAGTTGTTTGACCCTTAGTTTCGGGGACGAAACTCTTTTAAGGGGGGGGTGTATGTAATACTCGGTTGTAATTCAGTCATTATCATTCAGTAATTATCAGTCTGTAATTGTCACTCAGTGTATTTTCACTCAATTATAATCATTCATCAATCATGTTCTTTCACCGTGTTCACCGTTCGGAAAAACTTCGAGTTGTGTATCGTTATTGTTCATTGTTTCAACTTTCCTCATATGAGTTCGACTTTGTTAGATCACCAGTAATTTTTGGTAATTCCAAAAAATTCTAAATCTTTGCAATATTATAGAGCATCGAGTTAGCTTTCCAATGGTTCAAACGGTGAGTCAATCGGAGTCCGGACGAGAGAGTTATGGTCGTTTTAGCTCAACCGCTCATTTTTCAGTATTGGCCGATCACTGCCGAACGAACTCGGCCGTGTCGTCCGACACGGCCCGTGCCGTACTCGTCCGGAAGATGCCGAGTGTTCGCCTCAGACCCGGCCGTGTCGTGCACGGCGAGTCGAACCCTTCCGGATAAGCGGTATCATCGCCCGACGCCCGACCGTGTGCGTGCAGCGCGAGTCATGCCGAGTCGCTGTCGGACGGGTCACTGTCGGAAGGCCCTCCGCGCCGCGACCGTGTCAAGCAGGACACGGTCGAGTCCCTGCCGGCCAGCTGCGCGCCACGACCGTGTCAGGCGGGCACGGTCGAGTCTGGCTGCCGAGTCAACCCCTATAAATTCATTTTTTGAGCATTTTGAGCTCATTTCTTCCTTTTTTTCCATCTTCTTCACCTGCAACCGAGAGAGAATAACTTGAGGGAGAGATTTCTTCATCAATTATCATTTGAGTGGGTATTTTTCATCACCTTCAATCATTTGGGAAGCTTGGATACTCGATTAAACTCGTGTTCTTCGGATCGAAGTGATTGAATCTTCAAGAGGTAATTCCTTCAACACTTTGGACTTCGATTTTGTGTTGAGATATGATGTTTTGGACGTTATAATCATGTTATATGAAGAGATATGTATATGATTATGAGTTTGTATAAGGATTCATTGGATTATTGAGGGATTATTCAAGAACACTTTGAATATCGAGTTGGAATTGGGGATTTTCGACTAATTGTTGTTATAATCACGTTTTCGGATATTCATAACGGATTATTGATCGTATTGGAGATGTTTTGTTGGTTTGAAACACTTCTTGGAGATTTTGATATTGGTATATTGAGGTTTGATTGTAAACAATCGGAGTTTGGATACAACGTGTTTGATTTAATGCCTCTATGGACTTGGTTTAATCGTATCGACGTTTTGAATTCGTTATATTCGTGTTTGATTCGTATATTGAACGGATTGTTGGTAATTATATTTATTCAAGGTTGTACGAGCGACCGATATCTCAATTAGGACGTTGTTCGTGGACGGACATTCTTCATCGTTGTTGTGTAAGTTAATTCTTACTCGGTTAAAAGGATATTCATACCTTTTGTTGTTGATCATTCATAATCATAACTCATTCATCATTGTATTAATCATATTGAGACTTGTAATTGTTGAACAATCACATCATTAACGGGAACGGCAGTTCCAACCATTCCATTAAAACTATCCATCACTTCATTATTACTCTCATCTCGGTGAGTCATTCTTAACTTTGTCAGATTATTATTTATTCTTTGATATTCATTACGGTCATTCTCGTTCATATGACCTTCTGGGTTCATATTGCGTGGCGGGTGCGGATGTGTGGAATTTTTAGTCGGGCACGTTATGGCCATGTATTGGGAGTGATACATTGGGTGTGCACACGGTAGCAGTTACCTCCGTGAGACTAATTAGGTACAAGGACGGTGTGTCCGGTCATTCGTCTTGTACACTTGCACGAGAACACTACGGGCGTACTATGATACTCTTCTTCAGCGTAATTCATAACTAAGGATATTTCATAACTTGATTAAATCATGTTTGTGTATTTTCAACCCTTGAGGATTGTTGTTCTGTTTAAGCGACCCATTCGGGATTTTGTTTTTCAGGTCATGGCAAGGCAAACGCACGTGAATAGCATGTTGATGTCGAGGAGTCCTAGTGATACTAGTAGGGGGCCCCGATCTTTCAGTTATTCATGTTATTGTCCTTTATTTTTCCGCTGCAGACTTTCATTTGAATACTCCGTTTCATTCAGTGTTGTGTATTTTATCTTCATATAAAATACACTAGTATTCGGTATTGTCCTGGTGTGTTGTAACTAAACTCCTCATCGGAGTAATTATTGTTGTAATGTAGTTCGGTACTACATTTATCTTGTGTAATTCATTCATTTTCATTTGCCTGGTGGGTCCCAGTTGGGGATCTACGGCACTGTAATATCCGCCTAGTTTGGGGTGTTACATAGGATAGGTAGAGTCTGCTCCTTGAACCTTCCCTCGAAAAGATATATTTTCCTTACTGGCTAGACAGTATGACTAGATGCCTTTGAACTGTCCGACCGCTTGTGTAAGTGATCGTATATCCTTCAAAAGTGCCCTCTCTGATTTATTCTGTTCTCATTATTGTGCCCATTTTGGCCGTGGACACCGTCCTGGTTCTACGGGAGTTTCTAGAGAATTGTGCCTTGCAATTCTCCTTTGAAGCGACCCCTCTTCACTCCAACATAGGTGATTCTCGTTAAGTGTTTTGAGTAAACCCGTATTTTACTCCACCCGACTATACGTTATCGACTTTAGAATCATTAAAAGCATAAGCTTAACCTCTCCCTACTGGTATCACTGTTTTCATCATAGGAATGGTCGGTTCGGGGTAACCCCCACAGTGATCGGGCCCAGTTTTATGAATTGGTTGTCCCATTGAACCTAGATCTTGGGGTCTCCAGTCAGCTTAGGTTGGGTATCCTCCATAAAACCATTAGCTCATGGCAATAGACCCATTCCTCTTGAGGATTTATCAACAAGGTCTTTTGATAACCCTTTGGTTAGCGGATCCGCGATGTTATCTCTTGACGAATCGTAGTCAATAGTGATAACCAATGTTGATAGCAAATGGTATTATGTCTTTGCCTCATATGACGAGACTTACCATTATACTTTTACTCTGTGCCCCGTCAATCGTGGATTGACTACATATAGCGGTCACATCTTTGCCCATTTTGGAATACCTTCTAGAAATTGGTATTACATTATGCCTCTCATGCATATTTGTCTAAGGTTATGATATTCCTTTATAAATCGAGCAATAACCATCTATATTAAAGATTTCCATACCACTGCTGCACTAGCTAGTGTGAAACGTATTCACTATTTAGACATTAAATTCATAATGTCAGATATCCAATTTGCGTTACTGTATCATTTTATAGTTTTTTTTTAATATCTCATATCAGGCAGCATATACACACAAGTAATCTTTATATCATTGTAATCACCAATTGATGATTAGTTTCTTGATTACTCGTGTATCCACATAGTCTACTCACGATATAGACTGTTTTTAGTCTTGTATAATTCACTTAGTACATTAGACTTTTAGTTACTCTTGAAAGATCAGTTGCCTTTGTGCTTGGATAGATGCACCATATCCATTGGCATTCCAATTGATTCCGTTGATCTTTCCAAGATTCATGTCATCATAGTATGACTGACCTCATATGAGACATTGTGAACGACTTGAGATTTTACATCTTAAAGTCATCTCTTTGGTCTCATATATTTATCTTTTCAGACTTCGTTGAATTGATCCCCTTGTCATTACTTACATCAATGACTCGATCATTCAAATTCATTCTTAAAGTGACATAGTCGTCATGTGTATTCGACATATACAAACTTGACATATTCATTGTCTTGAATCTTTTTGACATTCAAAATTGGCATTTTTAACGTTTTTAATTACGTTACCAACTATTAACCGAGACATTAATTTCTCAAGATCAAATTACTAATTTTAAGCATCCCCAAAATTAGCAATTTTTCATTAACTACATTACCAAATTTGAGCGTCCCCAAATTGGTGCTTTTCGGTCATTTAATCACCATATTTGAATGTTGTCAAATCGGAGATTTGATCACATCGTTTGAAGTCATTGCTTGACACCACAATGTCAAAGATTTTATGCCACTATTTTAGTGTCAATTTAGATTCAAAATATTTCACTGAGTTGCAGACTTTCAACCGTTGCGCTAGGCACATATGCCTCTGGTTCTTCCAAATTGGCTTTTCTCAAAAACGCCATTTAGAAAGACTACATGTATGTTCATTTGATATACTTCTACATGTATATCATAATAATGAACTTTCTTCTCGTTACTAGAGAATATATCTCAAAGTACTTTAGGCTCTCATGTTACTACAACCTCAGTTAGTAGTTTCGCCTCTTATTTATCCATGGATCCATTTAATTTTATTTCCCAATTGAATTTACGTTGGATCCTAGTGGTATCTATTCCAGAGGAAGATCTACCGAATATTAAATAAAATTCTGCACAACAGAATTATTCTTTCTCTCCTATATGACCATATGAAGAGTGTATATGGCATTGTAAATTATCTTCTAGCACGCATGCTAGAAATTTCAGACGTAGTGATTTTCCAAGTTCAAGCCTTTTTGCTTCAACCTTTAAAACCACTTGGTGATTCATTTCACATTGATAAATCCACGATATCTCATAATTGATTTAGTTTTTAAATCAGTTATGCGTTTGATACACTCTTTTCCTTAACTCGATTAGTACATACTGACATGTCAGACTATCAGATTTTTGCACTACGGATTTATATGCATCATGCATCATGTGCGTATCCAGTGAAGATGCAGTCGACCGTCTTGGGTCAGACCTTCACTTGCTTTGGCTTAGGAACTTTTGCCTTAGCCATACACCCCCACATTTTTAGTATTTCTAAAATTGTTTTACTACATTTCAGAGCTAATAGGAAATTTCAATTATTTCCTAGCATGGGATCTTGTTTTAAGTTAACTAGTCTCCACATGATTGATATCCTCATATTCAGAGCTAGTTTGAACTGATTAACATCGTTTTTGCATTTCCGTTAGAACACAATTCAACCATCTTAATTTCCGGATTAAGTTGGTTTTGTACCTCAAGCTTTTAGAGTGTAAATTTCTCTTTTTTGCTTCATCCTTACTCATTATCGAGTACACGTAACAAATGTATCACTATATTTATAGAGTGATCACATTTCTTGTTACAACTTCTCATAAGAGTAGGTTTCATCATCATTTAAAACCTCTCTGGTTTTAATATCCGATTAAAGAACTTTTATGTTCTTAGCACTAAAATTCAAATATTGAATTTCTCCGAAATTTCAGCATGGTTCCAAGGAGAACCAAAATTTCTTAGCACAAACGCTGATACATCACCTTAAACCCACATTCAGTGATCCTCGATCAATCGATGCGTTAGAGTTAACAAGATCTCGAATTTGTCCGAATTTTCCGCGTATAGAGCTAATATCAATATTTGTCGTGTTTGGTATCACATGGATCACCGTAATAGGCTCGTGTGTCACTGCCACGGCAGACCGACACCAACACGAGAATATATAATTTAACCGGAAGAGTAAATCCAACCAAAAATTATAATTCTCAAGCCGACCCACAACATGTACTCACTAGGTACCAGGCCCGTTAGGTTTTTAAGGTCCGAGCATCCAACCAAGATTGATATTCCATCACAAAAAAAAAGATTAAAATCAATCAACAAATACTATTTAGTTAATATCTTAATTAAACTAAATAATCTTAACATCTTAATCGAATAATCAATTGATGATTGATTCATCTCTTATCAAGCAGTGCTATACCTTATCAAAATTATCGTATGCATGATTATATAATACCAAATATAATCACAATCTTATTTAGAAAACGCATGGCAATAATATAAACTCTTTTCATTTATATTAATCACAAACACTTTCTAAATAATTATCGACGTATAATCCATAATATTTTTATTCTAATCAGCTATTAGCAACTACGTTTGCTGACAGTAGTTTCCCACCTCTTCTTTGCTGATGATAGCTTACTATTTGCTAGAGCCAACCGAACGGAATGTTTGAAAATAGTTGATATTCTCAACAATTATGAGGCAGTTTCCATGACAGCAAATTAACAATGATAAATCAGAGGTATCTTTTAGTGGTGGAGTGTCTGAGTCTACAAAGGAGGATTTTATCGACTTGTTTAAAAAGAAATTAGTGAATGAGCACGACAAATATTTGGGCATCCCCACAATGATTGGCCGATCGAAAAAAAACAATTTTCGCGGCTCCAAAAGACAGAATATGGAAGAAATTACAATGATGGAAAGAAAAACCTTCTCTCGCGGAGGAAACGAGATTTTAATCAAAGCTGAGATTCAATCCATTCCTACATATTTAATGGGAGTCTACAAAATCCCAAAATTGTGTAACTGAAGAAATTAGGTCCATGAAAAGAAAATTCTGGTGGGGGCAATCTGACTCCAACCGAAAGGTTCATTGGCAGAGTTGGGCTTCAATGTGCAAACCAAAGAGCCTTGGGGGTCTTGGATTTCGAGACATGAGTGTGTTTAATTTTGCGCTTCTAGGAAGACAAGCTTGGAGACTTATCACCCATCCAGAATCTCTTCTTGGACGAGTTATGAAAAGCAAGTATTATCCTAACTGCGATATTAATAATTTCGAAAATTATGCTACAAAATAATAATTTGTTTTAAGATTGTTGGTATAATTTACTAAAAATTATATCGATAAATTTGAAGTCATATAATTATACCATGAATTATAATATTTGATGATTTTCCATTATACCTGTAGATCCAAAAGTTTGCCTTGGACCCGTCCGTGTCCGTCAAATTACGACATGAGAAGAACAAAGTAGGAGACAGATTCGTTAATGACGAAAGCATTAAATAATATATATGTATATATATATAATTAATCAAATGAGGTAAATCCGAATGTGGGGTGATGTTGAGTCCAGAAAATCTGTCTCCTTAAAGCAAATTCGCCTCAACCACAATGTATAGCGTCCGCCTCCCAGGATAAAGCAACATCTCAATGTGTTGATAAATCGATCATCGCACCCTCAGCGAACTAGAATAAATTTGAACTACCACCGATGCGACCCAAAATCACGAAATTATTTTCGAGAAAAAAAACGAAGTCGGATTTTATTGGGTGAAAAACGGACGAAATTTCTCTGTGTAAAAACGAGCCCCTCAAACCGGGTATTTATAGGTGAAGGCTGGAGGAGGTTGTGTGCTGGAGGAACTCTATACCGACCAAAATTGGTATCTGGAGGAACTCTAAACTGATCAGGATTAGTATCTTAATACTTATCCAGATCTGTTTAATTCGATTTTATCCGGATCCGAAAAATTCCGAATTTATTAATTGAGGTATTTTCAGTAAAATAAAATTTTACCGAATAAAAAAATAACTTTGAGACGCTGAGACAAATCGCCCAAATCGCCCTTCGACCCTACCCGAGCCAGACGGACGGCGGCGCGCGCTCGTGTATGTGTGTGCGCGAGGGGCGCGTAGTCACACATCCACTCATGTCTCACTTTTTGAACAAGACTTTGTTCACATCTCTTTATATACTCACAATTTTTCTCTTCTTTTTCTAATGTGGGATAACATCCTAAACCCATTTTTAAAGGATTCACTTTGGAACATTACATCCCATTCATACCTCAATCATTTTGAGTGTTCTTACATGTTTTGGAAACCTCATACGGAGTACTACGTATTCCAACTAAGTCCCGACTTTAACTCATAGTCGAGCCCACTTAAAATTGCCTCTCAAGTGAGCTGCTCAAAACAGTCCATTTCCTCTATTTTTCCAACAAGAATAACACAAATTGGAATCTCTAATTGAAATGATTGCAAAGTATGTAAAAAGATGTCTTTTTGCTTTTTGACTTTTGAGAGCCTTTTAAGAATTTTAGGATTGCAAAAAGATGATGCAAAAAGTGTGTGAAATAGTATTTATAGGTGATCAAAAATGTCCCAAAAGAATGCGGGTGATCAAACAGGACTTGTGCTCCCATTCCAAGTTCCAAGTCCCTTTCAAGGACAAACGGTACCATCTTTATACCAAATGGGGCTTCAAACGTGAGTATGGATCCCGTTTCAAGTCCTGTCGAACCTCCAGGAAGATGTTGAAACGAAATGAACAGGACCTGTTGTTGTGTCAAGAATTAACACATTCCGACCGGCGATCGACTAGGAGGACGGGCGACCGACTTGCTGCCGATCAACCAAGTCAGATCTGCCGATCAGCGGCCTGGCGACCGAGCCGTAGCCCAGCGGACGAGCTACATCGACCGACCGAAGGCCCCAGGACAAGTCCCGGTATCGAGCGATCGACCTCAAGACGATCGCCTCTCGGTACTCGGCGACCGACCCTGGCGACCTACTAACGGACGATCTCCTCTCGGCATCTTGCCGACCTACCCTTGGTGACCGACCATTGGCGACCTCCATCCACTGGCCGATGGCGATCTCGGATGATCAGCTAGAGACGACCGCTCATGTCGATCACCACCGACGGACATCCAGTCGGCGAAGGCCGAGCCTCAAGACTGGCACCATGTGCAAAGACCGGGACAAGATCCGCGAATCCCGGGCCATTGACCACAATCTGGCAGATTCTCTCCACGGTACCGACAGCCGAAAGCATCGGTAGGGCCGCATGTTGGCCGGCTCGGACACGTTCGCACCTTATTGGACCGCCACCGGGCGCGCCACACGCATTGATTTTATTCGACAACAAGATCTCCTCGACTTTAGCCCGACAGCCCAGGAGATCGCCCCAATATTATATGGACCGGCAGGCGATCGGCAATGGCCGGCAGGCGATCGGCAGCTAAAGGACAGGACCCGGCTGTCCCTATATAAGCATGGCTCCCAGCACTTGTCCAAGGGATCGAACCTTTACCACAGAAAAGGCTTCAGCTTCCTTCTGCAACCTCACGATTTGAGCATACAATACAGAAACAATATACAGCACTTGGCTAATCTCCAACTCTTGGCAACAGCTTTCTTTCGGTCTTACTTCTCCCGGCCTTTCTCCTCGAGCAGATCACCGGCAGGGACGAAGAACACCGAGCTTCGCTCAAGAGCCGGATTAACAGAGTCTTTTTACACTCATTGTATCTAGATTTCTCACATTAATACTTGTATCCACGAATATTTGTATTAATAACATCTCGCGAGAGCATTCAAGCCCGGGCCTAACAAACCCGGCAAATCTTGTATTATTTATCTTCTCTCGGAAGTGCTCCCGCAATTGTTGTTTGTTGTCCGTCTTCCAGCAGTATTAATCTTCGGATAAATATTTTGGGCAACAACCATTGGCGCTAGAAGAAGGGCATCCAACCCTCGAATTTTTACACCTACCGTTCCGAAGAACACTCACTGTTCTCGGGGCAGATACTTGAAGTGACACTCACTGCACTTCAAAGAAATCCTTCAGAAATCATGTCTTAGCCTGCCGAAGAAAGCCGCCGGCTGCACTGCCTGGCCCTTCCGTCCCGAGCCGCAGCCGATGGTGGAAGGTAGCCGCCGCGGCCAGAGGCGTTCGACCCCGTCCCGGGAAGGCGGCCCGAGCCTCTCGCTCGATCAGTTCCGAACCAATGAACAGATCGAAGAGGCCATAGCCGTCCTTCAGGAGCGACAGAGTGCACTCGACGCGCCTCCAGCTATCACCCCCTCGGTCTCCCGCCGGAAGATCAAGCGGAAGCTTAAGGCACTACTGGCCGAGCGGCGCCAGGAGGCTCTCGCCCGCAAGAAGAGGCGCTCGGCACTGGGCACGTCTGTCTCGATCGCACAGGCTGACCCGACACGCGACCGGGGCCCGGCCCGGCTACGAGGACGGAGTTGGTGTCCGTCACCAGAGCTCGGCCTACCCGGCTCCCACAAGGCGATCCAGCCGCTGGCTCTGCCGCCAAATTCCCGAGGTCGGCGGCGGGGGTCGGAGATCGGTACACGATCGCCTCGGCCCCGCTCCCAGAGCCGATCCACAAGCGGCCGAGCCGCGGCGATCGCGTGATGCAACGTCGATCGACGACATGAAGGCGCCTCGCAATCCGTGCGGCGCCACCAAGACGATCGCCGCGCCGAGCGAGCCGCTCGCGATCGACATCGAGCTCGCCCCGGCAAAGACAAGATCGCTCCTCCTCGCACACCCGTACTGTGGGCGATCGGACCCCAAGCACACTGCACAAGTTCAACATCTACATGACCGGGTGTGGGGCATCGGACGCGACCGGTGCCGAATGTTCCTCCGACGCTAGACGACCTCGCCACCGGTGGTACACCTCATTGCCACCTCGGTCCATATGCTCCTTTAACGAGTGGCGCACGTCTTCACGGAATACTTCGCCACTGGGGCCGCTCGGCCGTAAGGTCCCCATCGCATGTGGCGGATCGTGCAAGAAGAACAGGAGTCCGACTCGGACTACATCGGCCGGTTGACATGATCATCCTCAACGCGAGCCCGTAAGCGATGAGACCGCCCTCTACGCGGTCTAGGAGGTTTTCGGGGCTTCTCGCCTATGTTCAGCATCTCACGAAGACCCTACCGACGACCTACGCAGCCTTCCGGCCGAGCCGGCGATTTCTGTCTGTGCAAAGGCTTCTTCTTGGCCTAGGAGTAGAACGATCGGCACCGCGCGACGACCTCCGTCTCCCACCGATCGCTACTACCCACAGAGCCGGAGGACTCGATCCCGCCTACATCCATTCTAACATGAGTGACTAGCCGCCGCCCGATCGCCAATTTCGACCTACGAATAAAGCGATCGGCGCCGAGCGACGATCGCCGCCTTCCGCCAGATCGCAACATCATCAAGAACCCGGTGGACACGATCGCCATCTGATCCAAAGATATAACATGACGGACTAAGGCATAAGATCGCCTCCACCGCACATCATAAAGCCATGGCCCTGGCAGTCGATGGAACCGGCTGCTTCGGCCATGCAAGGTCCCTTTCGGCCGAGATCGCCCGCCCTTCGTTTAAATACGAGGCCGGCGTAGTCGGAGGGCTTTCCAACATTAATCAGTGGACTCATTCCACAACCCCGTCTCAACGTACACCGTCGAGGTCGGCCATCTCCATGGCTGGCCGAGGTGGAAGCAGAGCTAACAAGCCGCGAGCGTGGAGTTGATTCATCCGACGCTGCCCCGCGCAAGGACTCCTCTAGACCGAGACCGCACGCCTTTCGTTTAAATACAAGGCGAACGCAGCCTAACAGAGGACCCTCATAATAAAGTGAGTCACGAGGCACTCATTGTCTTCGTGCACCAAGACACGGTCATGGGGTCGGTCCATCGATCTCCGCGACTGTGCACGATTCCTCAAGCAAGCGAAACCACCAAGTTTCCGTGGGGGATCGGCCAATGTTGTTTTTTGCAGGAACAAGACCGAAAGATAGCTAAGCCAATCGACTATGATAGCCCAAGTCCAAGTCCTAAGTCAGCTCAGATCGCCCATCCTCATCCTTACACGATCACCAGCAAGAACCACCTCGCCCCATGTCATCAACATAGGAGCAAGCTGGGGGGCAATTGTTGTGTCAAGAATTAACACATTCCGACCGGCGATCGACTAGGAGGACGGGCGACCGACTTGCTGCCGATCAACCAAGTCAGATTCGCGATCGGCCAGCGACCGAGCCGTAGCCCAGCGGACGAGCTACATCGACCGACCGAAGGCCCCAGGACAAGTCCCGGTATCGAGCGATCGACCTCAAGACGATCGCCTCTCGGTACTCGGCGACCGACCCTGGCGACCTACTAACGGACGATCTCCTCTCGGCATCTTGCCGACCTACCCTTGGTGACCGACCATTGGCGACCTCCATCCACTGGCCGATGGCGATCTCGGATGATCAGCTAGAGACGACCGCTCATGTCGATCACCACCGACGGACATCCAGTCGGCGAAGGCCGAGCCTCAAGACTGGCACCATGTGCAAAGACCGGGACAAGATCCGCGAATCCCGGGCCATTGACCACAATCTGGCAGATTCTCTCCACCAGCCGACAAAGCCGAAAGCATCGGTAGGGCCGCATGTTGGCCGCTCGGACACGTTCTGGCACCTTATTGGACCGCCCAGCTGGCGCCAGCCACTGCATTGGATTTTATTCGGACAGCCAGCATCTCCCTTGGACTTTAGCCCGACAGCCCAGGAGATCGCCCCAATATTATATGGACCGGCAGGCGATCGGCAATGGCCGGCAGGCGATCGGCAATGGCCGGCAGGCGATCGGCAGCTAAAGGACAGGACCCGGCTGTCCCTATATAAGCATGGCTCCCAGCACTTGTCCAAGGGATCGAACCTTTACCACAGAAAAGGCTTCAGCTTCCTTCTGCAACCTCACGATTTGAGCATACAATACAGAAACAATATACAGCACTTGGCTAATCTCCAACTCTTGGCAACAGCTTTCTTTCGGTCTTACTTCTCCCGGCCTTTCTCCTCGAGCAGATCACCGGCAGGGACGAAGAACACCGAGCTTCGCTCAAGAGCCGGATTAACAGAGTCTTTTTACACTCATTGTATCTAGATTTCTCACATTAATACTTGTATCCACGAATATTTGTATTAATAACATCTCGCGAGAGCATTCAAGCCCGGGCCTAACAAACCCGGCAAATCTTGTATTATTTATCTTCTCTCGGAAGTGCTCCCGCAATTGTTGTTTGTTGTCCGTCTTCCAGCAGTATTAATCTTCGGATAAATATTTTGGGCAACAACACCCGTAACGGGGGCATAGATCCTGCTCAAGGTCTCGTTGTCTTTTCTGACAGACAAACGGGACCAATGCACCCGTTTCGGGTCCTGTTGCTCTGTTTTCGACTTTTCCTTTGTACAAACGTCAATTCAAGTTGGATCCCTTAACTTTGACTTAATTTTAAATCAACCCAAGATGACACAATGTCATTTCATGTTGATTTTATAAAAATCCAAATATGGATCAACCGAGAGTTCGTTTGTACATCCAAGTTCGACTACTATAACACTTATTTTCAATTTAAAAATAAGTTGGCATTAAAGAACACAACCAAGTTCCAAGGCAGGAAAGACACTAGATATGTTAAGTTCAATGAGAAGGACATGAGGGATCCAAAATTATTTGTGGGATTGGTTTTCTCTACTAAGACTCAGACGAACGAAGCTGTGACTATCCTGTTTTGCACCATAAGCCTTTGTGGATTGCTTCTAATGATAATGAAATATTCCATGTGAGCATAGGCGGATGTAGACATAATCTGGTGGTGCACGTGCACCACCAGATTTTTCAGAATAAGACCCTCTTCCCCGATAATATCTAGTATTATATTTCCCGTTATTTTATTTTGGCAATAGTTGAATTATCGAGGAGTTTAATTATTTTTTACTCTCGAAGTTTAATAGGTAAAGTCATATATACCTATTAAATATATTTTTTGATTTGACGTAATCTGTTTTGATCAAGGCGATATTAATTAAAGTGTTTAAAATTGTTTATTCAACCTTGAAGTATTTTGCAAACACTTGCTTCTTTTGGAGAATATTTATGTAATATGATGAAAAAATTTAGATACACCCTTAATACAAAACTAGATGAAAGGTTTCAGTTAACCAAATATTATAAATTACTTTTGAAAGAAATGTTGATTTTGCCTGTAGCAACTGCAAGTGTTGAACGAGTCTTCTCAGCTATGAAGTATGTGAAGAGTGAGTTATGTAGTAAGATGGGTGATCAATGGTTAAATAATCGTCTTGTAACATTTATAGAAAAATATGTACTTAAAACTATTAGTAATGATGTTATTTTAGCACATTTTCAGGAAATGGACAGTAAATATAGGCGATTTTCTTTGTAAATGTACGGATCCTTTGTTTGTTTGTTTTTTGTTTTTTTTCCCACACACGCGCACGGGGGGATCGTCCCCTGTCCTGAGTACCCCCAAGAGGCTCGACCTCACCCTGATCTAGAGGTAAGTTTTCCAGCAGCGTATTCGCCTCATTGTCTCATTGTTATTACCGATTTCTTCTTTATGTATTATTTGTTATCTTTAATGTAATTTTAATATATATTTTATCGTTCGACATTGTTTTTCGTGGAACGGTCGGTGCACGAGTGGTTTTTCGGTCCTGGATCCGCCTTTGCATATGAGGTGTGCATTTCCTTTTAATTTCTCAATTTGGATAGCTAAGGATTGTCAGCTAGGTGAAACTGATTGGGTAGTCAAATGAAAAGATAGGTGTGTAATAGCACATTCCTTGCTAAGGCCCTTGACGGTAAAATCAGGTTGCTGACAGAGGTGGATCTTGCAACAATTCATGTAGTGTTCTTATTTCATTGTTTCATTACTTTGGTTTGATTGTTTTATTTGTATATGTGGCCTAGGCATTTGTTGATGAAATATTTACAATAAAGATAAGAAGGAACTGTGCTAGGAGAATAAAGGAGAAAGCTCTAAAAAAGGTAATTGGGGATGGCCTTGAACAATTCAATTTGTGCCGCACTTATTGGCAAGAGTTGGTCAAGGCCCATCGTGGTAGCTGTTGCTTTGTGGAATATGCAGAACCAAACAGGCCAACTGATCCTTGTATATTCAAAAAGCTCTATATATGCCTTAAATCACTAATAGATGGATTCCATGTTGTGTGTAGAAAGGTGATTGGCTTGGATGGTTACCACACCAAAGGGATGTACAAGCAGCAAATATTATGTGCAGTTGCTTTGGATACCAATAATGACTATTGGCCATCGGCTTGGGCAGTGGTTGAGAAGGAGACAATAGACACTTGGAGATGGTTCATGTTTGTCATACCCGAGATTTTTATTTCCGGTTGTCTTGAACTATTTGTCATTTGGTGTCGATTATTTTGTTTCGTTATGACTATGTGAAATACGTTTCTCTATTATGTATGGTATGATGTACCGTATTGTAGTGTTCGTCGGTTGTGACTTGTCGCATGTGTCTTCTTTATTTAGTATGTGTTTGTGGCATTATTTGTTGTGTTTCTTATTATGTTCGTCATTATTTGGGGCGTTATTGGTGAATTTGAGTATCCGGGTCGTTGTCGAGTGTCCGACTACTGGGTTCAACAGAGATAGTTACGGCCGTAAGGTGGTAGTTATTACGGCCGTAATGAATGTTCACATTTTGGACAGTAAGTCCAGAAGGGTGTTACGGCCGTAAGGCAGGTGGTGTTACGGCCGTAAGGTATGTGGTGTTACGGCCGTAACATACTACCAGTAGCTACATCTTTTGCGGGACAGAAGTTATTTCTTTCCTACTTCGTTTCTCCTTGGGTTTCTTGGGGTCTGAGGTGATTCTTGAGTTTGAGGAGGCGGTCTTTATTGATTCATGTTCTATGGATTGTATATTCGTATCTCGAATTTGCTTGAGCCCAACCATGATTTTTGTGTTCTAAGGGAGCCTTGAGCATTTAATGTCCGATTAAATGACTCAACGGGTTTTTCTTTGATTCTTGGCGTGTTTCGCGATTGTTTCCGGTTGTTATAATCGTTGTAATCGTGTTTTCGTTGTTTTCGCCCGGAGAGTTGTAGGTGTTCGAGGTTTTTCGGTTGAGCCGTGTTTGTCAGAGTGTTCGGTATCGGTTAATGAGACAAGTATCTTACTTATACGATTTTTGTCTTGCGAATAGAGTTTACGTGTTGGGTTTACGATGATTTGATTTCCCTTCGTGGATATGATTCGTGGGAATCGATTAATTTTAACGTTGATTGTATTGATGATATATTTGCTTGTTTAATGTTGTGAATTTGTGTTGATGATGTTAATCGTGTTATTGTGTTTTGCGTGGTTGCTCTTGAATGAGATATCGTGATGATTATGATAATTGGATCGGGTTGATTATATACTTGGGTACGCATTGTAGTGTATTGTTGATTGGTTGGACATAATTATAATAAGGTGTATTGTTTCGTGGCAGTGTCTTGAGATGATCTTTACGTACTGTGAATGAGTGTGTAGAACCAGGTACGGTCCGTTGTGATCTCTGGAGTTTGGTACATGATGTGTACAAATAGTCAGTATGTGAAACCAGGTACGGTCCGTCGTGACCTCTGGAGTTCGGTACATGATGTGTACGAACAATGTATATGTGGAACCAGGTACGGTCCGTCGTGACATCTGGAGTTCGGTACATGATGTGTACGGACAATGTATATGTGGAACCGGGTACGGTCCGTCGTGACCTCCGGGGTTCGTTACTTGACCAGTACGAACAGTGATTGTGGATAATGTTTTGATGTTGGGTCACGAACCCGTAATGATATCCTAGCTATTGTGTTTTGAAACAAGAATCAGGCTAAGGCCCTATCGATTTTGAAAAAGGTTTTGTAACTTGGAACTCGAGGTCCAAAAAGGTTTCTACTTTTAAAATCCCCGAGATGAAGAGTTTATTTTCAAATACTTCTTTGCTTGAATTCGAAATCCTAAAACCTCTCGGAAATATTTTGATAGTTGATTGTCGTACCTGATTTGTGGTTGCTATTTGCTTGTTACATTTCATATAGTATTATACTTGCACTAGCAAAATAGTGGAATTTTGCTAACCCCCGAGAAATCGGGGGTGGATGTCTGTTTTGCGTCCAGGTACATGCAGGTTCGTGGGAGCAGTCACAAGATCGGCACAGGAAGACGAGCTACGATACTAATCAAGAGTTGGGAGTTAAGTTGAGTTATGTTGTATCGACAGAGTTGTAATCCGTCTTCCGCTATTTTGTATCTTTACCCCTGCGTGGGTATTCATTGTAAATAATTGTATTTTTTCTGTTGCGTCAGTCGTGCGACCTCATTGGTGTAGTTGTTTATAATTGACCTTAACGGTCCGTATGATTGTATTTTTTGCCCCCAGCTGGGTAAACACTTGGTCGTTTTGTGATGTTTATCCTGGTAGATCCTCGTGAGAATGATCTACGATGTGTAATATTCCCGTATAGTTTTGGGTTGTTACAATGTTTATGCTCAAAGAACACTTAGAAGGCATGTAAGGTCGGTCACAATATGTTCTTATGTCTGACAAACAAAAGGTAAACATGTTTTAACTTCTTTCATTCTTTGTCTCGAGATCATTCAGAATATGTTTTAACTTCTTCATTCTTCATCTGACAGGTTTTAGAGCAAGTGATTCATGAGATGTTCCCCCTTGCTGCACATAGAAATTGTGTCCAACACATCTACTGTAAAACACAAGAAGGTGAATAGAGGACAAAATCTTAGGGATATGCTCTGGCAGATAGCAAGATCAACTATAAGAATTCAGGAGGGCTATGAATTTGATGAAGGATGTTGTTGATGAATCTGCATATAATGGTTGATAGTGCATGCAGATAAATTTGAGACATGGGTTAGGGCATACTTTCCCCATAATGTCTATAGTGATATGTTATGTAACAATCTAAGTGAGTACTTTAATGCACACATCCTAGATGGGAGGGATAAGCCTACCATTACCATGTTAGAGCTCATAAGATCTAAGGTTTATGGAGAAAATTTAGAAAAGGGCTGTGGCTATGAGTAAGAAGTCAGATTTGTTGTGTTAAGATTAGGAAAATATTAGAATAGGTTGTGGCAGATTCAGTTGGTTTCACAATCATTTGGAATGGCAAATATTGTTTTGAAGTCAAAGCACGTGCTGATCAATTTACTGTGAATATAATGAAGAATAGTTGTAGTTGTGGGGCATGGCAATTGTCTGGAATCCCCTCTCCCCATTCTATTCCATGTCTTCTCCATCTGAGGAAATCTATTGTGGTAATGGTTAAAGAGTGCTATAGGCAGCAAACCTTCACGGACATTCATTCCAATGTCCTGAATCCTCTTAGTGGTATGTCTTTGTAGGATAGAGACAATGTAATGCCCCTTCAACCTCCAGCCTATGTTAAACTAGCTGGAGACCAAACAAGAAGAGAAACATGGATGTCACAGAGGTTAAGAAGAAGGGCAAAAAGGAGTTTTTAAACAAATGGGTTGATGCCAGTTGTGGATGGTGTAGACAACGAGGCCATAATGTCGGGAGTTGTGCAACTAAGAAGGCTGGAAATGATCCTGTTCAGGTGAGCAACATCCTTAATTATTATTGTATTTGTATTTGTATTTGTTCTCGTTTTTTATCCTTATTTAACTTGCATTGCAATACTTAATTGTAGGGTGGGTACCAAATTGTTGGAAATAAAACGCAGAGGAAGGAGCGGGTTTGGATTTATTAAAATCGGCCCTCAAGAATCGGATTTATTTAGACTCGTCAAATAATTAATTACACAGATTAATAAGCAATTTAAACGAGCAATACATATTTACGCATCTAAACATGATAATTTGTAGTATTCTACCTAAATTTAAAAGATCTTAGAATGCGTTACCTTTGAAGCAGAGTATTTGAATTTCTCCTTGATCTTCTTGTATTTCTACCTTTAGATCTTCTAGAGTATGATCCCGTCTTAATCCAGATGTTGTGTAGGCAATGAGCTACTGAATCTTGCTTGGACTATAAAGTGGATCGGCCGAATTACTTCCTCTCACAACTCTTGATTTTCTTTTCTTCAAGTAATTCCGATTTGTAGCAAGAATTAAAGTGTTATCTCAACTGTAGAATCAAAGACACAAGTCAAGATCCATAATTAAACACTAAGAGGAAAAATCGAAACCCTTGTGTAGGTGTGTGTGTTTTGGCCGAACCCTCCCCCTTGTAGTCCTATTTATAGGCTCTTGGACTACTCTAGAGATCTTAAGGAGGATTAAGGAAATGACTCCTAATAGACCTCAAATTTTCATATTACGTCTTTCCTAATATATTGAGTCTATTAAATATCAACTCAGTCTACTAAAGAGTTAATATTGCAGTTCCTATCAAAATCCCAAATTACGAAATTCGGCTCCTCTTTAAATTAATTATTTCCCGTATTTAAGATATCACATGTCCATTAATTAATTAATTTAAGCTACTGACAGCTTTAATTAATTAATTTATTTTACAAGAGTATAACCCGACTTTTATTATTATATAGAAAAATTAATTCCACTTGTAGAGTTTAATATAATAATCCTTTTGAGTGCCTCAAGAGACATGACCCGCCCGAAGGATCGAGACACGATTTCTAGTTATTGTAACACCCCCAGAATCTAACCGATAATATTACATGTCGCAGACCCTCTCCATGAAGATCTGCCAGGCTAGACACCAAAACAACACAATACATTATATGTCTACGTTACAAAATAACGAACCATTAGACCGCTTTGGTCTTTCACCATAAACATACAACTAAAAGTGCACATTTCTATCTCGACTCATACCCATGCAAGGGTCAAATACACTCACAAACTCATACAACAGGAAATACGACAGCGGAGAGGACAACACAATGAACTCTGACTAAATGCACCCAGAGCTGGCCTTCGTGTGATCAGTACCATTCGTCTTCCATCGTCCTTCGTACCGGTCCTGTGTTTTGCTCCCAAAACCTGCATGTACCTGGACGCAATACAGACATCCACCCCCCGATTACTCGGGGGTTAGCAAAACTTCATTGTTTTGCTAGTGCAAGTATAAAGTGTAAATACGAGCCATACACAACACATTCAGAGAATACAATAACTTAAATAATACACGACTCAGTCACAACAAAAGATTTCCCGAGATTTCTCAATCGAATAAAATAGTTCAAACCATAAAAGTATGAATGAAACAAGTGGTCATTTTGGAAATCACTTCAGGATCTGGGAGTTTTGAAAACATTTGGGATTGAATAATCCTCACTTTATCAAAAACCACTTAGGGTCAGAGTCCAAAGTTTATTTTCCAAAATACAAATCCGTTCACAGAACACGGGGTCCACGACCCAACCATCCACATCAATTCATTCTCGAGGACAAATTACAGACAACACCAAGACTCGATATATAATGTATCTCGACCCCGAGCACAAAGCATTGTGATACTCCGTACATATCACAATTAATCAACAAAACACTTACATCATCAAGCCATGGCAACACAACACGTCATCACAAAACCATACCTGGTAACCCACGGTCGTACCCCTTAGTATCGACCCCTAGAGGCCCCGTCGGACCCTCCCCATGTGGGAAACCACTTCCGCCGCCGTACCCCTTAGTATCGGCCCCCAGAGGTCTCGTCAGACCCTCCCCGGGTGGAAGAACAACCACACATGCACACATGTCTACTTTTGCGACCGTACCCCTTAGTACCGGCCCCCAAAAGCCACACATGCCATCCCTAGGTGGAATAGCGACATCTCAAACACAACACAGTTCATAGTTTGCAAAACCACAAACCTCGAAAGTCAACACAAAATATATAGTCGAGGTACCTTGCTAGAATGTCCATATTGTCCGACACATACTCACGACCAAGAATCATTACCATCAACTCTAGAATCCAATGGTGCAACTAGCACCACACACATAGCAACGAGAGAGAATACCTTTCCAACCACGCCGAATGGCACAACCTTCTCATAAAAGAGTTGCAACCTTTATCACACAACATCACTTGATTAACAATAAACACATGTATCCTTACACAGACTTTAATAAAAGGTTAAGACTTTAAAGCTACAACTGACATAATCACACACTTAGATAATCATTCTTAACCACAAAACACACTAGTTGTATTTAAGAGAAATCTTTATTTAAAAACGTATCGATTCTTTTGAAATTTATTTATAATAATTCATTTAGCACACATCATCGATTACCAACGATTAGATTCACCAAAATACGTAGTGTATGGGCAAGATACTTGCCTCGAAACCACGAGCAATGGAACAATGGATGGACACGGTCAAGAAGCCCCTGACATTCCAAGAAAAAACACGAACCCGACAGTCCCACAAACACTATGAGAGTGACACCACCATGAATTAACAACACTAAATGGAATCCAAATCGACATTAAGAACAACAAGGGTTAGGAAACCAAAATCATATTCCGGGTGAAATGAAATCAATAAACGAGTTTCTAATCCGAAGATTACAACTAAAACAACAAGAATTATGTAATCAATCCATCATCTTTGGATGAAATCAAGAAGTCAAGGAAAAAACCCCAAAATTACTCAACTAGGGTTTTAAGAGAAAAATACTTCGATCTGGAAGGCAAACAAGTTAGATGATGTTAATAACTTGAAGAAGACTTACCAAGATGAAGCTTTATGAAGAATATTGCCTCAGATCGCCCCAGATCGCTCATCCCGATGGATGGAAGTGAAAGGGGAAAGAAATGAAATAAAAACGAAAAAGAAATGCCTACTGTCCAGTATTTATACTGGACAGCTATTAGCGTGCGCTAACTCTGCGCGCTAGCGGGTCAACCCTTCCAGCACCTTTTTCCCATCACACTGTTAGCACGCGTTAGCCGATATCCCTAGCGTGCGCTAATGAGTCCTCCAGTCCCAGTCCAGTAGCTTCTGGACAGATGTGCACCCACCAGGTAGCGTGCGCTACAACACTCGATAGCGAGCGCTAATAATGCCTCGGTAGCGCACGCTATGAAGCAGCATAGCGTGTGCCATGCCTACTCACAAGCATTAGGATCGCACCAAAAAATCCAATAGAACAAAATAACCCGCACAACCGACAAATAATTTAAAATAACCAGAAACGACAATCTCGGGTATTACAGTTATAATATGAATCGCCATATAAATAATATTATTGCCCAAGATACGAAGCGTATTGAGTCAATCATTGTGACTCTCACCCATGGTAAGTCAAAGCAATAAATATTATAAATACACAATTAAATATTATATACTTAGAATTAAGAAATAATAATTATCCAAGATTTACGTTCTTCTTAGAGTCGGTACAGAAGACACCATATTCGATCCTATTCAACATATGTAAATACGCTAATGCATGTTAATAGTCAAGATCAACTAATCTCAAGCATACATTACAATCTTTCACATAATTTGTCTCGAATTATATATGTTGTGAACTATTGTATTATTTTATAAGGCACCGGTAATGTGATATTTCGTCTTCCACCAACACACCACATTATCTACAATATAAAATAATTAGACATTTCATTTGCATAACCATAACGTGAATAAATATGCAAAATATGTGATTATGTGTAATTAATTTTCTCATAGATAGTTACAGGGAAATAAGGTAATACAAGCATAAAGTATGTTTTGCAGTATACAACCTAACAATCTTCCACTTATACTTAAAGCATGCTTTTATATATACTACTCTATTACATAGTCTATCATTTCTCCCACTTATACTCAAAGCAATGCTGCCATACATCGTAATTTCATTCCTTCCACAGGCCTTTCAAAAACTTTTGAAGGTAGGCCTTTCGTGAAAGGATCAGAAAGATTATCTTCCGATGCAACCCTGGCTACAACTACGTCTCCTTCTTTTACGAAGTCTCGTATGATGTGGTACTTGCAGTTGATATGTTTACTTGCCTTGTGGGCTCGTGGTTCCCTCGAATTTGCAACTGCACCGGTATTATCACAATAAAGTGTAATACCCATTGGCAAATTGATAATCACATCTAAGTCCTATAGGAAGTACTTGAGCCATACCGCCTCTTTGCCTGCCTCAGAGGCTGTCATGTACTCAGCTTCCATGGTAGAGTCTGGGATGCATTTCTGCTTCACACTCCTCCAACTAATGACTCCACCTCTCAGGCTAAGCACATAACCTGAAGTAGACTTGGACTTTTCTTTGTCTGGTGAAAAATCTGAGTCAGTATAACCCACTGGACACAGGTTGTCTGATTGATATACTAGCATATACTCCCTAGTCCTTCTCAGGTACTTGAGTATGTGCTTGACAGCTATCCAGTGTCCTGGTCATGGGTTCGACTGATATCTAGCAACCATGCCTACGGCATGACAGATATCTGGTCTAGTGCAAACCATAGCATACATGAGGCTTCCCACAGCTGACGCATAGAGGACCAACTTCATGTCATCTATCTCCTTTTGTGTATTGGGACACATATCCTTAGATAGTTGAATTCCATATCTGTAAGGTAGAAAACCTTTCTTGGAATTCTCCATGCTAAACTGCTTTAACACTGTATCGATATAGGATGCCTGAGATAAGCACAATACTATTTTCTTCCGATCACGAAAGATTCTGATTCCAAGAATGTGCCTTGCTTATCCCAAATTCTTCGTATCGAACTACTCAGGTTGCCATACCCGTACGTCAGATAACTCCTTAACGTTGTTTCCAATCAGAAGGATATCATCTGCGAACAGTACAAGAAACACCAATATATTTCAATCGCATTTCTTATACACGCAACTCTCACTCGAACATTGGACGAATCCATATGACGGGACAACCTCATCAAATTGAGTGTTCCAATATTTAGATGCTTGCTTAAGTCCATAAATGGATCTCTTAAGCTTGCACACTAAGTGCTCTTCTTCTTCAGCAATGAATCCATCTGGTTGGCGCATGTAGATTTTCTTGTCTAGACTTCCAGTCCTGACATCCATTTGCTAAATCTCCAGATCCAAATGCGCAGCTATAGCTAAAAGAATCTAAATTGACTTAAGCATGACTACTGGCGAAAAGGTTTCATCATAACTGATACCCTCTTTCTGAGTGCAACCTTTTGCTATAAGCCTCGCTTTGAAGGTTTCAACCTTCCCGTCACCTCCTTTCTTTCGCTTGTAGACCCACTTACCCCCAATGGCTTGTACCCCATCAGGTAGTTCTACTAGCTCCCGCACTTAATTGGAATCCATAAATCCCATTTCTGATTTCATTGCTACTTGCCAGGAGTCAACATCTTTATCTTGGATTGCGTCCTTGTATGTCCAGGGATCTGATTCATCTTCACATGGGATTGAGTCTGAAGACTGTCCCATACCTATGAATTGTTCCGATTGATGAACATCCCCCCACTACGACGAGGCAAATCCTGAGTTGGTGTAAAAGTCTCAAAATCGATATGTGGTGCAGTGTTAGTTGGCTTGTACGATTAGTATAGACAGAGTCTCGCCCCTCAACTCTTCCAGAATTATTTCACTCATGGACTTGTGACTAATCACATAATCCTCTTCCAGGAATAGGGCATTGTTGCTAACAATGACCTTCTGATCCTGGGAACTATAGAACAAGCCACCCTTCATTCCCTTAGGGTATCCTACAAACACTCGTACTTCTGTACGAGATGCCAACTTATCAGCTTCCTTATTCAGCACATGTGCTGGAGTACCCCAAATTCGAATATGTTCTAGACTGGGCTTTCGCCCACTCTAAAGTTCTGTGGGTGTTTTTGGAACTGATTTCGAAGGCACCAGGTTTAAAATGTATGTTGCTGTTTCCAAGGCGTATCCCCAAAACGAAATAGATAAATCTGAATAACTCATCATTGACCTAACCATTTCTAAAAGAGTTCTGTTCCTTCTCTCAGCAACACCGTTTTGTTGTGGAGTTTCCGGCGCAGTGAGCTGGGATGAAATCCCCTCATTTGCCAAGAATTCAAAATACTCTTCACTAAGGTATTCACCGCCACGATTAGATCACAGTGACTTGATACTCTCACCATGACGCTTCTCCGTTTCAGCCTTGAAATCTCTGAACTTATCAAAGGTTTCAGACTTACGTCGCATCAAATAGATATATCTATATCTCGAATAATTATCTATAAACGTGATGAAGTATTCGAAACCACCCCTAGCCTGGATATTCATTGGACTACATACATACGTATGAACTAATTCTAACACATTCTGAGCATGGTTTCCCTTGGTCTTAAAAACTCTTTTGGTCATCTTACCTTCCAGACAGGATTCACAAATTGGAAATGACTCAACTTGGAGGTCATCCAATGGTTCTTCATCTACCAATCTTTGAATCCTCCTAAGGTTTATATGACCTATACGTAGATGACACAGATATATTTGGTTTATTCTTGAAGTTTCTCATTTTAGGTTTAGACAAAGAGTTAAGTGACTTATGTTTATACATGGGAATTTGTGTAGTATTAATGACATACAGTCCGTCAGTATAAATACTTTTACAAATATATTCACCGTATCTTCTAATAATAGCATCACCATCAAAAGAAACCGAATAACCATCACAACTTAATTTAGAAACAAAATCAAATTCATTCTAAAATATGGTACTAATAATACATTATTAAGGACTAAAATTTTATCACTAATCTTCAACTGCACGACTCCCACTGCAACCGCCATAATCCTGGAATAGTCGCCCCAGTTGATGATGATCTCGCCCGCACTAAGCTGCTTGGTTACCTTAAAATCATGCGAGTCAAAGCAAACATGATCCGTGGAGCCTGAATCAACTATCCACGAAGTGAAAGAATATGTTGCTAAACATATTTTGACTACTAGTGTACGAGACATACCTTTCTTAAGAGCAGGGTAGTCCGCTTTGAAATGTCCTTTCTGACCGCACTTGTAGCACTTTCCCTTTGGCTTTTTGTTCACCTCAGGCTGAGGAGCCTTGCTTTTTACCTTGAGAGTTGTCACTTGCTTCTGGCCCACTTGTTTCTTCTTCCCCCACTTGAGTTTAGAAGTCGAAACACCAGTAGCCGCAAGAACTTTATACCCTTGCCTGAAGAGACCTTCTGTAGCTTGAAGCTCTGTCAGAAATTATCGAAGTTCAGGTACCTTGGTCGGGGGTTGCATCCAAAATATCCTTCACCTTTGCATTTTCCATCATGAATTTGCCTCATTTAATCTTGTGACCGAGGAATTCAACTTCTTCTTGGGCAAATGAACATTTTCCCTTCTTAACATAGAGCTCATTCTCGCGTAATACTTGGAAGACTTGCTTAAGGTGTTGAATATGTTCTTCAAGAATCGAGCTGTACACCACAATATCATCTAAGTAAACAATGACAAATTTATCAAGGAAATGGTGTAGCACCTTGTTCATAAGGGTGCAAAAGGTTGCAGGCGCGTTTGTGAGACCAAAGGGCATGACAAGGAACTCAAAAGCACCATAGCGAGTCACATATGTGGTCTTGGCCTCATATCCTTCAGCAATTCGTACTTGGTAGTACCCCGAGCGCAGTTCAAGTTTGGTGAAGTACCACGCTTTTCCAAGTTGGTCGAAGAGATCAGCTATCAATGGTATTGGGTATTTGTTCTTCATAGGGATATGATTGAGTGCCTGGTAGTCGGTGCACATTCGAAGAGGGCCATCCTTATTCTTCTGGAATAGTGTTGATGCATCGTTTGGAGACTTGGAGGGACATATGTATCTTGTTTCTAGAAGGTCCTTGGTTTGCCTTTGTAGTTCCGCGAGTTCGGGTGGTGCCATGTGGTAGGGAGTAGCAGATGGATGTTTGGCACCGGGTTCCAACTCGATGAAATGATCCATCTCTCGCCTGGGTGGAAGTTCCTTAGTCAACTCTTTGGGGCATCACATCCTTGTATTCTTCGAGAATATCTCTCAAGATATACGGGTGGTCAGTCCGCGATGAATCGAGTTCTCCTTCATCATTGAGCTGCCGAATTGTTATCAAGTAGTTAGGGTACTTTCACATCCCTTTCTTAAATTGCATGGCCGAGATCAATTTCTTCTCGACATGGGCTCGTTCGATAGGAACTATGCATACCTTGTTCCCATCATAGATGGCGAGTGTGTTTATGGCCGGCATAGGAAATGCTTGGAATCTGTCGAAGAATTCCATGCCTAGAACCATCTTGAAGTCGTCTATGGGGCGACAAAAAAGTCGAGCTTACCGGACCATGCCCTAAGAG
Source organism: Orobanche coerulescens (assembly GCA_033398695.1). NCBI lineage: Eukaryota > Viridiplantae > Streptophyta > Magnoliopsida > Lamiales > Orobanchaceae > Orobanche > Orobanche coerulescens. The sequence continues at coordinate 110,184,834 of CM065806.1, forward strand.
AGAGTGGGACATCATGAACAATACCGGCAATAGGCTTGGCAGGTGAGTTTACCACCTTCATCGCTCCGCCTAGATCATGATGAGTCCCAGGCGTTTGGATTCTTCTTCGGACATGAAGTTATGAGATGCTCCAGTGTCGAGCAATGCGCTAACAGTGTGACCGTTAATAGTGGCGCGAGCGAACATGAGCCCTTTCTTCAGAGTAACGGGCATCGGGGCTTGTCCCTTAAGTGCGGACATGTATTGTAGAGAACCCATGCTGGAACGGGGTTCCTCTAATGGAGAGGTCGAGTTATTGTCGACATTGATCTTTAGATGGGCAGCAAGAGCGTTTAGAGTCTTTTTCTCCGGGCAGTCCCGTATCCAATGATTGTCGTTGCATATGAAGCAAGGGTTCTTGAGCTTCGATTGATCCTTCTTTCCTTGAAATTTTTGTTGCCCGATCTTGCCGCTTGGGTTAGTTCTTTACCGTGATTTGGCCGCTTATCTTTACTTTGTCCAGAGTAGTCAGTGAGTGACTCAGCCTTGGCGACAACTTCGTCAAGGGTCTGAACACTGTGTCTATCCAGCTCGGTTTTGGCCCAATTGTTGAGGCCACCGGTGAAATAGAAGAGTGCATCTTATCGGACATTTCAACTTCAAGCATAAGGGTAGTAAATTCATTGATATAGTCAAGAATCGTACCTGTCTGCTTGAGTCTTTGGAGGCGAGCTCTCGCATCTCGTTCAGCATTGCTTGGGGCAAATTATTTTCGGAGTCCTCTTTGGAAGTCTACCCAAGTATCAATGGAGTAGATCCCTTTGAACATATCGCCATACTTCCGGCGCCATCAGTGTTGGGCGGCACCACGCAGGTAATTTGGTGCGCTACTGACCTTCAGTTCTTCGTCTTTCACGCCCATAGCATGAAAGTATCGTTCCAGGCCAAATAAGAAGTTATCGACCACCGTGGCATTTCGAGTGCCATCATAAGTTTCGGGCTTTGGTACGTCCAAGCGGCGCGCATCAAAATTGAATGGGACAGCAGGATTAAATGATGCATCTCGCTTGTGAGTAGCCCATTCCGTCCGGACTTCTTCCACTTCCGAACGTATAGAGCGTAGCTGTTCTTGGACAAATCTACAGAGGCCATGAATATCTTTATGGAACTCAACAAGTTGCCCACATAACATATCCGACTGGTCCATCATAAGTTTCTTTAGCATGCCAGCGATGTTGGTGTATTCCGTCTCCAGACTATCAAACCTTTCATGGACTTGATCAATATTCTCCTCCAAGCTATCCATCGAGGCTTCAAGTGTGGCAATTCAAGGTTCCAGGGCAGAGGGTCCCTTGGACTTGCCTCGAGCCTTGTTACCTTGTTGCTCCTCATGACCGCGTTGCTGCTCTTGGGTAGCATCAATAGGGACATCCTGAGTAGGGGCGGAGGCCCTAAGGGGCCTTTAGGGGCCAAGGCTCCTGGTTTTTTTTAAAAAAAAATAGTAGAGCCCAGGTATAGAATTAAGTAAAGCCCAGTAAGAGTAAGTCCACAACACAAGATATTATTGCAGCGGCGGCTTTATTGATCCTTCTTGTACAGATCGGAACGAGTAAGTCCAAGGGCGGCTTTTACATTGCAGCAAGCAAAACTGCAGTGGCCATTGATTCGCAATCGCACCGGCAGTGCAGCAGCCATCGAATCTCTATTCGGACGTTCCAGCTGCTTAAGATCGAAGCCTCCAGCAGTCCAGCAGAAAGAAGATGTCGATATCGATTAGGTTTTGCCCTCTACTCTTTGTCTCTTTTATTTTGGAATTCTCTTGTAGCCTGCCCTAGTATTCTTTTTTATGAAATTGTTTAATACTTTGATAGTGCAATTGGTTTAAAATGTGATAAAATTATTAATTTTGTTTGACATGTAGATGAAGAAATCTCAATCTATCATTCATAGATTTTTTAAAGGAAAACATGTTAGTTCTTCTTCTCAAGATGCCGAAGATACAACAAATCTAGATGATAATACCCCTTCACCTAGTGTTTCAGTTTACCGAAAACCCTTGCAAAAAAGCTCAAATGAATAGTAATGATATTGATATTAGTGCATTAGAACGAGACCCTGGCTTGCGTCATCAAGTTTATGATTATCCTGTCAATCAACAAGATACAATTCGATGAGCTTATATGAATCTTGGTCCTCTTCAAACAACACTTTCCGTCTTTCCAAAATCTTGTTCCACTTTGATGAGCGATGTTTGGTATATTTATATTTAACATCTAGCTTTAATATTTTATTATTTATAACTTTGGATGATGTATGTTTTATATTTTTAAAAATATATAAGATATTAGCTTTGGCCCCCACGGTTGAGAGGCTTGTGATCCGCCCTGATCCTGAGTGTTGGCCATTGTTCTCGCGTAATATGAGTCGGTGGCGTGTAAACCGTGGCTCCGATACCACTTGTCACGGGATGGGAGTTTTGCGCAGCAAACCCGTGCGGCACTTAAGCAACTAAGCTGTGTCGAGTTGTTAAGTAAGCCTGAGAAATGCGAGAAAGAGACAATGGAAACGAAAAGGATTTTATTAGATGTGAATCTTTAGTACAAGAGAGCTTTACAATGCTTGAGTGCTTGAAGATTTCTGGATAGAATGAGCAAATGAGGCTCCTCCTCCTTTTATACTAACCTAGGAGAGTTCTGGCGTGGAACTCTCTAGATAGAACTTTCTAGATAGAACACTCTAGATACCTTTAGTACATTACATGAGTATTCTACAAAGTGTGTAAGAAGTATATTTCTAGAGTCATCTACAAGTCTATAAACATGTAGAGATCTCTCGGTCTTTCTTGATCATTCTAGAACCTTCCGAAACCGTCCGACACATAGAGACTCTTGATAGGGTCATCCGGGTCATTCTAGCCCGATTCGTCACATGTAGCTCATCAAGACTCCTAAGATTAAGACCACCTTCTTCATATGGAAAGCATAACTTGTCAAACGTCGCCCATATGATTCCACTACTCGTTTCTTTCCCTCCCTAAAGAAATTTATTGAAAAGCTTGTGCAATCTATGAATTACAGATTGAGGCAACTTGACTGCTTGCATATGATACAAAGGGATGCATATCAAGATCATTTGCAATAAAAGAGTTAATCTTCCTCCATATGAAAGATTTTTCCACTCCAATCATTGATTTTCTGCCGAATAAGATCTTCGAAAAAGAATGAATATTTAGCAAGTTGATTCCCAAATATTTCAATGGCAATTTTCCTTTCTTTAAACCAAACACTCTAGAAATAATCAAATAGAAATAATCAAAGTTTAACAATAATCGATTCATAGTTGAACAATCAAACGAGATATGCAGAAATTAATGAGCAAATTTGGAAGAAAATTGTTTGAATTTTGATGGGAAATTCAAATTTAAATGATAATACTACCTCTGTTCTACTATAATTGCAACATCTGGATTTTCACGATTGTCAATGCACAACTTTGAATATTAATATCTTTAATTAATTATTTTTAAGAATTATAAAAATTTGATATTTTGAAAATATATTTCGTGGTGAATCTAACAAGATCTCACATGACTATATTTTTTATATGTATGAATCACAAAAGATGATAAAAAAATAGTATGTGAATAATGTAATAGTCAACACGTTGCAATAATAATAGAACGGAAGAGATAAAAGATTAAAGGAAGAAAACGTTGAGAAAATGTAGGAAAACAAGGTGAAGATGAATTGGTATATTAATGGGCTAAAGTTTTACTAGACAGCCCATGTATGATGACCCGGTTTAAGCATATGTTCTTTTTGGACTGAATGAATCAATCGAATCGAATCAATCGAATGGCCCAATCGAATGGATCTGAATCGAATCGAATGGGCCTAAATCGAATCAATCGAATCAAATATTTATTAAGAATAAATAATAATAATAATAATAATAATGGTAAATAATAATAATAATAATAGTAATCAACAACAACAACAATAATAGTAATATTATTAGTAATAATAACAATAATAATAATTAAGATTAATCAAAATAATAATAATAATAAGAAGTGGCCCAATCGAATCGAATCGAATGGCCCAGGCTGAATCGAATGGCCCAGGCGAATCGAATCGAATCGAATCGAAAAATAAATCCAAAAGAACAGGGCCTAAGTACCTTAAGAGATTAATTGGATGATGGTTTCGGGGGTTAGTAAGGGGAGGCTTAGAAAGGGTTCCTGGCAACCCTTGTTTGGGAGACGTAATTTTAGAAGAATAAGGATTTTGAGGGGTTGTGGAAGAGTTTGGAAGGGATTGTTTTATGTATGATTTCCTCCGATTGTAAAACCACCGCTTTGGGGTGTTTAGAAGGGTTGGAAAAGTAATTTCTACCATTACCCTTGTCAAAGTTATCTAATATCAATTAAATCCTTCGTACATCGATAACATCCTCGTTCTCATCTATTTGCATCTGGCCGTCTACTGTTCAAGTAAACCAAGATTTCTCTCCTTCGACGAATGGTCGTCTCCTGTTCTTTTTAACTCTAGCACATGGTTGCTATTGGATTTCAATTTCGAAAGACTCAGATTTAATTAGCTGATAAATAAATAAAAATTCAATAAAAAATATTAGAATGACAAGCAGAAACAAAATCCAGTAAAAAAGTAGAGAAATTTGAAAGAGAAGCTCGGTTGCTATTGGATATGGCTGCTACTTGTTCATTTATTTATTTAGCAATTTCAATATTTGGTTATCCTTGCATGTGTTGATATTTATTAATTCATTCCGCTAATTGTTACTGGAACTGGAACATACTTTTATTTATATAATTTGAAATTCATGGGCAACAAATAAAATTTCTACATTTAGTTTTGAATTGATGGATTATGAATTTAGTATATGATTGTGCTTTGAATTTACTCTTGCTCAAATAAGCATATGGTTGTGCTTTGAATTTTTCAATTCATCTTTTTTTTGAAAGATCTTTGCTTTTTGTCATTATTATTGTATTAATGTTCAAATGCTGAGTATTTATTTTGTTAGGATGTATGACAAAGTTAAACTTGTCATATTAATGCACCACTTATATAAATTAGCCGGAGCTCATGTAGTTTGTGTTGCTACTTGTTGGTATATGAGATGTAGATGTCTACTCACGAACAATATGGTTCATATGACACGTGAAATTAGGCTTGAAAGTGAACGAGTACACGGTGAAATATTCAAGCAACCTCTGTCATAATGTCATAAGGATAAGTTATAGGGGGTTCATTGGGTTGTGTGAGTTATTAATTATAAAGGGTGGTCTTAGACCAACTCTACAAGCAAGCGTTAAAGAACAAGTTATAAAAACACTTTGGTTGCTAGGACACAATGTTTCTCAATGTGAACTTGCAGTAATCTTCCATCGTTCATCGGAGACAGTAAGTCGACATTTTCATACTGTCTTAGACGCTATAATCGAATTGGAGGAACTTTTCTTCAAACAACCTAATGGTTCAGAAATTCCTTCTGAAATGTCTGGCCACATCTAATTCTACCCATACTTTAAGGTAACCAATTATATATTAACTTTTATAAAATTACATATTGGTACATTACTTTTTGAGTGTTAAGTCTCCAGTTAAATATCAAGATGCTATTGATGGAATAGATGTTCGAGTGAAGGTGTCAAATGAAAAAGCTCCTATATACCATGGGAGGAAGGAAGACTCCACACAAAACGTTTTGGCTGCATGCGCACTTGATATGAAATTCACTTATGTGCTAGCTAGGCGAGAAGGGACCGCACCTAGTTCAAGTATAATTAAACATGCATTAACAAGAGAATTTCCTCTAAAAATTTCAGAAGGTGATATTCTTTTAGTTAGGCTTTTTTGATAGTTTGCATACACTTAAATAACAAAATTTTTTACATGTTTAGGAAAATATTACCTTGTTGATGCTGGATTTATGTTGGGGAGAGGACTGACTACATCATATCGAGGGGAACGATACCACTTGAAAGAGTATTCAAGAAATCCACCGCGGGATGCACGTGAATTGTTCAATCTACAGCATGCATCTTTGTGTAATGCGACAGAGCGATGTTTTAGAGTACTTAAGAAGCGATTCCCTACAATAGGAAGCGGAACGGAACCAAGTTACTGTGTTAAGACACAAAATAAAATAATTATTGCATGTTGAATTTTGCATAATTATATGATTAGTGTGGATCCAAGTGATTCAATACTTGAACAAGTGGATGCGGAAATTCTCGATCAGAACAACTCGAAAGATGAGCATTAAGGAAAAACAATGAAGAAACTAGACAAGGAGAGTTAGTTAGAGATCCGATAGCAGCTGATATATGGGTTGATTTTACTCGATGAGTGTGTTCATTTTTATGTATTGTTTTATGAGCTCATAAATTGTCTTGGATAAGATTTGAGTTATTAAATTTTAAGTTGTTTTGGATATGATTGGTGTTATTAGATTTTAAATTGCTTTGGTTATGATTGGTGTTATTAAATTTTAAGTTATCTTGAATATGATTTATCTTATTACATTTGTTAAAATATATTTAATATTTGTTATCATCTTTTTATGCAGTTGTTAAAATGACATGTACTCCAAAGCTCTAATTATGACTTGTAATCGGACGAATGAAATGGATAATGCTCTAATTGATGCGTATGTCTATTAACAAACACTAGGCAATAGAATTGGTAGAGCGTATACAACTCGTGTATTAGAAGACATTGTTAATGAGTTAGAGTAAGTTTTCGGATAAGCCTATCGACAAGGATAAAGCTCAAAATTGCATGAAAACTATCAAGAAGACGTTCAACCGTTGCTATGATATGTTCAAGAATGGAATGAGTGGCTTTTCATGGAATCCAAATCTAGAAATGTGGGATGCTGAATCTGAAGTTTGGCAAAAATTGATTGAGGTTTTTTTTTTCAAACACAACCTTAAATTACTTAAAGATGTTTTCGCACACAAGTAACAACATTTTATATATCGGCAAATTTGCATGGCAGGTGATATTTTTTGCTCAATTTGTGATATATTTTTACCTTATAAATCAATGAATTAGAAATTTATCTGTTTCATCTTTTTTATTGTAGGCTCACCCAAGTGCTAGTGAACGGAAGAACAAACGTATCAGGAATTATGATAAGTTGGTTAGTCTTTAATGGACAAGATAGAGCATCCGGAGAGCATGCTGAATGTGCAGCAGATATTAGGCGAAAAAGAGTGAGGGATGCAAATTCGACAACCACAATTGATGGATTGACTTCATGGTTTCTCAAAATAAGATATCATTAGATAATATTATGGATAATATGGGTGATAATGTCAATGTAGGTGAATATGAAAATATGGTCGAGGAACTCTTGACTCCCCGAGTAATAAGAGAACAAGAATTGTATGAAAATCCATCTTCATCTAGATGTAAGAGAGGAAAAAGAGTTGAAATTGATGAGGTCGGTTCTATGACCACATCAATGGACAATATGGCTAAAGTTATAGTGAAAAAAAGTGAGGATATGGTACACATTTTCAAACCTAAGGAGCTACTTAAGGATTTTGACTAGAGATGTTAAACGGGTTCGGGCCCGGCGGGCTGGCTTGTTTAACCCGTCAAAAAACCGGATTAGGGCCGATATTTCCTAGCCCATTTAAATCCGGGCTTTTTTGACCTGGACCGTTTAACCCGAAGCCCGCTAGGGCTAGCCCAAAATCGCTAGTGCTAGCCCGTTTAACATATATATATATATATATAACATACAATATTAATATAACATATATTAATATTATATATATAATATATATTAAACAAAAAGGGAAGCCCGCGGTCAGGTGTCTTACCTGGAAGCCCTTCTATTCCTAGACTCAGATTGGCATACTGCACCGCTAGACTTTATCTATTTACTTACTGACTCTTACTTAGCTAAGGATACCTTTAAGAGGAATCCGATCTACTTCTGCCGGGTTGGTTGCTCACTTCCAACAAAAGCCCTAAGCAGTAGGATATTAGATATATATTGTAACACCCCCAAAATCTCCCGAGGTATTACAGTGTCGTGAATCCCATACGGGACCCACAAGGCTAGTTTAGGAAATAGACATTTTAAAGAAATTGCAATAAAACGTTAAGTCCATGGTTACATATCATGAGCCGAAAGGTTTTAAGAAGAAACATAATTCAAAGTTCGATTATTACATAATAGAGGTTTTAAAGATCATATTTAATTTAAGCAGCGGCAAGAGTTTATTCCAACACCGTTCAAGTCTGACCGGACCACTCAGGAATGTCCTACACATGATCAACAAATTTACCTAGCATGACAATTCATGCCAGGTAACCAGGGTCAGAGAATGCATACCAATAACGATTATTAGCAACGGTATACACAATTTTACCAAACACAGTGCCACGCAACCAACAGAAAATATTTCACCACACGACCGACGTTGACTTTCTCTTTTTATCACATAAACCCCAAGGTCGCAACCAAGGGTCACGAAAGTATCCACACGGGAATACCCCGGAATGTAGGTGCCCAATTTGGGTCTTATTCCCTAACACATTTCCATACGGGTACCATACAGGTTTTATCCCCAACACATCGGCCCATTTATAACACATTCTTAGAGAAAGACAACCGTCGGCATTTCATCAACAATGGCACATTCATGAATACGAACACTTCAATAATATTAACATTTCTCGAGCAAGATTTCACTTGCCTTTGATCCGACGGTAGGTGCCTTATGATAACTGGGATCTTCCACGCCCGATCGAGCTTAACCTAGTCACGTAATATCCGATTAACACCTCGTACGGTTCATGATGAATGGAACTAGTTTCCCTTCCCTTCCCTAATCGGGTTTCTAACGTAGTCTTAATTGCCAACACTAGTATCGTGCTTCAAAGTTCACAAGCAATACATATTACTATGTTGTTCAATTCTACGGTTAACGTTAGCTACATCGATTTGTTCAACAAGATTATCCCATTCATCATTCGGTTAGCAACAAACGACTATAGCATAATTGAATCCCATAACTTCTAATTCAATTCTCTATTCCGAGTACTTCAATCGGTGGATTACCATTTTACACAATGATTTCGGCATTTAATTCTCAATGACATTAATACTATCGAATTACTTCCCCTAGTTAATTTAACGTTGATAATCATGTGGCAAGAGTGGGTTACGACTAGTTTATCAAACGGTGATGGATTCCTACGAAATTCTCCTGCAATTGATTCGTCGAGTTTATATAATCCCGATGTATATTGAGATGGAAGTTCTTGCATGTGATTGTTACTACGAGTAGTATGAAAACGAAATATATAAACAATGATAATTCCGATTACTACAAGTTCGTCCGTTTAGATTGTTTACGAGATTTATCAAAGTCTACCCAAGTACCCGTAATCCAACAAGTAATAATCAACAACATTGAAGAGATTACCCCTAGGATTGATAGGCTTACCTTAGTAGATGAAGAACAAGGAAGAGAGATGACGAATCTACAAGAAATACGAGGAGGAACGAAGAGTGGCTTGAATGACTTGGATAATCTGTAATACCCGGTTGTGAATTCATTGATTATCATTCAGTAATTTTCACTCAGAAATTTTTCACTCAGTAATAATCATTTATCAGTCATATTCGTTCAATTGTGTTCACCGTTCGGCGTATTTTAGAATCGCGTATCAGTTTTTATTCGTCACTCATCACTGTTTGAGGTCGAACCGAGATTATTGTCATCATCATCATCATCATCATGTTTTGGTATTCAGTTTGAGAGGTAGCACACGCTACGTATTCTTGTAAGCGCATGCTAACGGGATACAGGTAGCGCATGCTATGTTTTAGTATTAGCGCACACTAGCATAAGTGAGGCAGACAGTCCAGAAGGTACTGGGCTGATTTGAGAAATTCGTAGCGCACGCTACGAGTGGTAAGTAGCATACGCTAACTGTACTGGTAACGCACGCTAAGTCACATTAGTAGCGCACGCTAACGCAAGCAAGGCAGAGGACAGTAGGTTCTGGACTTCAGTTTCTGGGTATCAGACATCAGTTAGCGCATGCTAGCAATTGGGGATTAATGCACGCTATCGGTAAGGTGTTAGCGCACGCTACCAAGTTCGAAGCGCACGCTAACGAGGCAGTCAGAGCTCACTGGATTGCCCAGTAAACCGCTAGCGCATGCTAAAAATAAGGTCATAGCGTGTGCTAATATGGGTTACTATATATGGGACATTTTGATCCAGATTCGTCATTTTTCATTTTCTTCTCCTCCTTCCGTCGGTTTTGGGTGATTTTGGATGTTTTGGAGAGATCTTTTCGAGCTGCATTCACTTATCATCATTTTCAAGCTCCTTAGTCAGATTAATCATCATTTAATCAGTTTCATCACTCCAAATCAAGGTAATAACTTCTTGGATCTAGAATTTCGGATTTTGGGTTTTTCCTTCCGATCTCTTCGTGTAAGCTTGATATTATGTTGGAATATGTTAGATATGGATTATCTATCTTGGATACTTATATTCTTATGGATTCATTGGTGTAATTTTCGGAATTTGTGAATCATTGAGAAAATTTTCAAGAAAACCTTGGTGTTGACTTTGGAATTTTTGGGGGTTTCGACTAGATGTTGTTTAAATCCCGATTTAAGTATTCCTATAGGATTATTGATGGTATTAATGAGGTTTTTTTGGATTGAATCATTCATTGTAAGTTGGTTGTCGGTATAATTGAGTTTGGGTTGTAAACAATTGAAGATTGTTTACAACGTGTTTGTTAGAATGCCCCAATGAGTTTTGGGTAGTGTTGTATCGACTTTTGAGTTGGTTGTGATCATGATTGATTCATATATTAAGCGTATTATTGGTACTTGTGTTATTAAAGGTTGTTCGAGCGGTCGGTTTTCCATTAAGAACGTTGATCGTGGAAGGACTTTCTCGCCTTCGGTTTGAGGCAAGTTTTATACTTGTACTAGTCAATGAGATTAATGTTATCATATATGTGTGTTAATATGTTGTATCATTCCGAGACTTAGTCTCTTCATGAGTTCATTGATATCAAGGGATCATTCGATACGATACTCTTCGGCAATGGTGCCAAGTACCCTGATTGGACCTAACTTTGTGGACTAGCTCCGCAATATGATGATTGTCCTCGGTATAGAGGCACTGGGATACGTCTTGGAGACGAACATTCAGGCGCCTCTTGTGCGGACCAGAGCCAATCAGGAAGAGATTGAAAACCACGAAAAGTAGGTTAAGGATGACGTAAAAGTCCGTGCCTACATGACGGCTTCTATGTCTAATGAGCTTCAGAGAGCTCATGAGAAAATGACTTCTGCTAGGCAGATTCTATCTCACTTAACCGAACTTTATGGTGAGCACAGCAGAACTGCTAGATATGAGATATCCAAGCAACTGTTCGGTGCAAAGATGAAGGAAGGTGAGAAGGTTGGGGAACATGTCCTCAAAATGATATCCATGATCGAGAGATTGGAGGCTCTAGATTTTAAAATGGATACTTCTCTACAAGCCGACCTTATCCTACAGTCTCTCTCTCATTCCTTCTCACAGTTTGTTATGAACTTCAACTGCAATGAGATTGCATGTAATTTAGCTGGGCTAATGGACAAACTTGTGACCGCTCAGTCTCAGATTAAGACTCCGCGGATGAAGGAGTCTGCTCTTGTGATTTCTTCTGGACCTCGGAGGTCTAAGAACAAGAAGAAAAAGACCAAGAAGCAGACTGGACCACATGTCAAGGACTTCAAGGGAAAGGGCAAGGCCTCGATGGTTCCGAAGAACAAGAAGAAGAAGGATGCTTGTCTCAAGTGCGATGAGCTGGGCCACTGGGCTAGAGACTGTCCGATTCTTCATGGCACTTCAGGTACAGAACTTTTAGTTTTGGAAACAAATTGTTATGCTACTGTATTTTCTACTTCCTGGATACTGGATTCTGGTGCTAGTTCTCATATTTGTACCGTGAATCAGGATCTGGAACAAAGTAGGAAGCTTGGAGCTGGAGAAGTTATGATCACAGTCGGAAGCGGGCATAGTGTCTAGGCGACTGACATTGGATCACTTCTTTTGGGTTTGAATCCGGCTTTGTTTTGACTTTAAAAGATGTACTTGTTTTGCCCAAGGGGCACAAAAATATTGTATCCATTCCGGTCATGGACCGAAAAGGCTTTTCATTTTTCATTGGTGATGGTTCCTGCAAAATTTATTTCAGAAATAAACTAGTGGGTACTGCTACATTGTTAAATGGATTGTATCATCTAAATCTCAGCAACAAAGTAATTGTGAATACTATGACTAGAAAACGTGGTAGGGATGAAACCAATCAAGTTTTAAAATGGCATCTTAGACTTGGTCATATTGGTCAGACCAAGGTTTACAAGATGGAAAAAGATGGACTTATGGGTCCATTGTAATACCCGGTTGTAATTCAGTTATTATCATTCAGTATTTATCATTCAGTAATTGTCATTCAGTAATTTCACTCATTAATGATCATTTGTCACTCATATTCAATCATGGTATTCATCATTCAGAGTAATTGTATCGTGTATCAATCGTCATTCATCACTAATCTAATTGGAGTTTCGTGCCATGTATATCATCGTCGTCATTTTCATTGTGGACTGTGTGTGAGGAAGTAGCGCACGCTACGTACTCTTTTTAGCGCACGCTAATTGAGTATAGGTAGCGCACGCTACCACTCAGCATTAGCGCACGCTAATGTTACCACAGCTGTGATCCGGAAGTCTTGACCTGCGGTGAGTTGTTAGTAGCGCACGCTACGAGTGGTAAGTCGCGCGCGCTAGTGGGTTGAAGTAGCGCACGCTAATAATTTCTGTAGCGCGCGCTAAGGACGGATCAGGTTGAGTCCAGTGGCTCTTTGGGCTGCCGATTAATTCATAGCGCACGCTATGAGTGATATTTAGCGTACGCAAACGGTGTAGTAGCGCACGCTAAATATTGGTTGTAGCGCACGCTACCAAGGTCAGATCAGAGGACAGACAGTTTCTGGATTCCAGTACTGGGCATCTAATAATTCGTTAGCGCACGCTAATCATGGGTATTAACGCACGCTAATGGTATGGTTGTAGCGCACACTACAAAAGGTACGTAGCGCGCGCTACCGTTTTCGGACAGTGGGTACTGGACTACCCAAATTACCCGTTAGCGCACGCTACGCACAAGGGCTAGCGCACGCTAACCTGGAGTGACTATATATTGGACAGTTAGCCTGAGTTTCGTCATTTCTCATTTCCCTTCGTTTTTGGAGCGACTTCGGGCGATTTTGGGCGACTTGGAGTGTTTTCTTCGAGCTGCTATCACCTATCATCATATTCAAGGCTTTGAGTTGGATTATCATCACTTCATCATCTCCTTAACATCAAATCAATGGTATTAATCTCTTGGATCTAGAATTTCGGATTTTTGGGTTTTTCCTTCCGATTTCTTCGTGTAAGCTTGGATTATCATTGGAATATGTTAGATATGGATTATCTACCTTGGATAAATATATTCCTACGGATTTAATGGCTATTTTCGGAATTATTTCAAGAACCCTTAGGGTTGACTTCGGTTAATTTGGGGATTTTCCGATTGTTGTTGTCGTAAACTTGAATTGTGGATTTCTATGAGATTATTGATGTCATTGATAATGTTTTGCTGGTTTGAATCAATCATTTGGAGTTGGTTCGATAATTTGGGTTTGGTTTTAACCAACGGGAAGGATATTCTCAACGTTCTCGTTAGAGTACATCTGATTCGGATATTGTTGTATCGGCGTTTGAGTCGGTTATGATCGTATTTGATTCGTGTATTGATCGGTTGTTGGTAATTATTGTTATTCAAGGTTGTTCGAGCGACCGACATTTCATTTAGGACGTTGTTCGTGGAAGGACATTGTCATCGGTATTGAGTAAGTTAACTCTTACTCGGTTAAAAGGATACTCATTCCTTTTGTTGTTGATTGCTCATAATCATAATTCATTCATCATAATATTAATCATATTGATACTTGTAATCGTCGAATAATCATTTCATTCACGAGGAGCGACGGTTCCAAATCATTTCATTGGGTTATCAATCAAGTCACTATTATTTTCATCTCGGTGAGTCATCTTGGCCTTGTCGAATTATTATTCATTGGTATTCATTGTGGTCATTCTCGTTCATATGACCTTCTGGGTTCATATTGCGTGGCCGGGTGTGGCTGTGTGGAATTTTTAGTCGGGCACACGATGGTCATGTTTTGGGTTCACTGATACATTGGACCGTGCACACGGTAACGCTTACCTCCGTGAGACTAATTAGATACAAGGACGGGTGTGTTCGGTCATTCATCTTCTACACTTGCACAGAACATTACGGGCGTACTATGATACTCCTCTTCAGCGTAATTCATAACTAAGGATATTTCATAACTTCAGTTAATTCATGATTGTGTAATTTCAACCCTTGAGGATTGTTGTTCTGTGTAACTGACCCCGTTGGGGGATTTTGTTTTCAGGTCACGTCAAGGCAAAGGCACGAGAAGAGCATGTTGACGGCGAGGAGTCCGAGTGATACTAGTAGGGGGCCCCAGTCATTTCGTTTGTTTCAGTCATTTCAGTCATTTCAGTTATTCCGTCATTTGTATTTTCCGCTGCAAATTCCGTTTGAGATGTTTAATTGTTCAGGGTGGTGTATTTTATCTCCATATAAAATATACTAGTATTCGGTTTAGTCCTGGTGTGTTGTACTTAAACTCCTCATCGGAGTACTTGGCAATATAATGTGGTTCGGTACTACAATTATATTATTTAATTCATCATTTTCATTTGCATGGTGGGTCCCGGTCGGGGATTCATGGCACTGTAATATCCGCCTAGTTTGAGGTGTTACAGAGTTGGTATCAGAGCTTGGTTTTGAATACTACCCTCCAAGTCATGTCTCGTTTGAAATCATCGTCATCGGACTAGTATCATTGGACTTTCGCGTCACGTGTGACCTGTGCAAATGCCGAGCCAATCAGACCAAGAACTGTAAGATTTCTAATGCCATGGTATAATTTCTGGCAATAATCATTCATTCATAATTCATCAGTTAACAATCCTCAATCATCATTGTGATTTTGACCAGGACGGTCAGGTTAACTCATTAATCACTCAATTCATTTCATTACTTGGTTGTTGATCTGGAAGATCATATCATTAATCTTGTTAATTTGTTCAAGATAATCATTTCACTAATTTCATCAGATAATCATGTCACGTTAGTTAATCATTCATGTAATCACTGTGTTAGAGCGCGTATGCACATTTTCATCATCTCATGTCATAATCATAACGTGATATTCATGCGGGAAATATAATCATCATGTAACTTTCCTACTTCAGTATGGAAAGAGCAAGAAGAGGACGTGGAGGACGAGGTCGTGGAGTGGGCCGAATCCCGAGAGCTCGTGTGAATACACGTGCAAACGCGAGAAATAATGCTAATTCATCGGCGGCAGCGCCACTCATTCTCCTGGACGCGATCATTCACTAACGGGGAGTCGTACCCGGGACACGGCTCAGTCAGAAGGTGTCCGGGTTGACCCACTCGCTTTTATGCAGGGCATGATGGCCCAAATGACCCATATGGCACAATTTATGGAGACGATGCACAACTCAGTTAATCAAAATCAGCAGGCTCCTCCGCCGCCACCTCAGAGGCAAGAGAGGAATGTGAGCAATATCATCGGCGACATCTCTCGCCAGAGGCCACCTACTTTTGAGGGCTCGTCTGAGCCGGCGGATATTATTTATTGGCTCGAGCATTTCGAGAAGTTGTTTGCTATGGTAGAGTGTCCCGAAGGACACAAAGTTTCTGTTGCGGCTTACTACCTGGGTAAGAGCGCACATTCTTGGTGGTTGTCGTTGAAGCCCACCGAAGGATCATGTACTTGGGATCAGTTCAAGACTCTCATGATGGAGAGGTATTATCCGGCCCCGCTCAGAGAGGCCAAACTGTCAGAATTACTCACCCCCGACCCTCGTGACGAGGATGTTCTCGCCATTGCCGAAATTTGAGAACTTCTTCCTTTCGCCTCATCCATCATTCATTCGAGAGGCGGATAAAATCAAGTATTTCGAAGAGGTGAAACCCCGTATGAGACTTCAGTTGCTTAATCATAATTGCACCACGTTGGCCGAATTCATCGAGAAATCTCTCACTTATGAGCTTACTGCTAAGGAAATTGCTAAGCAGCAACCTTCGTCTGCTAGCAAGAAATCGAAGAATCGTAATCAGTCTGAAGGCGGTCAGACAACCTTCAAGAAACCCCGTGCGGGCTCTGCTTTTTCTGAGTGACCTCCTGTGTCGTCTAAACCCGCGGAATATCAGTCTCGAGCGTCCAGTTCGGCCATCACCTATTTTAACTGTGGGGATCTTGGTCATCTCAGTACCAAGTGTCCGAGACAGACTATCACGTGTCATAATTGTGGGATTGCTGGGCATAAGGCCCGTTTTTGCCGTAGGGACTCCAAACCTACTCAGACGTCACCTCAGGCCCCTAAGCAGTCATCCATTCAGAATCAGGCCACTCAATCAGCGTCATTTAAAACGACAGGAGCGACTAAAGATGGAGCCCATAGCCAGCAGACGGGAGCGTCCGGTGCCGGGACTAGCAAGCCCCAGATTTATGAGATGAAGAAGACCGATGATCCATAGGCCCGAATGATCTCAGGTACACTTGATATTCTATCTCAACTTGTGTGTACCCTTTTTGATACTAGTGCATCGCATTCATTCATTTCCGAGTCATGTTTGAGTAGACTATGTCTCGGTAGTGCTACTAGTTGTGAGCCTTATGTCATTGGCCTACCTGATGGTAGACGAATTATCGGTAATCGTGAGATTCGTGTCGGTCGATTTCATGGTCGTGTATGGCCAGCAGACCTAATCGTAGTAGATTTGCCGAGGGACGACGTCATCTTGGGTATTGATTGGATGGATCGTCATGATGCCATCATTAGTGTCCGTAAGCGTATGATCACTATCATTTCAGACGATGGAGTTGAATGTGTGTTTCAGGGAGGTAATCCCGGCTGTTCTGGTAAGGTCATTAATTTGATGAAAGCAGTGAGACTACTCAATCAGGGAAGTGTTGGTTATTGGTGCTATATGACCAAAACCGAGAAATCATCAGTAATGTTGACGGATATTCCGGTAGTGAGGGAATATGCCGATGTTTTTCCAGACGAGTTACCTGGTTTGCCTCCACAGAGGGATGTGGAATTCACGATTGAGTTGGAGCACAGTACGTCCCCGATATCGAAGGCACCGTGCGGATGGCCCCGAGCGAAATGCGGGAATTAAAGAACCAACTCGAGGAGTTGTTCGAGAAGGGTTATATTCGGCCAAGTGCGTCCCGTGGGAGCACCGGTGTTATTTGTCAAGAAGAAGGATGGTTCTTTTCGCTTGTGTATCGATTATCGGGAGTTGAGCAGGTGACAATCAAGAATAAGTATCCCTTACCCGTATTGATGATCTCTTAGATCAACTTGAGGAGCTTGGTATTTTCCAAGATCGACTTAAGATCTGGATATCATCAGTTGCGGATCCGAGAGTCGGACATCGCGAGGATGGCGTTTCGAACACGCTATGGTCATTATAAGTTTGTGGTTATGCCATTTGGATTGACTAATGCACCTGTGGTATTCATGGAGTTAATGAATCGGGTTTTCATCGACTTTCTGGATCAGTTTGTTGTTGTCTTCATCGATGACATTTTGATTTATTCTCATGACCGAGAGGAACACGAGTTTCACCTTCATCAAGTGCTCGACGTGTTGAGACGAGAACAACTTTATGGGAAGTTTTCCAAATGTGAGTTCTGGATGTCCGAAGTGACGTTTCTCGGACACGTAATTTCTTCAGACGGAGTTCGTGTCGATCCTCAGAGGACGGAGGCTATTCGAGATTGGCTAACTCCGAAGAATGTTAAGGAAATCCGAAGTTTCCTCGGATTAGCGGGTTATTATCGGCGATTTGTGGAGGGATTTTCTAGAATCGCTCAACCCTTGACGAACCTTTTGCGAAGGATAAGAAATACACGTGGTCCGACGCGTGTCAACGGAGTTTTGAGGAACTAAAGAGCCGGTTAATGTCAGCACCTGTACTTTCCTTGCCGCAGGGGACGGAAGGATTTGTGGTTTATAGTGATGCGTCCGGACAGGGTCTCGGATGTGTGCTCATGCAGAATGGAAAGGTTATTGCATATGCTTCACGGCAATTGAGACCTTACGAGGTTAATTATCCGACACACGACATGGAGCTAGCGTAGTGGTGTTCGCTTTGAAGATTTGGCGTCATTATCTTTATGGCGTTACATCGAGATATTCACCGATCATAAGAGTTTAAAGTATATATTTACTCGAAGGAGTTAAATATGCGGCAGAGAGGCAGTGGTTGGAATTAATCAAAGATTATGATATTGAGATCCTTTACCACCGGGCAAGGCGACGTTGTCGTCGACGCCTTGAGTCGTAGGTCCGTTCGGGAGCGGATGCTTGCTCGTTTAACGATCCGAAGGAGCTTGGCGGGAATTCCTTAGACCGAGATCGAGTCGCTTGGCGAGTTCGGGACTGACTTTGTATGTTGGAGATCTCATCGTCACTTGAGGAGGCAATCAGAGAGAATCAGGGTTCGGACCCATCATTGTTACGCATCCGTGAGGATGTGGTTCAGGGTAAAGCCCCTAGGTTCGTGGTCCACGAGGATGGACTTTTGAGATTTAAGAATCGATTGTGCGTACCGGCGAATGACGAGTTGAAAAACTCGATTATGAAAGAAGCTTATGCTACCCCTTATTCTGTTCATCCGAGGTCTAACAAGATGTACAAGGACTTGAAACAAAACTACTGGTGGAGTAATATGAAGCGAGAAGTCGCGGAATTTGTTTCGAGATGCTTAACCTGTCAACAAGTTAAGATTGAACATCAGCGACCGGCGGGTATGCTGAAACCTCTCCCTATTCCAGAGTGGAAGTGGGAAGACATTTCTATGGATTTCATCACGAGTTTGCCGACGAGTCGTCGTGGCATGAATACGATCTGGGTAATTGTGGATCGCTTAACTAAATCAGCTCATTTTCTTGAGATTAAGGATACTTGGGGTCCCGAGAGACTTGCCCAGTTATTCATCAAAGAGATAGTGAGACTGCACGGTACCCATAAAAGTATCGTTTCCGATCGTGACGGACGGTTTGTGTCGCATTTCTGGAAATCAGTTCATCGCGCTATGGGAACCCAGCTTAATCTCAGTACCGCTTTTCATCCTCAGTCCGACGGACAATCATAGAGAACCATTCAGACATTAGAGGACATGTTGAGGGCATGCGTCCTCGATTGGAAAGACGATTGGGAAGCCCAACTACCATTGATCGAGTTCACGTATAATAATAGTTGGCATGCTTCGATTAAGATGGCACCTTACGAGGCCTTGTATGGTTGTCGTTGTCGATCTCCGTTGTGTTGGGACGACCTATCAGAATCAATCGGCACCGAGCCCGATATGCTTATAGCCGCCCGTGAGAAGGTAGCTTTGATTAGGAGTCGTTTGTTGACCGCTCAGAGTCGACAGAAATCATATGCAGATAACCGTCGTCGACCATTAGAGTTCGAGGCAGGTGACCACGTGTTGGTCAAGTTATCCCCGAGTCGTGGTATCTTCCGTTTTGGGAAGAGGGGTAAGTTGAGTCCGAGATTTATTGGACCGTTTGAGATTTTGGATCGAGTAGGCGAGTCAGCTTACCGATTGGCTTTACCTCCGGCGTTGAGCCGAATTCATAATGTGTTTCACGTCTCTCAGTTGCAGAAGTATGTTGTCGACCCGAGTCACATACTTCAGTTCGACGAAATCGAGATCGCCGATGATCATTCATATGAGGAGCGTCCTATGCAAGTTTTAGAGCGGCGAATCAAACAGTTGAGGAATAAGACGATTCCTTTGGTTAAAATTCAGTGGTCTAGACACGGAGTCGAAGAGGCTACTTGGGAAACCGAGGATAGTATGCGGGAGAGTTATCCCGAGTTGTTTCACCCTTAGTTTCGGGGACGAAACTCTTTTAAGGGGGGGTGTATGTAATACCCGGTTGTAATTCAATTATTATCATTCAGTATTTATCATTCAGTAATTGTCATTCAGTAATTTCACTCATTAATGATCATTTGTCACTCATATTCAATCATGGTATTCATCATTCAGAGTAATTGTATCGTATATCAATCGTCATTCATCACTAATCTAATTGGAGTTTCGTGTCGTGTTTATCATCGTCGTCATTTTCATTGTGGACTGTGTGTGAGGAAGTAGCGCACGCTACGTACTCTTTTTAGCGCACGCTAATTGAGTATAGGTAGCGCACGCTACCACTCAGCATTAGCGCATGCTAATGTTACCCTGGCTGCAGTCCAGAAGGTACTGGACTGCATGTGAGTTGTTAGTAGCGCACGCTACGAGTGGTAAGTAGCGCACGCTAGTGGGTTGTAGTAGCGCGCGCTAAGGACGGATCAGGTTGAGTCCAGTGGCTACTGGACTGCACTGGATTAATTCATAGCGCACGCTATGAGTGATATTTGGCGTACGCAAACGGTGTAGTAGCGCACGCTAAATATTGGTTGTAGCGCACGCTACCGAGGTCAGATCAGAGGACAGACGGTTTCAGGATTCCAGTACTGGGCATATAATAATTCTTTAGCGCACGCTAACCATGGGTATTAACGCACGCTAATGGTATGGTTGTAGCGCACGCTACAAAAGGTACGTAGCACGTGCTACCGTTTTCGGACAGTGGGTACTGGACTACCCAAATTACCCGTTAACGCACGCTACGCACAAGGGCTAGCGCACGCTAACCTGGAGTGACTATATATTGGACAGTTAGCCTGAGTTTCGTCATTTCTCATTTCCCTTCGTTTTTGGAGCGACTTCGGGCGATTTTGGGCGACTTGGAGTGTTTTATTCGAGCTGCTATCACCTATCATCATATTCAAGGCTTTGAGTTGGATTATCATCACTTCATCATCTCCTTAACATCAAATCAAAGGTATTAATCTCTTGGATCTAGAATTTCGGATTTTTGGGGTTTTCCTTCCGATTTCTTCGTGTAAGCTTGGATTATCATTGGAATATGTTAGATATGGATTATCTACCTTGGATAAATATATTCCTACGGATTTAATGGCTATTTTCGGAATTATTTCAAGAACCCTTAGGGTTGACTTCGGTTAATTTGGGGATTTTCCGATTGTTGTTGTCGTAAACTTGAATTGTGGATTTCTATGAGATTATTGATGTCATTGATAATGTTTTGCTGGTTTGAATCAATCATTTGGAGTTGGTTCGATAATTTGGGTTTGGTTTTAACCAACAGGAAGGATATTCTCAACGTTCTCGTTAGAGTACATCTACGAGTTCGGATATTGTTGTATCGACGTTTGAGTCAGTTATGATCGTATTTGATTCGTGTATTGATCGGTTGTTGGTAATTATTGTTATTCAAGGTTGTTCGAGCGACCGACATTTCATTTAGGACGTTGTTCGTGGAAGGACATTGTCATCGGTATTGAGTAAGTTAACTCTTACTCGGTTAAAAGGATACTCATTCCTTTTGTTGTTGATTGCTCATAATCATAATTCATTCATCATAATATTAATCATATTGATACTTGTAATCGTCGAATAATCATTTCATTCACGAGGAGCGACGGTTCCAAATCATTTCATTGGGTTATCAATCAAGTCACTATTATTTTCATCTCGGTGAGTCATCTTGGCCTTGTCGAATTATTATTCATTGGTATTCATTGTGGTCATTCTCGTTCATATGACCTTCTGGGTTCATATTGCGTGGCCGGGTGTGGCTATGTGGAGTTTTTAGTCGGGCACACGATGGTCATGTTTTGGGTTCACCGATACATTGGACCGTGCACACGGTAACGCTTACCTCCGTGAGACTAATTAGGTACAAGGACAGGTGTGTCCGGTCATTCGTCTTGTACACTTGCACAGAACATTACGGGCGTACTATGATACTCCTCTTCAGCGTAATTCATAACTAAGGATATTTCATAACTTCAGTTAATTCATGATTGTGTAATTTCAACCCTTGAGGATTGTTGTTCTATGTAACTGACCCCGTTGGGGGATTTTGTTTTCAGGTCACGTCAAGGCAAAGGCACGGGAAGAGCATGTTGACGGCGAGGAGTCCCAGTGAAACTAGTAGGGGCCCCCAGTCATTTCGTTTGTTTGATCATTTGATCATTTGATTATTCCGTCATTTGTATTTTCCGCTGCAAATTCCATTTGAGATGTTTAATTGTTCAGGGTGGTGTATTTTATCTCCATATAAAATATACTAGTATTCGGTTTAGTCCTGGTGTGTTGTACTTAAACTCCTCATCGGAGTACTTGGCAATATAACGTGGTTCGGTACTACAATTATATTATTTAATTCATCATTTTCATTTGCCTGGTGGGTCCCGGTCGGGGATTCACGGCACTGTAATATCCGCCTAGTTTGGGGTGTTACATCCATTGGGATCGGATCCCTTTCCTACTTGTGAATCTTTCCTTAAAGGCAAAATGACTAAGTCCCCCTTCACAGGGACTTTTGAAAGAGCCGCTGACAAACTGGGATTAATCCATACCGACGTATGTGGTGCTTTGGAGCATCACGTGACGGATATCAATATCTCATTACGTTTACAGATGATCATACTAGGTATGGTTATGTATACTTAATGAAACATAAATCCGAGGCTTTTGAGAAATTCTAGGAATTCAAGGCCCTAGTCGAGAAACAAACCGGTAATCATATCAAAGCACTTCGGTTGGACCGAGGTGGCGAGTATATGAGTACGTAGTTTGACGAGTTCCTTAAGGTACATGGAATAGTTTCACAACTAACACCTTCAGGTACTCCTCAGCTAAATGGTGTGTCAGAAAGAAGGAACCGGACCTTGTTGAACATGGTCCGTTCCATGCTGGGCTATACTGACTTATCGATTTACCTGTGGGGGTATGCACTCCTGACTGCCGTTTACATCTTGAACAGATGTCCTTCCAAATCCGTTCCTAAAACTCCACATGAGATGTGGGAGGGCAGGAAACCAAGTCTTAATCATATTAGGTGTTGGTCCTTGAAATGATGAAGATTGTCCTCACTGTATCAACACGAGTCTTTTCTAGCGCGCTTTGTCCTCACTCACGCGCACCTGAGAAACTTCCCAGGGGGTCACCCATCCCATAACTACTCCAGGCCAAGCACGCTTAACTTTGGAGTTTTTATGAGATGGATACCATAAAATAAGATGCATCTTGTTGGTATGAGTAGTCCAAATCAATTCATTTAACCACTTTCTAGTGCAGATCTCACAGGTCGAATCGCAAGCCGCGCCTCGCGCATTTTTAAGCCCATGCAGGCAGGATGCTGGACCGAAGCCCAACAATCCCCCTCCCAGTACCTGCCAGCATCTCATCTCCAGAGTCTGGAAACCTCCGTGAAGTAGATTTGATCACACAGCCCTCTAGCGGCTGGATTCATTCACACAGTCCTCCAACACTTGACATCAGTATCTGTTCCAGCTCCGTTTACTTCCGCTGCACCAGTATCTCAGTTCCAGCATACTAGGTTTGATCACATAGCCCTCCAACACCTGACAACCTCGACTGCACCAGCATCTCAGTTCCGGCCAAGTGGCAATATCTGCTGTATGCCCGCCTCTTAGTTCCAACACTCTCGCAGCCTCCACTGTAGGATACATCGAGGGAATTCGCACCCGTGACTTGCTCCGATACCAATTGTTGGTACCCAGAATGATGAAGACTGTCCTCACTGTACCAACACGAGTCTTTTCTAGCGCGCTTTGTCCTCACTCACGCGCACCTGAGAAACTTCCCAGCGGGTCACCCATCCCATAACTACTCCAGGCCAAGCACGCTTAACTTTGGAGTTTCTATGAGATGGCTACCAGAAAAGAAGATGCATCTTGTTGGTATGAGTAGTCCAAATCAATTCATTTAACCACTTTCTAGTGCAGATCTCACAGGTCGAATCGCAAGCCGCGCCTCGCGCATTTTTAAGCCCATGCAGGCAGGATGCTGGACCGAAGCCCAACATTAGGATTTGGGGATATCCGGCCTATGTCAAGAAGACTAAGGTGGAAAAGTTGGAAGCGAGGTCCGTGAAGGGACGTTTCATTGGGTTTCCGTCTGGGACGATGGGGTATCTATTCTACATGCCCGAAGATCGAAAGATCATTGTTGATTTACAAGCACACTTCCTGGAAGATGAGTTCATTCAGGAAGGCGGGGCAGGTAGAAGTATTTCTTTAGAAGAATACAATGAAACTCCTTGGGAGACACCTCAAGAAACTGGAACCGAACCTTCTGAAACACAAGTACAAACACCTCGTAGGTCTAGTAGGGTGTCTCATTTACCTGAGAGGTATGGGCTTGTGCACTTGGAGGAGATGGGTCTCCATGAGGTTCCAAGTGACAAGAGACCGACCCAACGACCTATGACCAAGCGATGGTGGATGTAGACTCCGTGAAATGGCGTGAAGCTATGGAATCTGAGATAGACTCGATGCATGTCAATCAGGTCTGGACTCTAGTAGACCGCCCCAAAGGCATAGTGCCTATTGGGAACAAGTGGATCTACAAGAGAAAGACTGATGGTGATGGCAAGGTTGACGCCTATAAGGCTAGGCTTGTGGCAAAGGGTTATACCCAGAAAGAAGGGATCGACTACCACGATACCTTCTCGCCATAGCTATGATCAAGTCTATTCGCATGATACTTGCTATAGCTGCCTACCACGATTATGAGATATGGAAAATGGACATAAGGACGGCTTTCCTTAATGGATTCCTCGAGGAGGAAATCTATATGGATCAGCCTAAAGGCTTTGTGTCCGAAGTCGATATTCAGAAAGTGTGTAAGCTTCAGCGTTCCATTTATGGACTGAAGCAAGCATCGCGTAGTTGGAACCTTCGTTTTGATGAGGCGGTCAAAGAGTTTGACTTCGTGCAAAATGAAGAGGAACCTTGTGTATACAAGAGGGTTAGTGGGAGCAAGATCGCATTCTTAGTACTATATGTGGATGACATTCTACTAATAGGAAATGATGTGGGAATGCTCAGTTCTGTGAAAACTTGGCTTTCGAGTAATTTCTCCATGAAAGACTTGGGAGAAGCATCCTATATTCTTAGAATTCGACTCTATCGGGATAGAGCGAAGAGAACAATAGGTCTTTCCCAAGCCCTCTATATAGATAAAATCTTAAAGCGATTTAAGATGGATGATTCTATAAGAGGGTTCCTACTGATGCGACTTGGAATAAAACTCTCCTTGAAGATGTGTCCGCAAAGTGAGGAACAACGAAAGGAAATGAGTAATATACTATATGCTTCGGCCGTGTGTAGCCTTATGTATGATATGTTGTGTACAATACCTGACATTGCGCATGCTATAAGCGTGGTGAGTAGGTTTCAGGCAAACCCATGTAGGGAACATTGGACTGCCGTAAAGAACGTTCTCAAGTACATAAGAAGGACTAGAGATATGGTTCTGATGTATGGCGGTGGAGAATTAGATGTGGTGGGATTTACTGATTCAGACTTCCAGGGACTGAAGGACGATTCGATGTCTACTTCTGGCTACATATTTACTCTTAATGGAGTAGCAGTATCTTGGCGTAGCGCTAAGCAAAGCGCGACTGCTGATTCCACCTGTCAGGCTGAGTATCAAGCAGCCTCGGAGGCTTCCAAGGAAGGGTTATGGATTAAGAAGTTTCTGGGAGAACTTCAAGTGATACCATGTGCTGAGCTGCCTGTTCTGCTGTACTGCGACAACGACGAAGCTGTAGCGCAGGCCAAGGAGCCGAGGTTTCACAACATCACCAAACATATTGAGAGGAAGTATCATCTCGTAAGAGAATTTGTTCGTAAGGGATACATTGTGCTGCACAGAGTAGACTCGGCCGACAACGTCGCTGATCCACTGACCAAGCCACTTTCTCAGACTAGCTTGGAGCGTCATCTGGAGAACATGGGTATTAGATACCATAGTGTGTGGCATTGAGTGCAAGTGGGAGATTGTTAGGAGTATGCCCTCGAATGCTACTCAGAGGATGTTGAGTGAGGGCATTGTACTTGTAATTATGTAAATCATTAATATAAGGAAATGAATGTTTCTTTATTTACTAGTAGTTACTGGCATTACTAACCCGTAAATATACATATAGAAACTAGTCCGTGTATTTTAGAGCAAAACGTTCCACTCCTTATTGAATAAAGGGGTCAGCACTGGAAAGGTTTATAGCTCAAATACTTAATCGTTCGCAAGTCGATGAAACTTGACTGGGCGTTAAGTTTATGTTATGTATGATGTGTTCTTTGACATGGAGAGTGCTTGTCGAACACTAATGGTTAGTGGGAGCACACGTTATAGGTATGCTAATTGGATTAGTATACTCGAACTGTCTCACCCTCGATTCGTCACACGGATTTCACTCCGGGACAGTCAATGACGGAATCGAAAGGTTGTGATAGGTATTCCTGAACCTTAGACGTGAGGATTTAGTAGGGATGTGCTTGTGACGTCAAGATTTTCATTAGAGTAGTTCGACCCTATAAACCGGGAGGCGGGGGTCAACCTCAACGTGCATCTTGACGGGCAAGTAGGAGGCCCTAGTGAATACCAAGATAGAATTCTTTCTCCCGTTAGTGAGCGGGTCATATGTCCTATGCGGTTATTGGCAGATGAGATCATAAGTCTTTGGCCAAAATATTGGAGCTAGTTGTATTGGATACACGAGAGCTCAATGATCTCGATTTGCATTAACACATGTGTAGCGTCAAGTACAGATAGGGTTTGACTGACCGTAACCCTATAACTTGATCGGGACATTTGAAAGAAGGGTTTATACATATACTGGTATTCACGACAGAATGGTTCTTGAATGATCCCAATTATTCATTCTCAGTTGGGGTACAGTGTAGGCCGCCAGGCTGGCTAGGTGGTGCTGCTACTCTTTGGTTCCTCCCATTGCTGACTGAGATGGACCTACCGAGTCGCGCAATAAGATTGACGACGGAATGAATCAAGCTTGTTCTCTCTTTATGAATATTAGATATTGGATATCTAATTTGGGACATTAGATGTCTAAATCGATTTTTTGGATAAATTGATTTACGGCCTAATGAATTAAATAAATTACTGGGTTATTAATTTAATTCATAAATATAATAATTTCTTGGAGAAATTAATTATGTTATTATGTATTTGATATGATTAATTAATTGGATTAATTAAATCAATATAAATACATCGGAACGGAATCAGAGTTTATCTGTTTGGACTCACGGGAGTCCGAAACGGACTGAACTCGTCTGATTCCTTCTAGAGGCCGCCCCCCACTTTGATTCCTTGCCTTGGTCTTAGTCTTGCTTTTGGTAGGTGTATGACTAATGACCTTAGAGATATGATATCTTTTAAAATAAGGAAAAAGGTTATTTTGTGGGATATGAAAGAAGAATAAAAGGACAACTACTCCTCACTCTTGAGACTTCATCTGTGAGTTTTGCCAAGAGAGAGGAAAAAGAGTTCTTTTTCTTCATCTTCTTCATTTTACTTCATCTTCTTCATTTCACTTCTTGATAGTTCTTGGAGAAAATCAAGATATTCATTGAGAGTGTGTGATTTATATACTTAGAGTATATTCATCAAATTCAATAGCTTCATCTCCTAGCTCTAGCCGTATCCTTGGAGGATAGCAAGGTGATCGTCATTCCGTTCGTTTCTCCAGCGCGTGGCAAGTAGAGACGCGGTCTTTCGGCGTTGGATCATCCAAGAGCTTGGAGCGGATTGGATTCGTGGAGAACAACTAAAGCTTGGGGAATACACTACAAAAAAAAAACAGTTTTTACCGACGCCCGTACCGCCGTTGTTAAACTTATAATTTACCGATGCCATTACCGACGCCCGTTATTTAATTGATTTACCGACGCCATTGCCGACGACCGGTTCGCAGACTTATTTTTTTTTCTTTTTTTTCACATTTACCGACGCCATTTACCGACGCCACTTTGGCATTGGTAAATTTTTATTATTATTTTTTTTTCTTTTTTCACAATTAACGACGCCGTTTACCGACGCCATTTTGGCGTCATTTTTTTTTAATTTAACGGCCGTTTACGCCATTACTGATGCCATTTCAAGATCGGTAAATTTGTTACACTATCCCACATCGAAAAAGCAGTAGTGTTTTAGGTGGTTTATAAACCAAAATCCTTCTCAACCATTTGAAATTGAATGGAGCCGAACGACCGCCGGACCGGACCCGAGCCGGACTGGACTGTAGAACGACACTTTGAGCCCGGACGTGACCCGCCTGAGTCATGACCTGACTTTTTTAGATTTTTTTTTTTAATTTAACGACGCCAAAAATGGCGTCGGTAAATGGCGGCATCGGTAAAAAATTACCGTCGAGCGTTTTTCCAACGGCGGGTTGCCGTCGGTAATGGCGTCGGTAATTTTTTTACCAACGCCATTTTCTGATTTACCAACGGCGTTTGGCGTCGGTAAAAACTGTTTTTTTTAGTGATAGCTCGAGAGAAGGAATCCATTTAATCAACGGACTACAAGGGTGAGTTTCTTACATCTCTTGTATTTTCGTTTATATATTCGTATATATGTAGCTCGATCGATCCTCGTAGGGATTCGGATCGAATTAATTTTCGTTTTACCGCTTCCGCTGGGCCTTCGTTTTTAGGCACCGAATCCCAACAGTAATAACTGTGGGATTGCCGGGCATAAGTCCCGTTTCTGCCGAAGAGACTCCAAACCTACTCCGACGGCATCTCAGGCCCCGAAGCAGTCAGTTGTTCATAATCAGGCCACTTAGTCCGCGTCGTTTAAGACGACGGGAGCAATAAAATGCGGGGCTCATAATTATCTGACGGGAGCATCCGGTTCAGGGGCCGGCAAGCCCCGAATTTATGAGATGAAGAGGACCGACGATCCGGAGGCCCGAATGATCTCAGGTACACTCGAAATTCTATCTCAACCTGTGTGTACCCTTTTTGATATTGGTGCATCGCATTCATTCATTTCCGAGTCATGCTTGAGTAGACTTCATCTGGATAGTGCTACTAGTTGTGTACCTTATGTCATTGGACTACCTGACGGTAGAAGAATTATCGGAGATCGTGAGATTAAGAATTGTCCGATTCAGCTTAATGGCCGTGATTGGTTGGCAGACCTAATTGTGGTGGACTTATCTAGAGACGATGTCATCTTGGGTATTGATTTGATGGATCATCACGATGCCATCCTTAGTGTCCGTAAGCATATGGTCACTATCATTTTAGACGATGGAGTCGAGTGTGTATTTCAGGGGGGTAATCCCAGTTGTTCCGGAAGAATCATTAATATGATGAAAGCAGTGAAATTACTCAATCAGGGGTGTGTTGGTTATTGGTGCTATATGACCAAGACCGAGAAATGATCAGTGATGTTGACGGATATTCCTATAGTGAGAGAATATGCCGATGTATTTCCAGACGAGTTACCTGGTTTACCTCCACAGAGAGATGTGGAATTCACGATAGAGTTGGTGCCTGGTACGTCCCCATTATCGAAGGCACCATATTAGATGGCCCCGACCGAAATGCAGGAATTAAAGAATCAACTAGAGGAATTGACCGAGAAAGGTTATATCCGACCGAGTGCGTCCCCGTGGGGAGCACCAGTGTTATTTGTCAAGAAGTAGGACGGTTCATTTCGCTTATGTATTGATTATCGAGAGTTGAACGGGTGACGATCAAGAATAAGTATCCCCTACCCCGTATTGATGATCTCTTAGATCAACTTCAGGGAGCTTCAGTATTTTCCAAGATCGATTTAAGATCTGGGTATCATCAGTTGCGAATTCGAGAGTCGGATATCGCAAGGACGGCGTTTCGAACACGCTATGGGCACTACAAGTTTGTAGTAATACCGTTTGGATTAACTAATGCACCTATGATGAACAACCGTCGTGGCACGATCGTGTGTGAATAAAAATACACTAACCGGCGGGTCATTGACGAATTCCTCTTCAGATGGAGTGTCACTAGCGTGTGAGGAACTTCTGGCGTCTTCAGCTTCTCTGTCGTAGTCGGAGTTCGACATCTTCTGGCCGACAAAAGGGTTTCACGAGGGTTTTTTTTTGGTATTACGAGAGATACAACGAGAGAGTTTTTTGCAAGAGAGAGAAATATTGAGTTGTGGGACCGTTTAGATTATTGTTGTTTGCTTTTAATAATTTTCTATTTTTTATGTTTTTTATCTTTTAGTGGTAGACTTTAAGGGTAATAATGTCTTTTAACACATTTTGGTATAAAAAACTTATAGTTTTATGAATGGGGATATATAACTTATTA
Source organism: Orobanche coerulescens (assembly GCA_033398695.1). NCBI lineage: Eukaryota > Viridiplantae > Streptophyta > Magnoliopsida > Lamiales > Orobanchaceae > Orobanche > Orobanche coerulescens. Next base: position 110,215,311 of record CM065806.1, read on the forward strand.
GTTTTATGCTTTGGTACTAAAAAAGAGAGATTCCATTTTTTAAATATTTAGCCCGTTTAGCCCAAAGTCCGCTAGGGTTAGAGTTAGGGCCGATATTTCCTAGCTCGTTTAAATCCGGGCTTTTTTTGCCCAGACCATTTAGCCCGAAGCCCCCTAGGGCTAGCCCGGAACCGCTAGGGCTAGGCCGTTCAACATCTCTAATTTTGACATGTGGAAATATTTAGAGGATATTGGAATAGACTCAAGTCTATATTATGTTGCTTGTACATACCTTCTTGACAATCCACAAAGGTTGGAATTCTTGAACTCAACACCTATAGCCCATCGAAAGAATTTGTTGTTATGGATTGGTCACCGAAAAAGGTTGGTTGAAAATATTTATTTTTCTTTTATTTTAATTATCTAAAATTCGATTTAACCTTTTGTTCTTGGTTGTAGGTACTTGGTCTGGATTAAATATTTTGGACGTGCTTGTTGGCATAGAACGCGTCATTTTGGATCAAGTTATTTTAGATCGTGTTATGAATTAAGTAATTATTTATTTTATCAGAACTTTTGTTGTTATGAAATACAACTATTCTCTATTATTTACTTTGAATTCTGGATAGTTTGGGTTGAAATATTTTTCTATTTGTTAGTTATTATGTATTATTAAACAACAACTTTTATTTATATCTTTAGCAGTATTTCTTAAAGAATATTGGTGGATTCGATAAAATAATAAAGAATATTGATGGAAAAAAATCAATATATATATATATATGGATTGACCATGGTGGAAACACCCTTAATGGTGAAATTTAGAACTCAATTGCATTATTAAGTAATTTCATGCGTATTTATTTATTATTTGTTGCACTGGTCAATTATTAGTATATGCAACAAATAATGCAATAAAAAAATACATAAATGCACATAATTCTACTCATCTACAGCCGTTAGATCACTAATATCAAGGACTACAAAAGTTTTTAGATTTCACAAGGTAATTAGTTTTCATATGATCTATTTCCTATATATATAACACTTTGAGTTAATTAAGTTTGTCATTTTCTCTGATAGAATATGATTAAATTACATAATAAATTATACAATGTACATAATTAACTGAAAGGGTATTTTAGTTATTTTATAAAACCTAAGAATATCCATCCCTAATCACTATCCCTTGTAGGACTGAGCACAAATGGTCCAGACCCAGTTTTTACCCGGACCCGGACCGGACCTGTTATTTAGGTCCGGGTTCCGGGTCTATATTTTGAGAAATTCCGGGTTCCGGGTCGGACCGGGTCAAAACCCGGAAAATCCGGGTCCAGCCCGGAACGACCCGATGACTAAGTAATTGAGCATATAAAAATATATTTTACCCTAGTTTACTTCTTCAGTTCACCACCAGCCGCTCTTCACTTCAGTCTTCACAATTACTTTACTTAGTCACCGGCTCCACTCCACCCTAAAAATACAATCGGGCAGACAAACCTAACCGCCGCTCCACCTCCTTCCGCCGCGATCCGGTCGTTCCATCTTCTTCCGCCGCGAATCCGGTCGTTCCACCTCCTCCCTCCCGCTCTTCCTCACCCCCCAGGCCTCTATCCGCCCGCCGCTCCACCTCTATCCGCCGCTCCACCTCCTTCCGCCGCGAATCCGGTCGATCCACCTCCTACCGCCGCTCAACCTCCTCCCGCTGCGCCTCCCCTACTCACTTCAGTGCCTCTGTCCGCTGCGGCTCCAGCGGCTCCACCTCCTCCCGCCACTCCTCACGGCTTCTCAATCTTCATGCAATGTAAGTTTTATTTTTACATCTCTTTACATCTCTAGCTAATTGCTTAGCAATTGATTTTTACGTAATTTTATTTTTACGTAATTTTATTTTTCTTGTAATTTTATTTTTACGTAAAATAAATTTATTATCCTGCAAAATAAATTTATTATCCCGCTGTGACTATTCTTGTAATTTTATTTTTCTGTAAAATAAATTTATTATCCTGTTACCTGTAAAAAGAAAATGGACTATGCTTGTAAAAAGAAAATGGACTATCCTGTAAAATAAATTAATAATCTCTGAGTACAGTCTTGACTATGCTTGTAAAAGAAAAAAATGAAATTTATTATCTGTAAAAAGAAAAAAAAATGAAATAGGGAAGTGGATATTTTGAGTTCTTTACTTTGTTTGTAATTTTATTTTTAACTATGCTTGTAATTTTATTTTTAGATGGTGACCAAAAGGGCGGCCCGACTTCTATTTCGAACCCAGCGGCGATCGACATGTTTTCCAATGCGGTATCACTTAAAGATGAAGAATTGGAAGAGTTCGCCTTTCACTACCGCAAGATAAGAAAGCGATGGAGGCGCAACTATATTAAGAGGAAAACCAATAGAAGGAAGGAATATTGGATAAGCTTCATGGAGTATATGGAGAGCGGAGAACTTCGCTGTGAATGTAAGTTCTGTATTTGTACATATTCATGCCATGGTAATACGGTGGTTCAAAGAATGTTAAGAAACACTATGAGAAATGTTTGCATAATCCTATAAATAAAGGCAAAGGTAAACAATCGAATTGACGTTTAAACACGGGTTTTGGCTAGTGATGAAGAGGGTGGTGAGGGGAAATTGAAGTATGGGGTTGTGAATTTGGTCGAGGTTAGACAAGCAATTGTTGAAATGATTATTGTTGAAGAATGTTCGTTTAGATTTCTTGAGTCCCCTGGTTTTGTACGTGTTATAGAAGCTGCTTGTCCGAAATACACTTGTCAATCACGTTTTACCATAGCACGTGATGTTCTTAAGCTTTATAAGAGTGAAAAGATGATGTTGAAAGGTTTGTTCAGAGATTCATGTCAAAGGGTTAGCATTACAACTGACACATGGACATCTAACCAAAAGTTGAATTACATGTGTATCACAGCCCATTTTATTGATATTGAATGGAAGTTGCAGAAAAGAATCATTAACTTTTGTCCAATCACTAGTCATAATGGTCAATCTATTGGTAAAGGTATTGAAGAATGTCTTGAATCTTGGGGCATTGATAGTAAGCTTTTTACTGTGACTGTTGATAATGCTGCCCCGAACAATACTGCATGTGATTATTTGCGAAAAATGATTGAGCGTGCGGGAGGTATTGGTAAGGGAAAGTATGTTCACATGAGATGCATTGCTCATATCATCAATCTTATTGTTTGGGATGGCATTAAAGATGACCAAACATCCATCAATAGGATTAGAAGCTGTGTGAAATACATTAGAAATTCTCTGCTAGATTTCGAGAGATTGAAAGATCTTGGGGAGAGACTTAATATAGATACCAAGGCTTTGTTGTCTCAAGATTGTCCTACTCGTTGGAATTCTACCTATAGCATGTTGAATGCTGCTTGTAGATTGCGACGAGCAATTGATGGCATTGAATTGCCTCCTTCGGATAAACCCGATGAACAAGTTCCCAGTCATGATGATTGGGCAAAAGTAGAACAACTAGTTGTATTTTTGAGAGGGTTTTACATTACGACAAAGCGCATTTCTGGTGCTTTGTATTTGACAAGCAGTAAGGGTCTTATTGAAATCTCAGGCGCACTAAGTATGTTGAATAAGTGGAAACAAAATAGAGATGAAAAGATGCAATCTATGGCGGTTGTCATGAAAAAGAAGTATGACAAGTATTGGGGTGATTTTGATAAAATGAACTTGATGGTTTACATGGCTGTGATTCTTGATCCACATTCTAAGTTTGAATTGATCAATTTAGAAGCTCTTTGAATCCATTGGTAAAGTTTTAGTTTCTTGTTATCATATGTTTATTCAATTTTTTATTGTGAACTTTCATTCATATTCCTTTTTTGTCATTACTAGACTGTGCAGGCTTTGATTTGTACCCAAGATTGGATTCGAGCAAGGAACCGTAAAGTATTACGTGACATGGAACATAACTTGAAGGATTTGGAGGAGTTGGAAAAAATTGAAGAAGGTATTTGGTTTAATATTTATTTAGCTTGGTTTTGTTCAATTATTGTAATTATTCGAGCACGGAACCATTGGTTTAATGTTCAATTGACTGTACATATGAAATCTGGGTTACTTTTTTGCTCAAGAAAGTCGTGTTACTTTTTGCATCATTCTTGGAAGTCCGGAACATAAATTTTTGGCGAATAGCTCGGCAAGTAGGATTATTCTTGAACGTAAATTTTTATGCTATTCTTTGTAATGATAGCTCGATCTATCAAATTTTATGCACATTCTTGTAATTAAAAATCAAATTTTATGCTGTTAGTATTCTTGTAATGATAGCTCGATCCTATCGGAAGAATAAAATGATTTGATCGGAATGTAATCGGAATGTTTATCGCCAAGAATAAAAATCAAATTTTATGCCCAAATGTTTATCGGGAAGCGGAACATAATTTTTTTCAATTTAAATAATTATGAGAGGGTTTTACATTATGAGAAGTTCTCAATTTGACACCGAATGTTTGTAATTATTTAGCTTAGAATCTGCTTTTATACTTATGCGAATGTTTGTTTGATTTTATTTTCTATCATTACAGAAATGAGAAGTGTTACACTTGACGAGGAGGACAATGTCATCTACATCGTGGAACCTTGAAGTCTTCAAGAAATGATTTAAATTTTTGTTTGAACTTTTTGAAGGACTGTTATTTTGGTTATTATTATCGGCTTGTAATAGACATTTAATTTTAAATAATTCGGAATTCGGATGGTGTTATTATGAAGAATATGTGGGACATTGGATTCGTAATTTGATGGTTAAAATATTATCTATTGTTAGGCTTTATTTATTTTTATGTGGGAACAATTTATTTAAAGTAGGTACAGTACAGAACAGGTTTTTTAACAAAGTCAAATAGTCAACCGGGCCAAAACAGGTCCAGCCCGGACCGACCCGATTTTACCGGGTCCGGACCGGGCATGACCCGGTCCAAACAGGTCCGGGCTTCGGGTCCAAAAAGTCTAACCATTTATCTTCCGGGCCATTCCGGGCCGGGTCGAGCCGGGCCGGGTCAGACCCGATGCTCAGTCCTAATCCCTTGCGCACTCTCATCAGAGTTCCTTCCGCGCGCGCACACGAAAATGGCAGCACAAGCAATATGGCCAAAAACATGGTCCGAACTCCCTACAGATCTACTCCACGAAATCTCGTCACGTATGGATTACGTGAACCTCCTCCGTGTCCGCGCCATATGCTCCTCCTGGCGCCGCCGCTCCCCCCTCAGTCGTCCCCCATTCCGTCTAATTACACTTCCTCCTTTGGACACCTATACTCAAGACAGTAAGTCTTCTCCTTCCCCTCCTCCTTTCAGACGTGAGAATATCGAAAAATGTGCAAGTCCCGAAAACCTGAGAAAGGAAATTGGAGGTTATTTTCATCTTAGAGAAAGTATTGTGTACCTCATACAACCCTATCAAACCGATTCTGATGTTGATAGTTGGCTAGTCAAGGTTAGAATTGTTGAAGGTCATAATATATTTCGATTACTGAGTCCCTTGTCAGCGAGAGTAATCAAGAACGTAAAGAAAAGTATCAACTTGCTCGAATTCAGTTTCATAGAGATCAAGAAAGTCTATCATATTACTGACTATGTAAAGACTTCTTACAATTTCTGCATTGATGCCTACAGTCCCAATGTTTTTCATTTCAAGAAGGTTCTATATTTGGAGGATGTAACTAATAATGATTTCAGAGTGCTAGTTCTTGACATACACAACTGTCTTTATTTTTTTGATCGTGGGTGCGAGTGTTGGACTCTGTTTAAGCGTGGTGTTGCTGACGTTATTCTCTACAATGAGTTTGTTATTGCGATAGGTTGCTCTGGAAGTACATATAGGTTTGATAAATATTTGAAAAGGGAGCATTTGGTGAAAAAGAATTTGGACTACAAAGAAGACGACGACGGAATCAACTGGGAGGATGAGAATAGGATTAGAACGTCCTTAGTAGAAGATCATGGAGGCTTAGCCTTGGTTCAAGTACGGAATTACCGAGACAACTGTGATTTTGACTATTCCCGTAGGGGCAATTTCAGTGTTTCTCCCTCTCTAGAAACTTTCACCTTAGATTTTGTTAAGGAGGAGTGGACTCGCAAAGAATTGGACAGTAGAGTTGTTTTCTTAGGGGAAGATTGCAGTTTCGTAGTTTCTCGTTCGTATGTCCAATGGTATAAAGTCAATACTGTCTATCATGTTGATAAATATGTCGCCGAATTTGATTATGTCTCGGAATATGGTTACGACATTTCGGACGATGAAGATGAGAATACGGAGGTTGCCTTACCGAGTGCTTTACAAGCTGAACATGTTTTTGTATCTGAATATCGTACCTGCAGACACTTGGATGAGTACCCTGATCGTGCGAAACTGGTTTGGCCACCTCCTCTTTGGCTCAACGAGAATAAGAATGGTGAGTTTTTATTTCCTATCTCAGTTTTCATGTCATATTATATAGTATTGAGCACTAAATTACTTGTTATCTTTTTTATTGCCTGCTTCCTGAATTGGGTGCTTTTATTTTTTCCTTTATATATTTAATTTTTCTTTCTATATTTTGTTTACATGACTAATTTGAAAGGGCACATAATCCATGTTCACTGATTAAGAAACTTGGTGAATTAAAGAAGGTTCGTTTAGGCTTCCTTTATTTGACTGTTTGATTACTCTGGATTTTGGTGGTTCATGTTAAGACTATTGAAAATTGTATGCTAGAGGATGTTGGAAGGTTGAAGGAAACAAGATCTTCATATGTGAGGGGGGGGGGGGGGGGGTAATTACAAGGGCACTAACATAATCTGTACCTTACGTTGTTTGTTAACGAGAATGCTAGTTATGTATTATTGGTTAATGTACTGATGTAGCATTTTAAAGCTCCCTTTCGCCTCCAAACTAGTTTGGAAGCAAGTATCTTAACAATAGCTAATATTCAGTGTTTCGTTGCTTGATTAACTTGGTTTTATGGGCAGGCACTCAATTCTTTCGTGTTCCTTGATTTCTCAATTCTTGCATGTTCCTTGATTTTATTGAACTCAGTATCATTGTCAACAATTATAGTAATGTCCAGCTGAAGTTGCAAGACAACAGACCGGTTAGATAAGATTGGTGCTTCTAGTTTCCAGTTACTTCTAAATTTGAACTGCTCAGTTGGTGTTGCAAGAAATCTACTGTTTTGCTGACTAGGAGATGTATCCTACAGATTGTCAAGGAATGTCGTTTTAAACCATGTCTATTTTCAGATTCTATTCATATTAATTGGATAACTCATAATTGGATAACAATGTGACTTTTATCATAGCAATATATGTTTGCATCTGGTTTTCCCATCTATATATGTGATTATGGTTACACCTGCTTTCGGGTTTTGTGCTTATCGTCCACCGTTGTTTATGTTTTTTCGTTTGATTCCTGGGGTTCTATAATAGTGATAATGAAATAAGACAATCTTTAGAATACAATGTTAGCCCTATGCTGGAACGGAAATGAAATACATGTTCCCCTATTACATTAACCACTAATGCAGAAGGTGGATGGATGAACCTGCCTGTTAAATTTAATGTTTTTGTCCTGCTTTGTCTATATATATCTGGCAATTTGGAGACAGTGGAGGGGGTTATGTTCAAAGTTGTAATATCCGTACCTTTTCATTTTTAGCAGTTTCCATTTTTGGTGTATGTCTATTTTTATCGACTCGCTTGTAACCGTTTCGACGTTTTGAATCTACTTTGTTCTTGGAGTTTTTCCATTTGGACGAGTTTCAGAGAAGTTTTTACGTAATTCCATTTTATGTTATGTTTTGCCGTATGCACGTTCGATTCTCGTAAAACTCGTTTGTTTTCGTTGTTTCGTTTACATAAGTTCGTATGGTTGAGTTGTTCGTGTTGTGAGTTTCGATTTGTTAATCCGACGTCGTATTGTGATTTTCGAACGTTTGGGCTGTTTTGTAATTTCCTTAAACTTAAGGGAAATTTACTTCCGTCGTTGAATTCCGAATCTTTGGGAAGCCGGAATTGTGTTTCCTTTTTAGCGCTTAGATTCGTCATCGAGAATACTTAGGGGTTGTTTACCAAATTTATGCATGCAGGTAAATTGTATGCATGCAGGTAAATTTATGCATGCAGGTAAATATATGCATGCAGGTAAATTGATGTTGTTGTTTACTTTTTCATCCGAATAAGTATCTGAATAACAGAAATGACCGATTTACCCCTGAATATGAATTATAAGATGTTTTATAAATTGTTGTTTATTTTTTAAACAATATAAATTATATAATCCAAAAATCAAGACATAAATTCATAAAGTACTTAAAATCCAATTTCAAATACAAAGAAGTCAAGGTCAAACACAAAGTAGCCAAATTCAAACATAAAATAGACAAATTTAAATATTTTTGAAAAATCAAATTTGACTCAGCTTCTATATATACATATATTATACATAATATATGTATACATAAATTTTGTTTAAATTTAAACAAAATATTATACATAAATGATTCAATTTTTTATGTAAGTAATATATAAAATATTTAATACGTATATAAAAATACATATAATATACAATATATATTTATATATAGAAATATATTTTAAATAGGTAAGAATATATATAATAAATATTATACATATGAGTAAATGTTAATATATAAGTAATATATAATATTTATTTATATATTCATAATATATGTGATATTTTGTAGATACAAAAATTTATTTATACAATAATATATAATAACAAATATTATATATAAATTAATAATGTATATTATTTTTATATGAATAATATATATTACATTCATTTATATTAAAACCTAAATTTTTATATTGTATATATAAATGAGTATATATAATGGGGACAGGAGAGTTATTTTTTTGTCCTAAATTATTTATATTGTATATATAAATGTGTGGTTTTCAATTAGGGGTAGGGGAGCCATTTTTTTGTCTTAATGGGGACAACACCCCTTTTCGTGCTTAATGAATAAGTCATTTTTGTCTGCGCGAATAAGCCATTAAGCCATAAGTAAACACATCCAAACGTCTGAGCGAATAAGACATTTTACCCATTAAGCTGATTAAGTCACAAGTAAACAGCCCCTTAGTAACCATATTTTTGGTTCGCTAGCAGGTCCAGGTTTTGGGGTCGTTCGGGACGGTTTGGACAACAGCTTCTCAGACTGCTGTCCAGTAAGGTGTTACGGCCGTAACACGCCATTCGTTACGGCCGTAAGTTGGCCATGTTACGGCTGTAAGTCACCCCCTGTTACGGCCGTAACAACCCGCTGTTTTAAGACAGCGGGCAGAGGTCAGAAACCTCATTTTCATCCTTCCTTTTGTTTTTCTTCGTCGGGCGACACTAGAACCTCCAGGGCGATTTCCATCACTTTCAATCTGTGTATTCTTCATCCTTCATCATCGTGAGATCGTAGGAGCATATCATCTTCTACGTAATCATCTTCCTCCCGAATTCAAGGTATTTTCGTCTAGAACCCTAACTTTTTCAATTTTGGGGGGTTTTCGGGTTTTGCTTGTTTAAACGCGAATTGTTCGGTTATGTTGTAATATTCCTTATCAATTGTTGTTATTGGGTGATTCTCAATCTGATTCTGTCGTGTTTAATCCGTAGATTGTTGATTCGGGGAGTTTTTGTGAAAACCCTCGCCCGTACAATTGTACGTATGTTGTCATAGCTTGTAATCGGGGTTGTGAGCGTATTCCATTCGATTATTGTTATCGTATGGGACTGAGTTGTGTTAATCATTCGTTTAGGAACGGTCGTGTTCCCTCCGGGTCAATCGTAGTCGTTGTTCGTTCCCGTTTCGTCGAAGATGTCTCAAAGGCAAGTACTTTACATTTGTTTGCATATTCTAGTATTTGGATTATGGCTTCCCGTGTATGTTGTGGATGTGAATGTGTATGTTCACCCAGGGATGGTCTGACGGGCCTCTGGGGATACGTATTGTCGTGTGTGTGCGTATCACGAACTGGGGTTAACCACCCAAGGATGGTCAGACGGGGCCTCTGCGGGGTACGGTGGCCGTGAGTCTCGTACCAACGGTTTTGAAATGTTTTGTTGAAGAAATGTGTTTTGTGCTCGTGCACCGTAATATTCCGGAATATAAATGTTTTCTAAAATGATTTTGGCGCATATTTCATCTGTTTAGAATGGTAGTTCAAATGGATTGTACTTGCACTAGCAGTTGTCGCTAACCCTTTAAATGGGGGAAATACTTTTGTATTTCAGGTACTGGTCATGGAGGCGAACGAGCATGAGGGCCGTACGAGGATGATGAGCAAGAGTGATTCTGTTCAGTGGTCTTCCGTTTGGTGTCATGTCTTTTAAATTCATTTATCATCTCATTTGCTTAAGTACTCGAGTACTTCCTTCTTGGATTTATTATCGTTGTGTACCCGTTTTTGGGAAGATTTGATATTGAATGGTATTGTTGAGTTCAGTCTTTTGTTTTGAATGTCTTGAATTATGGAATTGTGTGTATGTTGATGATGTTTGTCTTTTGTTGAATGTCGGGTTGGTACGTTAGCCTGGTGAATTCTGAAGTGTGGGGTCTTTTGTAATATGCCCTGAACGTTTTGGGAGTGTTACAAAAGTGGGGTAAGGGGCCAAGCCTAGGAAATTCCAAGAAACTTAAAGATGAATCATCTTTTTTAGTGTGAATCACTTTTAAGAAACAAATTTTACATGAGTAGTTTACTAACCCTTCATTTTTTATATCTCATTGGTTAATTATCTTGTAGTGTCAATCAATTTCAATCTAATTGGGTGACCTCTTTTTTTAAAATACAAGGTTTATTTAATTTTGAATTCATACTTCGTCCATATATACTTTGAGTTTCTATTAGAAGATTTATTATACCATTAAATTTGACATGTCAAATAACACCTATATTAAAACTTTGAACATTATAGTATTCATTTGAATACAACAAGCCCCAATGCCTATGAAGAGGCTCCTGTCTAAGCGGGGTAAGGGGGTGTCGGATAGTACGCAACCTTACCCCTGCGATAGCAGGGAGGTTGTTTCCGAGTTGACTCAAGAGTGATGTACAATACTTACTACGTACTTCACAAGAGATAAGAAGCGTAGATAGTGTGATGAGTCATTTTGATTTATTCCCATATATTCAAGAGTAAGAGAATGTAAAAAGTTGATAATATTAACAAGTCAAAATGTGATGGAGATTTGAGAGGGTTTATTGATTGAGTAGATGAATAGTTTGGTGAAGAAGTCAAATAAATGAGTAGATTCTTGACGGTTTCTTGACTTAATTCTATTAGGGGCTGGGGTCATGTAAGAAGGATTCCATGCATTTCTTATTATATACTTACTCCGTAATACGGAGTACTAGTTAAATGTGCCCTGCAATTTTGTCCTCAAATCTTGTTATTAACTACTCCCTTCTTCCCATAAAACTATACTCATTTTGATTTTTGTTGGTCTCTCCAAATACATTTTTGGCCATTAATAATTCCAATTATATAAAAATAAAAATTATAAAAAAAATATTTGGAAAATACACATTAAGACAAATCAAATAAGTACTTACATTACTATAATTTTTTTACATATTGGTTATAATTTATGGTCAAAGTTTATGAATGTCGACCAATAAAAGTCAAAATGATCACAATTTTGTGAGACGGAGGGAGTACATTGTATGAGATATACAATGGTAAGTTTGATCGTTTAAATCCTTATAAATCTGGTACTAACTACATTATTCATGTTGTATATCAACTACATATTGTTCATTTTTCATTCATACCAATTTGTTTTCCAAGCGAAAATCATGTATGATATATATATAATTGTAAGATCGATCATCAAATTTCTAAAAAATAAATTGGTGTGTCTATATCACCACAACTCTGTCCAAATACCATGCATAAACATATACTTGTCGGCGCTTATTACATTGCAAATGAAGTGCCTAATGGATTTCACATAAAATACATTACCAAATAAAAAAAGTCTTTAATTTGTATAATTTTCCTACTTTGTGTATGTGCAAAGTAAATGCTACTTACAATTCGACTTTCTTGAGGAAGATTATCTAATTCAACCACTCCCTTCTTGGAATCGCAACAATTTTTCATTCAGTTAAATTTAGTCATCATCTACACAATACACATATCAGACCACATTTTCAGTATACTACTAAAAAATAGCAGAAATCCGACATTAATATAGTGTTAAATTATGTAGTGTCTATAAATAGCATATGATTAAATTTAGGATTTCTTGATTTTTTGAACTTTTTTATTTTCATTAATTATTTTTTAAAGCTAGTAAATATATTTTAAATTATTTTGGATCTTCATTAACTAATTTATTGATTTATTGAATATTTATTACTTTTTAGTATTTTGTTATTTATTTTGTGTTGCGGGTTTCTAAAAAAAAAAGGCAATTATATTTAGATATATCACACGGAAAAGCCAAGGGTAATGACCCCCATGTAGTAAATACGCAGTGTTAGAAATCAAGAAAAATATAAAACTTCACTAAAATAAATCATAAATCATAAAACTAGTTGTTTCGTGTACTCCACTTCCCCTAACGGTGTTAAAATAGGATTAAAAAAGCAAACCAAATCAAACATACTCAAGATATCCCGCCAAGAAGAGGTCGAGGAGAGAAGTAAGATGTACAGATCGTGCCCTACCTATTACGGAGGAGAGGCATTCCGTGAAGATCCTCAACTTAGTGCACAACAACATATTGAGTGAAAAATACAAAGGGCAACATATGATACGAAAAAAAAACTCATTACCATACCTGAGCCCATGGCTTAATCCACATGGGACTTACCTAAGAGGAATTTGGCTACTTCACTCTCGATGAACGCTGCTCAAACAGAAGAGAGGTTGACTCCACGCACAGCTCCCTGTCGAAAATACACCACACGCAAAAGCCAATAGGATAAAATATACAATAAATGAAAAAATGTAATGCTCTAGGTCAAAGCTAACCGAGACAACCCAACCCTGAGGCTCTCAAATACAGCACCACTCCCAACTAAAGAATCCACAACTCTGATCTGGCGCCTCCAAGCGCACCTATCAACAGTCATGGTCTCGGAAAGGTTTAAGGCCTTCAAATCTAATCTCAGCTGCTCCTCCCACGTCCTCCTCCGTCTGCCTCTCCTCCTCTCCCTGACAACTACTAAACTCTCGACCCTCCTCACCGGAGCAGATGCGTGCCTCCTGCAGACGTGGCCAAACCATCTCAATCTCCTTTCCCTAACTTTCGCTGAAATGGGCGCCACTTCTAGCGCGTTCCTGAAGACCCCGTTCGAGATTCTATCTAACATTGTGCGACCACACGACCAGCGTAACATTCTAATTTCAGCCGCTTCCAACTTGCTGTCAAGCGACTTCTTCATCGCCCAACATTCAGAGCCATACAACATTGCAGGTCGGATTGCCGCTCTATAGAATTTACCCTTCAGCTTTAGAGGGATTTTCTTGTTGCACAGGACCCCTGTCGCTGCTCTCTACCTTAGCCACCCCGCCTAGATGCGATGAGTGACATCATCTTCACACTCACCTTCCTTCTGAATGATCGAACCCAAATACTTGAACTTATCCGTACGGGGAACGATCTGATCCGCAATCATTACCTCTACATCTTCCTCGTTGGCCTCACCACTAAAGTTACACCAGAGATACTCTGTCTTAGCCCGGCTCACACGCAAGCCCTGGGATTCCAACTTAGACCTCCATAGCTCCAACTTCGAGTTCACCTCCCTCCTCGACTCCGCCACTAACACAATGTCATCAGCAAAAAGCATGCACCACGGGACGCCATCTTGTATCCCCCGCGAAATGACGTCAAGGATCAGAGCGAAGAGAAGAGGGCTTAGCGCCGACCCCTGTGTTGGAACATTTAGTTCCATACATAAATTAAAAGTGTTTTGATGATTAATGTTGATAAGCAAAACAAAACAACGAAGAGACGAAGCCAAGCATCGAAGGAATCGAAGTGCAAAAAGCTGGAAAAACACAAAGCTAGCATACGTTACAAGGAAAGGTTAACGTACGTAATGTATGGAAATTAGCGTACGTAATAGTATGAAGTTAACGTACGTAAACAAGTTCAAACCAGATGAACGTTGGAGGAGTCAAAGTCAGAAAAGCATCCAACGGATATATGACGTCATCAGTGATGTAATGTTAACGTACGTAACGAAGTCTATGCTAGCGTACGTAACCCAAAATGACGAATCTCACTAGACTGTTTTGTGAAGATGCTAACGTACGTAACCAGGAAGGGTTAACGTACGTAAACGATGCTTACGTACGTAATGGAATGGATATAACGTACGTAAAGAAGGTTCAACAGCTAACGGCTAGTTTGAAGATGGAGCCTATAAATACCATTCCTATGGTATTGTTTGAGCACAACAACCTTGAGCAAATTGTCTATACTTGTGATATTATTATACACATTCTTGTTGTTGATATTGAGCTTAATTGTAAGTGTTTGAGTGAGAATTCACGAAAACATACACGAGTGGTAAAAGAAAAGATACGATTGGATTCGGTATTATTAGGATCAAGGATCCGGCATTATTAGAATCACAATCGATATCTAAGTGAGGTTTATCTAGTACCCATAGAAAGCTAGGGCGGTTGATTCCTTGTCCGATAGAAAAGGAAAACGGTTTAACTTGGACCGACGCATAGACAAGTACAAGTGGTTTATCACGGACCAATAGAAGACGTGATTGTAAACGGTTATACCTCGACCGATAGAAGAGAGGCGAAGAGGTTGCTATCTTTAACCTATTGAAAAAGATAAAGAGAGGACGTAGGCTCGTTTATAGCCGAACCTCTATAAATCCTCGTGTCTTTTATTTTTCGCACTTTTTATTTACGCTTCCGCAAACGGCGCAAATATCCGAATCCGTACCCAACAATTGGTATCGGAGCGGTACTCCAATACGCGGCTTAACATCCGAGGAGAAAAGATCCAATGGCGTTTCAATTTGCTCCTGTCGAAGGCCTTGCTCTCAACCGACCACCATTCTTTGATGGCTCAAATTATTTGACGTGGAAGAAGAAGATGTCGATATTCATCCGAGCATACGACATCGAGATTTGGAAGATTATTTGCCTTGGCCCAAAAGTTCCAATCAAATCCGACGGTACGCTCAAATCTTTCGAAGAATACGACGATGCCGATTGGAAAAATGACCATCTTAATTGTAAGTCCACCCAACTTTTATTTTGTGCCTTAAATCCCGAAGAGGTCAATCGAATCTCATCGTGTGAGAGTGCGAAAGAAATATGGAAAATTCTAGAAATCACACACGAAGGGACGACTCAAGTCAAGGAGACGAAGATAAATATGCTTCTCCATGACTACGAGTTATTCATGATGAAGGGTGACGAGTCCATCACCAATATGCTCGACCGATTCTCGGTCATCACCAATGGAATAGCTTCGTTTGTCAAACCATTATCTAGTAGTGAAAAAGTCAAGAAAATCTTAAGATCACTACCTAGCGAATGGGACGGCACCGTGACCGCAATTATGAAATCTAAAGATCTCAACACGCTTGATTTTAGCGCCCTCGTTGGTTCGCTAATTAATTATGAGATCGTGTTAAAATCACGAAGTGTCAAGCCAAAGCCGATGGAACGATCGTTAGCCATTAAGGCTAAGATATCGAGGAAGAAAGAAGAAATTCCGGTGGAGGAAAGCGACGAAGAATCGGCATATTATGCCAAAAACATGAATAAGTTTCAAACCTTATTAAACCGGAGAAAGAAAGACATCTCGGGCGAATCTAAGAAATTCGACAACTCTTGTCGATTATGTGGTAAACCAGGCCACTTTGCTAAAAATTGCCGTGTCAAACCCAAGAAGGAGGTTCTCGTAGCAACATGGAGCGATGACGACGAAGATGATGAGTTCATAAATCAAAATAATCTCGCTCTCATGGCCCGAAGTTCGCTCGACGACAGCGACGTCGAAAGCCAGGTTAGTACATCCTCCCGTGATGAACTTTTTGATGCATTTGAATTACTTCATACGGATTTTCAAAATGCATTATTGGAAATCAAATCCCTTAAGTCTAAAATTAAATCCTTGGAAATTGAAAATTCCAAAATAATCGAGAAGGGAAAATTTGTTGAAATCGATCATTCAAAGTGTATTGAAAATGAAAATATTTTGAAGGATGATCTCGCCAAAATTCAAACCGAGCTTAAATCTTTGACAAAGAAATTCTCGTGCGGAAACGAGAAATTTGAACAAATGCTTGGTGTTCAAAAAATTACTTTGAATAAAGAGGGGTTAGGATTCAAAACTCGTTTAAAAAATGAATCCGTTAATTTCAAGATACCCCATTGCAAAAAGTGTTTGAAAATCGGGCATCATATTTCAAGTTGCAAAAGCCCGAAGCGGACGATAAAAATTAAGAAAATTTGGGTTCCTAAAGGAACAATCATTTCAAATATCGTCTACGTTTCTAAACAAAAACCAACTATAGGTTGGATCCCCAAAAATTGATTTTTGATACTTTACTCAGGGGGAGTACTTTTTTAAAAGGGGAGATAATATTTTCAGGGGGAGTTTTTACCCTTTATGCATTCATAAATTGTATCATGCATATTTTATATTTTGGTATTATTTATTTCAATTGATATTTTATCCATTTTTTGATGAAAACAAAAAGGGGGAGAGAAAAGAAAAGGAGAAGAAGAAGTCGAAAATGGATTAACCCTAAAAGGGGGAGAAAATCGAAAAATGAAAAGGAGAAGTCGAAAATGACAGAAAAAGAAAAATGCGGAGACGTCGAAAAGACGATGAAAATTTGAAAATGAGAAAAGAAAAGGAGAAAAGAAAAGAAGGAGTCGAAAAAGAAATGGGAGAAGATTCTAACGAAACGGACAAAGTTGAAAACTTTGGTCTGTAAAGATATACATATATTTGTATTTTTGCAGGAAAATCCTATTGACGAAGTGTTGTTTTGTAATCATCAAAAAGGGGGAGATTGTTGGAACATTTAGTTCCATACATAAATTAAAAGTGTTTTGATGATTAATGTTGATAAGCAAAACAAAACAACGAAGAGACGAAGCCAAGCATCGAAGGAATCGAAGTGCAAAAAGCTGGAAAAACACAAAGCTAGCGTCCGTTACAAGGAAAGGTTAACGTACGTAATGTATGGAAATTAGCGTACGTAATAGTATGAAGTTAACGTACGTAAACAAGTTCAAACCAGATGAACGTTGGAGGAGTCAAAGTCAGAAAAGCATCCAACGGATATATGACGTCATCAGTGATGTAATGTTAACGTACGTAACGAAGTCTATGCTAGCGTACGTAACCCAAAATGACGAATCTCACTGGACTGTTTTGTGAAGATGCTAACGTACGTAACCAGGCAGGGTTAACGTACGTAAACGATGCTTACGTACGTAATGGAATGGATATAACGTACGTAAAGAAGGTTCAGCAGCTAACGGCTAGTTTGAAGATGGAGCCTATAAATACCATTCCTATGGTATTGTTTGAGCACAACAACCTTGAGCATATTGTCTATACTTGTGATATTATTATACACATTCTTGTTGTTGATATTGAGCTTAATTGTAAGTGTTTGAGTGAGAATTCACGAAAACATACACGAGTGGTAAAAGAAAAGTTACGATTGGATTCGGTGTTATTAGGATCAAGGATCCGGCATTATTAGAATCACAATCGATATCTAAGTGAGGTTTATCTAGTACCCATAGAAAGCTAGAGCGGTTGATTCCTTGTCCGATAGAAAAGGAAAACGGTTTAACTTGGACCGACGCAAAGACAAGTACGAGTGGTTTATCACGGACCAATAGAAGACGTGATTGTAAACGGTTATACCTCGACCGATAGAAGAGAGGCGAAGAGGTTGCTATCTTTAACCTATTGAAAAAGATAAAGAGAGGACGTAGGCTCGTTTATAGCCGAACCTCTATAAATCCTCGTGTCCTTTATTTTCCGCACTTTTTATTTACGCTTCCGCAAACGGCGCAAATATCCGAATCCGTACCCAACACCCTGGTGTAGCCCTATCTCAACCGGAAAATACTGGGTGTCACTAGCTGGGGTCCTAACGCACGTCCTAGCTTGGGAATACATGTCTTGGATCACCCTAACGAACTGCAACGACACCCTCCTCTCTACTAGGCTCCTCCAAATAACATCGCGCAGAATGCTATCATAAGCTTTAAAATAGGATTAAAATAATGCTAAATATTTTACAGTACCCGCAAGGTATGTATTCACAAATAAATCAAATGATTAATGTTTCTCATAAATCGAACGATAAATATACATCTAAAAGTGTAAATATCACATAACTTCCTAAAAATGACAAAATAAAAAATAAAATGACTTAATAATGTCCTTCATGTGGGAATTTTGCTTAGCTTCTTGGGCAAAAATCTTAAGGAGCCTCCTTAAGAAAATCATAGTTGTACGATATAAGTATATTGATGATCTATGGTTTTTATTGAATTAGATGAATATTCTACAATGTGTGTAAGAAGTATGTTTCTAGAGTCCTCTACGAGTTTACAAATATATAGAGATCTCTTGGCATTTCTTGATCATTCTAGAACCTTCCGGAACCTTCCGACATACAGGGACTCTTGATAGGGTTGTCCGGGTCACTCTCACGCGACCCGTTACATCCTCCCCCACCTATTTCAGCGTCGTCCTCGGCGCGTTCTCTTGTCTGAACCTCTTGATGTGATCTTGAAATTGCCAGAGTTTGTCTTCTCGCTCCCATGTGGCTTCGTTATCAGGGAGGTTTTTCCATTTTACTAAATACTCCGTGCAGGGAGGCACACCCCTCTTCCGAGTAACTCGTTCTGTTACAATATACTCCACCTCCTTGTCGAATGAGGTGACGACGTCAGTAGGTGCACGGTTAGATTCTCCTCGACGGGGGTCTTTCGAGACAACATGGTAGAGTTTCAATTGGTTCGTGTGGAAGACCGGATGTAGTTTAAGCCTTGGAGGAAGTTCTAACATATAGGAGACATTTCCGACGCGTTTGATTATAGTAAATGGTCCTTCGTACCTCCTCACCAAACCCTTGTGAACTTTTCATAACGCCTTGAATTGGTTGGTGGAATGTTTGACCATGACCTGATCGCCTTCCTGGAACTTAAGGTCTCTTCTTTTCGGATCTGCCCACTTCTCCATTTTTCGGGCGGCCTTATCAAGGTAAGCTCGGGTAATGTCTGCCTCCTCATACCATTCTCGGGTAACGCGGTGTGCTGCAGGACTTTTCCCTTCGTGTGCAGAGGCTATTACATTTGGGTTAGTGGCTGAAAACCCATAATGATTTCTAAGGGGGACTTACCTGTTGCCTCACTTTTTTAAAGATTGTAGGAAAATTAGGCCACATCAAGTAACCTGGGCCAGTCCTTCTGATGGGCGCTCACATAGTGTCTTAGATATAGCTCCAGCAATGCCTTGACTCGTTCGGTCTGTCCATCTGTTTGGGGATGGAAACTTGTCGAGAACTTAGGGTCAGTTCCCAATAGCTCGAATAATTCCCTCCAAAATCGTCCAGTGAATCGAGGGCCTTGATCACTCACAATGCTTAAAGGAATTCCCCAAAGTTTGATGATGTGTTTGAAAAATAGACAGGCAACTTCGTTAGCGTTGCAGTAGGGTGATGTGACAATGAAAGTAGCATACTTACTGTATCGGTCCACAATCACCATGATGCTTCCGAATCCTTCCATTTTGAGAGAGTCGTAATGAAGTCAACATAGACACTCTCCCAGGGTCTTGAAGCAATGTACAGGGGCTCCAACAATCCTGCTGACAGTTTTTGCTCATTTTTGTCTTGCTGGGACACAAGACAAGTCTTCACACAAAGGCTTCAATGTCGTCCCTCATTTGCGGCCAGTAGTATGAGGCCTGTACGAGTGCAGTGGTGCGTTCAGTTCCTGGATGACCAGCCCATTCAGTGTCATGGCACTCCTTTATAATCTCTTTTTCGAAGGTTTCCCCACTTAGGCACAAATATCCAATCGCCAATAGTGCGTACAATACCATCCTCCTCCCAAAATCGCCTTGTCTTGCCTTGCCTTATTTTGTCCAAAAGATCTTTGATTTGGGATCTTGTTGGAATCCTTCTTTAATTCATCGGATGAGGTCGGACTTCGGCACACTTGCACTCAAAGTGGACAATTCTGCTTTTCGACTTGGGGCATCCACAACCACATTAGCTTTGCCAGGCTTGTACTCAAGCCGATAGTCAAATTCCGCCAGGAAGTCTTTCCATCGAGCCTGCTTGGGACTTAACTTATTTTGCGTCTGAAAATAACTCTTATCCACATTATTCGTCAAAATCACAAAATGTGATCCAAGCAAGTAGTGTCGCCATGTTCGTAGGTAGTGGATGACCGCAGTCATTTCCTTCTCTTGCACTGTGTACCGTCTTTCTATCTCGTTGAGTTTCCGACTCTCAAAGGTAATGGGGTGTCCATCTTGCATGAGCACTCCTCCAATAGCGGAGTCAGAGGCATCAGTTTGTACCTTGAAAGTTTTTGTGTGATCCGGCAAGGCCAATGTGGGTTCCTCAGATACCGCCTGTTTTAGTTCTTCAAAAGCTTGCTGACACTTGATGTACCAATGCCATACTTGATTCTTCCTAAGTAGATCGTTCAGTGGGGCTGCCTTGTCCGAGTATCTTATAAAGCGATGGTAGTAGTTCACTAAGCCAGAAATGATCAAAGCTTGGGTACCTCGTGACCAAGGAATTCAACTTCTTCTTGGGCAAATGAACATTTTTCCATGTTAACATAGAGCTCATTCTCGCGTCGTACTTGGAAGACTTGCTTAAGGTGGTGAATATTTTTTTCGAGCTGTACACCACAGTATCATCCAAGTAAAAAATGACGAATTGATCAAGGAAAGTATGTATTGTTGGGAATAGTGCCCTAGGACATTCGATGTGCCTAGATTTGTAATTGTCACATTTAAATAAAGTTATTTGATATCATTTATTTCTCGTTGATTATTATAAT
Organism: Orobanche coerulescens; assembly: GCA_033398695.1. Taxonomy (NCBI): domain Eukaryota; kingdom Viridiplantae; phylum Streptophyta; class Magnoliopsida; order Lamiales; family Orobanchaceae; genus Orobanche; species Orobanche coerulescens. Next base: position 110,236,371 of record CM065806.1, read on the forward strand.
GTGTGCATGTTTTAATATTATAATAATCGAATAATAGTTATTCACGAATAATAAGATTATTCAAATGTCCCTGGTAAAATCGCGTTGAGTAGAGACTCAAGTGATTAATATACTAGTATAAGTTTGATTGATAATCATCGGATGATTATGCGTATGGTACGGATCAATCTTATGGGTATTGGTTGGAGAACTAATACTGGACCGACCCGCATTGAGATCACTGCATGGAAATGTCATAAGTGAATCTCAATACAGTATGTCAATAAATCCTTGAACCTGAGATTATCATAGAGTCCAACATGATAACTGCTATGCCTTGACGTAATCCAACGTCATCTTTAACATGGTGATCATATTGGTTAGCGATCTGGATTAGTGGTAGTCATGTAGAGGGCAATGAAGAATCTAGATGGGGATTTGTCCCTCTCTTAAGTGAGAGAGATATCTATGGGCCCCTCGATAAGTAGGATCAAGGAAATGCATGGCCATGCTCAAATGAAGAGTCATTTGATTCAATCGATCTACTTAAGATCGAGAAAGCATTTGAACATAAATAAGTATGACAGACTCCATGACTTAGTTCAAATATGATATCGCGTGACAAAGGGATTTGACACGTTAAAAGGTTTAATGGACTATTAACTTATATTATTTGGGTAATCATAATGTCTTGCTAGAGGCCGCTTATGATTTATTATTTAATAAGGTATTAAATAATTGCCAACATAATATAAGCCTTTGGGGTCACACATACGACAATTATAGACAAGTAGGAATAAATATCAATCGGGAATAATAAATATAATATTGGATATTATATTTATAAGGAGATTAAATAATAAGTAATATATATAATATTGGATATTATATATATTGTATTATTTAATAAGTTGAGGGGCAACTAAGCAAATACTAGATTATTGAATCTAGGGTTTACTTAGTATATATATATAAGGTCTTGGACAAGGAGTTGTTATGAGAATACAAGACCTAAAAATCGGCCCTTCAAGGAGAAGAAAAATCGGCCATCTACATCATATTGTAGGAGAACGGAGTCGGTCGTCTCTCTTCCCTTAGTTGATCTTGATCAATAGTACAATCCTTCTAGTAAGGAATTTGTGTTGTACTATTTATCAATATTATTCGTAAGGAGATCTAGCAATCCGTTTTGTGGAATTGTTCGTTTTTGGATCACAAAAAGAGGAAGGAGATATTCATCTTATTCTAGTCCTTATCTAGAATTTTTCAATCGGATTAAGGTAATTCTATTAACTCTTTTATTAAACAATTAAATTAATGCATGAGATCCTAAATTGGGTTTTCACATTTATTGTTCCGCCGCTTTTTACTCCGATTATTTTGTATTCGATACATAGAAAACCCAACGGTGGTATCGGAGCCAACTTGCATGTAATTTAATTGTTTATGTAGAACATATTTATGTGTAAATTATGTTCTGATTATGTTTATAAAATATAGATTTTATAAAATATTTTTTCTGGTTTAATTTGATTAAATCGGATCGTCAAAAATAATTTTACTGCTTTTTTCGCAAAAGCTGGCCCGTAATCGCTCGAACACGATGCAGTGTGTCGGGCGATTCGGTCCGGTCCGGTCGGGTCGGGCCTGACCCGCTGGTTGTGTTAATTAGCAAAAATGTTTTTCCGGGAAGGGATTCGATCCTTTGCTAATCTAACAGTTGGAGCTTTTCTTACCAAGTGGTCTAGCACTTTAATTTGGTAACTTTGTCACGGATGTTTTTATTAAAGGCAGGAAATCTGTTTTAATATTGCAAAAATTTATTCCGCAAGACAAGGGATTCGAACCCGAGTCTTTTGCCATGAAATCCGGCGCTTTACCATCTCGGCTGGAAACTATTTTGGTAGTTTCAAAGTAATCCTTTTCTTATAAGCCCTTTTATCATAAAAGTAAATTTGAAAATAATAGTTGCAAAATGTTGCAACTGCAACCGCCGGGTTTCGAACCCGGGCAAACCCGTGCCCAGATCGCGCTGGCAGCCATCTCGGCCAGAGTCCAGTTTTGTTCATGTGATGACTCAAATTTTAATTATTGTCTGATTGTCAGATAAATTGATTATTTAGTATATTACATGCTTTATTAATTATTTGATAATTATTTATGGTATGTGTGTGGTGTATGGCATGACCATAAATTGACCAATGTGATTGGATAATTTAATTTCTTATGGGTTGGTTTTTACGGCCTGCGTGTCGTTTAATTATAATTGGTTTTACGGCCTGCGAGTCGTCTATTTAAATTGTTTATTATTTTACGGCTGCGTGTCGTTTGTACTTCTTGTAATTTAATTTATTAGTGTAGTATTAAATTTCATTAATGTAATGAAGACAAGAAGGACGAGATAGATGGACTCGAGGAGCAAATTGATCGCGTATGACGTTCCAAGGAGTTGGAAGATCAATGAAGACCATATTTAACCCTTTAGATGACCTTTGTGATTTTCATGTTGGCTCATGAAAATCACGTTAGATTATGGTCATGCTATACACGGTCCTATGCTTTATTGTCATGTGATGCGATGTATGTTTAAATTTATGCATGTATGTGATGCTATGTATGTTTAGATGTATGTTAGCAAACATAGACATTAACATAGGATAAAAATCCTCGTTAAAATTTTAATGCCGTTCATTTGAAAAACACCTATCAAGACTTGATCATCATGAGTGGGTCATGCCAAAGTCGGGCACTCGGATTATCTTAGTAAGGTAGGATAGGTAATGGTGATACCTATACGTTTAATGAATTTGGAAATCAAAATAGTTTTGAACCTTAAGGCATAAGATGGGATTATAACATGCTTGGGCATACGATGCCAAATCCCATGACATAATCTAAGAGTTACATATGATGTAATCGATAAAGAGTTATCCACCTAAAGTAGTTCAATTCTAGGCGTCATGCCAAAGTGAGTTTAGGATTGTGCGAAATGGGATCTTAGCCCACTAAAATTACAAATGTTGTAAATTGAGGGTACTTTGTTTTAGTGGGAGTATTTTTCGAGAAATAAAATAATGTGACTAAATATTTTGCATATTGAATTTTGTAGAATGGCATCAAACAACACATCCACCATTTCATCGCGATCCGTCCTTGAGAAGGACAAGCCAAAGAAAATGGCAACAACTATCTGGATTGGATCCGAGCACGAGAATAGTTCTCAAGCAAGAAAGAAAGTTTGTATGTTCTTGAGGAAGAAATTCCCGATGAGCCACCGACAATGCAAATAAAGCAACAAAAGACAAATGGAAGAAACATTGTGATGATTCCATTGATGTCGGTTGTCTTATGTTAGCCACCATTTGCCCGTAACTTGAAGAATCGAGGAAATGGAAGCTTATGAGCTAAATGCTCACCTCAAGGAAACTTTCTCGAAGCATGCTAGGCAAGAGAGGTATGAGACCTTTCAAGCCTTGTATGCTTGCAAGATGGTTGAGGGGACATCTCGGTGCTCACGTGCTCAAGATGAAAGGATATATTGATCATCTTGAAAGGCTTGGTTTTCCACTTTCTAAGGAGCACTCCACGGATGTGATCCTAAACTCATTGCCGAAAGTTTCGGTCAGTTCATTATGAACTATAATATGAATGAGATGGAGAAGTCCATTGCCGAGCCGCATGGGATGCTTAAAACGGCCGAAAGAATATTAAGAAGAAACCAAACCATGTGTTGATGGTCGAAAGGGAAATCCTTTAAGAACAAAGGCAAGGGCAAGGGTAAGGCAAAAGTTGCCAAATCTAAAGACCCTACTAGGCCGGGTTTCAAGGCTAAAGCTCCCAAAGATGGAAATTGCCATCATTGCAATAAACCAGGACACCGGAAAAGAAATTGCAAGATTTACTTGGAAGAGCTAAAGCGTACCAAGGCGGTGAGACCGCCACAAGTATATTTGTTATAGAAGTTAACTTATCTACCTCTAACTCCCGGGTATTAGATCTTCGGATGTGGATCTCACATTTGTACAAATGTGCGGGGTTGAGAAGCAAGAGAGAAGCAAGAAAGGGGAAGTAGATCTAAGAGTTGGCAATGGAGCAAGAGTTGCCGCACTAGCCGTAGGAACTTATGATCTAGTTTTGCCCAATGGGCTTTTGTTAGTTTTGAACAATTGCTATTATGTTCTGCTATGAATAGGAATATTATTTAGTTTCTACATTAGATTGTGAAGGTTACTGCTTTTCTTATTAAGAATAAGATCATTCGTATTTTCTTTGATGACTTGCTTTATGGTACCGCAAAGTTATACACCGGCCTTTACAATATTGATCTAGATGAGTCCGACACTTTGGAAGTCTATAACATTGCATCCAAGAAACCTAAGCTCAATGATTCTAATCCGACTTACTTATGGCATTGTCGACTTGGTCACATAAACGAAACGCATTTCTAAACTCCATAATGATGGACTTTTAGACTCTTTTGACTATAAATCATATGGGACATGCGAATCTTGTTTATTGGGCAAGATGACGAAGAATCCTTTCACCGGTCATGGAGAAAGGGCTAGTGATCTATTAGCCTAATACATGCGATGTATGCGGACCTCTTAGCACTCATGCGAGGCGGATACCAATACTTCATTACATTCACCGATGATTTTAGCCGATATGGATATGTTTATCTTATGAAGTATAAACATGAATCTTTTGAAATGTTCAAAATATTCCGTAATGAAGTCTGTAATCAACTTGGCGGGACAATTAAAGCCCTTCGATCAGATCGAGGTGGGGAATACTTGAGCCAAGAATTCGATGATCATCTTAGGAGTTGTGGAATTGTTTCGCAACTTACTCCTCCCGCACACCTCGGCATAATGGAGTGTCCGAGAGGAGGAATCGAACTTTATTAGATATGGTTCGATCCATGATGAGTCGAACAGAGCTTCCATTATCATTTTGGGGCCACGCCTTAGAAACAGCTGACATTCACCCTTAACCGTGTTCCATCTAAAGATTGAAAAGACACCATTTGAGAAATGGGTAGTAAAAGACCAAACTTGTCTTTTCTAAAGATCTCGGGGTTGCGAAAGCGTTAAGGCGCCAAGTGTTTGACAAGTGGCAGCCAGATACGAAAGATGTTTATTTGTGGGATATCCTAAGGAAACTAAAGGATATTACTTTTACAAGCCCGCAGAGAACAAAGTGTTTGTTGCTCGAAATCTTGTATTCTTAGAAAGGGAATTTATTTCCAAAAGAGACAGTGGGAGAAGAGTAATTCTCGAGGAAACTCGAGAACCACAAGAAGACATCGCTTCACCGATGGAAACCGAACAAGCTCAACAAACGGTTGAAGAGCCCATTCAAAGTACACAAGTCCCACGCAGATCCGATAGATGCGACATGAACCCGAGAGATATGGTTATCTCGTAGCAGAGGATGATGATGCATCGCTCATAGATGATGAGCCTAGTACCTATCGAAGCCGCCTGTGACCGTAGTCCGAGGAATGGCTAGAAGCCATGAAGTCCGAGATGCAATCCATGTATGACAATCAAGTTTGGAACTTGATAGATCCACTGAGGGTGTTAAAACCATTGGGTGCAAATGGGTCTATAAAAAGAAGAAAGACATGGATGATAATCTGCAAGCCTATAAAGCTAGACTAGTGGCAAAAGGTTATGCAGATTCATGGTGTTGACTATGATGAGACCTTTTCGCGAGAGTCATGCTTAAATCAATTAGAATTTTATTTGCCATTGCCGCATACTATGATTATGAAATATGGCAAATGGATGTCAAAACAAAGATTCCTTAATGGAAACTTACTCGAGGATGTGTATATGACACAACTCAAGGTTTTGTTCATCCGAGAAAATTCTAAAAGGGTTTGCAAGCTTCAAAGATCCATTTATGGGTTGAAGCAGCTTCTGAGCTGGAATCTTTGTTTTGATGAAGCTGTCAAAGAGTTTGGGTTCATTCAAAATGAAGATGAACCTTGTGTGTACAAGAAGGTTAGTGGGAGAATAGTTGTTTTCTTAGTCTTATATGTAGATGACATATTACTCATTGGAAATGACATTCCCACCTTGCAGATACAGTCAAGACTTGGTTGGGAAGTTGTTTCTCAATGAAAGACTTAGGAGAAGTCGCTTACATTCTTGGGATAAAGATCTATAGAGATAGATCAAAGAGATTGATTAGTCCGAGTCAAAGTACATACATTAATAAAATATTTAAGAGGGTCAATATGCAAGACTCCAAGAGAGGACTCTTGCCAATGTCACATGGCATTCATCTGAGTGAGACTCAGAGTCCTAAGACTCCTGATGAGCGAGCCCGTATGAGCAAGATACCATACGCTTCGGCTATTGGATCGATCATGTATGCCATGATTTGTACTCGACCAGATGTATCGTTTGCTCTTAGTATGACAAGTCGATACCAATCGAATCCAGGTGAAAGTCACTGGACAGCAGTGAAAACCATCCTAAAGTACTTGAGAAGAACTAAGGATGATTTCCTTGTTTATGGAGGGGTGGGAAACGAGATGGCTGTAAGAGGTTACGCCGATGCAAGTTTCGAAACCGACAGAGACGATTTCAAATCGCAAACTGGTTATGTGTTTGTATTGAATGGAGGTGATGTGAGTTGGAAGAGTTCCAAGCAAAGCACGGTTCTTTGATTCACAGGTTTACAGTACTGGCATCGGATGCGGCTAAGGAAGCCAGATGGATCAAGAAGTTCGTTACCGAACTAGGAGTGGTGCCAACCATCCGTGGTCCCATAAGCCTTTATTGTGACAATAATGGTGCTATTGCACAAGCTAAAGAGCCTAGGTCCCATCATAATTCCAAACATATACTAAAATATCACCTAGTCGAGAGATCGTGAGACGAGGAGATATTACAATATGCAAAGTAGCAACAGAAGAGAATGTTGCAGATCCACTTACCAAGCCTCTCTCACAAGGAAAGCATGTTGAGCATGCTAGAGCGATAGGACTAAAAGTCATGTATGAATGGTCCTAGTGCAAGTGGGAGATTGTTGGGAATAGTGCCCTAGGACATTCGATGTGCCTAGATTTGTAATTGTCACATTTAAATAAAGTTATTTGATATCATTTATTTCTCGTTGATTATTATAATGTGTGCATGTTTTAATATTATAATAATCGAATAATAGTTATTCACGAATAATAAGATTATTCAAATGTCCCACGGTAAAATCGCGTTGAGTAGAGACTCAAGTGATTAATATACTAGTATAAGTTTGATTGATAATCATCGGATGATTATGCGTATGGTACGGATCAATCTTATGGGTATTGGTTGGAGAACTAATCTGACCGACCCGCATTGAGATCACCGCATGGAAATGTCATAAGTGAATCTCAATACGGTATGTCAATAAATCCTTGAACTGAGATTATCATAGAGTCCAACATGATAAGCTGCTATGCCTTGACGTAATCCAACGTCATCGAAACATGGTGATCATAAAGGTTAGCGATCGGGATTAGTGGGAGTCATGTAGAGGGCAATGAATAATCAAGATGGGGATTTGTCCCTCTCTTAAGTGAGAGAGATATCTGCTGGGCCCTCGATAAGTAGGATGAAGGAAATGCATGGCCATGCTCAAATGAAGAGTCATTTGATTCAATCGATCTACTTAAGATCGAGAAAGCATTTGAACATAAATAAGTATGACAGACTCCATGACTTAGTTCAAATATGATATCGCGTGACAAAGGGATTTGACACGTTAAAAGGTTTAATGGACTATTAACTTATATTATTTGGGTAATCATAATGTCTTGCTAGAGGCCGCTTATGATTTATTATTTAATAAGGTATTAAATAATTGCCAACATAATATAAGCCTTTTGGGTCACACATACGACAATTATAGACAAGTAGGAATAAATATCAACTGGGAATAATAAATATAATATTGGATATTATATTTATAAGGAGATTAAATAATAAGTAATATATATAATATTGGATATTATATATATTGTATTATTTAATAAGTTGAGGGGCAACTAAGCAAATACTAGATTATTGAATCTAGGGTTTACTTAGTATATATATATAAGGTCTTGGACAAGGAGTTGTTATGAGAATACAAGACCTAAAAATCGGCCCTTCAAGGAGAAGAAAAATCGGCCATCTACATCATATTGTAGGAGAACGGAGTCGGTCGTCTCTCTTCCCTTAGTTGATCTTGATCAATAGTACAATCCTTCTAGTAAGGAATTTGTGTTGTACTATTTATCAATATTATTCGTAAGGATCTAGCAATCCGGCTTGTGGAATTGTTCGTGTGTGGATCACCAAAAGAGGAAGGAGATATTCATCTACTTCTAGTCCGGATCTAGAATTGTTCAATCGGATTAAGGTAATTCGATTAACTCTTTTATTAAACAATTAAATTACTGCATGAGATCCTAAATTGGGTTTTCACATTTATTGTTCCGCTGCGTTTTTACTCCGATTATTTTGTATTCGATACATAGAAAACCCAACATGTAGTACCTTGTTCATGAGGGTGCAAAAGGTTGCAGGTGCGTTTGTGAGACTGAATGGCATGACAAAAACTCGAAAGCACCATAGCGATTCAGGCATGTGGTCCTGGCCTCATTTCCTTCAGCAATTCACACTTGATAATACCCCGAGTGTAGGTCAAGTTTGGTGAAGTACCGTGCTTTTCCAAGTTGATCGAAAAGATCGGCTATCAATGGTATTGAGTATTTGTTCTTGATAGTGATCCAATTTTGTGCTCGGTAGCCGATGCACATTTGGAGGGTGCCATCCTTCTTCTTCTGGAATAGTACGGGCGCACCGTAGGGAGCCTTGGAAGGACGTATGTATCTTGTTTCTAGAAGGTCCTTGATTTGCCTTTGTTGTTTCATGAGTTCAAGCAGTGCCATATGGTAGGGAGCAGCATATGGAGGTTTGGCATAGGGTTCCAACTCGATGCAATGATCTACCTCTCGCCTGGGTGGAAGTTTCTTAGGCAGCTCATTGGGCATCACATCTTTATATTCTCTGAGAATGTATTTCAAGATTTGCGGGTGGTCAGTCCGCGATAAATTGAGTTCTCCTTCATCATTGAGTTGCCGAAGTGTTACCAAGTAGTTAGGGTACTTTCGCATCCCCTTCTTAAATTGCATGGCAGAGATCACTTTATTATCGACATGGGCTCGTTCGATAGGGACCATGCATGCCTTGTTCCCATCGTAGATGGCGAGTGTGTTTGTGGCCGGCATAGGAAAGGCTTGGAATCTGTCGAATAATTCCATGCCTAGAACCATCTTGAAGTCATCTATAGGGACGACAGAAAAGTCGACCTTTCCAGACCATGTCCCGAGAGAGAGTGGGACATCATGAGCAATACTGGTTATAGGCTTGGCAGGTGAGTTTACCGCCTTCATCGCTCCGCCTCGATAGACCATACTGAGCCCTAAGCATTTAGCTTATTTTTCATACATGAAGTTATGAGATGCCCCAGTGTCGAGTAATGCGATAACGGTGTGATAGTTAATAGTGGCGTGAGCAAACATAAGCCTTTTCTTTGGAGTAACGGGCGTCGGGGCTTGTCCCTTAAGTGCGGACATGTATTGTAGGGAAACCATGATGTGTCGAGGTTCTTCTAATGGAGGGGACAAGATATCATCGACATTGATCCGTAGATGGGCAGCAAGGGCGTTTAGAGTCTTTTTCTCCAGGCAGTCACATATCCAATGATTGTCGTTGCATATGAAGCAAGTGTTCTTGGGCTTTGATTGATTTTTGTTTCTAGGAAATTCTTGTTGCCCGATCCTGCCACTTGGGGGTCGGTTAGTTCCCCAATTCCTGCGATTCCCGCTAGATCCTTCTTTGCAATTTTCTCCGCTTATTCTGACCTTGCCCTGAGTAGTCAGTGAGTGACTCAGCCTTGGCGATAGCTTCATCAAGGGTATCAACAGACAGGTGCCTAGAATGTTGTGTGCTAAACCACTGGAGAAAGTAGTATCCTCAGCTTGATGGTGCTCCAGGTACATAACTTTTAGTTATGGAAACAAATTATTCTACTACTGTTTATTCTACTTCCTGGATTCTGGATTCAGGTGCTAGTTCTCACGTTTGCACCGTGAATTAGGTTCTAAAACAATGTATATGGCTTGGAGCTAGGCAAGTGATGATAACAGTCGAAAGTAGACATAGTATCGAGGTTACCGATATTGGATCACTTCTCTTGGATTTGGAATCTGGTTTTGTCTTAACTTTAGATGATGTATTGGTGATGCCCAATGGGCATAAGGATATTGTATCCATTCCGTCTATGGATCAGAGAGGTTTTAACTTTTTCATTGCCAATGGAAGCTGCAAAATTTATTTTGGAAATAAATTTGTTGGTTCTGCTACATTGTCAAATGGGCTTTATCATCTAAATTACAAAACAAAACAATTGTGAATACTATGACTAGAAAGCATGTTGGAGATAAAAATAACCAAACATCGAAGTGGCATTTTAGACTTGGTCACGTTGGCTAGACCAAGATTAATAAGATGGAGAAATATGAACTTATGGGTCCATTGGGATTTGAGCCCTATCCTACTTGTGAATCTTGCCTTAAGGGCAAAATGACTATTATTCTTGCTTTGAAGAAAACTAAGTAGAAACATTATGAACTCATAGAGTCTTCAATGGCGAAAAAAGCAGCCCAGTCTGGTAGAAAGAAAAAACGCGGCCGGCCGACTAAAGCAATCCGTGTTTTGAAAGCTACTCTGACGGGAACCAAATCGATTGCAGTTGCTACATTAGAGAATGGTAAGCAAACTGAAGGGGGGAATAGGGGGTTTAAACCCATGAGTGATGTAAGGACAACTTTGAACCCTTCTGGGGCGTTGGTAACACCTGAGGGAGCTATGGTACCACCGGCTCCTCCAGGACCAACGAGTGCTCGGTCTTACACGGCTACAGTTTCTCCGGCTAATGTGAGTGGTGCGAATAGGTTAGACGGGGAATCACAGAGGCTGCAAACTGCTCGCCGGTTGATTCTTCCTGGGGTAAGTAGGATTAGTGAAAACCTAGAGACTAATCCACCGATTGAGAAGGATCTAAACACTGAGGAGATAAGGGCTAATAATGGATATGATAATATTCGAAGTGTGACTGAGTTTGCAGACAATAGAAAGGCGAGTAGCGAGCTTGGCTTCGAGCATATTATGCCTAACATGGACAAAGAAGGTGTTTGTGTATGTTTTTATGATGAAGAATTGGAGGAGGAATCTATGAAATGGAGGAACTCCTTAGTCATCAATGTCTTAGGAGCAGAGCACACCTTGAGTTATATGGAAGCTTTTATGGAAAAGTTATGGGGTACAATGGCAAAGCCAGTTTTACATCACGCAGATAATGGTTATTTCATTGCCTGAACAAAAAATTCGGGGAATAATTTTGGGAGTAAAGTATTTATTCCACAGTTGATATTAAGCCCGTTAGATATCAGATTACCATTTAAATTTCAAATACGTCAGTTCTCACTTATTATGAGATTTGCCATGACTATATTTAAGAGTCAAGGTCAAACCCTCTCTCATGTCGGTATGTACCTTCCAAGACACGTATTCGGTCATGGTTAGCTTTATGTAGCCATATCAAGAGTGAAGATCACGAAAGACTAGAAATATTTTGTTGCGATGAGAATGGTGTAATCATAAACAGAATAAATAGTGTAGTTTATAAAGAAGTATTATGAAATTTATAATGAACGATCTACATATTATATATTTATATAAGAATTCTTTTTTGTGTTCCCGTGTAATTACACTGGTGTTATACTAGTATTGTATAGATAGGTAAAGAACTCGATTTAACATTTGGTGCTGGCCAGAGTTTCGGCAGAGGTCGGGGACGTGGTCAGTCATCTAGAGGGGGAGCGTCTAATGTGGGGTCTATTCCGCCCCATGTGTATGGGATGAGACGAGCCGGAGATCCTGACACGACAGTGGCTACAGGTACCGTTCTCATCCTTGATCATCCTGTTTCCGTGCTGTTCGATTCTGGTGCTACGCATTCTTTCATCTATTTGGATTGTGTGCGTCATCTGCATGTTGATTTTCTAGTTGCATGTGAACCGTTTGTTGTTAAACTGCCTAGTGGAGATATTATAGTGGGGGATCATGAGATTAAAGATTTACCAGTGCGTATCGCGGGGAGGGCTTGGGTGGTTAACCCCAGTTCATGATACGCATACACACGGCACTACATATCCCCAGAGGCCCCGTCAGACCATCCCTGGGTGAACACACGCATTCACATCCACAATATACACGGGAAGACATAAATTAAATACTATAATATGCATACAAATGTAAAGTACTTGCCTTTGAGGCATCTTCTACGAGACGGAAAATAACGACAATTAGGAATGACCCGGAGGGATCACGACCGTTCCTAAACAAAAGGTTAATACGAGTAAGTCCTAAACGACATCGTTAACCGAACGGAATACGCCCACAACCCCGATTACCAATCATAACCATACATGCACAATCAATACGGGCGAGTATTTTCACAAAACCTCCCTGAATCAACAATTCACGGACTTACCTTGGTGGGTTTCAGAGAAAGCCACCAAGAATAAGCGCCCTAACACAGATTGTAAGCCGCGATTGCCACCTTACTCTCCTCCGGACACTGAACCACGTCGAAGAGTTTATCGAAACGTTCAAGCCAATTTACAAAGTCAGCTGGTTCTGACGAACCCTCAATAATAGGCGGCTTCTGACGAGAGATATCACCAACAATCTGACTCACTCCCTCAGTCTGCCCATGAAACGGCACCTGGAATCCCAGCTGCAGTGCTGGAAATACAAGAACTGGAGATTCATTTATTAGACTTGTTGGAAAAGTGTACATCAGATCGGGCGCTTCGCCTTGGGGTGCACCGATCCTATTTATGAGAAAGAAAGATGGTCCACTGCATTTGTGCATCGACTACCATCAGCTAAATAAAGTGACCATCAAGAACAAGTATTTGTTACCTCGTATAGACGATTTGTTCGATTAGTTGTAGGGAGCCAAAGTATTCTTAAAGATTGACCTGAGATAGGGATACTTTCAGCTCCGAGTGAAGGAGTCTGACATTCCAAACACAACATCAAGATACGTACATTACGAGTTTGTTGTTATGCTTTTTGGGCTAACCAATGTGTCGGTGGTGTTCATGCAGTTGATGAACAAAAATTTTATCAAGTAACTCGATAAGTGTAGAGTCGTCTTCAACGACGATATTTTGGTTTATTCCCGAGATGAGGAGGATCATGCGCAACACTTTCATTTAGTGTTACTTATTTTGAGAGCTCAGCACCTTTACGCGAAGTTCTCTAAATGTAAATTCTGGTTGAAAGAAGTTATGTTTCTCGACCAGTCTTTGCGTGCTAGAAGACGCGAGTCAAATGTAGTAGGAACCCTCTTACGTGGCGTCATCCAAGGTTTGGCCATTCTAACAATTCGTACATACATGTAAATAAAATGGAATGACATATGCATGAACAATGACTAAATTTGGTAGCTTGGACGGAGTGACGAAGTGGCGAAGCTGAGAGCATATGATACTTTTACATTTTAGCGAGTCTACAGAAAGGTAAAACCCGCTCTGATACCACTATGTAATGCCCCGAATTTCTAGGGAAATTATATGGGGAAAATGAATAAAAGATAAATTTTGACAAAAATAATTTCTTTTGAGAATATTAAAATTCTCGCCTACAAAGTCGAGTCACCACACTGACATAAATTAAATACCTTTAAATAAGGCAACGTCTTTGATTCTGCAAATTTCTCCACTGCTGCTTCTTTCATCTCGTAAGCTAGGGCTTGATACTGTCGGAGAGTAGTGCACTCAAATCCTGACATATATTGTTGGATATCTGGATTCATTCTCATGTCAAAGTGAAAAATCTTCTCTGCCTTGGTTCTGACCAAATGTCGCACAAAGGTCAGCTGGTGATTAAAAGTTTTAATCCTGCCTGTCACAGATGCCTCCAGATCTTGTGGCGAGAAAAACTCTCGGACTCTAGCCTCTCTAACTAGACGAGGACAATACTGTGCTTCCACCATTACTCTAAATTCTGTCCAGTCAGTGTTATGATCCTCAGGTCGAATGGCTTCCCACCAGTCGAAAGCTTCCCCAGTCAGAAATATTGAGTGATCGAAACTTTTCGGTCATCGGGACAATTAATCCCTGCAAATATTTTCTCCAGTTCTTTCAGCCAGTGGTCCCACGTACGCATCTCTGAAGAACCGTCAAACTTCGGTGGGTGTAGTTTGACCACTTCTGAAAGCCACTTGTCTCCCCGATTATCCTCGTTACGCTGTTGACCTATCGTAGCTTGCATGCGGTCAACCACCTGAGCAAAGGTCATCTGAGTGACCACTTGTTGAAGCACTCCCGGCATGTTAGGATTTGCATCTTCTTCCATAGTTCATGATCGGTCATTGTTTACTGATTCTTGTTGTCCGCCAGAATGGGAATCCACTCGATTAGCCGACAAATCCAGGGTGGACGATGAATCTTCCTGTCTCGCATTACCACATCCGCGTCCACGTCCACGACCTCCTCTCAACATCCTGTAAACAAAAATTCTCAATACCCAGAGCAAAATCTTCTAAAATTCGTCAATAACCACGAAATAATTAAAATGGTAGTATATGAGATTAGGAAATTACAACCACGGTCCACATGATGACGCTGGATGTACAGTGATGTTATACGCAACCGATAAATCAAATGACATAAAGGGAAAAAATTCGAGACGGGTGTCACCGGAAGTGAACTACACCTTTTCCAATTCAAACTTGACGTGACATTCGAAACGGCCGGGATTCCAGGACCTGTCTTAGGATCCGAATTGAGAAGAGAGCTTCTTTCACCGTCCGAAGAAGTTTTTCCCATTTTAAAGCTTAACGCCCGCAGAAAACCAGTTGCTGCCGATGAACTTCCATTCGAGATTCTTGGAGATTGGAGCAAATTCTTTCAACTGTGGCTGCTTGAAAAACCGGACGACCTTGGAGGTATTTGGAGGATTAGCTCGGAACATCGTGTGCCCGGTGCGCTACTGACCTTCGATACTTCATCTTTCATGCTAATAGCATCAAAGTATCGTTCTGGGCCAAATAAGAAGTTATCGACCATTGTGGCATTCCGAGTGCCATTGTAAGTTTTGGGCTTTGGTACGTCCAAGCGGCGCGCATCAAAAGTGAACGGGATAGCAAAATTAAATGATGCGGCTCGCTTGTGTGCGGCCCATTCAGTCCAGACTTCTTCCACTTCTTAACGTATTGAACATAGGTCTTCTTGCACAAAGCTACGGAGGCCATGAATCTCTTTCTGGAACTCAACGAGTTGCCCACGTAACATATCCGACTGATTCATCATGAGTTTCTTCAGCACACCAGCGACGTCGGCGTATTCTGTCTCCAGACTGTCAAACCTTTCATGAACTTGATCAAGGTTCTCCTCCAAGCTAGCCATCGAGGCTTCAAGTGTGGCAATTCGAGGTTCCAGGGCGTCGGTAGATGGTCCCTTGGACATGCCTCGACTCTTGTTACCTCGTTGCTCTTCACGACCGCGTTGCTGCTCTTGGGTGGCATCTATAAGGGC
Source organism: Orobanche coerulescens (assembly GCA_033398695.1). Classification (NCBI taxonomy): domain Eukaryota; kingdom Viridiplantae; phylum Streptophyta; class Magnoliopsida; order Lamiales; family Orobanchaceae; genus Orobanche; species Orobanche coerulescens. The sequence continues at coordinate 110,252,002 of CM065806.1, forward strand.
ATCCCGAGTGTTGGCCATTGTTCTCGCGTGATATGAGTCGGTTGTGTGCAAATATATCTCCGGTACCACTTGTCACGGGGTGAGAGTTTTTCCCAGCAAACCCGTGTGGCACTTAATCAATTAAGCTGTGTCGAGTTGTTAAGTAAGCCTGAAAGAAACGAGAATAGGACAATGGACACAAAAAGGATTTCATTAGATGACAATGCTTTAGTACAAGAGGCTTTACAATGCTTTGGATGCTTGAAGATTTCTGGATGGAGTGGGCAAATGAGGCTCCCTCTCCTTTTATACTTGCCAAGGAGACTTCTTGTAACACCCCAAACTAGGCGGATATTACAGTGCCGTGAATCCCCGACTGGGACCCACCAGGCAAATGAAAATGATGAATTAAATAATATAATTGTAGTACCGAACCACATTATATTACCAAGTACTCCGATGAGGAGTTTAAGTACATTACACCAGGACAAAACAGAATACTAGTATATTTTATATGGAGATAAAATACACCACCCTGAACAAATAAGCATCTCAAACGGAATTTGCAGCGGAAAATACAAATAACGGAAATGATCAAATGATCAAATAAACGGAATGACTGGGCCCCTACTAGTATCACTTGGGACTCGTCGCCAACATGCTCTTCCGTGCCTTTGCCTTGCCGTGACTGAAAACAAAATCCCCAACGGCCGCCATACGTAACAACAATCCTCAAGGGTTGAAAATACACAAACATGATTTAAGAAGTTATGAAATATCCTTAATTATGAATTACGCCAAGAGGAGTATCATAGTACGCCCGTAGTGTTACGTGCAAGTGTACAAGACGGATGACCGGACACACCCGTCCTTGTACCTAATTAGTCTCACGGAGGTAATCGTTACCGTGCAGTACACCCAATGTATCACTCCCAATACATGGCCATCACGTGCCCGACTAAAAATTCCACACATCCGCACCCGCCACGCAATATGAACCCAGAAGGTCATATGAACAAGAATGACCATAATGAATATCAATGAATAATAATAATCCGACAAAGTCAAGAATGACTCACCGATACGAAAGTGATAATGAAGTGATTGATAGTTTTCAATGAAACGATTGGAACCGCCGTTCCTCGCTAATGAAATGATTATCCGACAATTACAAGTCTCAAAATGATTAATACAATGATGAATGAATTATGATTATGAATGATCAACAACAAAAGGAATGAATGTCCTTTTAACCGAGTAAGAATCAACTTACACAACAACGATGAAGAATGTCCGTCCACGAACAACGTCCTAATTGAGATATCGGTCGCTCGAACAACCTTAAATAATATAATTACCAACAATCCGTTCAATATACGAATCAAACACGAATATAACGAACTCAAAACGTCGATACGACTAAACCAAGTCCATAGAGGCATTAAATCAAACACGTAGTATCCAAACTCCGATTGTTTACAATCAAACCTCGATATACCAATATCAAATCCCCCAAGAAGTGTTTCAAACCAACAAAACAACTCCAATACGATCAATAATCCGTTATGAATATCCAAAAATGTGATTAAAACATCAATTAGTCGAAAATCCCCAATTCCAACTCGATATTCAAGGTGTTCTTGAATAATCCCTCAATAATCCAATGAATCCTTATACAAACTCATAATCATATACATATCCCTTCATATATCATGATTATAACGTCCAAAACATCCTATTTCAACACAAAATCGAAGTCCAAAGTGTTGAAGGAATTACCTCTTGATGATCCAAGTGCTTTAATCCGAAGAATACGCGTTAGATTGATTATCCGGCTTCACGATCGAAAGGAGATGAAGAAAATCAAACACCCAAATGATTTGTGAAGGAAAAACCCTCCCTCAAGCTTCCTCTCTCGGTTGCAAGTGAAAAAAATGGGAAAGGAATGGAAGAAATGCTGAGAAAGACGAATTTAAGGAAGTTGACTGCCTGCCGGACACGGCCCGTGCCGATCGGCACGGTCGTGTCGCGCACTGCCGACGATGACTCGACCGTGTCCCGCTTGACACGGTCGCGGCGCGAGGGCCTCCCGACAGTGACCCGTCCGGCGGCCGACTCGGCATGACTCGGCCGTGCCGTGCGACACGGTCGGGCGTGGCCGGGCGGGCTCGCTTATCCGGAAGGGTTCGACTCGGCCGTGCTGCACGACACGGTCGGGTCCTCGAGGCGAACACTTCGGCACTTTCCGGACGAGTACGGCACGGCCGTGTCGGACGACACGGCCGAAGTTCGTTCGGCGATGATCGCCAATGAGCGGTTGAGCTAAACGACCATAACTCTCTCTCGTCAGGACTCATTGACTCACCGTTTGAACCATTAGAAAGCTAACTCGATGCTCTATAATATTGCAAAGATTTAGAATTTTTGGAGTTACCAAAAATTAATGGTGATCTAACAAAGTCGAACTCATATGAGGAAAGTTGAAACAATGAACAATAACGATACACCACTCGAAGTTTCTCCCAACGGTGAACACGGTGAACGAATATGATTGATGAATGATTATAAATGAGTGAAAATACACTGAATGACAATCACCGAATGAAATTACTGAATGATAATGACTGAATTACAACCGGGTATTACATACACCCCCCCTTAAAAGAGTTTCGTCCCCGAAACTAAGGGTCAAACAACTCGGGATAACACTCCCGCATATTCTCCTCGGTTTCCCAAGTGGCCTCTTCGACTCCGTGTCTAGACCACTGAATCTTGACCAAAGGGATCGTCTTATTCCTCAACTGTTTGATTCGCCGCTCTAAAACTCGCACAGGACGCTCCTCATATAAATGATCGTCGGCGATCTCGATCTCATCGAACTGAAGTATGTGACTCGGTCCGCAACATACTTCCGCACTGAGAGACATGAAAAACATTATGAATTGGGCTCAACGCGGAGGTAAAGCCAAACGATAAGCTAACTCGCCCACTCGATCCAAAATCTCAAACGGTCCAATGAATCTCGGACTTAACTTCCCCTCTTCCCGAAACGGAAGATACCACGACTGGGATACCTTGACCAACACGTGGTCACTGTCTCGAACTCTAATGGTCGATTTACGGTTATCTCGCATATGATTTACGCCGACTGAGCGGTCAACAAATGATTCCCGATCAAAGTTACCTTTTCACGGCGGCTATAAGCATATCGGGCTCGGTGCCGATTGATTCGATAAGTCGTCCCAACACAACGGAGATCGACAACGACGACCATACAAGGCCTCGTAAGGTGCCATCTTGATCGAAGCATGCCAACTATTATTATACGTGAACTCGATCAATGGTAGTTGGGCTTCCCAATCGTCTTTCCAATCGAGGACGCATGCCCTCAACATGTCCTCTAATGTCTGAATAGTCCTCTACGATTGTCCGTCGGACCGAGGATGAAAGGCGATCGAGATTAAGCCGAGTTCCCATAGCACGATGAATCGATTTCCAAAAATGTGACACAAACCGTCCGTCACGATCGGAAACGATACTCTTAGAGTACCGTGCGGTCTCACTATCTCTTTGATGAAAAGTTGGGCAAGTCTCTCGGGACCCCACGTATCCTTGATCTCAAGGAAATGAGCTGATTTAGTTAAGCGGTCCACGATCACCCAGATCGTATTCATGCCACGACGACTCGTCGGCAAACTCGTGATGAAATCCATAGAAATGTCTTCCCACTTCCATTCGGGAATAGGAAGAGGTTTCAAAGATACCCGCCGGCCGCCGATGTTCAATCTTAACTTGTTGGCGGAGTTAAGCATCTCGAAACAAATTCTGCGACTTCTCGCTTCATATTACTCCACCGGTAATTTTGTTTCAAGTCCTTGTACATCTTGCTAGACCGGATGCACGAGAATATGGGGTAGCATGAGCTTCTTTCAAAATCGAGTTTTTCAACTCGTCATTCGCGGTACACACAACCGATTCTTAAACCTCAAAAGTCCATCCTCGTGGACCACAAATCCAGTGGGCTTTCCTCGAGCCACATCCTCACGGATGCGTAACAATGATGGGTCCGAACCCGATTCTCTCGAATTGTCTCCTCTAGTGACGATGAAATCTCTAACATACAAAGCCGCCCTGAACTCGCCAAGCCAAACTCGATCTCGGTCTAAGGAATTCCTATCAAGCTCCTTCGAATCGTTAAACGGGCAAGCATCTGCTCTGAACGGACTTACGACTCAAGGCGTCGGCGACGACGTTCGCCTTGCCCGGTGATAGAGGATCTCGATATCATAATCTTTGATTAATTCCAACCACTGCCTCTCGCGCATATTTAACTCCTTCGAGTAAATATATACTTTAAACTCTTATGATCGGTGAATATCGGCGGTGACGCCATAAAGGTAATGACGCCAAATCTTCAAAGCGAACACCACTACCGCTAGCTCCGTGTCATGGGTCGGATAATTAACCTCGTAAGGTCTCAATTGCCGTGAAGCATAGGCAATAACTTTCCTGCTCGCATGAGTACACACCCGAGACCTGTCCGGATGCATCACTATAAACCACAAATCCTTCCGTTCCTCGCGGCAAGGAAAGTACAAAGCCGACATTAACCGGCTCTTGAGTTCCTCAAAACTCACGACACGCGTCGGACCACGTGTATTTCGATCCTTCCGCAATAAGTTCGTCAAGGGTTGAGCGATTTTAGAAAATCCTTCCACAAATCGCCGATAATAACCCGCTAATCCGAGGAAACTTCGGATTTCCTTAACGCTCGGAGGTAGCCAATCTCGAATAGCCTCCGTCTTACGAGGATCGACACGAACTCCGTCTCGATGAAATTACGTGTCCGAGAAACGTCACTCGGACATCCGTAACTCACATTTGGAGAACTTCCCATAAAGTTGTTCTCGTCTCAACACGCGAGCACTCGATGAAGGTGAGACTCGTGTTCCTCCAGGCCACGAATAAATCAAAATGTCATCGATGAAGACAACAACAAACCGATCCAAAAAGTCGATGAAAACCCGATTCATTAACTCCATGAATACCGCAGTGCATTAGTCAATCCGAACGGCATAACCACAAACTCATAATGACCATAGCGTGTTCGAAACGCTGTCCTCGCGATGTCCGACTCTCGATCCGCAATCGATGATATCCGGACCTTAAGTCGATCTTGAAAATATCAAGCTCCTGCAGCTTGATCTAAGAGATCATCAATACGGGTAAGGGATACTTATTCTTGATTGTCACCTGTTCAACTCCCGATAATCAATACATAAGCGAAATGAACCATCCTTCTTCTTGACAAACAATACCGGTGCTCCCCACGGGACGCACTTTGGTCGGATGTAACCTTTCTCGAACAACTCCTCAAGTTGGTTCTTTAACTCCTGCATTTCGGTCGGGCCATCCGACGGTGCCTTCGATATCGGGACGTACCGTGCTCCAACTCAATCGTGAATTCCACATCCCTCGTGGAGGCAAACCAGTAACTCGTGCGGAAAAACATCGGCATATTCCTCACCACCGGAATATCCGTCAACATTATCGATGACTTCGGTTTTGGCCATATAGCACCAATAACCGACACATCCCCGATTGAGTAATCTTACCGCTTTCATCAAATTAATGACCTTACGAGCAGTAGGGATTACCTCCATGAAACACTCATTAATCCCCTTCGTCTGAAATGATAGTGACCATACGCTTACGGACACTAATGATGGCATCATGACGATCCATCCAATCAATACCCCCGATGACGTCGTCTCTCGGCAAATCTACCACGATTAGGTCCGCTGGCCATACACGACCATGAACCGAATCGACACCGAATCTCACGATTGCCGATAATTCGTCTACCATCGGGTAGGCCAATGACATAAGGCTCACAACTAGTAGCACTACCTGCACGTAGTCTACTCAAACATGACTCGGAAATGAATGAATGCGATGCACCGGTATCAAAAGGGTACACACAAGGTTGAGATAGAATATCGAGTATACGAGATCATTCGGCCTCGGATCATCGGTCTTCTTCATCTCATAAATCCGGGCTTGCTAGTCCTGCCGACGCTCCGTCGATGGCTAAAAGCTCCACCTTTAGTCGCTCCCGCTGCTTTAAACGACGCCGATTGAGTGGTCTCGATTACGAACGGCCGATCGCTTAGGTGCACGAGATGACGTCTCGAGTAGGTTTGGAGTCCCTACGGCAAAACGGGCCTTATGTCCCACAATTCCACAGTTATGACACGTGATGCATCTCGGACACTTGGTGCCGACATGACCAAGATCCCCACGGTTATAATGTGATGGCCGAATCGCCGCTCGTGATCGAGATTCCGCGGGTTTAGACGACACCGGAGGTCGCTCAAAAGCAGAGCCCGCACGGGTTTCTTGAAGGTTGTCGACCACCTTCGATCGATTACGATTCTTCGATTTCTTGCTAGCGACGAAGGTTGCCGCTTAGCAATTTCCTTAGCAAGAAGCTCGTAGGTGAGAGCTTTCTCAATGAATTCGCCAACGTGGTGCAATTATGATTAAGTAAATCAAGTCTCATACGGGTTTCACCTCTTGTCAAATACTTGATCTTATCCGCCTCCGAATGAATGATGGATGAGGCGAAAGGAAGAAGTTCACGAAATTTCTCGCAATGGCGAGAACATCCTCGTCTGGCGAGGGGTCGGGGTGAGCAATTCCGGACACTTGGCCTCTCCGAGTGGGGCCGGATAATACCTCTCCATCATGAGAGTCTTGAATCGATCTCAAGTACAAGATCCTTCGGTGGGCTTCAACGATAACCACCAAGAATGTGCGCTCTTACCCAGGTAGTAAGCCGCAACAGAAACTTTGTGTCCTTCGGGACACTCTACCATAGCAAACAACTTCTCGAAATGCTCGAGCCAATGAATGATATCTGCGCTCGGACGAGCCCTCAAAAGTAGGTGGCCTGCGCGAGAGATATCGCCGATGATATTAGTCACATTCCTCTCTTGCCTCTGAGGTGGCGGCGGAGGAGCCTGCGGATTTTGATTGACGGAGTTATGCATTGTCTCCATCAACTGAGCCATCTGGGTCATTTGGGCCATCATGCCCTGCATAAAAGCGAGTGGGTCAACCCGGACACCCTCTGACTGAGCCGTGTCCCGGGTACGACTCCCTGATAGTGAATGATCGCGTCCAGGTGAATGAGTGGCAGCGTCGCTGCTCGATGAATTAGCATTATTCCTCGCGTTTGCACGTGTATTCACATGAGCTCTCGGGATTCGGCCCGCTCCACGGCCTCGTCCTCCACGTCCTCTTCTTGCCCTCTCCATACTGAATTAGGAAAGTCACATGATGATTATATTCACCGCATGAAATATACGTTATGACTATGACATGAGATTATGAAAATGAGCATACGCGCTCTAACACGGTGATTACATGAATGATTAACTGAGGTGACATGATTATCTGATGAAATTATTGAAATGATTATCTTGAATGAGTTAACAAGATTAATGATTCGATCTTCCTGATCAACAACTGAACAATGAAATTAATTGGTGATTAATGAGTTAACTGACCGTCTGGTCAAAATGACAATGATGATTGAGGATTGTTAACTGATGAATTATGAATGAATGACTATTGCCAGAAATTATACCATGGCATTAGAAATCTTACAGTTCTTGGTCTGATTGGCTCGGCATTTGCACAGGTCACACGTGACGCGAAAGTCCAATGATACTAGTCCGATGACGATAATTTCAAATGAGACATGACTTGGAGGGTAGTATTCAAAACCACGCTCCGATACCAACTCTGTAACACCCCAAACTAGGCGGATATTACAGTGCCGTGAATCCCCGACTGGGACCCACCAGGCAAATGAAAATGATGAATTAAATAATATAATTGTAGTACCGAACCACATTATATTACCAAGTACTCCGATGAGGAGTTTAAGTACATTACACCAGGACAAAACAGAATACTAGTATATTTTATATGGAGATAAAATACATCACCCTGAACAAATAAGCATCTCAAACGGAATTTGCGTGGAAAATACAAATAACGGAAATGATGAAATGATGAAATAAACGGAATGACTGGGGCCCCCTACTAGTATCATCGGGACTCGCCGCCAACATGCTCTTCCGTGCCTTTGCCTTGCCGTGACTAAAACAAAATCCCCAACGAGTCGATACGTAACAACAATCCTCAAGGGTTGAAAATACACAAACATGATTTAACTGAAGTTATGAAATATCCTTAATTATGAATTACGTGAAGAGGAGTATCATAGTACGCCCGTAGTGTTACGTGCAAGTGTACAAGACGGATGACCGGACACACCCGTCCTTGTACCTAATTAGTCTCACGGAGGTAATCGTACCGTGTGCACACCCAATGTATCACTCCCAATACATGGCCATCACGTGCCCGACTAAAAATTCCACACATCCGCACCCGGCCACGCAATATGAACCCAGAAGGTCATATGAACAAGAATGACCATAATGAATATCAATGAATAATAATAATCCGACAAAGTCAAGAATGACTCACCGATACGAAAGTGATAATGAAGTGATTGATAGTTTTCAATGAAACGATTGGAACCGCCGTTCCTCGCTAATGAAATGATTATCCGACAATTACAAGTCTCAAAATGATTAATACAATGATGAATGAATTATGATTATGAATGATCAACAACAAAAGGAATGAATGTCCTTTTAACCGAGTAAGAATCAACTTACACAACAACGATGAAGAATGTCCGTCCACGAACAACGTCCTAATTGAGATATCGGTCGCTCGAACAACCTTAAATAATATAATTACCAACAATCCGTTCAATATACGAATCAAACACGAATATAACGAACTCAAAACGTCGATACGACTAAACCAAGTCCATAGAGGCATTAAATCAAACACGTAGTATCCAAACTCCGATTGTTTACAATCAAACCTCGATATACCAATATCAAATCCCCAAGAAGTGTTTCAAACCAACAAAACAACTCCAATACGATCAATAATCCGTTATGAATATCCAAAATGTGATTAAAACATCAATTAGTCGAAAATCCCCAATTCCAACTCGATATTCAAGGTGTTCTTGAATAATCCCTCAATAATCCAATGAATCCTTATACAAACTCATAATCATATACATATCCCTTCATATATCATGATTATAACGTCCAAAACATCCTATTTCAACACAAAATCGAAGTCCAAAGTGTTGAAGGAATTACCTCTTGATGATCCAAGTGCTTTAATCAGAAGAATACGCGTTAGATTGATTATCCGGCTTCACGATCGAAAGGAGATGAAGAAAATCAAACACCCAAATGATTTGTGAAGGAAAAACCCTCCCTCAAGCTTCCTCTCTCGGTTGCAAGTGAAAAAATGGGAAAGGAATGGAAGAAATCCGAGAAAGACGAATTTAAGGAAGTTGATCGCTGCCGACACGGCCGTGCCGATCGGCACGGTCGTGTCGCGCACCGGCCGACACCGGCCGACATGACTCGACCGTGTCCTCGCTTGACACGGTCGCGGGCGCGAGGGCCTCCGACAGTGACCCGTCCGAGCGGCTTCGGCATGACTTCGGCCGTGCTGTGCGACACGGCCGCGTGGCCGGGCGATGGTTCTGGCTTATCCGGAAGGGTTCGACTCGGCCGTGCCAGACGACACGGTCGGGTCCTGAGGCAGACACTTCGGCACTTTCCGGACGAGTACGGCACGGGCCGTGTCGGACGACACGGCCGAGTTCGTTCGGCAGTGATCGGCCAATGAGCGGTTGAGCTAAAACGACCATAACTCTCTCGTCCGGACTCCGATTGACTCACCGTTTGAACCATTGGAAAGCTAACTCGATGCTCTATAATATTGCAAAGATTTAGAATTTTTGGAGTTACCAAAAATTAATGGTGATCTAACAAAGTCGAACTCATATGAGGAAAGTTGAAACAATGAACAATAACGATACACCACTCGAAGTTTCTCCGAACGGTGAACACGGTGAACGAATATGATTGATGAATGATTATAAATGAGTGAAAATCCACTGAATGACAATCACCGAATGAAATTACTGAATGATAATGACTGAATTACAACCGGGTATTACACTTCTGGAGTGGAACTCTCTAGATAGAACTTTCTGTTGGGAATACCTATTATATTTTGATGATGTCATCCCTGTATTAATTCATTATTCAAATGTATGTTTAAAGTACTTGGCAAAATGTAAAGAAGAACCAAACGAGTATCTTCTATATGCCTTATAAGTTTTTAGGTTTAGTATTATTGATCAGTTGAAAAATCGACCAAGTAGAGAACAGAGAAGAACAGAGAAGTTCATTCCAGATCAGAGGACTTTATCTCAGAGAATATCAGGTCAGAGAACTTCATATCAGAAGACTGTATCTTAGAGAAGTTTAGAGCAAATAACTTCAAATCATAGAAGTTCAGAGCAGAGAACTTCATCTCAGAGAACTTCAGATCAGAAGACTGTATCTCAGAGAAGTTCAGAGCAGAGAACTTCATCTCAGAAAAGTTTAGATCAGAGAAGTTCAGAGCATAGAACTTCATCTCAGAGAAGTTCAAATCAGAGCAGAGAAGTCCAGAAGCAGAGATCATCAGATCAGGGAACTTTATTTCCAGAGAATTCTAAGTCAGAGAGCAGAGGACTTCACATCAGAGAACCTTACACCAGAGAACGCTGACTGCACTTCAGGCAGGTTTGACCAAGAAGATCAGACAGGTTCTCAGTTTAGCCAAGATACTCAGTCCACGTCAGCGAGCGTTGAAAAGTCAACAATCACAGAAAGTCCAGACGCATGAGACAAATTTGAAAGATTCCCGGAAAGCAAGGATTTAAATATTCAACAAGATCCGCGCTCTGAAGACTTTATACTTATTCTAATCAAAGAATAATGGCGCTAAACGAAGAAAAGTCTTTCAATGGTCGGAATTGAAAAGGGAATCAAAGCCTTGCAATGGATTGATAAGATAAACAAAGAAGTCCACTCTCCAACGGATAGATTTGTTACAGTAGTGCAACGGCTATGAAGGAAGCTCAAGGATCGTGCTACAAATATCCGAAGATATGAATTGAGCTAAAAAAATAGACAACGGTGCGAACAGAACCTACAAGCGATCAAAGCATTCAAGCAATTAAAAACATTCTATAGCATCATGAAAGAGCAAGCTTAAGAGATCATATCCAACAAAGCTCTTTGTTGGAGAAGACAACACTCTTGTCTAAAAACTTGAGTACGGGGTTGCTTTCTTGAACAAGGTTTTTGAAAGTAAAGAGACTGTAAACGCATCCACAGGTTCTTGATTGGAAGGTGATAGATAACTCGAGCATTGTTGAGGCATCCAAGGGTTTTCAATTAGGAGGTGCTAGGCAGTCAAGGGAGTTGCAACGGCCACGGGTTTTCACTGGTTGGAAGCTGTTGTAACTAGGCAAAATTCATTGTAACCTTTATCACTGGTTGATAGTTATAGTGAATTTATCTCCAACTGATTTGGAGAGAAGTGTATTAGCAGAGGATTACCACACCTCTGAAACCACTATAAGTTCCTGCATGTTTTACTGCATTGAACATCATACTTACCTGCTGCATACATATTTATTGTTCTATTAGTTAGTTATCTGCAGAGAACATTTAGTTACCTGCTATCGTCATAAGTTGTGTCTTTCGCATATCACAGCTGAGAAACTCACCTGACTTTCAGGAAAAAAGTTTCAATAAGTCTATTCACCCTCCCCTCTAGACTTATTCCTGACGACTTGTGACCTACAAGTGGTATCAGAGAGGCTGGTTCAATTCTTACAGAACCAGATCCATATATCAGAGCACATATATTTTAATATCTCATTTAGAATAGAACACATGCAACACATGCACTCTAGGTTACTTGTATGAACAAAAGGCCACTTTATTCTAGATCAGGCCTTGGATATGACCCCAACACTCCCTCTAGTTCAAAAACTACTTTCATCAAGAGAGAAACACTTGTCCCGACTGCTGAGCCTACTTATAAACCCGTATTTCAAAATAGGCAGCAGCCAAGTCAAAGGTTTAGGCAGCAGCCAAGGTTCACAAGGCAGCCACCTAGACAAGAGACTAGGCAATGGCCAAGGCAAAAGCAGCAACCAAGACATTATGCCAACTATTATCAAAGGCTCCCTAAAAACAGATTTCAAAATGGGAGAGGCAAATGGAAACCTCAAGGTTATCCAAGTTTTCAAAATGAACAGGTGTGGAGACCCCAACGATTTAATAAATGTCTCAGCCAAGATTTAGAAATGGCCCACACCAGAGATTTTATGAGGCATATCCAGTATACAATCCTAACTAGGGATATATGCCTAGACAACACACACCTTTTAGGGGCAATCAACATAACTTCCATAATCCAAGGAGAAATCAATTCTCCAGGAAACCTACTAACCCCCGAGGACCCACACAAATTTGGATACCTAAATCTCTGCTTGTTTGATTGCAGAAAAGGTGGAAGGAATACTACCACATCTCCTCAAACTCAACAATGGGAGAAGAAGAATAGTTTGTAGATTCTGGATGCTCAAGACACATGACTGGGAATAAGAAGGTGCTATCAAATTATATCAAAAAAATAGGCCGAGACGTAACCTTTGGAGATAGCTCTAGAGGACAGACAAAAGGATTTGGAGAGCTGCACAGAGGAAATATAACCATATCCAAATTTCATTATGTCAAAGGGCTCAAATATAACCTTTTGAGCATAAGCCAATTCTGTGATGAGAAGAACCTAGTAGTCTTCACCATTTGGAAATGCATGGTGACTTCCAGAAGAAGTATTCAAGAAGGAATCTCTCTGTGATGTATGTCATAAAGGAAAGCAAACCAGAGCATCATTCAAACCAGTTCAGCCTACCACTCTCACCACAAGAATTCTAGATCTACTTCATATGGATATCTTTGGCCCTATCAAGTCAGGGACATTGAGTGGAAGGAAGCATGCTCTAGTAGTAGTAGATGACTACTCAAGGTACATATGGGTTGTTTTTCTCTATAAAAAGAGTGAAACACGGACAAAGTTACCTGAGCTGCTAAGGAAGATTCAGAATGAGAAATCCCTCTCAATCATCAAGATCAGATCAGATAGAAGAGGAGAATTTCTCAACAAGGCAATCACTGAGTACAGTGATCAGAATGGGATCTAGCACGAGGTCTCTGCAGCCAGAACTCCACAGCAGAATGGTGTTGCTGAAAGAAGGAACAGAACCTTGAAGGAAGCTGCCAGGTCCATGATTGCTGAAGCTGACCTGCCAAAGAGGTTCTGGGCTGAAGCTGTCAACACAGCATGCCACACTCAGAACAGGAGTATGATTGTGGGGAGACATGGCAAAACTCCCTATGAGGTTTGGAATGGCAGAACACCAACTGTTGCATGTTGGTATGAAATCGGATATTGCGCCGTTTGCGGAAGTGTAAATAAAATTGTGGAAAGTAAATGATGCAAGGATTTATAGAGGTTCGGCTATAAACGAGCCTACATCCTCTCTTTATCTTTTTCAATAGGTTAAAGATAGCAACCTCTACGCCTCTCTTCTATCGGTCGAGGGATATCCGTTTACAATTACGTCTTCTATTGGTCCGTGATAAACCACTCGTACTTGTCTTTGCGTCGGTCCAAGTTAAACTGTTTTCCTTTTCTATCGGACAAGGAATCAACAGCTCTAGCTTTTATGGGTACTAGATAAACCTCACTTAGATATCGATTGTGATTCTAATAATGCCGGATCCTTGATCCTAATAACACCGAATCCAATCATATCTTTTCTTTTACCACTTGTGTATGATTTTGTGTATAACACTCAATCACTCAATGTAAGTTCAATATTACAACAACAATATAATGAATATCAATCTCTGATCAAGGTATAGAATGCTTGAAGTTGTTGTACTTGATCAATACCATAAGCATAGTATTTATAGCCTCCATGAACAAACTAGCCGTTAGCTGCCTGTTCTTTCATTACATACACTATCTGATCTATATTACGTAGGTAGGCTCCTTTACGTACATTAACTATGGCTGGTTATGTACGTTAGCATCTTCACAAAACAGACCAGGGAGTTTTGTCATTTTGGGTTACGTACGTTAGTATAGACTTCGTTACGTATGTTAAGCCTTATGTCACTGATGACATCATATATCCGTTGTATGCTTTTCTGACTTTGACTCCTCCAACGTTCACTTGTTTGAACTGTGTTACGTACGTTATCTCTTTTGCATTATGTACGTTAGCTTTATCATATTACGTACGTTAACATTGTTTTGTTACGTACGTTAGCTTTGTTTTTCTCCATCATTTTGCACTTCGTTTTCCTTCAATGCTTGCTTCGCCTCTTCGTTGCTTTGTTTTGTTTATCGCCTTTAATCATCAAAACACTTTTAATTTATGTATGGAACAAAATGTTCCAACAATCTCCCCCTTTTTGATGATTACAAAACAAAACATCGTCAATGGGATTTACCTGCAAAAATACAAATATATGTATATGTGTACAGACCAGAGTTTTCGACTTTATCCGTTTCGTTAGTTCTTCTCCCATTTATTTTTCGACTCCTTCTTTCTTTTCTCCTTTTCTTTTCTCATTTTGACATTTTTCATCGTCTTTTTCGATGTCTCCTCATTTTTCTTTTCCTTCATTGTCGACTTCCCCTTATTTTTGTTCAACTCCTTTGTTTTTCAATTCTTTTTGTATGCTATCGATTTTCTTCGATTTTTCTCCCCTTTTCACGGTTAATCTCATTTTCAACTTATTTCTCCATTCTCCTATCTCTCCCCCTTTTTCTATTCATCAAAAATATGTAATAAAATAAAAAATTCACTAAATAATGGAATATGCAAAAATAAATACAAGGATATTAACTCCCCCTGAAAATATTATCCGTTTTTTTTAAAAAAAATTACTCCCCCTGAGTAAAATACCAAAAATCAATGTTTGGGGATCCAACCTATAGTTGGGTTTTGTTTATAAACGTAGACGATATTTGAAACGATTGTTCTTTTAGGAACCCAAATTTTCTTAATTTTTATCGTCCGTCTCGGGCTTTTGCAACTTGAAATATGATGTCCGATTTTTAAACACTTTTCGCAACGGGGTATTTTAAAATTGATGGATTCGTTTTTCGAACGTGGTTTGAATCCTAACCCCTGTTTATCCAAAGTGAATTTTTGAACACCAAGCATTTGTTCAAATTTCTCGTTTCCACACGAGAATTTCTTTGTCAAAGATTTAAGCTCGATTTGAATTTTAGTAAGATCATCCTTCAAAATATTCTCATTTTCAATGTATTTCGAATGATCGATTTCAACGAATTTTCCCTTCTCGATAATTTTGGAATTTCAATTTCCAAAGATTTGATTTTAGATTTTAGGGATTTTATCTCGGATAAAGTATTTTGGAAATCCGTATGTAATAACTCAAATGCATAAAATAACTCGTCATGAGAGGATGTACTTACTTGGCTTTCGACGTCGCTGTCGTCGAACGAACTCCAGGCCATGAGAGCGAGATTATTTTGATTGATGAATTCATCATCTTCGTCTTTATCGCTCCACGTAGCCACGAGAACCTCCTTCTTGGGTTTGGCACAGCAATGCTTAGCAAAGTGGCCTGGTTTTCCACATAGTCGACAAGAGTTGTCGAATTTCTTCGTTTCGCTCGAGATATCCTTCTTCCTCCGGTTTAATAAAGTCTGGAATTTATTAATATTCTTGGCATAATATGCCGCTTCTTCATCGTTTTCTTCCACCGGGGTTTCTTCTTTCTTTTTCGACATCTTAGCCTTCATGGCTAACGATCGTTCCTTCGGCTTTGGCTTGACACTTCGTGATTTTAACACGATCTCATAATTAATTAGCGAACCAACGAGGGTGCTAAAATCAAGCGTGTTGAGATCTTTAGATTCCATAATCGCGGTCACGGTGCCGTCCCATTCGCTAGGTAGTGATCGTAAAATTTTCTTAACTTTTTCACTACTAGACAATGGTTTACCGAATGAAGCAAGTCCATTTGTGATGACCGAAAATCGGTCGAGCATATTGGTGATGGACTCGTCACCTTTCATCATGAATAACTCGTAGTCATGGAGAAGCATATTGATTTTCGTCTCTTTGACTTGAGTTGTCCCTTCGTGTGTGATTTCGAGAATTTTCCATATTTCTTTCGCACTTTCACACGACGAGATTCGATTGACCTCTTCGGGATTTAAGGCACAAAATAAAAGTTGGGTGGCCTTACAATTTAGATGGTCATTTTTCCAATCGGCATCGTCGTATTCTTCAAAAGATTTGAGCGTGCCGTCGGATTTGATAGGAACTTTTGGGCCGAGACAAATAATCTTCCAAATCTCTATATTGTAGGCACGAATAAAGATTGACATCTTTTTCTTCCATGTCAAATAATTTGAGCCATCAAAGAATGATGGTCGGTTGAGAGCAAGGCCTTCGACTGGAGAGAATTGAAATGCCATTTTTGGATCTTTTCTCCTCGGATGTTAAGCCGCGTATTGGAGTAACGCTCCGATACCAATTGTTGGTATAAAATCGGATATTTGTGCCGTTTGCGGAAGCGTAAATAAAATTACGGAAAGTAAATGACGCAAGGATTTATAGAGATTCGGCTATAAACGAGCCTACGTCCTCTCTTTATCTTTTCCAATAGGTTAAAGATAGCAACCTCTACGCCTCTATTCTATCGGTCGAGGGATAACCATTTACAATCACGTCTTCTATTGGTCCGTGATAAACCACTCGTACTTGTCTTTGCGTCGGTCCAAGTTAAACTATTTTCCTTTTCTATCGGACAAGGAATCAACCGCTCTAGCTTTCTATGGGTACTAGATAAACCTCACTTAGATATCGATTGTGATTCTAATAATGCCGGATCATTGATCCTAATAACACAGAATCCAATCGTATCTTTTTTTACCACTCGTGTATGATTTTGTGTATAACACTCAATCACTCAATGTAAGTTCAATATTACAACAACAATATAATGAATATCAATCTCTGATCAAGGTATAGAATGCTTGAAGTTGTTGTGCTTGATCAATACCATAAGCATGGTATTTATAGCCTCCATGAACAAACTAGCCGTTAGCTGCCTGTTCTTTCATTACGTACGCTATCTGATCTATATTACGTACGTAGGCTCCTTTACGTACGTTAACTATGGCTGGTTACATACGTTAGCATCTTCACAAAACAGACCAGGGAGTTTCGTCATTTTGGGTTACGTACGTTAGTATAGACTTCGTTACGTACGTTATGCCTTATGTTACTGATGACGTTATATATCCGTTGTATGCTTTTCTGACTTTGACTCCTCCAACGTTTACTTGTTTGAACTGTGGTACGTACGTTATCTCTCTTGCATTACGTACGTTAGCTTTATCATATTACGTACGTCAACATTGTTTTGTTACGTACGTTAGCTTTGTTTTTCTCCATCATTTTGCACTTCGTTTTCCTTCGATGCTTGCTTCACCTCTTCGTTGCTTTGTTTTGTTTATCGCCTTTAATCATCAAAACACTTTTAATTTATGTATGGAACAAAATGTTCCAACATTGCATACTTTCATATATTTGGTTGTAAGTGTTTCATCCACAACAATGGTAAAACCCAATTAAATGCCTTTGATGCTAAAACTGATGATGGTCTCTTTATGGGATACTCACAAATAAGCAATGCATACAGAGTATTTAACAAAAGAACCTTAGTTGTGGAAGAAACACCTCATGTTGTGTTTGATGAGTCTACTATTGAGTACAGGAAATAGGTGGAATCAATTGAGAATAAGCTCAAATCCGCCACCCTAGAATAAGTCATCACTCATGATACAGGAATGATGGACTCACCTGCAGATCAGCCTGAAGACTCAACTGCAGATCAGATAGGACCCCAAAACCTACCTGATCCATCTGTAGCTGACAAAGACCCATCTTCAGACCAGACAGGATCCCCACATGCAGATGACAAGACCATAGCTGATCCAGTTGCAGACCAAATAGGCGAAAACCAAGCTGATATAGAGAGAGAATAAGTTCACCAAAGCAACTCTACAGGGGGAACAAACACTGAAGAAGGAGATATCCCCAAATGGCTTAGAGATCATCCCATTCAACAGATAATTGGAAACCTAACTGATAGAGTCAAAACCAGACAATCCAAAGTACCCGCAGAAATGGCAATGTTCTCATGTTTCATGTCTCAAATGGAACCAAGACAACAGAGCAAGCACTGGAGGACTACTCATGGATCAATGCAATGCAAGAAGAGCTCAACCAGATGGAAAGAAACAATGTCTGGGAACTAACAGACAGACCAGATCACAAGAACGTTATAGGCACCAAATGGGTGTACAAGAACAAGTGTGATGAAGATGGAGATGTTGTTAGGAATAAAGCCAGATTAGTTGCTAAAGGATATGCACAATGTGAAGGAATAGATTTTGATGAAACATATGCACCTGTTGCAAGATTGGAAGCCATCAGACTATTCCTTGCATATGTAGCATTCAAGGATTTTGAAGTCTACCAAATGGACGTGAAAAGTGCCTTTCTCAATAGAATTTTAGAAGAAGAAGTCTATGTGGAGCAGCCCCCTGTATTTGTCCAAGGAGACAAAGTCTACAAACTTCTAAAAGCTCTATATGGACTCAAGCAGGCACCAAGAGCATGGTATGAAACACTATCTGTGTTTCTTGAGAAGAACGGTTTCAGCAAAGGAAAGGTGGACAAGACCCTATTCAGAGTGGAACATGAAGACTACATATTATTAGTACAAATATATGTGGATGACATCATATTTGGCTCAACCAACTGAAGCTATGCGAGAAATTATCAAATCTCATGCAAGGAGAATTTGAGATGAGTATGATGGGCAAGCTAAACTTCTTTCTTGGCTTACAAGTCAAGCAGATGAAAAATGGAATTTTCATCAATCAAGCTAAATACACAAGAGATCAATCAAGAGATTTGGAATGGATTCAGCCAAACCAGCAAGAATACCAATGAGCACAAGCCTACACCTAGATGCAGATGAAGGAGGCATATCAGTGGATCCAACCCACTACAGTGGACTTATTGGATCATTCCTTTACCTAACTTCAATCAGACCATATATATCTTATGCTGTAGGAGTATGTGCAAGATTTCAATCCAAACCAAAGCAGTCTCACCAGGAAGCAGCTAAGAGGATTATCAGATACCTTAAGTCTACAATCAATGTTGGACTATGGTATCCTAAATACGACAACTTTGAGCTATCAGGATACTCAGATGCAGACTTTGCAGGATGTAAGATTAATAGGAAAAGCACCAGTGAAACGTGCCAATTCCGTGGAACTATACTTATTTCTTGGTTCAGTAAGAAGCAGGTATCCAACTCAATATCAACACAGAGTCAGAATACCTAGCTGCAGGTAGCTGTTGTGTACAGATTCTATGGATCAGACAATAGCTAAGGGACTACAACATCATTGCAAATGAAGTCCCAATATGGTGTGACAACAATAGTGCAATCGCAATAACAAACAATCTAGTATTGCACTCAAGGACAAAGCACATAGATGTCTAACATCATTTCATCAGAGATCATGTGCATAACAAGAGAGTCAGAGTAGAAAGAGTCAGCATAGAATACCAAATTTCTGACATATTCACTAAACCTTTGCCAGAAGAAAGGTTTCTGGATCTAAGCAGGGAACTTGGCTTACTAGATTAGGAATCTAGTACAGAAGAAAAAGCTAGCTGAAGACCAGATGAGGGAAAGCTACTTGAAGACCAGACCAGACGGAAAGAGACCAGGCGAAGGAATCTACCTGATGCAGAAAAGGAGGAACTACCTGATCAGAGCAGACAAGGAACCCATCTTATCAGACCAGACAAGAAGCCGAAGGGACGAAGAAACCTAGATGACCACAGGCAACATATCTTACCTGATGCAGAAGACATGGAAATCTATCTGATCAGATAAGATAAGAAGCCACAACTGCATTAGAAGACAAATGGTCAACCAGCTAAGTTTCTAGTTCCGAGACTGACTTTATTATTTTATTACTTTTTCACACGTGGACAAAGATACGTTCACACGACCTTCATGATGTCCAATCAAATTTTAACCGTCATTCCTTAAACATCCAAAATCGTACTGCCGATTAATTTCTTATTATTAAAAATTCAAAGAGTCTTTTCAACTCGCTATTTAAGGTGGCGGAAATCATTTCACAACCTTTACTATTTTAAAAGCCTAAGAACCCTAATTTCTCAAGAGTAGAAAAACCTTTGAATCTTCTCTACACTCAACGACAAACATTTTTCTTACAGAAATGGAAGCTTATTTGGAAGGAATTAACCTCAAGGTCGTGAAGGACCAGATAATATTCAGCATCGTGGTCGATTTCGAAGGATTGCTGGCGACCAACCAGACAGGCGAAATGGCGTATGTCATAAGGATGATGAAGAAAAATAGAATCTACCATTTTCTCGACATATCCCCAAAGAAGCTATACAAGGAATCTGTTATTTGTTTCTATAAGGAGGCGCAAGTGTTGGAGCATTGCATTTCGAGCATGATTCTTGGAGAGGAAGTTGATATTACTCTGCAGAAAATTCCAGATGCATTTCAGATGGAAAACCGAGGCATCACAATCGAGGCCCTCAAACAGAGCTCGACTGAGATGTGGTTCGAAATCAAGTTGCCGAAAGAGTCTCCCAAGGTCAAACTGACTGCCAAAATGAATGACCTGAAGAAAGAGTATAAATATGTCCTTGACATCAATAACAAAATAGTCATGGGCATGGTTGGAAGTTATGACCAACTATCTTCAGCAAAATATGTGGTGATGGGAGCCCTCATCCAGCCAGAGCGAATTAACTGGCCTAATTACATCTACATGCAGTTGGTTCGGGAAGTGAATAAAGTAAGCTGGGACAAAGACGAGGAAAAGTTCAGACAAAAGCTGGCTTACGGAACCCAGATCAGTTCGATTATAGAGCATCTTGAAAAGGCTAAGGGAAAGTCCAACCCCTTTCACCTCCGCAAGAGACTTGGTCATCTGGACCATGAGACCCTGAAGACCGTTGGAGATAAGAGAGAATAAGCTGCAAGAATAATCAAGGAGATGACCTCTAGACCATTTGAGTACAGAGGCCCCTCAGATACCGAATCAGACAAGTCTGAGGCAACCGCAGCTGAGATCGCTCCAAAGTCACCTG
Organism: Orobanche coerulescens; assembly: GCA_033398695.1. Classification (NCBI taxonomy): domain Eukaryota; kingdom Viridiplantae; phylum Streptophyta; class Magnoliopsida; order Lamiales; family Orobanchaceae; genus Orobanche; species Orobanche coerulescens. Next base: position 110,273,276 of record CM065806.1, read on the forward strand.
CATTCGAGAAGCCCTCTGCAGATGACTCAGATGATGACAACGTTCATCTGTCCGAGCCAATAAAGAGGAAGTCACCTGAACCAGAGGAAGTTGTCCATGCCACATACCAGAGAAATCCCCCAAAAGACTGAGAGGTTTGGTGAACTACTCATGTGATAGAGAAGAAGAAGTGGTGCAGCATGTCATCTCACCTGCACCAACTGAAGACCCATCTGCTCAGATGAAGATAGTCATATCCTCTGTACCTGCCCCGCCTGAAGATCAGCCAGATGAGCCAGAGTTGATGACAGCCAACATCCCCCTCCTCACTCTTCGTAGCATTACTTAGGAAGAAAAAGCCGAAGAGACCATTCAAATCCCTACCGCAAATTATTTATTCAGTTTAAAGACCAACAACCCTTTGGGACTCTCCACAGCACAGCTGAAGTTGGTAAGAAAAGAAGTGTCAAAATATTCCTTCGTTAATATGTACGAAGAATGGAGAGAGTTCAGGATGTACACCTTTTCCCAACTTAAAGATCTTGTTGATAAGACCTCCTGGGAGCATCCAATAGATGTAGAACAACTCATTATGTTATTCTATCAAGAAACTAACGTGCAGGTTCTACTTGACGAGAATTGGTTCATGCTCCATTTTCAACAGAACATGGACCAATTCATCCTTCAAGTAATGAAGGAGGGTCTGGAGAGAGAAATATTTGAAGAGGAGGTTGATGGGAGTAAGGAGGAAGTAGAGAATGTTAAAGTTGAATATATGGTTGGAGAGGCAGAAGAAGAAGCTGCAGTTGAAAAAGGAGTTGAAAATATTGAAAAAGAAGAAGTTGCAGTTGAAAAAGAAGGAGTTGAAAATATTGAAAAAGAAAAAGAGGTTGAAAAAGAAAAAGAGAAAGAAGTTGAAAAACAGAAGTTGCAAAAGGAGATGAAAAAGAAGAAGAAAAAGAAAAAGAAAATGAAGAAAGAGAAGAAGAAAAAAGAGAAGAAAAAGAAGGAGAAGAAAAAGAAGAAGAAAAAGAAGAAGAAAAAGGAGAAGAAAAAGAAGAAGAAGGAGGAGAGAAGAAAGAAGATGAGAAGAGAGATGATGGAGCTGATGGTGTACCAGATCAGGCATCTAGCTCGCATCAGCCTGAAGAGGACAAATCAGGCACACCTAACAAAACCCCATCTGATCAGAAGCCAGCTGATCGAAGTCTACCTTCAGAAAAATCAACTGCAAGAAGGTTAGCTAACCAAGAGGACTCCGGTGAGAATGCCCCTCAGATGGCACCTGTAATTCCTATCTCACCTGAGCTGACCGAGATGATCAGACGTATTGTCGAGGAGACAGTTGCCAAGTTATTAGCAACTGAGGTGAAACGCGATTTCTAGTCCCTCGCTCTGCTCAACAAGAAGGACTCTTCTCCAACACCAACAAATTCTAGAATGCCTCTTGGCATGTCTGACTTTATGAACCGGGGAGAGGAGCAGCTAGCAGTGATTATTGATGCTGGAAAAAAGGGGAAATATAAAGGAAAAGAGCACGTCAGAGCACCTGAGTTCAGGCAGGGAGAAGATAGAGAAGACAGGGAAGATAAGGGAGAAGGCAAAGGCAAGAGCAGATAAGTTATTCTAGAACAAACCTTACCTCTCATCCAAGATGGAACTTCCCACCAAAAGCGAAAGGAGATGGCTGCACAATCTGAAGATCAACCTGCAGCCAAGAAGAGGAAAACCAGGTAGGAACCTGAGCAAATATTTCAATGGGAGGGAAAAGAGATATGGTACGTTGAGGAATTTCTACCTGCAAAAGTAGGACCTATGTGGGGAGGAGCTAAGAAGCAGTTCATTGAAAAATTCTATCGATGGGAACTGCTTCAAGATAAAGATTGCTCCACACAACAGTCATTCATAAATTTTATGTTCTCAACCTGGCCAAAGCTCTGGGTTGTTATGAAGAAATATGCCAGGAAGTTTGATGCCTATCCTATGATACCCAGCTCCAGTCCTGAAGAAGCCCCTACTTTGATGAATGAAGAATTAGATGAGTTGGCTCTTCAAGAGGAGATCAAGAAGTTGTGTGAAGAGAATAATTTCTCATCCCCTGAAGAATAAGAATTTGCATCCTTGATTATCAAGAGGAAATATGGGTTAGCCCCAGTTTCCAAAAAGCCAATCGGTGCAAAACCTTTGAAGTCTATCCCTCCATCAAAGCTGAAGGTTTCTAGAGGAAGAGGAAGAGGGAGATAGATAGATTAGACCTGTAATTTTATTTACTTGTAATTTTAGTTTTAACTTTACCTGTAATTTTTTCACAAACACTTGTAATTTACTTGTATTTTGTATCATTAAAAGACTGCACTGTAATGTAATATCAACAAAATTTTATAACAGTCATTTGAATGACAACCACTAGTTGTCTCAAAGGAAGACTGGGTTTGATTTTGTGTCTTGCACTGTATCATGTGCAGACTTGCTTACATTTGAATGCTTTTAGTTTTACCATCATCAAAATAGGGGGAATTTGTTAGGAATACCTATTAGATTTTGATGATGTCATCCCTGTATTAATTCATTATTCAAATGTATGTTTAAATTATTTGGCAAAATGTAAAGAAGAACCAAATGAGTATCTTCTATAGGCCTTATGAGTTTTTAGGCTTAGTATTATTGATCAGTTGTAAAATCGACTAAGTACAGAATAGAGAACTGTATTTCAAAGAAGTTCAGATAAGAGAAGAACAGAGAAGTTCATTCCAGATCAGAGGACTTTATCTCAGAGAAGATCAGGTCAGTGAACTTGAGATCAGAAGACTGTATCTCAGAGAAGTTCAAAGCAGAGAACGTCATCTCAGAGAAGTTTAGATCAGAGTAGAGAACTTCATCTCAGAGAACTTCAGATCAGAAGACTGTATCTCAGAGAAGTTCAGAGCAGAGAACTTCATCTCAGAGAAATTCAGATCAGAGAAGTTTAGAGCAGAGAACTTCATCTTAGAGAAGTTCAGATCAGAGCAGAGAAGTCCAGAAGCAGAAATCATCAGATTTCCAGAGAAATTCAAGTCAGAGAGCAGAGGACTTCACATCAGAGAACCTTACACCAGAGAAGACTGACTGCACTTCAGGCAGGTTTAACCAATAAGATCAGACAGGTTCTCAATTCAGCCAAGATACTCAGTCCACATCAGCAAGCGTTGAAAAGTCAACAATCACGGAAAGTCACATGCGGACGTAGGAGACAAACTTGAAAGATTCCCGGAAAGTAAGGAATTAAATATTCATCAAGATTCGCGCTCTGAAGACTTTATACTTATTATAATCAAATAACGGCGCTAAATGAAGAAAAGTCTTTCAACGGTCGGAATTGAAAAGGGAATCAAAGCCTTGCAATAAATTGATAAGATAGACAAAGAAGTCCACTCTACAACGGACAGATTTGTTGCAGTAGTGCAACGGCTATGAAGGAAGCTCAAGGATCATGCTATAAATATCCGAAGATATGAATTGAGCAAAAAAAAAAATAGACAACGGTGCGAACAAAACCTACAAGCGATCAAAGCATTCAAGCAATCAAAAACATTCTATAGCATCGTGAAAGAGCAAGCTTAAGAGATCATATCCAAAGAAACTCTTTGTTGGAGAAGACAACACTCTTGTCTAAAAACTTGAGTACGGGGTTGCTTTCTTGAACGAGGTTCTTGAAAGTAAAGAGACTGTAAACGCATCCACAGGTTCATGATTGGAAGGTGATAGACAACTCGAGCGTTGTTGAGGCATCCAAGGGTTTTCAATCAGGAGGTGCTAGGCAGTCAAGGGAGTTGCAACAGTCAAGGGTTTCCACTGGTTGGAATCTGTTGTAACTAGGCAATTGTAACCTTATCACTGATTGACAGTTATAATGAATTTATCTCCAACTGGTTTGTAGAGAAGTGGATTAGTAGAGGATTACCCCACCTCTGAAACCACTATAAGTGCCTGCGTGTTTTACTGCATTGAACATCATACTTACCTGCTGCATACATATTTATTGTTCCATTAGTTAGTTATCTGCAGAGAACATTAAGTTACCTGCTATCGTCATCAGCTGTCTTCCGCATATCTTGTCTGCAGACGACTTTAAGTCATTTGTACTTATCACAGCTGAGAAACTCACCTGACTTTCACGAAAATAGTTTCAATAAGTCTATTCACCCCTCTCTCTAGACTTATTCCTGACGACTTGTGACCTATACTTTCTAGATAGAACACCCTAGATTCTTTTAGTACATTACATGAGTATTCTACAATGTGTGTAAGAAGTATGTTTCTAGAGTCATCTACAAGTTTACAAGTATTTAGAGATCTCTTGGCCTTTCTTGATCATTCTAGAACCTTCCGGAACCTTCCGACATATAGGGACTCTTGATAGGGTTGCCCGGGTCGTTCTCGCGCGACCCGTTACACATGAGTGGAGAAAAAACTTAGTATGAAAAACTATATCGCATTAGCACCATTAATAGGTCATCTTGTGATCTTACAAAATTTCTACACTATGACAAGGTCATATAATGAAACAGCTGCTGGTGCAGGTACTGGACATCAAGCTCATAGGCTCCACCTAGGAGCGGTATTGTCTCCTTCTTTTGGATTCAGTCGCAGGTCATCAGGACATGCTCACCACTCAACTTAATGATCGGGTCAAGAGCAGCGGAATATGCAAAGGGTCCCTCATCCATATCGTCTACAACATCATTCAAAACCTCAAGTATACTAACTCAATCTGCTTGTTTAATCATGTAGTACACATGCAAATGATGTGTTTATTTTGGATTAATTTCTTTGATTTTAGGACTTAGGAGTATGGATTACGGATTCAGTGATTTTCAGAGGAATATATAAGTTTGCTGTGATGCATTTAGTTAGGATTTTTTGTAGCGTGTATAGCTTAAGTGATGATACACAGTTGAAAAAATGGAATTCAAACTGTTTTTTAAAATCAAATTGTGTCCAAGCTGTTAATGATGTCTTCTGCAACAATATGCAACTATGTAATGTTAGAGTAGTGATACTGACTTAAAAAAAGAGACGACAGAGTGGTGTTGAGATAGAATACTCAAGTATCAAAGAATGAGTGAAGAATACTGAGGCAAAATGCATATTGTGGTGAACTAAGTGTTGATTTATGGTATTGCCTTATCGAATTTGTAGTCATTAGTCGAGAATGAGGTGATTTACATGTTACAAAATAATGATGTTCATGAATATCGATCATAACATGAAATCAAACTCTTGACAGATTGATAAAACTAAGTAGAAGTTGGTGGCTTCAAATACTTATGCACACTAAGAGTAGTTACCCAGCATTTTCTGGAAAGCATTTTTCATTAGCTGCACTTTTCATTCACTTTTTGGTTCATAGTTGTTATTTATCTCGAATGATGCTTTTTTAAATGATTATTTACTGTGATAAACTGGGTTATAGATATGATTCTAAATCAAGATTCTTCATTAGTCCAGTTTAAGGTCCTAATCATGCTCTGCCAAAACACATCATCAGAAATTTCAAGACACTTCGGAGTACATTTTAAAGTGGAAGTGAGACAACATTCAAATCCAGAACTATTAAACAGATAAATTAAGGATATAGTCTAGATTTTGCAGCTCACATGGACTTCAAGGTTTACCAAATGGATGCTAAAAGTGCATTCCTAAATGGTGAGTTACTATCGTGTAGTCATTTTAGTCGGGTGCGACTTGTTGTCACGTGCGTCTCTTCAATTGAGTGTATGCTTGTGTTGTGGTACGTTATGTTTCGTAGTGTGTTCATTATTGTTTTGGATCATAGATGGTGTATCTGAGTAACCAGGACGTTGTCAAACGTCTGACCAGACTGTCAGAATAGTTAGATTTAGTTACTGTGTTTAGCAGAACACATACGGCCGTAAACCGTATTAGTTACGGCCATATGTCACGAGAGTTACGGCCGTAAGAATAGTATGTTACGGCCATAAGGTGATATTGGTGTTACGGCTGTAATGGCTTATTGATAACGGCCGTAACACACGTTCGCATTTCGGAGAAAAAGTCTAGAGGGGTACTTACGGCTGTAAGCTTTGGGTGTTATGGCCGTAAGGGTAAAGAGTTATGGCCGTAAAGCATGTGATGTTATGGCCTTAACATGCTACTGATGTATAAACCAGTAGCAACGTCTTTTACGGGTAAGAAGTTCATTCTTTCCACTTTCGCTTCTCTTTTGGGTTTTTGGGGCCAGAGGAGATTCTTGAGTTTGACGAGTCGATTTTCATGAATTTGGGAAGCTTGATTTGTGTCTAACATCATCCTCCAATTCGTTCCTCCGGATCGAAGGTAATTTCTTGTAATATCCTAGGGTTGACCTACGAGATTTTCGTCTTGATTTCAATGTTCATCGGATTTTGATGGTTTGGATGGTGATATTGGGTGTTATTAAACATATTCTATGAATGGTATATCCGTATCTTGGATTCGTTTGAGCCCAACCATGATTTTTAGTGTTCTAAGGAAATCTTGAACATTTAATGTCCGATTAAATGTCTCAAAGGGTTTCCTTTGACTCTTAGGTGTGTTTCCCAGCATTTTAAGTTGTTATACTCATAGTAATCGTGTTTTCGTTGTTCTCTCCCGAAGGTTTGTAGGTGTTCGAGGTTTCCCAATTGTTCCGTATTCGTTGGAGTTTCGGTATCAATATTGAGGCAAGTATCTTGCTTATACGATTTGTGTCTTGTGAATGTTGAACAAATTATTTTGATGATGAACGTTTTCAAAACATTTAACGAAATTTAACTAAACAGCTGAATCATTGAATACAAACTTAACGTCTAGCGCACACTACACATCTGAGATAGCGCACGCTAACGAAAAGCTAACTGAAGTCAGAAAGTCACCTGTAGAGCACTTGAAAACTGACTTGATGTTTTAGCGCATGCAAACTACAAATATTAGTGCATGCTAGTTGATCAAATTAATGCACGCAAAAAGGTGTCTAGCGCACGCTATCGATTTCATGTTTAAACAAGACAGTGAGAACAGTGAGGTCTGGATAGAAAAAGAAACAACAGGTACCGCACGCTAAGAAGAAATTTGCGCATGCTATGAAGAGGCGTAACACACGCTAAGGGTTATAAATTACGCACGCTACCTGTTTGTATATTCAAGACAAAATGCTTTGAAGCTTAAATGAAGCAACAGGTAACACACGCTATGCCGAAGACTAACGCACGCTACCTAAAGCCATTAGCGCACGCTATCCACTACATGTTCGTGCACGCTAACTGTTCGAAATCCTACTGTTAGTCATTCAACTGTTGAATCAACAAAGTTAACACAGAAATCTCGCTCAATCTGGAAAGCAAATCTTGATCATCTAGCGCACGCAAGGAATGAACATTAGCGCACGCTAAGTTCAAATTTTATCCGTTGGAAAGAGACATTAAGAGACAAGTCTGTTTCATGTCAATGTCATAAGAAAAGTTGGTTGACTAAGCCGCTAGTGCACGCAACGTATCAAAGTTAGTGCACGCTAATCTTCACAGATCAGTAACAGTTATAAGGCTCAAAATACCTATAAATACCATCACATTTGGAATTGATGGACACACAACTTCAAGCTATCAACAATACATTCTGAGCTCAAGTTATTATCATCTTCAAGCAAGTTTATTTTGTTAAGTTGTGTACGAAAAATATATAAAGCATTGTACTTAATTTTCCATATCATATACTGTGTCGTTTTCATTGTGATAGAGTGTCGCATCGCTCCTTCACGAGTCGAATCAGGAAGTTCAATCCGGTGTTATTGAGATGAGTGATCTGGCATTATTAGGATTGAATTCTTAGATTCAAAGTGAGGTTATTCTAGTTCCGATAGAATACTAGAAAAAGTATTGTATCAATGATAGTCGGTTGTGCTTGGACCAATAGAAGACAAGCAATTTGTATCGGTTGTGCCTGGACCAATAGAAGACTAAGCAACATGAAGTGTGGTTGCTCCTTAAGCCAATTGAAAAGGGAATCGGAAAGAGGACGTAGGCAAGTTGCCAAACCTCTATAAATCTGGTGTCATTTATTTTCCACATTATTTTTTATTTTTTCGAGAAACTTTATTTATCCGCAACACCACTATTCAACCCCCTTCTAGTGGTATTTTTTATTCTTCAGTTGGTGTCGGAGCGGTTCTCTTTTTAAAGTTTTAAACACCTTAGAGAAAAAGATCCTCAAATGTCTCTATTAGGCCAAATCGAAGGTAATGCTCTAAACCGTCCTCCTTTCTTTAACGGCTCTAACTTCATGACTTGGAAAAAGAAGATGGCTATATTTGTTCAAGCTTACGACATTGAAATCTGGAAAGTCATTGCTCTTGGTCCAAAATTCGCCAAGAAGAAAGATGGTTCGCTTAAAAAATTTGATGAGTTTAACGACGAAGATAGGAAGAACACATATATTAATTCTCGTGCCATTCAACTCTTATACTGTGCTCTCAATCCCGAAGAAATCAATAGGATATCCTCATATGAAAGTGCAAAGGAAATTTGGGAAATTCTCGAAGTCACTCACGAAGGAACCATTAAAGTTAAGGAGACTAAAATAAACATGTTGCTTCATGATTACAAACTCTTTTCCATGAAAGATGAGGAAACAATCACAAATATGTTGGATCGATTTTCAGCTATAACAGATGGTCTTGCATCTTTTGGAAGACCTATCTCAAGTAGAGACAAGGCTAAGAAAATTCTTCGCTCATTACCTCGTGAATGGGAAGCTACAGTTACCACAATCATGGAATCCAAAGATCTCAACAAGCTTGAATTTAGCACCCTCATCGGGTCACTTATCAATTACGAGATCGTTCTTAAATCCAGAGGCTCTAAACCAAAGCCTCGTGAGAAAGTAGTCGCTTTCAAATCAGATAACGATACCGAGGAAGAAGTTCCCGAAGACGAAGATGACGAGGAACTTGATCTATACGCCAAGAATTTTAGAAGATATAAGAATTTAATTAAAAAATGGCGGAAGAAATCGAAAGATCATTAGATGTAAATCTCGCATTTATGACACTTGATTCGGAAAATGATATCGAGGTATGCTCTAAACTAAATGATGATTATGATTTATTTGATTTTTGCGATTCTCAAGAAACACATCATGACAATGAATTATTAAATGCTTTTGAGTCATTAAACGTGGAATACGATGAAATGCTTAAATTAAATATGTCTAAAAAGAAAAATAAAGGCGTTAGAACTCGAAAACTCAAAACTTCAAAATAAAGGCAAAACCATTTAGATAGACCATACCTCGTGCCTTGAGAAAGAAAATATTTTGAAAGTTGAATTGTTTGACACTCAAAAAGAGTTGAGATATATAATGAATAAATTTACTCTTGGAAAGAAGAAGTTTGAAAAACTCTTATCTATTCAAAAATCTCCTTTGTCTAAACATGGTCTTGGTTTTGATCCTTTTTTTTTCTTTTTTTTTTCTTTTTCCCACACATGCACACGAGGGGGACCGTCCCCTGTCCTAAGTACCCCCAAGAGGCTCGACCTCACCCCCGATCTAGAGGTAAGTTTTCCATCATGACCTCTTCGCCTCATTATCCCCGCTCGGGTTACAGGCCAGCGCTTACTGGGCCCGATTCTGGGTTAATGGTTTCATCCACGGACATTGCCTTAAGGGTTCTAGTCGTTCCCCCTCGGTTTTGATCCATTTAAGAGAGAACAATCTCTTATAAATTCTGACAAGATAAAAAGTACAAAAATCGAGAATTAAACAATCAATCATCATGACAAAACTCGTTCAAAATTTAGAACTATGAAAGTTCGACAAATTTGGGTTCCTAAAGGAACGATTGTCCCGAATGCCATTAGCATTGTTAACTATGGAGGACCCAAAAGGGCGTGAGTACCAAAACAACCACAACGAACTAATTTTGCAGGTACCATATTCAAAGAAAAGCAAGTGGTACATAAATAGTCGTTGTTCGAGGCACATGTGTGGCACCAAAGAGCCATTCGAAGAACTCAAATATCAAGAACAAGGACATGTAACCTTTGGTGACAACAAAAAGGGGAAGATTAAGGGCACCAGTGAAGTCGGTAAGGAACCTTCTCCGTCTATTAATAAAGTTTTATTTGTTGAAGGCTTGCATCATAATCTTCTTAGTTGTGCAACGAGGGTTTTAAAATCCTTTTTGAAGAAACTCATTGCACGGCTTTTAAAAATAATAAAATTGCCTTTATCGGTTTGAGATACGAAAATATTTATATTGTCGATCTTAATGACAAAAATTTATTCAATGAAAAATGCCTTATTACTTTAGATGAAAATGCATTTTTGTGGCATAGAAAATTGGGGCATACATCTCTACCGATCATTTCAAAACTCTCGAGATATGATTTAGTTTGTGGCTTACCCAAACTTAAATTTGATCATAAACATTTATGTGAATCTTGCATAAAAAGGAAACATACTCGAGAATCTTTCAAACCAAAATTTGATATTTCCAGTAGTCGCATTCTTGAACTTGTGCATATGGATCTAACTGGTCCATCTAGATATGTTAGCTTAAATGGCAAACTTTATACGTTGGTAATTGTTGATGATTTTTCTCGATTTACTTGGGTCAGATTTCTTGCTCATAAACATGATACTTTTCCTGAATTTATTAAATGGTTCCGTTTGGTTGAAAATGAGAAAAATCTTTCCATAATTTCTATTCGTACCGATCATGGAGGTGAATTTGATTGCACCCCGTTATGTGACAAGTATGAAATTAACCACAACTTTTTGGCTCCTAGAACTCATCAACAAAATGGAGTCGTTGAAAGAAAAAATTGGTCTTTGAAAGAAATGTCGAGAACAATGTTAAATGAATACTCTCTTCCAAAATATTTTTGGGCCGAAGCGATTTTTACGGCGTGTTATGTTATCAATCAGGTTCATCTTCATAGAGCCCAACTTAAAACCCCTTATGAGATTTGGAAGGGCAAAAAGCCGAATATTTCATATTTTCATCCATTCGGTTGTAATGTTTTTATTTTAAATAATGGAAAGGAAAATTTGGGCAAATTTGATGCAAAATCCGATTCCGGTATATTTCTTGGCTATTCTACAACTAGTAAAGCTTTCCATGATTATAATATTAGAACTAATAAAGTTGAAGAATCCATTCATATTAAATTCAATGATACGACCTCACCCCCGGAAAAGGTAGATTGTTTTGATGATACAGGTATTCTTCCGGATTCTCATTCCCCAATCGAAAAGGAAAAGATTTTGGAATCCCAAAAGAATATGATCGATGAGCTGCCTAAAGATCAGAAGCATAATAAAGATCATCCAAGAGACCTGGTTATTGGGAATATCGAATATGGTGTTCAAACGCGAAGAAGAACTACGAATATATTACTCACTTTGCTCTCGTTTCAGAAATTGAACCCAAAAATGTGTCGGAAGCTCTTAATGATGAAAGATGGATGATGGATATGCAAGAAGAGCTTGTTCAATTTGAACAAAACAATGTATGGAATTTAGTTGCAGCTCCTAAAGATAAATCTATTATCGGAACTAAATGGGTACATAAAATCAAGTGTGACGAAGACGGGTACCCAATAAGAAATAAGTCTCGTTTAGTTGCACAAGGTTATAATCAAGAAGAGGGTCTTGATTATGAGGAAAGTTTTGCTCCCGTGGCCCGCCTTGAAGCCATTCATTTGCTTTGTGCTTTTGCCTCTCACAAGAAAATCAAGTTATATCAAATGGATGTGAAAAACCATTTTCTAAATGGCTTTATTCAATAAGAAGTGTTTGTCAAGCAGCCTCCAGGATTTGAAGATCATCGATTTCCAGATAATGTCTTCAAACTCCACAAAGCTCTCTATGGACTGAAGCAAGCACCACGAGCCTGGTACGATCATTTAATTCAATTTCTTATTGCAAATGACTATAAAAAGCTAAAATCGACAACACCTTATTTGTGAAAAATTGAATAATGATATGCTTATTTGCCAAATACATATATAAGAATTAATTAATGTATCTTGATGTCTTTGGATTTTGTTTGATTTGTTGGTATGATTGAATATGTTGGTTAATCTTGGTTTTCATCTGTTGTAGTTTGAATTTTTGCATTATCAATGAAGTTGGCTTTCATGTTGTTTATTAATGACCTTTGATTTGTCTTATGTCTTATTCTTATCTATTCAAAATATAGCTTCGATTTAGGGGGAGTACCTATTTGCTTATGTCAAAAAGGGGGAGAAAACACTCAAAAACTGAATATACTAACAAAATCGAACAAAAGAACTTTGATTCGAATTTTCTATACAGTTTTTGCAGGTATCTATTAAATGTTTTGACATCATCAAAAAGGGAGAGATTGTTGAACAAATTATTTTGATGATGAACATTTTCAAAACATTTTACGAAATTCAACTAAACGGCTGAATCATTAAAGACAAACTCAACGTCTAGCGCACCCTACACATCTGAGATAGCGCACGCTAACGAAAAGCTACCTGAATTCAGAAACTCACCTGCAGAGCACTTGAAAAATCACCTGATGTTTTAGTGCACGCAAACTACAAATATTAGCGCACGCTAGTTGATCAAAATAATGCACGCAAAAAGGTGTATAGCGCACACTCTCGATTTCATGTTTAAACAAGACAGTAAGGACAGTGAGGACTGGACTGAAAAAGGAACAACAGGTAACGCACGCTAAGAAGAAATTTGCACATGCTATGAAGAGGCGTAACGCATGCTAATATCTGTTAGTATATTCGAGACAGAAAGCTTTGAAGCTTAAATGAAGCAACAGGTAACACACACTATGCCGAAGACTAACGCACGCTACCTGAAGCCATTAGCGCACGCTATACACTACATGTTAGCACACGCTACCTGTTCAAAATCCTACCATTAGTCATTCAATTGTTGAATCAACAAAGTCAACTCAGAAATCTCACTCAATCTGGAAAGCAAATCTTGACCATATAGCGCACGCAAAAAATGAACATTAGCACACGCTAAGTTCAAATTTTATCCGTTGGAAAGAGACGTTAAGAGACAAGTCCGTTTCATGTCAATGTCAGAAGAAAAGTTGGTTGACTAAGCCACTAGCGCACGAACGTATCAGAGTTAGCGCACGTTAATCTTCACAGATTAGTAACGGCTATATGGATCAAAATGCCTATAAATACCATCACATTTGGAATTGATGGACACGCAAATTCAAGCTCTCAAGCAAACATTATGAGCTCAAGTTATTATCATCTTCAAGCAAGTTTATTTTGTTAAGTTGTGTATAAAAAAGATACAAAGTATTGTACTTAATTTTCCATATCATATACTGTGTGTTTTTCATTGTGATAGAGTGTCCCATCGCTCTTTCACGAGTTGAATTAGGAAGTTCGGTCCGGTGTTATTAAGATCAATGATCTGGCATTGTTAGTATTGAATTCTTAGATTCAAAGTGAGGTTATTCTAGTTCCGATAGAATACTAGAAAAAGTATTGTATTAATTATAGTCGGTTGTGCTTGGACCAATAGAAGACAAGCAATTTGTATCGTTTGTGCCCGGACCAATAAAAGACAAGGTAAAGTGAAGTGTGGTTGCTCCTTAAGCCAATAGAAAAAGAAATCGGAAAGAGGACGTAGGCAAGTTGTCGAACCTATATAAATCTGGTGTCATTTATTTTTCGCATTATTTTTTAATTTCTCGAGAAATTTTATTTATCCGCAACACCACTATTCAACCCACTTTCTAGTGGTATTTTTCACTCTTCAGTGAATAGGGATTATGTGTTAGATTTACGATGATTGATTTACCTCCATGAATATATTTCATATGTAGTGAATATGAACTATTTGCAATAAATACTTCGTCTTGGTTGTGTTGTGCTTGATTGTTTATGATTAAGGTATCATGATGGTTCTGATTATTATGTCGGAATGATTTTACGTCTGGATGTGTATTGTTTTTTATGTTGATTATGGGAATAGTCGACAGTGTATTGTTTGTGATGATTGTTGAAATGTCGACTTCGTGCTATGTGTGCTGGTTGTGTGAAGTTGTGATAGTCAATGTGATTGATTGATAGTGAACATGTTGGTGTAATGTGATCATGAATGTTGTATGCTGTGTTGCTAAGTTCACTCGTGTGGGTTCGACGGGGCCTACGAGGATTCATGGCATATGTACATGGGATCAGAACTTAGTATGTGGTACTGAGGTCCAATCGTGTGGGTCTGACGAGGTCTACGATGACACATGGCACAGGTTCATGGAGTCAGGACACAGTACGTCCAACCGTGCAGGTTCGACGGGACCTATGGTGACACGTGACACAGGTTCACGGGGTCGGGACTAGTTGTTGCGATTGTTGTGATTGTTTAAGTCCATACGGGTTGTTGAACCTACGGAGACACGTGACAGTGGATCACGGTGTCATGGATGTATGTTTGGATTATTCTATTTTGGTTATGTCTGTGTGGTTGCGAGAGGTGATGAGAATGCATCCACCTTATTTTGCGGGTTCCTCTGACTTGTTAGGTTGGGAGAACTGGCTCTTCCAGTTGGGAATAATATTTGATGTTGTGACATGTCCGGATGAGAAAAGAGTACCTATTGCTCAGTATCTTCTCGATAAAGAAGTTGCAGCCTGGTGGCAGGCCGTAGCGCCTGCAGATCGTACCTCTACTTGGGCTGCGTTTAAGGCTACCATGGAGGCAGAATATTACCCGTTGCTTGTCCATGAGCGCAGGATCGGTGAGTTTTTCTTGGCTATGCCCCAGGAGGTGTCGATATCCCAAGCGATAGTCGATTATAATCAGCAGTTGGGATACGTTCGTGATCATGTGAGAAGTGAAGCGTACAAGATCCGGTACTTCGATATGCGCATCAAAGCCCATATCCGTGAGAGTATGGCTCCACTCATGTGTATCACCTTGAAAGAGTATCAGGACCGAGCTTTATCCATTGAGATGGTGTTTCTGTGTCAGAGGCTAGTTCGGGAGGTAAGAGGCAGAAGACTCGGGTAGATTTTCCAGAGGTCAGAGAAGTGAGTTTCGTGAGCCTATTGCTTTGCATTGTCCTTCTGGGAGCACTCCTCGTTCGTTTGATCAGTCTAAGAATCTTACTCCAGTGGTGAGCAAGGTGAGCGGTGTGAAGATGTGTTTCAACTGTAGCCGTGTGGGCCATACTCGGAAGAATTGTCGCTCGCTGCAGGTTAACTGTTTCAAGTGTGGTCATTTAGGACACCAAGCGATGCACAGCGAGTCCGTCGTTGAGATGTTCGGAAACCGGAGTCCCGCTACTCCTTGATGGCCCAGTGGTGCCCAGTGATGTTATTGCGTGTTGTATTGTAAATTATACCTCGGGTGGAGATTTGATATTCGTTGTGTGAACCTTTTGGTTTAGTTTGTGTTCTACTTTGATTTTTCTTATTTTAAGTTTCGGGACGAAACTTATTTTTAGTGGGGTATAATGTAATACCTGGTATTTTTGTTTTCTGTTATTTTTGTGTTGGTTGTCTTTTTACGCCGAATATTTTTCGGTTGTCATTAAATCAGAATGGTTTTAATGTGGCACACTGTTTGTTACTATTGTGTAGTCATTTTAGTCGGGTGCGACTTGTTGTCTTGTGCATCTCTTTGATTGAGTGTATGCTTGTGGTGTGGTACGTTATGTTTCGTAGTGTGTTGGTTATTGTTTTGGATCGTAGATAGTGTATCTGAGTAACCAGGACGTTGTCGAATGCCTAACCGGACTGTCGGAATAGTTGGATTTAGTTACTGTGTTCAACAGAACACATACAGCCGTAAACCGTATCAGTTACGCCGTATGTCACGAGATCTATGGCCGTAAGAATTGTATGTTCTGGCCATAAGGTGATCTTGGTGTTACGGCCGTAATGGCTTATTGATAACGGCCGTAACACATGTTCACATTTCGTGCAGTAAGTCCAGAGGGGTGCTTACAGCCGTAAGCTTTGGGTGTTACGGCCGCAAGGGTAAAGAGTTACGGCCGTAAAGCATGTGATGTTATGACCGTAACATGCTACTGGTGTATAAACCAGTAGCGACGTCTTTTGCGGATCAGAAGTTCATTCTTTCCTCTTTCGCTTCTCTTTCGGATTTTGGGGCCAGAGGTAATTCTTGAGTTCGAGGAGTCGATCTTCATCAATTTGGGAAGCTTGATTCGTGTCTAACATCATCATCCAATTCGTTTGTCCCGATCGAAGGTAATTTCTTGTAATCTCCTAGGGTTGACCTTCGAGATTTTATTCTTGATTTCAATATTCAACTGATTTTGATGGTTTGGAGGGTGTTATTGGGTGTTATTAAACATATTCTATGGATGGTATATCCGTATCTCAGATTTGTTTGAGCCCACCCATGATTTTTAGTGTTTTAAGAAAATCTTGAACATTTAATGTCTGATTAAATGTCTCATAGGGTTTCCTTTAACTCTTAGGTGTGTTTCCCATCGTTTTTAGTCGTTATACTTGTAGTAATCGTGTTTTCATTGTTTCTTCGCGGAGGATTGTAGGTGTTCGAGGTTTCCCGATTGTTCCGTATTCGTTGGTGTTTCGGTATCGATTATGTTGTGTCGATAATTATACTCTCCGACCGGCGATCGCCTCGGAGTTCGGGCGACCTAGCCACTGCCGAGCAGCCGAGGCAGAACTGCCGACCAGCGACCAGGCGGCCTAGCCTTAGCCCAGCAGACAAGATAAATCGGCCAACCGAAGGTCCTAGGACAAGTCCCGGTGCCGAGCGATCGACATCTAATACGATCGTCTCTCGGTACTTGGCGATCGACTCCTGGCGACCGACTAGCGGACGATCATCTCTCGGCACTTGCCGACCGACCCTTGGTGACCGACCGATGTCGACCCTCAGTGACTGGCCGATGCCGACCCTCTGGTGACCAGTTAGAGACGACCGCTTCATGCCGATAGTCATCCAGTCGGCAAAGGCCGAGCCTCAGGACTGACACCACGTGCAGAGCCGAAACAAGATCCGTATATCACGGATCGTTGACCACAGCCTGTCAGCATCCGTCCACCAGCCGACAGGCCCGCCGAAAGTTGTCAGTAGGACCGCATGTGACAGTGACTCCGGACGCGTGCTGGTTCCTCATTGGACCACCCAGCTGGCTGCCGGCTGTAGCCTTGGACTTTAGGCAGACTGCCCATGTGACCTTTCGGACGATCGCCCCATTATTATAATGGCCGGAAGACGATCGCCCGCTAGGAAACAAAGCTCCTCTGCCCCTATAAATAAGAGGCTGCCAGCACTTGTCCAAGGATCGAGATTCTGACTCTCTAAACTCTCTGCATTATCGCGATTTTAACACACATTACAGAATCAATACACAGCACTTGGCTATCTCATACTCTTGGCAACAGCTATCATTCGATTCTTTCTTCTCTCGGACTCTCTCATTCAGCAGACGATCGGCAGGGACGAAGAACACCGAGCTTCGCTCAAGAGCTGGATTAACAGAGTCTTTTTACACTCATTGTATTTAGATTTCTCACATTAATACTTGTATCCACGAATATTTGTATTAATAACATCTCGCGAGAGCATTCAAGCCCGGGCCTAACAAACCCGGCAAATCTTGTGATTATTCATTTTCTCTCGGAAGTGCTTCCGCAAATTGTTGTTTGTTGTCCGTTCATTCTAGCATTATTTAATCTTCGGATAAATATTTTGGGCAACAACAATTGGCGCTAGAAGGAGGGCATCTAACCCTCAAATTTTTATTCCTACCATCTCGAAGAACACTCACTGTTCTCGGGGCATATACTTGAAGTGACACTCACTGCGCTTCAAAGAAATCTTTCAGAAATCATGTCTTCCGCCTCCGCGTCGAAGAAAGCCGCTGGCCAGCCGGCCAGATGCCTCGTTCCGTCCCAGTCCGAGCCACATCCGATGGTGGAAGGTATCCGCCGCGGTCAGAGACGCTCGATCCCGTCCCTGGACGGCGGCCCAAGCCTCTCGCTCAATCAGTTCCGAACCAAGGAACAGATCGAAGAGGCCATGGCCGTCCTTCAGGAGCGACGGAGTGCTCTCGACGCGCCTCCCGCTATCACCCCCTCGGCCATCCGCCAGAAGTCCAAGCGGAAGCTCAAGGCATTACTGGCCGAGCGATCGCCAGGAGGCTCTCGTTCGCAAGAAGAGGCGCTCGCCAGCCGGGGCACCTCTGTTTTCGATCGCCTGGGCAGTGACCCGTCTTGGCGACCGGGGCAGTCCGGCCCCAGCTACGAGACGACGGAGTTTGAGTCCGTCACCAGGAGCTCGGCCTACCCGACTCCTAGAAGGCAGCCCAGCCGTCTGGCTCCCCCTCGCCAAATAGCCGAGGTCGGCAGCAGCGGAGTCCGGAGATCGGTACACGATCACCTCGGCTCCCGCTCCCAAAGCCGATCCGCAAGCGACCGAGCCACGGCGATGGCCGCAATGCAATCGACGACATGAAGGCGCTCCTGGAATCCGGGGAAGGCGCCAAGAAGACGATCGCCGAGCCGAGCGAGCCGCTCACGGTCGACATCGAGCTCGCCCCTGTGCAGCACAAGATTGCTCCTCCTCAAACACCTTTGTACGAGGGGAGATCAGACCCCAAAATGCACCTGAGGAAGTTCAACATCTACATGACCGGGTGTGGGGCATCAGACGCGACCAGGTGCCGAATGTTCCCTATGACGCTGGACGACCTCGCCTACAGGTGGTACACCTTATTGCCACCTCGGTCCATTGGCTCCTTTAACCAGCTGGCGCACGTCTTCACGGAGTACTTCGCCACCAGGGTTGCCCAGCCAGAAGGTCCCCTTCGCATGATGCAAATCAAGCAGGGAGAAGAAGAGTCCGACTCGGACTACATCGACCGAGTAGAAGTGATCATCCTCAACGGCGAGCCCGTAAGCGATGAGATCGCCCTCCACACGGTCCTAGCAGGATTCAATGGCTTTTCGCCTATGTTCAGGCATCTTACGAAGAGCCAACCCACGACCTACGCGACCTTCCGAGCAAGAGCCGCAAACTTTCTGGCCAGGCAAAGGTTTCTCCTTAGCCTCTGAGCAGCGCGATCGGCGCCCGAACGACGATCTCCCACCCGATCGCCGTTATCAACCTATGAATAATGCGATCGGCAGCCGAGCAACGATCACCAGTCTTCCAGCCCGATCGCCGATCATCAAGTTACATCAGCAACCCGGAGGACACGATCGCCATCTACAGTCCAGCATCTAACATGACGGACTAAGGCATAAGATCGCCTCCACCGCACATCATAAAGCCATGGTCCTGGTAGTCGATGGAACTGGCTGCTTCGGCCATGCAAGGTCCCTTTGGGCCAAGATCGCCCGCCCTTCGTTTAAATACGAGGCCGGCGTAGTCTGAGGGCCCTCCAAAATTAATCAGTGGACACGATCGCCCGCCCTCAAAGGTTCACCATCTAACATGATAGACCCGGACAATGCGACACGTGCCACTACCCCCGTCTCAACGTACACCGTCGAGGTTCGCCATCTTCATGTTGGGCCGAGGTGGAAGCAGAGCTAACAAGCCGCGGGCATGGAGTTGATTCATCCGACGCTGCCCCGCGCAAAGACTCATCTAGACCGAGACCGCACGCCCTTTGTTTAAATACGAGGCGAGGCGCAACCTAACATAGGACCCTCACAATAAAATGAGTCACGAGACACTCAATGTCTTCGCGCACCAAGACACGGTCATGGAGTCGGTCCATCGAACTTCGCGACTGTGCACGATTCCTCAAACAACGAAACCATCAAGTTTCAGAGGGGGATCGGCCAATGTTGTTTTTTGCAGGTACAAGATCGAAAGATAGCTAGCCAATCGACGTGATAGCCCAAGTCCGAATCCTAAGTCAGCTCAACCGGATCGCCCGTCCTCATCTTACACAATCGCCAGCAAGAACCACCTCGCCCCATGTCTTCAACATCGGAGCAAGCTGGGGGGCAATTGTTGTGTCGAGAATTATACTCTCCGACCGGCGATCGCCTCGGAGATCGGGCGACCTAGCCACTGCCGAGGCAGAACTGCCGACCAGTGACCAGGCGGCCTAGCCTTAGCCCAGCAGACAAGATAAATCGGCCAACCGAAGGTCCCAGGACAAGTCCCGGTGCCGAGCGATCGACATCTAATACGATCGTCTCTCGGTACTTGGCGATCGACTCCTGGCGACCGACTAGCGGACGATCATCTCTCGGCACTTGCCGACCGACCCTTGGTGACCGACCGATGCCGACCCTCAGTGACTGGCCGATGCCGACCCTCTGGTGACCAGTTAGAGACGACCGCTTCATGCCGATAGTCATCCAGTCGGCAAAGGTCGAGCCCCAGGACTGACACCACGTGCAGAGCCGAGACAAGATCCGCATATCACGGATCGTTGACCACAGCCTGTCAGCATCCGTCCACCAGCCGACAGGCCCGCCGAAAGTTGTCAGTAGGACCGCATGTGACAGTGACTCCGGACGCGTGCTGGCTCCTCATTGGACCGCCCAGCTGGCTACCGGCTGTAGCCTTGGATTTTAGGCAGACTGCCCATGTGACCTTTAGGACGATCGCCCCGTTATTATAATGGTCGGAAGACGATCGCCCGCTAGGAAACAAAGCTCCTCTGCCCCTATAAATAAGAGGCTGCCAGCACTTGTCCAAGGACCGAGATTCTGACTCTCTAAACTCTCTGCATTATCGCGATTTCAACACATATTACAGAATCAATACACAGCACTTGGCTATCTCATACTCTTGGCAACAGCTATCATTCGGTTCTTTCTTCTCTCGGCCTCTCTTATTCAGCAGACGATCGGCAGGGACGAAGAACACCGAGCTTCGCTCAAGAGCTGGATTAACAGAGTCTTTTTACACTCATTGTATTTAGATTTCTCACATTAATACTTGTATCCACGAATATTTGTATTAATAACATCTCGCGAGAGCATTCAAGCCCGGGCCTAACAAACCCGGCAAATCTTGTGTTTATTCATTTTATCCCGGAAGTGCTCCCGCAAATTGTTGTTTGTTGTCCGTTCATTCCAGCAGTATTTAATCTTCGGATAAATATTTTGGGCAACAACAGATTATTGAGGCAAGTATCTTGCTTACACTATTTGTGTCTTATGAATAGAGATTACGTGTTAGGTTTAAGATGATTGATTGACCTCCATGAATATATTTCATATGTAGTGAATATGAACTATTTGCAATAAATACTTCGTGTTGGTTGTGTTGTGATGATTGTGTCAGATTGATTTTACTTTTGAACGTGTATTGTGTTTTTTGTTGAGTATGGGAATAGTCGACTGTCTATTGTTTGTGATGATGGTTGAAATGTCGACTTCGTGCTAGGTGTGCTGGTTGTGTGAAGTTGTGATAGTCAATGTGATTGATTGATCATGAACATAATGTGATCATGAATGTTATATGATATGTTGCTAAGTTCACTCGTGTGGGTTCGACGGGGGCCTACGAGGATTCATGGCAGGTCTATGGGATTAGAACTTATGTGGTGCTGAGGCCCAATTGTGTGGGTCTGACGAGGCCTATGATGACACATGGCACAGGTTCATGGAGTCAGGACACAGTACGTCCAACCGTGCGGGTTCGACGGGACCTACGGTGACACGTGACACAGGTTCACGGGGTCGGGACTGGTTGTTGTGATTGTTGTGATTGGTTAAGTCTGTGCGGGTTGTTGAACCTACAGTGACATGAATGTTTGTTTGGATTATTATGTTTTGGTTAAGTCCGTGTGGGTCGTTGAACCTACGGAGACACGTGACAGGGGATCACAGTGTCATTTATTATATTTGTCAATCAAAGTTTTGAAGGAAAGTTTTTATGAAATAAATGTTGGGCCGAGCCCACGCGATTGTGAAAAATGTTTCTGTGTTGTAAATTGTTGATATACGAACTAAGATTTGGGCTAAGACCCTAAAATCTTCGAAAAGGTTTTGCAATTCAGGACTCGAGGTCCTAAAGATTTTCTAGTCTTAAAATCCCCGAGATGAGGACTTTATTTTCAAATACTTCTTTGCTTGTTTTCGAAATTTTAAAACCTCTCGGGAATGCTTTAGTAGTTGATTGTCGTATCTGATTCGTGGTTACTAATTGCTTGCTACATTTTGTATGGTTATGATAATTGTACTGGCAAATTCGGATTTCTAACCCCTTAAATGGGGAAAATTCGTTTCATGCATTTTAGTATACTCGGTTCGAGGGAGCAGTCACAGGATCGGCACGGGAGATGATGAGATACGATACTAATCAAGAGTGAGAGTTTGGTGGGTTTTGTCGTACTGTCAAGTCGTAATTAGTCTTCCGCTGTACTGTAGTTCGACCCCTGCGTGGGTACTGTTGCAAAGAGTTATTTTCTCTTTGATTGAGTTGTGCGACCTCATCGATCCACTAAGTTTACTTATATTTGACCTTAACGGTGCGTCTTGTTATATTGTTTGACCCGATCGGTCAAACCTTTGGTCATTCTGTGATGTCTAGCCTGGTAGATCCTCGTGGGATGGATCTACAGCGTGTAATATTCCCATGTGGATTTGGGGGTGTTACACCTGCAGCATTATCTATCATCTATTGGAAATATTGCCCCAATCCATCATAGAAAAAGTGGTTTAAGTTCATGTGAATAATGGTGATGAGGATATTGTGTAAGAAGACCTTTGAATCGTTCCCAAGCTTCATAGAAAGGTTCTCCGTGTATTTGATTTAATGATGCGATTTTAGTTCGAAAATATTTAGTTTTATGATTAGAATAATATTTTCCTGTAAATTTATTATATACGGCCTCCCAGTTGATAATCAGTTCGGTGCCAATGACATTAACCAAGTTTTAGCTCGATCTTTTAGAGTATAGGAACATCACATTCTCAATTGATCCTCATTTAGATTTTGTAAAGGAAAAGTTTGAATTACGGAATAAAATTCCCGAATGAAGTTCAAAGGGTCTTCATTTGACATTCCGTAAAATGAGGACAATTGATTAAAGTGAAGATGTTTTAATTCATAGCTTCTAGCAGCTTCCCTTAATACAATACAAGATGTAGATGTACCTATAACAGGCCATGCAAAATCACGCATATAAGTTACTCTTGGTGGTGGTTCGTTCCCCTTATCAAGTTCTTCAGGTATTATTTCGAGAGGTATTTTTTTTATTTTCTTCTATTTTTTGTTCCTCTCTCGGTTCCCGTTGAATTTGATTAATATTTTCAATATATGGTTGGAAATCTTCTTTAAGAAATCTACACCCTTGCATTCAAAGAAAAGAACAGAAGTACGAGAGAAAACTAAAAAAAAAGAAAAAATAATGAACATAGAAAATATCACAAAAATAGTAATTTTAACAACGATCCCCCGCAACGGGGCCAAAAACTTTTTCGCTCAAAATGTACTTGTAAATAAAATAGCGACTCGCATGTATACAAGGCGTTTGTAGTGTCGATGAGTTTACCAATGTCGTTTCACTTGAGGATCGTTTTTATTTGTTAAAATTACAATAATTATGAATTCACACAAATTTTTTTTTCCTAAACATTCTAAATAATTTGGGGTTTTGGTTTCAGCTAGTTTGTAGAAATACAAATATAGAAAATAAATTCTAAATAAGAACTTTAATTACAATAATTTAAATAAGACAAAGCAGTAAGAATAAAAATGTCTTAATGTAGAATTATGCTGTTTTGATAATAAAGATTCTAGGGATTCGGATTATTAAATAAATAACTCGACCACTATATCAATTTGTTAACTGTGATATTAAATAATTAGGTAAATATTATCTTCATGAACAATGATTTGATAACTTTCGTATTCATAAATCATTTTAACAGAAGTTTATATTTAAATAATCTATTTACTTCATCCAATTAAATAATACCTTTCGGATTCATATTTAGAAATTATTAATGGTCAAAGATCTATTTGGAGAGACCAGTAAAAGTCAAAATGAGCACAATTTTGTGCAGGGCCGGCCCTCCTAGTGGGCGGCATGGGCCATCGCCCAGGGCAGCAAAGCCCAGGGGGCAGGAGAGCCTAAATTTCCCTTGAGTATACCTAGGTTCAGTTTTTTTTTTTTTTTGGAAAAAAAAATTAAGTTGGGTATATTCAATTGGGATTTTGTGGAATTCTTTTGGATTTTAGAAATCCTATTCAATTTGGATTGTTTTGAATCCATTAAAATCTTGAGGTATTCAATTTGGATTTCAGAATGTCATTTAAAATCTTGGTGTATTCAATTTGGATTTCAAAATGTCATTTAAAATCTTGGTGTATTAAATCTGGATTTAAAACAATCCATTAAAATGATGGATTTTGATGGATTTGTCAGTATTTTTTTTTCAGTTTTGAAATCTCACCAAAATCAATGAGATTTTGAAGGATTTCTAAAAATCCATTTCTAAATTCGAAAGACTCTCCATCAACTTTATAAGATTCTACAATGATTATTATTAATCCATGCATTATTTCTAATCCACCAAAATCTTTAAAAATCCATGGATTATTATTAATCCACCAAAATCTGAATTTAATACACCCTCTAAATTTTCATTCAATTTTTTGGCTCAAAAGCTGGCGCCAACAACTTACAAATTATGTCATCTGTAATTCGTGTTAGTGTGATAAAATGGTTTATTAGTTATTTGATGTTCATTATTGTAATATCCGGGGGTAATTTTTTTTTTCGTGTTACTGCTGAGTTGTACGTATTCATATGGAATTGTACAAGTGTTGTTGTTTTGGACTGATACAATGTATATTGTATTGGAATATTTTGGGATCGAAATATTATACTTGTCGTCGGGTTGGTTTCGTCGTTTGAATGTTGGTTGGAGAGTTTGTATTTTTGGCTAAGTTCATAGCATTAGCGTACGATACGGACGTAGCATTACGTACGCTAGCGTGTTGCTATTACGTACGTTATGCCTGTAAGGTTACGTACGCAATGCTTGGTAGGTGGCAGGAACCTTCCTCGTAGTCACTTTCGGCCGGTGGGTCCCGAGCATCTTCCGATCGGATCTCACTATTGCAGTCAACGGACCCTTACGTACGTTAAGAGGTGAGCTCTACGTACGTAATGCAGGTCTTGTTAACGTACGTAATAAGTTCTTGTTTATGTACGTTAAGGCCTTCGTATTTTAGTCCAGTTAGTTCTGGATTTTTCATTACGTACGTTAATGTCATGGCATAGCGCACGTAATGTCTCTTACGTACGTTAACCGTAGTGTATAACGTACGTAATGAGTTTGTAAGTCTATTTATGTTGACTTCGTATTTCATTTTCTCACGAACCAAAACACAATTTCTCTCCCTAGAATCATCCGTTTGGACTTGTTATTGATGTTTAGCACCTTCCAACTCGATCTTGATCATCCTAACTTGGATTGAAGCTTGAAGTTGGAAGCTTGTTGGTGCTCCTTTGGTGTTTGGAGGCTTCTTCTTGTTCTTCTTTGGTAAGTTCCCTCAATCTCTTGTTCTTCAAGTGATTTTCAAGTTTTTGTTGTTTTCTTCGGGTATTGTTTGATTAATGGAGTATATCATGATTCTTCATAGTTTTGATAAACTTTTGATGAAGAACATGATAGTATCACTTGAGTTGAATTATGTTCTTGATGTTTTAGATTGTTGGAGGTTTTTAATCATGCCTAGGAAGGATTATGTTAAGATTGTTATATGATTAACATAGCCTTGAGATGATTTTTGTTGTTGGTGGTGTTCCTGAAAGATTTTAACCATTTTAGTAAGGATTTATGATAATTTAAGGGGTGATTATCATAATTTGAAAATGGTTGAGTGAATCTTGTTGTTTAATCCGAATTCATGATGTATTGATGAAGGATTTTTGTTTCAAACATCATGATTTTTTTGAGTTGATGATGTTCTTGGGGGTGATAATGATAATATTGATAATATTATCATTGTAGGAGGATCAATTTGATGATATTGGTGATATTATCATTTTGAGATGATTGTTTTGATGATTGTTCTTAAGTGAATCACGTTGAATGGATTTCACAAGTGTTAAGAACGTGATGATCATGTTAATTGATCATCGAGGTGTTGGAGGATGTTAGAATTCATAGTGAGAACTATGATATTCGTTCGTGCGGTGTGATCGATTCGTGTTTGAATCAGGCTTTGTCCTTGTCGTTGTTTTCTATTGATTTTGTATTTTTGAATGAATCGTTTTCATTCAAGGTTGTTCGAGTGTTTGTGATTGTCGGGAGGCGCCGTTCGTCGTTTCGTGCCAGGACGTTGATCGTGGAAGGACTTTCTCGCCTTCGGTTTGAGGCAAGTTTTATACTTGTACTGGTCAATGAGGTTAATGTTATCATATATGTGTATGAATGTATTGTATCATTTCGAGACTTAGTCTCTTCGTGATTTGTTGATATTCGGGAATTGTGTGATGCAATACCCTTCGGTGATTATGCCAGATGTGATTGTTATTCGTTAACGGCCGGATTAAGGCATTGAGATTCTTGTTGTCGATAGCCGGTTCGCGGCATCGATGTATCGATTATTATTGTTTGACGTTAATGTCGTTCTGAGGCATCGTTGAATCGTTATTATCGAATTGGAACTGTTGCTATGATGTTGCATTGGCCGATTGAAGGCATTTGATATATTCGTTTATCGTATCTGTTTTGGTGGTCGGTTTAAGATGCCGGGACATCTATTCTACCATATCATTGGTTATCGATTAACCGTTCTAAGGTAATCGATGTATTTAATTGGGATTATCGAAGATAAGTCCCATCCGTTCTAGCATTGTTTATCGATTGACCGTTCTAAGGTAATCGATGTATTTAATTGGGATTATCGAAGATAAGTCCCATCCGTTGTAGCATTGTTTATCGATTGACCGTTCTAAGGTAATCGATGTATTTAATTGGGATTATCGAAGATAATTTCCATCCGTTGTAGCATTGTTTATCGATTAACCGTTCTAAGGTAATCGATGTATTTAATTGGGATTATCGAAGATAATTCCCATCCGTTGTAGCATTGTTTATCGACTGACCGTTCTAAGGTAATTGATGTATTTAATTGGGATTATCGAAGATAAGTCCCATCCGTTGTAGCATTGTTTATGGATTGACCGTTCTACGGTAATCGATGTATTTAATTGGGATTATCGAAGATAAGTCCCATCCGTTGTAGCATTGTTTATCGATTAATCGTTCTAAGGTAATCGATGTATTTAATTGGGATTATCGAAGATAATTCCCATCCGTTGTAGCATTGGTTATCGATTAACCGTTCTAAGGTAATCGATGTATTGAATTGGGGTTATCGAAGATAATTCCCATCCGTTGCATCATTGGTTATCGATTAAACGTTCTAAGGTAATCGATGTATTTAATTGGGATTATCGAAGATAATTCCCATCCGTTGTGTCATCGTTATCGATTGACCGTTCTAAGGTAATCGATGTATTGAATTGGGACGGTCAAGGATAGTTCCACCCGCTGAGTTGTTGTGAATTGGCCATTCCAAGGCAGTCAAGGTATTTGAATTGGGACCGCCGTGGACGGTGCCCATTCATGAGTTGTTGTTGTCGGGTTGACCGACTCAAGGCAGCACGCTATTATTCTTGTGAATTTGGTAATCTTGGGATCGTTACTGTTGTGATTAATTATGTTTTGGAGGCTAGTCTTGGCTAGTGCTCGATGGGTAAGCTTGGGGCTTGAACCCTCGCGGTTGGTTTCCCAGCACCTGCAATTCAGCAGGTCACGGTCATTGGATGACCTCATTGGGATACGGCTTCGTGCCGTGGCTTCGGCCCTCATTGTGATACGGCTTCGTGCCGTGGCTTTGGCCCTCATTGTGATACGGCTTCGTGCCGTGGCTTCGGCCCTCATTGATACAGCTTCGGGCTGTTTTGGCTTCGGGCCATTGTGGTGATTGACAGCTTCGGCTGAGTGACATTCAGGGTATTATGATGATAAACAGCTTCGGGCTGTTCGGCTGTTAGGCCATTGTGATGTATCGGTATTCCTGTTGGAGCCTTCGGCCATTGTGATTCGTATCTATTTCAGTGTTTGGCTTGGGTTACCTTCAGGTGATGTATTGTTGTGTTCTGTATTGATGATTCGCCGTTGGGCACTTATGTTCTAACCTGTTGAGCAGGTATTGATCGTATGCCGTGGGCATAGTATTCCACGAATGCTCGATTCTTACTTTGGTTTGAGAGCATCTCGTATCACCATTACTATACTATTCATTCTGCCCTTTGGATGCATACCATGTTGTACATGTATTTGATAATCATTATCTGGATGATCGACTTTGGGGGCGGAACATGTTTTCATGTTTTAGGTGTTTGCGAGGAGAGAGTTGAGACACAGGGGCATGACGGTGGCGATGAGGCATTCGAGCGATACTAGTCCGAGATGTTTTGGTGTTCATGTCAGTCAGACAGTTGGAGTACTCCAGTTTTGTTCAGTCTTTGTCATTTTGTATCATCCGAGCTAGGTTCGTGGATGTCGTTGTATTTTATTTAGGCCATGTAGGCCCACTGTTGTCATTGAAATTCCATATCGGAATATTATGTTGGATGTCAGTGTAGGAATTGTGATTCCCCTTTTTGGTCAGCTTGTTATATTTTAGTCATGTTCGCCTGGTGGATCTCCTGGTGTGGGGTCCACGACACTGTAATGACCCAATGGGATTTGGGGGTGTTAGAGAAGATGCTATAGAATTGGGTTGTGAGATATCCTGATATGTGAGTTATGTGGTTCTACCGACGCGGTAGTAGTGGACTATCAGGTTTTGACAATCTGGACAGTCAGGCTTTGTGAGTCGTGGTAGTTGGACGACTGTATGAGTCGTTCTTTCATCGAGTCATCGTTAGTGAAGACTAGTATCGCAAGACCTCGAAGCTTCGTATGACCTGTGTAAGGACTCGATTCTCTCGTATGCTCATACATTCATTATGCCATTGATTATACATGTTTTGTTGAAACCTGTATGTAACATTATGTTACGACCCATTCATGATTATTTGCTATGGGGCGTGTTGGCTCAGTATTGACTATAATTAGCATGTTTGAAGTGATTCTTTATTTGTTGAGTATGTATACTCGTGTTTGGCTATTGACTTAGCATTGTGGATTGGCCGTTGAGGCATAATTGAGCCTTGTTCATGATCGAGCGTTATTCTTTCAGTATGGAAAGAGGAAACCGAGGACATGGCAGAGGGGGTAAAGGTCAGCAATGCACCGACACCTTAATCTCATGTTTATACGCGTACGGATGCCGAGATGGATCAGGATTCGGCCGGAGATGTGACTTATGCGACCGATTTCCCTTCAGAACGTCATACTCGAGGAGTCGATCAGACTGAGAGTGGACCCGTCGACCCTTTTCTTGCTTATGAGGGGCATGATGGCCCAGATGACTCAAATGACGCAGATGATGGAGGCCATGCGGACCTCAGTGGTTCGTGGTCCACCGCAGCAGGGATCCCAGGTGCCGTTTTATGGACAGTCCAGGAGAGTGAGTCAGATTATCGGCGACATCTCTCGTCAGAGGCTGCCTATTTTTGAGGGTTCGTCGGAACCAGCGGATATTGTTCATTGGCTTGAACATTTTGATAAACTCTTCGACATGGTTCAGTGTCCGGAAGAGAGTAAGGTGGCAGTAGCGGCTTACTATTTGAGTAAAGGCGCTTGTTCTTGGTGGCTTTCTGTGAAACCCACCGATCGTGATTGTGCTTGGATTGAGTTTAAGACTCTCATGTTAGAGAGGTATTATCCGGCTCCACTTCGTGAAGCCAAGTTGTCAGAGATTTTGTACCCCGGATCCGTCGAGGACGAGGGTGTTATTGTTAGTGCTGAGAAGTTTCAGGGACTTCTTCAGTTTGCTTCATCTGTTATCCGTACTGAGGCGGATAAGATCAAGTATTTTAGCAAGAGGCTGAACCCGCAGTTGAGAATGCAGTTGTTCAACCATAATTGTAATTCACTTGGTGAATTCATCGAGAAGGCTCTTGGAGCAGAACTTTTGATCAAGGAGCTTGCTCGGAAGAACCCTTCAGTTTCTTCTGGTGAGAAGACTAGGATGCCGGTTCGTTCAGAGGGACATCGGGCTCCGACGTCCAAGAGGTCGTCTTCGTGCTAGGAAATCATCTTCTTCTCAGACGACAAGTTCGACTGTTGTTTGCTTTAATTGTGACTCAGCGGGGCATGTTAGCACTCGATGTACCGTGCCAACTATTGTTTGTTTTCTGTGTGGGAATCCGGGACACCTTCAGAAATACTGCAGGAGTTCTAGTACCAGTAGGTCTCGAGAGAGCTCACGGGCCTCGTGAGATTTTGTTACTTCAGTCCGTACTTCATCCAAGGGGTCCTATCGGGCTTCGAGAGCCAGAGGTATGGACACCCGAGGAGGAGCGACGAGCTCAGATTTGAGTCTTCCTCGATTCGATGAGATCGAGGAGTTCGATAACCTGGAGGATGTTGATTTCGGATACATTTGAGATGTAGTCTCTGACACGCTTGTAGTGTAACTATCGCAAGTGCACGATATCGTATAAAGTAGTAAAGTGGACTTTTTGAGTCCGGTTTATCGATCCCACAAGGAAGTTTTGTTATAATTTGAATTATACACTATTAGTCTATTTTTTATAGATACTAAGATGAGTGAAACACACAATTTAAAGAGTTTGGTTTAATTGTTGCAAAGTAAATGCAATAATAGTTCTAATATTTTTAAGAAATAAAAATATTGTAATAATAATAGATTGATTAAATGATAAAATGAAATAGTTGGGATTACAAACTTAGTTCGCCATTAGTTATAAAAGATGTATTGGAGATCATAAGATGAATTTACTTATTATGTGTGTAGATTCGATTTTCCTTAAAAAGACGGTTTCTCTTTCGAACTATAAAACGTCCCTTACATATTGAATCAATCCACTATATTTCTATGTTGATTGGCTTCAATACATAGCATTAGGATTTATGAAAATAACTCATAGCATTAGAGTGAAGATCATTTGATCTAATCAAACATATTTTCTTTCGAAACATATGAAGACCATAAATATCGTCATTTATTGGCCAAATAAATAAAGATTGTTAAAACAATGAAAATCACACACAATAATAAGTAATTCACAATAGATCTTTATACAAATATAAATAACATGACTAACCTTGTTTATAATCCCAACTAAAGATTACTTAGCCCATGAAGGGTTTATTACACATATTACAAGCTTGTGTGGTCATTATTAGTTGAATCAAGAGAAAGAATTGATCCTAACTCCCTTAGTAGATAAAGGAGATAGAAACAATAAACTCTCTGAACAACATATGTTATACCACACTTACAAAGATCACTCAAGAACACAAGTGTGTTCTTCACACAAAAAGAAAAGTTTACAAAAAAATGGAAAATTCTAAGATGAATGATGAATGATGAAGGGTCTAAGGGGTCTATTTATACACCTAAAGTCATCTAATAGCTCCAAAACTCCAGCATTATTACATTAGATCGGATCAATGCCAGCCATCCCCTCAATAATACACCAAAAGTATAAAAAATTAGACAAATCATAGCAATCATTAAGAGTTACTAGTAACATTCAGGGAGTTACGGCCGTAACAAGGGTGACTTACGGCCGTAACTCCTGAATGTTACGGCCGTAACGTGGCTTTGTAAATTTGCTCATTTGAATCTCGAATAGTTACGTTTCGACCTGCACTTCTCGACTTTGCTTTTTGCCCTGCATCTTCTTCGGATGATAAGTTTTGATATATAACTCTGATTTTGAATCCGGAAAGACTGCCGAATTCATCTCGGAAAGCCCTACAACATGAATATATCAAAATTAAATAAAGATAATATTTATTAAACATGTTGTTTCTTGAGTAATTCAGTTATTTAATCCGATCATCATCCGATAAAAATAAAATTATTAAAACTAATAAATTAAAAGCAAAAAACGAGTAGACTAGCTCAATTATGGGTGAATTTTATCGATACAAACCATGGATAAGTGTACAAAACTGACACTTATCAGTCTCGATTTGTATTTTCCTTATTTTTCGAATTGATATTTGACTCAGCCTGTATTGTAATATTGTGGTTGTGAACCATTTATTATTGATCTATATTGTTATGATAACTTTTGAGAATCTTGAGATTTGACGTCATCTGATGCGTTATTTTTTTTCTTTCGGTATTGTACCCGAGATTTTTTGTGGTAATCTGGGTAATTGTTCATTGCAATTCGGGATGCCGAGTCATGAGGACTTGGGCGTGCGGTTGATATGGTCCTGAGGACTATGTTTGTGTTGTCATTATTTTTGCGTGGCGTGAGTCAGTGTTTGCATGGACGTTCGATGCTGATGAGAACGGGGAAGTGTACACCGATGGTTGTAGGCATGTACAATGAGCGGCTCCCTCGGGATGTGTACGCCGGTGTTACTAATCATGCGGTTGGTACGACTTCCTGGCTGGTCTCTAGCTGGAGAGTTATGATTCGGCTGATCTCGCAGTTGGTTGAGTGTTTTTATCCCTTGTTTTTCGCCGTGTTCGGGCATAGGAGACGCGGGGACCCGTGGGGTTGGTCCGATTACTCAGGCGAAGTGGTTCGCAGTGAGGAGTATTCCTGGAGATGTCGTTTTCTTATCCTGATGGATAGTCTCTATCCCTTGTTGCGTACCCTGAGTTTCGGAGATGAAACTCTTTTTAAGGGGGGGAGTATGTAATATCTGGGGGTAATTTTTTTTCGTGTTACTGCTGAGTTGTACGTATTCATTTGAAATTGTACAAGTGTTGTTGTTTTGGACTGATACAATGTATATTGTATTGGAATATTTCGGGATCGAAATATTATACTTGTCGTCGGGTTGGTTTCGTCGTTTGAATGTTGGTTGGAGAGTTTGGATTTTTGGCTAAGTTCATAGACTTAGCGTACGCTATGGATGTAGCATTACGTACGCTAGCGTGTTGCTATTACGTATGTTATGCCTGTAAGGTTACGTACGTAATGCTTGGTAGGTGGCAGGAACCTTTCTCGTAGTCACTTTCGGCCGGTGGGTCCCGAGCATCTTCCGATCGGATCTCACTATTGCAGTCAACGGACCCTTACGTACGTTAAGAGGTGAGCTCTACGTACGTAATGCAGGTCTTGTTAACGTACGTAATAAGTTCTTGTTTACGTACGTTAAGGCCTTCTTATTTTAGTCCAGTTCTGGATTTTTCATTACGTACATTAATGTCATGGCATAGCGCACGTAATGTCTCTTACGTACGTTAACCGTAGTGTATAACGTACGTAATGAGTTTGTCAGTCTATTTATGTTGACTTCATATTTCATTTCCTCACGAACCAAAACACAATTTCTCTCCCTAGAATCATCCGTTTGGACTTGTTATTGATGTTTAGCACCTTCCAACTCGATCTTGATCATCCTAGCTTGGATTGAAGCTTGAAGTTGGAAGCTTGTTGGTGCTCCTTTGGTGTTTGGAGGCTTCTTCTTGTTCTTCTTTGGTAAGTTCCCTCAATCTCTTGTTCTTCAAGTGATTTTCAAGTTTTTGTTGTTGTTTTCTTCGGGTATTGTTTGATTAATGGAGTATATCATGATTCTTCATGGTTTTGGATAAACTTTTGATGAAGAACATGATAATATCACTTGAGTTGGATTATGTTCTTGATGTTCTAGATTGTTGGAGGTTTTTAATCATGTCTAGGAAGGATTATGTTAAGATTGTTATATGATTAACATAACCTTGAGATGATTTTTGTTGTTGGTGGTGTTCTTGAAAGATTTTAACCATTTTAGTAAGGATTTATGATAATTTAAGGGGTGATTATCATAATTTGAAAATGGTTGAGTGAATCTTGTTGTTTAATCCGAATTCATGATGTATTGATGAAGGATTTTTGTTTCAAACATCATGATTTTTTGAGTTGATGATGTTCTTGGGGGTGATAATGATAATATTGATAATATTATCATTGTAGGAGGATCAATTTGATGATATTGGTGATATTATCATTTTGAGATGATTGTTTTGATGATTGTTCTTAAGTGAATCACGTTGAATGGATTTCACAAGTGTTAAGAACGTGATGATCATGTTAATTGATCATCGAGGTGTTGGAGGATGTTAGAATTCATAGTGAGAACTATGATATTCGTTCGTGCGGTGTGATCGATTCGTATTTGAATCAGGCTTTGTCCTTGTCGTTGTTTTCTATTGATTTTGTATTTTTGAATGAATCGTTTTCATTCAAGGTTGTTCGAGTGTTTGTGATCGTCGGGAGGCGCCGTTCGTCATTTCATGCTAGGACGTTGATCGTGGAAGGACTTTCTCGCCTTCGGTTTCAGGCAAGTTTTATACTTGTACTAGTCAATGAGATTAATGTTATCATATATGTGTATGAATGTATTGTATCATTTCGAGACTTAGTCTCTTTGTGATTTGTTGATATTCGGGAATTGTTTGATGCAATACCCTTTGGTGATTATGCCAGATGTGATTGTTATTCGTTAACGGCCGGATTAAGGCATTGAGATTCTTGTTGTCGATAGCCAGTTCGCGGCATCGATGTATCGATTATTATTGTTTGACGTTAATGTCGTTCTGAGGCATCGTTGAATCGTTATTATCGAATTGGAACTGTTGCTATGATGTTGCATTGGCCAATTGAAGGCATTTGATATATTTGTTTATCGTATCTGTTTCGGTGGTCGGTTTAAGACGCCGGGACATCTATTCTACCGTATCATTGGTTATCGATTAACCGTTCTAAGGTAATCGATGTATTTAATTGGGATTATCGAAGATAAGTCCCATCCGTTGTAGCATTGTTTATCGATTGACCGTTCTAAGGTAATCGATGTATTTAATTGGGATTATCGAAGATAATTCCCATCCGTTG
The DNA here is from genome assembly GCA_033398695.1 of Orobanche coerulescens. Lineage (NCBI taxonomy): Eukaryota > Viridiplantae > Streptophyta > Magnoliopsida > Lamiales > Orobanchaceae > Orobanche > Orobanche coerulescens. Next base: position 110,308,206 of record CM065806.1, read on the forward strand.
TAGCATTGTTTATCGATTAACCGTTCTAAGGTAATCGATGTATTTAATTGGGATTATCGAAGATAATTCCCATCCGTTGTAGCATTGTTTATCGATTGACCGTTCTAAGGTAATCGATGTATTTAATTGGGATTATCGAAGATAAGTCCCATCCGTTGTAGCATTGTTTATCGATTGACCGTTCTAAGGTAATCGATGTATTTAATTAGGATTATCGAAGATAAGTCCCATCCGTTGTAGCATTGTTTATCGATTGACCGTTCTAAGATAATCGATGTATTTAATTGGGATTATCGAAGATAATTCCCATCCGTTGTAGCATTGTTTATCGATTAACCGTTCTAAGGTAATCGATGTATTTAATTGGGATTATCGAAGATAATTCGCATCCGTTGTAGCATTGGTTATCGATTAACCGTTCTAAGGTAATCGATGAATTGAATTGGGATTATTGAAGATAATTCCCATCCGTTGTAGCATTGGTTATCGATTAACCGTTCTAAGGTAATCGATGTATTGAATTGGGGTTATCGAAGATAATTCCCATCCGTTGCATCATTGGTTATCGATTAACCGTTCTAAGGTAATCGATGTATTTAATTGGGATTATCGAAGATAATTCCCATCCGTTGTGTCATCGTTATCGATTGACCGTTCTAAGGTAATCGATGTATCAATTGGGACGGCGGCGATAGTTCCACCCGTTGAGTTGTTGTGAATTGGCCATTCCAAGGCAGTCAAGGTATTTGAATTGGGACCACCGTGGACGGTGCCCATCCATGAGTTGTTGTTGTCGGGTTGGCCGACTCAAGGCAGCACGCTATTATTCTTGTGAATTTGGTAATCATGGGATCGTTACTGTTGTGATTAATTATGTTTTGGAGGCTAGTCTCGGCTAGTGCTCGATGGGTAAGCTTGGGGCTTGAACCCTCGCGGTTGGTTTCCCAGCACCTGCAATTCAGCAGGTCACGGTCATTGGATGACCTCATTGTGATACGGCTTCGTGCCGTGGCTTCGGCCCTCATTGTGATACGACTTCGTGCCGTGGCTTCGGCCCTCATTGTGATACGGCTTCGTGCCGTGGCTTCGGCCCTCATTGTGATACGGCTTCGTGCCGTGGCTTCGGCCCTCATTGATATAGCTTCGGGCTGTTTTGGCTTCGGGCCATCAGGTGATTGATGCCTTCTGAGTGACATTCTGTGGTATTATGATGATAAACAACAGTCGCTCGACTGTTAGGCCATTGTGATGTATCGGTATTCCTGTTGGAGCCTTCGGGCATTGTGATTCGTATCTATTTCAGTGTTTGGCTTGGGTTACCTTCGGGTGATGTATTGTTGTGTTCTGTATTGATGATTCGCCGTTGGGCACTTGTGTTCTAACCTGTTGAGCAGGTATTGATCGTATGCCGTGGGCATAGTATTCCACGAATGCTCGATTCTTACTTTGGTTTGTGAGCATCTCGTATTACCATTACTATACTATTCATTCTGCCCTTTGGATGCATACCATGTTGTACATGTATTTGATAATCATTATCTGGATGACTGACCCCGTGGGGGCGGAACATGTTTTCATGTTTTAGGTGTTTGCGAGGAGAGAGTTGAGACACAGGGGCATGACGGTGGCGACGAGGCATTCGAGCGATACTAGTCCGAGATGTTTTGGTGTTCATGTCAGTCAGACAGTTGGAGTACTCCAGTTTTGTTCAGTCTTTGTCATTTTGTATCATCCGAGCTAGGTTCGTGGATGTCGTTGTATTTTATTTAGGCCATGTAGGCCCACTGTTGTCATTAAAATTCCATATCGGAATATTATGTTGGATGTCAGTGTAGGAATTGTGATTCCCCTTTTTGGTCAGCTTGTTATATTTTAGTCATGTTCGCCTGGTGGATCTCCTGGTGTGGGGTCCACGGCACTGTGATGACCCAATGTGATTTGGGGGTGTTACAATTATCACTATCATTGATTCATTGTTTAAAAACATAAAATATATTTCTTAGATCACAACCATCGGCAGCTCAAAATAAAAAAAGAAAGAAAAAGCAACAAGAAATTGCTTAACTTTTACAAGGATCATTAAATAAGTTTTTTGTTGGGCAAGAAAAACCTATTGAAAATCCTACCTAAGAGGTTTTAATAATCCTAATACCAATGATCATGTTGAGGAATGCGTTGATGAAAAACTTATTGACGAAGAACTTGATTCTAATTCTAATGATGATGTGGAAAATCTTGTTGATGAAAAACTTATTGGTCATCCTAATTCTAATGATAATGTGAATCTTGTTGATGATGAACTTGTTGGTGATTCTAAGTGTGATGAAAGGAGTTTTTCAAAATTAAAGCTATTGAAATCATATTTGTGGACTACCACGAGTCAAGGTAGGCTTAACGAGTTAGCAATTTTGAGCATCGAAAGTAAGTTTTTAGCATATACAGACTATGATAGATTAATTGATGATTTTGCTTCACGAAGTGCACGAAGGCACCATTTTAAGTGATCTTATTTTCGTTTTATTTTTCGGAGTTTTGGTTTATGTCTCCCGTTGTAACTCCCTTTTTTCCAATAAGAATCGGGTAAGCCGCCTAGCTTGAATAGATTTCAAACCCCTTAAAAAATTTGTGTATTATGTATTGATTGGATTAGGGGCATAATTTTAATTATTCGTCCAGGGCATAAAAAACGATTGGACCGGCCCTGATTTTGTGGGACCGAGGGAGTAGTTAATAACAAGATTTAAGGGATAAAATTACAGGGCATATTTAACTAGTACTCCGTATTACGGAGTAAGCATATAATAAGAAATGCATGGAATCCTTCTTACGTGACCCCGGTCCCTAATAGAATTAATTCAAGAAACCGTCAGAATCTACTCATTTATTTGACTTCTTCACCAAACTATTCATTTTTTTTTTTTTTTTGAATGGCGAATTTCAACTTAGATTCGACCACCCTCCAAATCGGAGGGCCCTAACCACCACTTTGTCCAGACTATGTTGTCTTAACCGGGCCCACGCTGGAGCCAAGTGGGGCATAATAGGTTCGCGAGGAAACCGTCTCGCCTCCACACAAGTTTCCTTGCTGGAGTAACGTCCGGATGAAAACCCCGTCCTGCTCCAGACTCGAACCCCGCACCTAATGGCATAAAGTTCTTATCCTTCATTGCGATACCACTGGGCCAAAGGCCACTGGATACCAAACTATTCATCTACTCAATCAATAAACCCTCTCAATTCCCCATCACATTTTGACTTGTTAATATTATCAACTTCTTATAAACTCCCAACTTCACAACTCGTCGAATTATTACACCTCAACTTTTTGCTGCATGCATGAGATTTTTATTGAATCTTCGTGAAGATGTGATGATAGATCTAGCTGGATTCTTCATTAATTTTTCCATATTCTCTTTTGCAATATATTGGTCTTTCTTTATGAAGAACATTAGCAACATCAACGTGTCAAATCCCCTGATGACTTCTTCATTGGGAATTCATCAGAGAAGACGAAGTCATGGATCGTGATCTTGTGGATCCGATTAAAGCTAAGTAGGAAAGTAATATTGTTAGAAATTTGCCTCCCACGCTTATAGTAACGGGAAGCTCGGCCGTGGAAAACAAGATGGGAGGTGAGGACATTGAGATGGAAGGGAGAGATTATAGTGTGGTGAGTAAGAAAGGAAGAAGAAAGATCATGGAAGATGCACATAGTAGAGTGTAATGGTTGGTCTATTTGGGAACCATAAACAGGTTTGGATAATCAGAGTTTCTCTTGTTAAATACTCTAATTTTTTTGGCTTACTACTTTTTCAAACTTGTTACTGATTATTTAGAGGGTGTGATTGACAAAGGGAGATTTAGGAAAATTCAAAGCAAAAGTGTCCTAAGATAGGTTCTTATGTACTTCATATATCCATTCCAATTTAATGAACGTTTTGACTTATCTATCACTTAATTAAGGAATCAATCTCGACTCTACAATATTTATTCAAATGAAGTTTCCATGTACTATGGAGTCAAACATTTTTACATTCTCTGACTCTTGAATATATTGGAATAAATCAAAATGGCTCATCACACTATCTACGCTTCTTATCTCCTGTGAAGTACGTAGTAGGTATTGCACTTCACTCTTGAGTCAACTCGGAAACAGTCTCCCTGTTATCGCAGGGGTAAGGTTGTGTACTATCCGACCCCCTTACCCCGCTTACACAGGAGCCTCTTCATAGGCATTGGGGCTTGTTGTATTCAGATGAATACTGTAATGTTCAAAGTTCTAGCATGTAGGTGTTATTTGACATGTCAAATTTTATGGTGTAATAAATCTTCTAATAGAAACCCAAAGTATATATGGACGAATTATGAATTCAAAATTTAATAAACCTTGTATTTTAAAAAAAGAGGTAGCCCAATTAGATTGAAATTGATTGACACTACGATGATAATTAACCAATGAGATAGAAAAAATGAAGGGTTAGTAAACTACTCATGTAAAATTTGTTTCTTAAAAGTGATTCACACTAAAGAGATGATTCATCTTTAATTTTCTTGGATTTTCCTAGGCTTGGCCCCTTACCCCACTTTGAACATAACCCCCTCCACTGTCTCCAAATTGCCACATATATATATATATATATATATATATAAGGGTTTTTATGGAAATCCGGATTTTCCAATGGATCGTGTAAACACTTTCCGAACTGATATTTCTACCCTATGCCCGGGTTACAAGAAATTCAGCCTAGGATAATCCAATGGAACACTTACGAATCTAGGCACAGAAACGTAAGCCAAATTGCTAGAGAAATTCTGTGTTTTTCAGAAAGATAGAGAGCTCAGAAAAAGAGTGTATGTAAGACTCAAGAGGAGAGCCCTATTTATACATGTCGGATTAGGGTTACATTAAGTCGATTTTTAGGGTTTACGAGAGCGGCGCCGTCATTAGTGATCCGAAATTAGGGTTTGCGGATGGTTTACCAAAATTGACGTAATTAGTCACTTTTACCATAGTCTCCCTCTAAAATTCGGAAATACCACCGAGGGATCTGCCCCCGGACCCCCGACATAATCGTACCGGCTTATAATTCGATCTTATACATGTGTGCACTCCGCACATACCCGAACATATATTAGAATACAAATTATAAGACCCCTTAGCTCACATATTAGTTACAATTACACAAAATGAATGGTGACACTAAAATCACAAACAGCAGGAACATCAAATTTAGCAGGCAGGTTCATCCATCCACCTTCTGCATTAGTGGTTAATGTAATAGGGGAACATGTATTTCATTTCCATTCCAGCATAGGGCTAACATTGTATTCTAAAGTTCGTCTTATTTCATTATCACTATTAGAACCCCAGGAATCAAACGAAAAAACATAAACAACGGTGGTGGACGAGAAGCACAAAACCCAAAAGCAGGTGTAACCATAATCACATAGATGGGAAAACCAGATGCAAACATATATTGCTATGATAAAAGCCACATTGTTATCCAATTATGAGTTATCCAATTAATATCAACAGAATCTGAAAATAGATATGGTTTAAAACGACATTCCTTGACAATCTGTAGGGCACATCTCCTGGTCAGCAAAACAGTAGATTTCTTGCAACACCAACTGAGCAGTTCAAATTTAGATGTAACGGGAACCTAGAAGCAGCAATCTTTCTCTAACTGGTCTGTTGTCTTGCAACTTCACCTGGGCATTACTATAATTGTTGACAATGATACTGAGTTTAATAAAATCAAGGAACACGCAAGAATTGAGAAATCAAGGAACACGAAAGAATTGAGTGCCTGCCCATAAAACCAAGTTAATCAAGCAACGAAACACTGAATATTAGCTGTTGTTAAGATACTTGCTTCGAAACTAGTTTGGAGGCGAAAGGGAGCTTTAAAATGCTACATCAGTACATTAAATATATATAAATAAAAATTATAAAAAAAATAATATTTGGAAAATACACATTAAGACAAATTAAATAAGTATTTACATTACTATAATTTTTTTATATGTTAGCTGTAATTTATGGTCAAAGTTTATGAATATTGACCAATAAAAATCAAAATGATCACAATTTTGTGGGACGGAGGGAGTACATTATATGAGATATACAATGGTAAGTTTGATCCTTTAAATCCTTATAAATCTGGTACTAAATACATTATTCATGTTGTATATCAACTACATATTGTTAATTTTTCATTCATATGAATTTGTTTTCCTAGCGAAAATCATGTATGATATATATAATTGTAAGATCGATCGTCAAATTTCTAAAAAATAAATTGGTGTGTCGATATCACCACAACTCTGTCCAAATACCATGCAATGGCAAATGAAGTGCCTAATGGATTTCACATAAAATACATTACCAAATAAAAAAAAGTCTTTAATTTGTATAATCACTACTACAAAATAAGGCACTTGGAAGTTAACACTTTTAAAAAATATTGCAATTTTAAAATTACGGCAACACTTTAACATAAGTGTTAATTTAGGCTTATAAAGGTAACACTTATTTATATAAAGCAACATTTTATATAATATTGCAAAATATATAGAAATATGTAACACTTTTTATAATAATTTCAACACTTTTTAAAAGTGTTGTCTTTGTTACATTTCTATAGAAACACTTTTTTATTACATATAAAATACTTCTTTAAAATATAAACTATATCCTTTATTCTAATTGCAGGCGCGGGATTCTGAAAATATTTGCGGCAAAATTTATCTGACAAAGTAAGAAAAGAGAGGGTTTCTATTAGTATCGCGCGCCTCAGCTCCCATCGATTCTTCAGACGCGGCCATCTTCATACAATCATTTTAATACTTTTTAAGGACTCCGTCAATGCTCGTGAAACCTGGGTTAGTCGGGGTTTGTCTTTGGTGAAGGGGGCGGTGCTCTGAATCAATCAAAAATCTTTCCCGTTCTACAATAGTAAGTAAACTGGAGGTTTAATTTTTGTTTCTAAAGTTAATTTTGATGTTTCTGTTCTGGAGATTGAATCTTGTTTTTTTTTTTGTTATTGATGATTAATAACATGATGTCTAAAAGTCAGTATGAAGATGAAGATGTATGCTGTTTATTTTACTGTAGATTTTGAAATAACAACTTGAAAGGAACTTCCCTTTGTTGCTCTCCTTGGATATGAACAGAAGGATTTCTTTGTTTTCCCATCTTTTAAGATGATTCGCCTCATCCTTATATAGTTTTATAGCATCAGTAGCGAACCCACTTTGATCCTGGGTTTTTATTGTATTTCATAGTGTAATATCCGACGGAAATTCTTACTTACTGTTGTATCATTCGGATAATTCAAATACTGTTGTAGTCTTGTTGCATTTGTGTATTGTTATTGATGTTGGAATATATCATAAATAGACATAATAATAACGATCACTCGCACTATAATTGGATTCTCACCGTCGCATAGATAAATACATTTTTGAGCTACTAAACCTGAGTCTAACGTACGCTAATCCTCAAGCATAACGTACGTTATTTTAAGTCCTTTACGTACGTAAAAGGGTACTTGTTACGTACGTAACCAGTGTAATCGTATCCGATCTCAACTTTCGGCGTGTGGGGCCGGACAGGATTCGAATATCTGATCTTTTGGAGGCAATCTAGTTGACCTACATTACGTACGTAATGCTTCGATAGGTAACGTACGTAACGATGTTCCTGTTTCAGTCCAGTAGCCTCTGGATTTAGCTTACGTACGTAACACTTTCCGTGTAGCGTACGTAAAGATGTTAACGTACGTTATCTTCTTGTGATAACGTAAGTAACGAACTGTGCTGTTATAAAAAGACAACTTGTGTCTTTCATTTTGCACGACCAAAACTCTGAGTTTCACCAATATAATCATCCCCCTTCATCCCTAGATCAAAATTACCTTCTTCCAACTTGTGTTTGAGCTTTACATTTGGATTTTGGAGCTTGTTGATTGGGAGTTGGAGTCATTCTTGAAGCTTAGATTGTGTTCCTGTGGTTTTGGTGTATTGTTCTTCAATTCTGAAGGTATGTCATACGTTTTAACCCTATAATCTCATAGTTATAATGATAGTGATTAAGTATACTCCACCTAGTGATGAATTAATCAAGCTAAACATGTTTATAGTTAAGCTTCCATCAAACTTAATGATGAATATGATGATTAAGGGTTTTTGTAATGATATGTTCTTAGTGTTTTAAATGGTGATGATCATGTTTAGTTAAACCAAACTCTTATTCCTGGACTAATAACACCAATGGAATACTAATAGTCTTTGTTTCATTATTATGTAAATAACTTATTGGAATAATTACCATAAAATGTTTTAAGAAACCCTTGTTGATCATTAGAAGAATGGAATCACCTTCTTGAACCTAAGCTAAGTGAATCCAGAGGAGTAATGTTTGAACCTCCAAGTTAACTAGAAGATTATAAGGAAGGTGTTGAACTTGAAGTAGTCTTCACGATCATAATATGGAATTATAACTACTTAACTCAACATAAGTAATTGATTGAAGTGCAGATTTTACTTTTAATCATTTGAGATGTTCTTGATAAGTTTAAAGAGTAGGAGATTATTATTTAACACATTTTAATCCAGCAAATATTTGGTAAACATCTTGTAATCAATTGTAAGAATAGAATGGTATTGAATAAGGTTCTTGGAGTAACCCTCAGCATCTTAAAGTTGAACTACTCAAATGAGAATTAGGATGTTGTCTCGTTGAAGTTTGGTATAGATGATCATATGAACGTATTATTGAGTAAAATATACTTCATTCAAGGTTGATTGTCCGAGTAACCGATTTTGAATCGAGGGACGGCTGTTCGTTCGACAAAGAGGGACTTTACTCGCCTCCGTATTGAGGCAAGTTATCTTGCTTGGTTATAATGATGTGTGGATTCTTATGATGATTATGCATTTCGTGTATATGAAACACTTATAAACTTGTGTCTTGTGACTTGAAGTTGTTCTTAATGATGTCCCGTTTTCATCGTGGGATTGTATTCCCAAGTTCGTTACTTTTGGACCCTTGATATTGTTGATCTTGTTGTCATTTCGGTGAGTCCTCGATCCTTAATCGGATTTGTGAATTATTGAATTCGTTGTCATGTTGCATCGTGACATATCCGGAGTCATATCTACGTTCCGATTGGATATTGTATAGGATTTTTAGCCGGGCACATATATAGTCATGCGTGAATATTTTCCGTGAAGGGCTGTGCACACGAGACGTAGTTCGTTGAGGCTAATTAGGTACATTGTCCCACGTATATCCTGGATTCCGTATACGGGGTGGACATGTGCGCTGACACATATTCGGATCGGGCGTACTGTGATGTCCCTCTTGAGCCGTACTATCTTAGTCGTTCACAGTCCATTTTTATACTTGGATGTGTTCGACGTTTTGTGACTGAGCGTTCATACGCCCGAGGGGTATGTTCGTTAGTCGGGGCGTTATTCTTGAAATTTTATATACGTGAACTGTATAATATCTTGAGAATCATTTATCATGTATATCTGACCCTGTGTTGGGCGAAATACTTGTGTTGTATTTTAGGTCGAGGAAAAGGCAAGGCACGGGAAGATCAAGGTGAGGACGAAGGGTTCGAAGGATACTAGTTCGGGGGGCCCAAGTCTTTCGTGTCCGGTCATGTTCGTACCGTGTAATGTTATCTTTCCGCTTTATTTTAAGTTTGAACAAATGTATTGTTATTTAAAGTATATTTCATCTCCATATGGATTATACTTATGTTTTTGGATCCTGTGTGTAATAAGGCCGTAGGCCATACTGTTGTAAACTCCAGATCGGAGTAAGTACTATGTTTTGTGGTTCGGTATCACATGTATTGTGTATTTAATCAGTACGTTGCGTATCGCCTGGTGGATCCCAGTGTGGAGTCCACGGCACTGTAATGGCCGCCTTATCGGGGTGTTACAGAAGATGGTATCAGAGACGTTGCTAGAGGTCGTTTTCTTTCTTTTGAGTCTTTGTGTATTGAACTAGTATCAAGAGACCTTCGTTTCACGTGTGACCCGTGCGAGCGCCTGATCCTACGAGCCAAATGCGGTACGTACTTTATGAACCATGAATAAATTACTCACATGATATTGATCTCTTAATAGATCTCCTTGTTGATCTTGGCATTTTAAGGGTTTATGGCAGGAATTATCTGATTGATGAATAAAATTCTGGATTGATTATATGATAGAAATCATTCGACTCAAACGTCGATCGGATATTCTGTGTGACTCTCGTAGTGACGATAATACATTACGAACTGTTTTCTTGAATATGTAATTTCTTACTGCCATTAACTTAGCATGAATTCTGATTGGTATCATGAACTGTACTTATGATTATCATTACAAATTGATTCTTTCAGTATGGAAAGAAATTTGAGAGGCCGTGGCAGAGGGGGACGAGGCCGCGGAAGGGGCCGAATCCCGATACCGCGAGCCAACAGACGTGCGAACGCAGAGCATAGTTCCGCAGGCAGTGATTCGCCTTCTAGGGACCACTCGCACCACAATGGACGCGAGGATGCTCGTGTCGATCCTTACACTGTAATGCAGGGCATGATGGCTCAGATGACCCAAATGGGTCAGTTAATGGAAACTATGCAGAGAGTCACACTGACCAAAGATCGAGGGCCACCTCCGTACATGGCGGGCAGTGAATCGGATCATCCGACATCTCGCGCCAACAACCCCGATTTTTGAAGGTTCCTCTCGAGCCGGCTGATATCGTGCATTGGATCGAACACTTCGAGAAATTGTTCGATATGGTAGATCATCCCAAGAGAGAATCGCGTCTCCGTAGTGACTTACTACTTGGGCAAGGGCGCCCACACTTGGTGGCTTTCGGTGAGGCGGTGATGGCGTATGTACTTGGGAAGAATTTAAAAACCTCATGCTAGATCGTTACTATCCAGGTCCTCTCCGCGAGGCCAAACTATCAGAATTGCTGAATCCGGAACCGTCCGAAGATGATGACGTACTATCTATCGCCGAGAAATTCCAGGCACTTCTCCCTTTTGCCGCGACGATTGTCCACACAGAAGCTGATAAGATCAAATACTTTCTCAAAAGGCTTAAACCCCGAATGAGGATGCAGCTGTTGAACCATCATTGTGTGACCCTACCGGAGTTCATCGAGAAAGCTCTGGAGTACGAATTGACCGTGAAGGAAATTTCCAAGAAGCAACCGCAGTCTAACAACAAGAAATTCAGGAACCAGAACCAGTCAGACAGCAACCGGGGAACATTCAAGAGACCCCAACCAGTGCCAAATCCTTCTGAACGGCAACCTACGGCATCGAAGCCAACCGGATCGCAACCTCGAGCGGTCAGCCTATCTGTTGTGTGCTATAATTGTGGAGACCAGGGGCACATCAATTCGAAATGTCCTAGGCCAGCCGTGTCATGCCATACTTGTGGGAAGAACGGACATCATGCTCGTTATTGTAGGAGTGGACCAGTACGTATTCCCGCAGCACCTTATGCTCCAAAGATGATTCGCCAGACCGAGTACCTCCATCCGCTTCTTATCAGACTACCGGGGCAAACAAGGGGATGGGAAGTGGAAATCAAGTCGGGTACATCCGGGTGCAAATGCAAAACCTAGAGTTTACGAGATGAAGAGGGTTGAAGATCCCGGCTTGACATGATTGCAGTACTCTCGAGATCCAATCTCAGCCTGTCTGTGTTCTTTTTGATACTGGTGCTTCACACTCCTTTTTATCTACTTCTTGTTTGAGTCGTTTGCAATTAGAGCATGTTATCAATTGTGAACCTTATATAATTGGTCTACCCGATGGTAGAAGAATTGTTGGGAATTGTGAAGTTCAGGACTGCTCGATTCGAATGAACGACCGTGAGTGGTTGTCAAATTTAATTGTGGTCGATTTACCTAAAGATGATGTGATCTTGGGTATCGATTGGATGGACCGTCATGATGCCATAATTAGTGTCCGCAAGCGAACAGTGACCGTCACATCTGACGATGGTATTGAGTGTACCTTCCAGGGTGATAATCCCAGCCGTTCCGGGAGAATCATCAGCGCTATGAAAATGGTGAAACTGCTTAATCAAGGATGTATTGGCTATTGGTGTTACATGACCAAGACAATGGATCGACCAGTTGAATTGATCGATATTTCGGTAGTCCAGGACTACCCGGACGTATTTCCAGATGAGTTGCCAGGCTTACCTCCGCATCGTGATGTAGAGTTCAATATTGAGTTAGAGCCTGGTACGTCCCCGCTTTCAAAAGCACCGTATCGTATGGCTCCGACTGAGATGCAGGAGCTGAAGAGCCAACTTGAGGATTTGACCGAGAAGGGCTACATTAGACCTAGCGCGTCCCCTTGGGGAGCACCAGTACTATTTGTACGGAAGAAGGACGGATCCCTACGTCTGTGTATTGATTATCGTGAGCTGAACAGGGTAACCATTAAGAACAAATACCCATTGCCGCGTATTGATGATTTATTGGATCAGCTTCAAGGGGCTGCTGTGTTTTCTAAGATCGACCTGAGGTCTGGTTACCATCAGTTGAGGATTCGTGAGTCTGATATTTCGAAGACCGCTTTTCGTACTCGCTATGGGCATTATGAATTCGTAGTGATGCCTTTTGGACTGACGAATACACCGGCAGTATTCATGGAGCTGATGAATCGAGTCTTTATTAACTATCTGGATCACTTTGTAGTCGTTTTTATTGACGACATTCTGATCTATTCTCGTGACCATGAAGAGCACGAGCGTCATCTCCATCTAGTTCTCGAGGCGTTAAGGCGAGAGCAGCTTTATGGAAAATTTTCTAAATGTGAGTTCTGGATGAATGAAGTTATCTTTCTCGGACATGTGATATCAGCTGATGGGGTGCGAGTAGACCCACAGAAGACAGAAGCTATCCGAGACTGGTTACCACCAAAGAACGTTAAGGAAGTACGCAGTTTCTTGGGACTAGCAGGTTATTACCGACGGTTCGTGGAGGGTTTTTCCAAAATTACCCAACCAATGACTAATTTGTTGAGGAAGGATAAGAAGTATTTATGGTCAGAGGCATGTCAGCGGAGCTTTGATGAACTTAAGAGTCGGTTGATTTCGGCACCTATTTTAGTCCTACCGAAAGGAACGGAAGGGTTTGTAGTGTATAGTGACGCATCTAAACAGGGCCTTGGGTGTGTACTAATGCAAAATGGGAAGGTGATATCCTATACATCGAGACAGCTATGACCTTACGAGGTCAACTACCCCACCCATGATTTAGAACTCGCAGCCGTGGTGTTTGCTTTAAAAATCTGGCGTCATTATCTGTATGGAGTGACCTGTCAGATTTTTACAGATCACAAGAGCTTGAAATACATTTTTACTCAGAAGGAGTTAAACATGAGGCAGAGAAGGTGGCTAGAACTCATCAAAGACTATGATATCGAGATCCTCTATCATCCGGGCAAAGCAAATGTAGTTGCTGATGCTTTGAGTCGTAAAACAGTACAGGAGCAGATGCTTGCCCGCCTAACAACTCAGAGGGTATTGCAGTTAGAATTGGTGAGGCCGGAAATTGAAGTCTGGTTACAGCGTATTCAAGGGCAACTCTGTACACTTGAGATTTCATCGTCCCTTGAGGATATAATTAGATCGAAGCAAGTTACGGACCCATTCTTATCTCGAGTTCGCGATGAAATAACTCAAGGGAAAGCTCCTGGCTTTGTAATACACGAGGATGGATTGATACGCTTCAGAAACCGAGTTTGTGTACCCGCTGATGATGAGTTAAGGAATTCTATCCTGAAAGAAGCTCATGCTACCCCGTACTCTATCCACCCGGGGTCTAGCAAAATGTATAAGGATTTGAAACAATATTATTGGTGGGGAAGTATGAAATGTGAAGTTGCAGAATTCGTTTCGAGGTGTTTAACCTGTCAACAAGTTAAGATTGAGCACCAGCGACCCGCAGGGTTGCTGAAACCGCTTCCGATCTCCGAGTGGAAATGGGAGGACATATCGATGGATTTTATTACCAGCCTACGACGATTCGTCGAGGGATGAATACGATTTGGGTGATTGTGGATCGTTTGACTAAATCAGCCCACTTTCTGGAGATTAAAGATACTTGGGGACCCGAGAGACTGGCCCAACTATTTATCAAAGAAATTGTAAGGTTACATGGTACCCCTAAGAGTATTGTATCAGATCGTGACGGGCGATTCGTGTCACATTTTTGGAAAGCAGTTCATCGTGCGATGGGTACGCATTTGAACTTCAACACAGCATTTCACCCGCAGACGGATGGTCAGACTGAGAGAACTATCCAAACTTTAGAGGATATGCTGAGGGCGTGCGTTCTCGATTGGAAGGATGATTGGGCGGCCCAACTACCCTTGGTGGAATTCACTTATAATAATAGCTGGCACACTTCGATTCAGATGGCACCTTATGAAGCATTGTATGGCCGTCGTTGTAGATCCCCGATATGTTGTTAGCAGCCCGTGAGAAGATCGCCCTGATTAGGAGTCGTTTGTTGACGGCTCAAAGCCGACAGAAGTCCTACGCAGACAACCGCCGGCGACCGCTTGAGTTCGAGGTCGGCGACCATGTACTAATGAAGGTGTCCCCTACTCGAGGAGTTTTTCGTTTTGGGAAGAGAGGCAAGCTGAGTCCGAGATATATCGGGCCGTTTGAGGTTTTGGACCGAGTAGGCGATTTAGCCTATCGCCTGGGTTTACCACCAGCCCTGAGCCGGATTCATAACGTGTTCCATGTCTCCCAGTTGAGGAAATACGTTGCTGATCCGAGTCATGTGCTTCAGTTCGATGAGATCGATTTAGCGGAGGATCATTCGTATGAGGAGCGCCCCGTACGAATACTTGAGAGGAGGATCAAACAACTGTGTAATAAGACGATTCCCCTACTGAAGGTTCAATGGTCACGACATGGGGTCGAGGAAGCCACGTGGGAGACGGAGAGAAGCATTCAAGAGAGGTATCCTGAATTGTTTACCCCTTAGTTTCGGGGACGAAACCCCTTTTAAGGGGGGGAGTATGTAATATCCGACGAAAATTCTTACTTACTGTTGTATCATTCGGATAATTCAAATACTGTTGTAGTCTTGTTGCATTTGTGTATTGTTATTGATGTTGGAATATATCATAAATAGACATAATAATAACGATCACTCGCACTATAATTGGATTCTCACCGTCGCATAGATAAATACATTTTTGAGCTACTAAACCTGAGTCTAACGTACGATAATCCTCAAGCATAACGTACGTTATTTTAAGTCCTTTACGTACGTAAAGGGGTACTTGTTACGTACGTAACCAGTGTAATCGTATCCGATCTCAACTTTCGGCGTGTGGGGCCGGACAGGATTCGAATATCTGATCTTTTGGAGGCAATCTAGTTGACCTACATTACGTACGTAATGCTTCGATAGGTAACTTACGTAACGATATTCGTGTTTCAGTCCAGTAGCCTCTGGATTTAGCTTACATACGTAACACTTTCCGTGTAGCGTACGTAAAGCTGTTAACGTACGTTATCCTCTTGTGATAACGTACGTAACGAACTGTGCTGTTATAAAAAGACAACTTGTGTCTTTCATTTTGCACGACCAAAACTCTGAGTTTCACCAATATAATCATCCCCCTTCATCCCTAGATCAAAATTACCTTCTTCCAACTTGTGTTTGAGCTTTACATTTGGATTTTGGAGCTTGTTGATTGGGAGTTGGAGTCATTCTTGAAGCTTAGATTGTGTTCCTGTGGTTTTGGTGTATTGTTCTTCAATTCTGAAGGTATGTCATACGTTTTAACCCTATAATCTCATAGTTATAATGATTGTGATTAAGTATACTCCACCTAGTGATGAATTAATCAAGCTAAACATGTTTATAGTTAAGCTTCCATCAAACTTAATGATGAATATGATGATTAAGGGTTTTTGTAATGATGTGTTCTTAGTGTTTTAAATGGTGATGATCATGTTTAGTTAAACCAAACTCTTATTCCTGGACTAATAACACCAATGGAATACTAATAGTCTTTGTTTCATTATTATGTAAATAACTTATTGGAATAATTACCATAAAATGTTTTAAGAAACCCTTGTTGATCATTAGAAGAATGGAATCACCTTCTTGAACCTAAGCTAAGTGAATCCAGAGGAGTAATGTTTGAACCTCCAAGTTAACTAGAAGATTATAAGGAAGGTGTTGAACTTGAAGTAGTCTTCACAATCATAATATGGAATTATAACTACTTAACTCAACATAAGTAATTGATTGAAGTGCAGATTTTACTTTTAATCAATTGAGATGTTCTTGATAAGTTTAAAGAGTAGGAGATTATTGTTTAACACATCTTAATCCAGCAAATATTTGGTAAACATCTTGTAATCAATTGTAAGAATGGGATGGTATTGAATAAGGTTCTTGGAGTAACCCTCAGCATCTTAAAGTTGAACTACTCAAATGAGAATTAGGATGTTATCTCGTTGAAGTTTGGTATAGATGATCATATGAACGTATTATTGAGTAAAATATACTTCATTCAAGGTTGATTGTCCGAGTAACCAATTTTGAATCGAGGGCCGGCTGTTCGTTCGACAAA
Organism: Orobanche coerulescens; assembly: GCA_033398695.1. Lineage (NCBI taxonomy): Eukaryota > Viridiplantae > Streptophyta > Magnoliopsida > Lamiales > Orobanchaceae > Orobanche > Orobanche coerulescens. The sequence goes on from CM065806.1 coordinate 110,324,849, forward strand.
GAAGGACTTTACTCGCCTCCGTATTGAGGCAAGTTATCTTGCTTGGTTATAATGATGTGTGGATTCTTATGATGATTATGCATTTCGTGTATATGAAACACTTATAAACTTGTGTCTTGTGACTTGAAGTTGTTCTTAATGATGTCCCGTTTTCATCGTGGGATTGTATTCCCAAGTTCGTTACTTTTGGACCCTTGATATTGTTGATCTTGTTGTCATTTCGGTGAGTCCTCGATCCTTAATCGGATTTGTGAATTATTGAATTCGTTGTCATGTTGCATCGTGACATATCCGGAGTCATATCTACGTTCCGATTGATATTGTGTAGATTTTTAGCCGGGCACATATATAGTCATGCGTGAATATTTTCCGTGAAGGGCTGTGCACACGAGACGTAGTTCGTTGAGGCTAATTAGGTACATTGTCCCACGTATATCCTGGATTCCGTATACGGGGTGGACATGTGCGCTGACACATATTCGGATCGGGCGTACTGTGATGTCCCTCTTGAGCCGTACTATCTTAGTCGTTCACAGTCCATTTTTATACTTGGATGTGTTCGACGTTTTGTGACTGAGCGTTCATACGCCCGAGGGGTATGTTCGTTAGTCGGGGCATTATTCTTGAAATCTTATATATGTGAATTGTATAATATCTTGAGAATCATTTATCATGTATATCTGACCCTGTGTTGGGCGAAATACTTGTGTTGTATTTTAGGTCGAGGAAAAGGCAAGGCACGGGAAGATCAAGGTGAGGACAAAGAGTTCGAAGGATACTAGTTCGGGGGCCCCAAGTCTTTCGTGTCCGGTCATTTTCGTACCGTGTAATGTTATCTTTCTGCTTTATTTTAAGTTTGAACAAATGTATTGTTATTTAAAGTATATTTCATCTCCATATGGATTATACTTATGTTTTTGGATCCTGTGTGTAATAAGGCCGTAGGCCATACTGTTGTGAACTCCAGATCGGAGTAAGTACTATGTTTTGTGGTTCGGTATCACATGTATTGTGTATTTAATCTGTACATTGGGTATCGCCTGGTGGATCCCAGTGTGGGGTCCACGGCACTGTAATGGCCGCCTTATCGGGGTGTTACACATAGCTTTGTGTCTTTCATCATGATGTAGTATTTTGTTACATGTTTACGTGCCTCCAAAAGCATTGGTTGAATGTTTAAATACCATCATGAGCTTATTTTAAGTATCATTGTAATGACAATTTGATTGAAGTACACTCTTGTTTCTAAATGTCCGATTTAGGGAGAATTCTAGTTGGTAAAGGGAAATATATAAACTTTAGGTTATGGTTAGTTTGTTCAAGGTTGTATGCACCTCCTTTGGATTTATTTCTGTAATGATGAAGATTTTAGTTGCTGGAACTAAATGCTATATTTTTTATGTGGATTACATCTTTGAATATGGATATTCTTCTTATCGGATAATACAAAGCAAAATAGAACACATGTAAAAGCACTCTGTCCTCCGAATAATTGCAATCTGCTCATTTGGGAGCTGAACATTTCACTCTCCTTACACTTTGTTATTTGAACTACACTGGAGACCATTTCAAGTGCCTTGGTTATTTTTTTCCAGCGATTTAGTCACATGAATGACATAGCTTCTTATTTGTGCACTCTTTGATCAATTAATTTTATTTTATGAGGGAAAATAGTAATCTAACTATCATCATTAGACTCAACAATGATATAATTTGGATTGATACAATCTGCTCTTGCTTTCATTGTTGTCTTGTTATCAGAATTTTTCTTCTTTTTTCCTGTAGATTTTCCACCCTTCTTTATATTTCCAGAACTAGATAACTTATAGCTTTGGCTGAGAGAAACATTCTTTTGCTGATATATGCTCTACTCAATCGACTTATGCCATGTTTTTTTTTCTTTTTATGTTCTGTCTAATAATGACAGCATTTTGATATGGGGTTTAAAAGAATTACAAAACTCGTACGCCTTGACCTAAAAAGCGCATATGGGGGTTTATAGGTAATCAAAAAACTCGTACGCCTTGGCCTAAAAGGCTTTCAGAGAAGCTTCTTTAAGAAAGCAGCCAATTTAGATAAAAAATGAACACCTTTCGAACAAAAAGAGATGAAGTATTCCATATTTTCCACACTTAAGCATCTCAACTTCTGAAATTCCATATTTTCCACTTGAAACTCCTAACATATTTATGGCTGTTGTGAAAATACTTCTCTATTGTTGTATTAAGGCCGCATGCACTAGTACAAAAAGTGAATTTGGTCACACATGTGCAAAATGGAACGGCCACACATTCACATATTCTAAAGGTACCAAAATAGACAATATTTACTAATTAGCCACACATGAAAATTTCGATTGTGTGAACATTAGAACTGTATTGCCACACATTCGAACATTATGTGGCTAAAGGTAACTGGTAATATTATTTAGCCACATATGAATTTGGAACGTGTGACAAATACAAGTAAGTTTGAATCATTAGTCATGATATACATATAAATAGTGACAAATATATGTCACACACTTGAACAATGTGACCAAATTGGCATATATGGTCACATGAAGTAATTTTTTATGTGTCTAAATCATACAATCAAGTTTTGTCACACATTATTTAAGGGTGACTGCTATCTTTTGCTAATTATTTAGCCGTATATGAATTTGGGACTCGTGACAAATGAAAAGTAAGGTTGAATCATTAGTCACGATATACATATAAATAGTGATAAATATATGTCACACACTTGAACACTGTGACCATATGCCATATATGGTCATACTAAACGTTTTGTCACACATTATTTAAGTGTAGCCATAATCCATTATATATGGTCACGTAACTTAATATGTGTGTTTAAAGATTAGTTTGTGTTAGCTTGCCAAAAGCTAATGTGTATAGTCACATTTACTTCTAACACTGTGACCAAATGCCATATATGGTCACACAAAATATTTTGTCACACATTATTTAAGTGTAGCCAAAATCCAGTACATATGGTCACGTAACTTAATATGTGTGTTTAAACTTTAGTTTGTGTTAGCTTGCCAAAAGCTAATGTGTATAGTCACATTTACTTCTAGCACGATCATGTGACTATATGCCTTTACAATAGCCACAACATATCACAAATATGTGACTAAATTATGTTTATGGCCACATTTAAGGTGATTATATGTGACCAATATATTCATAACAGTCACATCGTGAAGTATTCATGTGGCTATTATTTAGAGCAAAATGTGAAATCGGTCATCATTAAATTTCATGCTTTGTGTGACTAAATATTATAAAAGGCCACACAAACATAAAATTCATGTGACAATTGCATGATCAATAGTCAAACAAAATACACATTTGTTCACTTTAAACAACATATGGTCACACTTATTAACACTTTTGGTCACATATTACAAAAGGCCACACAAACATAAAATTCATATGGCCATTGGATGATCAATAGTCACACAAAATACACGTTTCTTTCCTTTAAACAATATATGGTTACACTTATTAACACTTTTGGTCACTTTATGCTTAATTGTATGTGACTAAACATAAATCCTTAAAAAAAGTACAAAAATAGAATGTCTTTATGCTTTAAAAGAACGAGTGAAATATGATAAAGGTAAAGTGTGACAACTTGAGCATGACATGGTTCACTTGGATTTTCGTATAACAATACCTCCACAGTCGGTTCGATAGTAGTCATTTCGTGATTCATTACCCAAGTCACGTCGATCCACACGTGGCAATATGTTATCATTGTGCTGGTGAATGACGGTACTAAATTCCTCATCGACTTCGTCATACTTATCTTTGTAATTCTTGGGAAGTGTCTTAAAGACAATAGACAATTTTTTTATCTATCTGGTCTTTCACATAAAACACTTGTCGTGCTTGTGAGGCTAATATGAACGGATCAACCTTGTGGCCTAAATTATTCAGGCCAACCAATGTATACCCAAGAGTAGTATCGCACACCACCATCTATGTGATTAACCCAATCACATTTAAAAAGAGGAATTTGCCTGAAACGGTAATCTAGTACCCATATCTCTTGTAAAACCCCATAATAAAATGCTTGTCTTGTGGTTGCAACTTCTTTAGATATGTGTAGATCTAATGCCTCAACACTAACCCCACTATTCTGGTAAACTTTGCCTTCATGACATTTCGTACGAAAGGTATACTCATTGATGTTACAGTTAAACCTCGATAAATGAATGTTCGATAAACGAATAACCTCACCAAATGAATAATTTTCTCCGGTCCCAACTCTTTATAATATGTTCAAATTTTCTTTCGATAAATGAATAATTCCGCTAAATGAATATTTTTCTCCGGTCCCGATCATATTCATTTATCGAGGTTTTACTGTATATGCATCGTATTTCACTACGGTGGCGCGTGGTCCATATGATATCCACCTTACAGTTTCTGATACACTTTCTTTGTCGATCGCTAACTCTTTCTCAACTTGAATTTCACTACAAGTATATTAGCTTCAAATTGAAGGAACAACAAACAAACAATTATAAATAACATAAGATTAATTACCTCTTTGCATAACCACTTAGCAAAAGATATACTGTGCTCATTCTCCAGAAATACTATTCGTTTACCCGGGTTTTCTGTTTTCAAAACATGCTTGTGTCGCCTGGAACAATGTCTTTGATTATTATATTTGTCATGATATATATATATACACACTTTTTTCGTATTAAAAAAATAGTTTTTTTCTTTTTAAATAGAAAATTGGGTTGATCCGGTGGTCAAACCGGTTGAACCGATGACCCGATGACTCGACCGGATCAATTAAAAGCCGATTTTCAAAACATTGGATTAATACGTTTTTACTGTGGCCTTTATAAACTTTTCCCCAAAATTTAGTCTTCCCCCTAAAATATTTTCACTATATCCCGCCCCAATTTACCCCAAAAATCAAAATCACATTTCTTAGATCCCTCCGTATGTTATTCACTTATTCCCCCAAAATCAAAATCATATCCATCTTCACAAAATCAACAATATGGATCTCAAACACACACTTTTGACCTACCACTGGTGCACCACTCTTCTACAACCGCTCCTCCCTTATAACCGCTGCTACCGATCTCGTTCTATCGGCTTTTGCACATGGCGAGTCTTCTCCCTCTCTTATTTTTGCAGTTGTGTATGTAGATCTGTGGGTTGTGATGCGTATCGAGGTGTTTGCTATGCATTTATTGTGCTATTTTGAAAGTTAATAGGAATCGATTGTTAGGATGCTATGTTAAATGATAAGTTGTTTTGAAGGATGATGTAATTCTTATTAGTTTTTTTAATTATAATGTGTTTTGTATATAAGTTGTGATGAGGATCTATTTGCTAAAATCTTGTCGAGGATACTGATAGATGTTAGGCGTATTTTTATGCGCTTATTTATCATTATTTTATATCCATTTTGAGCCTAAATCAGCATAAATGAGCTTTTAATGCACTATCTTTTTATGTTTTGCAGGAAATTGGAGTCCGGAAGCTCGAACGACGAAAAACGGGCGAAAACGGCAATTTTTGGCCAGAGGCCGCGGCACACGCACGTCCCCAGCGAAGCTCCAAGCGGGCTGTACCCTGAGCCGCGGCACAAGGATCCTGAGCCGCGGCCCCGGACGCGTTTTGGAGGCTGAGGAAAGCTATAAATAAGCATTGAAGGTCAGAAGAAAAGGGGGGATCATCGATCGATCAATTGGATTGAAGAACACAAGAATCCAGGGATAACGGACAGGAGGAGATTTGTGGGCGACGACAAGACCACGGATCCCTTACGGTTTTCCTTAATTTTTCCGCATCTTCTTTTCTAGATCTGTTCTAGTAGGATTGTGATTGTAGCCGATTACATGATAGTTTGATTTATTTATTTTTATTTCAATTTACTCATTATTCGTATTGAGTTGGATTTTTCTCATTGTTCTTAATGCTTTTTATTGTCTGGCCAACAGTTGAATTGTTTTGAATGTCTTTATGGATTCGGGAGATGAAATTTAGGCATAGTTCTTGTGAGAAAAATCATAATTTTCGTGAGATAGGAATATACTCATGGGAATTGTGAAGCCTATTTATTGTGGGAATTCTTGAACTGTTTTAGCTATTAATTATCTAATTCGAATAGGGATATATCGAGTTAATAATTCGTAGTATTTTCTATCGACCTTGCGAAAGGCTTTAGAATAATTTAGGAATTCGTGGCTTGCAATCAATTGAATAAAAGTGAATTGAATTAAATAAAAATCATTCCTGATTCTTTGAGGTGAAAATCATAATCCTACGCCCTTATTATTATTATTATTATTATTATTATTACTATTATTATTTTCTATTTATTTTCCTGCAATTAGTTTAGAAATAATTTCTATATAATTGTTCTTCAAATAAAATTACGAGTTGACTATATTTTGGTACTTAGTGAAATCAGTCCTCGAGTGAACGATACCTTACTTATCACTTTATTACTTGTTGACACCGTGCACTTGCGGCATAGTGTGAGGGGTTTCCTCACAACAAGTTTTTGGCGCCATTGCCGGGGACTGATTTTTCGCTAATATCACTACCAAGCGACTCTAATTTTAATTTGAAGTTTTTTTCTTTGGTCTCTATATTTTTATTTTTTTTCATTATGTTTTCCTTTGATTATCATGATCCTTGGCATTTCATAAATTTCGATGATCTTAATAATTTGCCTAATAGGGTCAGTCAGCCCCCTCCCGCGAAACAAAAGACCATGCTTGAACAATGTGTAGACGCTCTCAAAAATCCTAATAGTACCCCTCTTGAGCGAGAATGTGCAAGTCGTGGTCTTTAGATTCACTATGGTTATTTTCCAGCTCATTGCTTTAGTAGTGAAGTAGAGGGGGTTGAGAAGAAAGACATGCTAAGTTTTAGGGTCGATCCCCCAGCACCTGATAATTACATAAAGTGTGATGAGCTTGTAGAAGAAGTTACCATTGATGATATTTCCAAAGAAATTTCATTAATTCGTCATCAAACTTCGAACAATAAAGTGAACACTTTTTTGCCTAAAATTTTATTAACGGTGCCACGCATAATTTTTCCTAAATCCATAATGGGAGAGATTGACCCCATTACTTGTGATTTTTATGAGGCTGATTCTTTGAGTTGTAATGTGGTTGTTCATGATAAGTCTTTATTATTTACCCATCCGAACTCTGCTTATTTTTTCATACCTTATAATTATTATATTCTTCCATTATTTTTTGGTTGTCCGCATAACTATTCTTACTCATTATTTTTGGCAACCAGGTATGAACCAAAGCCCCCCTTGTGGAATAAGAGGCTTATAGATTGCAAGAAGGGGGTATTTGGCAATCTCCCTAGGAAGAAGCCACGTTAATTTTTTATTTGCCACGTCGTGCTCAAGACGTAAAATAGAGCGCTTGATGGGAGGCAACCCATCATTTTTACTTGATTTCTAGTTAGTTGTTTTTATTTGATTTTTCATTAATAATTTATTTTTTTCTTTGTTTGTTATTTCGTTTGGATTCGTGTATTCTTGTTGGCCCTTATTTCTCTAATATTTTTTTTATATAACCCCAATGAGTTATCATTCTTCATATTCTAGTCTTTCTTGACTTAATATCTATTGTTATTTCATGACTAGAGACTAAGTTTGGGGGTCCCTCGTGATGTTGGGCATTAGTTGAAGTATGGATTGATAGACGATTCCACTCAGACATGTGCTGGCGTTCAAGAAGACATTTGGAATAAGATTCACTTGTCCTTATCTCTTTTATTTTCACATGTATTTGATTGTTGATGATTTTATGTGTAGTGGAATAAATCGAAGCATGCGATATTTTCTTAATTTTTCTTGGTTATAAATTGCGATTTCATCATTGCTTTATTGTCCTTGCATGTTGTTAATGGTTTTTGTCAAAACGTAAATTTTTCGTGAATTTTTCGTGCTTTCGTGTGTAAAACTGATATTACGATACTGATTCCTCTTGGAAGAAACGGTTGAGTTTTGGTCGAGTTGCAGTCAGCGATATCTGTTTCAGTTAAGTATTCATTTAGGTCCGAAATTTTTTCGTTTTTGTAGAAATCATAGCAGATAAGAAAGGAGACATACGTGTTTTCAAATCACCGTCTATACGTTTGGTTAAACTTTTCGCGTAGCTAGTCGTCCAGTAACATGAGTCTTGTGGGCACTTAAAGTGAGTTTAGAGTCGGACAGTTTTTCCAAACAGTCGAGAACTCATACATGTTCTATGATGGGAAGTTTAGTAACCGGGAGTATTCACGTGACCCGTTGTTTACTCTCGCGTAAAACAACAACCCTGAATAGACTAATGATTTAGAAATATCGCATTACCGATGATGGGAAGCCTAGTAACTGGGGGTATTCACGTGACCCGTAGTTTAGTCTCGCGTAAAACGGAAACCTTGACATGCGGAACTTGCTATTCGAGTTTTTTCTCCGCTGTAGAGGGTGACTTAGTAACTAGAAGCACCCATGTGCCCCATGAGTGTCTTTTACGTCAAACGGTTTCCCAATACATGAGAATGGAAATCCACCCTAGGATTATCCCGATGAAACATCCCGAGATCCGAACCTAGTGGTTAACTCGAATCTTTATTATGATCATACATAAGGGAATGCTGTCCGAGGAGTAATTTTGATAAGGAAACTCTTGAATTTTGCCACTAGACTGTGGGGCTGGGTGAGTTGGCTTGTTTAATCTAACCCTTCATATTGACGGTCGGTTAAATTCACGCTTGTTAATCTTTGAGCTTGATTTTCTTCATGAACGGTTGGTTAGGACTGAAAATGATTACTTCTTGGAATCAGTATCCGTGGATGTGACTCACTATTACGACACTCGTATTATTCTTTGAGATTTACAGGGTAGTATTGATTAAGTTGAGCACTATGGATTTGCACGATCATTCATGATACTTTTTATTTGAAAATTGATTTTTGCTTGAGGACAAGCAAAGGCTCAAGTTTGGGGGTATTTGTTAGGCGTATTTTTATGAGCTTATTTATCATTATTTTATATCCATTTTGAGCCTAAATCAGCATAAATGAGCTTTTAATGCACTATTCTTTTATGTTTTACAGGAAATTGGAGTCTGGAAGCTCGAACGATGAAAAACGGGCGAAAACGGCAATTTTTGGCCAGAGGCCGCGGCACAAGGAGAGTGAGCCGCGGCACACGCACGTCCCCAGCGAAGCCCCAAGCGGACTGTACCCTGAGCCGCGGCACAAGGATCCTGAGCCGCGGCCCAGGAAGAAAACATGCGCGCAGGCATCCGGCGCTGAAGGATAGGGGCCGCGGCACAGCTTAAGCGAGCAGCGGCCCACAGGGCGGTTTTGCTGAGCCTTCCGCGTTTCTTTGTCATTTTTGGAGCAGTTTTCGACCCAAATCCCCGGACGCGTTTTGGAGGCTGAGGAAAGCTATAAATAAGCATTGAAGGTCAGAAGAAAAGGGGGGATCATCGATCGATCAATTGGATTGAAGAACACAAGAATCCGGGGAGAGCGGACATGAGGAGATTTGTGGGCGACGACAAGACCACGGATCCCTTACGGTTTTCCTTAATTTTTCCGCATCTTCTTTTCTAGATCTGTTCTAGTAGGATTGTGATTGTAGCCGATTACATAACAGTTTGATTTATTTATTTTTATTTCAATTTACTCGTTATTCGTATTGAGTTGGATTTTTCTCATTGTTCTTAATACTTTTAATTGTCTGGCCAACAATTGAATTGTTTTGAATGTCTTTATGGATTCGGGAGATGAAATATAGGCATAGTTCTTGTGAGAAAAATCATAATTTTCGTGAGATAGGAATATACTCATGGGAATTGTGAAGCCTATTTATTGTGGGAATTCTTGAACTGTTTTAGCTATTAATTATCTAATTCGAATAGGGATATATCGAGTTAATAATTCGTAGTATTTTCTATCGACCTTGGGAAAGGCTTTAGAATAATTTAGGAATTCCTGGCTTGCAATCAATTGAATAAAAGTGAATTGAATTAAATAAAAATCATTCCTGATTGTTTGAGGTGAAAATCATAATCCTACGCCCTTATTATTATTATTTTTATTATTACTATTATTATTTTCTATTTATTTTCCTGCAATTAGTTTAGAAATAATTTCTATATAATTGTTCTTCAAATAAAATTACGAGTTGACTATATTTTAGTACTTAGTGAAATCAGTCCTCGAGGGAACGATATCTTACTTATCACTTTATTACTTGTTGACACCGTGCACTTGCGGCATAGTGTGAGGGGTTTCCTCACAACAATATAATATTTTATTTTATTGTGTGTTGAAGGAGTAAGACCTAAATTGGTGATGATTGTAATACTGTATTATAGGTTAGTTGATTCTGTTAGGATATGCATTCTAGGGCTCGGTTATCACTAGTGTAGTAGTTTCAGATATTACTAGCGAAATTGATCGGTAAAAGATCTGGTTTGGCGTTGAATTGATGGTTGTAACTTATGGTGTGCATGCTAGGGCCGTGTTATCACTGGGTGAGTGGGTGGTATGATTAGTATAAGGCTGTATGAATATGATTATCTTCATGAAAGACTGGGTGTGTTGCGGGCCTTGCGGCGGAGATGGTGCAGAAGTGGTTTTAGCTACACATGCTTTTGCTTCTCTATCTGTAATGAATCGTGCTATATTCTTAGGATCTGTACGTTCGTAGAAACTTAATTAAATTGAACAATAGACTACTGACACCGACATAATTGTTGTTTTTTATCTGTGAGACAATGCTACGATTTTATGGAGAATGGCATTGTGTGTCACCTTGAGTAGCATGGACTGTTCTAGTAGTTAGTTAGGATTATGGTAAAGTTTTTCAATTAGTGTCCGTCCGATGCTATGGTCGAGTAATGAGTTTTGGTTATGAAATATTATAATTGATGTTAGGAGACGAATATGAGGGAGAGAGTGCGCGTACTGAATATACTTTACTCCAATTTTGGGAAGCATATGAACTTTACAGAACCAAATGACTATCCCTGGTGGATTGTTATTTGATGCATGTAAAGTACGGAATATAACTTCTAGTAATATGAAGTGTGTTAGTAGGTGCACCACAAGTGATTAAAAAATTAGAGACTGTTAATAATATTAATTTAGAAAGAATGGTATGCTGCCAAGACAAAGGTGATTTTAGGGACTATCTTACTTGTTTTTTGAAATCTTTAAGCTACTTTATAGTTAGCATGGAGGTTAAAATACAACTCCGGAAGTCAGAGTCAGAAGACCTCAAAGTCTCTATTATTTAAGCACTAACAAATCTCTCTTCTCCAGAAACTAAACTATCCTGTGTCGTACCATCAAAGAAACCTCAGTGAACCAGGATGTAACACCCCCAAATCCCATTGGGTTATTACAGTGCCGTGGACCCCACCTCAGGTGATCCACCAGGCGAACACGACTAAAATACAACAAACTGACCAAAATAGGAAATCACAGACCCTACTATGATGTCTGACATACTATTCCGATATGGAATTTCAACGACAAGGATGGGCCTACATGGCCAAAATAAAATACAACAACATACACGAGCCTTGCTCGGATAATACAAAACGACAACGACTGAACAAAATGGGAGTACTCCAACTGTCTGTCCAACATGAACACCAAAATATCTCGGACTAGTATCGCTCGAATGCCTCGTCGCCCTCGTCATGCCCCTGTGTCTCAACTCCCTCCTCGCAAGTACCTAAAACATGAAAACATGTTCCGCCCCCACGGGGTCAGCCATCCAGTATAATGAATATCAAGTACATGCACAACATGATATGCATCCAAAGGCAGAATAAATAGTACAACAATGGTAGTACGAGATGCTCACAAACCAAAGTAAGAATCGAGCATTCGTGGAATACTATGCCCATGGCATACGATCAATACCTGCTCAATAGATTAGAACATAAGTGCCCAACGGCGAAACATCAATATAGAACACAACAATACATTACCCGAAGGTAAATCAATCCAACGCTGAAATAAATAAGGATCACAATACCCGAAGGCTCAAACGGAAATACCGTTACATCACAATGGCCTGAAAGCCCTCAGCCGAAGCTGCCAAAATATCACGATGGCTTGAAAGCCGAACAGCCCGAAGCTGTAAAAATATCACGATGGCCTGAAAGCCGAACAGCCCGAAGCTGTAAATCATCACAATACAGATCTCAAAGAAACAAACCTGACTGTCGAACATACCCCTCGGGCGTATGAACGCTCAATCACAACACGTCGAACATATCCAATCAAACATGGTCTATGAACGATCAAAAATTGTACGGCTCAATGATGGACATCACAGTACGCCCGATCCGGAAATGTGTCCGTGCACATGTCCACCCCGTATACGGAATCCAGAAATATACGTGGGACAATGTACCTAATTAGCCTCACGAACTAACGTCTCGTGTGCACGGTCCAATGCGGAAACATCCACGCATGACCATCGTGTGCCTGGCTAAAAATCCTACACAATAACCAATCGGCACGCAGATATGATTAGGATATGTCACGATACAACATGACAACGAAACTCAAAGGATAACACATCCAATACAGATCATACGACTCACCAAGTGAACGATGACACACGAATAATGAAAGATCGACACGACCAACAATATTCAAAACAACCATCCTGGGATCAAAATCCCTAAGGACCAATTAACACGAGCAACGATCACAACACAACAGTTCGGGAAATCCTCAACCTTCAATGATCACAAAATTACCGAGTTCACAAGAATAATAGTGTGCTGCCTTGAATCGGTCAACACGACAATAATAATTCAACGGATGGGAATTATCGTTGATAATCCCAATTCAATTCTTCGATTACCGTAGAATGGCCAATCGATAACAATTATACAATGGATGGGAATTATCTTTTTGTCAACGGGTGGAAATTATATTTGATAATCCCAATTCAATATATCGATTACCGTTAGAGCGGACAATCGATAATAATTATACAACGGATGGGAATTATCTTTGATAATCCCAATTCAATATATATCGATTACCTTCAGAACGGTTAACCGATAACAATTGTACAACGGATGTCTCGGCACCTTTAATCGGTTACCGATAACGAAGATGATAATCGAATACGTCAATGCCTTCAATCGGCCAAAACGATATCAATAGAAAAAAACACCGATATCAATAACGCATTTATTCACAAAAAAATATCTTGATGGAGCATCAATCAATAATAACAATCGATACGTCGAGGCCGCGAACCGCTATCGACAACAATATCTCAAGAAACATCAATCAACAATAACATCGATATGTCGATACCGCGAACCGCTATCGACAACAATATTACTAACAAGTATCGCAATGCCTTAAATCGCCATTTACGAACAACAATAATATTTGGCATAATTTGCCAAAGGGTATCGTATCAAACAATCCTCGATATCAACAAAATCATAAAGAGACCAAGTCTCGAATGATACACACATTCATACACATACATGATAACATTAATCTCATTGATCAAAGACAAGTATAAAACTTGCCTCAAACTGAAGGCGAGAAAGTCCTTCCACGATCAACGTCCTACCACGAATCGATCAACGCGTCCTCCGTCAATCACAAGCACTCGAACAACCTTGAATGAAATACAATTCATTCGATAACACGATATCGATCGATAACGACACAATAGATAATTCCGATTCCAACACGAACACATACTATACTCGTATTTATCCGTATACACACACATATATATAATATACATACATCACATATATATAGATATACAACTCATAATATCTATATATATATATATAAATATATATATATATAGTCACATGAGACACACACAGTGTCCACATCACAACACACACACACACACACTCGCTACATATATATATAATATATATAACACATCTAAACACACACATATATATATATAACAGATTTATATATATAGTATATATATATATATACACAAAACACATAACACACACACACACATATAATCACTGAGCAGCAGCACACAACACACCTATATATATATATATATATATATATATATATATATATAACTGAAAAACACATAAAACTAACCGGAAGAGTCGATCGGCCAGGTCCGAAAAACTCCCATGCCGGAAATCGGCCGCCGGAAAAATGACCCGCCGGACTTCGTCCAACTCCGGCCCGTTTCCGTCTATGGCCGGTTTTCACCATCTCCGTTTGTAACTCTTCGCCGGAAGAATATCAAACCTCCGTTCCGCCGTCCGTTCCGGACAAAAACCACCTCCGGTCGCCGGAAATAATGGAGTTCCGTCCATGGCCGGAAACCATGAAGACGCCGGACGCCCGAGCTCCGCCTCGCCGGAAGAAGAAAAAAAATGCCGGAACACGTCGACCGGGTTTGCAGCCTTCCGGTTCGGAAATTCCGACCAGGCGCCGCCGAGCTCCGGCCGTGAGCCGCTGCCGCCGAACTCTATCTCGCCGGAAAAAAAAACGGAGAAGCCGGCCCGTCCTCAAGCTCCATCTCACCGGAAAAAATGGAGAAGCCGGTGCCCGTCCGTCCTCAAGCTCCACCTTGCCGGAAAACGAAAGAGATGGAGAGAAGGGAGAGAGGGCGAGATGATGGCGAGAGGGAGAGAGAGAGGAGATGATACAGAAAAGAAAAAAAAAGAGAGATGGAACGAGAGAGAGAGATGGTGAGGGATGATGATGATGATGATTGAGGGTGAGTGTATTATATATATATATATATATAATATGGCATGAGAACGTGAGGGGGGAAATGCATGAGGGAGGGTGATGACAAAAGTTGTCAAAATATATATATATATATAAATAATACCACAAAGATACCCTCGCCCCGAAAGTTGACCACGAGGAAGGTTCCCACCACCTACCACGCATTACGTACGTAACCTCAGGGCGTAACGTACGTAATCGCAACAAATTAGCGTACGTAATGCTACACAGGTAGCGTACGCTATGGCTATAAACTTAGCCAAAATTCCAAACTCGCCAAACAACAACCAAACGACGAAACCAAACCGACGACCAGAATAAATATTTCGATCCCGAAATATTTTAATACAATATATATATTGTATCGGTCCAAACAACAACACTTGTACAATTCCAAATGAATACGTACAACTCAACAGTAACACGAAAAAAAAAAAAATTATTACCCCCGGATATTACATACTCCCCCCCTTAAAAAGAGTTTCGTCCCCGAAACTCAGGGTGCACAAGTCGGGGCACGGACTATCCATCAGGATAAGAAAACAACATCTCGAGGAATACTCCTCAATACGAGCAATTCCTCCTAAGCAACTGGGCCGACCCCACGGGTCCCCACGTCTCCTCTGCCTGAACAAGGCGAAAAATCAAGTGATAAAGACACTCAATCAAATGCGAGATTAGCCGAATCATGACTCCTCCGCCAGAGACCAGCCAGAAAGTCGCCCCACAAAAGATAATAACAATACAGACATAGTCCTCGGGACTATATCGAACGCACACCCAAGTTCTCACGACTTGACGTCTCGAATCATAATGAACGATTACCCAGATCATCACAAAAATCTCGGGTACAGGACCAAAGGGAAAGAAAATCACATCAAATGACTCAAGGGTCAAGATTCTCAGATACAATGATTATAAGATAGATCAATAATAAATGGTTCACAACCGCAATATTAAAATACAGACCGAGTCAAACATCAATACGAAAGACAAGGAAAATACAAATCAAGGTTACATCTCAAATGTACCCGGAATCAACATCCTCCAGATCATCGAGTTCCTCGATCTCATCGACTCGAGGAAGACCCTAATCAACTCGCTACTTCCCCTCGGGTGTCCATACCTCGGCTCCCGGCCCGATATGACCCCTTGGATGAAATACGGACTGAAGTGACAAAATCTCTCGAGGCCCATGAGCTCTCTCGAGACCTACTGGCACTAGAACTCATGCAGTATTCTGAAGGTGTCCCCACCTACGACACAGAAAATAAATAATAGTTGGCACCGTACATCGAGTACTCACATGCCCCGCTGAATCACAATTAAAACAAACAACAGTCGAACTCGTCGCCTGAGGAGAAAATGCTTTCCCAGTACGAAGCCGACTAGGAAATGACCTCTTGGACGTCGGAGGTCGATGTCCCTCTGAACGAATCGGCATCCTAGTCCTCTCACCAGAAGAAACTGAAGAAGTCCTTGAAACTTCTCAGCAATAACAATAACACCCTCGTTCTCGACGGATTCGGGGTTCAAAACCTCCGACAACTTGGCTTCACGAAGTGGAGCCGGATAATACCTCTCTAACATGAGAGTCTTGAAATCGATCCAAACACAATCACGATCGGTGGGTTCTCGAGCACAACTCCGAAAATGATTCGTCAGCCACCAAATTATTGGTACGAGGTTTCGGGTGTCGGCCCACGCCGCAGCCTCTACCCCTCTGTCACGTCTTCTTTCCATACCGAAAGAATAACGTTCAATCATGACCACGGCTCAAATACGCCTCAACGGCGAATGCTAGGTCAACGCAAAGCACGAGTATACATACTCAACAGATAAACGATCACATCGATCGCGCTAATCATAGCCGATATGAGTCCACACGCTCCAAAGCAAATAATCATAAATCAATCGCACCCGATCGTCACATACAAGTGTCAACAAAACAGGTTAAATCAATGACAAAATGAATGTATGCACATAAAAGAGAATAGAGTCCTTACACGGGTCATACGAAGCTTCGAGGTCTTGCGATACTAGTCTTCACCGACGACGACTCGATGAAAGAATGACTCATACAGTCGTCCAACTATCACGACTCACAAAACCCGATCTGTCTGCATTGTCATAACTCGACAGCCCGCTACTACCGCCTTGGTAGAGCCACATAACACACAAGCCGGGGTATCTCACAACTCAATTCTCGATACCATCTTCTCGTAACACCCCAAATCCTATCATTGGGTTATTACAAAGCCGTGGACCCCACCTCGGGTGATCCACCAAAGTAACACGACTAAAATACAACAAACCGACCAAAATAGGAAATCACAGACCCTACTATGATGTCGACATACTATTCGATATGGAATTTCAACGACAAGGATGGGCCTACATGGCCAAAATAAAATACAACAACATACACGAGCCTTGCTCGGATAATACAAAACGACAACGACTGAACAAAATGGGAGTACTCCAACTGTCTGTACAACATGAACACCAAAATATCTCGGACTAGTAACGCTCGAATGCCTCGACGCCCTCGTCATGTCCCTGTGTCTCAACTCCTCCTCGCAAGTACCTAAAACATCAAAACATCTTCCGACACCACCTGGACATCCATCAAGTATAATGAATATCAAGTACATGCACAACATGATATGCATACAAAGGCATAATAAATAGTACAACAATGGTAGTACGAGATGCTCACAAACCAAAGTAAGAATCGAGCATTCGTGGAATACTATGCCCATGGCATACGATCAATACCTGCTCAATAGATTAGAACATAAGTGCCCAACGGCGAAACATCAATATAGAACACAACAATACATTACCCGAAGGTAAATCAATCCAACGCTGAAATAAATAAGGATCACAATACCCGAAGGCTCAAACGGAAATACCGTTACGTCACAATGGCTCGAAAGCCCTCAAATTAAGCCGCCAAAATATCACGATGGCTCGAAAGCCGAACACCCGAAGTCGTAAAAATATCACGATGGCACAAAGCCGAACAGCCCGAAGCTGTAAATCATCACAATACAGATCTCAAAGAAACAAACCTGACTGTCGAACATACCCCTCGGGCGTATGAACGCTCAATCACAACACGTCGAACATATCCAATCAAATATGGTCTATGAACGATCAAAAATTGTACGGCTCAATGATGGACATCACAGTACGCCCGATCCGGAAATGTGTCCGTGCACTTGTCCACCCCGTATACGGAATCCCGAAATATACGTGGGACAATGTACCTAATTAGCCTCACGAACTAACGTCTCGTGTGCACGGTCCAATGCGGAAACATCCACGCATGACCATCGTGTGCCTGGCTAAAAATCCTACACAATAACCAATCGGCACGCAGATATGATTCCGGATATGTCACGATACAACATGACAACGAAACTCAAAGGATAACACATCCAATACAGATCATACGACTCACCAAGTGAACGATGACACACGAATAATGAAAGATCGACACGACCAACAATATTCAAAACAACCATCCTGGGATCAAAATCCCTAAGGACCAATTAACACGAGCAACGATCACAACACAACAGTTCGGGAAATCCTCAACCTTCAATGATCACAAAATTACCGAGTTCACAAGAATAATAGTGTGCTGCCTTGAATCGGTCAACACGACAATAATAATTCAACGGATTGGAATTATCGTTGATAATCCCAATTCAATTCTTCGATTACCGTAGAATGGCCAATCGATAACAATTATACAATGGATGGAAATTATCTTTTTGTCAACGGGTGGAAATTATATTTGATAATCCCAATTCAATATATCGATTACCGTTAGAGCGGACAATCGATAATAATTATACAACGGATGGGAATTATCTTTGATAATCCCAATTCAATATATATCGATTACCTTCAGAACGGTTAACCGATAACAATTGTACAACGGATGTCTCGGCACCTTTAATCGGTTACCGATAACGAAGATGATAATCGAATACGTCAATGCCTTCAATCGGCCAAAACGATATCAATAGAAAAAAAAAACACTGATATCAATAACGACGATTCACAAAAAAAAATATCTTGATGGAGCATCAATCAATAATAACAATCGATACGTCGAGGCCGCGAACCGGCTATCGACAACAATATCTCGAAGAAACATCAATCAACAATAACAATCGATATGTCGATACCGCGAACCGGCTATCGACAACAATATTACCAACAAGTATCGCAATGCCTTAAATCGGCCATTTACGAACAACAATAATATTTGGCATAATTTGCCAAAGGGTATCGTATCAAACAATCCCCTGATATCAACAAAATCATAAAGAGACCAAGTCTCGGAATGATACACACATTCATACACATACATGATAACATTAATCTCATTGACCAGTACAAGTATAAAACTTGCCTCAAACTGAAGGCGAGAAAGTCCTTCCACGATCAACGTCCTACCACGAATCGATCAACGCGTCCTCCGTCAATCACAAGCACTCGAACAACCTTGAATGAAATACAATTCATTCGATAACACGATATCGATCGATAACGACACAATAGATAATTCCGATTCCAACACGAACACATACTATACTCGTATTTATCCGTATACACACACATATATATAATATACATACATCACATATATATATATAGATATACAACTCATAATATCTATATATATATATATATATATATATATATATATATATAGTCACATGAGACACACACACACACTGTCCACATCACAACACACACACACACACTTGCTACATATATATATAATATATATATAACACATCTAAACACATATATATATATAACAGATTTATATATATATTATATATATATATATACACAAAACACATAACACACACACACATATAATCACTTAGCAGCACACACAACACACCTATATATATATATATATACATATATATATATATATATATAATCAAAACACATAAAACTAACCGAAGAGTCGATCGGCCAGTCCGAAAACTCCCATGCCGGAAATCGGCCGCCGGAAAAATGACCCACGGACTTCGCCCAACTCCGGCCCGCTTTCCGTCTATGGCCGGTTTTCACCATCTCCGTTTGTAACTCTTCGGAAGAATATCAAACCTCCGTTCCGCCCGTCTGTTCGGACAAAACCACCTCCGGTCGCCGGAAATAATGGAGTTCCGTCCATGGCCCGAAACCATGAAGACGCCGGACGCCGAGCTCCGCCTCGCCGAAGAAGAAAAAATGCCGAACACGTCGACCGGGTTTGCAGCCTTCCGGTTCGGAAATTCCGACCAGCCGCCGCCGAGCTCCGGTCGTGAGCCGCCGTCGCCGAACTCTATCTCGCCGGAAAAAAAACGGAGAAGCCGGCCCGTCCTCAAGCTCCATCTCACCGGAAAAATGGAGAAGCGGTGCCGTCGTCCTCAAGCTCCACCTTGCCGGAAAACGAAAGAGATGGAGAGAAGGGAGAGAGGGCGAGATGATGGCGAGAGGGAGAGAGAGAGGAGATGATACAGAAAAGAAAAAAAAAGAGAGATGGAACGAGAGAGAGAGATGGTGAGGGATGATGATGATGATGATTGAGGGTGAGTGTATTATATATATATATATATATATATATAATATGGCATGAGAACGTGAGGGGGGAAATGCATGAGGGAGGGTGATGACAAAAGTTGTCAAAATATATATATATATATATAAATAATACCACAAAGATACCCTCGCCCCGAAAGTTGACCACGAGGAAGGTTCCCACCACCTACCACGCATTACGTACGTAACCTCAGGGCGAAACGTACGTAATCGCAACAAATTAGCGTACGTAATGCTACACAGGTAGCGTACGCTATGGCTATAAACTTAGCCAAAATTCCAAACTCGCCAAACAACAACCAAACGACGAAACCAAACCGACGACCAGAATAAATATTTCGATCCCGAAATATTTTAATACAATATATATATTGTATCGGTCCAAACAACAACACTTGTACAATTCCAAATGAATACGTACAACTCAACAGTAACACGAAAAAAAAAAAAATTATTACCCCCGGATATTACATACTCCCCCCCTTAAAAAGAGTTTCGTCCCCGAAACTCAGGGTGCACAAGTCGGGGCACGGACTATCCATCAGGATAAGAAAGCAACATCTCGAGGAATACTCCTCAATACGAGCAATTCCGCCTAAGCAACTGGGCCGACCCCACGGGTCCCCACGTCTCCTCTGCCTGAACAAGGCGAAAAATCAAGTGATAAAGACACTCAATCAAATGCGAGATTAGCCGAATCATGACTCCTCCGCCAGAGACCAGCCAGAAAGTCGCACCACAAAAGATAATAACAATACAGACATAGTCCTCGGGACTATATCGAACGCACACCCAAGTTCTCACGACTTGACGTCTCGAATCATAATGAACGATTACCCAGATCATCACAAAAATCTCGGGTACAGGACCAAAGGGAAAGAAAATCACATCAAATGATTCAAGGGTCAAGATTCTCAGATACAATGATTATAAGATAGATCAATAATAAATGGTTCACAACCGCAATATTAAAATACAGACCGAGTCAAACATCAATACGAAAGACAAGGAAAATACAAATCAAGGTTACATCTCAAATGTACCCGGAATCAACATCCTCCAGATCATCGAGTTCCTCGATCTCATCGACTCGAGGAAGACCCTAATCTGAACTCGCTACTTCCCCTAGGGTGTCCATACCTCTGGCTCCCGAAGCCCGATATGACCCCTTGGATGAAATACGGACTGAAGTGACAAAATCTCTCGAGGCCCATGAGCTCTCTCGAGACCTACTGGCACTAGAACTCATGCAGTATTCTGAAGGTGTCCCCACCTACGACACAGAAAATAAATAATAGTTGGCACCGTACATCGAGTACTCACATGCCCCGCTGAATCACAATTAAAACAAACAACAGTCGAACTCGTCGCCTGAGGAGAAAATGCTTTCCCAGTACGAAGCCGACTAGGAAATGACCTCTTGGACGTCGGAGGTCGATGTCCCTCTGAACGAATCGGCATCCTAGTCCTCTCACCAGAAGAAACTGAAGAAGTCCTTGAAACTTCTCAGCAATAACAATAACACCCTCGTTCTCGACGGATTCGGGGTTCAAAACCTCCGACAACTTGGCTTCACGAAGTGGAGCCGGATAATACCTCTCTAACATGAGAGTCTTGAAATCGATCCAAACACAATCACGATCGGTGGGTTCTCGAGCACAACTCCGAAAATGATTCGTCAGCCACCAAATTATTGGTACGAGGTTTCGGGTGTCGGCCCACGCTGCAGCCTCTACCCCCTCTGTCACGTCTTCTTTCCATACTGAAAGAATAACGTTCAATCATGACCACAGCTCAAATACGCCTCAACGGCCAGAATGCTAGGTCAACGCAAAGCACGAGTATACATACTCAACAGATAAACGATCACATCGATCGCGCTAATCATAGCCGATACAGAGTCCACACGCTCCAAAGCAAATAATCATAAATCAATCGCACCCGATCGTCACATACAAGTGTCAACAAAACAGGTTAAATCAATGACAAAATGAATGTATGCACATAAAAGAGAATAGAGTCCTTACACAGGTCATACGAAGCTTCGAGGTCTTGCGATACTAGTCTTCACTGACGACGACTCGATGAAAGAATGACTCATACAGTCGTCCAACTATCACGACTCACAAAACCCGACTGTCCAGATTGTCATAACCTGACAGCCCCGCTACTACCGCCTTGGTAGAGCCACATAACACACAAGCCAGGGTATCTCACAACTCAATTCTCTGATACCATCTTCTGTAACACCCCCAAATCCCATTGGGTTATTACAGTGCCGTGGACCCCACCTCAGGTGATCCACCAGGCGAACACGACTAAAATACAACAAACTGACCAAAATAGGAAATCACAGACCCTACTATGATGTCTGACATACTATTCTGATATGGAATTTCAACGACAAGGATGGGCCTACATGGCCAAAATAAAATACAACAACATACACGAGCCTTGCTCGGATAATACAAAACGACAACGACTGAACAAAATGGGAGTACTCCAACTGTCTGTCCAACATGAACACCAAAATATCTCGGACTAGTATCGCTCGAATGCCTCGTCGCCCTCGTCATGCCCCTGTGTCTCAACTCCCTCCTCGCAAGTACCTAAAACATGAAAACATGTTCCGCCCCCACGGGGTCAGCCATCCAGTATAATGAATATCAAGTACATGCACAACATGATATGCATCCAAAGGCAGAATAAATAGTACAACAATGGTAGTACGAGATGCTCACAAACCAAAGTAAGAATCGAGCATTCGTGGAATACTATGCCCATGGCATACGATCAATACCTGCTCAATAGATTAGAACATAAGTGCCCAACGGCGAAACATCAATATAGAACACAACAATACATTACCCGAAGGTAAATCAATCCAACGCTGAAATAAATAAGGATCACAATACCCGAAGGCTCAAACGGAAATACCGTTACGTCACAATGGCCTGAAAGCCCTCAGCCGAAGCTGCCAAAATATCACGATGGCCTGAAAGCCGAACAGCCCGAAGCTGTAAAAATATCACGATGGCCTGAAAGCCGAACAGCCCGAAGCTGTAAATCATCACAATACAGATCTCAAAGAAACAAACCTGACTGTCGAACATACCCCTCGGGCGTATGAACGCTCAATCACAACACGTCGAACATATCCAATCAAATATGGTCTATGAACGATCAAAAATTGTACGGCTCAATGATGGACATCACAGTACGCCCGATCCGGAAATGTGTCCGTGCACTTGTCCACCCCGTATACGGAATCCCGAAATATACGTGGGACAATGTACCTAATTAGCCTCACGAACTAACGTCTCGTGTGCACGGTCCAATGCGGAAACATGCACGCATGACCATCGTGTGCCTGGCTAAAAATCCTACACAATAACCAATCGGCACGCAGATATGATTCCGGATATGTCACGATACAACATGACAACGAAACTCAAAGGATAACACATCCAATACGGATCATACGACTCACCAAGTGAACGATGACACACGAATAATGAAAGATCGACACGACCAACAATATTCAAAACAACCATCCTGGGATCAAAATCCCTAAGGACCGATTAACACGAGCAACGATCACAACACAACAGTTCGGGAAATCCTCAACCTTCAACGATCACAAAATTACCGAGTTCACAAGAATAATAGTGTGCTGCCTTGAATCGGTCAACACGACAATAATAATTCAACGGATGGGAATTATCGTTGATAATCCCAATTCAATACTTCGATTACCGTAGAATGGCCAATCGATAACAATTATACAATGGATGGGAATTATCTTTTTGACAACGGGTGGAAATTATATTTGATAATCCCAATTCAATATATCGATTACCGTTAGAGCGGACAATCGATAATAATTATACAACGGATGGGAATTATCTTTGATAATCCCAATTCAATATATATCGATTACCTTCAGAACGGTTAACCGATAACAATTGTACAACGGATGTCTCGGCACCTTTAATCGGTTACCGATAACGAAGATGATAATCGAATACGTCAATGCCTTCAATCGGCCAAAACGATATCAATAGAAAAAAAAACACTGATATCAATAACGACGATTCACAAAAAAAAATATCTTGATGGAGCATCAATCAATAATAACAATCGATACGTCGATGCCGTGAACCGGCTATCGACAACAATATCTCGAAGAAACATCAATCAACAATAACAATCGATATGTCGATACCGCGAACCGGCTATCGACAACAATATTACCAACAAGTATCGCAATGCCTTAAATCGGCCATTTACGAACAACAATAATATTTGGCATAATTTGCCAAAGGGTATCGTATCAAACAATCCCCTGATATCAACAAAATCATAAAGAGACCAAGTCTCGGAATGATACACACATTCATACACATACATGATAACATTAATCTCATTGACCAGTACAAGTATAAAACTTGCCTCAAACTGAAGGCGAGAAAGTCCTTCCACGATCAACGTCCTACCACGAATCGATCAACGCGTCCTCCGTCAATCACAAGCACTCGAACAACCTTGAATGAAATACAATTCATTCGATAACACGATATCGATCGATAACGACACAATAGATAATTCCGATTCCAACACGAATACATACTATACTCGTATTTATCCGTATACACACACATATATATAATATACATACATCACATATATATAGATATACAACTCATAATATCTATATATATATATAAATATATATATATATAGTCACATGAGACACACACAGTGTCCACATCACAACACACACACACACACTCGCTACATATATATAATATATATAACACATCTAAACACACACATATATATATATATATAACAGATTTATATATATATTATATATATATATATACACAAAACACATAACACACACACACACACATATAATCACTGAGCAGCAGCACACAACACACCTATATATATATATATATATCTATATATATATATATATATATATATATATATAATCAAAACACATAACACTAACCGGCAGAGTCGATCGGCCAGGTCCGAAAAACTCCCATGCCGGAAATCGGCCGCCGGAAAAATGACCCGCCGGACTTCGTCCAACTCCGGCCCGTTTCCGTCTATGGCCGGTTTTCACCATCTCCGTTTGTAACTCTTCGCCGGAAGAATATCAAACCTCCGTTCCGCCGTCCGTTCCGGACAAAAACCACCTCCGGTCGCCGGAAATAATGGAGTTCCGTCCATGGCCGGAAACCATGAAGACGTCGGACGCCCGAGCTCCGCCTCGCCGGAAGAAGAAAAAAAATGCCGGAACACGTCGACCGGGTTTGCAGCCTTCCGGTTCGGAAATTCCGACCAGGCCGCCGCCGAGCTCCGGTCGTGAGCTGCCTGCCGTCGCCGAACTCTATCTCGCCGGAAAAAAAAACGGAGAAGCCGGCCCGTCCTCAAGCTCCATCTCGCCGGAAAAAATGGAGAAGCCGGTGCCCGTCCGTCCTCAAGCTCCACCTTGCCGTAAAACGAAAGAGATGGAGAGAAGGGAGAGAGGGCGAGATGATGACGAGAGGGAGAGAGAGAGGAGATGATACAGAAAAGAAAAAAAAAAAGAGATGGAACGAGAGAGAGAGATGGTGAGGGATGATGATGATGATGATGATTGAGGGTGAGTGTATTATATATATATATAATATGGCATGAGAACGTGAGGGGGGAAATGCATGAGGGAGGGTGATGACAAAAGTTGTCAAAATATATATATATATATATATATATATATATATATATATATATATATATATATATGATACCACAAAGATACCCTCGCCCCGAAAGTTGATCACGAGGAAGGTTCCCACCACCTACCACGCATTACGTACGTAACCTCAGGGCGTAACGTACGTAATCGCAACAAATTAGCGTACGTAATGCTACACAGGTAGCGTACGCTATGGCTATAAACTTAGCCAAAATTCCAAACTCGCCAAACAACAACCAAACGACGAAACCAAACCGACGACCAGAATAAATATTTCGATCCCGAAATATTTTAATACAATATATATATTGTATCGGTCCAAACAACAACACTTGTACAATTCCAAATGAATACGTACAACTCAACAGTAACACGAAAAAAAAAAAAATTATTACCCCCGGTTATTACACAGGATACCCATCACAACTATTCAGTATAATTTTTTCTTTATCACCAACATGTAAACAGGTAGATCTATATATTTATGGAATTCCTCTTCAGCATTTGTAGTGTGCGTCGTGGAGAACGCTTGTAGTAGTAGTTGTCACTGCTTTATTGGATATATGGAAGCTTCTTCTTCTAATGTCTTGGTGAGGCAAAACAACAGCCCTAAGTTGTATATCCTAGCCAGTCCAGAACACAACTGATAGTCTAAGACATTTTTCAACTTGTATTATCGTACTTTTTGTGCTACCTGGATGGCTGGATCAAACAATTAGATTGTAGCTTTGTAGCTGAAGTAAAATTGGCACAGTTTTTTGTTCATTATCTGCAGTTGGTAGTTAATGTAATTTTTTTACTATATTATGATATTCTCTTATTGTTTATGTGTTTGAACTTCAGCCAAGAGAACACACAACAACATACAGAAAAAAATAGCACTGCCATGGACTTGATTAATAGTATAACTGGTTCTGATGAGGAAGGTCGGTCAAGGCAACAGATTCTGACATTTGCAGCAAAAAGGTAGCCATGCATACCATACTATGCTTAGATCATATCCTACTTTTAAATGACTCAATCCCGAAATCTGCATATAAGTTTTCTATCTTCTTAAATTACAGAGCATTCATATAACTCTTGTGAATTTGAATCTTCTGAGTTTTGAAACAAGTAGAACGTATATCAAGTTCTTTCTGGTACTAAATCCAGATGTAGGACAATTGACGAGGAAAGACCATGGTACTCCGTACTCCCGCTTTCCTGTTCTACATCTATTAGGATGAAACATGCCTTATAAGAGTTTGATCAATTTCCGGATCTTAACATTATATATACCCCAGCTGAGATGCTTTAGTCTTATTGCAGTAACATCACACTGTAGCATAAATGCAAGTGTAGGTTCAGCATCATTTGCTGATATCCTTAGTTGTAATGCAGTTAGTACCGTCTGATAGGAAGTTTCAGTTTAACTGAAAGGAAGACACTAGTCATGACATGTTCATACTCACTTTTTTATGGTCTGCAGTATCCTTCAATAATTGAAATTGTATTTTCACCATCTTTCACCTTATTTGTCTAACCGCTTTGAAGTTATGCTACTTACTAGTTTCTAGTAAGATTCATAGCTAACCGAAAATGGTTATATCTGTCAGGAAAAATGATCCCTTAGTCACAAAGGTTCACTTTCTACCACTCCCTTTTGTGTCTGTATGTGTGTTTGTGACATAGAAGTTTACTTTGGGATCATACATTTAATAGGACTTTTGCATGTATACTTCTTCGTAACTCGGCCGATTTTTGTTTCAGGTATGCAAGTGCAATAGAGAGGAATCCAGATGATTATGATGCACTTTATAATTGGGCACTGGTTCTTCAGGTAACTTGTGTTATATATCAATAGGTGTTCTAAGCGCCCAATTTCTGGCTTTGCTTTATTTCCTCCAAATTATTAACTACTGGCCATACCAGAAGATTCATTATGGTTAAACAAAGATTAATAATAAGATATTGTTACTCATACCATATAATATAACCACATCCGATATAGGAAATACTAACCTAGTAATTTGCATAATTACCTTTTAGCTTTGTAGATATTTTTTATTGTTAACGTATTTACCAATTTTTCCCATGAAACTTCTATTACTACGTATTATGTTTGAATTACCAAACGTCTACCATTCCTTCATACTTGGCACTAAAGAGGTTTTCATTTGAGAAAAAAAAGAAGACTATGCGTTCACCATATGGAATATGAATATTACGTAATAATAGCATGGCACTTTGAATTTGGTAAAATATATCTTTCCTGTAGACATTCAAAAGATTAATGTGGATGCTTTTGTGAGACATGGGGTAATTGTGATAAAAATAAAACAAAACGCTGTAAATAAGATATTATGGCAGCCACATTTTGTCTTCCTTTTGACGAAACATGAGTGTCTATACTTATTAATGAAACATTAATACATTATAACCATTACTTGTCTTTTGTTCCATCTCCAGGAAAGTGCAGATAATGTCAACTCAGATACTAGTACACCATCCAAAGATGCTTTACTTGAAGAGGCTTGCAAAAAGTACGACGAGGCTACACATTTAAACCCTACACTTCATGATGTATGTATCTCAATCCGTATAGACTATAGCTTGACATCTGTCATGTAAATTTCAGTTGCATGACATTTCCAATTTGATAAAGTAATTTAATTGAAAATATTTCCTCAACATATCAAATTTCATGTTGTCTAATTTTTTCTCTTAATAAAATCTGGCTCTCATCACATGTCAGTATATTCACATTGTCTAATTGCAGGCTTATTATAACTGGGCTTTTGCCATATCTGATCGAGCCAAAATGCGTGGGCGTACAAAGGAAGCTGAAGAACTGTGGAAACAAGTTAGACCATGAACTCATGATATTTTCCCTGCTATACATTCTAACAGTGGGTGTGCTTCTACTACAAACATTTTTGAAATATTGTGAAAAGGTATGCGATCTAACATTTTTTCACTTGATATTGCAGGCAACAAATAATTATGAAAAAGCTGTTAAACTAAATTGGAACAGTCCCCAGGTATTTTTAAATATCCTTTGCTCATTATATTTTTTATTTAATTTCTGAAGAAATAGTACGTTTCCTATGTATTGATTATAACTTCATGAAATTTTATGTTTCAGGCTCTCAACAATTGGCGTCTTTTGTTTACTACAGATTACACCACCAACTACGTTACAAAAGATTACTGACAACAATTCTGCACCAACATTACAATCGAAGCGCAAAAATTATGTCTCTCGTGAAACCATGCAAAGGCAAGCTAGGACGGTGAAGAGTCAAAAGTCTTTAAATTATGGTAGTTGAGAATTTGATTATGTACGACATTATAATTGTATATTTGGTTCAGTTATATACATTCGAGTTTTATTCAATTTGAAATTGATTTTTTTTTTTAATTCTGTTATATATATATACTCATTCCAGCAGCACTAACAAAGTACTAGCAGTAATAACTTGCTCCAGCAGTACTAACTTTGTACTAGCAGTAGTAACTTTGCTCCAGCAGTACTAACTTAGTACTGGCAGTAGTAACTCTGCTCCAGCAGTACTAACTTAGTAATAGTAGTAGTAACCCGGTGACAAAGATGCACTCAAATAATATGGTCACGCTTATCAACATTATTGGTCACTCTTTGTTTAATTCGATGTGTGACTAAATATTACAAAATGCACACAAACTAAAAATTCATGTGACCATTGGATGAACAATAGTCACACAAAATACACATTTCTTCACTTTAAACAGCATATGGTCACACTTATTTACACTTTTGGCCACTTTATGCTTAATTGTATGTGACTAAATACCCAAAACAAACATGCTTTGTGTTACTAAATATTACAAAAGGACACACAAACATAAAATTCATGTGGTCATTGGATGAACAATAGTCACAAAAAATACACATTTCTTCACTTTAAACAGCATATGGTCACACTTATTAACACTTTTGGCAACTTTATGCTTAATTATATGTGACTAAATACCCATAACGAACATGCTTTGTGTGACTAAATATTAGAAAAGGCCACACAAACATACAATTCATGTGTCCATTAGATGATCAATAGTCACACAAAATACACATTCTTCAATTTAAACAGCATATGGTCACACTTATTAACACTTTTGGCCACTTTATGCTTAATTGTATGTGACTAAATACCCAAAACGAACATGCTTTGTGTGACTATATATTACAAAAGGCCACACAAATATAACATTTATGTGGCCATTGGATGAACAATAGTCACACAAAATACACTTTTACTTCATTTTAAACAGCATATGGTCACACTTATTAACACTTTCGGCCACTTTATGCTTAATTGTATGTGACGAAATACCCAAAACAAACATGCTTTGTGTGACTAAATATTACAAATGGCCACACAAACATAAGATTCATGTGGCCATTGGATGATCAATAGTCACACAAAATACACAGTTCTTCACTTTAAACAGCATATGGTCACACTTATTAACACTTTTGGCCACTTTATGCTAAATTGTATGTGACTAAATATACAAAAAAAACATGCTTTGTGTGCTTGTAAAGTGTTTACGGTCACACTTATTAACATTTTTGGTCACTGTTTTTTAATGGATACGGGCACTAACTCAAAAATGTGACGATAAACACCCTACGGTCGCGCGACCTTTTGTCACACACATTCGAAAATGCATGTGTGACTATATGTATATCGTCACACTTTTTTGGTGTAGCCAAATCCACTTTTTGTTCTAGTGATGTGAAATATTCTTCGCCACTATAGACCTATCATTTAGACCGTTAAACAAAATAACCCATTGTCAATCACATTGATTACTTGCTAAAATGACCTTCTTTAAGAACTGGAGTAAATTTTCGTGCCTTTCTTGCTAGTTCAGAAACTAACATTGCTCACTCAGCATTGTAGATCCAATTCAATATGACAAAATAATTTGGTTCCGCATAGTTTGATAATCATAATTTGGCTCTGATAAACTTTATTTTCTTTTATGTATTATATTTCAGCAAATACTTCTTCTTTCCGATGATGATTTATTGATGCAGAAGTGGCACTAGTTTGATTATCAAAATTTGGTTCCACATTGAATAGGACTCTAAAAAGGGAAAGAAAAATAGACACATCTTTTAACTAACAAAAAAGAACTACGATAAAATAAAAAGACTTCATATTGTATTATAACGGTCGATCACTGTTCACATTTCCTGTAACACACCCAAAACCATCCGGGATATTACAGCGTCGTGGGTCCCGCGCCGGAACCCACCAGGCTAAAAACCATTTAAAAAACGTTTAAAAATGCCAAAAGGCCGATGACGGTAATATTTTAAATACTCAAATATTTTCAAAAGCATAGTTCTTAAATACCGTCATAAAATACCATTTGAAAATACAAGGCGAAATGCCAAATCTCGACAGTTCAAAATGTACGTTAAGCCACCCATTAAACATACCGACAAAATAGTTTAGGAAAAGGTTTAACGAAACAACCCAAGTTCGCAAAATGCCAAAAGGCCATTTGAAATACATAGGAGTTGGTAAAAATACCGAAATCCATTTTGAAATATACACACGCAGCGGATAAAACACAGTTCAAAATACACATTTGCAGCGGAAATAAAACAACCAGAAAAGAATACTCGATACTCAAAATCATGCCACAACCAGTATCACCCGGGAAGCTCACCCCTTCACGACCGCTACTAGCTCGATCTCCGAGTACCTAAAAATAAAGCCCACGACGGGGTCAGCCACAATACTCAAAAATGATATCGATCACATCATCATGAATAATTACATACCAATGTAATAATATAGTAAGAATACTACCAACGTAATCTTACCGTCATAACCTTACCAATACATAGTAATCCATAACAATTCAATGCTTACCATAATCCACATTTCGCATTCTCAAATGACGAAATGAACTCAACAACAAACATTTGTACTGTAATCAAACAATACCAAGAATCCTCAAAACATCATCATAACTCACAAGTGCGGAAATAATCCAATCTGTGCCAAATCCTGTCCGTCGGATTACACAATCAAATCTCAACCTGGATAAACCAATTGTAATACCCCTAAATCCCATTGGGTTATTACAGTGCCGTGGACCCCACACCCGTAGATCCACCAGGCGAAAGCAACTGAAATATAATAAATTGACCAATAAGAGAAAATCATAGTCCCTACCATGATATCCGACACAATATTCCGATGAGGAATTTCAACGACAAAAGTGGGCCTACATGGCCAAAATGAAATACAATGACATCCACGAGCCTTGCTCGGATAATACAACATGACAACAACTGACACGACTGAAGTAAACTCCCACTGACTGACCAACATGAACAACTCGGACTAGTATCGCTCGAATGCCTTGTCGCCAACGTCATGACCCTGTGTCTCAACTCTCTCATCGCAAGTACCTAAAACATGAAAACATGTTCCGCCCCCGCAGGGTCAGTCATCCAGATAATGAACATCAAATACATGTATAACATGATATGCATGCAAAGGCAGAATGAAATGGTACAATGATAATAATACGAGATGCTCACAAACCAAGGTAATAATCGAGCATTCGTGAAACACTACGCCCACGGCATATGATCAATACCTGCTCAACGGAAAAATCAGCGATACAGCACACCACAATGAATTATATGAAGATGAACCAAACCAGAACTGAATTAATTATGAATCACAATACCCGAAGGCTCCAATGAAATTACCAAGACATCACGAAGGCATGAAAGACAATCAGCCAAAGCTGTCAAATATCACAATCACATGAAGTTAAAAACAGCCTGAAATTGTATCAATGAGGGCCGAAGCCACAGCACGAAGCCGTATCACCATTAGGGCTGAAGCCACGGCATGAAGCCGTATCACAATTAGGGCCGAAGCCACGGCACGAAGCCGTATCACAATTAGGGCCGAAGCCACGGCACGAAGCCGTATCACAATAAAACCATCCAATGGCCGTGACCTACTGAACCGTAGGTGTTGGGAACCAACCGCGAAGGTTCAAGACCCAAGCTTACCCATAATGAAATTACCCAGTTACCGTGACCTACTGAGTTGTAGGTGTTGGGAACCAACCGCAAAGGTTCAAACCCCAAACTTACCCATAATGAAATCACAAACGGCAATAATCCAAAGATTACTGAATTCACAGAAATGATAGTGTGCTGCCTTGAGTCGGCCAACACAACGACAGTAACTCACGGATGGGAACTATCCTCAATAGTCCCAATTCGATACCTCGATTTCCTTAGAATGGCCAACCGATAACAATGATGCAGCGGATGATTCAACAATTCGATTGTCTTAGAATGGCCAACCGATAACAATGATACAAGGAATGCCACGACACCTTTAATCGGTTACCGACGACGAAGATGAGAACGAATATGCCAATACCTTCAATCGGCCAATACAACATGAATGACAGGACGCCAACATTAATAACGATGATTACAATAATGTCTTAGATCGACATCAATATTAACAACAATAATCGATACATTGATACCGCGAACCGGCTATCGACAATAACATTAACAACGAGTATCCCAATGCCTTGAGCCGGCCATTAATGAACAATAATAAACATTTGGCATAGTTGCCTAATAGTATCGTATCGAACGATCCCCTAATATCAATGAATTTATGAAGAGACTAAGTCTCGGAATGATACAACACATTCATACACATATATGATAATATTAATCTCATTGACTAGTACAAGTATAAAACTTGCCTCAAACCGAAGGCGAGAAAGTCCTTCCACGATCATCATCCTTAATGGAAATGCCGACCGCTCGAACAACATTGAATAACATAAGTACCAACAATATGCTTAATATACGAATCAAGCATGATCACAACCAACTCAAAAGTCGATACAACACTACACAAACTCATTGGGGCATTCTAACAACCACGTTGTAATCAATCTTCAATTGTTTACAACCCAAACTCAATTATACCGACAACCAACTTCCAATGAATGATTTAATCCAACAAAATCTCATTAATATCATCAATAATCCCATAGGAATACTTAAATCGGGATTTCAACAACATCTAGTCGAAACCCCCAAAAATTCCAAAGTCAACACCAAGATTTTCTTGAAAAAAATTCTCAGTGGTTCACAAATTCCAAAAAACAACTGATATGCGATTCCAAAGTACGCCTAACGGTGAACACAGTTGAATGAATATGACTGATGAATGATTATTACTGAATGAAAATTACTGAATAGAAATAATGAAGTCACATCCGGGTATTACATACTCCCCCCCTTAAAAAGAGTTTCGTCCGCGAAACTAAGGGTAAACATCTCGGGGTATGAACCACCTATCATGATCTAAAAACAGCACTGTACAATTATTCCTCGCAACCATATCAATCGCACGTCCTAGTCCCCATGACTAGACGTCTCAGAACTCAATGCACGATTACCCAGATAATCACGAAATCTCGGTTGCAATACCAAAGTAACGCAAGAAATGATCCCAAAATTTCAAGATTCTCAAATACGATCCTAAAAAAATAGATCAACCATAAGTGATTCACAACAACGATACACTATTACGGATTGAGTTACCCAGTCATCCGAAAAACAAGGCCACATCTCAAATGTACCCCATATCGATATCTTCCATATCATCGATCTCCTCGATCCCATTGATTCAAGGGAGACCCAAATCTGAACTCATCGCTTAATCATGATCCCGGAAGGTCACAAGAACATGAATGATCGTAATGAATGATAATGAATCGAAATCCAACAAGGATCAAGAATGACTCACCGAGGTGAAATAATAACGCAATCATATAAAAGGATATTCATTCCTTACGTTGTTGAACAGTATACAACAATCACATAAATGAATTAATGAATTAAGTTGAATGATGAGCATCAATGTACGCCCGAATGAAATGCGTAAGAGCACAATTAGCCGAGTGTCCGGAGTCCCGCATATACACCCACTATTGGCCTAATTAGTCTCACGGTACAATGTGTCCGGAGTCCCGCGTATACACATGACCATAGTGTGCCCGACTAAAATTCCACACATGCGCCAACCGGCCATGCAATATAATTCCGAAGATCACCAGAATAAAAATGACCAAGGTGATGAGTAATGAAACGAATCCGATAAGGATAAAGAACGACTCACCGAGATGTAATAATGATACAACGAGTGATAGCTTTAATGAAATGATTTTGGAACCGTCGGTCCTCGTGAGTAACATGATGAGTTGATAAATACAAGTCTCGACATGAACGATATATTATGAGTGAATTACATGTATGAATAAATGAACGACAAATGGAATGAATGATTATACTATTACCGAGCAAGAATTAACTTGTTTAAAACCGGTGATGAAGGTCCTTACCTCTGGCTCTCGAAGCCTGATAGAAACCCTTGGATGATGCACGGGCTGGAGTAACAAAATCTCTCGAGGTTTGCGAGCTCACTCGAGATCTATTGGCACTAGAACTCCTGCAGTATTTCTGCCGATGTCCCTGCCTCCCGTACAGAAAAACAAATAATAGCTGGCATCGTGCACCGAGTATTAACGTGCCCTGCTGAATCACAGTTAAAGCAGACAACAGTAGAACTCATCATCTGAGATGAAGATGTTTTCCCAGCACGAAGACGACTAGAAAACGACCACTTGGACGTCGGGGCCCGATGTCCTTAAGAACGAACCAGCATCCTAGTCCTCTCACCCGAAGAAATTTAAGTGTGTTTCTGAGTAAGCTCCTTGATCAAAAGCTCTGCTCTAAGAGCCTTCTCGATGAAATCACCAAGTGAATTACAATTGTGATTGAACAACTGCATCCTCAACTGCGGATTTAGCCTCTTGCTAAAATACTTGATCTTATCCGCCTCAGTACGGATAACTGACGAAGCAAACTGAAGTAGTCCCAGAAACTTCTCAGCAATGACAATAACACCCTCGTCCTTGACGGGTTTGGGGTTCAAAACCTCTGATAACTTGGCTTCACGAAGTGGAGCTGGATAATACCTCTCTAACATGAGAGTCTTAAACTCACTCCAAACACAATCACGGTCGGTGGGTTTCACAGAGAGCCACCAAGAATGAGCACCCTTACTCAAGTAGTAAGCCGCTACTGCCATTTTACTCTCTTCCGGATACTGAACCATGTCGAAGAGTTTATCAAAATTCTCAAGCCAATGAACAATATCAGCTGGTTCCGACGAACCCTCAAAAGTAGGCGGTCTCTGACGAGAAATATCGCCGATAATCTGACTCACTCCTCCAGTCCGTCCATGAAACGGCACCTGGAATCCATGCTGCGGTGGACCATGAACCATCGAGGTCTGCATGGTCTCCATCAGACGTGTCATCTGAGTCATCTGGGCCATCATGCCCTGCATACATATGAATGGGTCCACCCGAACACCTTCTGATTGAGCTGCATCTCGGGTACGACTCCCTGACAGTGAATGATTATCTGACAGTGAATGAGTAGCATAGCTAACTGATGAACGCCTGATATCCCTCGCATCCGCGTGGGTGTTCACACGAGATCCCGGGTTTCGGCCCGCACCGCGGCCTCTTCCCCTGCGTCCTCTGACAGCTCTGTCCATACTGAAGAAGGAAGTCGCATGATGATTACAGATCCCGCATGAAGATCGCATTATGATTATGTTACGGAATGATAATAATGAGCATACACGCTTATCACAATGAATGCATTAATAATGCAATAAAATGATCGTCGACATTATGCCGGAATACGATAGGATCGCATGAATGATCAAGTGAGGCAACATGATTATATGACGAAATTCCTGAAATGATTATCTTGAACAAGTTAACAAGGTTGATAATTCGATCCACAGGATCACAACTGAGCAATGAGATTGACTGAGTGATTAATGAATTGACATGATCGATAAGATCAAAATGATGATTGAGGATTATTGACTGGTGAATGAGTTGATCCTTAGCACTTACACAAGTCACACATGCTCCAACACAATTAGTCATGAGTCAATCGTAACACAAATGTCACATATACTTTTCAACAAAGCATGTATAATTATTGACATGATGAATGTATGAACATAAAGAGAATCGAGTCCTTACACAGGTCATACGAAGCTTCGAGGTCTCGCAATACTAGTCTTTACTGACGACGACTCGACGAATGAATGACTAGTGCAGTCGTACAAATTTCACAACTCACAAAACCCGACTGTCCAGATTGTCATAACCTGACAGTACCACTACTACCGCGTCGGTAGAGCCACATAACTCACATATCAGGGTATCTGACAACCCAAAGGCTCTGATACCACTTCTGTAACACCCCTAAATCCCATTGGGTTATTACATTGCCGTGGACCCCACACCCATAGATCTACCAGGCGAAAGTAACCGAAATACAATAAATTGACCAATAAGGGAAATCATAGTCCCTACCATGATATCCGACACAATATTCTGATGACGAATTTCAATGAAAAAAGTGGGCCTACATGGCCAAAATGAAATACAATGACATCCACGAGCCTTGCTCGGATAATACAAAATGACTACAACTGACACGACTGAAGTAAACTCCCACTGACTGACCAACATGAACAACTCGGACTAGTATCGCTCGAATGCCTCGTCGCCAATGTCATGCCCTTGTGTCTCAACTCTCTCCTCGCAAGCACCTAAAACATGAAAACATGTTCCGCCCCCATGGGGTCAGTCATCCAGACAATGAACATCAAATACATGTATAACATGATATGCATGCAAAGGCAGAATGAAACGGTACAATGATAATAATACGAGATGCTCACAAACCAAGGTAAGAATCGAGCATTCGTGAAACACTATGCCCACGGCATATGATCAATACCTGCTCAACATGTTAAAGTATACGTGCCCAACGGCAAATCAGCGATACAGAACACCACAATGAATTATATGAAGATGAACCAAACCAGAACTGAATTAATTATGAATCACAATGCCGGAAGTCTCCAATGAAATTACCAAGACATCACAAAGGCCTGAAAGCCACTCAGCCGAAGCTGTCAAATATCACAATCACCTGAAGTTAAAAACAGCCTGAAACTGTATCAATGAGGGACGAAGCCACAGCACAAAGCCGTATCACCATTAGGGCCGAAGCCACGGCACGAAGCCGTATCACAATTAGGGCCGAAGCCACGGCACGAAGCCGTATCACAATTAGGGCCGAAGCCACAGCACGAAGCCGTATCACAATGAAACCATCCAATGGTCGTGACCTACTGAACCGTAGGTGTTGGGAACCAACCGCGAAGGTTCAAGCCCTAAGCTTACCCATAATGAAATCACCCAGTGACCGTGACCTACTGAGTTGTAGGTGTTGGGAACCAACCGCAAAGGTTCAAGCCCCAAACTTACCCATAATGAAATCATAAACGGCAACAATCCAAAGATTACCGAATTCACAGAAATGACAGTGTGCTGCCTTGAGTCGGCCAACACGACGACAGTAACTCACGGATGGGAACTATCCTCAACAGTCCCAATTCGATACCTCGATTTCCTTAGAATGGCCAACCGATAACAATGATGCAGCGGATGATTCAACAATTCGATTGTCTTAGAATGGCCAACCAATAACAATGATACAAGGAATGCCTCGGCACCTTTAATCGATTACCGACGACGAAGATGAGAACGAATATGCCAATACCTTCAATCGGCCAATACAACATGAATGACAGGATGCTAACATTAATAACGATGATTACAATAATGTCTTAGATCGACATCAATATTAACAACAACAATCGATACATCGATACCGCGAACCGGCTATCAACAATAACATTAACAACGAGTATCCCAATGCCTTGAGCCGGCCATTAATGAACAATAATAAACATTTGGCATAGTTGCCGAAGAGTATCGTATCGAATGATCCCCTAATATTAATGAATTCATGAAGAGACTAAGTCTCGGAATGATGCAACATATTCATACACATATATGATAATATTAATCACATTGACTAGTACAAGTATAAAACTTGCCTCAAACAGAAGGCGAGAAAGTCCTTCCACGATCAACGTCCTTAATGTAACACCCCGGGATATTCGGAATAATTACAGCGCCGTAAACCCTTTAAGTAAGAATTTACAAGGCTAATTTAAAGAAATGTAAATATAATACCACAGTACCATAAAATTTCAAAATGAAAAACCGGGTTCAACAGATCAAATGAGTTCATTAATACAACCATCTCGAAATATTAATAAGACACACGTACTTGAGTACTGAAAAAAAATCCAAAAAGACAAGTCACAACCACAATAAACATCACTGAGCCCCATCGTCGTCACGTCGATACCGTGGCTGTTTTCCCGCTCCTCGGCTACCTGAACATCAAAACAAATGTCCACCCCCGAAGGGCAAAACGATGCTAGTACAAGCATCATATTAAACGAATCGAATATGCAACAACAATGCATAACAGAATACATAGCACGGACTTCCGCTACCGGAATCCAACAATGCGAATCCACAAGATTCCATTAAGACAACATGGGTATTCCAATGATCCATCGCCCTCAGCATAGATCCCAAGATGATCCCGTCGGACCAACACGAGGTGGAAAAACCCGTCCAATGATCCAGCGCCTTCAGCATAGATCCCAAGATGATCCCGTCGGACCAACACGAGGTGGACATCTAATCCAGCGCCCTCAGCATAGATCGCACAACATACACAAACACAACTCATGCATACATATATGCAAAATCTCAATGTCCATCAACATGAACATACAAATACTCGACAACGAATATCATGACAATTCAACGAAATAAATCCCATATTCAACAACATGAATAAACCACATACATGCTCAAAATACCAACATTAACAAGTTACGATACTTGCCTCAAAGATGGCAAGAACTAATTACTCCAATGATCTCAACACACTCGAAGGCCGCCTCCTTCGATCAAACATTCGCAATGCTCGGCCCTTGAACAAACAGGAAAAATAACGGCAACTCAAAACAAGTTTAAACGTACGAACATCCAACGTCTCCTACGGTCGGGTTAACATTCTAAGCTAGCCGTCTCTCGGTTCAACTCACCCGACGAACGATCGGCTGAGCTAGCGATATTCAAATCATCAAAAATTCGTACTTCGATTCTGGATTATCGATTCCCTCACCAAGCTCGGTTATAATTCACGTTTAAATCCGAGTTTAAGGTTTAATCATCCATATAATTCGTTCTTCCACAACTTATCTTCCTTGCCCAAATTTACGTTCATAGCAATGGTTACCCATCAACATCCTTTTGTTCGAATCATCAACATAAAGACAACCATATCCAGAAATCACTATTAGTTATGAATTACGTTCAAGGTCACCTCATACTATCCAAGGATATTTCTAGACCATTCTAATAATTCATCTTCTTATAAAAATCTCATACAAAGTGATGATAATAACAGTACCCCGACATGCAAGTGATTCGGATAAAACATCCTAAAATATACCAAAATCTCAGATATCACAAATCCTTGATTCAACTCAAAAGGGTTCGGTTACAATCTTCTTACTCAAAAGGGTTCTAAAATTGATTACTTCAAGCTCAAATGAATGGTGCTCAACCTAATCATTAATCCATAACCTTGATAAACTCCAAGAGGAAGTTATAATCCGAGTAAGAACATGAATTCAAAGTTCGGGCAGCAACACATACCTTGTATGGAAAGAAAAGACGAAAACTCTTGATGAACTCAACGTTGGACGCTTGAACACTAATCCTCAAAGCTCCTCGCCTTCAATGATGTGTTAGTAAGCTGATATGAAGGTTGAAGATGGAGAGGGTAACTCTCAAAGTCGCGGAATTATGTTGTGGGTTGAAGTGGAAGTCTGAAAATGAAGGAGGGTGCTGTCCTATATATAGAAAATGGTTATTAGCGCGCGCTACGTCCATATCCATAACGTGCGCTAACGGGCTTGCAGCCTACTGTTTCTGCCTGGCCTCGACTTAACGTATTCTAATATCCCTTTACGTGCGCTAACTACATCAATTACCGTACGCTATCACTCATATAGCGTGCGCTAACGGCCATACGAAGCTTACTGACCTCACTGTACTCAACATTTAGCGTGCGCTATCCTTATACCAGTAGTCTGCGCTAAACAGCATTGACTCGGCTTTTCCAAAAGCCGTCCAGGTTCATCCCTACATGTCCCGACCAAGATCCGCGGCTGATCTCACCTACCACCCTGTCTTAATCAAGTTGACTATGTATAGCGCGTGCTAAGGTCCATACACAGTGTGCGCTACAAAACCCAAATTAGCGTACGCTACGCCTAGTCGTTAGCGTGCGCTACAAGTGTAGAAATTACAATTTTGAACACGTTCATCAAATCATACGCTCAACAACACCGGATCATAAAATACACTGGATAATACTCAGATCAAATACAACATAAACAATGTCACGATGTTCAAAATACACATTAGAATCTTGGGTATTACATCTTCTCTCCCTAAAAAGAAGTTTCGTCCCGAAACTTAAGATGAAAATAACTTCGGGTATCTAGTCTTCATACCATCCTCCGTTTCCCATGTGGCCTATTCGACTCCGTGTCGTGACCATTGCACTTTAACCAAAGATATTATTTTATTCCTCAATTGTTTGATCCGACTTTCGAGTATCTTGATTGGTCTCTATTCGAAGGTGCCATCATTAGCTATTTCGATCTTGCCGAAATCAATGATATGACTGGGATTTGGTACATACCTCGTAACTGGGATACGTGAAACACATTGTGAACGTGAGTCAGCGATGGCGGTAGGGATAACCTATATTCTAGATCCCCAACTCTCTCGAGGATCTCAAATGGTCTGATATATCTCGGACTTAGCTTACCTTTCCTCCCAAAACGGAAAACTCCCCGAGTAGGAGACACCTTCAATAGTACGTGGTCCCCAATCTCAAACTCCAGTGGGCGACGGCGCACATCAACATAAGACTTCTGTCGACTCTGGGCAGTCAACAGCCTTTCCCGAATTAAAGCTACCTTCTCTTGAGTCTGAACTATCAACTCTGGTTCCGTCCCAATCAAGTCAGAAGAATCATCCCAACACAGGGGCGATCTATATCTTCTCCCGTACAATGCTTCGAACGGTGCCATCTTAATGGATGCATGCCAACTATTGTTGTAGGTGAATTCAATCAAGGGCAAATGAACCTCCCAGTCGGCTGACCAATCTAAGGCACAAGCTCTAAGCATGTCTTCTACCGTCTGAATAGTCCTTTCGGATTGACCGTCCGTCTGAGGATGTTAAGCCGTGCTAAAGTTCAACTCGGTTCCCAAAGCCCTGTGAACTGCCTTCCAAATGTGAGATACGAAGCGACCATCTCGATCCGAAATAATGGTCTTTGGTGTACCATGCAATCGGACTATCTCTGAAATAAATACTCATGCCAATTTCTTGGGTCCCCACGTGTCTTTAATTCCTAGGAAATGAGACGACTTGGTTAGTCGATCAACTACAACCCAAATCATGTTCATTCCCGTCTTGGTCCTTGGCATATTGGTGATGAAATCCATCGATATATCCTCCCACTTCCACTCAGGGATCGGAAGTGGCTTCAACATTCCGGCAGGTTGCTGATGTTAAATATTAACCTGCTGACAAGTCAAACACTTCGAAACGTATTCTGCTACGTCCTTATTCATATTTCCCCACCAGAAGTTTTGTTTTAGATCTTTATACATCTTACTGCTGCCCGGGTGAATAGAATAGGGCGCGCTGTGAGCTTCTTTCAGAATTGTCTGTCTCGAAACATCATCATCAGGAATGCAAAGTCGATTCTGAAATCTCAGAACTCCATCATCATGTATCACGAATCCTGGGGCCTTCCCTTTCCCTACTTCGTCACATAATCGAAGAATCAGAGAATCGTTCAACTGCTTAGATTTGATTTCCTTGACTAGTGACGAAGTTAGTTCCATCACGTATAGTTGCCCTTGGATTCCTGGTGACCATAATTCAATCCCTTCGCGGATCAGTTCTCGCTGAATGCTGGTTTGGGACGTAAGTGCTTCCAACACTCGAAGAGAAATAGGTTTACGGCTTAGTGCATCAGCAACCACGTTTGCTTTGCCTGGATGATAGAGGATTTCCAAATCGTAATCCTTGATCAATTCCAGCCACCTTCTTTGCCTCATGTTTAATTCCTTCTGACTGAAAATATACTTGAGGCTCTTATGATCTGTAAAGATCTGACAATTAGTGCCTTATTTATAATGTCACCAAATTTTCAAAGTAAAGACCACAACTGCTAACTCCAGATCATGAGTCGGGTAATTAACTTCGTACAATTTCAACTGTCGAGAGGCATAGGCAATCACCCTATCCTTTTGCATCAACACACATCCCAGACCCTGATTTGAAGCATCACTGTATACCATGAATCCATCAGTTCCATCTGGTAATGCTAGTATAGATGCCGTCATCAATCTCCCCTTGAGTTCATCAAAACTAGCCTGGCATTTCTCATTCCACACGAATCCTTGAGTCTTATGCAACAGCTGAGTGAGCGGACGAGCAATTTTGGAAAAT
The DNA here is from genome assembly GCA_033398695.1 of Orobanche coerulescens. NCBI lineage: Eukaryota > Viridiplantae > Streptophyta > Magnoliopsida > Lamiales > Orobanchaceae > Orobanche > Orobanche coerulescens. The sequence continues at coordinate 110,368,677 of CM065806.1, forward strand.
CCCTCTACAAAATGGCGATAATATCCAGCAAGTCCTAAGAAGCTTCGGACTTCTTTCACGTTATTAGGAGATTCCCATTCCAAGATTGCTTCGACTTTCTTCGGGTCCAATTGAACTCCGTCAGCTGATATCACATGCCCAAGTAAGGTTACTTCCCTAAGCCAGAACTCGCATTTAGAAAGTTTCGCATAAAGCTGTTCATTCCTCAAGGTGTTCAAAACAATACGCAAATGCTCAGCATGCTCCTCTGTGTCTTTTGAATAGATCAAGATGTCATCGATGAAGACTACCACAAATTTATCCAAGTATTCTAAGAATACTCGATTCATCAATTGCATGAATACCGCAGGAGCATTGGTGAGTCCGAATGGCATCACCACGAATTCATAGTGTCCGTACCGGGATCTGAAGCAGATTTCGGTATGTCCGATTCCTTAATTCTCAAATGATGGTACCCTGATCGCAAATCGATCTTAGAGAATACTCTGGCCCCCTGCAGTTGGTCAAACAAGTCGTCAATCTGAGGTATAGGATACTTGTTCTTGATCGTTACCTTGTTTAGATCCATGTAATCAATACATAATCGGAGGGATCCATATTTCTTCCGGACAAAGAGAACGGGCGCTCCCCAAGGTGAAACGCTAGGTTGAATGTAACCCTTCTGCAATAATTCCTCCAGTTGCGTCTTTAGTTCATACATCTCGGATGGCGCCATACGGTATGGTGCTCTGGAAATAGGAGCGGCTCCAGGCTCTAATTCGATATTGAACTCTACTTCTCTCCGCGGAGGTAACCCAGGTAGTTCGTCAGGGAATACATCTGAGAATTCGTTGACAATTGGAATAGATGAGAGCTCTACTCCTTCTTATTTCTTCATGGCATAGCACCAAAATCCGTGACATCCCTGCTTCAGTAATTTTACTGCTTTCATCGCTTTGATCAATTTTCCTGAGCTTCCCGGTCTCCATCCTTTGAATAAATGTTCAGATCCGTCATCAGCAATGATAGAAATGACTCTCTTTCAGTAATTCAAAATAGCTCCATAACGGTTGAGCAAATCGTCTCCGAGAATTAAATCGTCACCATGGATGTCAACTAGAATAAGATTCGATAGCCAATCTCTCCCTATTATAGACACTGGAAAATCTCTAGTTTCTAGGGTTCCCACAATTCTCTCTCCGCTCGGCAAACCCACAACATAAGGCTCACAATCAAATAAACACGAGATTTTCGAACGATTAACACAGTTCAATGATATGAAAGAATGTGTAGCTCCTGAATAGAATAGGACACTAACTGGTTGCAAAAGGATCTGACTCGTACCTGATGCAACAGCAGTGTTCTGATCGTCAGATTTCCACATCTCGTACAGGCGCGGAGGAACGGACCCAGCACTGGACGCCTCTCTTTTCCCAACATTCTGCTGCTGAAACCCACTCTGCTGCGTCTTGTTCACACTTATCTCTTTCGGAACTGGCGCTGGAGTGCGAGCACCAAATGATCTAGTCACATTTCCGCAAAAATTTGCACGGTGCCCTTCTTGCCCACATTCAAAACAAGTCACAGAAGGAACGGGACAATCACGTCGAATATGCCCTGCTCGACCACAATTATAACACTTCTTTGATGCGTCCGAAACTGTTGATGTTGTCCGGAACTTCTTTCCACCTCGAGAAGGATGCGGAGGTTTTCTAGATGAATAAAATGAAGACTGGCCCTTGCGGGGCCCACCACTCTTGTTTTCCGAGAAGTTGCCGGACACTTTCTGCTTGTTTGCCTCCATCGATTTCTCCACCGCTGCCTCTTTCATGTGGTAGGCTAGTGCTTTGTCCTGATACTGTCGCAACGTAGTACACTCGAATCCGGACATGTACTGCTGAATCTCCGGCTTCATCCGCATATCGAAATGAAAAATCTTCTCCGCCTCCATCCTAACCAAGTGTCTCACACAAGTCAGCTGATGATTAAAAGTCTTGATTATGTCTGTCACAGATGCTTCCGAACTCTGCGGTGAGAAAAACTTTCGGACTCTAGCCTCTCTAACTGGACGAGGACAATATTGTGCTTCCATCATTAATTTGAATTCCATCCAGTCAGCATTATGATTCTCAGGTCGAATAGCTTCCCACTAGTCAAAAGCCTCCCCAGTCAGAAAATACTGGGTAATAGGAACTTTCCGGTCCTCGGGACAGTTAATCCCGGCAAATATCTTCTCTATCTCCTTCAGCCAGTGGTCCCAAGTAAGTGCCTCAGCAGAACCGTCAAATTTTGGAGGATGCAATTTGACCACCTCAGTAAGCCATCTGTCTCCCCGATTATCCTCGTTATGCTGCTGTCCCATCACCGTCTGCATGCGGTCAACTACCTGAGTGAACTGATTTATCTGAGCAACCACATGTTGAAGCACTCCCGGCATGTTAGGATTTGTGTTGTCATTCGCTGATCCCCGTTGTCCTCCAGAATGGAAATCGGTTCGACTAGCCGATAATTCTGGGGTAGTCGCTGAATCCTCCTGTCTCACATTACCACGTCCGCGTCCACGACCGCGTCCGCGTCCACGACCTCTCCTAAACATACTGTAAATACAATTACTCAATATCCAGGGCAAAATTTTCAAAAATAAAGTCCGTCAATATTCACAAAACAAAATTTATGTAAAACGGTAGTATAAGAGATTAGGAGACTTACAACCACGGTCCACATGACGACGCTGGCTGAACAGTGATGTTACGAATGACCCGTAAATCAAATAACGTAAACAGACCCAACTAAAACCCGACTGCCAAGATATCCATGAATCTTAGCTCCGATACCATATTCTGCAACACCCCGGGATATTCGGAATAATTACAGCGCCGTAAACCCTTTAAGTAAGAATTTACAAGGCTATTTGAAAGAAATGTAAATATAATACCACAGTACCATAAAAGTTCAAAATACAAAACCGGGTTCAACAGATCAAATGAGTTCATTAATACAACTATCTCAAAATATTAATAAGACACACGTACTCGAGTACTGAAAATAATCCAAAAATACAAGTCACAACCACAATAAACATCACTGAGCCCCTTCGTCGTCACGTCGATACCATGGCTGTTTTCTCGCTCCTCGGCTACCTGAACATCAAAACAAATGTCCACCCCCGAAGGGCAAAACGATGCTAGTACAAGTATCATATTAAACGAATCGAATATGCAACAACAATGCATAACATAATACATAACACGGACTTCCTCTATCGGAATCCAACAATGCGAATCCACAAGATTCCGTTAAGACAACATGGGTATTCCAATGATCCAGCGCCCTCAGCATAGATCCCAAGATGATCCCGTCGGACCAACATGAGGTGGACATCTGATCCAGCGCCCTCAGCATAGATCGCACAACTTACACAAACACAACTCATGCATACATATATGCAAAATCGCTATGTCCATCAACATGAACATACAAATACTCGACAACGAATATCATGACAATTCAACGAAATAAATCCCATATTCAACAACATGAATAAACACCATGCATGCTCAAAATACCAACATTAACAAGTTACGATACTTGCCTCAAAGATGGCAAGAACTAATTACTCCAATAATCTCAACACACTCGAAGGCCGCCTCATTCGATCAAACGTTCGCAATGCTCGGCCCTTGAACAAACAGGAAAAATAACGGCAACTCAAAAAAAGTTTAAACGTACGAACATCTAACGTCTCCTACGGTCGGGTTAACATTCTAAGCTAGCCGTCTCTCGGTTCAACTCACCCGACGAACGATCGGTTGAGCTAGCAATATTCAAATCATCAGAAATTCGTACTTCGATTCCGGATTATCGATTCCTCACCAAGCTCGGTTTTAATTCACGTTTAAATCCGAGTTTAAGGTTTAATCATCCATATAATTCATTCTTCCACAACTTATCTTCCTTGCCAAAATTTACGTTCATAGCAATGGTTACCCATCAACATCCTTTTGCTTGAATCATCAACATGAAGATCCCCATATCCAGAAATCACTATGAGTTATGAATTACGTTGAAGGTCACCTCATACTATCCAAGGATATTTCTAGACCATTCTAATAATTCATCTTCTTGTAAAAATATCATACAAAGTGATGATACTAACAGTACCCCGACATGCAAGTGATTCGGATAAAACATCCTAAAATATACCAAAATCTCAGATATCATAAATCCTTGATTCAACTCAAAAGGGTTCGGTTACAATCTTCTTGCTCAAAAGGGTTCTAAAATTGATTACTTCAAGCTTAAATGAATGGTGCTCAACCTAATCATTAATCCATAACCTTGATAAACTCCAGGAGGAAGTTATAATCCGAGTAAGAACATGAATTCAAAGTTCGGACAGCAACACATACCTTGTATGGAAAGAAAAGACGAAAACTCTTGATGAACTCAACGTTGGACGCTTGAACACCAATCCTAAAAGCTCCTCGCCTTCAATGATGTGTTAGTAAGCTGATATGAAGGTTGAAGATGGAGAGGGTAACTCTCAAAGTCGCGGAATTATATTGTGGGTTGAAGTGGAAGTCTGAAAATGAAGGAGGGTGCTGTCCTATATATAGAAAATGGTTATTAGCGCGCGCTACGTCCATATCCATAGCATGCGCTAACGGGCTTGCAGCCAACTGTTTCTGCCTGGCCTCGACTTAACGTATGCTAATATCCCTTTACGTGCGCTAACTACATCAATTACCGTACGCTACCACTCATATAGCGTGCGCTAACGGCCATACGAAGCTTACTGACCTCACTGTACTCAACATTTAGCGTGCGCTATCCTTATACCAGTAGTCTGCGCTAAACAGCATTGACTTTGGCTTTTCCAAAAGCCGTCCAGGTTCATCCCTACATGTCCCGACCAAGATCCGCGGCTGATCTCACCTACCACCCTGTCTTAATCAAGTTGACTACGTATAGCGCGCGCTAAGGTCCATACACAGCGTGCGCTACAAAACCCAAATTAGCGTACGCTACGCCTAGTCGTTAGCGTGCGCTACAAGTGCAGAAATTACAATTTTGAACACATGCATGAAATCATACGCTCAACAACACCGGATCATAAAATACACTGGATGATACTCAGATCAAATACAACATAAACAACGTCACGATGTTCAAAATACACATTAGAATCTCGGGTATTACACTTAATGGAAATGCCGATCGCTCGAACAACCTTGAATAACACAAGTACCAGCAATACGCTTAATATACGAATCAAGCATGACCACAGCCAACTCAAAAGTCGATACAACACTACCCGAAACTCATTAGGGCATTCTAACAACCACGTTGTAAACAATCTTCAACTGTTTACAACCCAAACTCAATTATACCGACAACCAACTTCCAATGAATGATTTAATCTAACAAAACCTCATTAATATCATGAATAATCCCATAGGAATACTTAAATCGGGATTTCAACAACATCTAGTCGAAACCCCCAAAAATTCCAAAGTCAACACCAAGATTTTCTTGAAAAAAATTCTCAATGATTCACAAATTCCGAAAATTACACCAATGAACCCGTAAGAATACAAGTATCCAAGATATATAATCCATATCTAACATATTCCAACATAATATCAAGCTTACACGAAGAGATCGGAAAGAAAAACCCAAAAATCTGAAATTCTAGATCCAAGAAGTTATTACCTTGATTTGGAGTGATGAAACTGATTAAATGATGATTAATCCGACTAAGGAGCTTGAGGATGATGATAGATGGATTCAGCTCGAAGAAATCTCTCCAAAATGTCCGGAATCGCTCAAAACCGACGAAGGAATGAAGTGAAATGAAAAAATGACGAATCTGAAATGCACTGGCCAATATATACTGGTCCCAGTTTAGCGCACGCTATGACCTGATATGTAGCGTGCGCTAAAGGGTTAACCGGACAGTCCAGTTAGCTCTGACTGCCTCGTTAGCGTGCGTTAACCCAAAAAGTTAGCGTGCGCTAACTGATATCTGATGCCCAGTGTCTGGAGTCCAGAACCTCCTGTTCTCTGATCTGTTCGCGATAGCGTACGCTACACCCAAACTCAGCGTGCGCTACTACATCATTAGCGTACACTGATATCCATTCATAGCGTACGCTATGAATTATTCCAAATCAGTCCAGTACCCACTGGACTCTGCCTGATCGACCTTAGCGCGCGCAATACGAATCCCAATATACGAAACATCATCGTACAACATATACAACAACTCAACATAATAATTATCTTCATAACTGAACAATACTTAAATTACCTCAAAGCTGAAGACAATATCCTTTCCACGAACCAACAATCCCTGAATGAATACACAGTTATACGAATAATCCCGAAATAGGTATAGTCCATTTATACCAACAAATCACTGTCCCGACATCAATGTCGACACGGTAAACCAGCCTCGATATCCGACATTCCATATCACTGACCAAATATAACTCATTTCTCCGTATTCACCAACACATTTAAACCATATACATTATGATTTAATCCAAACCAAGGCACAATATACAAACTATCATCCCGACAATTTATATTTATAATAACATTGCTATATGAATTATAAATGAAATGAAAACGAAATTATTCATCAAATATTATAAACTAAACAAGTATAACTTGACTCGATACCGATACCATGAAGCCATTACCTAAATCCATTGCCTTAGTCTACGAGCTCCTCAGCCCCGACCAAAATCAATCTACGAACTCTTCAGCCTTAACCGCAACACAACGATCATAATCCACGATCAAAACATCACAACCTCTTAGAAGATAAAATACACAAGTAAACACTTGTCTTGATTAACACGGTGAAGAAATCGACGAAATAAAAGAGTCCCGATCCAACTTCCTTCAAAAAGTTCGTTCCTTCGATCCGGGCAAAAGATGATGTTAGACATGAATCCAAATTCCAAAACATGTTGCTCTATGATGTTCCCACTCAAATCCATCGATCTCAGATGAAGAATCGCGAAAAGAACGAAGAAAAATGGTGAAAATGCCAAGTGACCCGGTCCAGGCCTTTAAATAGCCGGGACCTGTCGGTACCTTACGGCCGTAACCGGCCATGGCTACCCTCCTGTCCAGTTCGACCGACAGCCTTACGGCCGTTACCAGCACCAGCCTTACGTACGTAATAGGCCCTTACGGCCGTACCCGGCCACACCCTTACGGCCGTTATCGGCCAGTCCTTACGCCTAGCGAGTCACTGCCGACCGTGATCGGCCATCCCTACGAGTCCTCGGCAATGACTCCGCCAGTTGCCTCCTAACCTACGTAACACTTAATCCATTGCCTACGTAATACGTACGTTGACTTGCTACAGTAATATATGTATTACATACGTAATACACCCTTTATAGCGTACGTAAATCCATCCGTTGACTCGCCTGTCCACATCTGTGCCGAAAAACTGCCGACACCGGGCCCACCTGTCAATCATATCCGGATCCTGTCCGATTCCCTCTGTTACGTACGTAATGCCTTATGCATAACGTACGTAAAGCGTATAATTTAGCGTACGTAAGTCCTTAAGCTTAGCGTACGCAATGGCCTTCTGTACTTGGCCAAAATCCAACTGTTCCTGTCTGACGTCTCAACATACATAATATAATCATGCGGCATGCTGAATACAGATACTGGATCTAATAATATTCTCATATGATATACCCGATATCAAAAATTAAAAAGACCTGATATACGATATCCTCAAATGTAGTTGTCTACCAAATACGACAATTATACAAATACGACTGTCTCAGTTCTCAATTTATTTTATCCATACTGTATAGACACCAAGCTATGCAGTATATCTCAGATAAAATAACGCGAAAAATTTATACTAAAAATCCGGGTATTACATACTACCCCCCTTAAAATAAGTTTCGTCCTCGAAATTTGCGACCTGCCACCAACAACAGATCAATCCAAAATTTCCAACTCATCACAAAAACAATCAAGCGTCGCCACAAGCGAAATAACCAAACCAATATAATTACAGGTGCGTGAAGCCGATGATCTCCCGTGATACTAGCACACGACTCCCATAAGAAGTTTCAACACAATACCAACACACACTAATATAACAATTAGCAATTTGAAAAAGATCTCAAAAATTTTGGAACCTCCAAAAATCGGTTTGACTCAAAAGTCAGAAAAATCATTTTCAAAAGTCACGCTACTACCGTACCAGTATAGCCACACAACACACACGCCCGGGTTTCACAAAACCCAAGCTCCGATACCATCTTCTGTAACACCCACAAAACCATCCGGGATATTACAGCGCCGTGGGTCCCGCGCCGGAACCCACCAGGCTAAAAACCATTTCAAAAATGTTTAAAAATGCCAAAAGGCCGATGACGGTAATATTTTAAATACTCAAATATTTTCAAAAGCATAGTTCTTAAATACCGTCATAAAATACCATTTGAAAATACAAGGCGAAATGCTAAATCTCGACAGTTTAAAATGTACGTTAAGCCACCGCTTAAACGTACCGACAAAAAGTTTAGGAAAAGGTTTAACGAAACAACCTAAGTTCGCAAAATGCCAAAAGGCCATTTGAAATACACACGAGTTGGTAAAAATACCGAAAAGCCATTTTGAAATATACACACGCAGTGGATAAAACACAGTTCAAAATACACATTTCCAGCGGAAATAAAACAACCAGAAAAGAATACTCGATACTCAAAATCATGTTATAGCCAGTATCACCCGGGAAGCTCACCCCTTCACGACCGCTACTAGCTCGATCTCCGAGTACCTAAAAATAAAGCCCACGACGGGGTCAGCCACAATACTCAAAAATGATATCGATCACATCATCATGAATAATTACATACCAATATAATAATATACTAAGAATACTACCAACATAATCTTACCGTCATAACCTTACCAATCCATAGCAATCCATAACAATTCAATGCTTACCATAATCCACATTTCACATTCTCAAATGACGAAATGAACTCAACAACAAACATCTGTACTGTAATCAAACAATACCAAGAATCCTCAAAACATCATCATAACTCACAAGTGCGGAAATCCAATCTGTGCCAAATCCTGTCCATCGGATTACACAATCAAATCTCAACCTGGATAAACCAATAATACACAACATATCTGTATATCAACTACCACATGATAATGATAACAAATCCCGAACGTCGACGTACAGTCCGAATGCTTATATGATCAATAACAATGATCAACCAATACATCAACCGAAATATCATCGACATGATAACTCCAATATGACCAACAAAGGATTAACGATAACCGAGAGTACCCTCAACATGGTATACTCCAAACACGATCAACAAGGATCAACAATAACTGAGAATACCCTCAACAAGGTAAACTCCAAACACGATCAATAAAGGATCAACAATAACCGAGAATACCCTCAACAAGGTAAACTCCAAACGATCAATAATAATGGATCTCAAAGAAATAACCCCGACTGTCGAACATACCCCTTGAGCGTATGAACAACCAGTCGCAAACCGTCGAACATATCCCATACATGGACTATGAACGACCCAACAATATGGCTCAAAAGATGGACGTCACAGTATGCCCGATCCGAAAATGTGTCCGTGCACATGTCCACCCCGTATACGGAATCCAGGATATACGTGGGACATGTACCTAATTAGCCTCGCGAACTACATCTCGTGTGCACGGTTCAATGCGAAAACATCCACGCATAACCATCATGTGCCCGGCTAAAAATCCTACACAATAACCAATCGACACGCAGATATGACTCCAGATATGTCACGATGCAACATGACAACGAAACTCAAAGAATCACATATCCAATAAGGATCAAAAGACTCACCGAAGTGAACAAAGACAAACTGACAAAGAAAAGTTGACACGACTAATCAATATCCAAAAACAACAATTCTAGGATCATCATCCCCGACAAATGATCAACACGATCAACGATCTCAATACAATCAGCCCTGGGATCATCATCCCTCAATGAAATAGTCAATACGAATCCCAGTATACGAAACATCATCGTACAACATATACAACAACTCAACATAATAATTATCTTCATAACTGAACAGTACTTAAATTACCTCAAAGCCGAAGACAATATCCTTTTCACGAACCAACATCCCTGAATGAATACACAGTTATACGAATAATCCCGTATAGTCCATTTATACCAACAAACCACCGTCCTGACATCAGTGTCGACACGGTAAACCAGCCTCGATATCCGACATTCCATATCACTGACCAAATATAACTCATATCTACGTATTCACCAACATATTTAAACCATATACATTATGATTTAATCCAAACCAAGGCACAATATACAAACCATCATCCCGACAATTTATATTTATAATATCATTGCTATATGAATTATAAATGAAATGAAAACGAAATCATACATCAAATATTATAAACTGAACAAGTATAACTTGCCTCGATACCGATACCACGAAGCCGTTACCAAAATCCATTGCCTTAGTCTACGAGCTCCTCAACCCCGACCAAAATCAATCTACGAACTCTTCAGCCTTAACCGCAACACAACGATCATAATCCACGATCAAAACATCACAAATTCTTAGAATATGAAATACACAAGTAAACACTTGTCTTGATTAACACGGTGAAGAAATCGACGAAATAAAAGAGTCCAGATCCAACTTCCTTCAAAAAGTTCGTTCCTTCGATCCGGGCAAACAATGATGTTAGACATGAATCCAACTTCCAAAACATGTTGCTATATGATGTTCCCACTCAAATCCATTGATCTTAGATGAAGAATCGCGAAAAGAACGAAGAACAATGGTGAAAATGCCAAGTGACCCGGTCCAGGCCTTTAAATAGCCGAGACCTGTCGGTACCTTACGGCCATAACCGGCCATGGCTTACGGCCATAACCGGCCATGGCTACCTTCCTGTCTAGTTCGGCCGACAGCTTACGGCCGTTACCGGCACCAGCCTTACGTACGTAATAGGCCCTTACGGCCGTACCTAGCCACACCCTTACGGCCATTATCGTCCAGTCCTTATGCCCAGCGAGTCACTGCCGACCGTGATCGGCCAACCCTGTGAGTCACTGCCGACCGTGAGCGGCCATCTAGCGAGTCATCGGCCACTGAAGAGATAAATTCACCACTAGAAGGGAGGTTGAATAGTGGTGATGCGGAATACCGAAATTTCTTGCGAGTAAAAAGAAAATAATGCGGAAAATAAAGACTCAAGAATTTATAGAGGTTCGGCAACTTGCCTACGTCCTCTCTCCGACTTTCTTTTTCTATTGGCTTAAGAAAAACCACAAACTTAACTCGTCTTCTATCGGTCCGAGTTAACAACCGTTACAATCCGCTTGTCTTCTATCGGTCCAACCTCAACCTTTCCCTCAATATGAATAATTGTTTATCTAGTGTTCTATAGGAACTAGATAATCCTCACTATACGAATATGGGAGTATAATCCTAACAATGCCGGATCAAAGATCCTAATAACACCGGATTAGTGACTCTTGATTCGTTTCTTTTTCGCTCAAGTGTAAGTGATGCAACACTTACAACCAAATGAAAGAATACAAAGAATAATGGATATTACAATTGAAATCGCTCTTGTATCTTTCTTTTCTCACAACTTGTAATGCAATAAAGTATGTAAATCTGAGCTCAAGAATGCTTTGATTGCTTGTATGCTTGAATGCTTGAAGTTGTGTTATTGATACCCAAGTCCTTCGGGTATTTATAGGTATGAGACAGCCTTCAAATTTTGAAAGATATACTATTAGCGTGCGCTAATAGTGTCTTGTAGCGTGCGCTAACGGATTTTGACATGTAATCTCTGAACGGTCACAAAGACTGTTGCAACGGTAAAATTCTGTGTCTAGCGTGCGCTAGTAATGATATGGTAGCGTGCGCTATCGTCTTGGTCAACTAGTCTTCGATCTTGACTTTGACAAAATCCGATTTCCTCTCCAACGACTCTTTTTCCAACGGCTAAAATTATGATTAGCGTGCGCTAGCAAGTATGCATAGCGTGCGCTAGCATTAATTAAATCCAATATTTCCAGATTTTCCGGATCTGCATTGACTCTTGCTTCCAACGGTTGAATTTCAAACGGTAAACTGCAGATTCCATTTAGCGTGCGCTAACACCTTTCCTTTAGCGTGCGCTACTGAATTATTTCAATAACGTACGTTACCTTGTGTAGCGTACGTAAAAACCTAGACGAAGTGAGTCCAGTGGCTACTGGACTACTAACCATAATTTCGGTAGCGTGCGCTAGATATGAAAATTAACGTGCGCTAAGTCTTCACTTTAGCGTACGTAAGAATATATGTGTAGCGTGCGCAACGTCCAATTCTGATTTCCTTCCAGACTTCACTGACTTCTGGATACTTGCGATAGCGTGCGTTATGTATGTTGTATATCGTGCGCTAACTATAGTTTATTAGCGTGCGCTATCATTCAATAGCTTGCGTGCGCTATCGATCAGGCGACTTGAGTAGGCTGCAGCTGACTTGACTGGTCTGTGTATGAGAGTCTCGATAGCGTGCGCTACGATATGATACGTAGCGTGCGTTAGCTATATTGTGTTCCTTCAAAAAATTATCGAGCCGAGATAGATCCAATTAAATGTTTTGTATGTAACCATCATCAAAATACATTTTGTGTCAACAATCTCCCCCTTTTTGATGATGTCAAAACATTTAATTAATACCTGCAAAAACGTTTTGAAATGATTCGAATCAAGATAAACTTGTTCGATATGTTAGTCGGTTTTCGTTTTTGGAGTATTCTCCCCCTTTTTGTGAAACAAAAAGGAACTCCCCTTAATTGTTGCATTATTAATAAACATTAACGAAATTTTGCCATTACTCAAGGTGCAATCAACAACGATAGTAACAACGATAGTAATAATACTTGTAGATAGCAAATACTTGTACATAACAAATGCCAAATTAAGAAATGCGAATTTCATTAATAATAAAATGCAGTGAATACAACGAGTTTTTCATGGCAAGCGACATATATATTATTCGAAAAAGAAGATTCTACATCAAGCATCAAAGATCATCAAATCTACGGATCGGAGGAGGTCGAAGGGAAAGGGAACGAGGGGTGTGTAGGCGAATAAACTCGGATAACAGCCCACGAACTTCCCGGACTTCAACGCACTTCTCTCGACTTCCGAACGCAGAGCCGAAAGTCCTCTCGTAACTCGGCGTGTGAAGTCTCGATGCCCGCATCCGAGCAAAGAGATCACTCTCTTCTTCCTCCGTCACCACATTTCGCATCGGGCGTTTTCCTTTCGATGTTGGTTTCCTTACGAATTCCCGATCTGCATTTCTCGAAGGGTGTGAGGTCCCCGACGAGTGATCATTTCTTCTGCAGTGGGCTTCCGTGACCCTTTCTCAACTTGGTCATCATCGCGAAGGTACGGAAAGAGAATCCAGCCTCTGTTGATCGTACGGACGTAGTGCATAGCTTTAAGTGACGCGTCCGAGATCTCATGCCCGAGGGAGACGGGGACTGCCTTGTCCTTCGACAAGTCCACTTGATGAAAGCTAAAGATAGCCGACAGGATAGAGCCATAAGGCATTCCAGCCTTGCGAGAACGAGTGGCGTAATTTTTCGACCGGAACAAATCTCCTTTCACCTTCATCCAACTAATGATGATGTCGGAGAAATCAACCTTATCGTCATTTAGAACGCGGTACACCACTTGCTTGTCCACGCCGACTAGTTTGTGCTGCGAATTGACCTTTGGCATAAGGCATTTTGTGAGGGCTACCAAAAGCAAACGAATATTGATTCCGAAGTCGTTGTTTTCAAAAAAATCATCCGTTATGTCAATAACGGCCTTCGAGCTCAGAAATTCTTTCACGTCAATTTCACCAATTTCATTATCGTCGACCAATGATTTTCCAGTGCAAATGAAACCATCTCTGGGCATTCCATTAATTTGAATCAAGACATCGGAAGATTCTTTTACCCGAGTACCTCCGACAAGACTTTCTAACACAAGGGCTGAAGACCCTTCATTTTCGCCCACATGAAGATTAGCATAGAACTCTCGGACGAGTTCAGGGAAGACGGGGTTTTTGCACTCAACGAAACGAGAAATACCGAGTGAGGAGAAGAAATTGGAGATGTTAACGTTTACCCGTTCGAGACTTAGAAGATTGAAAAAGTAGCAATCCGTGATGTGTTCTTGAGGGAGTATGTCAAAGAACACTCTCGAGGCAGTGGCGGAGACGAACCGGTCCGCATCAAATTGGGCGTTTAGAGGACGCTTCAAATTGTTGTATTGCTTTCCCATAGCGGTTCGATTCTTGCTAGACATGATCGGAGAAGGAGAAAAACGAAGGGAATCGAAGATTTTGAGGGAGAAGATCGCAGATTGGATCGGATGTCTGTCTAGGGTTTTTTGCAAGAGAGAAGTCGATTGCGTGCGTTAAGGGATGTGTTGTGATTTAGGGTTGTACGGCATATATATAGTCAGCGAGTTTTAAGTTAGCGTACGCTAGGATTTAAAGGATTAGCGTACGTTAGGCGAAAAAATAGGACTTCTTTGGATGTCCTTTGAATAACAAAAAAACTTTAATTAGCGTACGCAAGAAGGAAAGGTTTAGCGTACGCTATCGAAATAAATTTTTAGCGCGCGTTAAGAATATGAAGCTAGCGCGCGATAGCGATTGATCTGATTCACCGATTTTGATGTTTTGAGTAGAATCTTATTTCAAAAGTTGTCTATATGTCCCATGCCAAGTTGCAAACGAATGGAGTTAAAAGATTCTTCGGGTAGAGGTTTTGTATATATGTCGGCAAGTTGATCCTTCGTCAGACAAAAATTAAACAGATGTCTTTCTTTTGAACATGATCACGTAAAAATGATGTCGATATCTATATGTTTGGTTATTTGTGCAAACAGGATTTTTGCTCAAAGTAATAGCACTAGTGTTATCACATAAGATAGGGGTATTTTCAAAATGAATGCCGTAGTCGCGTAGTTGATTTTTAATCCATAGCACTTGAGCACAGGCGCTCCCTGCAGCGACATATTCGGCCTCAGCTGTAGACAATGCTACGCTGGTTTGCTTTTTACTTCCCCAAGATATTAAACAAGATCCAATAAAGTGACATGTACCACTAGTACTCGTTTTATCAATTTTGCATCCGCCGAAATCGGCGTCACTATTGGCAATTAAATTAAAATCCAAGCAAGAAGGATACCATAGACCTAGTCCAATAGTTCCTTTCAAATAGCGAAAAATGCGTTTACATGCAATTAAATGTGATTCCTTGGGATTAGCTTGGAATCGAGCACATAGACATGTAGCAAATATTATATCTGGCCTAGATGCAGTCAAATATAGCAAAGATCCGATCATACCTCGATATAGTTTTTGATCTACGGATTTGCCATTTTCATCTTTCTCGAGCTTTAATGATGACGACATTGGCGTAGATATCACCTTGCTATTTTCCATATTGAATTTCTTGAGGAGGTCGTTTGAGTACTTCGTTTGATGGATAAAAATTCCATCTTCGCATTGTTTGATTTGAAGCCCGAGGAAGAACGTTAATTCTCCCATCATACTCATTTCGAATTCTCCTTTCATAAGATTAGAAAAATCTTGGCACAAGGATTCATTAGTAGCTCCAAAAACAATGTCATCAACATAAATTTGGCAAACAAGTATATCATCATTTAGTACTTTAACGAACAAGGTATTATCGACTTTGCCTCTTTTATAGTCATTTGATATTAAGAATTGACTTAAACGATCATACCATGCTCGGGGTGCTTGCTTCAACCCGTAAAGTGCCTTGTTGAGCTTGTAGACATGGTCCGGAAAATGATGGTCTTCAAAACCGGGAGGTTGCTTGACGTAGACTTCTTCTTGAATGAAACCATTCAAGAATGCACTTTTGACATCCATTTGAAATAGTTTAATCATCTTATGAGCGGCAAATGCACAAAGCAAGCGAATGGCTTCGAGTCGAGCCACGGGAGCAAAACTTTCTTCGTAATCAAGACCTTCTTCTTGATTATATCCTTGAGCGACCAAACGAGATTTATTTCGAATAGGATAGCCGTCTTCGTCACTCTTGATTTTATGCACCCATTTAGTTCCGATAATTGTTTTATCTTTAGGCGCGGGAACTAAATTCCATACATTATTGTGCTTGAATTGCACAAGCTCCTGTTGCATTGCCATTACCCAACTTTCATCATCGAGAGCTTCCGATATATTTTTGGGAACTATTTCGGATACAAAAGCACAATGAGCCATAAACTCGGTGGTCCTCCTTCGGGTTTGAACACCGTCTTCAATGTTTCCGATCACGAGATCCTTCGGATGGTCTTTGATGTGCCTCCAATCTTTCGGTAAATCAACGATTGTGTTCGTTTCGATTTCCGAAATTTTCTTCACTTCGGGTGAGGGATCCGGAAAGGTACCTGCATCATCAAAATATTCTACCTTTCTCGGGGGTGAGATCATATCATTGAATTTAACGTGTATGGATTCTTCAACTTTATTCGTTCTAATATTATACACACGATATGCTTTGCTATTAGTACAATAACCAAGAAAAATTCCGGAGTCGGATTTGGCATCAAACTTGCCCAAGTTATCCTTGCCATTGTTCAAAATAAATACATTGCAACCAAAGGGATGAAAGTAAGCAATATTAGGCTTTTTGCCCTTCCATAATTCATATGGAGTTTTAAGATGAGTTCTACGAACGTGAACTCGGTTAATCACATAGCATGCCGTAAAAATTGCTTCGGCCCAAAAGTATCGTGGAAGAGAGTATTCATTAAGCATTGTTCTCGACATTTCTTCCAAAGATCGGTTTTTCCTTTCAACAACTCCATTTTGTTGAGGCGTTCTAGGAGCCGAAAAATTGTGATTAATACCGTATTTATCGCATAAAAGTTCAAACGGGGTGCAATCAAATTCACCTCCGTGGTCGGTGCGAATAGAAATTATGGAGAGGTTTTTCTCATTTGATACCAAACGACACCATTTAGAAAACTCGGAAAATGCATCATCTTTATGAGCTAAAAATCTAACCCAAGTAAATCGAGAGAAATCATCAACAATAACCAAAGTATAAAGTTTACCATTTAAACTAACATGTCTAGATGGTCCGATCAAATCCATATGCACGAGTTCAAGAACTCGACTAGTGGAAACCTCGAATTTTGGTTTAAACGATTCTCGAGTATATTTCCCTTTAATGCATGATTCGCACAAATGTTTTCTATCGAATTTGAGTTTGGGCAATCCACGAACAAGGTCGTGTCTAGATAAAATAGAAATAATAGGTAGAGAAGTATGCCCCAATTTTCGATGCCATAAATATGCATTGTCATCCAAGGTAATAAGGCATTTTTCATTGAATGAATTCTTATCGTTAAGATCAACAATATAAATGTTTCCACATCTCAAACCAATGAATGCAATTTTATCATTTCTAAATGCCGTGCAATGCGTTTGCTCAAATAGAATTTTAAAACCTTCATCACAAAGTTGCGAAACGCTAAGGAGATTATGATGCAAACCTTCAACAAATAGTACTTTGTTGATAGAAGGAGAAGGTTCCTTACCGACTTTGCCGATTCCTTTGATTTTTCCCTTTTGGTTATCTCCAAAGGTCACATGTCCTTGATCTTGATATTCGAGGTCTTCAAATAAGTCCTCGGAGCCGCACATGTGCCTTGAGCATCCGCTATCAATGTACCACTTGTTTTTCCTTGGTGCCGGTACCTACAAAAATAGAATTTCTCGGTTGTTTCGTACCCAAGCCCGTTTGGGTCCTCCAAAGTTAACTATGCTTATAGCATTCGGAACAATCGTCCCTTTCGGAACCCATATTTGCTTAACTTTGATAGTTCTTAACTTTGAATGAGTATTAACATTGTGAACTCGTTTGAGCGGATCTTTTGAGTTCTCGGTTTCGGTTTTCTTTATTTTGTCAAGGTTAATAAGGGATTGTTCCCGTTTAAAAGGGTCGAAACCAAGACCGTGTTTGAGCAAGGGCGATTTTGAATAGATAGGAGCCTTTCGAATTTCTCGTTTCCGAGAGTAAATTTGTTCAAAATATATTTTAGCTCCTTTTGAGTTTTTGTTAACTCGATTTTCAAAACATTTTCTTTTTCAATACATGATGTATGGTCGATCTCAATAGTTTTGCCCTTGTTTTGAAACGAGGAGTTTTCGAGTTCTAGAGATTTTATTTTTCTCTTTAAAGATATATTTAACTTGACCATCTCGTCATACTCCGTATTTAACGATTCAAACGCACTCAACAACTCATCATCTTGATGAACTTCTTGTGAATCACAAAAATCAAAAGAATCATATTCATCGTCATTGAGTTTAGAGCTTACCTCGATATTGCTTTGGAGTCGAGGGCCATGAATGCAAGGTTTGCGTCTAGAGATCTTTCAATCTCCTCCTCGTCATCACTCCAAGAAGCGATTAGAACCTCCTTCTTTTTGAATCTTTCCATTTGCGGTTTTGAAGAGGATCCTCGGCATTCTTTGGCATAATGACCGGCTTGACCACATTTCCGACAATTATTGTCGAACTTCTTGATAGGAGTGTAGCCACTCTTCTTTTGCTCCGGTTTGCCATCCCGACCAAGAAAACTTCGCCTCTTTTGAATTAGGTTTTTGTACCTTCTAAAGTTTTTGGCATAAAGAGCGAGTTCCTCGTCGTCTTCATCTTCGGCAACATCTTCCTCAACGTCGCTATCAACATTGAATGCGACTACTCTTTCCCGAGGCTTTGGTTTTGTGCCTCTAGACTTGAGAACGATCTCATAGTTGATGAGTGACCCGATGAGGGCACTAAATTCGAGCTTGTTGAGATCCTTGGATTCCATGATCGCGGTGACCGTGGCATCCCATTCTCGTGGCAACGATCGTAGAATTTTCTTAGCTTTGTCGCTGCTTGATATAGGCTTTCCAAAAGATGCAAGACCGTTTGTTATAGCCGAAAATCGATCCAACATATTTGTGATCGTTTCCTCATCTTTCATGGAAAATAATTCGTAGTCATGGAGTAACATATTAATTTTGGTCTCCTTGACTTGAGTGGTTCCCTCGTGAGTGACTTCGAGAATTTCCCAAATTTCTTTTGCACTTTCATAGGATGATATCCTATTAAGTTCTTCGGGATTGAGAGCGCAATAGAGGAGTTGAGTAGCTCGGGAGTTGACATGCGTGTTTCTCCAATCCTCATCGTTGAATTCTTCGATCTTTTTCAACGATCCATCTTCTTTCTTAGCAAGTTTAGGACCGAGAGCAATAACTTTCCAGATTTCAATATCGTAGGCTTGAACGAAGATCGACATCTTCTTTTTCCACGTCATGAAATTGGAACCGTCGAAGAAAGGAGGACGGTTGAGAGCATTTCCTTCAATTTGGCCAAGAAGTGCCATTTGCGGATCTTTTTCTCTTAGGTGGTTAAACCTTTAAAAAGAGACCCGCTCCGATACCAACTGAAGAGATAAATTCACCACTAGAAGGGGGGTTGAATAGTGGTGATGCGGAATACCGAAATTTCTTGCGAGTAAAAAGAAAATAATGCGGAAAATAAAGACTCAAGAATTTATAGAGGTTCGGCAACTTGCCTACGTCCTCTCTCCGACTTTCTTTTTCTATTGGCTTAAGAAAAACCACAAACTTAACTCGTCTTCTATCGGTCCGAGTTCACAACCGTTACAATCCGCTTGTCTTCTATCGGTCCAAGCTCAACCTTTCCCTCAATATGAATAATTGTTTATCTAGTGTTCTATAGGAACTAGATAATCCTCACTATACGAATATGGGAGTATAATCCTAACAATGCCGGATCAAAGATCCTAATAACACCGGATTAGTGACTCTTGATTCGTTTCTTTTTCGCTCAAGTGTAAGTGATGCAACACTTACAACCAAATGAAAGAATACAAAGAATAATGGATATTACAATTGAAATCGCTCTTGTATATTTCTTTTCTCACAACTTGTAATGCAATAAAGTATGTAAATCTGAGCTCAAGAATGCTTTGATTGCTTGTATGCTTGAAATGCTTGAAGTTGTGTTATTGATACCCAAGTCCTTCGGGTATTTATAGGTATGAGACAGCCTTCAAATTTTGAAAGATATACTATTAGCGTGCGCTAATAGTGTCTTGTAGCGTGCGCTAACGGATTTTGACTTGTAATCTCTGAACGGTCACAAAGACTGTTGCAACGGTAAAATTCTGTGTCTAGCGTGCGCTAGTAATGATATGGTAGCGTGCGCTATCGTCTTGGTCAACTAGTCTTCGATCTTGACTTTGACAAAATCCGATTTCCTCTCCAACGACTCTTTTTCCAACGGCTAAAATTATGATTAGCGTGCGCTAGCAAGTATGCATAGCGTGCGCTAGCATTAATTAAATCCAATATTTCCAGATTTTCCGGATCTGCATTGACTCTTGCTTCCAACGGTTGAATTTCAAACGGTAAACTGCAGATTCCATTTAGCGTGCGCTAACACCTTTCCTTTAGCGTGCGCTACTGAATTATTTCAATAACGTACGTTACCTTGTGTAGCGTACATAAAAACCTAGACGAAGTGAGTCCAGTGGCTATTGGACTACTAACCATAATTTCGGTAGCGTGCGCTAGATATGAAAATTAACGTGCGCTAAGTCTTCACTTTAGCGTACGTAAGAATATATGTGTAGCGTGCGCAACGTCCAATTCTGATTTCCTTCCAGACTTCACTGACTTCTGGAGACTTGCGATAGCGTGCGTTATGTATGTTGTATAAGGTGCGCTAACTATAGTTTATTAGCGTGCGCTATCATTCAATAGCTTGCGTGCGCTATCGATCAGGCGACTTGAGTAGGCTGCAGCTGACTTGACTGGTCTGTGTATGAGAGTCTCGATAGCGTGCGCTACGATATGATACGTAGCGTGCGTTAGCTATATTGTGTTCCTTCAAAAAATTATCGAGCCGAGATAGATCCAATTAAATGTTTTGTATGTAACCATCATCAAAATACATTTTGTGTCAACAGCCACGACTTGGCCAGCTGCCTCCTAACGTACGTAACACTTAATCCATTGCGTAAGTAATACGTACGTTGACTTGCTACAGTAATATACTCATATTAGGTACATAATACACCATATATAGCGTACGTAAATCCATCCGTTGACTCACCTGTCCACATCCGTGCCGAAAAACTGCCGACACTGGGCCCACCTGTCGATCATATCCGGATCCTGTCCGATTCCCTCTATTACATACGTAATGCCTAAGTCCTTAAGCTTAGCGTACGTAATGGCCTTCTGTACTTGGCCAAAATCCAACTGTTCCTGTCCGACGTCTCAACATACATAATACAAACATACGGCATATTGAATACAAATACTGGATCTAATAATATTCTCATATGATATACCCGATATCAAAATTAAAATAACCCGATATACGATATCCTCAAATGTAGTTGTCTACCAAATACGATAATTATACAAATACGACTGTCTCAGTTCTCAATTTATTTTATCCATACTGTATAGACACCAAGTTATGCAGTATATCTCAGATAAAATAACGCGAAAAATTTATATTGAAAATCCGGGTATTACATTGCCCTATGCTACAATTCATCCTAAACTTATAGAATTTTGTATAATAAATGTTAAGTTAAAAAAACTGAACTAGCATATCCGAAATTTTAAATGAATAATAAGTTAACAAAAAGAGATGAATTTGGAATTCAAGCCAGGTCAATGCATAAGTCATTTTGTTATTCTAAATCTTGTAGTTACTTTGTAAAGTTTAACTTGGTGGTATTTTATTAATTTTGTCTTGTTTTGGTATTTTATTAATTACGATGTTTGACGATTCATTGGCTATTTGTTGTTAGTTTTAGAAATTTAAACTCATGGGAGGAGATAGAAGGTGGATGTATATGTCTAGATGGTTGCCTGAATTTGAAAATGAGTTGACCTACTTTGTTAACATGTCATTTGCTAAAGCATCTCGGGGAGGACAGATCAAATGTCCTTGCAAACATTGTAAAAATCGGTATTGGTATCATAGGGACGAGGTGTATAATCATGTGTTGAGTGGGGGTTTTGTCGAAAATTATGACGTGTGATTTTTTCATGGAGAGGATCATTCATCATTGAATTGTGCAATAGAGTTAGATAATGTTTCACTAAAATTTCATGACAATATTGATGAATTATTGCATGATAGTTTTAGAGACATTCTAGAGGGGACAAGTGGTGCACAACAAGGACCAAATGAGGAAGCCAGAAAGTTCTATAGGTTGGTAGAAGAGGGTAAGCAGGAGCTATTTCCTGGGTGTAAGAATTTACCAAACTATATTTCATCCTTAGGATGTTTCTATTTAAGACGCTTCATGGACTTAGTAATGTAGCGATTGATGATTTCATTCATTTTATGGGGGAAGTTATTCCAGATGCAAGGATTCCTGCAAATTTTAATGAAGCTAGAAACATCTTGAGGAATTTGGGTTTGGATTGTAAAAAAATTCATGCATGTCTTAATGATTGTATGTTATTTTGGAAAGAGTATGAGAATGCTGAGGTGTGTCATTTTTGTCATGCTTCTAAGTGGAAACAGCCACAAGAAAAACGAAATATGAAAAAAAATCAACCGATTAAAAAAATTTCTCAAATTCCAGCTAAAGTGTTGTGGTACTTTCCCTTAAAACCAAGGCTGCAAAGACTCTTTATGTGTGCTGAAACAGCTAAGTGCATGGTGTGGCATGAAAAAGAACGTCCTAAAGATGGTAATCTGAGACATCCTGCTGATGGGAAAGCATGGAAAGAGTTTGATGCTTTGTATCCTAATTTTGCCAAGGAACCTAGAAATGTAAGGTTAGGTTTGGCTAGTGATGGATTTAATCCATTTCGAACAATGAGTATTTCTCAAAGCACATGGCTTGTGGTGTTCGTTAATTATAATTTACCATCTTGGATGTGTATGAAACCAGAGTACTTTATTTTATCATTGTTGATTCCTGGTCCTGAATCTCCAGGTAATAACATTGACGTGTACTTGCAACCCTTGATATATGAGTTAAATGAACTCTGGAATGACGGATTAGAGACATACGATAAGTTTAAAAATGAAACATTTCAAATGTATGCTGCATTGACTTGGACCATTAGTGACTTTCCAGCTTACCCGATGTTGTCTAGGTGGAAAACTAAAGGGAAGTTTGCGTGTCCTTGTTGTAATTATAATACGAGTTCATTATACTTGAATCACAGTAAGAAAACATGTTACATGGACCATCAAAGATTTTTAAATTTGGCAGACCCATGGCGTCGTAATAAGAGTTTATTTAATGTTTGTATTGAGGATAGGCCACCCCCAACCCCTTTATCAGGAGTTGATGCTTTCAGAAAGTTGTCTAACTTTAAAAATCAATTTGGGAAGAATAGAAAAAAAATGATGCCACTTGCCCTTGGAAAAAAGGTCGATATTTTTTAAATTGCTATATTGGCAATTCAGTGCATGTCAGCACCACCTTGACGTGATGCAAATTGAAAAGAATATATGTGATAGCTTGATAGGGACTTTGTTGGATGTTACTGGAGAGTCAAAAGACCATGATAATGCTCGATTTGACCTTTTTGATTTGGGCATTAAAGAAAAACTTCAACATAAGCTATCTAATGATGGTGAACATGTTATTCTGAAAAAGGCATGTTATAAAATGTCCCAGGATGAAAAAGACATATTTTGTCGTGCCTTATGTAACACCCCCAATCCGCTAAGGGGTATTACACGCCGTAAAACCTTTCCCCAAGGTTCTACCAGGCTGGTAACAAAATCGAACATCTCAAAAATGCCTTTAAGGCTAAAATGACCCAGTAGACCGATTTGGTCTTTCAATAAATACATACAACTCAATCTCAATACATGCCCACGCAGGGGTCGAATACAACATACTCCCGTATAACGGGAAAAAAACACTGCAGCGGAAAATAAAGTACAACTGAACCATTACAACAACGTACGAGACCTCATGTTATTAGTATCGATCATCTTTAATCATCCTTCATGCCGATCCTGTGTTATGCTCCCCAAAACCTGAATGCAAATACAGACATCCACCCCCCGATTACTCAGGGGTTAGCAAAATTCCACTATTTTGCTAGTGCAAGTACAAGTGTAAATACGAGTCATACAATTCAAGTTCCAAGAATAATAATGACCAGGAATCCTCCAAGATTCAAACATAACAAAAAGTACTTCCCGAGGCAAGAGTCTGAGTGTGACTTTCTAAAGTCGAAAGATCACAAATCAAGGGAAACAATTTGTAAAATGGTTTAAAATGCCATCGAGAGTTTTAATAGAAACAATTTAGGATTATCGAATCCTTCTCTTTCCAAAATCAACAGGGGTCACAACCCAAAGGTTTTGTTTTCGTAAATAGAAAACCAACAACAATTCACAGGGTCAAAACCCACGTCACGTGTCCTCGACGGACATAAAAATCAACACAACATAATCACCCAAGATACGCAAATCTTGGTCAACGAACACAACACCAACTCGTGAATCCAGGGCTATACCATTGGATTCCCTCGAGGCCTCGCCGGACCCTCCCGAGGTGATCAAAATACATTCACAAATCATATACACACCAACTCGTGAATCCAGGGCTATACCATTGGATTCCCTCAAGGCCTCGCCGGACCCTCCCGAGGTGAGCAAAATACATATATATAACACCGTGAACACATGCCATGTCATCTCACGGTTGGATCAATCACTTGTTGCATCCTGACCACATGATCACAAGCCATGTGTCACCGTAGATTTTCTTAGGCTCTCACGGTTGTATCAATCAATTGGTGCATCCTGACCACATGATCACATGAAATGTGTCACCGTAGACCTTCGACCATATCCTCACATTCAAACAAATAACATATCCCACCAAGGGTATCCAAACCATTCACTCAATGGCAACAAACACAAAGCACGACATAATTGTCAAATCACAACGCATCGAAATGAGATAATATGTGCATATATATTATCAAAGCACAACAACAACAACACCAAGCATATTCATAGGGTTCACTTAACCATTCACGAGACTCAACATTCACAAAACACACATTTTGAAAGTGATCCTTTGACGAGGCTAAACCAAATCTTTTGAAAGTTCATCTCAAACAATCAAACAAACATACCAAGACAATCACCAATCATCATATCCACAAAACAAGAGGTGTATGGACAAGGTACTTACCTCAAACAATCACAAACGCGGAGAATCAGCCGAAGTAGGATGGCAAGAACCGACTACGAACCCGCCGACTCCGCCGAATGCCAACTCGCGATGATAAACTACGAAGGACAATAAAAACAATGAAAATGAATTTCATAGCACGACTCAAAGCCGCTGAATTGAAGGAAAAACGACAAAAGTTCAAGGGTTTCCCCAAAATGGCCAAGAACAAGAATCGACCGACCAAAACATGAAAACGAAATTCCAAATCGAAATATGGATATACAATCCATAGGATATGTTTAACAACATCATTAAACAACAATCGGTTTATCAAAATCGGATAGAAAACGAAATCAAGAACAAAACTCCCAAAAAGTCAACTATAGGGATTCAAGAAAAATACCTTGATTCGGCGAAGAACAATGGATTATATGATGTTATAATCACCTATGATGCTCCAAAACACATTTGAATTGAGCAAAATCGGCCAAGATTGCGATCCCCAGTCGCCCTTAGCTCAAACCTGTGGAAAGAAGAAGAAAGGATATGAGAAATGAGAAAAAATGACTGCTGTCCAGTTTTATATGCTGGACAGCCTTAGCGTGCGCTAATCATCAGGATTAGCGTGCTCTATCGGGGCACACTGTTAGCGTGTGCTAACCACAAGTGTTAGCGTATGCTAACGGGTCCTTCAGACCCAGTCCAGCAGCCCCTGGACTACCCTGAACTACCAGGTAGCGCGCGCTATCCTCACCCTAGCGTGCTCTACTAATGCACTCTAGCGCGCGCTATGATACTACATAGCGTGCGCTGATCAACGTCTGAACCCAGTCCATTAGCCTCTAGATTATTTCTGCACCACCAGTTAGCATGCGCTACCACACCTGTAGCGTGCGCTAACAACCGCACCATAGCGCGCGCTAACCAATAAGTGTGGCGTGCGCTAACGACTCAGAAGGACAACAATAGTGCTCTCAAAGCTGGTTAGAACAACGGATTCCTCCGATCGGAACATCAAGTTCAAGATACGCACGGAAAGCTCCGGAATAATATCATACTAAGAGCTTGAGCTACCATCAAGCCCACACGCAACCATGAAAACGGTCAAGACAACAATTACGAATGCGGATACCCACAACTTTGGGTAAATTACAAAATGGCCCAAAACGCCCGAAAATCATAATACGTGATACAATAACCAAACCGAAGTTCACAACATGTCTAACAACGTTAAACGGACTTACAGAAAACTTGAAATAACAGTTTCGAACGAGATTCTCAAGAATCGAACTCAAATGCGGAAAAACCGCTAAGAAGCACGGAACTCAACAAAACGACACCGAAACAAACTCGGATGTCAAAAAGTGTAGAATTAATCATTCTCGAAATGGCGAAACGGTCACAAGCGAGTCGTCAAAACGGACTTACGCCAAAAAAAGAAAATTACTGGAAATCGAAATTGCGGATATTACATACTACCCTCCTTAAAAGAAGTTCCGTCCCGAAACTTAAAACAAGTAGGGAGAAGCAATATCCCGCCAGGAAAACTCAATGAGGTACACAAGAACCGAAAACTCACGCCCAAACGGCAAAACATTACGACCAACACAAAGAAACATACGGCGTGAAAACACGCCCCACGACGACCAACACAACGCTACAGGTAGAGACATAACAAAACCAACAAGTGACAAGCGTCATCAAATAAATAATATCATCAAGTCAATTATCTGAACAATCGCAAAACACAAAGCACCTATTACGAGGAAACACGAACAGTCAAAAAATAGAAATGATGCGTACAGCAATCTGCAAAGGTGACCACGGTCGAATCAACAATGATCGAACAACAACGATCGAAAAACAATGATCGAATAACAACGATCGAAAAATAAAGATCGAAAAACAATGACCGAAAAACAATGATCGAACAACAATGATCGAACAACAACGATCGAAAAACAATGATCGAACAACAACTCTGAAGTTCACACTTCAACTCAAAAAGTTAAAAGAGCTGGTAGGAACTAAAAGATGTTACTTTCGAACAAGGTTCACAAGAATCGAACCAACTCGGAAAAGTCACAGCAATAACCAGATCGAACCAAAATAAGATCATGGCTTGTTCGAACGATAAAAACCGAAATACTAAACAAGTTCAGAGAGTGTCAACGAACACGAGCGAGTCGATAGAATTGGGAAAGAGAAAATGCAGAAGTCAAAAATAATACGGGTATTACCTTCGACCTCGCCCCCGAAACTCAAAACAACGGAACTAAGGTAACAATACAACAAGCAACCGATACAACGCGGAACAATAACCGATGCACACAACTATACCAACCCAAGCTCTAACAGCTCGCATATATGCGATAACGCATAAATCACTACGAGGCGACAACATTCAATACCAACATCACACCTCTCCCAGAGGGCTACCACAACAACTGCGTGGCGAACGACTCAACGCTCACACCACTAATTCAATCACAACTCGGGGGTTAACACCCTAACGAGAGTACGAATATCACACATATATTCCCGAACCGCAAATATGAACGATAGGTTTTAAAACCGAAAACCAACTTTTGAAAATAATTTGGAAGCACCAGTTGATCTTGAGTATCATATATCAAAAAAGTAGTACAAACATCGTCATCGAGACTTTGAAAAAAAAAACCATCTTGCGTTTGATAAAAAAAATGAGGACACCTTTCTTTAAATTAAAACTTTTCAGCAATATTCGACCCTCGGGTCTAAGCAAATACGTTTCTAAATCATTAGAAATATCTCAAAATATTTTGATCCTCAAAGTAGAATAATTTTGAAACATAGCGTGGCGCTAGTAGGCATCTTGAGAACACTGCGAGAAAATAATTCATTTTAAAAGTACGTCTCGAGGTTTATTTTCTAAGATACTCAAGGTTTTTCAGAAGTACAATAGGCCAAAATGCCCAAAATTCACACGTATCAACATTCACTTAAACACATCATAGCACACGCATCAAATAGTTCAAAATCAAGACAGTGATATACAATCCCTAAGATATGTTTAACAACATCATTAAACAACAATCGATTTATCAAAACTGGATGGAAAACGAAATCAAGAACAAAACTCCAAAAAGTCAACTATAGGGATTCAAGAAAAATACCTAGATCCGGCGAAGAACAATGGATTAGATGATGTTATAATCACCCAGGATACTCCAAAACACCTTTGGATGGAAGAAAATCACCCCAGATGCGAACCCTAGTCGCTACGTCTCAAACTCACGGAGGAAGAAGAAGAAATGAAGAAACATGCAGATTCTAGACCGGTGTCCAGTATTTATACTGGACACAATTAGCGTGCGCTAATCATTAAGGTTAGCGTGCGCTATCACGACACCAAACAAAACTCCTGACAAAAAATACACAGTTAGCGTGTGCTAACCCCAAGTGTTAGCGTGCGCTAACGAGAACTTCAGACCCAGTCCAGTAGCTCCTGGACTGCCCTGAACTACCAGGTAGCGTGCGCTATCCTCCTCTTATCGTGCTACCAATGCACTCTCGCGCGCGTTAGCCGCAAAGCGTAGCGTGCGGTAACAACTCAGAGAGACAGCAACAGAACATCTCAGAAATGGGTATGACACCCCCAGATCCTCCTGGGAATATTACACGCCATAAGCCCTTCTCACAAGGATTTACCAGGCTAAGCACAATTTTCCACGTCATTTCAAAAACGCCAAAAAGATCGATGACGGTAATATTTTCCAAAAGTCACAAAATCATTTGTCAAACCGTCATAAAATGTTCAAGGCCAAAATGCCAAAACTCGATTTAGGGAATCGGTTTTACGAAATAAAAGTCAGTTTGCAAAATACCGAAAGTCATTTTGAAAGAACTCACGCATCGGACAAAATGCGGTTCGAAAATACATCAGCAGCGACGACACTCCTCGTATAAACCAAATACGAGAGTCGAATAAACACATATTGTGAAATCAAAATCCACTGAAGTATTCCATCAGTTAACAACTAATCATACAAATAACTCGTGTCACACGAGGCACAACCCAAAGAAGTGAGTCTTACATCCATAGGTCGCACGAAAATGACGATCGCCCCTCGATACTAATCACGACCAGCGAACTCAGACGATGCATCGCTACGCGACTAAGTCAGATAAAATCCGACGAGACAAAACTCAACAAACACAACTTGACCCGATAGCCTAGGTTTCCCCAAGCTAATCTGATTTTTAAAATTGTATACTCTAGTTATTCGAAAATAAAATCGATAAGTTAAAAATTGTTCTCAAGATCCTTTCAAACACGACAAGGGTTTAACAGCGGTAGCATTTTATAAAATGTCCTAAAACACTTTTAAACACGACTTTCAAATACCGACACAGGGTATTATTTGAAAATACAAGGCTGGCTCGCCCAAATTCATGCCACTTTTTAGAAACCCACATTGGTTGTAAATAACAACAATTAGCCAAGTACCATCAATTCCCGAACACACGCATATACGGCATTCAAAAATCACCAGTTCAACAAGCGCAACTCGGAAACACTAATTTCAAGCATATGTCAAACTATCTCTTCAGGTTTAATAGCATAACTAATGAACACCGATTCGAACACATGTCGAAACCATCTATGTGAGTTTCTCAACAAACTCTGCCATCAATACCTTTCCCGGAACATATAAATGTTCAAAACTTCCACATCATACTGCACCCCTCGTTGTCCAAACTATCAGTGTAATATCCGCAAATTCGATTTCCGGTAATTTTTCTTTGTTGGTAAAAGTCCGTTTTGACGACTTGCTTAGGACCGTTTCGTCATCCTGAGAATGATTAATTCTACACTTTTTGTCATCCGAGTTCGTTTCGGTATCGTTCTGTTGAATTCCGTGTTCTTTAGCGACTTTTCCACGTATGAGTTCGACTTTGTTAAATCACCATTAATTTTTGGAAACTCCAAAAATTCTGAGTCTTTGTAATATTATAAAGCATCGAGTTAGCTTTCCAATGGTTCAAACGGCGAGTCAATCGGAGTCCAGACGAGGGAGTTATGGTCGAAATAGCTAAGTCACTCTCATTTTCCAGATTCGGCCAAAACCGTCAGACTCGTGCCGCGGCACACTTTGGCCGAGCGGCACACGATGCAGTCAACTGTATAATTATGTTTTTTTTCAGCAAAATCCGATCATTTCTCCATTTTCTTCAACCCACACGAGAGAGAGAGCTTGGGGAGAGAACTTTACATCATCTACCTCTTGAGTATTGAATTTTTATCATTTTCATTTGGTGGGGAAGCTCGGATCATCAAGCTATCGCGTATTCTTCGAATCATAGTGCTTGGATCTTCAAGAGGTAATTTCTTCAACATCTTGGATTTCCATTTTTGTATTGGGTAATGATGTTTTGGATGTTAAAATCATGGTGTATGAAGTGATATACGCATGATTATGGACACGTTTGAGTATTCATCGGATTATTGAAAGATTATTCAAGAACACTTTGAATATTGAGTTGGATTTTGGGGGTTTTCGTAGATTCGTCCGATTTATCCGGTTTGAAGCTTGAGAACCTTGAGATTATGATATATCTATGCCGTATGCGTGTTTTTCTTACGATTTTACGGGTTGGGTTGTGCCGTTTTCGGACTTGTGGGAGTTTGGGCGATTTCCCAACCTTTAGTTGTTCACCCGTGTATTTTCTTGAATCGTAGACGAGTTTCGGGAGTCTCTTCGTGTGAATTGAGTATAGATAATTAATTGTCATTTCCTTGCGAATCGTTTAGGTGCCTAAGCGCGTTCTTGGACCTACCGAACTCATACCTTTCCTCCGTTCGATTTCTCGATGTCTCAAAGGCAAGTATATATTTATGAATGTGCGTTCTCGACTTTGAAAGTAAGAAATATTAATGGCATGATTATTTATATCCACTCCGGGATGGGCCGACGGGTCCTCTGAGGGTTTCGTAGCCTCTGGTGCGATTCCATGGATAATATGAATTAACCACTCCGGGACGGGCCGACGGGTCCTCTGAGGGTTCCGTAGCCTCTGGTGCGGTTCCACGGTTGATCATATATGTATTGATGACGGATGATATGAACGAACCACTTTGGGGCGGGCCGACAGGTCCCCTAAGGGTTCCGTAGCCTCTGGTGCGGTTCCACGGTATTCATATACGTCTTGTTGTGATGCTATGAGATTTAGTTATTCCGGAATACTAGTCTTGAATTGATGAATTGACGGTTACATTTACTTTATTGTCGAGGAGTATTGTGTTTCATACTTGATATACTTGCACTAGCTATTCGACGGCTAACCCCTTTATGGGGGAAATACTTTTTATGTATTTCAGGTTCCAGGAGATCGGACAGGCAGGTATCGGGTCGGCATGAAGATGATGGGCAAGTGTGATACTGTGTCTTGTCTCCGGTTATCTTTTTGGATTCCTCCATTCAGTGTTGTTGTACTAGAATGGATTTTAAATACTCGAGTATTGTATTTTCAGTTTCCTTGATGTTCCGGCCTGTGTTGCCGAGGTATTGATTTGTGTGGTGATGTATATGGTTTCATTGGTTATGGTTTTTAATACCATTTGTATTGTCCTTCATTCCATTGTATGTAGACCTTCTCGGTCAAGTTTCATAGTTCCGTGTATGTTTAGCCTTGTGGGTCCCACGGCGGGGCTCACGGGCGTAATATACCCCGAATAACTTGGGGTGTTACGAATATGGTATCGAGCTTATGTTTATGGATACCTAGGTGTCGGTCTTTGGTCGATTGAGTCGGCATTTGCCCAGATATCACTACTCGCCATCATCACAGTGCGACCGGTACTTGTAAGTCCTCTCACTCTTCTTGTATTTTTCTTAATCGTTTCGTTTATAGCTTGGTATTCTTGGGATTTGGTCACTTCGAGAATGTGCGATTCGGATTATACTTACGCACGTATGTGCCCTTCAGAATGTTGGCTGAAAGTAGGAAGAATCGTGGCCGTGGTCACGGACGTGAACTCTTCCTTGAGATTTTGTTAAGTTGCTAATTGCGATAATGGTGTGTATCGGTATTATGTTGAGACTTTGTTTAGGAGTCGCATGCTAGTATCACGGGAGATCTTCGACTTCGCAGACTTGTAAGTATGTTGTTCGGATTACTCGATAATTCTTGGTGAATTTAAATTTCCGTTGAAATGTTGTTTGTGCGAGTGATTGCAAGTTTCGAGGACGAAACTTATTTTTAAGGGGTGTAGAGTGTAATACCCCGATTTTTCGGATATATTTTTTTTTTTCTTTTTTTTTCGTTTATATGTTGGATGTCGTTGATGGATAATTGTTCTTAAGGATGATGTGAACGTATGACAATGTTATTGAATGCATTTATGTATTCATTGTGCCGTACGATCGTTTGGTATGTCGAGATGTTTGTCGAGAATAGCGGAAAATGGCTAAGTACAGCCACGTTAGCGCACGCTACAAGGTATGCCTAGCGCACGCTAAGACATATATACTTAGCGTATGCCACGGTGCATACTTAGCGCATGCTAAGAGGTTTGAGTTACGTACGCTAAGGAGGACCCCTAACGTACGTAAGGTATTCTGGATAAGGTCCGTAAAGTGGCCGGGTGTAGGCCGTGATCGCTTATTATCGGCGATTAACGCACGCTAATTTCAGATCATCAACAGGGAATCTTGGCTTTATTGGTTGCTTTCGGCGTGTAGGACCCGGACATCTTCTGGGAAGGTACAGGTTGTCGGGTCAACGACGATTAGCGTGCGCTAAGGTCGAGGAATAGCGCACGCTACTGAGCATTTCACTGTAGCAAGTCAACGCCTATTTGCGTACGTTAATGCATGGGCATTACGTACGTTAGATGAATTTCGAAGCAATGCAGTAGCTTCTGGACTTCCCGATAGCGCACGCTATCAAGGAAGGATAGCGCACGCTAGTTCTATAGCGCACGCTAAATATAAGGTCTAGCGCGCGCTAGTGATGTGTTTTATAGAGGGGATAGACGAGTGCTGAGAGGCATTTTGTCTATTCTCCTTCTTTCAGTCAATAGAGAGAGCCTTGGGAAGTACTTGAAGTTCCTAAACATTGAGAGATGATTCTCTTAAACAAGATTAAGATGGAGAGTTCGGATTTAAGTATTGTTCTTGAAGTTTTGATGATTCTTGGAATGAAGTTCAATTATTCTTCTTCGTGGTTCGTCCATACAAGGTAATCCTTGTATCCCTTTGATAGTGGTTCGTTTTTAAAGGATTACTACTTGGGAGGGAGCATGTTGGGAATCGTGTATTTTGATGTTCGTTTTTATTTCAATGTAAATGCATATATTGGATCAGACGTTTATCCATTGCGTGACTATTTTGAAATTGCTTTTGGTATTTTGCCAACTAAATTTTATTTTGTAAAACCGATTCCCTAAACTGAGTTTTTGGCATTTTAGCCTTGATCGTTTTGACGGTATTTGGAAAATGATTTTTTTTAGTATTTGAAAAATATTACCGTCATCGGTCTTTTTGGCATTTTTGAAATGACGTGGAAAATTGTGCTTAGCCTGGTAAATCCTTGTGAGAAGGGTTTACGGCGTGTAATATTCCCAGGAGGATGTGGGGTGTTACAATTATGGTATCATGTGATAATGTTATACGAGATTTATTGGAATTGTAATAAGAGATTTGAGATGTTGATATGATTATTGAGATCTTCTTCATATGATGATAAGGGTTTTGTTGCGATTCTTGAGGTTGTATGAATGACATGATGAAGAAAATGGTAACATGGAGATATATACCTCGGATATGTTGTTCTGAACGTGATTTCGGATATTTCATGTTCTTGAAGAACTCTTGAATTATACGAGGTGATGAAAATTTTTAAGAAGTGTTGATGTTTTGAAAATGAATATGGAATATTCATATCTAGAGCTAAACTATGTGTTGGAAATAATATTCGTATAGGAATACGAATGTGATTATGAGTTTGATGAGACTATTATTCATCTATGAAATTGGAAGCCCATACGTATGGAGCAAATATTCAAATCGAATGATTGGATTGGTTGATAACCTTTTTAATATGATTATCTATTGTTTTGAACGAGTCGGATGATTTGAATTGATGACGGTCATAAGTAAATTTTAACGATGGATTTATGAGAAGGGAACCTTGTCAATTCGTATTTAAGAATTGAGTTTGGAACATTTAGACCCTTATTATTGGTCCGAATTGGTTGCTGATATGATCATCATATTTCGACTCGTATTGTGGACAGGATTTGTAAGTGTCTGAGTTGTATTGTTCAGACTGTGATTAGTCGAGATATGGTGAAACGGTTGAGTTTGTGGTTTGGTGGTGTTGATATTGGTCGTCATCGAACCTGTTGATTATTAATCCTTCGTTTTACAATAAGACATGATGTGTGATCATGGATTATGACTGTTGTGTTGCGGTTGAGGTTGAAGAATTCGTAGATTACCTTGGTCGGGACTGAGGAACTCGTAAGACAAAATCAACTGAATTGGTAACAGTTCGTTGTATTGATATCGAGGCAAGTTTTATACTTATACTAATCAATGAGATTAATGTTATCGTGTAGGTGTACGAATGTGTGTATCATTTCGAGACTCGGCCTCTTCATGATTGTATTGATATCAGGGGATTGTTTGATACGACACCCGTCGACAAATTATGCCAAATATTATTGTTGTTCGTAAATGGCCGATTTAAGGCATTGCGATACTTGTTGGTAATATTTGTCGATAGCCGGTTCGCGGTATCGACGTATTGGTTGTTATTATTAATTGATGTTCCATCAAGATATTTTTTTGTGAATCGTCGTTATTGATATCAGTGTTTTTCTATTGATGTCGTTTTGGCCGATTGAAGGCATTGACGTATTCGATTATCATCTTCGTTATCGGTAACCGATTAAAGGTGCCGAGACATCCGTTGTATAATTGTTATCGATCGTCCGCTCTAAAGGTAATCGATATATTGAATTGGGATTATCAAAGATAATTCCCATCCGTTGTCAAAAATATTCTCATCCGTTGTATCGTTGTTATCGATTGGCCATTCTACGGTAATCGAAGTATTGAATTGGGACTGTCGAGGATAGTTCCCATCCGTTGAATTATTATTGTCGTGTTGGCCGACTCAAGGCAGCACACTATTATTCTTGTGAACTCGGTAGTTTTGTGATCGTTGAAGGTTGAGGATTTTCCGAATTGTTGTGTTGTGATTATTGCTCGTGTTAATCGGTCCTTAGGGATTTTGATCCCAGTATGGTTATGTTGGATATTGTTGGTCGTGTCGATCTTTCATTATTCGTGCGTCATCGTTCACTTGGTGAGTCGCGTGATTCGTATTGGATATGTTATCCTTTGAGCTTCGCGGTCATGTTGTATCGTGGCATATCTGGAATCATATCTGCGTGCCGATTGGTTATGTGTAGGATTTTTAGCCGGGCACACGATGGTCATACGTGGATGTTTCCGCATTGGACCGTGCACATGAGACGTAGTTCGTGAGGCTAGTTAGGTACATTGTCACACGTATATTCTGGATTCCGTATACGGGGTGGACATGTGTACGGACACATTTCCGGATCGGGCGTACTGTGATGTTCCCTCTTGAGCCTTATTGTTTGGTCGTTCGTAGTCCATGTTGTATTGGATATGTCCGACGATTTGCGATTGGTTGTTCATACGCCGAGGGGTATGTCCGAAAGTCAGGTTTGCTTCTTTGAGATCTGTATTGTGATGATTTACAGCTTTGGACTGTTCGGCTTTCAGGCCATCGTGATATACAGCTTCGGTTGAGGGGCTTTCAAGCCATTGCGATGTATTGGTATTTCTGTTGGAGCCTTCAGAAATTGTGATTCGTATTTACCTCAGTGTTGGCTTGGATTACCTTCGGGTAATGTATTGTTGTGTTACTTGTAACGTTTCGCCGTTGGGCGTAAGTTACGCGTTTCTTGTGTATCTCGTTGAGTTTTCCTGGCGGGATATTGCTTCTCCCTAGTTGTTTTAAGTTTCGGGACGAAACTTCTTTTAAGGAGGGTAGAATGTAATATCCGCAAATTCGATTTCCGGTAATTTTTCTTTGTTGGTAAAAGTCCGTTTTGACGACTTGCTTAGGACCGTTTCGTCATCCTGAGAATGATTAATTCTACACTTTTTGTCATCCGAGTTCGTTTCGGTATCGTTCTGTTGAATTCCGTGTTCTTTAGCGACTTTTCCACGTATGAGTTCGACTTTGTTAAATCACCATTAATTTTTGGAAACTCCAAAAATTCTGAGTCTTTGTAATATTATAAAGCATCGAGTTAGCTTTCCA
The DNA here is from genome assembly GCA_033398695.1 of Orobanche coerulescens. Lineage (NCBI taxonomy): Eukaryota > Viridiplantae > Streptophyta > Magnoliopsida > Lamiales > Orobanchaceae > Orobanche > Orobanche coerulescens. Next base: position 110,405,358 of record CM065806.1, read on the forward strand.
ATGGTTCAAACGGAGAGTCAATCGGAGTCCAGACGAGGGAGTTATGGTCGAAATAGCTAAGTCACTCTCATTTTCCAGATTCGGCCAAAACCGTCTGTACCCTGTGCCGCGGCACACTTTGGCTGAGCCGCGGCACACGATGCAGTCAACTGTATAATTATGTTTTTTTTCAGCAAAATCCGATCATTTCTCCATTTTCTTCAACCCACACGAGAGAGAGAGCTTGGGGAGAGAACTTTACATCATTTACCTCTTGAGTATTGAATTTTTATCATTTTCATTTGGTGGGGAAGCTCGGATCATCAAGCTATCGCGTATTCTTCGAATCATAGTGCTTGGATCTTCAAGAGGTAATTTCTTCAACATCTTGGATTTCCATTTTTGTATTGGGTAATGATGTTTTGGATGTTAAAATCATGGTGTATGAAGTGATATACGCATGATTATGGACACGTTTGAGTATTCATCGGATTATTGAAAGATTATTCAAGAACACTTTGAATATTGAGTTGGATTTTGGGGGTTTTCGTAGATTCGTCCGATTTATCCGGTTTGAAGCTTGAGAACCTTGAGATTATGATATATCTATGCCGTATGCGTGTTTTTCTTACGATTTTACGGGTTGGGTTGTGCCGTTTCGGACTTGTGGGAGTTTGGGCGATTTCCCAACCTTTAGTTGTTCACCGTGTATTTTCTTGAATCGTAGACGAGTTTCGGGAGTCTCTTCGTGTGAATTGAGTATAGATAATTAATTGTCATTTCCTTGCGAATCGTTTAGGTGCCGGAAGCGCGTTCTTGGACCTACCGAACTCATACCTTTCCTCCGTTCGATTTCTCGATGTCTCAAAGGCAAGTATATATTTATGAATGTGCGTTCTCGACTTTGAAAGTAAGAAATATTAATGGCATGATTATTTATATCCACTCCGGGATGGGCCGACGGGTCCTCTGAGGGTTTCGTAGCCTCTGGTGCGATTCCATGGATAATATGAATTAACCACTCCGGGACGGGCCGACGGGTCCTCTGAGGGTTCCGTAGCCTCTGGTGCGGTTCCACGGTTGATCATATATGTATTGATGACGGATGATATGAACGAACCACTTTGGGGCGGGCCGACAGGTCCCCTAAGGGTTCCGTAGCCTCTGGTGCGGTTCCACGGTATTCATATACGTCTTGTTGTGATGCTATGAGATTTAGTTATTAGGGAATTCTAGTCTTGAATTGATGAATTGACGGTTACATTTACTTTATTGTCGAGGAGTATTGTGTTTCATACTTGATATACTTGCACTAGCTATTCGACGGCTAACCCCTTTATGGGGGAAATACTTTTTATGTATTTCAGGTTCCAGGAGATCGGACAGGCAGGTATCGGGTCGGCATGAAGATGATGGGCAAGTGTGATACTGTGTCTTGTCTCCGGTTATCTTTTTGGATTCCTCCATTCAGTGTTGTTGTACTAGAATGGATTTTAAATACTCGAGTATTGTATTTTCAGTTTCCTTGATGTTCCGGCCTGTGTTGCCGAGGTATTGATTTGTGTGGTGATGTATATGGTTTCATTGGTTATGGTTTTTAATACCATTTGTATTGTCCTTCATTCCATTGTATGTAGACCTTCTCGGTCAAGTTTCATAGTTCCGTGTATGTTTAGCCTTGTGGGTCCCACGGCGGGGCTCACGGCGCTGTAATATACCCTGAATAACTTGGGGGTGTTACAATCAGTACACTCGGCTCAACATACATTTAGTATATCGTAATTACCAAACACAGATTTCATCATACAACAAAAGACTAGAGAGTCAAGCCCTCTCACAATATACCACATAGAAAATCTCGGATCTTTCGATCAACAACGATCCTACCAACGCTAGGAAGTTTAGCGATGGAAGTCCCACAAGACGACAAACGGTCAAGCCCAGAATGGTGCACATACTCCAGAGAGATAAACGACTGCGCAATACTAGAATCAAAAAGTACACGGACCAGATGGATCGAAAAACAACTCGACAATAAGTACGAGAGAGACAATCACAGTTCAAGAAGTGGAAATACAATACGAGAAAACAAGAGAATCGAGTAAGGAAAACTTACAAGCACTGGATGTACTAAGATGCCGGCAGCGGTGTGACAATGTGCAAAACAAAACACAACTAGACCCAAATAACCGACAAGCCTAGGTATCCATAAACCTAGATCTCCGATACCATTTTATGTAACACCCCCGAGATATTCGAGGTGTATTACAGCGCCGCGGACCCCTACATGGGACCCACGAGGCTAAAACAAGAAAACTGCATTCGACTAACCGTCTCGGTTCGCAAGGAAACAATTGTTAACAACAAGAACATAAAATAACACGTCCGGTACAACCGGCATAATAAACATCAACCGACAAATACAGTAACTTCAACGAAGACCAATCACAATCCGAAAGGAAAAGCCTAAGTACTCACGAGTACAATCTATAAGTTTACAATTTGGAAAACAACCATATCAAAAGAGACAGTAGGAATCATAAGACTCAGTTGCACATGTCAACAACCTTGGCTGGAGTCCTCGTACCGTCCCAGCGCCCGCTCGTTTGGCTAAACATAACCTGAAATCCATAACAAGAATTTCCCCAAAACAGGTCCCCAAAGGGGTTAGCAATTACGCTAGTACAAGTATTCAAGGCAAACCAATCACTTACACATTTCATAGTACAATGCACCAAATCATTTCAAAACCAAAACCAGACATGTCTTTTCCGGAAACAAACAGTCAATCACATTTGCCTAGGACCGGGACGAAGCCACAAATCCCACTCGAGGCCTCTAAGGACCCTCCCGAGCTGGCCATATCATAAATAAATCAAGCACATGCATCGCCTAGGACCGGGACGAAGCCACAAATCCCACTCGAGGCCTCTAAGGACCCTCCCGAGCTGGCTAGCTAAACAAACTCATGAATTCAGGGCTAAAACCATTGGATTCCCTCTGTGATCCCGTCGGACTCTCCCGAGGTGAGCAAATCACACACAATATACATTACCATTTCACGTTAAGCATAAAGGTTTCCAAAAATACTTGCCTTGAGTAATTGATGACGACACAAACGGAAGGAAAATCACCGACGAACGCTAGGAACCAACTGAACCGGACCTAACGATTCGAAGAACACAATCACAACCATTTCTAAACGAATACGGAATTGGAGTACACCCGAAAACCTGCCTACGATTCATGTATATTCGTATAAAAATGACAACGAGGGCGGACCACAACCAAACCCTCTCGATTCCGTAAAAACCACGAAATATACCACGAATCCGTAGGGAAACTAAGAATACCAACAAGATTAATCATATTCATCATGAATTAATCAACAAAACTGAACGAATCGGACAAAACGCGAAAACCCCCAAATCTCCCCAAAAGTAGGGTTCTAGAGATCTAACCTTGATTCGCTGGATCAAAGGATGTTATAGGATGATTAATCAATGATATAACCTCTAGAACTTCGTGGATTCATTGTCTAACAACATGGCTTCGCCTCCTCTGAACCTCCAGCCGCGGACAGAAAAGAAAGGACATGAAAAATGAGTGAGAATGAGGCTGCTCTGTCCTATATATACTGGGCCGGACTAGCGTGCGCTAGCCTTCCCAGACTAGCGTGCGCTATCGGTCAGTATCGGCCCAGAACCCTCGGCCAGGGCTCGCACGACCCGGCACTGCCGACAAAACCTGCCGATCGTGACCTGCCCGCTCGGCCCCGATAGCGTGCGCTGCGCGGATGCCAGCGCGCGCTAGCCGACCTGTCCAGTAACCTCTGGACTAAACAGCTCGTCCACGTAACGTACGCTAGTCGGCCGACAGCGTGCGCTACACCTGCTGGTTAGCGTGTGCCACGACCGACAGTAGCGTGCGCTACCTACCGATCCTACCCGAGTCCAGAACCCTCGGAACCCCTCTGCCCAGATCCGATAGCGTACGCTGGCCGGTCGGCAGCGTGCGCTACACCTGCCGAGTTAGCACGCGCAGCCTTCCGGCCGTAGCATGCGCTACGCCAGTTCCTGCCGTGCCTGCTCGGCCAGTGCCCAGCACTTCCGATAGTGCCGCACCTGTCCATCCAGTGCTCAGCCGCCATGACCCGACGACTCGATTTCCGAAAACATACGGAACGAACATGACTAAATGCTCGCGGACAGCATCAACGACCCGAAATGAAAACATAATGCAATAATTAATCATACGCGACCAAGAAAAGAGTCGAGACAACAAATACAGATACGGATACCCATAACTTTTAGGAAATTACAAAATGGTCCAAAATGTCCAAAAATCACGATACGTGATCGAATAACCAAACCAAAGTTCACAACACGTCTAACAAAGTTAAACGGACTTACGAAAAACTCGGAACAACAGTTTCAAACGAGATTCACAAGAATCAAACTCCAGTGCGGAAAAGTCGCTAAGAAGCACGGAACTCAACAGAACAACACCGAAACAAACTCGAATGTCAAAAAGTGTAGAATTAATCATTCTCTAAATGACGAAACGGTCACAAGCGAGTCGTCAAAAACGGACTCTCGCCAAAAAGAAAATTACCGAAAATCGAAATTGCGGATATTACAAGTACTACACTGGTAAATCACATAACGCACAAGACCGAGTGAACTACAAAAACCCAGGGCTCTATAATTCGTCAAACGACAACTCGAATGACGTGATAAAAACATGACTCGACTCGATCGAACCGCCTAGGTTTTCTCAACCAAAGCTCCGATACCATATTCTGTAACACCCCCAGAGCCATCCAGGAATATTACAGCGTTGTGGGCCCCGAGACGGAAACCACAAGGCTAAAAGACATTTTCGCAAATATTTACAAACACTCAAGAGGCTAATGACAGTATTATCCATTAAAAACACTCGAAGACTTTATAAAACTCGTTTATCAAAACCGTCGTAAAGTTTCATTTGAAAGGACAAGGCCAAATATCCGAAACTCAATAGTTTAGAAAACGATTTTCCAAAGTAACTCAAGTTGCCAAAAACCAAAGGGCATATAGGAATACTCACGCAGCGGAAAGGACAAATAATTAAAAATATTCTAGTAGCGGAATACAACATCAAATCAGAATACTCAATTCAAAGGTCAATAACATGAACGACATTATGATAAAACAACTAGGACGATCTCATGTTCAACAACATGAATGACAACATGCATGATCAACATCATCAACACTAGACCGAAGTCAAATTAAGATACTTGGCCCGAGTCCTTTGGGAGTAATCTCGATGTCAAATCATCACCGATGATTATCCTCAATGCTCGGCGATCCAAACGTACCACGGACTATAGATAACTCGTATTTTCATCTTTACCACAATGTATCCTCGATATCCAATTATGCTAATAACCAAAATAATTCATATACATTATGATTTAACTCTCAGTATCGGAAAAACAACATACAATCCAAGTCTCCAGAATTCACAATAATAATCATTGGTATATGCATTATAAACGGAATGAAACTGAAACCATTCATTAAATATTATAAACCAAGCAAGTAATAACTTGCCTTGATACCGATACGATGATAACGAAGCCGTTACCAAGTCCTTGCCGCCGTCTACAAGTTCCTAGGCCCCGACCAAAGCAATTCACGAACATGACTGCAACACACTTTCTAGTCGATGATTATAACCAACGATCAATGATCACAACCTATTGAAGTAATCAATTAACACATATTCGATAATAATCAATTCCGATATAACCAATCAATCAGACTCAACAACTCAACAATTCCTCGATCATATACAAAACCAAATAATCCAACTCAACAAATACGAACTTATATCTACAATACAAACCGCAACTCGATGATCATACTTAACAATCAATACAACTAATCAATAAACCCAACGGTTCCACAATATCCCGATTAAACATTAATCCGAACAACTCGAATCAATCAATCATGAACTCATAACCACGATACGTTTCCATAATCCGATAATCATATCAACGATGAACTCATCTCAATAACAAGGATTACATAACATACTCTATTATTCATACGAATTAACACGATTTGTCCTTGTTTATTCCTTCTTGTTTATAATTATAAATTTCATAGTAGGACAATACTATCGACATAATCGGCAATCCGAAGTACCCAAATAGTTCAATACCATTGAGAATCTTGTAATAAAATTAACTATAATCTTCCCGGATTCAAAATTGTTATCATGATTCGTATTTCATCAAGAACATACGAATTCTACCACTACAATCAACATAGCACTGGTTCAATCCTCAAATCCATGATTATACTTAAAATCATTATGTATCCTATCACATTTTCCTCTTTGATGTGATAAATATACCAAGAACATCAAGAACATCAAGAACAACATGATTCCATAATCATGTTTATAACAAATAACATAATTAAAGACATAAATTATCGTATCCTTTAAGATACAATTCATATAACCTCAAGAATCGTAACGACAACACCATAATCATCTTCATACGAATCATTCATCAATAATAGCATAAAAATAGAGTTCATCAACATACCTCAAGAACATGAATAACATAATCAAACTCTTCAAGAATCATCAATATCTTCATATTCAAGCCTCAAATCCATGCTTCCAAGCTTATAACCAAGTTAGAAGAGGTTAAATCTCACCTTTCATGTATAGAGGGACGAAGTTTGGAGGAAGGAATAGTTTTTCTCTCGTGAATAAATGAGGAACCAATCCTTATTTTATAATCTACACAGCGATTATGTATGTTATCAATCAACATTAACATATGTAATGCTTCCCTACGAACGCTACTGGTCCTTCATTGCGTACGTAACATCATTCCAGAACTCACTGACTTGTTTCGTTCGATCGCTTGTGTACGTAATGCATAGGCCATAGCGTACGTAATACATACGTTGACTTGCTACAGTAAATGTCCATTTAACGTATGTAATATACTACTCATAGCATACGTTATCGAGGAGTTGACTCGTCCATGCACGTTTTGGCCGAAAGCTGCCAACCACGGGACCCACTTGTCGGTCATAGCCTGATCCTGCCTGATATGAACTTTACGTACGTTAACCTATCCACTTAATGAACGTAATAGCTATGCACCTCACGTACGTTAACTATCCTTTTTAACGTACGTAATCCTTGTGCATTAGCGTACGCAAAGTACACATCGTAGCGTGCGCTAACTTGGTTGTACTTAGCCATTTCCACTGTTCTAATCCATCATCTCGACACGTGGAATACGTATACACGACACACTATATCCTCAACTGCAATTGTCGACCAAGTACGACAATTATACCAATACAGACATCTCAGTCCTTCATTTATTTTATCCATACTGCACAGATTCCATGCTGTACAACATAACTCGGATAAAATAATATTAAACAACAGTAGTAGAAATTCTGGATATTACAATATTTTCCTTGGATGGACTTCAATATTTCATTAAGATTTGAAAAAACTCGATGTGCTTTATCTATGTTGATAGAACATTTCTGTTGCGTATTGGTATCATGTATTTGGTCCATGCTCTTTTAAATAGTGATCTGAGCTATATTGCTTTGTAACATCGGCTTTTAGTGTATGTTTGTCATGGAATATCTGATTTTTATAGTGAGGGAGAATCTAAAAGTTGCGAACAAGGAATATGATAAAATACAAGATGATTTAAAGTCACTCTGGAGCATTGGACAAATTATAGGCGAGGTTCTGAGCCCTCGGCTTCAATTATGCCATTTTTATTTGCAAAAATCTTCCAGTCAGGCTTTTCCGACTGAAAAATGAAGTAAATGGACATGTTGGTGAAACTAAAGGTTTTATTGTTAGGAATCGATAGTCGTTATCTGGACATAGGAGTCACAGCCGGCTGGGAAGAGGAGAGATCAACGACGAAACTACTAGCCACTAGTTGGAAAGAAAAGGACGAGACCACCTTTTTGTAACACCCCCAAATCCCATTGGGTTATTACAGTGTCGTGGACCCCACGCCAGGAGATCCACCAGGCGAACATGACCAAAATACAACAAACTGACCAAAAGGGGAAACTCAGTCCCTACTATGACATCCAACATAATATTCCGATATGGAATTTCACCGACAAATGTAGGCCTACATGGCCAAAATAAAAGTACAACACATCCACGAGCCTTACTCGGATAATACAAAATAAAAACGACTGAACAAAACTGGAGTACTCCAAATGTTTGACTGACATGAACACCGAAACATCTCAGACTAGTATCGCTCGAATGCCTCATTGCCATCGTCATGCCCCTGTGTCTCAACTCTCTCCTCGCAAGCACCTAAAACATGTAAACATGTTCCGCCCCCACGGGGTCAGTCATCCAGATAATGAATATCAAATATATGTACAACATGATATGAATCCAAAGGCAGAATAAACAGTACAACAATGGTAGTACGAGATGCTCACAAACCAAGGTAAGAATGGAGCATTCGTGAAATACTATGCCCACGGCATACGATCGGTACCTGCTCAACAGGTTAGAACACAAGTGCCCAACGGCGAATCATCAATATAGAACACCACAGTGAAATTACCCGAAGGTAAACCAAACCAGAACTGAAATAAATACAAATCACAATGCCCGAAGGCTCCAACAGACATACCAATACATCACAATGTCCTGAAAGCCCTCAGCCGAAGCTGGCACAATATAACAATGGTCTGAAAACCACTCAGCTGAAGCTGCCAATCATCACAATGGCCTGAAAGCCAAACATCCCGAAGCTGTATCACATGAGATCATCCAATGACAGTGACCTGCTGAATTGCAGATGCTGGGAAACCAACCGCGAAGGTACAAGCCCCAGACTTACCCATAATGAGATCACCTAGTGACCGTGACCTACTGAACTGTAGGTGTTGGGAAACCAACCGCGAAGGTTCAAGCCCCAAGCTTACCCATAATGAGATCATCAACATGACCGTGAACTACTGAACTATAGGTGTTGGGAAACCAACCGTGAAGGTCCAAGCCCCAAGCTTACCCATAATGAGATCATCAACATGACTGTGACCTACTGAACTGTAGGTGTTGGGAAAGCAACCGCGAAGGTTCAAGACCCAAGCTTACCCATAATGAGATCATAAATATGACCGTGACCTACTGAACTCTAGGTGTTGGGAAACCAACCGCGAAGGTTCAAGCCCCAAGCTTACCAATAATGAGATCATCAACATGACCGTGACCTACTGAACTATAGGTGTTGGGAAACCAACTGCGAAGGTTCAAGCCCCAAGCTTACCCATCGAGCACTAGCCGCGACTAGCCTCCAAACACAATTAATCACAAGCGGCAACGATCCCAAGATTACTGAATTCACAAGAATAATAGCGTGTTGCCTTGAGTCGGCCAACACGACAACAAAAACTCACGGATGGGCACCGTCCTCGGCGGTCCCAATTCAATTACCTCAAGTGCCTTGGAATGGCCAATCGATCACAACAACTCAACGGATGGAAACTATCCTTGACAGTCCCAATTCAATACATCGATTACCGTAGAACGGCCGATCGATAACAACGATACAACGAATGGGAAACGTCTCTGATAGTTCCAATTCAATAAATCGATTGCCTTAGAATGGTCAATTGACAACACGACACAACAGATGGGAATCGGTTTGCTAATTCCAATTCAATACGTCGATTGCCTTAGAACGGTCAATCGATAACGATGACACAACAGATGGAAATTATCTTCGATAATCCAAATTAAATACATCGATTGCCTTAGAACGGTCAACCGATAACAATGACTCAATTAGAATAGATGTACCGGTGTCTTAAACCGACCACCGAAAATAGAGATAATAATCGGATACGTCAAATGAATTCAACCGGACAATACAATAGCAACAATACCAATTTGATAACAACAATCCCAATGATGCCTTAAACTGACATCAGCGTCAACAATAATAATCGATACATCGATACTGTGGACCGGCTATCGATCACAACAATGACATCAAGAGTCTCGACGCCTTAAGCAGGCCGTTAACGAATAATAATAACAATGATCGCAACAACGTCTCAAACCGATATCAATATCAAAAACAACAATGGATACATCGATACCGCGAACCGGCTATCAATAACAACATCAACAACGAGTATCTCAAAGCCCTGAACGGCTTTTTATCGGACAACAACAACATTTGGCATGAATTTGCCGAAGGGTATCATATCAAACAATCCCCTAATATCAACAAAATCATAGAGAGACCAAGTCTCGAAATGATACAACACATTCATACACATACATGATAACATTAATCTCATTGACCAATACAAGTATAAAACTTGCCTCAAACCGAAGGCGAGAAAGTCCTTCCACGATCAACGTCCTGGCACGAAACGACGAACGGTGCCTTCCGATGATCACAAACACTCGAGCAATCTTGAATGAAAAACAATTCATTCAATAACACAAAATCAATGGGAAACAACACCAAGGACAAACCCGGTTCAACCCCGAATCAGTTAAACTCTACCAACGAATATCATAGTTCTCAACTATGAATTCCAACATCCTCCAACACCTTAAAATCGACATGATCGAATGTTCTTAACACTTGTGAAAACAATTCAACAAGAATCACTTAAGAACAACATCAAAACAAACATCTCCAAAATGGTAATATCACCAATAACATCATCAAAACCCCAAGAACATAATCATCCCAACAAACATGATGTCTAAACAATAATCCATCACCAATTCATCAAGAATTCGGATTAAACAACAAGGTTAAATCAACCATTTAAAGATTATGATAATCATTACATAATTCATCATAATTCCTTACAAAAATGGTTATAATCCTCAAGAACACCACCAACTACAATAATCATATCAAGACTATGTTAATCACATAACAATCTTAACATAATCCTTCCTAGACATGATTATAACCTCCAAACCTTCTAAAACATCAAGAACAAAATCAAACTCAAGCTATACCAACATGTTCTTCATCAAAAGTCTATTAAAACTATGAAGAACCATACTATCCCCCAACAAATCATCATATCACGAACTACATAACAACAACAACAACAACATAATCTCGATTTAGACACAAGATTAACCAAACATACCTAAAAAAATGAAGAACAACCTCAAACCATTAAGAACTCACTCCAATCTTCAAGTTCCTAAGCTCCAATCCAAGTTGTGAAGCTCCAACTCAAGTCGGAAGAGGCTAAATATCAAGAACAAGTCCAGAGGGACGGTTCTAGGGAGAGAAAATGATTTTTGGTTCATAAGGAAATGAAATACGAAACCAACATAAATAGACTGACAAGCTCGCTACGTACGCTATACACCACGGTTAACGTACGTAATTGACATTACGTACGTTATGTCAAGACATTAACGTATGTAATGTAAATCCAGAACTAACTGTCCAAAAACACGAAGACCTTAACGTACGTAAACTAGAAGCTATTACGTACGTAGAGTTCACCACTTAACGTACGTAAGGGCCCGTTGACTGCAACAGTGAGATCTGATCGAAAGATGCTCGAGACCCACCGTCCGAAAGTTGACTACGAGGAAGGTTCCTACTACCTACCACGCATTATGTACGTAACCTTACAGGCGTAACGTACGTAATCGCAACACGCTAGCGTACGTAAAGCTACACCCGTAGCGTACGCTATGGCTATAATCTTAGCCAAAATTCCAAACGCACCAAGCAACACCCAAACGACGAAACCAATCCGACGACAAGTAAAATTATTTCGCTCCCGAAATATCCCAACACAATATACATTGTATCAGTCCAAAACAACAACACTTGTACAATTCCAAATGAATACGTACAACTCAACAGTAACACGAAAAAAAATTTATACCCAGATATTACATACTCCCCCCCTTAAAAAGAGTTTCGTCCCCAAACTCAGGGTGCAAAAACACGGGGTACGAACTATCCATCAAGATCTGAAAACAACATCTCCAGGAATACCCCTCAATATGAGCAACTCCGTCTGACTAACTGGGCCAACCCCTCGGGTCCCTGCGTCTCCTCTGCCGGAACACGGCGACAAATTAAGTGATACAAACACTCAGCCAAGTGCGAGATTAGTCGAATCATGACTCTTCTGCTAGAGACCAGCCAGAAAGTCGTACCAATCGCATGACTCGTAACACCGGCGTACACATCTCGCGGGTGCTGCCCATTGTACATGTCTACAATCATCGGTGTACACTCCCCCGTTCTCATCGGCATCGAACGCCCATGCAAACACTAACTCACGCCACACAAAAATAATAACAACATAGACGTAGTCCTTGGGGCCGTATCAATCGCACGCCCAAGTCCTCACATGACTTGACGTCTCGAATCACAATGAACAATTACCCATATTATCACAAAATCTCGGGTACAACACCAAATGGTAAGAAACACACATCACACGACCTCAATTCTCAATATTCTCAAAAGCTATCATTACAAGATAGATCAATAATAAATGGTTCACAACCACAATACTACAATACAGACCGAGTCAAACATCAATCCGAAAAATAATGAAAATACAAATCAAGGTTACATCTCAAATGTACCCGAAATCAACATCCTCCAGATCATCGATCCCCTCGATCTCTCTGACTCGAGGAAAACCCAGACCTGACTCGCTGCTCCTCCTCAGCTGTCCATACCTCTGGCTCTCGAAGCCTAATAGGACTCCTTAGATGAAGTACGGACTGGAGTAACAAAATCTCTCGAGGCCCATGAGCTCCCTTGAGATCTACTGGCACTAGAACTCCTGCAGTATTTCTGAAGGTGTCCCTACCTCCCACATAGAAAACAAGCAATAGACTGCATCGATCATCGAGTACTGCGATATCCTATTGTATCACAGTTAAAGCAGACAACGGTCGAACCCGTCGCCTGAGAAGAAAATGCTTTCCCAGCACGAAGATGACTAGAAGATGACCTCTGGGACGTCGGAGCCTGGTGTCCCTCTGAACAAATCGGCATCCTAGTTCTCTCACCAGAGGAAACTGAAGGGTTATTTTGAGCAAGCTCCTTGATCAAAAGCTCTGCTCCAAGAGCCTTCTCGATGAATTCGCCAAGTGAGTTACATTTATGGTTGAACAACTGCATCCTAAACTGCGGGTTTAGCCTCTTGCTAAAATACTTAATCTTATCCGCCTCAGTACGGATAACAGAAGAAGCAAACTGAAGAAGTCCTTGAAACTTCTCAGCGACAACAATAACACCCTCATCCTTGATGGATTTGGGGTTCAAAACCTCTGACAGCTTGGCTTCACGAAGTGGAGCCGGATAATACCTCTCTAACATGAGAGTCTTGAACTCACTCTAAACACAATCATGATCGGTGGGCTTCACAGAAAGCCACCAGGAATAAGCGCCTTTACTCAAATAGTAAGCCGCTACTGCCACCTTACTCCCTTCCGAACACTGAACCATGTCGAAGAGTTTATCAAGATGTTCAAGCCAATGAACAATATCAGCTGGTTCCGACGAACCCTCAAAAATAGGCGGCCTCTGACGAGAGATGTCGCCGATAATCTGACTCACTCTCCCGGCCTGTCCATAAAATGGCACCTGGATCCCCTGCTGCTGTGTACCACGAACCATCGAGGTCTGCATGGTTTCCATTATCTGCGTCATCTGAGTCATCTGGGTCATCATGCCCCTCATAAGCAAGAAAGGGTCGATGTCGGTATGATCGACTCCTCGAGTATGACGTCCTGAAGGAGAACCGGTCACATAAGTCACATCTCCGGCCGAATTCTGATCCATCTCGGCATCCGCATGCACATAAACATGAGGTTCTGGGTTTCGGCCTGCTCTGCAGCCTCTACCCCCTCTGCCACGTCCTCGGGTTCCTCTTTCCATACTGAAAGAATAACACGCGATCATGAACAAAGCTTAAATATGCCTCAACGGTCAAATCGGAATGCTAAGACAATAGCCAAACACGAGTATACATACTCAACAGATAAATAGTCACCTCAAACATGCTAATTATAGCCAATACTGAGCCCACACGCTCCAAAACAAATAATCATGAATGAATCGTAACACAAATGTTACATACAGGTTTCAACAAAACATGTATAATCAATGGCATAATGAATGTATGAACATAAAAGAGAATCGAGCCCTTACACAGGTCATACGAAGCTCCGAGGTCTTGCGATACTAGTCTTCACTGACGACGACTTGATGAAGGAATGACTCATACAACCCCACTACTACCACGTCGGTAGAGCCACATAACTCACATATCAGGGTATCTCACAACCCAATGCTCCGATATCATCTTCTGTAACACGCCCAAATCCCATTGCGTTATTACAGTGCCGTGGACCCCACGCCAGGAGATCCACCAGGCGAACACGACCAAAATACAACAAACTGACCAAAAGGGGAAACTTAGTCCCTACTATGACATCCAACATAATATTCCGATATGGAATTTCACCGACAAATGTAGGCCTACATGGCCAAAATAAAAGTACAACACATCCACGAGCCTTACTCGGATAATACAAAATGAAAACGACTGAACAAAACTGGAGTACTCCAACTGTTTGACTGACATGAACACCAAAACATCTCAGACTAGTATCGCTCGAATGCCTCATTGCCATCGTCATGCCCCTGTGTCTCAACTCTCTCCTCGCAAGCACCTAAAACATCTAAACATGTTCCGCCCCCACGGGGTCAGTCATCCAGATAATGAATATCAAATATATGTACAACATGATATGCATCCAAAGGCAGAATAAACAGTACAACAATGGTAGTACGAGATGCTCACAAACCAAGGTAAGAATCGAGCATTCGTGAAATACTATGCCCACGGCATACGATCGGTACCTGCTCAACAGGTTAGAACACAAGTGCCCAACGGCGAATCATCAATATAGAACACCACAGTGAAATTACCCGAAGGTAAACCAAACCAGAACTGAAATAAATACGAATCACAATGCCCGAAGGCTCCAACAGACATACCAATACATCACAATGTCCTGAAAGCCCTCAGCCGAAGCTGGCACAATATAACAATGGTCTGAAAACCACTCAGCTGAAGCTGCCAATCATCACAATGGCCTGAAAGCCAAACATCCATTGTATCACATGAGATCATCCAATGACAAGGACTCTTTGAATTGCGATCTTTGGGAAACCAACCGCGAAGGTACAAGCCCCAGACTTACCCATAATGCGATCACCCAGTGACCGTGACCTACTGAACTGTAGGTGTTGGGAAACCAACCGCGAAGGTTCAAGCCCCAAGCTTACCCATAATGAGATCATCAACATGACCGTGACCTACTGAACTATAGGTGTTGGGAAACCAACTGCGAAGGTTCAAGCCCCAAGCTTACCCATAATGAGATCATCAACATGACCGTGACCTACTGAACTGTAGGTGTTGGGAAAGCAACGGCGAAGGTTCAAGCCCCAAGCTTATCCATCGAGCACTAGCCACAACTAGCCTTCAAAGACAATTAATCACAAACGGCAACGATCCCAAGATTACTGAATTCACAAGAATAATAGCGTGCTGCCTTGAGTCGGACAACACGACAACAACAACTCACGGATGGGCACCGTCCTCGGCGGTCCTAATTCAATTACCTCGACTGCCTTGGAATGGCCAATCGATCACAACAACTCAATAGATGGAAACTATCCTTGACAGTCCCAATTCAATACATCGATTACCTTAGAACGGCCGATCGATAACAACGATACAACGGATGGGAAACGTCTCCGATAGTTTTAATTTAATAAATCGATTGCCTTAGAATGGTCAATCGACAACACGACACAACGGATGGGAATCGCCTTCGCTAATCCCAATTCAATACGTCGATTACCTTAGAGCGGTCAATCGATAACGATGACACAACAGATGGGAATTATCTTTGATAATCCCAATTCAATACCTCGATTACCTTAGAACGGTCAATCGATAAATGATGATACATCGGATGGGAATTATCTTCGATAATCCTAATTCAATACGTCAATTGCCTTAGAACGGTCAATCGATAATGATGGCACAACGGATGGGAATTATCTTTGATAATCCCAATTCAATACGTTGATTGCCTTAGAACGGTCAACCGATAACAATGACTCAATTAGAATAGATGTCCCGGTGTCTTAAACCGACCACCGAAAATAGAGATAATAATCGGATACGTCAAATGCCTTCAATCGGACAATAGAATAGCAACAATACCAATTTGATAACAACAATCCCAACGATGCCTTAGACTGACATCAACGTCAACAATAATAATCGATACATCGATACTGTGGACCGGCTATCGATCACAACAATGACATCAAGAGTCTCGACGCCTTAAGCAGGCCGTTAACGAATAACAATAACAATGATTGCAACAATGTCGCAAACTGATATCAATATTAAAAACAACAATGGAGACATCGATACCGCGAACCGGCTATCGATAACAACATCAACAAGGAGTATCTCAAAGCCCTGAATGGATTTTTATCGGACAACAACATTTGGCATAAATTTGCCGAAGGGTATCGTATCAAACAATCCCCTAATATCAACAAAATCATAGAGAGACCAAGTCTCGAAATGATACAACACATTCATACAAATACATGATAACATTAATCTCATTGACCAGTACAAGTATAAAACTTGACTCAAACCGAAGGCGAGAAAGTCTTTCCACGATCAACGTCCTGGCACGAAACGACGAACGACGCCTTCCGATGATCACAAACACTCGAGCAACCTTGAATGAAAAACGATTCATTCAATAACACAAAATCAATGGGAAACAACACCAAGGACAAACCCGATTCAACCCCGAATCGGTTAAACTCTACCAACGAATATCATAGTTCTCAACTATGAATTCCAGCATCCTCCAACACCTCAAAATCGACATGATCAAATGTTCCTAAAACTTTTGAAAACAATTCAACAAGAATCACTTAAGAACAACATCAAAACAAACATCTCCAAAATGGTAATATCACCAATAACATCATCAAAACCCCAAGAACATCATCATCTCAACAAACATGATGTCTAAACAATAATCCACCACCAATTCATCAAGAATTCGGATTAAACAACAAGGTTAAATCAAACATTTCAAGATTATGATAATCATTACATAATTCATCATAATTCCTTACAAAAATAGTTATAATACTCAAGAACACCACTAACTACAATAATCATATCAAAACTATGTTAATCATATAACAATCTTAACATAATCCTTCCTAGACATGATTATAACCTCCAAACCTTCTAAAACATCAAGAACACAATCAACTCAAGCTATACCAACATTTTCCTCATCAAAAGTCTATCAAAACTATGAAGAACCATACTATCCCCCAACAAATCATCATATCACGAACTACATAACAACAACAACATAATCTCGAGGTAAACACAAGATTAACCAAACATACCTCAAAAAAATGAAGAACAACCTCAAACCATCAAGAACTCACTCCAATCTTCAAGTTCCTAAGCTCCAATCCAAGTTGTGAAGATCCAAATCAAGTTGGAAGAGGCTAAATATCAAGAACAAGTCCAGAGGGACGGTTCTAGGGAGAGAAAATGATTTTTGGTTCGTGAGGAAATGAAATATGAAACCAACATAAAAAGACTGACCAGCTCGCTACGTACGCTATACACCACGGGTAAAGTATGTAATTGACATTAGGTATGCTATGTCAAGACATTAACGTACGTAATGTAACTCCAGAACTAACTGTCCAAAAACACGAAGACCTTAACGTACGTAAACTATAAGCTATTACGTACGTTAACAAGCTACCTGACTTACGTACATAGAGTTCACCACTTAACGTACGTAAGGGTCCGTTGACTGCAATAGTGAGATCCGATCAAAAGATGCTCGGGACCCACCATCTGAAAGTTGACTACGAGGAAGGTTCCTACCACCTACCACGCATTATGTACGTAACCTTACAGGCGTAACATACGTAATCGCAACACGCTAGCGTACATAATGCTACACCCGTAGCGTACGCTATGGCTATAAACTTAGCCAAAATTCCAAACTCACCAAGCAACACCCAAACGACGAAACCAATCCGACGACAAGTAAAATTATTTCGCTCCCGAAATATCCCAACACAATATACATTGTATCAGTCCAAAACAACAACACTTGTAAAATTCCAAATGAATACGTACAACTCAACAGTAATACGAAATTTTTTTTTATCCCCGGATATTACACTTTTGTACATTTCTACTGGTCCAGAATTCGAATAGTGAACGAAAGATCAGGAAATCTACGAGTTGCAAGCACTTCTAGCAGGGTTTACGGCTGTGTGGCCCTCATTCAGCTGGAAGTAGGAAACAAATCCCGGCGTTTTTGCCCATAGTGTCGATTTTGTACCAGTTTGCATTTTGTGATAATCGTTGGAGTCAGTTTGGTTTCTAAATCGACTGTGTAATATGAACCACAAAAAGATGATTGGTTAAATAAAAGTCTAAACATATATATATATATAGGTGTCCTGCTATTACTATGCTGTTATATATACATATGGGTGTCCTGTTACTATGTGTTACTATGCTGTTACTATCCTGTTACTTTCTTTAGGTATTTGACAGCTCTATTTCCCAGTTGATTTACTCGCCTATTAAAGGCGGTGTTTCACTTTTATTTGGTTGAGAATCTAGTGTTTGGGAAGATCTTTATTTGCTTGAGCAGTCTCATGACCAGGGAGATATACAGGAGAACCAAGGTATTTAATCGCAAGTACCTATATTGTAAAGGTTCATAACCTTTGGCTCATCAACATCATTTTTTATAATAGCTATCAGCATGTTCATTAAAAATGATGGTATATTAGCCAACATAGTGTGATCTGCATGACTGGCACATCTACCTGTAATGTGGCCTTGAGGAATGGATTGGTGGGAGTCCTAGTAGATTGTATGTATCCTTAGTGGAACTTATATTATTTGAATGTTCTCCCCTTAGTAGAAGGCATTATGTTTATAATTGAATTTTGAGTGGCTGACTTCTATTTACTTCGCTTTGTCTTTAATTTCATTATTTTAAATATTCTATTCTGAGTATTTTTGTTTATATATATATATATATATTTATATATAATTTTGTAGATATATAATTATATGTTGTTGAAATTTTTTTAAATTCTTTTACATGTTGATTTTTGACATATACTAACAATTTTCTTATTTTGTAATCATTTTTCTTGTAGGAACAATCCATAACATCTTTGTTCAAAGTACGCCCTACTTGCATGAAAGGCAAACGGTAGAACTGGATGATATTCGTAGAATCATAATACTAGCTTGTATTAGTGGAAAACTATCACTTATTATGTCATTACTTAGATATTGGAAATACTACATTGCTTTTGTATTGGATACCATGAATCGTTTGATACTCCTATAATACAATAATTTTGGATTATATTGATGGAAAAGTGTTTTCGTTCTTTATTTATGCAAGTGTTACTCTAATAGAATTAAAAATCACATAAAAGTGTTAGATATGTATAAAAGTTATGCATTTAACAAGTGTAGTAGAAAAAGAAATGATCAATTTAATAGAAAAGTGTTGCATGATTACATAGACAAAATAAAAAAGTGTTGCCATAAATTATAACAAGTGATACATTTGAATAAATGCCACCACTAAAAAAGTGATGCCTCTGAGAGAAAAAATATTGCGAGAAGAAAAAATGATGCTAGAGCTATATATTGAAACACTTTTTAGAAGTGTCGCATAAGCGAGAAAAAAGTGTTTTCATAGGTCTAAGGAAATAGGACTTTTCAACCTACTTTCTAAAGTGATACAGTAGATCTAAAGCAACAATTTTAGGCTATTAAACAACACTTCTTAGGTGTTGCTACAACCTTGATTTGTAGTAGTGAATTTTCCTACTTTGTGTATATGCAAAGTAAATGCTAGTTCCTTGGGCTAAATATTACCTTTCGGATTAATAATTTCTCTTTTTAATTAAATTTAGATTTGCAAAAATATTTCCTTCCGATCTCTATTTTTGCATTTGTGAGTTATATCAATTTAAATTAAAGAAGGCACATTAATAAATTTAATATAAACTCGAGTATTTAATTTAAGTCATCCTAACCCCAGAATATAAAATTTAGGTCAAAGTCATATTGTGTGGTAAATATAAGAGACAAATAAATATTAACATATTCAGAATAAATATAGCAGAAATTAAAAGAACTTACTTGATGTAGATAAATTAAATTGCAAGGAAATTGTTGAAACTGATAGAGAGAAACTTATTCCAATACGCCAATTGATCCAAGCAGCTTGAATATAACGTACGAACTTAAATTACAAAATTATAATAATAAATAAAAACATAAAGGTGAATTTCATTTGATAAAAATAATATTAACTAAACTTTGTTTGGAATATAATTTGGGGTGCAGTATTTATTCCTATGTATTACAGTATAATTAAATAAAACATAAATACAGAAAATAAATTCCAAAATCTATGTAGCAGTGTAAATTGTGTTCTCCGTGTGTGTTGAGAGTACTGCATAGCAGTCCATCAACTCTCATCTTGCAATTTTATAATTGCAAGATGCAACTCAGATGAATTATTACAGCATCTTCTTATCACTTGCAATAATATTTTCACTTCAGCCGTGCAAAGGAAGTGCAAAGGAAATGGCCATCTTCAATGTAATCTGATCCACCACGTCATCTCTGACGTGGCAAAATTCTTCACGCGCGCGTGAGATCCACGCGCCAAACGGACGGTTCTAGGTTGGCGCCTGTATCTCACGCGCTGGCTATGCGAATGGGCTTCAGCTGCCACAGTGGACGGGCTTGTGTCGGGCGTGTGCCTTGTTGACATGGCATGACACGTGGCGTCGTATTATTAGTTCTTGTGTGACAGGCATGTGCCGAGCTGATGTGGCGCGACACGTGGCAGTTTCTTATTGGACGGTCGTTACACATCTGCACTGATGTTGAGCTCGGTTGGCATGTGCTTGCATAGGTGGCTATCTCTGAAGCCCACCGATGGATCTTGTACGTGGGACCAGTTCAAGACTCTCATGATGGAAAGATATTATTCGGCCCCACTCAGGGAGGCCAAATTGTCAGAATTACTCAGTCCCGACCCCTCAACAGAAAATGATGTTCTCGCCATTGCCGAGAAGTTTCAGGAGCTACTTCGCATCGCCTCATCCATTATCCAATCTGAGGTGGATAAGATCAAGTACTTCAGCAAGAGGTTAAAACCTCGTATGCGGCTATAGTTGCTTAATCATCATTGCACTAATCTGGCCGAATTCATCGAGAAAGCTCTTGCTTATGAGCTTACTGCTAAGGAAATTTCTAAGAATCAGACTTCATCTTCCGGCAAGAAATCGAAGAATCGTAATCAGTCCGAAGATGGCCAGGCAACCTTCAAGAAGCCTCGTGCGGGCTCTACTTTTCCTGATTGACCCCCTACGGCGCCTAAACTCACTGAATCTCAGTCCCGAGCAGCCAGTTCGGCCATCACCTGTTACAACTATGGAGAACAGTGTCATTTCAGTACTAAGTGTCCGAAGCCGACCCTCACGTGTAATAACTGTGGATTGTGGGGCATAAGGCTCGTTTCTGCCGAAGAGACTCCAAACCTACTCCGACGGCATCTCAGGCCCCGAAGCAGTCAGCGGTTCAGAATCAGGCCACTCAGTCCACGTCCTTTAAGATGACGGGAGCAAACAAAGGTGGAGCCCACATCTATCAGACGGGAGCATCTGGTTCCGGGTTTGGCAAGCCCAAAATTTATGAGATAAAGAGGACTGACGATCCGGAGGCCCGAATGATCTCAGGTACACTCGAAATTCTATCTCAACCTGTGTGTACCCTTTTTGATACTGGTGCATCGCATTCATTCATTTTCTAGTCATGCTTGAGTAGACTTCATCTGGATAGTGCTACTTGTTGTGAACCTTATATCATTGGACTACCTGATGGTTGAAGAATTATCGAAGATCGTGAGATTAAGAATTATCCGATTCAGCTTCATGGCCGTGTTTGGTTGGCAGACCTGATTGTGGTAGATTTACCTAGAGATGATGTCATTTTGGGTATTAGTTGGATGGATCGTCATGATGCCATCCTTAGTGTCCGTAAGCGTATGGTCACTATTATTTCAGACGATGGAGTCAAGTGTGTATTTCAGGGGAGTAATCCCAGCTGTTCCGGAAGAGTTATCAATATGATGAAAGCAGTGAAATTACTCAATCAGGGTTGTGTTGGTTATTGGTGCTATATGACCAAGACCGAGAAATCATCAGTGACATTGGCAGATATCCCGGTAGTGAGAGAATACGCCGATGTATTTCCAGACGAGTTACTTGGTTTGCCTCCACAGAGAGATGTGGAAATCACAATTGAATTAGAGCCCGGTACATCTCCAATATCGAAAGCACCATATCGTATGGCCCCGACCGAAATGCAGGAATTGAAGAATCAACTGGAGAAATTGACCGAGAAGGGTTATATCAGACCAAGTGCGTCTCCGTGGGGAGCACCAATATTATTTGTCAAGAAGAATGATGGTTCGTTTTGCTTGTGCATTGATTATCGAGAGCTGAACAGGGTGAAAATCAAGAATAAATATCCCCTTCCCCGCATCGATGATCTCTTGGATCAACTCTTGGGAGCTTCAGTATTTTCCAAGATCGATTTGAGATCTGGGTATCATCAGTTACGAATTCGAGAGTCAGATATCGCTAGAACGGCGTTTCGAACACGCTATGGGCATCACGAGTTCGCGGTAATGCCGTTTACGTTAACTAATGCACCTGCTGTATTCATAGAGTTGATGAACCGAGTTTTCATCTACTATTTAGACCGGTTCGTGGTTGTTTTCATAGACGACATTTTGATTTATTCTCGTGATCGAGAAGAGCACGAATTTCACCTTCATCAGGTTCTCGACGTGTTGAGACGAGAGCAGCTTTATGGAAAATTTTCCAAATGTGAGTTCTGGATGTCCGAGGTGACGTTTCTCGGGCATGTGATTTCATCAGACGGAGTACGTGTCCACCCTCAGAAGATGGAGGCTATACGAGATTGGCAACCTCCAAAGAATGTTAAGGAAATCTGAAGTTTTCTCGGATTAGCTTGCTATTATCGGTGATTTGTGGAAGGATTTTCTAAAATCGCTCAACCGATCACAAACCTTTTGCGAAAGGATAAGAAATTCACGTGGTCTGACGCATGTCAGCGGAGTTTTGAGGAACTAAAGAGTCGTTTAATTTCAGCGCCTATCCTTTCTTTACCACAAGGGACAGAGGGATTCGTGGTTTATAGTAACGCGTTCGGACAAGGTCTCGGATGTGTATTAATGCAGAACGGGAAAGTGATTACCTATGCTTCGCGATAACTGAGACATTGTGAGGTCAACTATCCGAACGATGACCTGGAGCTAGCGGCCGTGGTTTTAGCGTTGAAGATTTGGCGTCATTATCTTTATGGCGTCACCTGTCAGATTTTCACTGATCATAAGAGTTTGAAGTATATATTTACTCAGAATGAGTTAAATATGCGTTAGAGACGGTGGTTGGAACTGCTTAAAGATTATGATATCGAGATTCAATATCACCCGGGTAAGGCAAATGTTGTCGTCGATTCCTTGAGCCGTAAGTCCGTGCAGGAGCAAATGCTTGCTCATATAACTGTTCAAAAGAGCTTAAACAGGAATTCCTAAGGCATGAGATCGAGGTCTGGTTACAGCGAGTACAAGGGCAACTTTGTATGTTAGAGATTTCATCGACACTTGAGGAGGCGATCAGAGTGAATCAGGGTTCAGACCCATTTTTCTTGCGCATTCGAGATGATGTGGTTCAGGGGAAAGCCCCTGTAATTGTGGTCCACGAGGATGGACTTTTACGATTTAAGAACCGGTTATGTGTTCCGGTGGATGACGAGTTGAAAAACTCGATTTTGAGAGAGGCGCATGCTACCCCTTATTCTATTCATCCGGGGTCTAGCAAGATGTACAAGGACTTGAAACAAAATTACTGGTGGAGTAATATGAAGCGATAAGTCGCAGAATTTGTTTCGAGATGTCTGACTTGTCAGCAAGTCAAGATAGAACTGTTAGGCGTATTTTTATGCGCTTAATTATCATTATTTATATCCATTTTAAGTCTAAATCTGCATAAATGAGCTTTTAATGCACTATTCTTATATGTTTTGCAGGAAATTGGAGTCCGGAAGTCTAAACGACGAAAAACGGGCGAAAACGACGATTTCTGGTCACGAGCCGCAGCACAAGGAAAGCGAGCCGCGGCACACGCACGACACACAGAGGCACTGAACGCACTGTACCGGGGGCTGCGGCACGCACTTACTGAGCCGTGGCCCATGAAGAAAATGCGCCCAGGTATAGAGGCGCTGAACATTAAGAGCCGCGGCACAGCCTAAGTGAGCCGCGGCCCGCGGGGAGGTTTTGATGTGTCTGCCGCGTTTCTGGGCCGTTTTTGGAGCTGTTCTCGACCTAATTCCCGGACGCGTTTTGGGAGACGAATGATTGTTATAAATAGGGATTAAAGGTCAGTAAAGAAAGAATGGAGGAAGAAGAGAAAACACCAAGGAGCAGAGAGCGGAAGCTAGAGAACGGAGGAATCCAAGCTCTTCGACTGCGTTTGAATTCTATTATGCTTTCTTTAATTCTTTTTGTATTTTTTATTTTCTAGCATGTCAGGCTAGAACCCTATTCTGGGATTTTGATGAAACCGAGGTTTTGACGAATTAACTTTTGATTTTGCACTATTAAAATATACTTCCCTTTCTTATTGAGTTTTCCCAATTGTTTTAATTACTGTCAATTATATGGCCAATGATTGATTTGTTTTGATTACGTAACTCGAATCGAGAGAGGAGAGTTTGTAGGACAAATTGGTGAGAACCGTTTTATCTTGTGAGATAGGAATATACTCATAGGAATTACGAGGTCTGTCTGAAGATTTCGTACTATTCGCCTATTGACGAATTAATTCACCTAGGAATAGAGTGTGTTATTCGCCTTAGAAAATTCTATTGACCTCGGGAGAGGCGGTAGAGTATTTTAGCATTCTTTGCCTTCAATAAATTGGGAAATCATTTAATTTATATAAATCAAGAATAATTCGGATAAACCAAGGTGGATTCACAATCCTAGATTAATTCCCTATTTGATCTTCTTCCGTCGAACAATCGATTTTACTATTTATTCTTTTATAAATTTTCTTTAATTATTACTCGCACCTAAAATTTCGATAGTTCAAATAAAATTAGAATACGAATAAATCGGTAATTAGTGAGTCAGTCCTCGAGGGAACGATACTTTCTTACCACTTTATTACTTGCTTACGACAACGTGCACTTGAGTTCACCGAAATTCGCAAACTAGTTTTTGGCGTCGTTGCCGGGGACTGATTATTTTACTAATATCGATTTCAGTATTTCTAGTCTTAATTTGAACATTATTTTATTTTTGTGTAATTTTTTTATTTGTTTTCCTTTCATGAATTTCTGGTTAGTGCATGAGAAAATTCGGTAACGAAGGCCTATTACCTTTGGATAATGAACTCAAGCGCACTCTTCGGAAAACCAAGAAGGAAAAGCGTGAGCTACCGACAAAAGACAACATGGCCGATAACACAGAATATCACAGAGGAGATAATCTTATGCAGCAAGCTCAACCGGCATTGGCACTCCGTGATTATGCAATGCCACAAATCAATGCAAACTTTTCGGGAATTCGGCGTCCAACCATCCAAGCGAACAACTTCGAAATTAAGCCGGCTATTATTCAGATGGTGCAAGCAAGCCAATTTTGTGGACTGGCGAATGATAACCCCAACGCACACATCGCTTCATTTCTCGAGATATGTGACACTTTCAAGAATAACAGTGTTACCGATGATGCTATTCGTCTGTGGCTTTTCCCTTTCTCTCTGAGGGACAAAGCCAAGTTTTGGTTAAGTTCATTACCGCCGGGCTCTATCAGGACTTGGGCGGAATTAGCACAAGCCTTTCTGGCTAAGTTCTTTCCAACATCGAAGACAGCGAGACTAAGGAACGAGATAACTACTTTCGGGCAATTTGATATGGAGTCGCTTCATGAAGCTTGGGAGCGCTACAAGTATTTGCTAAGGAGATGCCCACACCATGGTCTACCAGATTGGCTGCAAATTCAGACATTCTATAATGGATTGAGTGCTTCTACACGCACTCTTGTTGATGCAGCCGCTGGAGGAGCGTTAATGGGAAAGACTATGGCGGAAGCTCATTCTCTATTGGAGGCGATGGCTGCAAATGCTTATCAGTGGCCTTCCGAACGAGTGAACCCAAAGCGAGTTATGGGAGTTTCCGACAATGATCCGATCTCTACACTATCATCCCAAGTCGCAGTGCTAACTCAACAATTGCAAGCTTTTTCACATGCTCCTTCCTCCGTTACCACGGAATCATGTAATTGGTGCAACGTATCTCACCCTGGTGCGGAATGTCAAGTTGGAAATCCTTTGAAGCAACCTCCGATGGAACAAGCTTAGTTTGTAGGGAATGGTAATCGGCAGAACAATCCGTATTCCAACACATATGATCCGGGGTGGCGAAATCACCCTAACTTTTCGTGGAAAAACGGACAAAACTTAAACCAACCTCAGTTTGCTCAACACCAACAACAACCTCCTCCCGCTCCAAAGATCTCTCTAGAGGAGGCAATGGCGAAATTAGCAGCAAATACGAATCAGTTCATGACCCGTACGGAAGCAACCTTGCAAAACCATTCCGCCTCTATTCGTAACTTGGAAGTCCAATTGGGTCAGATAGCAAATGTGTTAACAGCCCGCCCTGAGGGTACCTTGCCAAGTACAACTGAGACGAACCCCAGAGAGAGTATTAATGCCATTAGTTTGAGAAACGGGAAGGAAGTGTGTGAGCAGCCCGGGAGGAACAAAAAGAGAGGTGATGATGAGGAGAGGAAAAATTCGGCTACCGAGGAATCACAAATTTCTAGATCCTCGAAATTATTTCCAGATAATCCGACAGCCTGTGTGCCACCCGTCCCATTTCCACAGCGTTTGCAAAAGGAAAAATTGGACAAGCAATTCTCCAAGTTTCTTGACGTCTTCAAGAAACTACATATCAACATTCCATTTTCCGACGCCTTAGAACAAATGCCGAGCTATGTGAAGTTTATGAAGGAAATCTTATCTAACAAAAGGAAGCTCGAGGAATATGAAACGGTGGCACTAACTGAAGAGTGCAGCGCAATCTTGCAGAGAAAGCTCCCGCCTAAATTGAAGGATCTAGGAAGCTTCAATATACCGTGCACTATAGGAAACCTGTCTTTTGATAGAGCGTTGTGTGATCTCAGCGCCAATATTAATCTTATGCCCCTTTCCATTTTTAAGAAGCTAGGTATTGGGGAAGCCAAGCCGACGACAATCTCGCTGCAATTAGCTGACCGATCTATCAAGTACCCGAGGGGGGTAATAGAAGATGTTTTAGTCAAGGTCGATAAATTCATTTTTCCAGCCGATTTTATTGTGCTCGATATGGAGGAGGACAAAGACATCCCAATTATTTTGGGAAGACCATTCTTAGCTACCGGTCGAACTCTCATTGATGTGGAAAAAGGGAAACTCACTCTGCGGGTTCAAGATGAGCAAGTCACTTTCCAAGTGTTTCAATCCTTTCCGTGTCCAAGTAGTGTCGAGAAATGTTCACAAACTGAAAGCGTAGATATCTTTGTGAAAGACGCACACCGGGAGAGTTTTCGGTCGAAGTGTTCAGAATCCGTTTCAGCTGCTCCGACGTCTAAGAAAAATGAGGAACGAATCATGTATCTTAAGCAATTGAATATGTCGTCTTCAACATCCGTTCATCCACCATCGAAAAATTCTCACGCTGTCATAAGTTCGCCCGTGGAATTGAAAAATAAGCCGGAAGTCGAACGAGTGCCAAGTCAGTTGCAAAATGGGTGTTTTGGGAGGCTAGTATTGTTAAATCCGTTTCGCAAAGAACGTTGGATGTCCAAACCAAAAGTCGGACGGTTGAAAACTAATGGTCAGAAATTTAAATTACGTAATAACGGTTCGATGGACTCTGCGGAGTCCAAATGGTCTTTGCGAAATGCAAACTAATTTTCAATAAGTCCGGCTGAAGACTATGAACTTAGCGCTTTTCGGGAGGCAACCCGAGTGTTAGTTGTATATTTTCATTTTTCAGTATTTTCATGCATTTTAGGAGTCTATATTTTCGTCATTTTTGCTTTGATATGCTTATCTCTCACGTTCTTGGTGTTTTCCTTTGAAAATTCTGTGCAGGAATAGTCCCAGGGGAGAATTTAACCCTGAGCCGCGGCACAAGTATAGTGAGCCGCGGCACACACAAGTTGATACAAAAAGGCTAACCGCACTGTACTCTGTGCCGTGGCACGAACTTACTGAGCCGCGGCACAACCGAACCCTGAGACGCGGCACAACTATACTGAGCCGCGGCACGCCAAATGCCCCAGAAAACGCCCAGGAAACTGTACTCCATGCCGCGGCACGGACCAAATGAGCTGCGGCACACTTACACGATGAGCCGCGGCACCCGTATGTTTAGCCGCGGCACACGACAACATTACAAAAAGGCCCAGGCAGGCTGTAGTCTGGGCTGCGGCTCACTTAAGCTGTGCCGCGGCCCCTGTTGCGAAGTTGGAACGCCCAGGCCTCCTTCATATACTCGATCGGCCAACAAACTGTAAGTGTCTTTCCCTCCTTCGCGCAAGCACTCGGACAATCACCTTCTCAATTCTTCTTCTTCTTGCATTCTTCAATCCAAGCAAGGTAATTCTCAATTCTTAATCCTAAATGATACATGAATTGCAAAGTGAGGTAATCTTCTTCATTCAATATTGAATATGTTTAGTTCTATCAAGGTTTAGTTAGAATATGGGAATTATCGATTGATTGTTGATGGTATTTGTTGATTATGTATGGATTGTGATGTTAATTGTCATTTTATCATGACTATCGATTGATGTTGTTATTGTTGGGGATTGGATTAAACCATTCTCATCCTTATTCTTCATTTAAACCCATGCATGTTAAGTGTTTGATAAAATGCGTCAATGAAAATTTTTGAGCCAAACGTTTTAAAATGATATGCAACTAATTTGATTATCGGACTACATTGTACCCCAACCCTTACATCATGTTTAAACTTGAAAGCTCAGCCTTAATTTCCTCTTACGATGGTGCAAGCTCATTCGATTCTATATTCAGGTTTAGCATATCTGAAGTCGAGAGTGGTCTGGTTTTCCTTAAAGATTGTGTAATTTCCGGTGTTTATTTTTTCAGGAACCTCACCATGGCTAGAAAAAGGAAGATAAGCACGAGGGCTAGGACACAATCGTCCCCCACAAGAGGGGAGACATCACGAAGCCAAGCCGATTTAGAATCTCACCAATTCTCCGATCCAGAAATTCACAAAATATTCAATGAGAAAATCCGTCCGCGACCATTAATCCCGAAGCGGGGATTCACTCCCGCCCCCCAGGACGGTGAGCTTCTGACTATGATTGACGAGATGGGATGGGCTCGTTTCACTGCGCCTCCCGAGCCGGCTGTGATCTCTATAGTCCAGGAGTTTTACGCTAGCGCTCTGTTGCGACATATTCGGGCAGGGCAGATGATTGGGCAAGCAGATACTCGGACTCAGGTCGTCGCCCGAGGCCATACTGTGCATTTCTCGGTGACTGCAATTTGGAGACTATACGAGGTGCCAGTGGTGGACGAGACGGCATACACGCGGAGTATGAGTAGGCTCACAAGGGAGGCTCTGCTTTAGGCACTCACACACGTCTGGGAGACGCGCGCCCCGGGTTCTTCAGCCTTCTATTCTAAGAGTTCGCGCCTCAATCGGCTCGGGCGAGCCTGGTTATTCTTCCTCTGCGCACGAGTTGATCCTACCTCGCAGATTCGCTCAGTTTTACTCTCTCATGCCCGACTACTATATGCTATCACTACCGGGCTCAGATTCGATGTGGCCCCTCATCTGGTCCGATCTAACCTTCAGTGCATTCAAGGAGGGGCCAAGATGGGGATGAAGCACCCCTCTCTCATTTGCGCTCTATGCCGCCAGTCGGGCATGACTTGGTCGGATGATGAGCCAACGCTAGCACCCCAGGGTCCGATTGATCATCGCATTATTTCTCACTTTGACCAGTGGGGTGGAGGGCCGGCACATGCTCGAGGACGAGGATTTCTTCTTGACGAGGCACATGAGCAGTCCCCCGAGCCTCTTCTCCTGACGCATGAGCAGGCGGAGTCCAGTCCGCCGCCCGAGAGAGAGCACCTTCAGGCGATGTTCGACAGCCTGAGAGGAGATGAGGAGAGAGAGAGAGAGATCCACCTAGCCGCTTTGAGAGAGGAGATGCGGACAGAGAGAGAGAGCATCCTCGCAGCTGTCCGGGAGGAGATGAGAGAGCAGGCCCGCCGGGCCAATCAACGTGAGGAGAGGCGCTTGGCGGCGAGGGATGCGTACCATCAGGACTACCTTTCTGCGTGGACGAGCCATATAATGCACCCGGATGGGCCCTTCATCCCACCAGTCAGGCCATCCACACCACCCTCCTCGCCGGACGAAGCCGGCACCAGTTCCTGAGCTGACAATAGGGGAGTACTTGACCTTTTCTCTTATTGCATATTATTATCTATGTCCATTGAGGTCAATGTACGTCCTAAGTTTGGGGGTTTACTTTCAGTTACTTTTTACTTATTCGTTTGCATTTTTCGTTATTTTTGACGCTAGCCTTGCTTGTCTTGTTTTTATTTACATTCGTGAATTTTACGTGCTTCTTTGTGTAAAACTGATGTTATGATACTGATTTCTCTTTGAAGAAACGGTTAAGTTTTGATCGAGTTTGCAGTTTGTGATATTTCTTTCCTTTGAGTATTCATTTAGGTCTGAAATTTTTCGTTATTGTAGAAATCTTAGCATATAAGAAAGGAGACATACGTGTTTTCAAATCGCCGTCTATACGTTTGGTTACACTTTTTGCGTAGCTAGTCGTCCAGTAACATGAGTCTTGTTAGCACTTATATTGAGTTTAGAGTTGGACAGTTTTTCCCAAAAAGTCGAGATATTATACATGTTCTATGATGGGAAGTCTAGTAACTGGGGGTATTCACGTGACCCGTTGTTTACTCTCGCGTAAAACGTCAACCCTGAATAGACTAATGGTTTAGAAATATCGCATTACCGATGATGGGAAGCCTAGTAACCGGGGGTATTCACGTGACCCGTTGTTTACTCTCGCGTAAAACAGCAACCTTGACGTGCGGGAATTGCTATTCGAGTTTTTTCTCCACTGTAGAGGGGGACTTAGTAACTAGAAGCATCCATGTGCCCCATGAGTGTCTTTTACGTCAAACGGTTCCCCAATACATGAGAATGGAAATCCACCCTAGGGTTATCCCGATGAAACATCCCGAGATCCGGAACCTAGTGGTTAACTCGAATCATTATAATGATTATACATAAGGGAATGCTGTCCGAGGATTAATTTTGACGATGAAACTCTTAAATTTTTGCCATTAGACTGTGGGACTGGGCGAGTTAGCTTGTTTAATCTAACCATTCATATTGGCGGTCGATTAAATTCACGCTTATTAATCTTTGAGCTTGATTTTCTTATTGAACGATTGATTTGCACTAAAAATGATTACTTTGTGGAATCAGTGTCCTTGATGTGACTCACTATTACGATACTCGTATTATTTTTTGAGAATTTCAGGGTAGTATTGATTAAGTTGAGCACTATGGATTTGCACGATCATTCACGATACTTCTTATTTAAAATTGATTTTTGCTTGAGGACAAGCAAAGGCTCAAGTTTGGGGGTATTTGTTAGGCGTATTTTTATGCGCTTATTTATCATTATTTTATATCCATTTTAAGTCTAAATCTGCATAAATGAGCTTTTAATGCACTATTCTTATATGTTTTGCAGGAAATTGGAGTCCGGAAGTCTAAACGACGAAAAACGGGCAAAAACGATGATTTCTGGTCACGAGCCGCGGCACAAGAAAAGCGAGCCGCGGCACACGCTGTAATACCCGTAATTTAGATTTCCGGTAATTTCTTTTTTCGGCGGAAGTCCATTTTGACGACTCGCTCATGACCGTTTCGTCATTCTGAGAATGATTAATTCTACACTTTTTCACATCCGAGTTCGTTTCGGTGTCATTTTGTTGAGTTCCGTGCTTTTTAGCGACTTTTCCGCATTTGAGTTCGATTCTTGCGAATCTCCTTCTAAACTACTGTTTCGAGTTTCCCGTAAGTCCGTTTAACTTTGTTAGACGTATCGCGTATCGTGTATTTCGGACGTTTTGGGCCATTTTTGTAATTTCCCAAAGTTTGGGGTAATTACTTCCGTTGTCGAATTTCGAGCCTTCGGGTGGTCGGAATCATGTGTTCTTTTGGTTCTCGAATTCGTCTTTGCGAGTACGTCGTAACCGTACCTTCGATTTATATTCAGGTTCGGGTTTCGGGGTCGTTCGGGCCGTCGGAGTGGCCACGACCGAGTCGCGGCGGCGAGTCTGGCCTTTGGCGAGTTACGGCCGTAAGGTGCGATTCGGCCGTAAGTGCTTGGAAGACATGGTGGGACGAATGCGATTCTGGCCATAAGAAATTTGTCGATTCTGGCCGTATGGGTGCTAGGCAGTGTTCGGACGAATGCCGGTTACGTCCGTGAGGACCTGCCAGGTACGGCCGTAAGCGATCGGCAAGCGCTGGGCGGATTTTGACGAATGCCGGTTACGGCCGTAAGGTCTCGATTCACATGTAAGTGGTCGTATTTCTTGGCGATATATATGATCGGCAGACGGGTTTACACCCATTTCTTTCATTCCTCTCTTTTCCTTTCCTTGGTAGGGCTTGGAGAACATGTAGAGATGTTGTTCAACTATCAATCCACGAAGTTCTTGAGTTTATAACGTCGACCGATCATCCCATAACATCCTCCGATCGACCGAATCAAGGTTAGATTTCCTAAAAATCTAGTTTTTGGAAAATTGGGGATTTTGGTTTGACTTCATCCATTTAATCCGTAGTAATTTAGATTAGTGATGGATTGATGATTATTTAGGTGTATTCTATCATTTCAATCATTATTCCACTGTTGTATTGTATTGATTCGTCGTTTTGGTTGAGTTCTTAGTCAACGCCTTGAAGGTGTCCGACAAAAGGTCTAAGAGGGGGGTTCGTGCGTTGTACGATTATTATTCATCGTACGATTGTTGATTTATCATTGATATGACTTAGGAACGAAATCCTTGTGAAGAACTCAAGTCGGAACCCTTCCGTTCGTTGTCTTCTTCGTGGTTCAAGCTTCCCGATCGAACCGTGTTCTTCGGGGTATTCGGTAATGTTTATTAAGGCAAGTATATATTTATGATTGTACGTTCTCGACTTTGAAAGTAAGAAATATTGATGGTATGATATGAACGAACTGTTTCTACGGCATTCATAGATATATTGATGGCATGATATGAACGAACCGTTTCTACGGCATTCATATATGTATTGATGGCATGATATGAACGAACCGTTTCTACGGAATTCATACATGTATTGACAGATGATATGAACGAACCGTTTCTACGGCATTCATATACGTCTTGATGTCACGCTATGAGATTTAGTTATTCCGGAATACTAGTCTTGAATTGATGAATTGACGGTTACATTTACTTTATTGTCGAGGAGTATTGTGTTTCATACTTGATATACTTGCACTAGCTATTCGACGGCTGACCCCTTTATGGGGGAAATACTTTTTATGTATTTCAGGTTAGAGAAGAACGGACAGGCGGGTATCGGGTCGGCATGAAGATGATGGGCAAGTGTGATACTGTGTCTTGTCTCCGGTTATTTTTTTTTGGATTCCTCCATTCAGTGTTGTTGTACTGGAATGGATTTTAAATACTCGAGTATTGTATTTCAGTTTCCTTGATGTTCCGGCCTGTGTTGCCGAGGTATTGATTTGTGTGGTGATGTATATGGTTTCATTGGTTATGGTTTGAATACCATTTGTATTGTCCTTCTTTTCATTGTATTTAGACCTTCTCGGTCAAGTTTTATAGTTCCGCGTATGTTTAGCCTTGTGGGTCCCACGGCGGGGCTCACGGCGCTGTAATATACCCTGAATAACTTGGGGGTGTTACAGAATATGGTATCAGAGCTTAGGTTTATAGATACCTAGGCTGTCGTTCTTTTGGGTCGATTGAGTCGTCATTTTCCCACAGTATCACTACTCTGCCATCATCACGGTGCGACCGGTACTTGTAAGTCCTCTCACTCTTCTTGTATTTTTCTTAATCGTTTCGTTTTTAGCTTGGTATCCTTGGGAATTGGTCACTTCGAGAATGTGCGATTTGGATTATACTTATGCACGCGTGTGCCCTTTAGAATGTTGGATGTAAGGAGGAGGAGTCGTGGCCGTGGTCACAGACGTGAACTCTTCCTTGAGATTTTGTTAAATTGCTAATTGCGATATTGGTGTGTATCGGTGTTGTGTTGAGACTTTGTTTAGGAGTCGCATGCTAGTATCACGAGAGAACTTCGACTTCACAGACTTGTAAGTATGTTGTTCGGATTATTCGATAATTCTTGGTGAATTTGAATTTCCGTTGAAATGTTGTTTGTGCGAGTGATTGCAAGTTTCGAGGACGAAACTTATTTTTAAGGGGGGTAGAGTGTAATACCCCGATTTTTCGGATATATTTTTTTTCGTTTATATGTTGGATGTCGTTGATGGATAATTGTGCTTGAGGATGATGTGAACGTATGAGAATGTTGTTGAATGCGTATATGTTTTCATTGTGCCGTATGATCGTTTGGTATGTCGAGATGTTGGTCGAGAATAGCGGAAAATGGCTAAGTACAGCTACGTTAGCGCACGCTACAGGGTATGCCTAGCGCGCGCTAAGATATATACTTAGCGTACGCTACGATGCATACTAAGCGCACGCTAAGAGGTTCGGTTACGTAAGCTAAGGAGGACCCTAACGTACGTAACGACTTGCTGGGTTAGTTCCGGAAGGTGACCGACAGGTAGGCCCAGGTTGATTTTTATATTCAGTTAGCGCACGCTAACATCAGATCGCTAATAATGGAATCTTAGCTTTCGGCGGGTGGACCCGGCCATGTTCGACGCGTGTCCAGATAACGTCAGCGAGTGTTTGTCGTGTAGAGCTAGCGCACGCTAAAACCGTATGATTAACACACGCTAATTCCATATCGGTCAAAGGAATCCCGGTAATCGCGGATGCTTTCGGCATGTGGGGGCACGATACTGTAGCAAGTCAACGACGATTAGCGTGCGCTAAGGTCTAGAAATAGCGCACGCTACTGAGAATTTCACTGTAGCAAGTCAACGCCTGTTTGCGTATGCTAATGCATGGGCATTACGTACGTTAGATGAATTTAGAAGCAATGCAGTAACTTCGGGACTGCCCGATAGTGCACGCTATCAAGGAAGGATAGCACACGCTAGATCTGTAGCGCATGCCAAATATAAGGTCTAGCGCACGCTAGTGATGTGTTTCGTAAGAGGATAGATGAATGCTGAGAGGCATTTTGTCCATTCTCTTTCCTTCAGTCAATAGAGAGAAGCTTGGGAAGTACTTGAAGTTCATAAACATTGAGAGATGATTCTCTTAAACAATATTAAGATGGAGAGCTCGGATTTAAGTATTGTTCTTGAAGTTTTTGATGATTCTTGGAATGGAGTTCAATTATTCTTCTTCGTGGTTCGTCCATACAAGGTAATCCTCGTATCCCTTTGATAGTGGTTTATTTTTTTAAGGATTACTACTTGGGAGGGAGTATGTTGGGAATCGTGTGTTTTGATGTTCGTCTTATTTCAATGTAAATGCATATATTAGACTGTACTTTTATCCGCTGCGTGAGTATTTTTGAAATGGCTTTTGGTATTTTGCCAACTGAATTTTATTTTGTAAAACCGATTCCCTAAACTGAGTTTTTGGCATTTTGGCCTTGATCGTTTTGACGGTATTTGGAAAATGATTTTTTTTAGTATTTGAAAAATATTACCATCATCGGTCTTTTTGGCATTTTTGAAATGACGTGGAAAATTGTGCTTAGCCTGGTAAATCCTTGTGAGAAGGGTTTACGGCATGTAATATTCCCAGGAGGATCTGGGGTGTTACAATTACGGTATCATGTGATAATGTTATTCGAAATTTATTGGAATTGTAATAAGAGATTTCGGATGTTGATATGATTATTGAGGTCTTCTCACTATAAGAATAAACGTCAAAGACTTCGGATAATATCTGAAGTAAAAACGTTATAATTACCGAGGTCTATGTTCGTGTAGTTAAAGGTATACTTTAAACTTCGCTTATTAGACGAAGTCTAATATCGTAATAACCGAAGTCTATCTCGGTTTTTAGAACCCGAATATGGGGGTTTGCGGAGTAAAAAAGGTCTTTCCACTTCACTTATCTTATAATCGCTGAAGTGTATATTTTCTATTCACTTCAGTAAAATATATACAGATGAAGTGAAATAATGTTATCGACTTCGCTTGTTAATAGGCAACGAAGTTAAAGATACCACATTTACTTCATTTTTATTTGTTTAGCCGAAGCATTACACTCATTTTTACTTCACTTATTCTATTTTGTGTCGCTAATTATATATCTCTGACTTCGTTTTTTATCCGAAGTAAATAACCACATTCCATATTTCTTTTCAATTTGTAAATATAGAATCCCTCTTGTACAAAAACATGATCCATCCAATAAAAAACCTCAATTCACAAGATCGCGACACAACCTCAAATACATCAATCAACCTCATTAAAAATCCAACAAACTCAAATCACAAGATCCCAATTCAATAACACAAGATCATAAGCATTGATAATAGTAATAAACCACACTTTCATATATAAACGGCGGATTGTAGTACAAAAATGCGAAATATTCACCATATTTACTTCCACAATGTCTACGAGACACATGCATAGGTCTAGATAATGGACTTCACATCAACCAAACATTCACCATATTTACCCGATGAAACGACATGTTCTGATTTAACTATACCAACAGACATTCACCATCATCACCTGAGTACCAGTAGTGTTGCAACCAAGACCATACATATATGGTACTAAATTGAAACTAGACAAAGAACTTCCTCACAATGAAGCGAGCCTAAGCACCATCGACAAACGTGTAGACAAACTCGCTCCACTCGTTCCTGACTTCATCATACTGCTCCTAAGTGTAGTATTGGTCTTTGACTGAACCAGGATACTGATCAAATCACATTGAAACAAAAAAAATAGATTAAGTACGTTCATAAAAGATGCATCCACATCAAAAGATTTTAATACCAAAACATACTATATAATATAAAAGCCATGAATGAGTCACTCCATGTCAAATATATATATATATATATATATATATATATATATATATTCACTCGTGCGAAAAGTTGTGTAAGTTGCATTTTATTGTCATTTTTTCCATTCAACCAACAATGGAAGTATTCTACTGTTCGTTCATTTTGCATTTCAACTTTCGAATATAAGAACTCCTTGTAGCTTTCCTGTTCGTCCAAGACTATAAGAATAAATCTAACAACTACATACCTTGCATGATTATATTCGGAACTTAAGGACCATAATTGCATTGAACTGATTTACAGGACCAGATTTGCAAATATTCAAACTTGGGGACCTAAATTTGTACCTTGCATGATTACGGAACCAAATCTGCTAGAAGTGGGCTACAATAAACTCAGCAAGGTGATAATTCAAGTTGAAAAAACAAACCTGGGCAAGATAATAGAGATATTGCAAGACTGGAGACTTCCGCAAATTTATTCCATGTGATATATTATGACATAGAAGGAACCCAGCAGCTAAATGGTCAACTTCTCCAGCCTGCATGAGATAATTTTTAGAAGCATTCTGGGAACATATTAGATATCTTAATGTGAGAGAAAGGAGAATCAGAGTACAACCTCCCCACAATGAGGCCGGAATCTGATTGTTGGTAATCCTTTTGATTCACGGGTGACAAAAATTAATGAGAAAATACACAAAATAGAAGAACTTAACCCACAGTTTAGCAAAGAAGAATGCAACACTAGTAATCAAAGTGTTGGTAACATGACATGGAATAACTTTTCAACCCCAAATGTTTTTTTCACCAAAAAAAAAAGGAAAAAGTTAACAGGAAAAATTATTGTTGAAAACCTAATTATCATTTTCCTCGTTTTGTCTGCCTTTAACCCCTGCTTCCAATACTTTTTAGCTACTTTTTTCTCCATGTAATGTTTCATTTGGGTTCAATCGATCAATAGTGTAAAAGATTGACTTTTCTTTAAGTAGCAAGAGGCAGTTTAACTCAAACGGATAAAAATACTAACATTGTTAAGTGTATATAAATTTGCATAGCAGTAGTAAGCATAATAAGAAAAGGCTGGATTGAATCCATTCGTCCATTCCGATGGAGTTGGCATGTGCTTTGTCGGGCGCCTTTCAGGTTTACTTTCATCATCGACAATGTCAAAGCCTACAACCTGTATAGTTTTCCTGTAGCTACTCCTTGTAGCTTTCCTGTTCAATGCAATTATGGTCCTTAAGAAATCTTCTTCCCCGATAAAGAAATTACAAAATTTTGCCTGAAAGCCAAAATTATATTACCAACTAAAACATATTAGCATAATGTGTCGTAACACACATAATACAACATTATCAAACAGTCAAAAATAACTTCTACAAAGTGTGATGAACCATAGAAATATTATGATCGGCACAATCCAAAATTTCAGCAGCACGTTGATCGATGAAAATGTTACTTTAAACAAAGGGTTTACATCACAGTTCTTCTTGATGATGTTTAGGTGGTCACTATAACTTCTTAATTACGTAAACTACTCCATTGTCACTATATCCAATAAACAAAGGGTTGGTTCCTCAATGACAGTGAAAAACCGATGTAAACTATTTCCATGGTGGACAAAAAAAAGGTTCACAGAACCAAATACCAACCTGTTGGGATTCGGTGCCTAAAACGAAGGCCCAGCGGAAGCGGTAAAACGAAAATTAATTCGATCCGAATCCCTGCGAGGATCGATCGAGCTACGTATATACGAATATATAAACGAAAAGCAAGAGTCGTAAGAAACTGACCCTCGAAGTCCGTTGATTAAATGGAAACCTTCTCCTGAGCTATTCCCCAAGCTTTAGTTTGATCTCTACGAGTTCAATCCGCTCCAAGCCCTTGAACGATCCAACGCCGAAAACACCGCGTCTCTACTTGCCACGCGCCGGAAAAACGACCGGAACAACAACACTCGATTAACCTCTAAGGTTACGGCTAGAATCAAGTGGTGAAGCTTTTATTATTATTACACTTTAAGTGTATAATATATCTCTCTTAATATATCTTGAATTTTCTCCAAGAAAACTCAAGAACAAAAGTGAAGAAGAAGATGAAGATGAAGACTAAGAAAAATAATTTTCTCTCTCACTACTTCAAAACTCACGGCTGGACTTGTGTAGTTGCAAGTGAGAGTTTGTCTCCACTTATATTCTTATTCAACTCCCCAAGATCTCCTACTTTAGACAATATCACCAAGGTGTGATATTTGTCCCCTTCATTGAACATAAGTCTTCCATCAACATGTGGAGACTATGACCAAGGAAAAGGGAAGGAAAGAGGGGTGACCATCTAGAAGGAGCCGGGCGAGTTCGGTCCGTTTCGGACTCCCGTGAGTCCAAACAGATAAACTCCAATTCCGTTCCGATGTATTTATATTGATTAATTAATCCAATTAATTAATCATATCAAATACATAATAACATAATTAATTTCTCCAAGAAATAATTATATTCATGAATTAAATTAATCACCGAGTAATATATTTAATTCATTTGGCCATAAATTAATTTATCCAATAAATCAATTTAGACATCCAATGTCCCAAAATTAGATATCCAATATCTAATTTTATAATGAGAGATTAAGCTCGATTCATTCCGTCGTCAATCCTAATGCGCGACTCGGTAGGTCCGTCTCAGTCAGCAATGGGAGGAACCAAAGAGTAGTAGCACCACCTAGCCAGCCTGGCGGCCTACACTGTACCCCAACTGAGAACGAATGATTGGGATCATTCAAGAACCATTCTCGTGAATACCGATGGCGTATAAACCCTTCTTTCAAATGTCCCGATCAAGTTATAGGGTCACGGTCGGTCAAACCCTATCTGTACTTGACGCTATGCATACGTTAATGCAAATCGAGATCATCGAGCTCTCGTGTATCTAATCTGACTAGCTCCAATGCTTTGGCCAAAGACTTATGATCTCATACGCCAATAACCGCATAGGACATATAACCCGCTCACTAACGGGAGAAAGAATTCCATCTTGGTATTGATAGGACACGCTACTTGCCCGTCAAGATGCACGTTGAGTTGACCCCCGCCTTCCGGTTTAAGTGGTCGAACTACTCTAATGAAAATCTAGACGTCACAAGCACATCCCTACTAAATCCTCAAGTCGAAGGTTCACGAATACCTATCACAACCTTTCGATTCCGTCATTGGTATCCGGAGTGAAATCCGTGTGACGAATCGAGGGTGAGTCGGTTCGAGTATACTAATCCAATTAGCATACCTATAACGTGTGCTCCCACTAACCATTAGTGTTCGACAGGCACTCTCCATGTCAAAGAACACATCATACAAGTCCTCACATAAACTTAACGCCCAGTCAAGTTTCATCGACTTGCGAACGATTAAGTATTTGAGCTATAACCTTTCAAGTGCCGACCCCCTTTATCCAATAAGGAGTGGAACGTTTTGCTCTCAAATACACGGACTAGTTTCTATATGTTTATTTACGAGTTAGGAATGCCAGTAACTACCAGTAAATAAAGAAACAATCATTTGCCTTATATAAATGGTTTACATAATTACAAGTACAATGCCCTCACTCAACAACCTCTGAGTGGCATTCGAGGGCATACTCCTAACAATCTCCCACTTGCACTCAATGCCACACACTATGGTATCTAATACCCATGTTCTCCAGATGACGCTCCAAGCTAGTCTGAGAAAGTGGCTTGGTCAGTGGATCGGCGACGTTGTCGGCCGAGTCTACTCTGTGCATGATGTATCCCTTGCGAACAAATTCTCTTACGAGATGATACTTCCTCTCAATATGTTTGGTCTTGTTGTGAAACCTCGGCTCCTTGGCTGCGCTCTGACTCCATCGTTGTCGCGATGCAGTAGACAGGCGGACTCGGCACATGGTATCACTTGAAGTTCTCCCGAAACTTCTTAATCAGAACCCTTCCTTGGAAGCCTCCGAGGCCGCTTGATACTCGGCTGACAGGTGGAATCGGCGCTTTGCTTGGCACTACGCCAAGATCTGCTCCTCCATTAAGAGTAAATATGTAGCCGAAGTGGACATCGAGTCGTCCTTCGGTTCTTGGAAGTCCGAATCGGTGAATCCCACCACATCGATTCTCCACCGCCATACATCGAACCATATCTCTAGTCCTTCTTAAGTACTTGAGAACGTTCTTTCTGGCGATCCAATGTTCCCTACACAGGTTTGCACGAAACCTACTCACCACGCTTACAGCATGCGCGATGTCAGGTCTTGTACACAACATAGCATACATAAGGCTACCCACGGCCGAAGCATATGGTATATTACTCATTTCCTTTCGTTGTTCCTCACTTTGAGGACACATCTTCAAGGTGAGTTTTATTCCATGTCGCATCGGTAGGAACCCTCTTTTAGAATCATCCATCTTAAATTGCTTTAAGATTTTATCTATATAGAGGGCTTGGGAAAGACCTATTGTTCTCTTCGCTCTATCCCGGTAGAGTTGAATACCAAGAATATAGGTAGCTTCTCCCAAGTCTTTCATGGAGAAATTACTCGAAAGCCAAGCTTTCCACGAGTGAGCATTCCCACATCATTTCCTATTAGTAGAATGTCATCTACATATAGTACTAAGAATGCAATATTGCTCCCACTAACCGTCTTGTATACACAAGGTTCCTCTTCATTTTGCACGAAGTCAAACTCTTTGACCGCCTCGTCAAAACGAAGGTTCCAACTACGCGACGCTTGCTTCAGTCCATAAATGGAACGCTGAAGCTTGCACACTTTCTGAATATCGACTTCGGACACAAAGCCTTTAGGCTGCTCCATATAGATTTCCTCCTCGAGGAATCCATTAAGGAAAGCCGTCTTTACGTCCATTTGCCATATCTCATAATCGTGGTAGGCAGCTATAGCAAGCATCATGCGAATAGACTTGATCATGGCTACGGGCGAGAAGGTATCGTGTGTCGATCCCTTCCTTTTGGGTATAACCCTTTGCCACAAGCTTTGGCCTTAAAGGCGTCAACCTTGCCATCACAAACAGTCTTTCTCTTGAAGATCCACTTGTTCCCAATAGGCACTATGCCCTTGGGGCGGTCTACTAGAGTCAGACTGATTGACATGCATCGAGTCTATCTCGGCTTCCATAGCTTCACGCCATTTCGCGGAGTCTACATCCACCATCGCTTGGTCATAGGTCGTCGGGTCGGTCTCTTGGCTATCACTTGGAACCTCATGGAGACCCGGTTCCTCCAAGTGCACAAGCCCATACCTCTCGAGTAAATGAGACACCCTACTAGACCTACGAGGTGGTTGTACTTGTGTTTGAAAGTTCGGTTCAGTTTCTTGCACAGTGTCTCCCGAGGAGTTTCATTGTATTCTTCTAAAGAAATACTTCTACACTCCGCCTTCTGAATGAACTCATCTTCCAGGAAGTGTGCTTGTAAAGCAACAATGATCCTTCGATCTTCGGGCATGTAGAATAGATATCCCATCGTCCCAGACGGGAATCCAATGAAACGTCCCTTCGCAGACCTAGCTTCCAACTTTTCCATCTTAGTCTTCTTGACATAAGCGGGACATCCCCAAATCCTAATATGATTAAGACTTGGTTTCCTTCCTTCCCACATCTCATGTGGAGTTTTAGGAACGGATTTGGAAGGACATCTGTTCAAGATATACGCGGCGATCAGTGCATACCCCACGGGTAAATCGGCAAGTCGGTATAGCCCGGCATGGAACGGACCATGTTCACGGGGTCGGTTCCTTCTTTCTGACACACCATTTAACTGAGGAGTACCTGGAGGTGTTAGTTGTGAAACTATTCCATGTTCCTTAAGGAACTCGTCAAACTCCGTACTCATATACT
The DNA here is from genome assembly GCA_033398695.1 of Orobanche coerulescens. Classification (NCBI taxonomy): domain Eukaryota; kingdom Viridiplantae; phylum Streptophyta; class Magnoliopsida; order Lamiales; family Orobanchaceae; genus Orobanche; species Orobanche coerulescens. The sequence continues at coordinate 110,448,805 of CM065806.1, forward strand.
CATCACCTCGGACCGACCGAAGTGCTTTGATATGATTACCAGTTTGTTTCTCGACTAGGGCCTTGAATTCCTGGAATTTCTCAAACGCCTCGGATTTATGTTTCATTAAGTATACATAACCATACCTAGTATGATCATTTGTAAACGTAATGAAATATTGATATCCGTCACGTGCTGCTTCCAAAGCACCACAAACGTCAGTATGGATTAATCCCGGTTTATCAGTGGCTCTTTCAAAAGTCCTGTGAAGGGGGACTTAGTCATTTTGCCTTTAAGGCAAGATTCACAAGTAGGAAATGGATCCGATCCCAATGGACCCATAAGTCCATCTTTTTCCATCTTGTAGACCTTGGTCTGACCAACATGACCAAGTCTTAGATGCCATTTCAAAACTTGATTGGTTTCATCCCTACCACGTTTTCTAGTCATAGTATTCACAACTACTTTGTTGCTGAGATTTAGATGATACAATCCATTCAACAATGTAGCAGTACCCACTAGTTTATTTCTAAAATAAATTTTGCAGGAACCATCACCAATGAAAAATGAAAAGCCTTTTCGGTCCATGGCCGGAATGGATACAATGTTTTGTGCCCCTTGGGCAAAACAAGTACATCTTCAAGTCAAAACAAAGCCGGATTCTAAACCCAAAAGAAGTGATCCTATGTCGCCTCGACACTATGCCCGCTTCCACCGTGATCATAACTTCTCCGGCTCCAAGCTTCCTACTTTGTTCCAGATCCCGATTCACGGTACAAATATGAGAACTAGCACGAGAATCTAGTATCCAGAAGTAGAAAATACGATAGCAGAACAATTTGTTTCCAAAACTAAAAGTTACGTGCACGAAGTGCCATGAAGAATCGGACAGTCTCTAGCCCGGTGGCCGACTCACCGCACTTGAGACAAGCATCCTTCTTCTTCTTGTTCTTGAACCATCGGGGCCTTGCCCTTACCCTTAAGGTCCTTAGCTTGTGGTCGGTTGCTTCTTGGTCCTTTTCTTCTTGTTCTTAGACCTCCGAGGTCCAGAAGAAATCACAAGCGAGACTCCTTCATCCGCGAGTCTTCATCCGAGGCGAGCGGTCACAAGTTTGTTCATTAGCCCGGCTAAGTTACATGCAATCTCATTGCGGTTGAAGTTCATAACAAGCGTGAGAAGGAATCGGGGAGAGGCGTAGGATAAGGTCGGTTTGGAGAAGTATCCATTTTAAAATCAAGAGCCTCCAATCTCTCGATCATGGATATCATTTTGAGGACATGTTCCCCAACCTTCTCACCTTCCTTCATCCTTGCACCGAGCAGATTGCTTGGATATCTCATATCTAGCGATTCTGCTTTGTGCTCACCATAAAGCTCGGTTAAGTGAGACAGAATGCCTAGCGAAGTCATTTTCTCATGAGCTCTGAAGCTCATTAGACATGGAAGCCATCATATAAGCACGGACTTTCACGTCATCCTTAACCCACTTTTCGTGGTTTTCAATCTCTTCTGATTGGCTCGGAGTGCGCATAGGAGGCGCCGGAATGTCCGTCTCCAAGACGTATCCCGGTGCCTCTATCGAGGACAATCATCGATTGCGGAGCCAATACACAAAGTTAGGTCCCATTAAGGTGTTCTTTTCGAGTAGAATTGCGAGTGGATTCATTGTCATATTGAGATTTATGCATTAAGTATAACAGTTAATTAGTGACTCATTCAATTATGTTACGAGTGTAGAATTAAGGTCTTTTCTATTCTTGTTACCCACTCCCACTATTTTTATCGGAATAACACACTCCCATGTGAAATCCGAAGTATCGCCGCTCTACTTCATAGTGGTGATCGAGTTCTTTATAAATCTTAATAGAGGGCAACCAACGGAGTTTCTAGTCTATTAATTTTCATAAAGTGGTGTCCAACACCAACCCATCTAATGGATGATTCGATCTTCTTTTTCCCCTTGTTCACTCCCCTCAACCTATACGATTTCTATGGTTCGTGAACAAGTTAAGTTTATACCATCGACGCAAATCGGTTTCACAATTGAATCTTATCGCAACCTATCGGGTTTCTAGGGATAAAATTTGCTCCAACCGAAGGCATCCATGCGCTCGGTAATTTATCCGTCCTCCCGACGACTACCCCGATAACTCGGAAGCATAGCACATCCGGTTTGGATTTCAATTTCGAAAACTCGATGGAGGAAGGAAAAACTTTGAAACCTTATAAACTTAATTATTTATAGTGGGAGAATTTTCGCGATTAACGTTACACTTTGCACATTAATCATATTAGCGCGTTTGTGGCATTCATACAATATGAAACAACCATTCACAACCTAGTTGCTACCAACATGTGGTTCATGGACCGTTCCTAGAAAACAAAAACTTCGTAATCTAATTACAAGTCTCCGTCTTGAATCTTCGTCTTCTCGAAATGGATCTTCCTCCGGTCTTCGTCATTACATATAAATTTTACATCGAAAATTGCATCCTAGATACAAACATTTCTAGTAAAATAAATAGGCTCAAAACGGCCTTTACAACCCAATCGAATAAAACGAACGATTCAAATCTAAGTCCACGAACCACATCCCCATTCAAAAAGCATTCATCCAATAAATACTATATAAATGGAAAGCGTAGAGATACATTGATCCAATCAACAATACGAACCGATCCAATCGATTCACACAATCGGTAATATAATAACGTTCAAAATAATTCGGTCGACCATAAATATTCCAATTAATCAAATTTCCCTTATAAAATGAAATACCATAAATCATTTTAATCACATTAAATCCAATTTAACATGCGGGAGATTAATTTTCAAGAATACACGAAAAAATCGAGCCGGGTGAAAAATGGCCTGCCATGGTAAGTCGCTGCCGGACATCTGCAGAACATGCTGGCATGGCGATCACGATCGGCGGTGCTGGCGGGCGGCCGTGTCTCTGACACGGTCGGAGTGCTGGCGATGGGATCGCTGACACGGCCGTGTCACTAGACACGGCGAGTCACCTGGCGACTTCACGCCCTTTGTCCGAAAAGTCGTTCGACGACGATTCGGAGCTCGATTTTCGACCGGATATCGATATCAATATTTTTCAACATTCATATCTTCAATATAAATCATATTTCCAAGAAAATAAGATTTATATTTAGACATAAACTTACGAAAAATATAACTACAACGAACGTAAAAATATATACCACGATTATGACTAAAATGATTCCAAATCATTCACCATCTAATCAAGCATTCCAAATGCCAATATCGTATATACGATCGCAAGACCTACGCTCGATACCCTTTGTTGGGATTCGGTGCCTAAAGCGAAGGCCCAGTAGGCGGTAAAACGAAAATTAATTCGATCCGAATCCCTGCGAGGATCGATCGAGCTACGTATATACGAATATATAAACGAAAAGCAAGAGTCGTAAGAAACTAACCCTCGAAGTCCGTTGATTAAATGGAAACCTTCTCTTGAGCTATTCCCCAAGCTTTAGTTTGATCTCTACGAGTTCAATCCGCTCCAAGCCCTTGAACGATCCAACGCCGAAAACACCGCGTCTCTACTTGCCACGCGCCGGAAAAACGACCGGAACAACAACACTCGATTAACCTCTAAGGTTACGGCTAGAATCAAGTGATGAAGCTTTTATTATTATTACACTTTAAGTGTATAATATATCTCTCTTAATATATCTTGAATTTTCTCCAAGAAAACTCAAGAACAAAAGTGAAGAAGAAGATGAAGATGAAGACTAAGAAAAATAATTTTCTCTCTCACTACTTCAAAACTCACGGCTGGACTTGTGTAGTTGCAAGTGAGAGTTTGTCTCCACTTATATTCTTATTCAACTCCCCAAGATCTCCTACTTTAGACAATATCACCAAGGTGTGATATTTGTCCCCTTGATTGAACATAAGTCTTCCATCAACATGTGGAGACTATGACCAAGGAAAAGGGAAGGAAAGAGGGGTGGCCATCTAGAAGGAGCCGGGCGAGTTCGGTCCGTTTCGGACTCCCGTGAGTCCAAACAGATAAACTCCAATTCCGTTCCGATGTATTTATATTGATTAATTAATCGATTAATTAATCATATCAAATACATAATAACATAATTAATTTCTCCAAGAAATAATTATATTCATGAATTAAATTAATCACCGAGTAATATATTTAATTCATTTGGCCATAAATTAATTTATCCAATAAATCACTTTAGACATCGATGTCCCAAAATTAGATATCGATATCTAATATTTATTATGAGAGTTTAAGCTAGATTCATTGAGTCGTCAATCCTAATGCGCGACTCTGTTGGTCCGTCTCGATCGGCAATGGGAGGAACCAAAGAGTAGTAGCACCACCTAGCCACTGGCGGCTACACTGTACCCCATCGAGAGCGAATGATTGGGATCATTCAAGAACCATTACATCGTGAATACCGATGGCGTATAAACCCTTCTTTCAAATGTCCCGATCAAGTTATAGGGTCACGGTCGGTCAAACCTATCTGTACTTGACGCTATGCATACGTTAATGCAAATCGAGATCATCGAGCTCTCGTGTATCTAATACAGCTAGCTCCAATGCTTTGGCCAAAGACTTATGATCTCATCTGCCAATAACCGCATAGGACATATAACCCGCTCACTAACGGGAGAAAGAATTCCATCTTGGTATTGATGGGACTGCTACTTGCCCGTCAAGATGCACGTCGAGGTTGACCCCCGCCTTCCGGTTTACAGGGTCGAACTACTCTAATGAAAATCTAGACGTCACAAGCACATCCCTACTAAATCCTCAAGTCGAAGGTTCACGAATACCTATCACAACCTTTCGATTCCGTCATTGACTTTCCCGAAGTGAAATCCGTGTGACGAATCGAGGGTGAGTCGGTTCGAGTATACTAATCTAATTAGCATACCTATAACGTGTGCTCCCACTAACCATTAGTGTTCGACAGGCACTCTTCATGTCAAAGAACACATCATACAAGTCTTCACATAAACTTAACGCCCAGTCAAGTTTCATCGACTTGCGAGCGATTAAGTATTTGAGCTATAACCTTTCCAGTGCCGACCCCCTTTATCCAATAAGGAGTGGAACGTTTTGCTCTCAAATACACGGACTAGTTTCTATATGTTTATTTACGAGTTAGGAATGCCAGTAACTACCAGTAAATAAAGAAACAATCATTTGCCTTATATAAATGGTTTACATAATTACAAGTACAATGCCCTCACTCAACAACCTCTGAGTGGCATTCGAGGGCATACTCCTAACACAACCTTCCTCCAAGGACCAGCTTTCATGGTTGATGGATTTTGATTGTCAGACTGCAAAACACACACACATGTGCACACACCAACATAAGAAAAATGACACCAAATGCAAAATTAGTAGATAAGATGTCTAAATGACAATGGAGAAAACCTCTTCAAACTTTTTAAAGTTTTGCGTATCCAGTTCATCATTAACTTCTGGAATGAATGCAGCTTCATTTTGATATAACTTATCCCATTCAATGCCTTTGAACCACGGGTGACCCTGTGACATCGTTGAAACAGGTTAGAGTTCAAGGTTTATTATGAAATAAACTCCATTTTTAGATCAAATCAAACATATCACAAAACATCTTCAAAATGCTAATTCTAAAAAAGGCTCAAGCAAACGACAAACCAATACTAAATTGGAAACAAATTAGTACCAAGACACACAAATTTGAGCATATAACTAAATACTACTAGAGGTCAAAAGACGAAACATGCATATAAGTCGAGAACATGCATTACCTGCTTGAGCTTCCCCATCCACTTCACTTCCCACCAATATTCTCATATGTAGCTGCCAAAGTTCCTTCAATATTTTTTGTTTGAGAAAAAAAAAACTCAAATTATAAAGAAGATAATCAGAAAAGGCTCCAGACACCAACTGAAATATCGAAAAATATCACCAAATTCATAAGAGACAATTATTGCATATATTAATATTCACCAGGCATCACGCGTAGAGCTCTAGCCTCAACAGTAACAAAATCTGGATTTGCTACGACCATGGGAATCTTTTTAGCAGCACACTGCACCAAGATATCGTTAAGTTCCTCAAGTTTTATTGGAAGTGCTTCTCCAAATGGAAGCCCCAAAGCTTCAGTGCCATGAGCCAAAACAAACTCAGCTTCTTCAACATTATCCACTACTTGGAGTCCTAAGCCCTAAAGCAAGACATTTATTCTCAAAAAAAAAAGAAAATAGGAATTAATTAATGACGAATTAGGATGTTAAAGAAATCCAAACACTTCCTATACAACTACATACTGAACAGATTAGAAATGAAAATTTGCGTACTTAATACTCATATTTGCGTTAATCAATATTTAGAAATTTCATCATCCTCAGTTTCATAAATTTGTAACACATAAGAATTTAAGTCTTAGAAGTCTACAGATAAAACTTGCACATACCATAGAGAAAATCTAGAAATAAGAACCAAAGCAATATAGCACCTCTAGCACATTGCCGGTTTGGAAATTAATACTAAATTGAAAACAAATTTGTATATCTAAAAACCATCTCAAACCCATTGGAAACAAACTAATACCAAGACAAATCATCATCAGAAGGCAATAATCCATGGTATTGCTGGTTAATTCAAAACAAGGAAACCGAGCTATTATTGCTACGTGAACAAGAAAATCCGATTAATCCCGAGTGCGGCAGACATTCACGCCCAGAATTTCAGAGAGAGAGAGACGAATTTCAGCAGTTGGTTGCCATCATGAAAGCTCAGGCTGAGAGCATCACCATAAACCTGGTGCCAGCAATATATCCGTCCGGCAACAAACATAAACCAAGTTCTCAATTGTTTTTCACAATATCAGCAATCAGCAGTCCGAATGGAATTAGCAGCAGGTTCTTGGCTTGGGTCATATATAATCGGGTGACTATGGAATGGCAAGCAAGCAATGGCCTGGCCTTCCCGACGTGATGAAGTATTTTGAGGACTTTCCTCGGACACTATGTGTGCGACCGAAGAGCAAGTTTTAGCAGCATCAGGCATTGAAGCACAACCAATAACATCAACCAAATGGGGAAAGGGTCACCCTCTCTGCAAATAGAAGGCCCACCCTCAGCCCCATTCTGGTATACAACATACCCAAGGGCACACGCCCGATTTGTGCCAGATAAAGAAAAAGAAAGACGGGCTACAGTACCTTTGGAGAGACCCGATTGAGAATTTTCTGATGCGGCGGAAGATGCAGCACCTCCGAAAATGGTCCTCTTGTCCGTTGTGATACCTTTTATACCCGCCATAGAAGACGGCGAAGTGGTCAACTGGGGCGGAGCACCACCAAGGCAAAATAGGAAATGGGTCATAAATCCGATTAAAAATATCAAAAGGAAGGTAATGAAATTCCGAACAACAATTGTTCAAACAAACTCTCTGATAAAATCACGCGATTAGGGAATATAGATGAAGATTGGCCGAAGAAAAGGGGGAAAATCCGCCGCCCAATGAATGATACGAGGGCGAAGCGATGAGGAAGCAGCTATCGCAAGGGAAGAATCGAGAGAACGCTCCTTGAAGGGTTGGACGAGGGGTGGTAGCAGGTTTTTACCGATGGATCTGTGAAAAAGAAATGGAGTGGGAAAAAATTTTGGGGAGGAAATAATTGAGCGGGGAAGAAGGCGAGGGTTTTTTGGAGTCTGGAAAAAAATTGAGGTCAAGTATACACTTCACTGTTGTAAAAATATTGCGTCAAAAATAAAATTAAACACTTTTTACTTCAGTAATTATAAAATTAACGAAGTCTTTTGAACTTAAAATTTCTAACTATCTCCTGCCTTTTTGTTTGGTACCATTTGCTGAAGTCTATGTGTGTTGTTTACTTCAGTAAATTGAAAAGCGAAGTTGTTGTTTGTTTTTACTTCGCTAATATACATTTATATTGTTCGTCATCGAACCTGTTGATTATTAATCCTTCGTTTTACAATAAGATATGATGTTTGATCATGGATTATGACTGTTGTGTTGCGGTTGAGGTTGAAGAGTTCGTAGATTACCTTGGTCGGGACTGAGGAACTCGTAAGACGAAATCAACTGAATTGGTAATAGTTTGTTGTATTGATATCAAGGCAAGTTTTATACTTGTACTAATCAATGAGATTAATGTTATCGTGTAGGTGTACGAATGTGTGTATCATTTCGAGACTTGGCCTCTTTATGATTGTATTGATATCAAGGGATTGTTTGATACGACACCCGTTGGCAAATTATGCCAACTGTTATTGTTGTTCGTAAATGGCCGGTTCAAGGCATTGCGATACTTGTTGGTAAAGCTACTGTCGATAGCCGGTTCGCGGTATCGACGTATCGATTGTTATCGTGACTGATGTTCCATTGAAATATTGTGGTGATCGTCGTTATTGATAGCGGTGTTTTTCTATTGATATTGTATTGGCCGATTGAAGGCATTGATGTATTCAATTATCATCTTCGTTATTGGTAACTGATTTAAATGTGCCGAGACATCCGTTGTATCGTTGTTATCGAGTTGCCGTTCTAAGGTAATCGAAGTATTGAATTGGGACTGTCGAAGATAGTTCCCAACGGTTGAGTCGTTATCGATTGGTCGTTCTAAGACAATCGAGATATTGAATGGGGATCGCCGAGGATAGTGCCCATCCGTGAGTTATTATTGTAGTGTTGGCCGACTCAAGGCAGCACACTATTATTCTTGTGAACTCGATAATTTTGTGATCGTTGAGGGTTGAGGATTTCCCGAATTGTTGTGTTGTGATTATTGCCCGTGTTAACTGGTCCTTAGGGATTCTGATCCCAGGATGGTAGTGTTGAACATCGTTGGTCGTGTCGATCTTTCATTATTCGTGTGTCATCGTTCACTTGGTGAGTCGTATGATCCGTATTGGGTATGTTATCCTTTGAGTTTCGTTGTCATGTTGTATCGTGGCATATCTGGAATCATGTCTGCGTGCCGATTGGTTATGTGTAGAATTTTTGGCCAGGCACACGATGGCCATGCGTGGATGTTTCCGCATTGGACCGTGCACACGAGACGTAGTTCGTGATGCTAATTAGGTACATTGTCACACGTATATTCTGGATTCCGTATACGGGGTGGACATTTGCACGGACACATTTCCGAATCGGGCATACTGTGATGTCCCTCTTGAGCCTTATTGTTTGGTCATTCGTAGTCCATGTTGTGTTGGATATGTTCGAAGATTCGCGACTGGTTGTTCATACGCCGAGGGGTATGCCCGACAGTCAGGTTTGTTTCCTTGAGATCTGTATTGTGATGATTTACAGCTTTGGGCTGTTCGGTTTTCATGCCATCGTGATATACCTCTTCGGATGAGGGCTTTCAGGCCATTGCAATGTATTGGTATTTATGTTGGAGCCTTCAGACATTGTGATTCGTATCTATTTCGGCATTGGTTTGGGTTACCTTCGGGTATTGTATTGTTGTGTTCTATACTGATGATTCGCCGTTTGGGCGTAAGTTTAGGTTCTTGTGTATCTCGTTGAGTTTTTCCTAGAGGGATATTTTTCTCCCTACTTGTTTTAAGTTTCGGGACGAAATTTCTTTTAAGGAGGGTAGAATGTAATACCCGTAATTTAGATTTCCGGTAATTTCTTTTTTTTGGCGGAAGTCCATTTTGATGACTCGATCATGACCGTTTCGTCATTTTGAGAATGATTAATTCTTCACTTTTTGACATCCGAGTTCGTTTCGGTGTCGTTTTGTTGAGTTCCGTGCTTTTTAGCGACTTTTCCGCATTTGAGTTCGATTCTTGCGAATCTCGTTCTAAACTGCTGTTTCGAGTTTCCTGTAAGTCCGTTTAACTTTGTTAGACGTGTTGTGAACTTCGGTTTGGTGTTTCGGCCGCGTATCGTGTATTTCGGACGTTTTGGGCCATTTTTGTAATTTCCCAAAGTTTGGGGTAATTACTTCCGTTGTCGAATTTCGAGCCTTTGGGTGGTCGGAATCATGTCTTCTCTTGGTTCTCGAATTCGTCTTTGCGAGTACGTCGTAACCGTACCTTCGATTTATATTCAGGTTCGGGTTTCGGGGTCGACCGGGCCGTCGGAGTGGCCACGACCGAGTCGCGGCCGGAGCAGGTCCTGGCCTGGCCGAGTTACGGCCGTAAGGTGCCAGTTACGGCCGTAAGTGCTTGGCAGACATGGCTGGACGAATGCCGGTTACGGCCGTAAGGGCTGTCAGTTACGGCCGTATGGGTGCCAGGCAGTGTTCGGACGAATGCCGGTTACGGCCGTGAGGACCTGCCGGGTATGGCCGTAAGTGCCGAGTTACAGTCGTAAGGCCCTGTCGGTTACGGCCGTAAGCGATCGGCAAGCGCTGGGTGGATTTTGACGAATGCCGGTTACGGCCGTAAGGTCTCCCAGTTACGGCCGTAAGTGGTCGGCAGGCTGCTGGGCAGTATATATATATGATCGAGCAGACGGGTTTACACCCATTTCTTTCATTCCTATCTTTTCCTTTCCATGGCTGGGGCTTGGAGAACATGTAGAGATGTTGTTCAACTATCAATCCACGAAGTTCTTGAGTTTATAACGTCGACCGATCATCCCATAACATCCTCCGATCGACCGAATCAAGGTTAGATTTCCTAAAAATCTAGTTTTTGGAAAATTGGGGATTTTGGTTTGACTTCATCCAATTAATCCGTAGTAATTTAGATTAGTGATGGATTGATGATTATTTAGGTGTATTCTATCATTTCCATCATTATTCTACGGTTGGATTGTATTGATTCGTCGTTTTGGTTGAGTTCTTAGTCAACGCCTTGAAGGTGTCCGACAAAAGGTCTAAGAGGGGGGTTTGTGCGTTGTACGATTATTATTCATCGTACGATTGTTGATTTATCATTGATATGACTTAGGGACGAAATCCTTGTGAAGAACTCAAGTCGGAACCCTTCCGTTCGTTGTCTTCTTCGTGGTTTAAGCTTCCCGGTCGAACCGTGTTCTTCGGGGTATTCGGTAACGTTTATTAAGGCAAGTATATATTTATGATTGTATGTTCTCGACTTTGAAAGTAAGAAATATTGATGGTATGATATGAACGAACCGTTTCTACGGCATTCATAGATATATTGATGGCATGATATGAACGAACCGTTTCTACGGCATTCATATATGTATTGATGGCATGATATGAACGAACCGTTTCTACGGCATTCATACATGTATTGACAGATGATATGAACGAACCGTTTCTACGGCATTCATATACGTCTTGATGTCACGCTATGAGATTTAGTTATTCCGGAATACTAGTCTTGAATTGATGAATTGACGGTTACATTTACTTTATTGTCCAGGAGTATTGTGTTTCATACTTGATATACTTGCACTAGCTATTCGACGGCTAACCCCTTTATGGGGGAAATACTTTTTATGTATTTCAGGTCCCAGAAGAACGGACAGGCGGGTATCGGGTCGGCATGAATGTAACACCCCAAACTAGGCGGATATTACAGTGCCGTGGACCCCCGACTGGGACCCACCAGGCGAATGAAAATGAATGAATTACACAGGTAAATGTAGTACCGAACCACATTACAACATCAATTTCTCCGATGAGGAGTTTTATACAACACACCCAGGATAAAATAGAATACATGTGTATTTTATGTGACGATAAAATACACAACACTGAATGAAATGAGCATTCAAACGGAATGTCTGCAGCGGAATAAATAAAGGAAACACAAATGACTGAATGAATGATCGAATGCATCGGGCCCCTACTAGTATCACTGACTCCTCGCCGTCATCGTGCTCTCCCGTGCCTTAGCCTTGCCATGACACGAAAAACAACATCCCCAACGGCCGATACAGAACAACAATCCTCAAGGGTTGAAAATACACAATCATGATATATACGAAATTATGAATTATTCTCAAAACATACGCAATCAAACATGCTATATGAATCGACTAATCAAGACGGCTCAAAGGAATGGCGCCACACTACGTCCGGGATGGAAATGTGTCCGTGCACAAGCCACCAACGATCAAACACGCGTGGTCTTGTACCTAATCAGTCTCACGAGCAATCGACTCGTGTGCACAGTCCAATGTGAGGCCAACAACCAACACACGACTATAATGTGCCCGACATGAAAATCCTACACATACCAACCGGCACGCCAGTATGACCCGGAATGCCACAATATGACAAAAGTGACAACGATAATGAATAATGACTCACCAAGATTTAATGATGGTGAAATGAATGATAGCTCAATGAAATGATCGGAACCGTCGTTCCTTATGACTGAGGTGATTAATTGACAATGACAAGTTTTGATACGATTAATACAATGATGAATGAATTATGATTATGAGTAATCAACAACAAAAAGGAATGAATATCCTTTTAACCGAGTAAGAATTAACTTACCCAATACCGATGATGAATGTCCGTCCACGAACAACGTCCTAAATGAAATATCGGTCGCTCGAACAACCTTGAACAACATTAATTACCAACAATCGATCAATACACGAATCAAATATGATCCTAACCGACCCAAACGTCGACACAACAATATTCAAACCCGAATATATCGAAATCAACTCCAAGATGAGTATTTCAAACCATCAAAACACTTTCAAGGATATCAATAATCCATTAGGAATCCATAACTCATGATTACAACAACATCAATCGGAAAATCCCCAATTAACCGAAGTCAACCCCAAGGGTTCTTGAAATAATTCCGAAAATAACCGTTTAAAATCGTAGGAATATGTTTATACAAGTTAGATAATCCATAACTAACATATTCCAATGATAATCCAAGCTTACACGAAGAAATCGGAAGGAAAACCCCAAAAATCCGAAATTCTAGATCCAAGAGATTAATACCTTTGATCCGATGTGATGAAGATGATGAAATGATGATCAATCCGAAAGATGAGCTTGAAGATGATGATTGATGACTACACCTCGAAGAATCCTCTCTGATTCGCTCCAAAACGTCCAAAACCAACGAAAGAATGAAATGGGATGAAAAATGACGAACTCTGACTAAACTGTCCAATTTATACTCATTCCAGGTTAGCGTGCGCTAGCCCTAGTGCATAGCGTGCGCTAACGAGCAATTTGGGTAGTCCAGTACCCCCTGTCCGAACACGGTAGCGCGCGCTACGTACCTATTTGTAGCGTGCGCTACGGACATACTACTAGCGTGCGCTAATATCCATTGTTAGCGTGCGCTAGCGAAATATTCGACGCCCGATCTTGGAGTCCGAGAAAACCGTCGCCTCGGATCGACCTCGATAGCGTGCGCTACAACCATTGCTTAGCGTGCGCTAAAATATCGATGCGACGCTACCATCAACACATAGCGTACGCTATGAATGATTGATGCGATCCGGTAGCCACTGGACTCAACTCGATCCGCCCTAGCGCGCTACTCCACACATATAGCGTGCGCTACTACAACCCGTTAGCGCGCGCTACTTACCACTCGTAGCGTGCGCTACAAATATTCTCACCTGCAGTCCAGTACCTTCTGGACTGCAGCCAAGGTAGCCTTAGCGTGCGCTAAAGCCGAGCGGTAGCGTGCGCTACCTATACCCAATTAGCGTACGCTAAAAGGAGTATGTAGCGTGCGCTACTCCTCAAGCACAGCTTGCAACGAAAATGACAATGATGATAAACACGGCACGAAACTCCAATGAGACTAGTGATGAATGACGATTGATACACGATACAATTACTCTGAATGATGAATACCATGACTGAATCTGAGTGATAAATGATCAATAATGAAATTACTGAGTACCAAATACTGAATGATAAATACTGAATGATAATTACTGAGTGATAATTCTTGAATGATAATTCCGGGTATTACATACACCCCTTAAAAGAGTTTCGTCCCCGAAACTAAGGGTCAAACAACTCGGGATAACTCTCCCGCATACTATCCTCGGTTTCCCAAGTAGCCTCTTCGACTCCGTGTCTAGACCACTGAATTTTAACCAAAGGAATCGTCTTATTCCTCAACTGCTTGATTCGCCGCTCTAAAACTCGTATAGGACGCTCCTCATATGAATGATCGTCGGCGATCTCAATTTCGTCGAACTGAAGTATGTGACTCGGGTCGGCAACATACTTCCGCAACTGAGAGACGTGAAACACATTATGAATTCGACTCAACGCCGGAGGTAAAGCCAATCGATAAGCTAACTCGCCTACTCGGTCCAAAATCTCAAACGGTCCAATGAATCTCGGACTCAACTTCCCTCTCTTCCCAAAACGGAAGATACCACGACTCGGGGATACCTTGACCAACACGTGGTCACCAGCCTCGAACTCTAATGGTCGACGACGGTTATCTGCATATGATTTACGCCGACTGAAATGGCCAACAAACGACTCTGATCAAAGCTTCCTTCTCACGGGCGGCTATAAGCATATCGGGCTCGGTGCCCAATGATTCTGATAAGTCGTCCCAACACAACGGAGATCGACAACGACGACCATACAAGGCCTCGTAAGGTGCCATCTTGATCGAAGCATGCCAACTATTATTATACGTGAACTCGATCAATGGGAGTTGGGCTTCCCAATCGTCTTTCCAATCGAGGACGCATGCCCTCAACATGTCCTCTAATGTCTGAATGGTCCTCTCTGATTGCCGTCGGACCGAGGATGAAAAGCGGTGCGAGATTAAGCCGAGTTCCCATAGCGCGATGAACCGATTTCCAAAGTGCGACACAAACCGTCCGTCACGATCGGAAACGATACTTTTAGAGTACCGTGCGATCGACTATCTCTTTAATGAACAATCGGGCAAGTCTCTCGGGACCCCACGTATCCTTGATCTCGAGGAAATGAGCTGATTTGGTTAAGCGGTCCACGATCACCGGATCGTGTTCATGCCACGACTCGTCGGCAAACTCGTGATGAAATCCATAGAAATGTCTTCCCACTTCCACTCGGGAATAGGAAGAGGTTTCACATACCCGCCGGCCGATGTTCAATCTTAACTTGTTGTGAGTTAAGCATCTCGAAACAAATTCTGCGACTTCTCGCTTCATATTACTCCACCGGTAATTTTGTTTCAAGTCCTTGTACATCTTGCTAGACCCGGATGAACGAGAATAAGGGGTAGCATGAGCTTCTCTCAAAATAGAGTTTTTCAACTCGTCATTCGCGGTACGCACAACCGATTCTTAAACCTCAAAAGTCCATCCTCGTGGACCACAAATCCAGGGGCTTTCCCGAGCCACATCCTCTCGGATGCGCAACAATGATGGGTCCGAACCCTGATTCTCTCGGATTTCCTCCCGAGTGACGATGAAATCTCTAACATACAAAGTGCCCTGAACTCGCTGAAGCCGGACCTCGATCTCGGGTCTAAGGAATTCTGTTGGAGCTCCTTCGAACCAAAACGGGCAAGCATCTGCTCCTGAACGGACTTACGACTCAAGGCGTCGGCGACAACGTTCGCCTTGCCCGGGTGGTAGAGGATCTCGATATCATAATCTTTGATTAACTCCAACCACCGTCTCTGACGCATATTTAACTCCTTCTGAGTAAATATATACTTTAAGCTCTTATGATCGGTGAATATCTGACAGGTAACGCCATAAAGATAATGACGCCAAATTTTCAAAGCGAACACCACGGCTGCTAGCTCCAGGTCGTGGGTTGGATAATTAACCTCGTAAGGTCTCAATTGCCGTGAAGCATAGGCAATAACCTTCCCGTTCTGCATGAGTACACATCCGAGACCCTGCCCGGACGCATCACTATAGACCACAAATCCTTCCGCCCCCTGCGGCAAGGAAAGTACAGGTGCCGACATTAACCGGTTCTTGAGTTCCTCAAAACTCTGTTGACACGCGTCGGACCACGTGTATTTCTTATCTTTCCGCAAAAGGTTCGTTAAGGGTTGAGCGATTCTAGAAAATCCTTCCACGAACCGCCGATAATAACCCGCTAATCCGAGGAAACTTCGGATTTCCTTAACGTTCTTCGGAGGTGGCCAATCTCGAATAGCCCCCGTCTTCTGAGGATCGACACGAACTCCGTCTGATGAAATTACATGTCCGAGAAAAGTCACTTCGGACATCCAGAACTCACATTTAGAAAACTTCCCATAAAGTTGTTCTCGTCTCAACACGTCGAGCACTTGATGAAGGTGAGACTCGTGTTCCTCCCGGTCACGAGAATAAATCAAAATGTCATCGATGAAGACAACAACAAACCGATCCAAAAAGTCGATGAAGACCCGATTCATTAACTCCATGAATACCGCAGGTGCATTAGTCAATCCAAACGGCATAACCACAAACTCATAGTGACCATAGCGTGTTCGAAACGCTGTCCTCGCGATATCCGACTCTCGAATCCATGGCATTGATATCCGGATCTTAATTCGATCTTGGAAAATACTTAAGCTCCCTGAAGTTGATCTAAGAGATCGTCAATACGGGGTAAGGGATATTTATTCTTGATCGTCACCCTGTTCAACTCCCGATAATCAATACATAAGCGGAATGAACCATCCTTCTTCTTGACAAACAACACTGGTGCTCCCCACGGGGACGCACTCGGTCGGATATAACCTTTCTCGAACAACTCCTCAAGTTGGTTCTTTAATTCCTGCATTTCGGTCGGGGCCATCCGCACGGTGCCTTCGATATCGGGGACGTACCAGGCTCCAACTCAATCGTGAATTCCACATCCCTCTGTGGAGGCAAACCAGGTAACTCGTCTGGAAAAACATCGGCATATTCCCTCACCACCGGAATATCCGTTAACATTATTGATGATTTCTCGGTTTTGGCTATATAGCACCAATAACCGACACATCCCTGATTGAGTAATCTTACTGCTTTCATCAAATTAATGACTTTACGAGCAGTAGGATTACCTCCACGAAACACATATTCAACTCCATCGTTCGAAATGATAGTGACCAAACGCTTTGGACACTAATGATGGCATCATGACGATCCATCCAATCAATACCCAAGATGACGTCGTCCCTCGGCAATTCTACTACGATTAGGTCCGGCCATACACGACCATGGCCAGATCGGACGATTACGAATCTCACGATTACGATAATTCGTCTACCATCGGGTAGGCCAATGACATAAGGCTCACAACTAGTAGCACTACCCAGACGTAGTCTACTCAAACATGACTCGGAAATGAATGAATGAGATGCACCGGTATCAAAAGGGTACACACAAAGTTGAGATAGAATATCGAGTGTACACGAGATCATCCGGCCTCGGGATCATCGGTCTTCTTCATCTCATAAATTCGGGGCTTGGCCCCGAACCGGATGCTCCGTCGATAGCTCTTGGCTCCGCCTTTAGCTCTGTCGTCTTGAACGACGCCGAGTGAGTGGCCCGATTCGCACCTGAATGACACAGGGCTTGAGATGACGCCGGAGTGGGTTTAGAGTCCCTACGGCAAAAACGGGCCCTATGCCCGGCAATCCTGATTGTGGCACGTAATGCATCGCCGGACACTTGGTGCTGAAATGACCTGTTCCTCACGGTTGAAACAGTGATGGCAGGCAAGCGCTCGCGGCCGAGATTCCGCGGGTTTAGACGCCGGGAGGTCGCTCGAGAAAAAGTAGAGCCCGCCCGGTTTCTTGAAAGTGGCACGACTCCGTCGCTGATCGACAGTTCTTGGACTTCTTGCTAGCGAAGGTTGCCGCTTAGCAATTTCCTTAGCCGTAAGCTCGTAAGTAAGAGCCTTCTCAATGAACTCGGCAGTGGCAGATTATGATTAAGTGGCGAAGTCTCATACGGGGTTTGACCTCTTCTTGAAATACTTGATCTTGTCCGCCGAGTGAATGATAGATGAGGCGAACGGAAGAAGTTCTGAAATTTTTCGGCGATGGCGAGAACGTCATCATCCGCCGAAAGGTCGGGAGTGAGTAATTCCGACAACTTGGCCTCCCTGAGTGGGGCCGGATAGTACCTCTCCATCATGAGAGTCTTGAACTGATCCCAAGTACATGTTCCGTCTGTGGGCCTCAACGATAACCACCATGAATGAGCGCTCTTACCGAGATAGTAAGCCGCAACTGAAACTTTATGCCCTTCGGGGCAATCCACCATAGCAAATAACTTCTCAAAATGCTCAAGCCAGTGAACAATATCCGCCGGCTCAGATGAGCCCTCAAAAGTAGGTGGTCGCTGGCGAGAGATATCGCTAATGATATTGCTTACACCCCTCTCTTGCCTCTGAGGTGGCGGCGGAGGAGCCTGCTGATTTTGATTGACGGAGTTATGCATCGTCTCCATCAATTGAGCCATCTAAGTCATTTGGGCCATCATGCCCTGCATAAATGCGAGTGGGTCGACCCGAACACCCTCTGACTGAGCCGTGTCCCGGGTACGACTCCCTGACAGTGAATGATTGCGTCCAGGTGAGTGAGTGGCAGCATCACTGCTCGATGAGTTAGCATTATTCCTGGCATTTGCACGTGTATTCGCACGAGTTCTCGGGATTCGGCCCGCTCCACGGCCTCGTCCTCCACGTCCTCTGCCAGCCCTTTCCATACTGAAGTGGAAAGTCATATGATGATTATATATCTCGCATGAGTATCACATTATGATTATACTATGAAATGATGAAAATGAGCATACGCGCTCAAATACAACGATTACATGAATGATTAACTGAGGTGACGTGATTATCTGATGAAATTATTGAAATGATTATCTTGAACAATTTAGCAAGATTAATGATGTGATCTTCAAGATCAACAACTGAGTAATGAAATGAATTGAGTGATCAATGAGTTAACATTATCGACTTGATCACAATTGAAATTGATGAATGAGGATTGTTAACTGATGAATTATGAATGAATGATTATTGCCAGAAATTATACCATGGCATCAGAAATCTTACAGTTCTTGGTCTGATTGGCTCGGCATTTGCACAGGTCACACGTGACGCGAAAGTCCAATGATACTAGTCCGATGACGATGATTTCAAATGAGACATGACTTGGAGGGTAGTATTCAAAACCACGCTCCGATACCAACTCTGTAACACCCCAAACTAGGCGGATATTACGGTCTGTGGACCCCCGATCGGGACCCACCAGCGAATGAAAATGAATGAATTACGAGTAAATGTATTACAGTACCACATTACAACATCAATTTCTCAGTTTTGGAGTTTTTTACATCACCCAGGATATAATTGAATACATGTGTATTTTATGTGACGATAAAATACACAACACCGAATGAAATGAGCATTCAAACGGAATGTCTGCGGCGGAATAAATAAAGGAAACACAAATGACTGAATGAATGATGAGCAATGGGGCCCCCTACTAGTATCACTGGGACTCCTCGCCGTCATCGTGCTCTCCCGTGCCTTAGCCTTGCCATGACACGAAAAACAACATCCCCAACGGGAAATCGATTTACGTAACAACAATCCTCAAGGGTTGAAAATACACAATCATGATGTATCCGAAATTATGAATTATTCTCAAAACATACGCAATCAAACATGCTATATGAATCGACTAATCGACGGCTCAAAGGAATGGCGCCACACTACGTCCGGATGGAAATGTGTCCGTGCACAAGCCACCAACGATCAAACACGCGTGGTCTTGTACCTAATCGATCTCACGAGCAATCGACTCGTGTGCAGATCCAATGTGAGGCCAACAACCAACACACGACTATAATGTGCCCGACATGAAAATCCTACACATACCAACGGCACGCCAAGATATGACCGGAATGCCACAATATGACAAAAGTGACAACGATAATGAATAATGACTCACCAAGATTTAATGATGGTGAAATGAATGATAGCTCAATGAAATGATCGAACCGCTGCGTTCCTTATGGTCGAGGTGATTAATTGACAATGACAAGTTTTGATACGATTAATACAATGATGATGAATGAATTATGATTATGAGTAATCAACAACAAAAAGGAATGAATATCCTTTTAACCGAGTAAGAATTAACTTACCCAATACCGATGATGAATGTCCGTCCACGAACAACGTCCTAAATGAAATATCGGTCGCTCGAACAACCTTGAACAACATTAATTACCAACAATCGATCAATACGAATCAAATATGATCCTAACCGACCCAAACGTCGACACAACAATATTCAAACCGAATATATCGAAATCAACTCCAAGATGAGTATTTCAAACCATCAAAACACTTTCAAGGATATCAATAATCCATTAGGAATCCATAACTCATGATTACAACAACATCAATCGGAAAATCCCCAATTAATCAAGTCAACCCCAAGGGTTCTTGAAATAATTCCGAAAATAACCGTTTAAAATCGTAGGAATATGTTTATACAAGTTAGATAATCCATAACTAACATATTCCAATGATAATCCAAGCTTACACGAAGAAATCGGAAGGAAAACCCCAAAAATCCGAAATTCTAGATCCAAGAGATTAATACCTTTGATCCGATGTGATGAAGATGATGAAATGATGATCAATCCGAAAGATGAGCTTGAAGATGATGATTGATGACTACACCTCGAAGAATCCTCTCTGATTCGCTCCAAAACGTCCAAAACCAACGAAAGAATGAAATGGGATGAAAAATGATGAACTCTGACTAAACTGTCCAATTTATACTCATTCCAGGTTAGCGTGCGCTAGCCCTAGTGCATAGCGTGCGCTAACGAGCAATTTGGGTAGTCCAGTACCCCCTGTCCGAACACGGTAGCGCGCGCTACGTACCTATTTGTAGCGTGCGCTACGGACATACTACTAGCGTGCGCTAATATCCATTGTTAGCGTGCGCTAGCGAAATATTCGACGCCCAGTACTGGAGTCCAGAAAACCGTCTGCCCTCGGATCTGACCTCGATAGCGTGCGCTACAACCATTGCTTAGCGTGCGCTAAAATATCGATTCGACGCTACCATCAACACATAGCGTACGCTATGAATGAATTGATGCGATCCGGTAGCCACCGGACTCAACCCGATCCGCCCGTAGCGCGCGCTACTCCACACTTTTCTCGTGCGCTACTACACCCCGTTAGCGCGCGCTACTTACCACTCGTAGCGTGCGCTACAAATATTCTCACTGCGGTCCGGTACCTTACGGATCGGCCAAAGGTATCCATAGCGTGCGCTAAAGCCGAGCCGTAACGTGCGCTACCAAAAACCAAATAGCGTACGCTAAAAGGAGTATGTAGCGTGCGCTACTCCTCAAGCACAGCTTGCAACGAAAATGACAATGATGATAAACACGGCACGAAACTCCAATGAGACTAGTGATGAATGACGATTGATACACGATACAATTACTCTGAATGATGAATACCATGACTGAATCTGAGTGATAAATGATCAAAAATGAAATTACTGAGTACCAAATACTGAATGATAAATACTGAATGATAATTACTGAGTGATAATTACTGAATGATAATTACTGGGTATTACAATGAAGATGATGGGCAAGTGTGATACTGTGTCTTGTCTCCGGTTATTTTTTTTTTGGATTCCTCCATTGAGTGTTGGAGTACTGGAATGGATTTTAAATACTCGAGTATTGTATTTCAGTTTCCTTGATGTTACGGCCTGTGTTGCCGAGGTATTGATTTGTGTGGTGATGTATATGGTTTCATTGGTTATGGTTTGAATACCATTTGTATTGTCCTTCTTTTCATTGTATTTAGACCTTCTCGGTCAAGTTTTATAGTTCCGCGTATGTTTAGCCTTGTGGGTCCCACGGCGGGGCTCACGGCGATGTAATATACCCTGAATAACTTGGGGGTGTTACACACGCATGGCACACAGAGGCACTGAACGCACTGTACCGGGGGCCGCGGCACGCACTTACTGAGCCGCGGCCCATGAAGAAAATGCGCCCAGGTATAGAGGCGCTGAACATTAAGAGCCGCGGCACAGCTTAAGTGAGCCACGGCCCGCGGGGCGGTTTTGATGTGTCTGCCGCGTTTCTGGGCCGTTTTTGGAGCTGTTCTCGACCTAATTCCCGGATGCGTTTTGGGAGACGAATGATTGTTATAAATAGGGATTAAAGGTCAGTAAAGAAAGAATGGAGGAAGACGAGAAAACACCAAGGAGCAGAGAGCGGAAGCTAGAGAACGGAGGAATCCAAGCTCTTCGACTGCGTTTGAATTCTATTATGCTTTCTTTAATTCTTTTTGTATTTTTTATTTTCTAGCATGTCAGGCTAGAACCCTATTTTGGGATTTTGATGAAACCGAGGTTTTGACGAATTAACTTTTGATTTTGCACTATTAAAATATACTTCCCTTTCTTATTGAGTTTTCCCAATTGTTTTAATTACTGTCAATTATGTGGCCTATGATTGATTTGTTTTGATTACGCAACTCGAATCGGGAGAGGAGAGTTGGTAGTAAAAATTGGTGAGAACCATTTTATCTTGGGAGATAGGAATATACTCATAGGAATTAGGTGGCCTATCTGAAGATTTCGTACTATTAGCCTATTGACGAATTAATTCACCTAGGAATAGAGTGTGTTATTCGCCTTAGAAAATTCTATTGACCTCGGGAGAGGCGGTAGAGTATTTTAGCAATCTTCGCCTTCAATAAATTGGGAAATCATTTAATTCATATAAATCAAGAATAATTCGGATATACCGAGGTGGATTCACAATCCTAGATTAATTCCCTATTTGATCTTCTTCCGTCGAACAATCGATTTTACTATTTATTCTTTTATAAATTTTCTTTAATTATTACTCGCACCTAAAATTTCGATAGTTCAAATAAAATTAGAATACGAATAAATCGGTAATTGGTGAGTCAGTCCTCGAGGGAACGATACTTTCTTACCACTTTATTACTTTCTTCGACAACGTGCACTTGCGTTCACCGAAATTTGCAAACAAGAACATCAGCGATCGGTGGGTATGTTGAAGCCACTTCCTATCCCATAATGGAAGTGGGAGGATATTTCCATGGACTTCATCATGAGCTTGAAGGCGAGCCGTCGTGGCATGAATACTATTTGGGTTGTGGTGGACCGTTTAACTAAGTCAGCTCATTTCCTGGAGATTAAGGATATGTGGGGTCCTGAGAGACTTGCCCAGTTATTCGTTAAAGAGATCGTGAGATTGCATGGTACCCCTAAGAGTATCATTTCAGATCGTGACGGGTGATTTGTGTCGCATTTTTGGAAATCTGTTCATCGTGCCATGGGAACTTAGCTCAATTTCAGCACGGTTTTTCACCCTCAGTCCGACGGAGGACATGTTGAGGGCATGCGTCCTCGATTGGAAAGATGATTGAGAAGCCCAACTACCTTGATCGAATTCACGTACAATAATAGTTGGCATGCTTCGATTCAGATGGCACCTTACGAGGCCTTATAAGATCGTTGTTGTCGATCTCCCCTATGCTGGGATGACTTATCAGAATCAATCGGCACTGAACCTGATATGCTATTAGCTGCCCGTGATAAGGTAGCGTTGATCCGGAGCCATTTGTTGACCGCTCAGAGTCTACATAAATCATATGCCGATAATCGTCGTCGACCATTAGAGTTCGAGGCAGGTGACCACGTCTTGGTCAATGTATCCCCGACTCGAGGTGTTTTCTGTTTCGGGAAGCGAGGAAAGTTGAGTCCGAGATTCATTGGGCCATTTGAGATTTTGGATCGAGTAGGCGGTCTAGCTTATATATTGGCTTTACCTCCAGCCCTGAGCCGAATTCATAACGTGTTTCATGTCTCTCAGTTGCGGAAGTATATTGCCAACCCTAGTCACATACTTCAGTTTGATGAAATCGAGATAGCAGATGATCATACATATGAGGAGCGTCCCGTACGAATATTAGAGCGGCGAATCAAATAGTTGAGGAACAAGACGATTCCTTTGGTTAAGATTCAGTGGTCGAGACACGGAGCCGAAGAGGCTACTTGGGAAACCGAGGATAGCATGCGGAAGATTTATCCCGATGATGTGTTTGTCCCTTAGTTTCGAGGATAAAACTCTTTTTAAGGGGGGGATTATGTAATACCCGGATGTGAACTCATTTATTTTCATTGAGTAATTGTCACTCTGTGATTTTTCACTTATTAATAATCATTCATCATCCACATTCATTCATTCGTGTTCACCGTTCAGAGTAACTTTGAGTCGTGTATCGATATTGTTCATTATTTCAACCTTGCTTGAGAATCGAGACGAGAATATTATCTTGATTGTTGTAATTGCTTTGTTAGTCGACGTTGATATTGGAGTTCATACCATTTCAAAATTTACTCCTTGTTCGGATCGTGCTATTGTTGGGCAAACCCTTGTAACCACTACTTGGAACCACCGTTTTAGGGTTTCCGCACTTCCTTTTCGTGTTATTGTTCCCAAGTATTGAATCTTATTGCTTTTGTACTCTTCCCGGGTCGTTTTTCGTCATTTTTCGGCCCGAATAGTGTGTGTCGCGGCACACACCTTGTGCATTTGGGCTAGAAACTGCCTGTACTGCGGGCCGCGGACCCTGCTAGCCGGGCCGCGACACTAAGCGGATGCGCTGGGCAATTTTTGGCCGTGGGCCGCGGCACACTCAGCCCGTGCCTCGGCACACAGTGCAGATCGCCTATTTCAGCGGATTTAGTGATATGAATGCTCATTTCATGATTCTCCTTCCTCCTCCACTCCTTGGGCGATCTTGTGGGCGATTTTTGGGCATTTTTGCATCATCTTTATCGGAGGATTTCATCTTCTTCAAGTTGTGGTGTGGATTAACAACATATGTATGGATTCTTCATCCTAATCCAAGGTAATTTCTTCAACCCTAAGTTCGATTTTTAGTTGGAGCATGATGTTTTGGATGATATAATCATGATTTGTGATGAATATACGTATGATTATGAGTTTTTATGAGTTATCATCGGATTGTTGGAAGTTTTATTCAAGAACACTTTGAAGGTTGACTTGGAATTGGGATTTGCAATTTCATGTTATCGTAAACTCGATTTAAGTATTCCTATTGAATTATCGATTGTATTGATGGTGTTTTGGTGGATTGGATCATTCATTAGAGGTTGGTTTTCGATACAATTGGGATTAGTTGTAAATTATGGGAGATTGTTTACAAAGTGTTTGTCGAAATGCCCCAATGAGTTTGGATTTGCTGTATCGACCTCTTGAATTGTTTATGATCGCTATTGATACGTATATTAAGCGAATTGTTGGTAATTGTGTTATTCAAGGTTGTTCGAGCTCCATTAAGGACGTTTGTTCAAGAGAGGATATTGCATCACCAGTATTGTGTAAGTTAATTCTTACTCAGTTAAAAGGATACTCATTCCTTTCGTTGTTATTCATTCATATTCATAATTCATTCATGGTATATTAATCGTGTTGAGACTTGTAAGTATCAAATTAATCATTCAATTCACGAGGAACGACGGTTCCAATCATTTCAATGAGCTACCATCCAGTTCATTATTATTTCATCTCGGTGAGTCATTCTTGATCCTTGTCGGATTGTTATTCATTAATGTTCATTGGTCGCTTTCGTTCTTGTGATCTTCTGGGTTCATATTGTGTGGCCGGGTGGAGATGTGTGGAATTTTTAGTTTGGCACATGATAGTCATTTGATCGGGTTCACCGACACAATGGACTGTGCACACGATAATATGCCTCTGTGAGACTAATTAGGTACAAGGGCGGGTGTGTCCGGGCACTCGTCTTGTGCACTTGCACATTCCATTACGAGCGTACTATGATGCCCCTCTTCAGCTTGATTTCATAACTAAGATATGTAATTATGGTGATTGTTCAACTCTTGAGGATTGTTGTTCTGTGTAACTGACCCCGTTGGGGGATATTGTTTTCAGGTCATGGCAAGGCAAAGGCACGGGAAGAGAACATTGATGGCGAGGAGTCCCATTGATACTAGTAGGGGGGCCCCAATCCATCTATTTGTTCATGCTTTCTTGTTATGTATTTTTCCGCTGCACTTCCGTTTGGATTGTCACTTATTCAGTGTTGTATGTTTTATCCTCACATGAAATATACATGTATTCTGTTCTCCTGGGTGTGTTGTACTTGAAACTCCTCATCGGAGTAATTGATGATGTAATGTGGTTCGGTACTATATTTATGTTTTGTAATTCATTAATTTCATTCACCTGATGGGTCCCAGTCAGGGGTCCACGGCACTGTAATACCCGCCTAGTTTGGGGTGTTACAGTCCCATTGTATGCTGATAAACAGGCTTGGAACGCGCCATTTTAGCTGCAGCAGATTTCACCTTGCAACACAAAATCATAAGGCGTTTAGATGTAGTAATGCTGCTAGTATAGAAGTAATATATATGGACACAAAATTATGAAAGATATATGGACTTAAATAAAAATGACTAATTAAAACCTTGTAATCCTCGGTGGCCGTGTACTTTACAAACCTGACCCATTCTTTGGCTTTTAAAATTACACTATACTTCGCCGGGACTTCATTTAGTTTAGAAAGTGTATTTTGGTTGGGCAATATGTATGTTTGTCTCAATTTCCTTCTGAAATTCCTTAGAAGTTGACCAAGACGATTCATTACCAACTTTCTGACTGTCAAGTGAACATCAAAATATCGCTGCAAAGATTAACACAATATTGTTAATTAGTTGCACATAATGTAAATACAGAGATAAACTTATGTAGTACTGGGTTAAAAAATAGTATATGTGTACCGTGATTTCATCCTATAGTTTATCTCTTGCTTCTGAATCCACCTTCTTCCAGGATAGAATCTTCAAACCTATATGCTCACGAACCATATCTCCTAAAAAACTCGAAAACAATGCTCTGTGTTTTTCTGATATCCTATTCAACGCATCGAAGGTTACACTGAGCTTTATTCCATCGTGTTTTCCATATTCCCTGCGAAACTTATATAACCTGGTTATGCCCCTCTTAACTACATTCCCATTTGAATGGTTGTTTTCATCCTCCTCCTGCGCCTCATAAAAATACCCCTCTGATTGATATCCTATATCGTCATTTTCATTATCATTATCATAATTAACAAATTATCCTGATCATCAATAGCTTGAGTTTCCATGATTCTTCAGCAGCGATGTGTAACAGAAAATAAGTAAAATTGGTAATTAATGGTGTAAAAAGAGATTTTATTGTTCTGTTTTGGGTGCAGCCCTAATTATTAGAGATAAAATAGGGTTTGTGATGAAATAAGGAAGCCAAAACGCCCAGAATTAACTTCGTATGTGATTTTAAAAATTTTGACTAAAAATTTAGCTCCAAAGTGATAAGTAACAGTTTATAATTTTTTGAAAAATCTGGACAAAAAATTTGGCCCCAAAGTGATAAGTAAATTTTAAAAATTTTGACTAAAAATTTGGCTCCAAAGTGATAAGTAAAATTTGGCGCCGTCATTAGGATTTAATTACTGATCCGGAATTGGGGCATAACTAATGTTTTCTAAAATTGACGAAATTAGACCCCGCTAGGGGCTCCGCCCCTAGACCCCGCCTGCTGAACGGTCAGCGGGAAACGCCAGGGGCTCTGCCCCTTAGACCCCGCTAGGGGCGCTGTCCCTAGACCCCGTCACCGGGGGCGCTGCGCCCGGACCCCCGACATTTTGTCAATTGGTATAAATTCCACATTAGTGAGCATGGTTCAAGGAGGTCAACCTTTAATAGTGGAGTGTGCATTAAGGGTAATAATTATGGTGACATGTCAACTGATTTCTATGGCGTTTTATCAGAGATTGTAGAATTAGAGTACCCCGCTCTCCCAATTAAAAGAGTTGTATTGTTTAGGTGTGATTGGTTTGATACAACCCCGAATGTTGGGATGAAGATTCATAAAGATTACAAGCTAGTCGATATCAACCATAAAAGAAGGTTTAGGAAGTATGAACCTTTTCTTTTGGCTAGTCAATCATCACAAGTTTATTATTCACCTTATCCGAGCTTGCGCCGTGACAAAGTTGATTGGTGGTCTGTGTGCAAAATCAAAGCCACTTCAACGTTTGATCTTCTTGAATAAAATACATGGCTAAATTGAATGACATTTGGTCACGCTAAATTGTTAAAACCATGGCAATTGACTACCTTTTGGTACACGGAATGACCAAAACAGTGGTCGTAAATGACTTATGGTCACACAAATTACATATTAATCGTGGTAAATGCATGATATATGGTTATACTAAATAGTTAAAATTGTGGCTATTGGTTACCTTATGGTCATGTAGATTAACCAAAATTGTGACCATAAACTACTTGTGACCACGTAAAGTTCATATCAACTGCGGTTAATGCATGACACGTGGTTACACTATTTTTTAAAATAGTGGCAATTAGCTACCTTTTAGTAACACGAAAATAAAATTTGTGGCCTTTAGTTAAATTATGGAAACACGAAATAATTCGGACTGTAGCCATAAACTACTTATGACCATGAAAATTTGATTAGACATGGTCAATGCATAACATTTGATTACACAAACCTTCGACCTAAATATATAGGTTAGGATTTGGCGGGAAATCGATGGAGAAGAAAATGAAGGCGTCAGCATGTTTGGGTTAGGGTTGGTTCGTCGAATCGCCACCATATCTCCACGGATGAGAGAATTCCGGAAGGAACGCGGGGAGAAGCAATTTAGGATAGCAATTAGCGACGTGGGTAGTAATGAGGGGAGAATTATTTTTGTAATATCTGTTTCTTAGGTTTCACTTTTCATTTATTGGATTTATTTTTTCATAATTACTTATTTTAGTTTTTATTTTATTTTCAATTTTAAAGTTTAGTTTTTATTTTTAGGGTTTATTTCTAGGTCAGTCAAAAAAATCCGATGATCCGTCCGAAATATCGGTATTCGTATCCGGAAAAAGCAGATATTATTTATATCCAAAAAAAGCGGATACGAATATTATCCGTATCTGAAGATTCCGGGTACGGATATGGATATAGGCGCATCCGTATCCGAAAATATTCATATCTGAAATTAATTATATATAATATATATTTCTAATATAATTTTAATATATAATTACAAAATATAAGCATGATACTCCCCATAATACTTTGTCACATGTCTTCATTCTTTATTTCTCAATATTAAAATATAAGCATGTGGTATAAGTTATCTTTACTTATTAATTATTTCCCTTTTATCTTGGGGACCTACTATTTTTAAGTGGGTCTATGCAAATATTTAAGATATAGTGAAAGCAGCTTATGTGATATTATGTACACCGACCTATTTTTTATGAATCTATATGTTATATTGATCTATACTTTTGATGAAATACAGTGATATTATGTTTTCGTTTTTCAATTGTTTTATGTTGGCTAGCTAAAGAATTTTATCTATTTTTCAAGGCTACAAAATAGTTTTCTAACTTCCTCAATCGGTTCAAACTGAAATTGTTTATGATTTATGTTTAATAAATAGTTATGTGTTTTTTTGTTTGAAAATGCGATTATAAAGAATGAAAAAAATAAAGTGTAAAAAATTGGCTAACAAAAAAAATGATTTCAGATGCGTGAAAAAGCAATTTGACATTTTTTCATAAAAAAAATGTTTTAGTATGTGTATGATTCGAGATAAAAAAATTGATAGAAAAGTGTGCAATAACATGCAAATAAAAAAATAAGCTAATTGTTTCAGGGAGAATCGAACCCTAGACCCATTGCAATTGTGTTAAATTCCTTGCCACCTTATCCCGTAGTGGCGTCCGCATTAAATCATGCACAAGAAATTCATTTATATGTAACAAAAAGAGAAAAACGGGAAAAAAAATAATGCTCCGCGCCTGGTGAGAATCGAACCATGTACCTAGGAGAAATGTGATAGAGTCCCTGCCGCCTTGTCCGGTAGTGGCATCCGCGTTAAATCATGCACAAGAAATTCATTTATATGTAATAAAAAGAGAAAAACGGGAAAATAATAATGCTCACCGCCTGGTGAGAATCGAACCATGTACCTAGGGAAAATGTGATAGAGCCCCTGCCACCTTGTCCGGTAGTGGTATTTGAGTTAAATCATGCACAAGAAATTCATTTATATGTAATAAAAAGAGAAACACGGGAAAAAAAAATAATGCTCCGCGGCTGGTGAGAATCGAACTATGTACCTAGGGAAAATGTGATAGAGCCCCTGCCACCTTGTCCGGTAGTGGCATCAACGTTAAATCATGCACAAGAAATTCATTTATATATAATAAAAATAGAAAAACGGGAAAAAAAATAATGCTCCGCGCCTGGTGAGAATCGAACCATGTACCTAGGGGAAATGTGATAGAGCCCCTGCCACCTTGTCTGGTAGTGGCATCCGCGTTAAATAATGCACAAGAAATTCATTTATATGTAAAAAAGGAGAAAAAGTGGAATAAATAATGCTCCGTGCCTGGTGAGAATCGAACCATGTACCTAGGGGAAATGTGATAGAGCCCCTGCCACCTTGTCCGATAGCGGCATCCGCGTTAAATCATACACAAGAAATTCATTTATATATAACAATAGAAGAAAAACGGAAAAAAAAAATATTGCTACGCGCCTGGTGCGAATCGAACCCTAGACCCATTGCAATTGTGTTAAATCCCTTGCCACCTTGTCCGGTAGTGTCCTCCGCGTCAAATGATACACAAAAAATTCATTTATATGTAACAATAAGAGAAAAACGGAAAGAAAATATTGCTACGAGCCTGGTGCGAATCGAACCCTAGACCAATTGCGCCAATCCCGTTTTACCGTTAGTTGTACCACTAGTTTTTAATAAAAAAAATGTGGATTGTCCAGAATTACTTAAGCGCGTTTTTTCAACCTAATTGCGTCAATTTCAATTTGAACTTAATCGGTTCAAATTGAAATTGAACTTAATCGAGATCGATTTGAAATTTGATTTTAATCGGTTCAAATTGAAATTGAACTTAACCGATTTGAAATTTGAACTTAATCGGTTCAAATTGGAATTGAACTTAATCGATTTGAAAATTGAAATTGATCGGTTCAAACCGAAGTTGATCAATTTGAAATTTGAACTTAATCGGTTCAAACTGAAATTTGAACTTAATCGATTTGAGATTTGAACTTAATCGGTTCAAATTGAAATTGAACTTAATCGGTTCAAAATGAAATTGAAGTTAATCGGTTCAAATTGAAATTGAACTTAATTGATTTGAACTTAATCGGTTTAACTTAATCGATTTGAAATTTTGAACTTAATCAGTTCAAATTGAACTTGATCGGTTCAAACCGAACTTGATCAATTTGAAATTTGAACTTAATCGGTTCAAATTGAAATTGAACTTAAATGATTTGAATTTTGAACTTAATGTAACACCCCCAGAGCCCTCCGGGAATATTACAGCACCGTGGGCCCCGAAATGGAACCCACAAGGCTGAAGGAAATTTTCGCAAACATTTACAAATGCCCAAGATGCCAACGACGGTACCATCTTAAAAACATTCTAAGACTTAATAAAATCCGTTTATCAAAACCGTCATAAAAATCTCATTTGAAACTACAAGGCCCGAAATGCCAAAACTCAACGGTTTAAAACCATACGTTAAGCTATCACTTACACGTACCCACAAAATAGTTTAGAAAACGATTGCCAAAGTAACCTAAGTTACCAGATACCAAAAGGCCATTTAAAACTACTCACGCAGCAGAAAAGACAAACAATTAAAAATACTCTAGCAGCGGAATACAGATCAGGAAACTCAATACACAATTGCATGCCCTAGCCAGTATCCTCCGGGAAGCTCATCTCTTCACGACCGCTACAAGCTCGATATCCAAAGAACCTAAAAAGGAAAGCCCATGACGGGGTCAGCCATAATATCCAACAATGATAACCATCACATCACGTCAATAATTACATTCCAATGATAAGTAAGAATACTACCAATGTAATCTCACCGCCATAACTTTACCAACTCGTGATAATAATTACCAAAGTTCACATCTCGTATCCTTTCAACAACACAATAAGCTCCTACCGAAATATTTGTATTGTATCTCAACAATACCCAAGGTTCTCAAAACAATATCATAACTCACTGTTACGAAATATACTAACTCTGTCCAACCCAATCCATCGGGTAACATCATCACATCTCAACACGATAATCGATTGTTCATCGAAGACAAGTATCAAAGGAAGTACGGAACATACCTCAAGATATGAAATGCCACGACAAAATCATGTCATTCTAATCCAAGATCAGATCAACACAACATACAGACATGGTCCTAACACAAGACCTACAAATGCATACTCATATGACAACGTCAATATGCTCACATCAATAACAACAATGTACACTTAGGCAAACCCATAATATACATATGCACAATAACAAAACATGGTAATCCGATGATCCAGCGTTCACTGCCTAGATCCCACAATGATCCCGTCAGACCAACCGTGGTGGAAAAACCTGTCCGATGATCTAGCGCACGCTAGTATAGATCCCCCGATGATCTCGTCGGACCAACACGAGGTGGACATACGACAAAAATGTATTGCATATAACAATGATACACAATTCAAGACAACAACAATACACGAATGTATCACAACATGATCGACATGAAATGACAAAAAATGATTAGAGTACTTACCCCGAGACCTTCGAGAGCAATCTCGATGTCAAAACCATCACGAATCATTATCCTCAATACTCGACGGTACAATATATCACGGATTGCAGATAATTCATATCTTCATCTTTATCACAATGTATCCTCGATACCCCAGTATACCAATAATAAAAATGTAAATCATATACATTATGATTTAACTCCCAAAAATCGGAAAACCACATAAAATCCAAATCTCCATAGTTCACAATTATAATCATCGCTATACGAATTATAAACGAATGAAACTGAAACCATTCATTAAATATTATAAACTGTGCAAGTAATAACTTGCCTCGATAACGATGAAGCCATTACCAATTCCTTGTCGTCGCCTACAGGCTTCTCGGCCCCGATCAATGCAATTCACGAACATTCTCGAACACGACCGCAAAGCAAGGTTCTAATCACCGATCAATAATCTCAACCTAATGAAGTAATAAATTAACACATATTCGATAATAATCAATTCCCGATATAACCAATCAATCCAACTCAACGACTCAACAATTCCTCGATCATATACAAAACCAAATAATCCAACTCAACAAATACGAACTCATATCTACAATACAAATCGCAACTCGATGATCATACTTAACAATCAATACAACCGATCACTAAACCCAACGGTTAAACATAATCCCGAACAACCCGAATCAATCAATCATGAACAACCCGAATCAATCAATCAATCATAACAATATCCCAATTAAACAAAATCCCGAACAACCCGAATCAATCAATCATGAACTCATAACCACGATACGTTTCCATAATCCAATAATCATAACAACGATCAATTCATCTCGATAACAAGGATTACATAACATACTCTATTCCGAATTCATATGAATTAACATGATTCTTCCTTGTGTATAATTATAAATTTCATAGTAGGACAATACTATCGGAATAATCCGGTAACCCGAACTACCCAACTAGTTCAATACCTTTGAGAATCTTGTTATAAGATTAGCTATCATCTTTTCGGATTCAAAATTGTTATCATGATCCGTATTTCGTCAAGAATATACGAATTCTACCACTACAATCAACATAGCATTGGTCTAAATCATCAATTCCATGATTATAGTTAAAAACCATCATATATCTTATCAAATTTCCCTCTTTGATGTGATATATATACCAAGAACATCAAGAACATCATGATTCCATAATTATGATTATAACAAATGACATAATCAAAGGCATATATCATTGTCTCTTTCCAATATACAATTCACATAACCTCAACAATCTTACCAACGATACCATAATCTTCTTCATACAAATTATTCATCAACAATAACATCAAAATCCGAATTCAAGGTGTAGAGTTCATCAACATACCTCAAGAACATGAATAACACAATCAAACTCTTCAAGAATCATTGATATCTTCATATCTAATCCTCTAATCCATGCTTCCAAGATCATAATCAAGTTGGAAGAGGTTTATTCTCACTAACACACTCATAGGGACGAAGTTTGGAGGAAGAAATGGTTTTTCTTTCGTGAAGAAATGAGAAGCCGATCTCCATTTTATAAACTGCATCGCCCATTACATACGTTATCACTCAACATTAACGTACGTAATGCTCACTAGCGTACGCTACGCGTCCAACATAGCGTACGTAACATCATTCTAGAACTCACTGACTTGTTTCGTTCACTTGCTTACGTACGTAATATCTTCTTCATAGCGTACGTAATACGTACGTTGACTTGCTACAGTAAATCTTCACTGAATGTACGTAATGCACTACCCATAGCGTACGTTAATCAAGAGTTGACTCGACCAAGCACGTTCTTCGCTGAAAGCTACCGACCACGGGACCCACCTGTCGGCCATAGCCTGATCCTGTCTGATTCTCCTCGTTACTTACGTAATGCGTTGTGCATAGCGTACGTAACACTTAACATTTAGCGTACGTTATCTTAAAACTTAACGTACGTTAAGGACTCTGTACTTACCCATTTTCAGCTATCCTTGTCCAACGTCTCAACATACTAGATACGAACATACGACATACTAAATACGTATACTCAACACATTATATCATCAAATGCAATTGTCGACCAAATACGACAATTATACCAATACTGACATCTCAGTCCTTAATTTATTTTATCCATACTGTACAAATTCAATGATGTACAATATAACTCGGATAAAATAATATTAAACAATAGTAGTAGAAATTCCGGATATTACATACTACACCACTTAAAATAAGTTCCGTCATAGAAAACAAACAAATCGTTCAACCAAAATATTCCGAAACCATCACGACAACGATCGATCGATCATCATTAATGAATAATCAAAATAGTATACTTACAAATGCGCAAAGTCGACGATCTCCTGAGATACTAGCAAGTGACTTCACTGTAAAGCCTTAGCACGCTTACAATCACAATTCCATGAGTCACAACAAAAATATATCATCTTCGGATGAAATAATCTATCCGTTACAAATCCTGTCTGCCTGATTACACAATCAAGTCCCAATCTGCTAAAAACCAATAATACACGATACATCTATGAAACAACTGCCCAACACAATAGCAACAAATCTCAAAATATCGACACAAAATCTGAACGCTCAGATGATCACCAGCAATGATCAACCAATAAATTAACCGAGAATATCATCGACATGATAAACTCTAATACGACCAATCCAAAGGTCAAAACGCATCCGAGAATATCATCAACATGATAAACTCCGATATGAACAACCAGAGGTCAAACCACAATCGAGAATACCATCAACATGATAAACTCCAATATAACCAACGAACGATCAACGATAATCAAGAATACCCTCACACGGTAAACTCCAACACGATTAACACAGAACCACAGAAACTGATATACGAACTAATAAAGTTCTCAAAACGACACACCAATCACATACAGTGGATCTCAATAAACATACCCGACTAGTGAACATACTCCTTGGCATACAAACAACCAATCACAACCGATGAACATGGAGTGGGAACGACCACTCAATATCCAAAACAACCAGCATGGGGTCACCATCCCCAAATCTACACTTATAAAGAAATCATTCAAAAATCACTATGGTAAAATCGCGCTACTACCATACCAATGGAATCACATAGCACATATGTCCCTGTTTCACAAAATCCAAAGTTCCAAAATTACATCTTGTGCATGAATCTACAACACGCATCATATTTCTCTTATCCGATAAATCAACCGATCATCCCTGGATAACAAAACTACCATACTGAAGTTCGAATCTCTTTTCATCGTACCATACTGATGTATTACCCAGTTCGTGAGTCACACTCATAACTTCACCATGATATGCACTATGCACTAAATGCGTATACATATCAGTCACATTTTCAAAACCATTTTGAAATCATATAGTCTTGTCAAGAAGACAAATTTTCGGAAGTTCTTTCAAAAATTTTACGGATCAAAACATAAATTTTGGTAAGACCACAAAATTAATTTTCGAAAAATTAAATCGGCTCGCTGGTGCAAACTATCCGATAATAGTTTCCTTCGAATCCACACGATTAAATAAAATGTAATTATGTAAATGCTCGACTACATCCATACTCCTGTATACCAATTCGGTTCGTCACCAATTCCACTGACATTACATTGGAAAACCATACGATAGAGTTCCAAAATTTCAATATATAAACTTCAACCAAAAACTCCTTTCCCACATATGACTCGCAACGTCAATCATTAACCCATCCTGGATCACCTCAAATATGCTATGACAAAACATTAAAACAAATCAACACAGCGAAAGACTTCCCGAGAAGTTTCATTTGAACAAGTAAACGAAAACTCTGAAAGGCAGAAACGAAATATTAGGGTCTCAACCCGTATTAGGGTCTCAGCCCGTATTTCGTTCCGAATTACAAGAAGTTTAAAAAGTAGAAAAACCCTTTTCGGACCTCGATCCTGAATTATAAAACTATTTCAATATCAATTGGGTCTCGGCCCATAATCATTTTCCGTAAAACATCCGTAAAACATTTATTTTGAAAAGTATCATTTTCAAATGCTCCAAACAGTTCATATATCTCAAAATGAACTAACATGACTACATGCTCTTCTCAACAATCCACAGTTCTCCTCCCGAATACACAACTCCGTTTCCAAAATTTAACCGACATATTGATTTCCAAAATCATAACTTCTCAGGATCATCAATCATGTCCCAACTCTGTCACCTTATACCGTAACGCATAATATTCTGCTGAATCTCAAAGCATATCAACTTAGAACGGCAGTAAATCTCAATGCAATTCAAGAATCCAAATACTTACAGAACGTGAAGCCGACGATTCCCCGTGATACTGGCACATGTCTCAACTCTAGAAAATACTCGATACCGATAATTTCAAAACACACATTTTGCAAACTCAGTTCAACTCGAGAACACCACACATCTCTATCCAAAGACACACGTTAACACCATTTGGAAAAGTTTACAACAACCTCAGTACCTGTAACACCCCAAATTCACTTAAGGGGCGTTAGACGCTGTAAAACCTTCATAGGGTCTACCAGGCTAACACATGTCACAAAATTCACAAACAATTCTCATAAGACATAATAATCATAGTAAAATAGGGCCGTGGCCTCGACCAAAACATTTTAATTAGACATCAAGAAGTATGAGTCAATACAAGTTAATTGCCCACGCAGGGGACTTTAACCAAAATTAAAGAAACCAAATAAGATCCAACACCCAAGTAGACATAATAACAAAACATCTAATACAAACTCGAGCCTCATCATCATGCCGGTCCATCCTTTGCATGCGTATCTCGTGCCATCTCCTCAGCTTTATCGATACCTGAAATGCATAAGACGTATTTCCCCCATTTAAGGGGTTACCATTCGAATAGCTAGTGCAAGTACACAATTAAACTACATTATATACAGATACGATTTAACACAGTCATCTCATTCAGAAAGTATTTGAAAATCCATATTCCGGAATATCACATTGGCATCCAAAACAGTTTATTAAACATCCACAACTGGTAACCCGTGGTCGTACCCCTTAGTATCGACCCCCAGATGCCTCGTCGAACGCTCCGGGTGGGAAACCACTTCCGCAGCCGTACCCCTTAGTATCGGCCCCCAGACGCCCCGTCGAACGCTCCGGGTGGAAGTTCAACCACACACGCACCAAAGTCCACTTTCGTGGTCGTACCCCTTAGTATCGACCCCCAAACGTCCCGTCGAACGCTCCGGGTGGAAGTTCAACCACACACGCACCCAAGTCCACTTCCGTGGCCGTACCCCTTAGTATCGACCCCTAGATGTCCCATCGAACGCTACGGGTGGAAGGACAAATAACTCACACACCCAAAATATCATAATTCATCATTCATATCGAAACCGTAACACACATAACGGAATGTAATACAATACTTGCCTTGAATCACACGACGTGAAGCAAATGGTGAAAGGAAAGGTTTAGGTCTGAATAATCTTCACAAATCCATTCCTAACATAATAACGATATACAACCAATCTCAAAATTGTGAAAATGTAGGAATTCATCCTAGTTCTACCCGATGGGACACTTCGTCGAAGACTACTAGGGTATTCTCGAGTATATTGACGATTAATGGAAAAAAATTCGGAATTTATGTTAGGAGTATGCCCTCGAATGCCACTCAGAGGTTGTTGAGTGAGGGCATTGTACTTGTAATTATGTAAACCATTTATATAAGGCAAATGAATGTTTCTTTATTTACTGGTAGTTACTGGCATTCCTAACTCGTAAATAAACATATAGAAACTAGTCCGTGTCTTTGAGAGCAAAACGTTCCACTCCTTATTGGATAAGGGGTCGCACCGGAAAGGTTATAGCTCAAATACTTAATCGTCGCAAGTCGATGAAACTTGACCGGGCGTTAAGTTTATGTGAAGACTTGTATGACGTGTTCTTTGACATGGAGAGTGCCATCGAACACTAATGGTTACCGGGAGCACACGTTATAGGTATGCTAATTGGATTAGTATACTCGAACGGACTCACCCTCGATTCGTCACACGGATTTCACTCCGGACACCAATGACGGAATCGAAAGGTTGTGATAGGTATTCGTGAACCTTCGACTTGAGGATTTAGTAGGGATGTGCTTGTGACGTCAAGATTTTCATTAGAGTAGTTCGACCACGTAAACCGAAGGCGGGGTCAACCTCGACGTGCATCTTGACGGGCAAGTAGCAGTCCTATCAATACCAAGATAGAATTCTTTCTCCCGTTAGTGAGCGGGTTATATGTCCTATGCGTTTATTGCGTATGAGATCATAAGTCTTTGGCCAAAGCATTGGAGCTAGTTGTATTAGATACACGATACCGATGATCTCGATTTGCATTAACGCATGCATAGCGTCAAGTGCGATAGGGTTTGACCGATCGTGACTCTATAACTTGATCGGGACATTTGAAAGAAGGGTTTATACGTATACCGGTATTCACGAGAATGGTTCTTGAATGATCCCAATCATTCGTTCTCACTGGGGTACAGTGTAGCCGCCAGCCGCTAGGTGGTGCTACTACTCTTTGGTTCCTCCCATTGCCGATCGAGACGGACCTACCGAGTCGCGCAATAGGATTGACGATGGAATGATTCAAGCTAATTCTCTCATTATGAATATTAGATATTGATATCTAATTTTGGAACATTGGATGTTTAAATCGATTTATCGATAAATTGATTTACGGCCTAATGAATTAAATAAATTCTTGGGTGATTAATTTAATTCATGTATATAATTATTTCTTGGAGAAATTAATTATATTATTTTGTATTTGATATGATGAAATTAATTGGATTAATTAAACTATACAAATACATCGGAACGGAATTGGAATTTATCTGTTTGGACTCTCGGGAGTCCGAAACGAACCAAACTCATCCGTTTCTCCATGGGCCGCCCCCCCATTTCTAGCCACCTTCTTTTTGGACTTATGTCTCCATTCTTTATTGTATGATAATGGTGGAGGTGGGGTTATATTCCCACATGCATGAGTTGTTGCTAGTAGTGGGAGTTGAATAAAAGGGATGAAGACATCTTTCTTTTGACCAACCCATTCCAGACGTGAGAGTGAGTTAGAGAGAGAGAGAAAAACCATTTTCTCTATTGTCTTCATCATCTTCTTCATATCATCTTAATTGTTCTTGGAGAAAATTAAAGATATATTGAGAGATATAAATTAAAACACTTAGAGTGTTATAATCAAAGCTTCATCACTTGATTCTAGCCGTAACCTTAGAGGTTAATCGAGTGTTGTCATTCCGTTCGTTTCTCCGGCGCGTGACAAGTAGAGACGCGGTTTTTTCGGCGTTGGATCATCCAAGGGCTTGGAGCATTTTGGATCATTTGGGGAATAGCTCAAGAGAAGGAAATCCATATAATCAACGGACGACAAGGGTATGATTTCGTATCTTCCTTTGTTTATTTTATATTCGTATATGCGTAGCTCGATCGATCCTCGTAGGGATTCGGATCGAATTAATTTTCGTTTTACCGCTCACTGGCCTTCGCTTTTAGGCACCGAATCCCAACAGTGGTATCGGAGCGAGGTCTTGCGATCGTATATACGATATTTAGCATTTGGAATGCTTATTTTGTGATTTAGAATCACTTTAATAATCGTAGATATTTTATTGTTCGTCGTAGCGTCGTTTTTCCGTGATTTAATGTTATGATATAAATCAGGTTTTTCTTGGAAATATGATTTATATTAATAATATTCAGATCAGGAATAACAGGATTTTAGAAATCTGCCCGAAAACGAGTCAGATCGAATCGTTGGACGATTTTCCATACACCGCCGAGCATGGCCGAGCACGCCAGGCCGTGGTCGACGCTTTGCCGATTCTCGCCGAGTGCGGCCGAGCGCCTTTGCCGCTTTGAGCCGAGTGCTCATTGATCCGCCGGACGCTTGCCGATCCGGCCGAAGCGTTGCCGCTGGGCCGCCGGCCGTTGCCGAGCGGCTTGTCAGATTCAAATGAGTGCTTGGCCGAGCGCGCTGTCAGATCCGGCCGAGCGTGGCCGCTGGGCCGCCGGTCGCCGAGCGCTTTGTCAGATTCAAATGAGCGTTGCTATTGCCTTTCCGGCCGGTGCCGGCGTGTCCGGCATGATCAGCCCTTTCTGTCTGGAGCCGGCGTGGCTCAGAGCCGCAGGCGTGGCCTGTAGCCGCCGGCGTGGAGCCCGTGCCGCGCGCTTCAGCCGTCGGCACCGGGTCTCGTTTTCAAGATATTTTCGATTATTGAATTTTCTGTATTAAAATCATTAATTTGGAATTTTTGATGAGGGAAAACTCAAAGAAAATATTTTAAGGGTACACTACTGACGAAAATTAAATTGTCGATTATTGTTGAATTGATTGGATCAATTCTATTTATTGTTGATTATTGATTGGATCTTATGTAATCTTCTCGCTATCCATTTATTGAGTATTTATTGGATGAATGCTTTTGAATGGGGATGTGGTTCATGGACTTAGTTTGAATCGTTCGCTTTATTCGATTGGGTTGTAATGGTCGCTTTGAGCCTATTTATTTTACTAGAAATATTTGTATCTAGGATGCAATTTTTCAATGTAAAATTTATATGTAATGACGAAGACCGAGGAAGATCCGTTTCGAGAAGACGAAGATTCAAGACGAAGACTTGTAATTAGATTACGGGGTTTTTGTTTTCTAGGAACGGTCCATGAACCACATGTTGGTAGCAACTAGGTTGTGAATGGTTGTTACATATTGTATGAATGCAACAAACGCGCTAAAATGATTAATGTGCAAAGTGTAACGTTAATCGCGAAAATTCTCCCACAACAAATTATTAAGTTTATAAGGTTTCAAGTTTTCCTTCCTCCATCGAGCTTCGGGAAATTGAAATCCAAACCGGATGTGCTATGCTTCCGAGTTATCGGGTAGTCGTCGGGAGGACGGATAAATTACCGGAGCGCATTGATGCCTTTCGGTTGGAGCAAATTTTATCCCTAGAAACCCGATAGGTTGCCGGATAAGATTCAATTGTGAAACCGATTTGGCGTCGATGGTATAAACTTAACTTGTTCACGAACCATAGAAACCGTATAGGTTGAGGGGAGTGAACAAGGGGAAAAAGAAGATCGAATCATTCATTAGATGGGTTGGTGTTGGACACCACTTTATGAAAATTAATAGACTAGAAACCTCGTCGGTTGCCCTCTATTAAGATTTATAAAGAACTCGATCACCACTATGAAGTAGTGCGACGATACTTCCGGATTTCACATGGGAGTGTGTTGTTCCGATAAAAATAGTGGGAGCCGGTAACAAGAATAGAAAAGACCTTAATTCTATACTCGATCATAATATAACAAGTCACTAATTAACTGCTATACTTAATGCATAAATCTCAATATGACAATGAATCCACTCGCAATTCTACTCGAAAAGAACACCTTAATGGGACCTAACTTTGTGGATTGGCTCCGCAACTGATGATTGTCCTCGGTATAGAGGCACTGGGATAGGTCTTGAGACGGACATTCCGGCGCCTCCTATGCGGACTCGAGCCAATCAGAAGAGATTGAAAACCATGAAAAGTGGGTTAAGGATGACGTGAAAGTCCGTGCTTATATGATGGCTTCCATGTCTAATGAGCTTCAGA
Source organism: Orobanche coerulescens (assembly GCA_033398695.1). NCBI lineage: Eukaryota > Viridiplantae > Streptophyta > Magnoliopsida > Lamiales > Orobanchaceae > Orobanche > Orobanche coerulescens. The sequence goes on from CM065806.1 coordinate 110,491,162, forward strand.
GAGCTCATGAGAAAATGACTTCGCATTCTATCTCACTTAACCGAGCTTTATGGTGAGCACAGCAGAATCGCTAGATATGAGATATCCAAGCAACTGTTCGGTGCAAGGATGAAGGAAGGTGAGAAGGTTGGGGAACACGTCCTCAAAATGATATCCATGATCGAGAGATTGGAGGCTCTTGATTTTAAAATGGATACTTCTCTCCAAACCGACCTTATCCTACAGTCTCTCCCCGATTCCTTCTCACGCTTGTTATGAACTTCAACCGCAATGAGATTGCATGTAACTTAGCCGGGCTAATGAACAACCGGTGACCGCTCGCCTCGATGAAGACACCGCGGATGAAGGAGTCTCGCACTTGTGATTTCTTCTGGACTTCTAAGTCTAAGAATAAGAAGAAAAAGACCAAGAAGCGGATGACCACAAGCTAAGGACCTTAAGGGAAAGGGCAAGGCCCCGATGGTTCCAAAGAACAAGAAGAAGAAGGATGCTTGTCTCAAGTGCGGTGAGTCGGGCCACCGGGCTAGAGACTGTCCGATTCTTCATGGCACTTGGTCTGTAACTTTTAGTTTTGGAAACAAATTGTTCTCGCTATCGTATTTTCTACTTCTGGATACCGAATTCTCGTGCTAGTTCTCATATTTGTACCGTGAATCGGGATCTGGAACAAAGTAGGAAGCTTGGAGCCGGAGAAGTTATGATCACGGTTAAGCGGGCATAGTGTCGAGGCGACCGACATAGGATCACTTCTTTTGGGTTTAGAATCCGGCTTTGTTTTGACTTTAGAAGATGTACTTGTTTTGCCCAAGGGGCATAAAAACATTGTATCCATTCCGGCCATGGACCGAAAAGGCTTTTCATTTTTCATTGGTGATGGTTCACGCAAAATTTATTTTAGAAATAAACTAGTGGGTACCGCTACATTGTTGAATGGATTGTATCATCTAAATCTCAAAGAACAAAGTAGTTGTGAATACTATGACTAGAAAACGTGGTAGGGATGAAACCAACCAAGTTTTGAAATGGCATCTTAGACTTGGTCATGTTGGTCAGACCAAGGTTTACAAGATGGAAAAAGATGGACTTATGGGTCCATTGGGATCGGATCCTTTTCCTACTTGTGAATCTTGCCTTAAAGGTAAAATGACAAAGTCCCCCTTCACAGGGACTTTTGAAAGAGCCGCTGATAAACTGGGATTAATCCATACTGACGTTTGTGGTGCTTTGGAAGCAGCACGTGACGGATATCAATATTTCATTACGTTTACAGATGATCATACTAGGTATGGTTATGTATACCTAATGAAACATAAATCCGAGGCCTTTGAGAAATTCCAGGAATTTAAGGCCCTAGTCGAGAAACAAACTGGTAATCATATCAAAGCACTTCGGTCGGATCGAGGTGGCGAGTATATGAGTACGGAGTTTGACGAGTTCCTTAAAGAACATGGAATAGTTTCACAACTAACACCTCCAGGTACTCCTCAGTTAAATGGTGTGTCAGAAAGAAGGAACCGGACCCTGTTGAACATGGTCCGTTCCATGCTGGGCTATACTGACTTGCCGATTTACCTGTGGGGGTATGCACTCCTGACTGCCGCATATATCTTGAATAGATGTCCTTCCAAATCCGTTCCTAAAACTCCACATGAGATGTGGGAAGGAAGGAAACCAAGTCTTAATCATATTAGGATTTGGGGATGTCCCGCTTATGTCAAGAAGACTAAGGTGGAAAAGTTGGAAGCTAGGTCTGCGAAGGGACGTTTCATAGGATTCCCGTCTGGGACGATGGGATATCTATTCTACATGCCCGAAGATCGAAGGATCATTGTTGCTTTACAAGCACACTTCCTGGAAGATGAGTTCATTCAGGAAGGCGGAGCAGGTAGAAGTATTTCTTTAGAAGAATACAATGAAACTCCTCGAGAGACACCTGTGCAAGAAACTGGAACCGAACTTTCTGAAACACAAGTACAACCACCTCGTAGGTCTAGTAGGGTGTCTCATTTACCTGAGAGGTATGGGCTTGTGCACTTAGAGGAGCTGGGTCTCCATGAGGTTCCATGTGATAGCCAAGAGACCGACCCGACGACCTATGACCAAGCGATGGTGGATGTAGACTCCGCGAAATGGCGTGAAGCTATGGAAGCTGAGATAGACTCGATGCATGTAAATCAGGTCTGGACTCTAGTAGACCGCCCCAAGGGCATAGTGCCTATTGGGAACAAGTGGATCTACAAGAGAAAGACTGATGGTGATGGCAAGGTTGACGCCTATAAGGCCAGGCTTGTGGCAAAGGGTTATACCCAAAAGGAAGGGATCGATTACCACGATACCTTCTCACCCGTAGCCATGATCAAGTCTATTCGCATGATGCTTGCTATAGCTGCCTACCACGATTATGAGATATGGCAAATGGACGTAAAGACGGCTTTCCTTAATGGATTCCTCGAGGAGGAAATCTATATGGAGCAGCCTAAAGGCTTTGTGTCCGAAGTCGATATTCAGAAAGTGTGCAAGCTTCAGCGTTCCATTTATGGACTGAAGCAAGCGTCGCGTAGTTGGAACCTTCGTTTTGACGAGGCGATCAAAGAGTTTGACTTCGTGCAAAATGAAGAGGAACCTTGTGTATACAAGAGGGTTAGTGGGAGCAAGATCGCATTCTTAGTACTATATGTGGATGATATTCTACTAATAGGAAATGATGTGGGAATGCTCAGTTCTGTAAAAGCTTGGCTTTCGAGTAATTTCTCCATGAAAGACTTGGGAGTAGCAACCTATATTCTTGGAATTCGACTCTACCGGGATAGAGCGAAGAGAACAATAGGTCTTTCCCAAGCCCTCTATATAGATAAAATCATAAAGCGATTTAAGATGGATGATTCTAAAAGAGGGTTCCTACCGATGCGACATGGAATAAAACTCACCTTGAAGATGTGTCCTCAAAATGAGGAACAACGAAAGGAAATGAGTAATATACCATATGCTTCGGCCGTGGGTAGCCTTATGTATGCTATGTTGTGTACAAGACCTGACATCGCGCATGCTGTAAGCGTGGTGAGTAGGTTTCAGTGCAAACCTGTAGGGAACATTGACCGCCGTAAATAACGATCTTAAGAACTTGAGAAGCACTACAGATATGGTTCTGATTTATGCAGGGGGAGATATGGATTTGTTGGGATTCACTGATTAGTACTTCCAAGGACTGAAGTACGACTCGATGTCTACTCGGCTACATATTTACTCTTAATGGAGGAGCGGTATCTTGGCGTAGCGCCAAGCAAAGCGCGATCACGATTCCACCTGTCAGGCTGAGTATCAAGCAGCCTCGGAGGCTTCCAAGGAAGGGTTCTGGATTAAGAAGTTTATGGGAGAACTTCAAATAATACCATGTGCTGAGCTGCCTGTTCCGCTGTACTGCGACAACGACGGAGCTGTAGCGCAGGCCAAGGAGCCGAGGTTTCACAACAGCACCAAACATATTGAGAGGAAGTATCATCTCGTAAGAGAATTTGTTCGCAAGGGATACATCAGGCCGCATGAGTAGACTCGGCCGACAACGTCGCCGATCCATCGACTAAGCCACTTTCTCGACTAGCTTGGAGCGTCATCTGGAGAACATGGGTATTAGATACCATAGTGTGTGGCATTGAGTGCAAGTGGGAGATTGTTAGGAGTATGCCCTCGAATGCCACTCAGAGGTTGTTGAGTGAGGGCATTGTACTTGTAATTATGTAAACCATTTATATAAGGCAAATGAATGTTTCTTTATTTACCGTAGTTACTTGGCATTCCTAACTCGTAAATAAACATATAGAAACTAGTCCGTGTATTTGAGAGCAAAACGTTCCACTCCTTATTGGATAAGGGGTCGCACCGGAAAGGTTATAGCTCAAATACTTAATCGTCGCAAGTCGATGAAACTTGGTAGGGCGTTAAGTTTATGTGAAGACTTGTATGACGTGTTCTTTGACATGGAGAGTGCCCGTCGAACACTAATGGTTACCGGGAGCACACGTTATAGGTATGCTAATTGGATTAGTATACTCGAACGGACTCACCCTCGATTCGTCACACGGATTTCACTCGGACACCAATGACGGAATCGAAAGGTTGTGATAGGTATTCGTGAACCTTCGACTTGAGGATTTAGTAGGGATGTGCTTGTGACGTCAAGATTTTCATTAGAGTAGTTCGACCTCGTAAACCTAAGGCGGGGGTCAACCTCGACGTGCATCTTGACGGCAAGTAGCAGTCCTATGAATACCAAGATAGAATTCTTTCTCCCGTTAGTGAGCGGGTTATATGTCCTATGCGTTTATCGCGATGAGATCATAAGTCTTTGGCCAAAGCATTGGAGCTAGTTGTATTAGATACACGATACCGATGATCTCGATTTGCATTAACGCATGCATAGCGTCAAGTGCGAGATAGGGTTTGACCGATCGTGACTCTATAACTTGATCGGGACATTTGAAAGAAGGGTTTATACGTATACCGGTATTCACGATGACGGTTCTTGAATGATCCCAATCATTCGTTCTCGATTGGGTACAGTGTAGCCGCCAGCCGGGCTAGGTGGTGCTACTACTCTTTGGTTCCTCCCATTGCCGATCGAGACGGACCTACCGAGTCGCGCAAAAGGATTTACGATGGAATGATTCAAGCTAATTCTCTCATTATGAATATTAGATAATGGATATCTAATTTTGGAACATTGGATGTTTAAATCGATTTATTGGATAAATTGATTTACGGCCTAATGAATTAAATAAATTACTGGGTGACTAATTTAATTCATGTATATAATTATTTCTTGGAGAAATTAATTATATTATTTTGTATTTGATATGATGAAATTAATTGGATTAATTAAACTATACAAATACATCGAACGGAATTGGAATTTATCTGTTTGACTCTCGAGTCCGAAACGAACCAAACTCATCCGTTTCTCCATGGGCCCCCATTTCTAGCCACCTTCTTTTTGGACTTATGTCTCCATTCTTTATTGTATGATAATGGTGGAGGTGGGGTTATATTCCCACATGCATGAGTTGTTGCTAGTAGTGGGAGTTGAATAAAAGGGATGAAGACATCTTTCTTTTGACCAACCCATTCCAGACGTGAGAGTGAGTTAGAGAGAGAGAGAGAAAAACCATTTTCTCTATTGTCTTCATCATCTTCTTCATATCATCTTAATTGTTCTTGGAGAAAATTAAAGATATATTGAGAGATATAAATTAAAACACTTAGAGTGTTATAATCAAAGCTTCATCACTTGATTCTAGCCGTAACCTTAGAGGTTAATCGAGTGTTGTCATTCCGTTCGTTTCTCCGGCGCGTGACAAGTAGAGACGCGGTTTTTTCAAGGCTGATCATCCAAGGGCTTGGAGCATTTTGGATCATTTGGGGAATAGCTCAAGAGAAGGAAATCCATATAATCAACGGACGACAAGGGTATGATTTCGTATCTTCCTTTGTTTATTTTATATTCGTATATGCGTAGCTCGATCGATCCTCGTAGGGATTCGGATCGAATTAATTTTCGTTTTACCGCTTCCGCTGGGCCTTCGTTTTAGGCACCGAATCCCAACAATTTAGTCTACAAATCCTCAAAGAAAAATGAAGGATTACAAGTATACGATTGAAGTCTAGCAATAATCCATGATAATTCGGATTAAAAGAGTCAAATCACAAGAAATCCCCAAAATTTCCCCAAAATCTCAAAACAAGGGTTTCAGGGATTCTTACCTTGATTCGGGTGGCGGAAGATATTAAGAACTTGAAGAATTCGCGCAAGGAATGCAAGGATGTTAGTGGATGATGATGTTTGGTCGAAATCTTATCTAACCCTCATTTGGAATCACCCAAAGCCGAAGACAAGAAGTAAGGATGGAAAATGACGAAGTTGGGCTGTTGCTGTCCTATTATATCAGACAGGCTTAGCGCACGCTACGCACAAGGATTAGCGTGCGCTATCGGGGTGCAGAATGCAGTCAGAGACTTCTGTCCTCCCGTTAGAATACGTAGGAACAAGTTTAGCGTACCCTAAGGTTAGCAATTAGCGTACGTTAACACTCAATTAGCGTACGCTACTTGGTTAAGTTCAGAAATACTGGGCCTTCTGTCCAGTTCCAGGTTATTCTACCCAGATGTATTAGCGTACGCAAAATGTAAGTATAGTGTGCGCTAGTTTTACCCTCCTAGCGCACGCTACGAAAATACGCACTACGCCACAGATGGCCTACGGCAACTCCTATAAAATATTGCAAGAACCAAAAAAACCGTTGTTGTAGACAAGAAAATCAAAACGGCAACACTTTTTTGGTGTTGCACTTTTCACCGCTGCCGTAGGTCTCTATAGCAACACTTATGTCACCTACTGCAACACCAGTCCTTTTGTTACCATAAGACTGCAAGGCATCGTTACCTATAGTCTACAACAACATTAAACAAGTGTTGCAGCAGAGGCCAATTTTCTGTAAAAGTAGGGGGCACTACTAAATTTATTTATTTTTTTAAATAATTTTTTTAATAAATTGAAATTATTTTTTTAATATATTATTTTTTTAAAAAATATATTATATTCCCACCCAGTCCGCACCCGCCCTGCCCGCCCAAACCCGCCCGCCACCCGCACAGAATATGTATAAATCTGCATTTCCGCTACTCATGGGATTTGAACTTGTGACCTCAAGTCGATGGAGGTGGGTATCAAACCAGTGAGCCAAAGTCATTTGTTGTTCTAATATTGATTTATATTATATAAGTGTACAATAAACCATATATATATATATATGTATATAAATATATATATATTTTCAGAATTATTTTCAAAATATATTAATATTTAACAAAATATTTTAATATATAATGTAATATAATTTTTAATATTAATATATAACAAAATATATTAATATTCAATATATTCCACATTTGATATAATATAATTCATAAAATAATATGTATGTATTATAATTTTTAATATATAATGTAATATAATTTTTAATAATAATATATAACAAAATAAATTAATATTCAATATATTCCACATTTGATATAATATAATTCATAAAATAATATGTATGTATTATAATTTTTAATATATAATGTAATATAATTTTTAATATTAATATATAACAAAATATATTAATATTCAATATATTGCACATTTAATATAATATAATTCATAAAATAATATGTATGTATTATAATTTTTAATCTATATTGTAATATAATTTTTAATATTAATATATAACATAATATATTAATATTCAATGTATTCCACATTTGATATAATATAATTCATAAAATAATATGTATGTATTATAATTTTTAATATATAATGTAATATAATTTTTAATATTAATATATAACAAAATATATTAATATTCAATATATTGCACATTTAATATAATATAATTCATAAAATAATATGTATGTATTATAATTTTTAATATATAATGTAATATAATTTTTAATATTAATATAAAACAAAATATATTAATATTCAATATATTCCACATTCGATATAATATAATTCATAAAATAATATGTATGTATTATAGTTTTTAATATATAATGTAATATAATTTTTAATATTGATATACAACAAAATATATTAATATTCAATATATTTCACATTTAATATAATATAATTCATAAAATAATATGTATGTATTATAATGTTTAATATATAATGTAATCAAAATTTTAATATTAATATATAACAAAATATATTAATATTCAATATATTGCACATTTAATATAATATAATTCATAAAATAATATGTATGTATTATAATTTTTAATTTATAATGTAATATAATTTTTAATATTCATTTATAACAAAATATATTAATATTCAATATATTCCACATTTGATATAATATAATTCATAAAATAATATGTATGTATTATAATCTTTAATATATAATGTAATATAATTTTTAATATTAATATATAAAAAAATATATTAATATTCAATATATTGCACATTTAATATAATATAATTCATAAAATAATATGCATGTATTATAATTTTTAATATATAATGTAATATAATTTTTAATATTAATATATAACAAAATATATTAATATTCAATATATTCCACATTTGATATAATATAATTCATAAAATAATATGTATGTATTATAATTTTTAATATATAATGTAATATAATTTTTAATATTAATATATAATAAAATATATTAATATTCAATATATTCCACATTTGATATAATATAATTCATAAAATAATATGTTTGTATTATAATTTTTAATATATAATGTAATATAATTTTTAATATTAATATATAACAAAATATATTAATATTCAATATATTCCACATTTGATATAATATAATTCATAAAATAATATGTATGTACTATAATTTTTAATATATAATGTAATATAATTTTTAATATTAATATATAACAAAATATATTAATATTCAATATATAGCACATGTAAAATAATATAAGTCATAAAATAATATGTATGTATTATAATGTTTAATATATAATGTAATATAAGTTTTAATATTAATATATAACAAAATATATTAATATTCAATATATTCCACATTTCATATAATATAATTCATAAAATAATATGTATGTATTATAATTTTTAATATATAATGTAATATAATTTTTAATATTAATATATAACAAAATATATTAATATTCAATATATTCCACATTTGATATAATATAATTCATAAAAGAATATGTATGTATTATAATTTTTTAATATATAATGTAATATAATTTTTAATATTAATATATAACAAAATATATTAATATTCAATATATTGCACATTTAATATAATATAATTCATAAAAATATGTATGTATTATAATTTTTAATATATAAGGTAATATAATTTTTAATATTAATATATAACAAAATATATTAATATTCAATATATTCCACATTTGATATAATATAATTCATAAAATAATATGCATATATTATAATTTTTAATATAAAATGTAATATAATTTTTAATATTAATATATAAAAGATTATTTAATTTTAATTTTACATAAAAAATGAAGTTTTTTTTTTAAATAGTACATCTACGGCAACACTGTGTCATAAAATGTTATAGCATGTAACACTTTTCTACTAAGGCAACACTTTGTAAACATATACAACAACATCAAAAAAGCAATGTTGCAGCAGGTAAAATTTTTAGAGCTACTACAACATTTTTGAGCGCAAAACTAACAAAATCCGTTGTCGTAGGTCATCTATGGCGTAGTGACGTTAGCGTGCGCTAATTGTTCCTGCACAGAGTACAGTTGGGAAATTCGGTCAGACTGTACCCGACTCGAAAGGCACGAAGCTTGGCACATACCAGCGAATAATGAGACATGACAAGAAAACAAAAACCTGCAAGCAAAATCTCTCAATCAAATGTACGATTCCGACTACTGGGAGGTTTGAAATACGACAAGGGAGATACAATTCCCTAAACTTATAGGAAATTACAAAACGGCCCAAACGTCCAAAAATCACGATACAACGTCGTATTAAAAATCCAAAACTCACAACATGAGCAACTCAACCATACGAACTTATGGAAACAGAGAAATAATGAAATCGAATGAGTTTTACGAGAATCGAACGTACATGCGACAAAACATAACTCAAGACAATAATACGTAAAAACATCTCTGAAACTCGTCCGAATGGAAAAACTCCAAGAACAAAATAGATTCAGAACTCCAAAACAGTAACAAGCGAGTCTTCTGAAATGAACATACACCAAAAATTGAAATTACCAAAAATAGAAAGTACGGATATTACATTCTCTCCCCCTAAAAATAAGTACCATCCCGAAACTTACAACACGAATAACTCGGGGTATCTCGACTTCATATTCTCTTCCATCTCCCACGTGGATTCTTAGGATCCATGTCTCGACTATTTCACTTTAACCAAAGGAATGGTTTTATGCCTAAGTTGCTTCACCAGACGCTCTAAAATCCGAATCGGCCTCTCTTCGATGGTAATGTCGCGCCCCAACTCAATCTATCCAAAATTAATAATATGGTTAGGGTCCGGTACATACCTCCTAAGATGGGAAACATGAAACACGTTATGCACGTGACTCAAGGACGGCGGCAAACCTAACCGATATGCAAGCTCTCCAACTCTCTCCAAAATCTCGAACGGCCCAATATATCTCGGACTAAGTTTACCCTTCCGGCCGAAGCGGTGAACTCCCCGTGTCGGCGACACCTTAAGCAATACATGGTCTCCCACCTCAAACTCCAACGGCCGGCGACGCGTTTCGGCGTAAGACTTCTGTCGACTCTGGGCCGTCAACAACCTATCGCGAATCAAAGCAATCTTCTCTCTCGTCTCAACTACCATATCTGGTTCGGTTCCAACCAACTCGGATGCATCATCCCCACATAATGGTGATCTGCACCTCCTCTCATACAATGCCTCAAATGGTGCCATTTTGATCGAGGCGTGCCAACTATTGTTGTACGTGAACTCGATCAATGGCAAGTGTGACTCCCAATCATCCTTCCAGTCTAAGGCACAGGCTCTCAACATATCTTCCAGCGACTGTATCATCCGCTCTGACTTCCCGTCTGTCTGAGGGTGGTAGGATGTACTGAGTCTCAACTCAGTCCCCAAAGCTCGATGAAGAGCCTGCTAAAAATGTGATACAAACCCGGCCATCTCGATCCGAAACAATACTCGTAGGAGTCCCATGTAACCTCACGATCTCTGCAATAAACACTCGTGCTAGTCTCTCCGGCCCCCAAGTATCCTTAATACCCATAAAATGAGCTGATTTGGTTAGTCGATCGAGGATAACCCAAATCATGTTCATTCCAGTCCGAGTCCTAGGCATACCGGTAATGAAATCCATAGAAATGTCCTCCCACTTCCACTCCGAAATGGGATGTGGTCGTAATAACCCTGCGGGTCACTGATGCTCAATCTTAAGCTGCTAACAGGTCAAACACTTCTCCAAAAACTCGCTAACATTCATCCTTAGATTGCTCCACCAATAGTTACTCCTTACATCCTTGTACATTTTGCTCGTACCGGGATGTATGGAGTAAGGTGTAGTATGAGCTTCACTCAAGATCTTCTGTCTCAACTCCATATCACTCAGTACACATAATGTGCCGCAAAATCTCAAGCTTCATCACCCTGAACCACAAATCCAGGGGCTTTCCCCTTCTTCACGTCCTCTCTCAACTGGACTAAAAACGGATCATCATACTGTCTCGCCTTGATATCATCGATCAAGGACGAAATGATTTCTAACACACATAATTGACCCTGAACTCTCTGAATCCAAACCTCGATATCCTGACAAATCAAATCCCGCTGGATTCTGCTCTGAGGTGTGAGTACCTCTAACATCTGTAGAGCCATCGGCTTACGACTCAACACATCTGCCACTACATTAGCCTTAGTGGGATGGTAAAGTATCTCGAGGTCATAATCTTTAATTAGCTCCAACCACTTACGCTGTCTCATGTTCAACTCCTTTTGACTGAAGATGTACTTCAGACTCTTGTGATCCTTAAAATCTTACACGATGACCATAGAGATAATGTCTCCAAATCTTTAAAGCGAAAACGACCGCAGCTAACTCCAAATCATGTGTGGGGTAATTTACTTCATAAGGTTTTAGCTAGCGAGACGCATAATCAATGACTCTATCTCTCTGCATCAAAACACATCCGAGTCCGAGGCCCGAAGCATCACTATCAACCACAAAATCCTCTGTCCCTTGAGGCAATGCTAAAACGGGTGCAGTAGTCAACCGTCTCTTCAACTCATCAAAACTATCCTGCCTGTCTGCGGTCCACTCAAAATTCTGAGTCTTTTGGAGTAACTGGGTGAGTGGTCTAGCGATCTTAGAAAACCCTTCAACAAATCTGCAGTAATAGCCGCAAGTCCTAGAAAACTCCTCAGTTCCTTCACATTCTTAGGCGGCTCCCATGCCGTCACTGCCTCTATCTTCTGCGGATCTACCCGAACTCCCTCCGCTGAAATCACAAGCCTGAGGAATATCACTTCCTTGAGCCAAAACTCACACTTAGAGAACTTCGTGTACAGCTGCTCAGCTCTCAAAATGTCTAACATAATCCGGAGATGTAAAGCGTGCTCCTCCTGACTCCAGGAATAGATGAGAATGTCGTCGATAAAGATGACTACGAATTTGTCCAGATACTCAATAAAAACTTTGTTCATCAACTGCATGAACACTGCTGGGGCATTGGTCAGCCCGAAAGGCATAACCATAAACTCGTAATGACCATATCTCGTCCGAAAAGCAGCTTTCGGTATATCACTGTCCCGAATCCTCAACTGGTAGTAGCCCGATCGTAAATCAGTCTTCGAGAAGACTGTCGCTCCCTGAAGCTGATCAAACAAATCGTCGATCCTAGGAAAAGGGTACTTATTTTTTATGGTCAACTTGTTTAATTCTCGATTGTCGATGCATAAATGAAGCGATTTATCCTTCTTCTTAACAAAAAGTACAGGCGCACCCCATGGCGATGCGCTCGGTCGAATATCCTTTATCTAACAACTCCCCCAACTGTTTCTTCAACTCTAACATCTCCGACGTTGCCATACGGTACAGTGCTCGAGAAACAGGAGCCGCGTTCGGCTCTAGATCGATGGGGAACTAAACTTCCCGCTATGGGGGTAATCCAGGCAACTCATCCCGAAATACGTCAGGATACTCATTCACAACTAGAATCGACGACATGTCAATTCCACCATCCTCCGCCTTCAAAGCATAACACCAGTAGCCTACACAGCCCTGGTTCAGAAGTTTTATCGCCTTCAAGGCACTAATCACATTACCCAATCTACCCGGCTTACAACCAACATGTGTATGCTCCATGCCATCCTCAGCCACTATCGAGATAGTACGAGTCCGATAATTCATGATGGAACCATGACGATCCAACCAATCATCCCCGAGGATCAAATCCTCGCCCTTAAGGTCTACAACAATGAAATTCGAGGGCCAATCCTAGCTCCCGATCCTCACTGGGCAATCCCTATCCTCCCAGTTCCCAACCATATGATCCCCACTAGGCATACCCACTGCAAACAGTTCACACTCGAATAAGCAGTCAATTCAAATATGACACACACAATCCGAAGCAATAAAAGAGTGGGTAGCACCCGAATCAAAAAGCACCGAAACTTGATGGGAAAGGATCTAAGTGGTACCTGACGCCACCGGAATGTCTGCCTCCTCCGTGCGTCTCATTTGATACAACCGAGGGTGGACTGAGCCCGAACTAGATGCAACTCGGCGGTCCAGCTGACCCCGACCCCTACCACGGCCCGAACTCTGAGGAACCTGAGTGACTGGAGTCTTCTGATCGACGCTAAGCTCCTTCTGAATGGCATTGGTATACGGAGCTCTGGCGTCTCTGGTAGCCCTCTCGCAATGAGCTGCCCGGTACTGGGTCTGTCCGCAAGTAAAGCAAGTAACTAAAGGAAATGGACAATCCTTCATCAAATGCTCATATTGGTTGCAGTTAAAACAAACTCTGCCGCCAGATGCAACGGACTGAACTGAACGGTTACTCTGACATCCTCCAGCCTAATGAAACGGCCTCTTCCCATATGTAGGAGTAGACTGAGATTTCGAAAATCGACCACTCTTGCCGGATCAAAAACTGCCAGCTATTTTCTATTTCTTGGCCTCGGAACCCAACTCTGATTCCGGAACAGCCATCTCAATTGCTAGGGCGCGATCTTGGTATTCCTTTAAGGTGGCACACATGAGCGGTGCCATACTCTGCCTGATACGCGGTTTCATGCGCATATTGAAATAACGGATTTTATCGGCCTCGGTCCTCACCTGATCTTTCACGAATCCCAACTGCTGATTATAAAAGATGATAGCCTAAGAAATCGGCACATCCTGAGGTGTAGCAGTGAAGAATTCCACAATCCTGCGTTCCTTGACTGGCGATGGACAATATTCTGCTTCCATAGAAGTCTTAAATTCCTCCCAAGTGGCTAGGCGGTCTCTGGGCTGTAATATCCGGGAGTATTTTTTTTTTCTTTCGGGTTACTGTTGAGTTGTACCTATTTATTTGGAATTGTACAATTGTTGTTGTATCATTTCATTCATGTTTGTTGAGGTGCGTTGGATTGTGTTCATTCATTCGGGTTGAGAATTGACGGAACAACTTGGTTGTCCACTTTGTTGAGCTAACGTACGTTAGCTTGTGCGCTTAATGTACGTTAGGCCTTCGGCATTACGTACGCTATTACGTTTATGTTACGTACGTAATGAAAGGTAGGTGGAGGGAACCTTGCTCGTGGTTATCTGTCGGATGGTGGGTCCCGGGTATCTTTGATCCGATCTACTATTGTAGTCAACAGGCTCCTTACGTACGTTAGGGTGTGAGCCTTACGTACGTTATCCATACAGCTTGTTAACGCACGTAAATTGTTATTGTTTACATACGTTAAGGTCTTCGTGTTTTTGGTCAGTTAGTTCTGGACTAGCATTACGTACGCTAAGTTATTGGTGTAGCATACGTAATGGCCCTTACGTAGGTTATGTTTGGTGTATAGCGTACATAATGAGTTTGTCAGGTTATATATCTTGGGTTCGTTTTTCATTTCTTCACTAACCATTATCGACTTTCTCTCCCTAGAACCGTCCCTCTGGACTTGTTCTTCATATTTAGACTCTCCCAACGTGATTGTGATCACCCTAACCTGATTTGGAGATTGGAGTTGGAAGCTTGTTGGTGCTCCTTTGGTGTTTGGAGAGTTTTTCTTGTTCTTCATTGGTAAGTTCCCTTAATCTCTTGTTCTTCAAGTGATTTTCGAGTATGATGTTGTTGTTGTTGTTTTTTTCCTCGTATAGTTGGTGATTGTTGGAGTATATCATGATTCTTGATGAGTTTTCATAACTTGTAATGAAGAACATGATGATTTTCTCTTGAGGAGGAGTTGTTCTCGATGTTTTAGAATGTTTGGAGGTTATAATCATGTCGAGGAAGGATTATGTTAAGATTGATATATGATTAACATAGTCTTGATATGATTGTTGTTGTTGTTTGTGTTTTTGGAGGGATTATAACCATTTTAGTAAGGAATTATGATGAATTATGTAATGATTATCATAATCTTTCAATGGTTGATTTAGTCTTGTGGTTTAATCCGAATTCTTGATGAATTGGTGATGGATTATTGTTTAGACATCATATTTGTTGTGTTGGTGATGTTCTTGAGGTAATAGTGATAATATTGATGATATTATCATTGTAGGAGGATTAATTTGATGTTGTTCTTAAGTGATTCTTGTTAAATTATTTTCATAAGTGTTAAGAATGTTTGATCATATCGATCATTGAAGTGTTGGAGGATGTTAGAATTCATAGTTGAGAACTATGGTATTTGTTTGTGGAGTGTAATCGATTCGTGATCGAATCGGTTTGTCCTTGGTGTTGTTTTCTATTGATTTTGTGTTATTGAATGAATTGTATATCATTCAAGGTTGTTCGAGTGTTTGCGATCGTTGGAAGGCGCCGTTCGTCGCTTGGTGGGAGTACGTTGATCGTGGAAGGACTTTCTCGCCTTCGGTTTGAGGCAAGTTTTATACTTGTACTAGTCAATGAGATTATTGTTATCATGTATGTGTATGAATATGTGTATCATTTCGAGACTTGGTCTCTTTATGATTTTGTTGATATTAGGGGATTGTTTGATACGACACCCTTCGGAAAATTATGCCAAATGTTATTGTTGTTCGTAAATGGCCGGTTCAAGGCATTGCGATACTTGTTGGTAATATTGTTGTCGATAGCTGGTTCGCGGTATCGATGTATCGATTGTTGTTGTTGATATTGATGTCGATTTAAGACATAGTTGTAATCATTGTTATTGATATTGGTGTTTCGTTATTGATGTTGTATTGTCCGATTGAAGGCATTGACGTATTCGATTATCATCTTTGTTATCGGTAACCGATTAAGGGTGTCGAGACATCCGTGGTATTGTTGTTATCGATTGACTGTTCAAAAGGCAATCGAGATATTGAATTGGGATTGTCGAGGACATTTCCCATCTGTTGAGTCGCTGTTATCGATTGACCGTTCTAAGGTAATCGACGTATTGAATTGGGACTGTCGAAGACATTTCCCATCCGTTGTATTGTTGTTATTAATTGACCTTTCTAAAGGCAATCGAGATATTGAATTGGGATTGTCGAGGACATTTCCCATCCATTGAGTCGTTGTTATCGATTGACCATTCTAAGGTAATCGATGTATTGAATTGGGACTGTCGAAGACATTTCCCATCTATTGTATCGTTGCTATCGATTGGCCGTTCTAAGGTAATCGAGGTATTGAATTGGGACTGTCAAAGAAATTTCCCATCCGTTGTATCGTTATCGATTGGCCACTCTAAGGCAATTGAGGTAATTGAATTGGGATCACCGAGGACGGTGCCCATCCATGAGTTATTGTTGTCGTGTTGGCCGACTCAAGGCTGCACACTATCATTCTTGTAAACTCGGTAATTTTGTGATCGTTGAGGGTTGAGGATTCCAAGATTGTTGTGTTGTGATTGTTGATCGTGTTAATCGGTCCTAGGGGATTGTGATCCCAGGATGGTTATTTTGGATAGTGTTTGGTCATGTCGATCTTTCATTATCCATGTGTCATCGTTCACTTTGGTGAGTCTTTTGATCCGTATTGGATGTTTTATCCTTTGAGTTTCGTTGTCATGTTGCATCGTGACATATCCGGAATCATATCTGCGTTCCAATTAGTTATTGTGTAGGATTTTTAGCCAGCACACGATGGTCATGCATGGATGTTTCTGCATTGGACCGTGCACACGAGACATAGTTCGTGAGGCTAATTAGGTACATTGTCCCACGTATATTATGGATTCCATATACGGGGTGGACATGTGCACGGACACATTTCCATATCGGGCGCACTGTGATGTCCCTCTTGAGCCTTATTGTTCTGGTCGTTCATAGTCCATGTTGTATTGGATATGTCCGATGATTTGCGACGGGTTGTTCATACGCCGAGGGGTATGTTCGACAGTCAGGTTTGTTTCTTTGAGATCCGTATTGTGATGATATACAACTCCGGGCTGTTCGGCTTTCAGGCCATTGTGATGGTTGGAAGCTTCAGATGAGTGGTTTTCAGACCATTGTGATATTTGGCATCTTCGGCTGAGGGCTTTCAGGCCATTGTGATGTTTTGGTATTTCTGTTGGAGCCTTCGGGCATTGTGATTCGTATTTATTTCAGCTTTGGTGGGTTACCTTCGGGTAGTTCATTGTTGTGTTCTGTGTTGATGATTCGCCGTTGGGCACTTGTGTTCTAACGTGTTGAGCAGGTACCGATCGTATACCGTGGGCATAGTGTTCCACGAATGCTCGATTCTCACTTTTATTTGTGAGCATCTCGTATTACTATTATTGTACTGTTTATTCTGCCGTTGGATGCATATCATGTTGTACATGTATTTGATATTCATTATCTGGATGACTGACCCCGTGGGGGCGGAACATGTTTTCATGTTTTAGGTGCTTACGAGGAGAGAGTTGAGACACAGGGGCATGGCGATGGCGATGAGGCATTCGAGTGATACTAGTCCGAGTTGTTTCGGTGTTCATTTCGGTCAGACAGTTTGGAGTACTCTAATGTCGTCAGTTGTTGTCATTTTGTATTATCCGATCTAGGCGTGTGGATGTTGTTGTATTTTATTTTGGCCATGTAGGCCCACCCTTGTCGTTGAAATTCTACGTCGGAATATTGCATCGGACATCATAGTAGGGACTATGATTTTTCTTTTTGGTTAGATTGATGTATGTTAGTCATGTTCGCCTGGTGGATATGCCGGCGTGGGGTCCATGGCACTATAATAACCCAATCGGATTTTGGGGGTGTTACAGAAGATGGTATCAGAGCATTGGGTTGTGAGATACCCTGATATGTGAGTTATGTGGCTCTACCGACGCGGTAGTAGTGGGGCTGTCAGGTTATGACAATTTGGACATTCGGGTTTTGTGAGTCGTGATAGTTGGGCGACTGTATGAGTCATTCTTTCATCGAGTCGTCGTCAGTGAAGACTAGTATCGCAAGACCTCGAAGCTTCGTATGACCTGTGTAAGGACTCGATTCTCTTTTATGTTCATACATTCATTATGTCATTGATTATACATGTTCTGTTGAAACTTGTATGTAACATTCGTATTATGATTGATTCATGATTATTTGTTTTGGAACATTTGAGAGCTATATTGGCTATGATTAGTATGATTGATGTGATTATGTTAAGTATGTATACTCGTGTTTAACTATTGAATTAGCATTCTGATTTGGCCAATGAGACGTATTTGAGCTTTGCTCATGATCGAAGGCTATTCTTTCAGTATGGAAAGAGGAATCCGAGGAAGTGGCAGAGGGGGTAGAGGTTACAGAGCAGGCCGAAACTCATAATCTCATGTTTATGCGCGAGTAGATGCCGAGATAGATCAGAGTTCGGCCGGTAGTGCTACCCACACGACCGATTCTCCTTCGGGATGTCATACTCGAGAGGTCGATCAGACCGAGAGTGGACGCGTCGAGTCTTTATTGCTTATGAGGGGCATGATGGCCCAGATGACTCAGATGAAGCAGATAGTGGAGACCATGCAGGCCTCGATGGTTCGTGGTGCATCGCAGCTGGGATTCCAGGTGCCGTTTCATGGGCAGACTGGGTGAGTGAGTCAGATTGTTGGCGATATCTCTCTTCGGAGGCCGCCTATTATTGAGGGTTCGTCGGAACCAGCTGATTTTGTTCATTGGCTTGAACATTTCGACAAACTCTTCGACATAGTTCAGTGTCCGGAGGAGAGTAAGGTGGCAATTGCGTCTTACTATCTGAGTAAGGGCGCTTATTCTTGGTGGCTTTCTATGAAACCCACCGATCGTGATTGTGTTTGGAGCGAGTTCAAGACTCTCATGTTAGAGAGTACTATCCGGCTTCACTTCGTGAAGCCAAGTTGTCAGAGGTTTTGAACCCCGAATCTGTCGAGGATGAGGGTGTTATTGTTATTGCTGAGAAGTTTCAAGTACTTCTTCAGTTTGCTTCATCTGTTATCCGTACTGAGGCGGATAAGATCAAGTATTATAGCAAGAGGCTAAACCCGCAACTGAGGATGCACTTGTTCAATCATAATTGTAACTCATTTGGTGAATTTATCGAGAAGGCTCTTGGAGCAGAGCTTTTAATCAAGGAGCTTGCTCGGAAGAACCCTTCAGTTTCTTCTGGTGAGGGGACTAGGATGTCGGTTCGTTTATAGGAACATCGGGATCCGGCGTCCAAGAGGTCGTATTCTAGTCGTCTTCGTACTGGGATAGCATCTTCTTCTCAGGCAATGGGTTCGACCGTTGTTTACTTTAACTATGATATAATAGGACATCGCAGTACCCGGTGCTCGATGTAGGCCATTGTTTGTTTTCTATGTGGGAGGCAGGGACACCTTCAGAAATACTGCAGGAGTTCTAGTACCAGTAGGTCTCAAGAGAGCTCACGGGCCTTGAGAGATTTTGTTACTCCAGTCCGTACTTCATCCACGGGGTCCTATCAGGATTCTGGAGCCAGAGGAAAGGACAGCCAAGGAGGAGCAGCGAGTTCAGGTTTGGGTCTTTCTCAAGTCGATGAGATCGAGGAGCTCGATGATCTGGACGATGTTGATTTTGGGTACATTTGAGATGTAGCCTTGATTTGTATTTTCCTTTCCTTGTTTTTCGGATTAATGTTCAAATTAATCTGTAATAATGTTTTGTGGTTGTGAACCATTTGTTGTTGATCTATCTTGTAATGATAGTAATTGAGAATTTTGAGACATGGGGTCGTTTGATGCGTTGTTCTTTTCTTTTGGTGTTGTGCCCGAGATTTTTGTGATAATCTGGGTAATTGTTCATTGTGATTCGAGCCGTCAAGTCATGAGGACTTTGGTGCGCGATTGATATGGCCCCGAGAACTATGTCTGTGTTGTTATTATCTTTGCGTGGCGTGATTCAGTGTTTGCCTGGGCGTCCGATGCCGAAGAGAACAGAGAAGTGTACACCGATGATTGTAGATATGTACAATGAGCGGCTCCCGCGGGGTGTGTACGCCGGTGTTACAAGTCATGCGGTTGGTACGACTTTCTAGCTGATCTCTGGCGGAGGAGTCATGATTCGACTAGTCTCGCACATGGTTGAGTGTTTTCGTAACTTGATTTTCACCGTGTTCGGGCAGGGGAGACGCGGGGACCCGAGGGGTTGGCCCAGTTACTCAAGAGGAGTGGTTCGCAGTACGGAGTATTCCTGGAGATGTTGTTTTCATATCCTGATGGATAGTTCATATCCCGAGTTGTGTACCCTTAGTTTTGGGGACGAAACTCTTTTTAAGGGGGAGTATGTAATATCCGGGAGTAATTTTTTTTTCTTTAGGGTTACTGTTGAGTTGTACGTATTCATTTAGAATTGTACAATTGTTGTATCATTTCATTCGTGTTTGTTGAGGTGCATTGGATTGTGTTCATTCATTCGGGTTGAGAATTGATGGAACAACTTGGTTGTCCACTTTGTTGAGCTAAGGTACGTTAGGTTGTGCGCTTAACGTACGTTAGGCCTTCGGCATTACATACGCTATTACGTTTATGTTACGTACATAATGAGAGGTAGGTGAAGGGAACCTTCCTCGTGGTTAGCTTTCGGACGGTGGGTCCCGGGTAATCCGATCTACTATTGTAGTCAATGCCCTTACGTATGTTAGGGTGTGAGCCTTACGTACGTTATCCATGCATCTTGTTAACGCACGTAAATTGTTATTGTTTACGTACGTTAAGATCTTCGTCTTCTTGGTCAGTTAGTTCTGGACTAGCATTACGTACGCTAAGTTATTGGTGTAGCGTACGTAATGGCCCTTACGTATGTTATGTTTCGTGTATAGCGTACGTAATGAGTTTGTCAAGTTATATATCTTGGGTTCGTTTTTCATTTCTTCACGAACCATTATTGATTTTCTCTCCCAAGAACCGTCTCTCTGGACTTGTTCTTCATATTTAGACTCTCCCAACGTGATTTATATCACCCTAACTTGATTTGGAGCTTGGAGTTGGAAGCTTGTTGGTGCTCCTTTGGTGTTTGGAGAGTTCTTCTTGTTCTTCATTGGTAAGTTCCCTTAATCTCTTGTTCTACAAGTGATTTTCGAGTATGATGATGCTCTTGTTGTTTTCCTCGTATAGTTGGTGATTGTTTGAGTATATCATGATTCTTGATGAGTTTTCATAACTTGTAATGAAGAACATGATGATTTTGTCTTGAGGAGGAGTTGTTTTTGATGTTTTAGAATGTTTGAAGGTTATAATCATGTCTAGGAAGAATTATGTTAAGATTGCTATATGATTAACATAGTCTTGATATGATTGTTGTTGTTGTTTGTGTTTTTGGAGGGATTATAACCATTTAAGTAAGGAATTATGATGAATTATGTAATGATTATCATAATATTGCAATGGTTGATTTAATCTTGTGGTTTAATCCGAATTCTTGATTAATTGGTGATGGATTATTGTTTAGACATCATATTTGTTGTGTTGGTGATGTTCTTGAGGTGATAGTGATAATATTGATGATATTATCATTGTAGGAGGATTAATTTGATGTTGTTCTTAAGTGATTCTTGTTGAATTTTTTTCACAAATGTTAAGAATGTTTGATCATATCGATCATTGAAGTGTTGGAGGATGTTAGAATTCATAGTTGAGAACTATGGTATTTGTTTATGGAGTTTAATCGATTCGTGATCCAATCGGTTTGTCCTTGGTGTTGTTTTCTATTGATTTTGTGTTATTGAATGAATTGTATTTCATTAAAGGTTGTTCGAGTGTTTGCGATCGTTGGAAGGCGCCGCTCGTCGCTTCGTGGGAGGACGTTGATCGTGGAAGGACTTTCTCACCTTCGGTTTGAGGCAAGTTTTATACTTGTACTAGTCAATGAGATTATTCTTATCATGCATGTGTATGAATGTGTGTATCATTTCGAGACTTGGTCTCTTTATGATTTTGTTGATATCAGGGGATTGTCTGATACGACACCCTTCGGCAAATTATGCCAAATGTTATTGTTGTTCGTAAATGGCCAGTTCAAGGCATTACGATACTTGTTGGTAATATTGTTGTCGATAGCCGGTTCGCGGTATCGATGTATCGATTGTTGTTGTTGATATTGATGTCGATTTAAGACATAGTTGTGATCATTATTATTGATATTGGTGTTTCGTTATTGATGTTGTATTGGCCGATTGAAGGCATTGACGTATTCGATTATCATCTTCGTTATCGGTAACCGATTAAAGGTTTCGAGACATCTATGGTATTATTGTTATCGATTGACCATTCTAAAGGCAATCGAGATATTGAATTGGGATTGTCGAGGACATTTCCCATCCGTTGAGTCGTTGTTATCGATTGACCGTTCTAAGGTAACTGATGTATTAAATTGGGACTGTCGAAGACATTTCCCATCCATTGTATTGTTGTTATCGATTGACCCTTCTAAAGGCAATCGAGATATTGAATTGGGATTGTCGAGGACATTTCCCATCCGTTGAGTCGTTGTTATCGATTGACCGTTCTAAGGTAATCGATGTATTGAATTGGGACTATCGAAGACATTTCCCATCCGTTGTATCGTTGTTATCGATTGGCCATTCTAAGGTAATCGAGGTATTGAATTGGGACTGTCAAAGACATTTTCCATCCGTTGTATCGTTATCGATTGGCCATTCTAAGGCAATTGAGGTAATTGAATTGGGATCGCCAAGGACGGTACCCATCTGTGAGTTATTGTTATCGTGTTGGCTGAGTCAAGGCAGCACACTATCATTCTTGTAAACTCGGTAATTTTGTGATCGTTGAGGGTTGAGGATTCCAAGATTGTTGTGTTGTGATTGTTGATCGTGTTAATCAGTCCTAAGGGATTGTGATCCCAGGATGGTTGTTTTGGATAGTGTTTGGTCGTTTCGATCTTTCATTATCCGTGTGTCATCGTTCACTTTGGTGAGTCTTTTGATCCGTATTGGATGTGTTATCCTTTGAGTTTCGTTGCCATGTTGCATCGTGACATATCCAGAATCATATCTGCGTTCCGATTGGTTATTGTGTAGGATTTTTAGCCAGGCACACGATGGTCCTACGTGGATGTTTCCGTATTGGACCATGCATGCGAGACGTAGTTCATGAGGCTAATTAGGTACATTGTCCCACGTATATTCTGGATTCCATATATGGGGTGGACATGTGCATGGACACATTTTCGGATCGGGCGTACTATGATGTCCCTCTTGAGCCTTATTGTTTTGGTCGTTCATAGTCCATGTTGTATTGGATATGTTTGACAGTCGGGTTTGTTTCTTTGAGATCCGTATTGTGATGATATACAGCTCCGTGCTGTTTGGCTTTCAGGCGATTGTGATGATTGGCAGCTTCGGCTGAGTGGTTTTCAGACCATTGTGATATTTGGCAGCTTCGGCTGAGGGATTTTAGGCCATTGTGATGTTTTGGTATTTCTGTTGGAGCCTTCGGGCGTTGTGATTCGTATTTATTTCAGCTTTGGTGGGTTACCTTCGGGTAGTTCATTGTTGTGTGCTGTGTTGATGATTCTCCTATGGGCACTTGTGTTCTAACCTGTTGAGCAGGTACCGATCGTATGCCATGGGCATAGTATTCCATGAATGCTCGATTCTCACTTTGGTTTGTGAGCATCTCGTATTACCATTATTGTACTATTTATTCTGCCGTTGGATGCATATCATGTTGTACATGTATTTGATATTCATTATCTGGATGACTGACCCCGTGGGGCGGAACATGTTTTCATGTTTTAGGTGCTTACAATGAGAGAGTTGAGACACATGGGCATGACGATGGCGACGAGGCATTCGAGCGATACTAGTCCGAGTTGTTTCGGTGTTCATGTCGGTCAGACAGTTTGGAATACTCTAATTTCGTCAAGTTGTTGTCATTTTGTATTATCCGAGCAAGGCTCGTAGATGTTGTTGTATTTTATTTTGGCCATGTAGACCCACCCTTGTCGTTGAAATTCCACGTCGGAATATTGCGTTGGACATCATAGTAGGGACTATGATTTTCCTTTTGGTCAAATTGATGTATGTTTTAGTCGTGTTCGCCTGGTGGATCTACCGGCGTGGGGTCCACAACACTGTAAAAACCCAATCGGATTTTGGGGATGTTACATGGGCGCCACAGCCTCCCACCATTCCGCAGCTTCCTTATCCAGGAGGTACTGAGCAATATGTACTCTCCTGTCATCGGGACAAGCTATGGCGTCGAAAGTCCTGCTCAACTGAAAAAGCCAATTCTCCCAACCGAGGGAGTCAGAAGAACTAGTGAAACGAGGGGGGTGCATCTTAGTCACCTTCTGAAGCCATCTACTAGCTTCATCCTCAGGAGTCGGGGGTGGATTCGGGCGTCCATCCTGAGCTATCTGGGCAAGTTGAGCTACCAACTGCTGAAGCAAAGCAGTGGCTCCCATGTCGGCATTACCGCCCGACGGCTGATCCTGACTGACTGACAAAGTCTACTGCTCGTCAGAGCTCAGAGGTAGAGTGTTCGGCACTGACTGACAAAGTCTACTGTTCGTCAGAGCTTCCTCACTATCTGCACCATGACCACGGCCTCGGCCGCGCCCCCTAGCTGGTCTACTGCGACCTCTCAACATACTGAAGAAAAGGATTGAAGAGAACAAGATCAGAGACATTCACAGTTTACAAAGTTGGTACTACTATTCACAATTCCAAATTACACAAAGGAAATGAATTACAGAAATATAAGAGTTCGAGGAGACTTACAGCCACGGGTCACATGAAAAGATAGTAGCACGATGATATTAGGCTCAACGACTGACTCTAACGACACGACTGATAGACCCAAATCTAATCGACAGCCTAGGTACACATAACCTAAGCTCTGATACCATAAATGTACCACCCCAGATTCACTTAAGGGACGTTACACGCCGTAAAACCTTCTTAAGCTCTACCAGGCTAACACATGACATAAAATTCACAAACAATTCTCATAAGACATAATAATCATAGTAAAATAGGGCCGTGGCCTCGGCCAAAACACTTTAATCGGACATCAAGAAGTATGAGTCAATACAAGTTCATTGCCCAGGCAGGGGACTTTAACCAAAATTAAAGAAACCAAATTATATCCAACACCCAAGTAGACATAATAACAAAACATCTAATACAAACTTGAGCCTCATCATCATGCCAGTCCATCCTTTGCATGCGTATCCCGTGCCAGCTCCTCAGCTCGACCGATACCTGAAATGCATAAGATGCATTTCCCCCATTAAAGGGGTTAACATTCGAATAAATAGTGCAAGTACACAATTACACTACATTATATACAGATATGATTTAACACAGTCATCTCATTCAGAAAGTATTTGAAAAGCCATATTCCGGAATATCACATTGGCATCCAAAACAGTTTATTATCTCATCACAATATCACAAACATCCACAACTGGTAAGCCGTGGCCGTACCCCTTAGTATCGACCCCCAGACGCCCCATCGAATGCTCCGGGTGGGAAACCAATTCCACGGTCGTACCCCTTAGTATCGGCCCCCAGACTCCCCGTCGAATGCTCCAGGTGGAAGTTCAACCACACACGCACCCAAGTCCACTTCCGTGGCCGTACCCCTTAGTATCGACCCCCAGACGTCCCGTCGAATGCTCCCGGTGGAAGGACAAATAACTCACACACCCAAAAGATCATAATTCATCATTCATATCGAAACCGTAACACACATAACGGAATGTAATACATGTACTTGCCTTGAATCACACGACGTGAAGGAAACGGTGAAAGGAAAGGTTTAGGTCCGAATAATCTTCACAAATCCGTTCCTAACACAATAACGATATACAACCAATCTCAAAAATGTGAAAACGTAAGAATTCATCCTAGTTCTACCCGATGGGACACTTCGTCGAACACTACTAGGGTATCCTCGAGTATATTGACGAATAATGGAAAAAACCGGAATTTAATCTACAAATCCTCAAGGAAAAACGAAGGATTACAAGTATACGATTGAAGTCTAGCAATAATCCATGATAATTCGGATTAAAAGAGTCAAACCACAAGAAATCCCCAAAATTTCCCCAAAATCTCAAAACAAGGGTTTCAGGGATTCTTACCTTGATTCGGGTGGCGGAAGATGTTAAGAACTTGAAGAATTCGTGCAAGGAATGCAAGGATGTTAGTGGTGTTGGGATTCGGTGCCTAAAACGAAGGCCCAGTGAAAGCGGTAAAATGAAAATTAATTCGATCCGAATCCCTACGAGGATCGATCGAGCTACATATATACGAATATATAAACGAATACAAGAGATACGAGAAACATACCCTCGTAGTCCGTTGATTAAATGGTATCCTTCTCTTGAGCTATTCCCCAAGCTTTGCTTGATCTCTACGAATCCAATCCGCTCCAAGCCCTTGGATGATCCAACGTCGAAAACACAATGCCTCTACTTGCCACGCGCAGGAGAAATGAACGGAACGACAATCACCTTGATATCCTCCAAGGATACGGCTAGATCTAGGTGATGAAGCTTTCTTATCAAGATTACAACACTCTAAGTGTTTAGTCTTTATCTCTCTATCTCACAAATATTTTCTCCAAGAAAATATATGAATGTATGACGAAGAAGATGATGAATAATGCAATGAAGTCTTGGAAAGATTTTTCCTCTCTCCTTTTTCTTGCCCAAACCGTGAGTTATGCAAGTATGTGCAAAAGAGATTTATTCTTCATATTTATTCTCATCATATCTCCCAAGAAATCACCTCCCTTTGACAAAATCACCAAGAGTGATATTTTGGCCCCTTGATTGGTCACAAGGCTTGAACCCCACCAAGTGAGGACCAAGACCAATTAAGGGGTAGGTGATTGGGGAGGCCATCTAGAAGGTGCCAGACGAGTTCAGTCCGTTTCAGACTCCTGTGAGTCCAAACAGATAAACTCCGATTCCGTCCGATGTATTTATATCGATTAATTAATCCAATTAATTAATCATATCAAATACATAATAACATAATTAATTTCTCCAAGAAATTATTATATTCATGAATTAAATTAATCACCCAGTAATTTATTTAAGTCATTATGCCGTAAATCAATTTATCCAATAAATCGATTTAGACATCCAATGTCCCAAATTAGATATCCAACATCTAAAATTCATAATGAGATAATAAGATTGATTCATTCCGTCGTCAATCCTATTGCGCGACTCGGTAGGTCCGTCTCAGTCAGCAATGCGAGGAACCAAAGAGTAGTAGCACCACCTAGCCAGCCTGGCAGCCTACACTGTACCCCAACTGAGAACGAATGATGGGATCATTCAAGAACCATTCGTCAGAAATACCAAGATAATGTATAAACCCTTCTTTCAAATGTCCCGATCAAGTTATAGGGTCACGGTCAGTCAAACCCTATCTGTACTTGATGCTATGCATGCGTTAATGCAAATCGAGATCATTGAGCTCTCGTTTATCCAATACAACTAGCTCTAATGCTTTGGCCAAAGACTTATGATCTCATCTTCCAATAACCGCATAGGACATATAACCCGCTCACTAACGGGAGAAATAATTCTATCTTGGTATTCAGTAGGACCTGCTACTTGCCCGTTAAGATGCACGTCGAGGTTGACCCCCACCTCCCGGTTTATAAGGTCGAACTACTCTAATGAAAATCTTAATGTCACAAGCACATCCATACTAAATCCTCAAGTCGAAGGTTCACGAATACCTATCACAACCTTTCGATTCCGTCATAGACTGTCCCCGAGTGAAATCCGTGTGACGAATCGAGGGTGAGTCGGTTCGAGTATACTAATCCAATTAGCATACCTATAACGTGTGCTCCCACTAACCATTAGTGTTCGACAGGCAATCTCCATGTCAAAGAACACGTCATACAAGTCTTCACATAAACTTAACGCCCAGTCAAGTTTCATCAACTTGCGAACGATTAAGTATTTGAGCTATAAACCTTTCCAGTGCCGACCCCCTTATCAAATAAGGAGTGGAACGTTATGCTCTCAAATACACGGACTAGTTTCTATATGTATATTTACGAGTTAGGAATGCCAGTAACTTCCAGTAAATAAAGAAACATCCATTACCTTATATTAGTGATTTACATAATTACAAGGACAATGCCCTCACTCAACATCCTCTGAGTGGCATTCGAGGGCATACTCCCAACAATATCCCACTTGCACTGAATGCCACACACTATGGTATCTAATACCCATGTTCTCCAGATTATACTCCAAGCTAATCTGAGAATGTGGCTTGGTCAGTGGATCAGCGACGTAGTCAGCTGACTCTACTCTATGCAGCACAATGTATCTCTTTGCGAACAAATACTCTTACGAGATGATACTCTCTCAATATGTTTGGTACTGTTGTGAAACCTCGGCTCCTAGGCCTGTGCTACCGCTATGGCAGCACAGCACAAGGTGTCACGAGAAGTTTACCTAGTAACTTCTTAACCCTTTCTTTGGAGGCCTCCGAGGCCGCTTTATACTCAGCCTAACTGGTCGAATCAGCAGTCGCGCTATACTTGGCACTATGCCAAGATATTGCTCTTCCATTAAGAGTAAATGTAGCCAGAAGTAGACATATAATCGTCTTTCTGTCCTTGGAAGTCCAATACAGTGAATCCCACCACATTCTGTTCTCCACCACCATATATAAGAATCAGATCTCTTAGTACTTCTAAAGTACTTGAGAACATTCATTTCCTATTAGTAGAATGTCATCTACATATAGTACTAAGAATGCGATCTTTCTCCCACTAACCCTCTTGTATACACAAGGTTCTTCTTCATTTTGCACGAAGTCAAACTCTTTGACCGCCTCGTCAAAATGAAGGTTCCAACTACGCGACACTTGCTTCAGTCCATAAATGGAACGCTGAAGCTTGCACACTTTCTGAATATCTATTTCGGACACAAATCCTTTAGGCTGCTCCATATAGATTTCCTCCTCGAGGAATCCATTAAGTAAAGCCGTCTTTACGTCCATTTGCCATATCTCATAATCGTGGTAGGCAACTATAGCAAGCATCATGCGAATAGACTTGATCATGGCTACGGGCAAGAAGGTATCGTGGTAATCAATCCCTTCTTTCTGGGTATAACCCTTTGCCACAAGCCTGGCCTTATAGGCGTCAACCTTGCCATCACCATCAGTCTTTGCCTTGTAGATCCACTTGTTCCCAATAGGCACTATGCCCTTGGGGCGGTCTACTAGAGTCCAGACCTAATTGACATGCATCGAGTCTATCTCAGCTTCCATAGCTTCACGCCATTTTGCGGAGTCTACATCCACCATCGCTTGGTCATAGGTCGTTGGGTCGATCTCTTGGCTATCACTTGGAACCTCATGGAGACCCATCTCCTCCAAGTGCACAAGCCCATACCTCTCAGGTAAATGAGACACCCTATTAGACCTACGAGGTGGTTGTACTTGTGTTTCAGAAGGCTCAGTTCCAGTTTCTTGCACAGGTGTCTCCCGAGGAGTTTCATTTTATTCTTCCAAAGAAATATTTCTACCTGCTCCGCCTTCCTGAATGAATTCTTCTTCCAGGAAGTGTGCATGCAAAGCAACAATAATCTTTCGATCTTTGGGTATGTAGAATAGATAACCTATCGTCTCAGATAGGAATCCAATGAAACGTCTCCTCACATACCTCGTTCCATTTTGTCCATCTTAGTCTTCTTGACATAGGCGGGACATCCTCAAATCATAATGTGGTTAAGACTTTGGTTTTCTGCCCTCCCACATCTCATGTGGAGTTTTAGGAACGGATTTGGAAGGGACATCTGTTCAAGATATATGCAGCAGTCAGGAGTGTATATCCCCACAGGTAAATCGGTATGTCAGAATAGCCTAGCAAGGAACAGACCATGTCCAACAAGGTCTGGTTCCTTCTTTATGACACACCATTTAACTGAGGAGTACCTGGAGGTGTTAGTTGTGATACTATTCCATGTTCCTTAAGGAACTCGTCAAACTCCATATACTCGCCACCTCGGTCTGACCGAAGTGCTTTGATATGATTACCAGTTTTTTTCTTGACTAGGGCCTTAAATTCCTCGAATTTCTCAAAGGCCTCGGATTTATGTTTCATTAAGTATACACAACCATACCTAGTATGATCATCTGCAAACGTAATGAAGTACTGATATCCGTCACGTGTTGCTTCCAAGGCACCACATACGTCGGTATGGATTAATCCCAGTTTATCAGCAGCTCTTTCAAAATTCCCTGTGAAGGGGGACTTAGTCATTTTGCCTTTAAGGCAAGATTCACAAGTAGGAAAGGGATCTGATCCCAATGGACCCATAAGTCCATCTTTTTCCATTTTGTAAACCTTGGTCTGACCAACATGACCAAGTCTTAAGACGCCATTTCAAAACTTGATTTGTTTCATCCCTACCACGTTTTCTAGTCATAGTATTCACAACTACTTTGTTGCTGAGATTTAGATGATACAATCCATTTAACAATGTAGCAGTACCCACTTGTTTATTTCTGAAATAAATTTTGCAGGAACCATCACCAATGAAAAATGAAAAACCTTTTCGGTCCATGACCGAAATGGATACAATGTTTTTGTGCCCCTTGGGCAAAACAAGTACATCTTCTAAAGTCAAAACAAAGACGGATTCTAAACCCAAAAGAAGTGATCCTATGTCGGTCGCCTCGACACTATGCCCGCTTCCGACTGTGATCATCACTTTTCCAGCTCCAAGCTTCCTACTTTGTTCTAGATCCTGATTCACGGTACAAATATGAGAACTAGCACCAGAATCTAGTATCCAGGAAGTAGAAAATACAGTAGCAGAACAATTTGTTTCCAAAACTAAAAGTTCTGTACCTGAAGTGCCATGAAGAATCGGACAGTGTCTAGCCCAGTGGCCCAGCTCACCGCACTTGAGACAAGTATCTTTCTTCTTCTTGCCTTTTGGAACCATCGGGGCCTTGCCCTTTCTTTTAAGGTCCTTAACTTGTGGTCCAGTCTGTTTCTTGATCTTTTTCTTCTTATTCTTAGACTACCGAAGTCCAGAAGAAATCACAAGTGCAGACTCCTTCATCCGCGGAGTCTTCATCTGAGACTGAGCGGTCACCAGTTTGTTCATTAGCCCAGCTAAGTTACATGCAATCTCACTGCAGTTGAAGTTCATAACAAACTGTGAGAAGGAATCCGGGAGAGACTGAAGGATAAGGTCGGTTTGGAGAGAAGTATCCATTTTAAAATCAAGAGCCTCCAATCTCTCGATCATGGATATCATTTTGAGGATGTGGTCCCCAACCTTCTCACCTTCCTTCATCCTTGCACCGAACAGTTGCTTGGATATCTCATATCTAGCAGTTCTGCTATGCTCACCATAAAGTTCGGTTAAGTGAGATAGAATCTGCCTAGCAGAAGTCATTTTCTCATGAGCTCTCTGAATCTCATTAGACATAGAAGCCATCATGTAAGCACGGACTTTTATGTCATCCTTAACCCACTTTTCGTGGTTTTCGATCTCTTCCTGATTTGGTCTGGTCCGCACAGGAGGCGCCGGAATGTCCGTCTCCAAGACGTATCCCAGTGTCTCTATACTGAGGACAATCATCAGATTGCTGAACCAGTCCACAAAGTTAGGTCCAATCAAGGTGTTCTTCTCGAGTAGAATTGCGAGTGGATTCATTGTCATATTGAGAGTTATGTCTGCATTAAGTATAATAGATTAATTAGTGAGTCGTTTAATTATGTTCTGAGTATAGAATTAAGGTCTTTTCTATTCTTGTTACCCAGCTCCCACTATTTTTATCGGAACAACACACTCCCATGTGAAAACCGGAAGTATCGTCGCACTACTTCATAGTGGTGATCGAGTTCTTTATAAATCTTAATAGAGGGAAACCGAACAGGTTTCTAGTCTATTAATTTTCATAAAGTGGTGTCCAATACCAACCCATCGAATGGATGATTCGATCTTCTTTTTCCCCTTGTTCACTCCCCTCAACCTATACGGTTTCTATGGTTTGTGAACAAGTTAAGTTTATACCATCGACGCAAATCAGTTTCACAATTGAATCTTATCCGGCAACCTATCAGGTTTCTAGGGATAAAATTTGCTCCAACCGAAGGCATCCAATGTGCTCCCGGTAATTTATCCGTCCTCCCCGAACGACTACCCCGATAACTCGGAAGCATAGCACATCCGGTTTGGATTTCAATTTCCCGAAAGCTCGATGAAGGGAAGGAAAACCTTGAAACCTTATAAACTTAATAGTTTGTCGTGGGAGAATTTTCGCAATTAACGTTACACTTTGCACATTAATCATTTAAGCGCGTTTGTGGCATTCATACAATATTAAACAACCATTCACAACCTAGTTGCTACCAACATGTGGTTCATGGACCGTTCCTAGAAAACAAAAACTCCGTAATATAAATGGAAAGCGTAGAGATACATTGATCCAATCAACAATACGAACCAATCCAATCGATTCACACAATCGGTAACATGAAAACGTTCAAATAATTCGGTCGCCCATTAAAATTCCAATTAATCAAATTTCCCTTATAAAATGAAATATCATAAATCATTTTAATCATATTAAATCCAATTTAATATGCGGGAGATTAATTTTCAAGAATACACGAAAAATCATGCCGGGGCGAAAATGGCCTGCCATGGCCGAGTCACTGCCGGCAGCCTGCCGGCCAGACACGGCCCGTGTCGCCTGACACGATCGGGTCGTGCCGAAATTGTCCTAGACATTCCTGCCAGACACGGCCGTGTCGCCTGACACGGTTGAGTCATCTCCAGAAGCATGCCGGCCAGACACGGCCCGTGTCGCCTGACACGGTCGGGTGCACAGCTGGCAGGCTGCGATCACGACACGACTGAGTCACCCTGGACACGGTCGAGTCACTCTCGGCCAGATTACCCTTTTTGTCCAAAAAGTCGTCCGACGACGATTCGGGGCTAGATTTTCGACCGGATATCTAATATCAATATTTTCCGACTTTCATATCTTCAATATAAATCATATTTCCTAGAAATTTAAGATTTATATTTAGACATAAACTTACGAAAAATACAATTATTACGAACGAAAAACATATACCACGATTATGACTAAAATGATTCCAAATCATTCACCATCTAATCGAGCATTCCAAATGCCAATATCGTATATACGATCGCAAGACCTACGCTCCGATACCACTGTTGGGATTGGGTGCCTAAAACGAAGGCCCATCGGAAGTGATAAAACGAAAATTAATTCGATCTGAATC
This sequence comes from Orobanche coerulescens, assembly GCA_033398695.1. Lineage (NCBI taxonomy): Eukaryota > Viridiplantae > Streptophyta > Magnoliopsida > Lamiales > Orobanchaceae > Orobanche > Orobanche coerulescens. The sequence goes on from CM065806.1 coordinate 110,524,611, forward strand.
CCTATGAGGATCGATCGAGCTACGTATATACGAATATATAAACGAAATACAAGAGATACGAGAAACATACCCTCGTAGTCCATTGATTAAATGGTATCCTTCTCTTGAGATATTCCCCAAGCTTTGCTTGATCTCGACGAATCCAATCCGCTCCAAGCCCTTGGATGATCCAATGTCGAAAACACAACACCTCTATTTGCCACGCGCTGGAGAAACAAACGGAACGACAATCACCTTGCTATCCTCCAAGGATACGGATAGAGCTAGGTGATGAAGCTTTCTTATCAAGATTACAACACTTCAAGTGTTTAGTCTTTAAATCTCTATCTCACAAATATTTTCTCCAAGAAAATATATGAATGTATGATGAAGAAGATGATGAATAATGCAATGAAGTCTTGGAAAGATTTTTCCTCTCTCCTTTTTCTTGCCCAAACCGTGAGTTATGCAAGTATGTGCAAAAGAGATTTAGTCTTCATATTTATTCTCATCATATCTCCCAAGAAATCACCTCCCTTTGACAAAATCACCAAGAGTGATATTTTGTCCCCTTGATTGGTCACAAGGCTTGAACCCCACCAAGTGAAGACCAAGACCAATTGAGGGGTAGGTGATTGGGGCGGCCATCTAGAAGGTGCCGGATGAGTTCAGTCCGTTTCGGACTCCCGTAAGTCCAAACAGATAAACTCCGATTCCGTCCGATGTATTTATATCGATTAATTAATCCAATTAATAAATCATATCAAATACATAATAACATAATTAATTTCTCCAAGAAATAATTATATTCATGAATTAAATTAATCACCCAGTAATTTATTTAAGTCATTAGGCCGTACATCAATTTATCCAATAAATCGATTTAGACATCCAATGTCCCAAATTAGATATCCAATATCTAAAATTCATAATTAGATAATAAGCTTGATTCATTCTGTCGTCAATCCTATTGCGCGACTCGGTAAGTCCGTCTCAGTCAGCAATGGGAGGAACCAAGGAGTAGTAGCACCACCTAGCCAGCCTCGCGACCTACACTGTACCCCAACTGAGAACGAATGATGGGATCATTCAAGAACCATTATGTCGTGAATACCGTATAAACCCTTATTTCAAATGTCCCGATCAAGTTATAGGGTCAGGTCAGTCAAACCATATCTGTACTTTATGTCATGCATGCGTTAATGCAAATCGAGATCATTGAGCTCTCGTGTATCCAATACAACTAGCTCCAATGCTTTGGCCAAAGACTTATGATCTCATCTGTCAATAACCGCATAGGACATATAACCCGCTCACTAACGGGAGAAAGAATTCTATCTTGGTATTCAGTAGGACCTGCTACTTGCCCGTTAAGATGCACGTCGAGGTTGACCCCCACCTCCCGGTTTATAAGGTCGAAGTACTCTAATGAAAATCTTAACGTTACAAGCACATCCCTGCTAAATCCTCAAGTCTAAGGTTCACGAGTACCTATCACAACCTTTCGATTCTGTCATTGACTGTCCCGGAGTGAAATTCATGTGACGAATGGAGGGTGAGTCGGTTCGAGTATACTAATCCAATTATCATACCTATAACGTGTGCTCCCACTAACCATTAGTGTTCAACAGACACTATCCATATCAAAGAACATGTCATACAAGTCTTCACATAAACTTAACGCCCAATCAAGTTTCATCGACTTGCGAACGATTAAGTATTTGAGCTATAAACCTTTCCAGTGCCGACCCCCTTATCAAATAAGGAGTGGAACGTTTTGCTCTCAAATACACGGACTAGTTTCTATATGTATATTTACGAGTTAGGAATGCCAGTAACTTCCAGTAAATAAAGAAACATCCATTCCCTTATATTAGTGATTTACATAATTACAAGTACAATGCCCTCACTCAACATCCTCTGAGTGGCATTCGAGGGCATACTCCCAACAAGTGGATGATGATATTTGGTCGAGATCGGCTCTAACCCTCGTCTGGAATCGCCTAAAGCCGAAGAGAAGAAGTAAGGATGGAAAATGACGAAGTTGGGCTGTTGCTGTCCTCTTTATATCAGATAGGCTTAGCGCACCCTACGCACAAGGATTAGCGTGTGCTATCGGGGTGCAGAATGCAGTCAGAGACTTCTGTCCTCCCGTTAGCGTATGTATGAACGAGTTTAACGTGCGCTAAGGTTAGCAATTAGCGTACGTTAAAACTCAATTAGTGTATGCTACTTGGTTAAGTTCAGAAATACTGAGCCTTCTGTCCAGTTCCAGGTTATTCTGCCCAAATGTATTAGCGTACGCAAAATGTAAGTCTAGCGTGCGCTAGTTTTTCCCTCATAGCGCACGCTACGAAGGACGTTAGCGTGCGCTAACTGTTCCTGCATAGAGTACAGTTGGAAAATTCGGCCAGACTATACCCGACTCGAAAGGCACGAAGCTTGGCAGATACCAGAGAATAATGAGACATGACAATAAAACAAAAACCTGCAAGCAAAATCTCTCAATCGAATGTACGATTCCGACGACTGGGAGGTTTGAAATACGACGAGGGAGATACAAATCCGTAAACTTATAGGAAATTACAAAATGGCCCAAACGTCCGAAAATCATGATACAACATCGGATTAACAATCCGAAACTCACAATATGAGCAACTCAACCATACGAACTTATGGAAACAAAGAAATAATGAAATCGAATGAGTTTTACGAGAATCGAACATACATGCGACAAAACATAACTCAAGACAAAAATACGTAAAAACATCTCCGAAAGTCGTCCGAATGGAAAAACTCCAAGAATAAAATAGATTCAGAATTCCAAAACAGTAACAAGTGACTCGTCCGAAGTGAACATATACCAAAAATAGAAATTACTAAAAATAGAAAGTACGGATATTACAGTACCACACTGGTAAATCACATAACACACAAGCCCAAGTGAACAACAAAAATCTAGGGCTCTAGTATTAGTGAAATCGACAACTCGAATGACTCGACAAAAACATGACCCAACTCGACCCAACTGCCTAGGTTTTCACAACCTAAGCTCTGATACCATATTCTGTAACACCCCCAAAGCCATCCGGGAATATTACAGCGCTGTGGGCCCCGAGATGGAACCCACAAGGCTGAAGGAAATTTTCGCAAACTTTTACAAATGCCCAAGAGGCCAATGACGGTACCATCTTAAAAACATTCGAAGACTTAATAAAATCCGTTTATCAAAACCGTCGTAAAAATCTCATTTGAAACTACAAGGCTCGAAATGCCAAAACTCGACGGTTTAAAAACATACGTTAAGCTATCACTTACACGTACCCACAAAATAGTTTAGAAAATGATTGCCAAAGTAACCTAAGTTACCAGATACCAAAAGGCCATTTAAAAATACTCATGCAGCGGAAAAGACAAACAATTAAAAATACTCTAGCAGCGGAATACAACAACTGATCAGGAAACTCAATACACAATTGCATGCCCTAGCCAGTATCCTCCGAGAAGCTCATCTCTTCACGACCGCTACATGCTCGGTATCCAAAGAACCTAAAAAGAAAAGCCCACGACGGGGTCAGCCATAATATCCAACAATGATAACCATCACATCACGTTAATAATTACATACCAATGAGATACTAAGTAAGAATACTACCAATGTAATCTCACTGCCATAACTTTACCAACTCGTGATAATAATTACCAAAGTTCACATCTCGTATCCTTTCAACAACACAATAAGCTCCTACCGAAATATCTGTATTGTATCTCAACAATACCCAAGGTTCTCAAAACATTATCATAACTCACTGTTACGAAATCTACTAACTCTGTCCAACCCAATCCATCGGGTAACATCATCACATCTCAACACGATAATAGATTGTTCATCAAAGACAAGTACTAAAGGAAATACGGAACATACCTCAAGATATGAAATGCCACGACAAAATCACGTCAGTCTAATCCAAGATCAGATCAACATAACATACGGACATGCTCCTAACACAAGACCTACAAATGCATACTCATATGACAACGTCAATATGCTCACATCAATAATAACAATGTACACTTATGGCAAACCCATAATATACATATGCACAATAACAACACATGGTAATCCGATGATCCAGCGTTCACTGCCTAGATCCCACAATGATCCCGTCAGACCAACCGTGGTGGAAAAACCTATCCGATAATCCAGTGCACGCTAGCATAGATCCCCCGATGATCCCGTTGGACTAACACGAGGTGGACATACGACAACAATGTACAAATGCATATAACAATGATACACAATGCAAGACAACAACAATACACGAATGTATCACAACATGATCGACACGAAATGACAAAAAATGATTAGAGTACTTGCCCCTAGTCCTTCGAGAGCAATCTCGATGTCTAAACCATCACGAACCATTATCCTCAATACTCGACGGTCCAAAATATCACGGATTGCAGATAATTCATATCTTCGTCTTTATCACAGTGTATCCTTGATACCCCAAGTATACCAATAATAAAAATGTAAATCATATACATTATGATTTAACTCCCAAAAATCGGAAAACCACATAAAATCTATATCTCCAAAGTTCACAATTATAATCATCGCTATACGAATTATTAACGAATGAAACTGAAACCATTCATTAAATATTATAAACTGTGCAAGTAATAACTTGCCTCGATACCGATGAAGCCGTTACCAATTCCTTGCCGTCGCCTATAGGCTTCTCGGCCCCGATCAATACAATTTATGAACATTCTCGAACACGGCCGAAAAGCAAGGTTTTAATCACCGATCAATAATCTCAACCTAATGAAGTAATCAATTAACACATATTCGATAATAATTAATTTTTGATATAACCAAGCAATCAAACTCAACGGCTCAACAATTCCTCGATCATATACAAAACCAAATAATCCAACTCAACAAATACGAACTCATATCTACAATACAAACCACAACTCGATGATCATACTTAACAATCAATACAACCGATCACTAAACCCAACGGCTCCACAATATCCCGATTAAACATAATCCCGAACAACCCGAATCAATCAATCATGAACTCATAACCACGATACGTTTCCATAATTCAATAATCATATCAACGATCAATTCATCTCGATAACAATGATTACATAACATACTCTATTCCGAATCCATATGAATTAACATGATTCTTCCTTGTTTATAATTATAAATTTCATAGTAGGACAATACTATCGGCATAATCAGCAACCTGAACTACCCAACTAGTTCAATACCTTTGAGAATCTTGTTATAAGATTAACTATCATCTTTCCGGATTCAAAATTGTTATCATGATTCGTATTTCGTCAAGAACATACGAATTCTACCACTACAATCAACATAGCATTGGTCTAAATCATCAATTCCATGATTATACTTAAAAACCATCATATATCTTATCAAATTTCCCTCTTTGATGTGATATATATACCAAGAACATCAAGAACATCATGATTCCATAATCATGATTATAACAAATGACATAATCGAAGACATATATCATTGTATCTTTCCAATATACAATTCACATAACCTCAAGAATCTTAACAACGATACCATAATCATCTTCATACGAATTATTCATCAACAATAACATCAAAATCCGAATTCAATGTGTAGAGTTCATCAACATACCTCAAGAACATGAATAACACAATCAAATTCTTCAAGAATCATTGATATCTTCATATCCAAGCCTCTAATTCATGCTTCCAAGATCATAATCAAGTTGGAAGAGGTTTATTCTCACTAACACACTCATAAGGACGAAGTTTGGAGGAAGAAAAGGTTTTTCTTTCGTGAAGAAATGAGAAGCCAATCTTCATTTTATAAACTGCATCGCCCATTACGTACGTTATCACTCAACATTAACGTACGTAATGCTCACAAGCGTACGCTACGCGTCCAACATAGCGTACATAGCATCATTTCAGAACTCACTGACTTGTTTCGTTCACTTGTTTACGTAAGTAATATCTCTTTCATAGCGTACGTAATACGTACGTTGACTTGCTACAGTAAATCTTCACTTAACGTACGTAATGCACTACCTGTAGCGTATGTTAACCAAGAGTTGACTCGACCAGGCACGTTCTTCGCCGAAAGATGCTGACCACGGGACCCACCTGTTGGCCGTAGCCTGATCCTGTCTGATTCTCCTCGTTACGTACGTAATGTGTTGTGCATAGCGTACGTAACACTTAACATTTAGGGTACGTTTTCTTATAAACTTAACGTACGTTAAGGACTCTGTACTTAGCCATTTTCAGCTATTCTTGTCCAACGTCTCAACATACTAGATACAAACATACGGCATACTGAATACGTATACTCAACACATTATATCTTCAAATGCAATTGTCGACCAAATACGACAATTATACCAATACTGACATCTCAGTCCTTAATTTTTATCCATACTGTACAGATTCCACGTTGTACAATATAACTCATATAAAATAATATTAAACAACAGTAGTAGAAATTTCGGATATTACACTTAATCGGTTCAAATTGAAATTGAACTTAATTGATTTGAAATTTGAACTTAATCAGTTCAAATTAAACTTGATCGGTTCAAACCGAAGTTGATCAATTTAAAATTTGATCATTTAGTCACAAATTGCACACGATATATTATTTAATGGGTAAATTTATGGGTAAAACTATGGGAAAATTGAGGAAAATACCATAGTTTTATGAATCCCCAAAAATTTATTCCCCCATTGACTAAATGTTTTCCCCCAAAAAATTCACGAATCCCATTCCAGTCTCTCTCACCAGCCGAGACTGGTTGTTCTGCCTCCATCGATTTCCTTTTTTTCGTCAGAGGTTATTTTTCATCTCTCTTTAGGAAAACCAGGAAAGCAATCACACAAACAACAACTCCTGTCACCGCCACAACTCCCTCTCATCACGTCACTCTCTGGTCGCTGTCACTCTTCCGTCATATACCCATCACTCCCGTCACCACTAGTAAGTATTGTTATGTTCCTTTTGTACATCGTTCTAAAAAATTCGTGTTTATGATTCTGTAATTGAAAATGTCTTAATTGTGCTGTAATTGAACATTTGTTTTGAGATTCCTTCTTGTAAATTATGTCAATTTTTTTGGTAAAATTAGCTAGTTAATTGGTTAAAATATATAAGTAACCCGATTAAGCCTATTACCACATGAACATGGAACCAGAATTGGGGCTAAATGAATTATTATCTAAGCAATCATGGTAGACTGCTTACAATAACCCTAATCTTAGAAACAAGTCATTAGCTTACAGAAACTAGCAAATTAGAAACAAGTCATGAAACCCTTAGGTTACATATAGTAGCAAATATTTTGAGTTTATATTGGTTTGTGTTGCCAAATTGGTTTTTGTTGCCAAATTGAGGTATACTTGCCATTTCTTAATTGATTTCAAGTATATTGTATCACATTGTTTGAGTTGTTGGAAAGCCCCCTACTTGAATCCTCCATAACGCCTCACCGGACCCTTAAACTAATGATGGGGTGACCTACAGGGACTACAACCACAAAGCTCCTGCTCCTGTCAGATTGCTGCTCGAGATACCCGGGAAATGATATAGATATTTTATTAGAACCGTTGGTTGATGATCTACATACCTTATTCGAGACAGGGGTTGATACATATGATGCTTACACAAAAGATAACTTTAATCTATGTGCCATTGTGTTATGGACAATAAATGATTATCCTACACTTGGTACATTATGTGGTTGCCCGTACAGTGGATTCAAAGGTTGTGTAGTATGTGGGAAAGATACAAACTGTGTTAGACTTTCTGCCTCATCCAAGCAAAGTTATGATGGTCACAGACGATATCTACCATATAACCATCCGTTCAGAAAGCAAAAGAAGGCGTTTAATGGACAATAAGAATTTCTCCCGGCTCCAATTCCAATGAGCGGGGAACAAATATACAACGAGGTACAAATATTGAAAATAAGTGGGGAAAAGGAAACGAACAAACAATAAGGCATCAGAAAACCAAGAAGATACGAGAGGCAGAGGTGGGAAGATTCAAAAGCAGAAAAGAAACACAACAGAAGAAGAGGGTAGTTCAAGGCAAGTAAACGAACAAAACGGTGTGTATTGGAAGAAATTTAACATTTGGTATCGAAAACTTAGGTATTGGAGGCATAATTCTGTTCCACATTGTATTGATTTTATGCATGTAGAAAAGAATGTTGCTGAGAGTCTAGTGGTAACTTTGCTACATGTTCCGGGAAAGACAAAAGATGGAGTGAATGCTCGATTGGATCTGGCTGAGTTGGGGGTAAAACCAGAGTTGTTTGCTATGCAAGAAGAAGACAAAACAACACTACCTCCAACAGGTTACACATTAAAGAATGCTGAAAAAGACACCTTTTGTGAAACGTTACACAACATCAGGGTACCACAAGGCTATTGTTCAAATTTCTCTAGTTTGGTCAACCTAAAGGATAGGAAGCTCATTGGTCTTAAATCGCATGACTATCACATGCTAATGCAAGAGTTTTTGCCCATTGCAATACGTTCAATCATGCACCCACCCACACGATATGCTATTATCACGTTTTGCTTTTTCTTTAAATCGATATGTAGCAAAGAAATCATATTGCGAGAACTAGATAAGATGCAAGCAGAACTGGTAGTGACACTGTGCCTACTCGGGAAGTTCTTTCCTCGACATTTTTTGATATTATGATACATTTGACTGTTTACCTAACTAGGGAGGTAAAATTATATGGTCCCATATGCTTTCGGTGGATGTATCCCTTCGAAAGATGTATGACGGTTATTAAAGGACATGTGTGCAACAGAAATAGACCAGAGGGGTTGCTGAGGAGACTATTGCGGAAGAAATAATAGAGTTTTTTTAGCGAATATCATAAATCCATGGAAACTATTGGTATCCCACCTGATAAACATGAAACTGATGAAAATGAGGAAGGAAAGCAATTATCGGCCCGCAAATCAAGTGAAGTTTCTGCGGAACTCTTTCAGAAAGCACATTTGTATGTAATACAGAATACAGATGAAATTGTAGCGTATATCGAGTAAGTATTACTAACACATGTCTATTTCGTTAATTAAAAGTTTATATCAAATATAATAATCAAAGACATTGTTTCAGGAGACACAAGCAAGTTTTGAAAACAGAAAACCCGGGTAAACGAATAGCATTTCTGGAGAATGAGCACAGTAAATCTTTTGCTAAGTGGTTACGCAAAGAGGAAATTAATCGTATGTTATTTATAATTGTTTGTTTGTTGTTCCTTCAATTTGAAGCTAATATATACTTGTAATGAAATTCAGGTTGAGAGAGAGTTAGCGATCTCCAAAGAAAGTGTATCAAAAACTGTAAGGTGGATATCATATGGACCACGCACCACCGTAGTGAAATACGATGTATATTGTAACACCCCCGATATATTCAGGAATATTACAGCGCCGTAAATCCTTTACATAAGAATTTACAAGGCTGAAGGAATAAAAAGACAATAACAGATACCAACATATGAAGGTAACTGGAATAAAATACAATAGTTCTGGGCCAATACCGAGAACACAATTATCCAAAGGAAGAATATCAATACATCACCAAATCCAAATATCACAAACGACGACGTACTCGAGTACTTATTAAAATGACACAAACAACAGATAACTAAACCCGGCCAGAACATCACTCTGCACCCTCGTCGTCATGCAGCTCCAGTGGTTGTTTCTCTGCTCTCCTTGATCCTGAACATAAACAAATGTTCACCCCCGAAGGGGTTAGCATAACGATGCTAGTACAAGTACCACAACATATTATTCAACATTTCATGAAGAATAATAATAACATAAATGACAATATACCAACGAGTCTCCTCCTACGAGAAACTCATAAATAACATACATAAATGATAATCACAACATGATGTCACAACATACACATGGTAATTCCAAAGATCCAGCGTTCAATGCCTAGAACCCACGATGATCCCGTCAGACCAACCCGTGGTGGAAAAACCCGTCCGATGATCCAGCGCACGCTAGCATAGATCCCCCGATGATCCCGTCGGACCAACAGGAGGTGGACATACAACAACGACATATATGCACAACAATATGTATAACATCAATACATAGAATAATTAAAGTACTTACCTCCATTCGATGACAAGAATAATACTTCCACGAATATCAAAATACTCGAAGGTCGCCCCTTCGATCAATCACGTAGCAAAGCTCGAACCTTAAACAAAAGAAATAATATGGAGTTCATCTAATGTCGTACGAACATCTAACAATCCAAATTACAGTCGGAAGTTCATAAAACATATCCTGTCTGACATGCATAACGTAAGTTACATATCCTTTGTAGCGTATGTTAAACCTACTCGTTAGCGTACGTAAGCTACGAAGTCTAGCGTACGCTAACCATGTATCGTCAGTTCCTCTCTGATCAGTCGACTGGCTCGTCTGATGATGTAACGTACGTTACGTACCAAACGTAGCGTACGTTAACCTTTCCCGTTAGCATACGTAAGCTTCAGAGCATAGCGTACGCTAAACAAGCATAGTCTCTCACTGAATAGTCGACTGTTCTGATTTATGATGAAGTGTACAAAATCTCAGTGATTAACGTGCGTTACTCTTCTACATATCATGCTCATACAATTATGAATGATCTTACGGATTAAAACATCTTCGAATTCAAGGATACGTATATCATCATGGTGATCATACTCCAATATTGATTACAATTTCTCATGCATAATTCGGAAGGCCTATGGTTGATATCAATATCTTTATATCATTCAAACTATCATCTTGAAGATTTATTTAACAATCCACCTTTACAAGATATGATAAATTCTTCCATTATCAACTTCCTAGGTTCGTCTAACAACCATGATGTTAATACCAAATCCACGATTACTACGAAGACACATTCCAAATTTGGATTACCAATCTCAAAAACTTCCTTTATTTGTTCATCGTAACAAGATTCAAATTATGATGTTCTTAACCGAGGTACTTAAAGCATAATTATCTCAACTTTCTAAACATGATGTTGGTCTAATAAATCATCTATGGAACTTAATATCTTGATAGCATGATCATCATATCCTTAAGAACAGGAATCCAAGGTTGGAGTTAGTATAACATACCTTAAGATGAAGAAAACACCGAGACAATAGGTAGAATCCAACTCCGGTTGCTTGTGTGCCAATCCAAGATGCTTCTCCACTTCAATGATCAAGCATAAGTGATATCCAATCTTTAGTGATCAAGTAGAGATGGTGTATATGTGTTTAAGGAGGCTGGGATCTCTCTGGGCACGAAGTATGTTGAAGGCTAAGTGAAATAAACGAGCTGAAATGAAATGGGGTGATGTCTTATTTATAATCTTCTGACCTTAACGTATGTTAGCGTTCATGCATAACTTACGTTAGTCTCTTAGTGTACGCTACCCAATAGTCTTAGCATATGCTATCGTTCACTGATAGTTCACTGTTCTCATTCTGTACTCGATTACGTAAGTTACGCCGTCGGGTTACGTACGTAAGCAACCCCTTTAGCGTACGCTAGACATATTCATTAGCGTACATTAACAATCGTTGACTTCAAAACTGTCCAGGTTCATCCAAGGGAATCTTATCCGGACCCATGTCCGGCTGGCGCATGTGTTATCCGTCCAGCTCAATTATTGGCTGGTTAACGTACGCTACGCTACGTTCGTAGCATACGCTAACTCTGGCGGATAACGTACGTTAAGCTTCCTTCTTAGTGTACATTATCACGTATTTGCATGAGGATATTTACATGTTGTCATACTCATGTACAAGGATACAAATATGAGAAATATCGTACTTTAATTATCGATATCATAATTCCGAATAATACAAGGTTCAAATACAGATGAAATACTCAATAATTAATCCGGATATTACATACTCTCCTACTAAAAAGGAGTTTCGTCCCGAAACTCAAGACGAAAATAACTCTGGATATCTGGACTTCATGCTATCTTCCATCTCCCAAGTGGCTTCTTCCACTCCGTGGTGCGACCATTGAACCTTAACCAAAGCGATTGGTTTGTTCCTCAATTGCTTAACTCGACTCTCGAGTACCCTGATCGGTCTCTCTTCAAATGTTCCATCCTGAGTGACTTCGATCTCGCCGAAATCAATAACATGACTAGGATCTGGTATATACCTTCATAACCGGGATACGTGGAACACGTTATGAACATGGCGTAATGACGGTGGTAATGCCAATCTATAAGACAACTCTCCAACTCTCTCAAGAACCTCGAACGGTCCGATATATCTCAGACTCAACTTCCCCTTTCTTCCGAAACGAATGATTCCCCGAGGAGGAGAAACCTTTAAAAGTATATGATCTCCAGTACTGAACTCTAACGGGCGACGGCGCACGTCTGCGTAATATTTCTGTTGACTCTGGGCGGTCAACAGCCTTTCGCGAATCAAGGCCATCTTCTCTCGTGTCTGTACGATCAATTACGGTTCCGTCCCGATCAAGTCTGATGAATCGTCCTAACATAGAGGCGATCTGCATCACCTCCCGTATAATTCCTCAAATGGTGCCATCTTAATGGAAGCATGCCAACTATTGTTGTAGGTGAATTCAATCAACGATAGATAAACTTCCCAATCAGTTGACCAATCTAAGGCACAAGCCCTCAGCATATCTTGCACTGTTTGAATAGTCGTCTCGGATTGTCCGTCTGTCTGTGGATGATAAGATGTGCTGAAATTCAATTCGGTTCCCAAGGCTTTATGAACTACTTTCCAAAAATGAGACACAAAGCGACCATCTCGGTCAAAAATAATGGTCTTCGGCGTACCATGCAATCGAACTATCTCTGAAATAAATACTCGTGCCAACTTCTCGAGTCCCCAAGTGTCCTTAATGCCTAGAAAATGAGCCTATTTGGTTAGACGATCAACTATCACCCAAATCATGTTCATTCCTTTCTTGGTTCTCGGCATATTAGTGATAAAGTCCATCGATATGTCCTCCCACTTCCATTCAGGAATTGGGAGCAGCTTCAGCATTCCAGCAGGTCTTTGATGTTCAATTTTAACATGCTGACAAGTTAAACATTTTGAGACATAATCCGCTACATCTTTATTCATGTTGCTCCACCAGAAGTTTTACTTCAGATCCTTATACATCTTACTGGTGCCCGGGTGGATAGAATAGGGCGTGCTGTGATCTTCCTTCATAATCATCTGCTTCAGAACATCGACATCGGGAACGCAAAGTCGGTTCTGAAATCTCAAAACTCCATCATCATGAATTACGAATCATGGGGCCTTTCCCTTGATCACTTCATCACGTAACCAAATCATTAGAGGATCATCTACTTGCTTAGATTTGATTTCTTCGGTTAACGATGAATTCTAATTCCATCACACACAGTTGTCCTTGGACTCTTTGCAACCATACTTCAATTCCTTCGTGAATCATTTCTCGTTGAATGCTGAGCTGGGAGGTCAGAGTCTCCAGCATCTGAAAAGAAACAGGCTTGCGGCTAAGTGCATCGGCCACTACATTTGCTTTGCCTGGATGATAAAGAATCTCCAAGTCGTAGTCCTTAATCAGTTCCAGCCATCTCCTTTGCCGCATGTTCAACTCTTTCTGACTGAAGATGTATTTGAGACTCTTATGATCCGTGAAGATCAGACAGTGAGTCCCGTATAGGTAATGTCTCCAGATTTTCAAAGCAAAAACTACTGCTGCCAGCTCCAAATCATGCGTTGGGTAATTCACTTCATAACGTTTCAGCTGTCATGACGCATAGGCGATCACCTTCTCATTTTGCATCAATACACATCCGAGTCCTTGGTTCTAAGCATCACTGTAAACTATGAATCCTCCAGTTCCCTGTAGGAGTGCTAAAATTGGTGTCGTCGTCAGTCTCTTCTTCAATTCATCAAAGCTATTCTGGCACATCTCGTTCCACTCAAACTTTTGGGTTTTCTACAGTAGTCGAGTTAGTGGGCGGGTAATTTTAGAAAACCCTTCCACGAAGCGACGATAATACCCAGCAAGTCCTAAGAAACTCCGGACTTCTTTCACGTTCTTAGGAGACTTCAAATCCATAATTGCTTCGATTTTCTGGGGATCTACTCGGACTCCTTCTGCTGATACCACATGACCTAGGAACATTACTTCCTTTAGCCAAAATTCACACTTAGAAAGCTTAGCGTACAATTGCTCGTTTCTCAGAAGGTCTAGAACAATCCGCAAATGTTGCGCATGCTCTTCCGGGCTCTTAGAATACACCAGAATGTCATTAATGAACACAACCACAAACTTGTCCAAATACTCTATGAATACTCATTTCATCAATTGCATGAATACAGCAGGTGCGTTAGTGAGACCAAACAGCATCACTACAAACTCATAGTGTCCGTAGCGAGTTCTGAACGCTGATTTTGTAACATCGGATTCCTTAATCCTCAACTGATGATATCCCGACCTCAGATCAATCTTAGAAAACACTGTTGCTCCTTGCAATTGGTCAAACAAATCATCAATTCGTGGCAACGGATACTTGTTCTTGATTGTCATTTTGTTCAGCTCTCGATAGTCAATACACAATTGTAGCGATCCATCCTTCTTCCAAACGAAAAGAACTGGTGCACCCCAAGGCGAAACGCTTGGCTGGATATAGCCTTTGTCCAGTAACTCTTTCAGTTGCTTCTTCAATTCATACATCTCAGTAGGTGACATACGATACGGCACCTTAGAAATTGGTGTAGCTCCTGGTTCCAGCTCGATGGTGAATTCTACATCCCATCATGGAGGTAGTCCAGGTAATTCGTCAGGAAACACATCCGGAAATTCGTTCACAACAGGAATGGATAAAAGTTCTACTTTCTGTCTTCTTTCTTCATTGCGTAGCACTAGTATCCGGTACAGCCCTATTTCAACAATTTGACAGCTTTCATCGCCTTGATCATCTTTCCTGAGCTTCCTGGTTTCCATCCTTCAAATAGTATTTCGGAACCATCGTCAGCTATCACTGAGATATTCCTCTTTCGGTAGTTTACAACAGTTCCATATCGATAAAGCTAATCATCTCCGAGTATCATGTCATCTTCTTGCATTTCTATCATAATCAGATTTGAGGGCCACTCTCTACCTCCAAATGATACAGGGAAATCTCTAGTTTCTAAGTTCCCACAATCCTCTCTCCAATCGGTAAACCCACAACATAAGGCTCACAATTATGATAACCATAAATATTCAAACGATTTACACAAGACAAGGATATAAATGAATGCGTAGCTTCTGTATCGAATAAAACGCTAACTGGCTGTGAAGGATCTGAACAGTGTAATATCCGCAATTTCGGATTTCCGGTAATTTTCTATTTTTTGGCGGAGGTCCATTTCGACGACTCGCTTGGGACCGTCTCGTCATTATGAGAATGATTAATTCTGCACTTTTTGTCATCCGAGTTCGTTTCGGTATTGTTTTGTTGAGTTCCGTGTTTATTATCGACTTTTCCGCACTCGTGTTCGATTCTCGTGAATCTCGTTCAAAATTACTGTTTCGATGTGATTCTTCATTTTGTGCCTGGAGGCTGCTTGCCTGACCTGGGCGAAACGGCCCTGAAAACGGCGATGCCGAGCGCCGTGTCCTGCGCCGGGTCGGCCAGGACCGGCAGCCTGCCGAGACACGGCCGAGACACCCGGCGCTGGTGTGGGCCGTTTGCTGCGCCGTATCCGGCAGCAGTATAAATATGGCAGAGCAGTCGGGTTTCACTCATTTTTTCTCACTCGTTCTTCCATTCCGCGGCTGGAGCTTGATCAATCATGGAGGCATGTTGTTATACAATAAATTCATGAAGTTTTGAGGTTCATATCATCAATAATCCATCCAATAACATCCTTTGATCGAGCGAATCAGGTCAGATTTTCTAGAAATCTAATTTTGGGGATTTTGGGTATTTTGTTCGATTTCGTCCGTTTAATCCGATTTAACTTAGAATTGTGATGGATTGATGATTATTTAGATGTATTGTATCATTTCCCTTGTTATTCCATGGTTGGATCGTATCGATTCGTTGTTTTGGTCGAGTTCTTGATCGACGCCTCGAAGGTGTCCGGTAAAATGTCATAGAGGGGTTTTCAGGCGTTCTACGATTATTCTTCCTCGTATGATCGATGATTTATTGATTATATGTTGTTAGGGTCGAATTCTTGTGAAGAACTCGAGTCGGAACCCTTCCGTTCGTTGTCTTCTTCGGGGTCCGAGCTTCCCGGTCGAACCGTGTTCTTCGGAGCGTTTGGTAGCGGTTATTAAGGCAAGTATCTTATTATACGACTTGTATCTTGCGACTAGTAATTACGTATGATATGTATGATGATTTTTCTTGCCTTCGTAATTATGTTCCGTTTGAGTTGGTTGTGTTTTCCGTAATTTGAAGGCTTTGCGATAATAGTGTTATATTAGTATACGTGTTAGGCGTTGTGCCATTTGTGCAGGATTGCGACGTACATATGGGATGGTTGTACACTCGGTTGTGCAATGTATTGTGTACCGAACGTGTGTTATGTTGGTTATGTGTCGTTGATTGACGATAGTTGTTGCGAGTGTTGAGATTGTGTTATGTGCGTGGGATGTACGATTTTGTGGTGATCAATGTGATTGATTAATTGTGCTCATTGTTGTATGTAATGTGAATGTGAATATGAATATGAATATGTGTGTGACCGCTAAGTTCACTCGTGCTGGTTCGACGGGACCTACGAGGATTTGTGGCAGTGGACTACGGGGTCAGAACATAGTGAGGTACTGAGGTCCAATCGTGCTGGTCTAACGAGGCCTACGATAACGCATGGCAGTGGACCATGAGTTTCGGACACAGTACGTCCAACCGGGTGAGCTCGACGGGGCTTACAGTGACACGTGGCAGTGGACTACGGTGTCAGGACAGTGTGTGTGATTGTTGTGATTGATATAGTCCGTGCGGGTTGTTAAGCCTACGGAGACACGTGAGAGTGGATCACGGTGTCGGAATTGGTTATTTCTGGTTAATAGTCCGTGCGGGTTGTTGAACCTACGTAGACACGTGACAGTGGATCACGGTGTTGGAATTGATTATGTTTGTTTAATTGTGTGTGGTGTAGTCCGTGCGGGTTGTTGAACCTACGGATACACGTGATAGTGGATCACGGTGTCATGAGCATGATTATTTTCAAATCAAAGTTTTGAAAGGAAATTTTTTATGAAAATAAATGTTTCCCGTATTGTAAACTGCTGAGTTATGAAACAAGATTTGGATTAAGGCCCTAAAGTTTTTCGAAAGGTTTTGTGAATTAGGACTTGAGGTCTTAAAGGTTTTGAAAATCTAAAAAATTCCCGAGATGATAATCTTATTTTCGAATGCTTCATAGCTTATCTTCCCTTGTGAAAACCTCCCGGGAATATTTTGATACTTGATTATTATATTAAATTCACGATTATTATTTGCTTGTTACATTTCGTATGATTTGATACTTGCACTAGTAAAACAGTGGAGTTTTACTAACCCCCGAGTAATCAAGGGGTGGATGTCTGTTTTGCGTCCAGCTACATGCAGATTCAGGGGAGCAGTCATAGGATTAGCACAAGAGGATGACGAGCTGCGATACTAATCATGAGTCGAGAGTTGTTTTGATTTTTGTTGTGTTGTCAGAGTTGATTTCAGTCTTCCTCTGTATTGTATTTCGACCCCTGTGTGGGTAATGTTATTTAAGTCAGTTTTGTCGATTGGGTTGTGTGACCTCATCGGTCTGTGTATTCACGTGTAAGTGACCATATCGGTCTGTATCATTTTATTGTTTGACCCTGGCTGGGCAAGTATTTGGTTCTTTATGGATGTTTAGCCTCGTAGATCCTTGTGGAAAGGGTCTACGGCGTGTAATATTCCCATATGGTTTTGGGGGTGTTACATTTATGGTATCGGAGCTTAGGTTGTGGAAACCTAGGCTGCGGGTCGAGTCGAGTCGTGGTTTGTCGAGTAATGTGTTGTCTTGTCGTTCGAGTAGTCAGGTGACAAGTTGAGTTGTGCGTAGTCACAACGTGTCGGATATGTTGTCGGATGAGATTAGTATCGTGGGCGACCGTCATCTCCGTGCGGCCTGTGGACGTAAGTCTCCTCTTTTATGCGAAGTACCTGTTTATCATGATTTTATCTAAATGAGTTAATTGTGGTGCATAATTTTATTTGCACGGTGTTGTGAATATAGTTGTATTTAATACGTGTGACATATAGTATATGTATAAAACCGGGCCTATTGTTGTTTTACCTTTGAACCACTGTGAGGGGTGGTATGGTGTGAAAATTGAGAACCTTGTTGGGTTTCGAATAAGGTATCGACGATTGAGTTCGTGAGAAACTCCGAGGAATGGTTTTGTTGTATGTTTAAACTAGATGCTGTGAGATGTATTCAATTGGATTGTGGATGTTGGACTGTATTCCTTTTTCCGCTGCGTGAGTTCTTTTGTAATGGCTTTCGGTATTTTACCGGCTGAGTTTTATTTCGAAAACCGATTCCCTTAACTGAGTTTTTTTGGCATTTTGGCTTTTTTTAGTATTTGAAAAATATTACCGTCATCGACCTTTTTGGCATTTTGTAAATGGTTTTTAGCCTGGTGGGTTCCGGCGCGGGACCCACGGCGCTATAATGTTCCGTGTAATTATCTGAAATTTTTGGGCATTCTAGCCTATTGAATTATCTTTGAAAACTTTGAGTACCTTAGAAAATAAATTTCGAGACGTACTTTTAAAATGAATTATTTTCTCGTGGTACATTCAAGGTGCCACAATATGTTTCAAGATTCTTGTACCTCGAGGACCAAAATGTTTTGAGATATTTCCAATATTTTAGAAACACTTTTACTTAGACCCGAGGGTCGAATATTTCCGAAAGTTTTTCACGAAAAGAAAGCATCCTCATTTTTATCGAATGCGAAATAGTTTTCCAAAGTCTCGATAACGATGTTTCACGATTGTATTTTTTTTGAAGGGTGATACTCAAGATCAATCGGTGTTTCCAAAATTATTTTCAAAAGGAGGTTTTCGTTTTTAAAACCTATCCATTCCCGTTTGAGGGCTGGGTATGTATGTATGATGTTCGCGTTGTCGTTATGATGTTTGCTCCCGAGTATGATCGAATTGGTGGCATGAACGTCGAGGCGTTGCCACGCATTTGTTGTACTAGCCCTCTGTGAGAGGTGTGAACTGGTGTTTACTGTTTATCGCCTCGTGGTGATTTGCGTGTTGTCACACGAGTGTGAGCTGTTGAAGCTTGGGTTTGTACGTTTGTGTACATGTGTGATTGTTTCATAATGTTTGTAATTATGTGCTGGTTATCGTTCGGGCCGTTGAGGTCGCCGAACGATACCGTCGTTGTTGTAGTGTTTGTGTATGTATTACTTTACGATGGTAATCGTTGTATATGATATGTGTTATGATTCTTTGTTGTGCTGAGTTGGCATCTCCGCTATATTGTTTTGCGACGTTATGCCCCATTGTATCTAGCATTTGTATTTTCGGTATGCCGAGCCGAGGTGTTACAACCGTGATGTGCCGGGGTATGCACGTGTAAATTGTCCTTCTCGTCGATGCTGCGTTTCGAGGACACGAATTGATTTGCGATTAGCTCACGAGACTTTCAAGTACGCGCTTGGCCTATATCGGGATCGACTGAGAGACCCATGGGAGATTTTCCTGTCGGATGCTTTTTGTGTTGTTACCTTGTTTCCGTTGTTGTGAGTTGCGTGGACGACATTTCTTTTATAAGAGGTCGGATGTAATACCCGTACTATATTTGACTTCTGGAGTTTCTCCTTCTAAATTCTATCGACTTGCACGTGTTCGTCGATACTCTTTGAACTTGTTTGATGTCTCAGTTGTCATCGTTCGAACTGGTTGTGACCTTGTTTTAGATCGACCTGTTTATCATCGTGACCTTTCCGAGTTCGGTTCGATTCTTGTGAACCTTGTTTGGAAGTAACATCTTTCACTTTCTACCAGTTCTTTTAATGTCTGGAGTTGAAGTGGGGACTTCGGAGTCATTGTTCGACTGTTGTCATTCGATCATTGTTATTTGATCATTGTTGTTCGATCATTGTTATTTGATCGTTGTTGTTCGATCGTTGTTGTTCGAACGGGGTTGTCTGACTGTTGTTGCCTAATCTCGTACTGCGAAGAATTGTCGTTCACCGTTAGTCAACTGTTTCGAGTGTGGCGAAGTGGGTCACCGAGCGGTGCATTGTGAGACCGTTGCCAAGATGTTCGGGAATTGGGTTTTCGTTCCTACTCGGGGAGTGCCTGGTGGTGTCCCGTGATGTAGTCGTGTATCGTACTTTGTGCTGTAATTCGTGTAGAAATTGATATTTGTTGCGTGGACTTTTTGGTTTTGTTTGTATTCTACCATGATGTTTTATTTTAAGTTTCGGGACGAAACTTATTTTTAATAGGATAGAATGTAATTTCCGGTATTCTCGTTTTCTGTTATCTTGAATTGTTTGTGTCTTGACGTCGGACATTTTCTTGTTGACGAGAATCGGAGTGAATTCTATCATAATACTATATTTGTTTCTACCGCATAGTCGTTGTGGTCGGGTGCGACTTGTTGTCGTGTGCGTTTCTTTGATTAAATGTGTGCATGTGATGTGTTGTTAATTACTCGTTGTTGTTTTGAAACATAGTCGGTGGCATTGTGTTAGTCGTCGTGGGCGTGTTTTCACGCCGTATATTCCTTTGCGTTGCTTGTAACGTTTCGCCGTTGGGCCAATTTTTTTTGGTTCGTGTGTATCTCGTTGAGTTTTCCTGGCAGGATATTGCTTCTTCCTAGTTGATTTAAGTTTCGGGACGAAACTTCTTTTAAGGAGGGTAGAATGTAATATCCGCAATTTTGGATTTCCAGTAATTTTCTTTTTTTCGGCGGAGGTCCGTTTCGACGACTCGCTTGGGACCATCTCGTCATTCTGAGAATGATTAATTCTGCACTTTTTGTCATCCGAGTTCGTTTCGGTATTGTTTTGTTGAGTTCCGTGTTTATTATCGACTTTTCCGCACTCGAGTTCGATTCTCATGAATCTCGTTCGAAATTACTGTTTTGAGTTTCCCGTAAGTCCGTTTAACTTTGTTAGACGTGTTGTGAACTTCGGTTTTGTTATTCGATCACGTATCGTGATTTTCGGACGTTTTGGGCCATTTTCGTAATTTCCCAAAATTTGGGGTAATTACCTTCCGTTGTCGAATTTCGAGCCTTCGGGTGGTCGGAATCGTGTGTTCTATTAGCTCTTAGATTCGTCTTTGCGAGTACTTCCTAACCGTATCTTCGGTTCGTATTCAGGTTCGGGTTTCGGGGTCATTCGGATCGTCGTTGTGATTCTTCATTTTGTGCCTGGAGGCTGCTGGCCTGACCTGGGCGAAACGGCCCTGAAAATGGCGATGCCGAGCGCCGTGTCCTGCGCCGGGTCGGCCAGGACCGGCAGCCTGCTGAGACACGGCCGAGACACCCGGCGCTAGTGTGGGCCGTTTGCTACGCCGTGTCCGGCAGCAGTATAAATATGGTAGAGCAGTCGGGTTTCACTCATTTTTTCTCACTCGTTCTTCCATTCCGCGGCTGGAACTTGATCAATCATGGAGGCATGTTGTTATACAATAAATTCATGAAGTTTTGAGGTTCATATCATCAATAATCCGTCCTATAATATCCTTTGATCGAGCGAATCAGGTCAGATTTTCTAGAAATCTAATTTTGGGGATTTTGGGTATTTTGTTCGATTTCGTCCGTTTAATCCGATTTAACTTAGGATTGTGATGGATTGATGATTATTTAGATGTATTGTATCATTTCCCTTGTTATTCCATGGTTGGATCGTATCGATTCGTTGTTTTGGTCGAGTTCTTGATCGACGCCTTGAAGGTGTCCGGTAAAATGTCATAGAGGGGTTTTCGGGCGTTCTACGATTATTCTTCCTCGTATGATCGATGATTTATTGATTATATGTTGTTAGGGTCTAATTCTTGTGAAGAACTCGAGTCGGAACCCTTCCCTTCGTTGTCTTCTTCGGGGTAGGAGCTTCCCGGTCGAACCGTGTTCTTCGGAGTGTTTGGTAGCGGTTATTAAGGGAAGTATCTTATTATACGACTTGTATCTTGCGACTAGTAATTACGTATGATATGTATGATGATTTTTCTTGCCTTCGTAATTATGTTCTGTTTGAGTTGGTTGTGTTTTCCGTAATTTGAAGGCTTTGCGATAATAGTGTTATATTAGTATACGTGTTAGGCGTTGTGCCATTTGTGCAGGATTGCGACGTACATATGGGATGGTTGTACACTCGGTTGTGCAATGTATTGTGTACTGAACGTGTGTTATGTTGGTTATGTGTCGATGATTGACGATAGTTGTTGCGAGTGTTGAGATTGTGTTATGTGCGTGGGATGTACGATTTTGTGGTGATCAATGTGATTGATTAATTGTGCTCATTGTTGTATGTAATGTGAATGTGAATATGAATATGAATATGTGTGTGACCGCTAAGTTCACTCGTGCTGGTTCGACGGGACCTACGAGGATTTGTGGCAGTGGACTACGGGGTCAGAACATAGTGAGGTACTGAGGTCCAATCGTGCTGGTCTAACGAGGCCTACGATAACGCATGGCAGTGGACCATGAGTTTCGGACACAGTACGTCCAACCGGGTGAGCTCGACGGGGCTTACAGTGACACGTGGCAGTGGACTACGGTGTCAGGACAGTGTGTGTGATTGTTGTGATTGATATAGTCCGTGCGGGTTGTTAAGCCTACGGAGACACGTGAGAGTGGATCACGGTGTCGGAATTGGTTATTTCTGGTTAATAGTCCGTGCGGGTTGTTGAACCTACGTAGACACGTGACAGTGGATCACGGTGTTGGAATTGATTATGTTTGTTTAATTGTGTGTGGTGTAGTCCGTGCGGGTTGTTGAACCTACGGATACACGTGATAGTGGATCACGGTGTCATGAGCATGATTATTTTCAAATCAAAGTTTTGAAAGGAAATTTTTTATGAAAATAAATGTTTCCCGTATTGTAAACTGCTGAGTTATGAAACAAGATTTGGATTAAGGCCCTAAAGTTTTTCGAAAGGTTGAGGTCTTAAAGGTTTTGAAAATCTAAAAAATTCCCGAGATGATAATCTTATTTTTGAATGCTTCATAGCTTATTATTTGCTTGTTACATTTCGTATGATTTGATACTTGCACTAGTAAAACAGTGGAGTTTTACTAACCCCCGAGTAATCGGGGGGTGGATGTCTGTTTTGCGTCCAAGTACATGCAGATTCAGGGGAGCAGTCACAGGATTGGCACAAGAGGATGACGAGCTGCGATACTAATCATGAGTCGAGAGTTGTTTTAATTTTTGTTGTGTTGTCAGAGTTGATTTCAGTCTTCCGCTGTATTGTATTTCGACCCCTGTGTGGGTAATGTTATTTAAGTCAGTTTGTCGATTGGGCTGTGTGACCTCATCGGTCTGTGTATTCACGTGTAAGTGACCATATCGGTTTGTATCATTTTATTGTTTGACCCTGGATGGGCAAGCATTTGGTTGTTTATGGATGTTTAGCCTGGTAGATCCTTGTGGAAAGGGTCTACGGCGTGTAATATTCCTATATGGTTTTGGGGGTATTACAAACAGTACCTGATGAGACAGCGGCATCCTGATCGTATGTTCTCCTCATCTCGTACAGACGTGGGGGAATGGATCCAGCACTCGGTGTCCCCTTTCGGTCCCACTGTCCTCTGCCTCGTCCGCGACCAAAATTCTGGGGCAGCTGAACACTTTGCTGTGTCTGTTGGATACTGGCTTCCTTCTCAACTGGCTGTGATGTACGGGCTCTAAAAGACTTTGCGGCCTCTTCACAGAACACCGCACGATGTCCCTCTCGACCACAATCAAAACAAGTCACGGCAGGTAGAGGGCAATTTCGTCGATAGTGCCCCATCTGGGCACAGTTAAAGCACTTCCTGGTTACATCCGTCGTGGCTGATGCTGCTCCGAAGTTCTTTCCGCTCTTAGATGGGTTCGGAGGTTCTTGAAAGTATGAAAGGATGACTGGGCCTTGCGGGGCCCATTACTCTTGTGCTCCATGAAACTACCGGAGACTTTCTGCTTCTTGGATTCTGCAAACTTTTCCATCGCTGCTTCTTTGATTTCATACGCCAATGCTTTATCCTGATATTGATGGAGAGTGGTACATTCAAAACCGGACATATACCTCTGGATTTCTGGTTTCATTCTCATATCAAAATGGATCTTCCTTTCTGCATCCGTTCTGACCAGATGTCGAACAAATGCCAGCTGCTGGTTAAGCGTATTAATCGCCTGCGATACTGGCACATCTGAAGGTTGCGCAGAGAAAAATTCCCGAACTTTGGCTTCCCTCACAGGACGAGGGCAGTACTGAGCTTCCATCATCAATTTAAATTCTGCCCAGTCAACATCATGATCTACAGGCCGGATGGCTTCCCACCACTCGGATGTTTCCCCTATCAGAAAGTATTGAGCAATAGTGGCTCTCCGGTCGTCAGGGCAATTTATCCCGGAAAAAATTTTCTCCAGCTCTTTTAACCAATGATCCCACGTTGGTGTTTCAGAAAATCCATCGAATTTGGGTGGTTGCATCTTCGCCACTTCTTGCAGCCATCGGTCACCTCGATTTTCCATGTCTGGGATACCTTGCTGTCGATCTCCCTGTTGTAATCCTACTGCCACCTGCATTCGGTCCACGAGCTGGGCAAACTAAGTCATCTGGTTAACCACCTGATGAAGGATTTCGGGCACAGCAGGTTCCAGTTCATTATTAATAGATCTTTTTGGCTCGCCTGAGCTGTGGCTGGCCTGATTAGAAGGCGAAGCTTCTCTTTCAGCATTCCTTCTTCCGCGTCCGCGACCGCGACCACGTCCACGTCCACCTCTCAACATACTGTAAGCATAAATACTTAATATACAGGAAACATTTTCGTTCTAATGTTCAAGTATAGATAATCATAACATGTAAATGACGAGATAGAGTTTAGAAACTTACAACCACCGTTCGCACGAAGACATAGGCAGTACATTGAAGTTATTCACGGCCGGTTACCCCAAAAGACATATATGACCCCTATTTTAACCCAATGGCCAAGATATCCATAATCTTAGCTTCAATACCATATTCTGTAACACCCCCGATATATTAAGGAATATTACAGTGCCGTAAATCCTTTACAAAAGAATTTACAAGGCTGAAGGAATAAAAAGACAATAACAGATACCAATATATGAAGGTAATTGGAATAAAATACAACAGTTCTGGGCCAATACCGAGAATACAATTATCCAAAGGAAGAATATCAATACATCACTAAATCCAAATATCACAAACGGCGATGTAGTCGAGTACTTATTAAAACGATACAAACAACAGACAACTAAACCCGGTCGGAACATCACTCTGCACCCTCGTCGTCATGCAGCTCCAGTGGTTGTTTCCCTGTTCTCCTTGATCCTGAACATAAACAAATGTTCACCTCCGGAGGAGTTAGCACAACGATGCTAGTACAAGTACCACAACGTATTATTCAACATTTCACGAAGAATAATAATAACATAAATCATAATATACCAACGAGTCTCCTCCTACGAGAAACTCATAAATAACATACACAAATGATAATCACAACATGATATCATAACATACACATGGTAATTCCGACGATCCAGCGTTCACTGCCTAGAACCCACGATGATCCCGTCAGACCAACCCGTGGTGGAAAAACCCATCCGATGATCCAGCGCACGCTAGCATAGATCCCCCGATGATCCCGTCGGACCAACACAAGGTGGACATACAACAACGACATATATGCACAACAATATGTATAACATCAATACATAGAACAATTAAAGTACTTGCCTTGATTCGATGACAAGAATAATACTTCCACGAATATCAAAACACTCGAAGGTCGCCCCTTTGATCAATCACATAGCAAAGCTCGAACCTTAAACAAAAGAAATAATATGGAGTTCATCTCATGTCGTACGAACATCTAACAATCCAAATTACGGTCGGAAGTTCATAAAACGTATCCTGTCTGATATGCATAACGTACGTTACATATCCTTTGTAGCGTACGCTAAACCTACTCGTTAGCATATGTAAGATACGAAGTCTAGCGTACGCTAACCATGTATCGCCAGTTCCTCTCTGATCAGTCGACTGACTCATTTGATGATGTAACGTACGTTACGTACCAAACATAGTGTACGTTAACCTTGCCCATTAGCCTACGTAAGCTTCATAGCATAGCGTACGCTAAACAAGCATCCGACAGTCTCTCACTGAACAGTCGACTGTTCAGATTTATGATAAAGCGTACGAAATCCTCAGTGATTAACGTACGTTACTCTTCTACATATCATGCTCATACAATTATGAATGATCTTACGGGTTAAAACATCTTCGAATTCAAGGATACGTATATCATCATGGTGATCATACTCCAACTTGATTACAATTCCTCATGCATAATTCGGAAGGCCTATGGTTGATATCAATATCTTTATATCATTTAAACTATCATCTTGAAGATTTATTTAACAATCCACCTTTACAAGATATGACAAATCCTTCCATGATCAACTTCCTAGGTTCGTCTAACAACTATGATGTTAATACCAAGTCCACGATTACTACGAAGACACCTTCCAAATTTGGATTACCAATCTCAGAAACTTCCTTTACTTGTTCATCGTAACAAGATTCAAATTATGATGTTCTTAACCGAGGTACTTAAAGCATAATCATCTCAACTTCTTAAACATGATGTTGATCGAATACATCATCTCTGGAACTTAATATCTTGATAGCATGATCATCATATCCTTAAGAACACGAATCCAAGGTTGGAGTTAGTATAACATACCTTAAGATGAAGAAAACACCGAGACAATAGGTAGAATCCAACTCCGGTTGCTTGTGTGCCAATCCAAGATGCTTCTCCACTTCAATGATCAAGCATAAGTGATATCCAATCTTCAATGATCAAGTATAGATGGTTTATATGTGTTTAAGGAGGCTGGGATCTCTCTGGGCATGAAGTATGTTGAAGGCTAAGTGAAATAAACGAGCTGAAATGAAATGGGGTGATGTCTTATTTATAATTTTCTGACCTTAACGTACGTTAGCCTTCATGCATAATGTACGTTAGTCTCGTACGAAATGTCATGATGGCAAAGTTTACCAGAACAGTGGGGTTAGTATTGAGGCAATAGATCTGCACATATCTAAAGAAGTTGTAACCACAAGACAAGCATTTTATTATGGGGTTTTACAAGAGATATGGGTACTAGATTACCGTTTCAGGCAAATTCCTCTTTTTAAATGTGATTGGGTTAATCACAAAGCTGGTGGTGCGAAACGCGATACTCTTGGGTATACATTGGTTAACCTGAATAATTTAGGCCACAAGGTTGATCCGTTCATATTAGCCTCACAAGAACGACAAGTTTTTTATGTGAAAGACCAGATAGATAAAAAATTGTCCATTGTCTTTAAGACACCTCCCAAGAATTACAAAGATACGTATGACGAAGTGGATGAGGAATTTAGTACCGTCATTCACCAGCGCAATGATAACATATTGCCACATGTAAATCAACGTGACTTGGGTAATGAATCATGAGATGACTACTATCAAACCGACTGTGGAGGTGTTGTTATACGAAAATCCAAGTGAACCATGTCATGCTCAAGTTGTCACACTCTACCTTTATCATATTTCACCCGTTCTTTTAAAGCATATAGACATTCGATTTTTTGTACTTGTTTAAGGATTTATGTTTGTACTGTGAACCCTTTTAAGCTTTTGTTTTGCTGCAAATACTCTTGTGAAGGATTTGATTTTATCTATTAATTTTTTACTTCCTGTTTGGTTTATATGTTTATATACGAGGCTTTCAAACCCAGGCGATGCCCCGTATGAGTCATGAAGTTGCTTGTTGGGATTTGAAGTTATCTTAATGCTGTTGGAATTACTGCAGCTCAGTTGAAGTTACTGCTGCTCTGCTGGACTAGTGCTGCTCAAGAAGTTCAAGGAAAATATGCCAGATAGTTAGTGCTGCTAGTATAAATGTTAATGCTGCTAGTGGAAGTTAATGTTACTCGGACTTTGTTGTTACCTTGCAGAAATCATTGTTGTGAATTTAGATAGTAGAACAGACAACAACAACTCAGACTCATATAGCACTTCTCAAATTAGCACTTCTGAGAAGATAGATTACGACTCTCCAGAACCACCTAAGAGTTTGCTCAAATGGTACCACTATTTGTCAGATGAGTACAAGGACAATGGCAGGTTTGGGGGTTCAAAATGTAACACCCCCAAATCCTATTGGGTCATTACAGTGCCGTGGACCCCACGCTAGGAGATCCACCAGGCAAACATGACTAAATTACATCAAATTAGCTAGCAAGGGAGATCACAGTCCCTACTATGATATCCGACACAATATTCCGATGGGGAATTTCAATGACAACGATGGGCCTACATGGCCAAAAATAAAATACAACAACATCCACGAGCATCCGATCGGGTAATACATAATGACAATGACTGACAAACTGGAGAACACTCCAACTGACTGACCAACATGAACAACTCGGACTAGTATCGCTCGAATGCCTCGTCGCCATCATCATGCCCCTGTGTCTCAACTCTCTCCTCGCAAGCACCTAAAACATGAAAACATGTTCCGCCCCCACGGGGTCAGTCATCCAGATAATGAACATCAAATACATGTATAACATGATATGCATCCAAAGGCAGAATGAAACGGTATAATGATAATAATAATAATACGAGATGCTTACAAACCAAGGTAAGAACCGAGCATTCGTGAAATACTATGCCCACGGCATACTATTAATACATGTTCAATAGGTTAGAACATAAGTGCCCAACGGCGAATCATAATCACAGAGTACCACAATGAATTACACGACATGAACCAAACCATAAATGAATTAAATATGAATCACAATGAATTACATGAAGTTGAACCAAACTAGAACTGAATTAAGTATTAGAGTTGAATGACGAGTATCACAGTATGCCCGAATGAAATGTGTGAGTGCACAAGTAGCCGAGTGTCCGGAGCCCCGCATATACACCCGCAACTTGGCCTAATTTGTCCCACGGAGGTACTTTACCGTGTGCACAGTCTAAATGTGTCCGGAGTCCCGCATTTACACATGACCATAGTGGAATATCATAGTATGCCCGAATGGAATGTGTGAGTGCACAAGTATCCGAGTGTCCGGAACCCCGCATATACACCCGTAACTTGGCCTAATTAGTCTCACGGAGGTACTTTACCGTGTGCACAGTCTAAATGTGTCCGGAGTACCGCATATACACATGACCATAGTGTGCCCGACTAAAAATTCCACACATACGCCACCCTGCCACGAAACACAATCCCGGAAGGTCACAAAAACAAAAGCGACCAAAATTCAAAGATTACCGAATTCACCAGAATGATAGTGTGCTGCCTTGAGTCGGCCAAAACGATAATGATGACTCACGGATGGGCACCGTTCTCGGTGGTCCCAATTCAATACCTCGATTACCTTAGAATGGTCAATCGATAACAACGACACAACGGATGGGAACTATCCTCGACAGCCCCAATTCAGTACCTCGATTGCCTTAGAATGGCCAACCGATAACAATGATGCAGCGGATGATTCAATACCTCGACTTAGAATGGCCAATCGATAACAATGATACAACGAATGATTGAGTACCTCGATTGCCTTAGAACGGCCAATCGATAACAATGATACAATGAATGATTGAGCACCTCGATTGCCTTAGAACGGCCAATCGATAACAATGATACAATGAATGATTGAGTACCTCGATTGCCTTAGAACGGCCAATTGATAACAATGATACAATGAATGCCTCAGCACCTTTAATCGGTTACCGATGACGAAAATGAGAAATGAATACCTCAATGCCTTCAATCGGCCAAAACAACATCAAGGACAAAACTCCAACATTAATAACAATGATTACAACGACGTCTTAGATCGACATCAATATTAACAACAACAATCGATACATCGATACCGCGAATCGGCGATCGACAATAACATTAACAACGAGTATCCCAATGCCTTGAACCGGCCCTTAATGAATGATAATAAACATTTGGCATAATTGCCGAAGAGTATCGTATCGAACGATCCCCTAATATCAATGAACTTATGAAGATACTAAGTCTCGGAATGATACAACACATTCATACACATATATCATAACATTAATCTCATTGACTAGTATAAGTATAAAACTTGCCTTAACCGAAGGCGATGAAATCCTTCCACGAACAACGAACGGCGTCCTCCGATAAACACAAGTACTCGAACAACGTTGAATGAAATACAATTCATTCAATAATACAATATCAATCGAAATCAACAAAACGACCGAAAGAAACTCTTTGAGACATTTAATCGAACACTTAATGTTCAAAGTTCCTCAAGAACCTAAGAATCATCAATCGGGTTGAAAGAATCGAAGATATGGATATACAATCCATAGAACGCGATTAATAATGTTTACTAACATCAACTGATTCATCAAATTCGAATGAACAATGAAAATCAAGAAGAAATCCCGAAAATCTAATTCTAGGAGATTTCAAGAAAGTACCTCGATCCGACGAAGAACAATGATTTGATGTTGATATAATCGACAAGAATCCTCAAAAACGCTATCGAGTGGAATCGACCAAAAACTCCACTCCCCGATTTTTCCCGTCGCCAGCCGCCACCCGGGTGGAGAAATGATGAAAAATGAGGTCTGGCCGGTCACAGCCTATATATGGCCGATAGGGTTACGGCCGTAACTCGGCCCTTACGGCCGTACCCGGCAGGTCCTTACGGCCGTAACCGACATTCGTCCGGAAGCTGCCTCGCACCCGTACGGCCGTAACTATCGGCCCTTACGTCCGTAACCGGCACCTTACGGCCGTAACTCGGCCAGGCCAGACCAATTCCAAACTGTGCGGCCGTGGCTCGGCCGTGGCCACTCCGACGGTTCGAACGATGCCGAAACACGAATCTGAATATGAATCGAAGATACGGTTACAAAGTACTCGCAAAGACGAATCCAAGCGCTAAGAGAACACACGATTTCGACCACCCGAGGGCTTGAAATTCGACAACGGAAAGTAATTACCCCAAACTTTGGGAAATTACGAAAATGGCCCAAAACATCGGAAATACACGATACACGATCGAAACACCAAGCCAAAGCTCGCAACATGAATAGTAACATTAAATGAACTTACGAAAAACTCGAAACAATAGTTTCAGATGAGATTCGCAAGAATCGAACTCAAGTGCGGAAAAGCCGTTTAAGAACACGGAACTCAACAAAACGATACCGAAACGAACTCGGATGACGAAAAGTGCAGAATTAAATATTCTCAGAATGACGAAACGGTCACAACAGAGTCGCTAAGATGTACTTCCGCCAAAAATAGAAAATTACCGGGAAATCGAAATTGCGGATATTACATACTACCCCCCTTAAAAGAAGTTTCGTCCCGAAACTTAAAACAAGTAGGGAGAAGCAATATCCCGCCAGGAAAAATCAACGAGATACAAAAGAAGAAGAATGATCACAATGATTGATAATGAATCGAAATCCAACATGGATCAAGAATGACTCACCGGGGTGAAATGATAACGTAATGAGTGATAGCTCAATGAAATGATTGGAACCATTGTTCCCCGTGAAGTGAATGATTAGTTTGATAATTATAAGTCTCAACGTTATTGATATATGATGAATGAATCATATGAATGAATGAACGACAAATGAAATGAATGATTATACTATTACCGAGCAAGAATTAACTTGTTCAAAACCGGTGATGAATGTCCTTACCTCTGGCTCTCGAAGCCTGATAGGACCCCTTGGATGATGCACGGGATGGAGTAACAAAATCCCTCGAGGCTTGTGAGCCATCTCTAGATCTACCGGCACTAGAATCTCTACAGTATTTCTGAAGGTGTCCTTGTCTCCCACACAGAAAGCAAACAACGGCCTGCATCGAGCACCGGGTACTGCGATGTCCTATAGTGTCACAGTTAAAGCAAACAACAGTCGAACTCGTCGTCTGAGAAGAAAATGCTCTCCCAGCACGAAGACGACTAGAGAACGATCTCTTGGACGTCGGAGTCCGATGTCCCTCTGACAACACTTTCCATACCGAGGCAGGAAAGTCACATGATAATTACAGATCCCGTAAGAAGATCGCATTATGATTACGAGACGGAATGATAACAATGAGCATACATGCTCTAACACAATCAATGCATTAATAATGCAATAAAATAATCATCGACATGACGCCGTAATATGATAAGATCGCATGAAAGATCAAGTGAGGTGACATGATAATCTAATGAAATTCGTGAAATGATTATCTTGAACAAGTTAACAGGATTGAAAATTCGATCCACAAGATCAACAACTGAACCGTGAGATGGACTGGATAATTAATGAATTAACTGAGCAATGAGATTGACTGAGTGATGAATGAATTAACTAAGCAATGAGATTTACTAAGTGATTAATGAATTAACTGAACAATCAGATTGACTGAGTGATGAATGAATTAACTGAACAATGAGGTTGTCTGAGTGATGAATGAATTAACTGAACAATGAGATTGACTAATTGATAAATGAATTAACTTAGCAATGAGATTGACTAATTGATGAATGAATTAACTGAACAATGAGATTGACTGAGTGATGAATGAATTAACTGAACAATGAGATTGACAGAGTGATGAATAAATTAACTGAACAATGAGATTGAGTGAGCGGTGAATGAATTAACTGAGCAATGAGATTGACTGAGTGATGAATGAATTCACATGATCGACAAGATCAAAATGATGATTGAGGATTATTAACTGATGAATGAGTTGATCCTCCAACACAATTAGTCACGAATCAATCATAACAATAATATCACATATAGGTTTCAACAAAGCATGTATAATTAATGACATAATGAATGTATGAACATAAAGAGAATCGAGTCCTTACACAGGTCATACGAAGCTCTGAGGTCTCACGATACTAGTCTTCACTGACGACGACTCGATGAATGAATGACTCGTGCAGTTGTACAAATTCTACGACTCACAAAACCCGACTGTCCAAATTGTCATAACCTGACAGTCCCACTACTACCGCGTCGGTAGAGCCACATAACTCACGTATCAGGGTATCTCACAACCCAAATCTCTGATACCATCTTTTGTAACACCCCCAAATCCAATTGGGTCACACTACCAAAAAAAGTACTTTAGCCGACGACCCGAAAAAAAACGGCCGACGACTATAAAGTCTCGTCGGCTAAACTTCGTACTTTAGCCGACGACTCAAAATACCGTCGGCTAAAGGGTTTTAGCCGACGACTTGGTGGAGGTCGTCGGCTAAAGCTCGAAATAGTCGTCGGCTATATTAAAGAGATTTAGCCGACGACCGTCATAACGTTTAGCCGACCGAAAAGAAAAAAATAATATACTTTAGCCGACGACCTAGATCTAGGTCGTCGGCTAAACTCCTTCCGAAAAAAATAATAATGTAATGGTTTAGCCGACCTAGATCTAGGTCGTGGCCAAACCCTTTTAAAAAAATAATAATTTACTTTAGCCGACGACCTAGATCTAGGTCGTCACAAACTCCTTCCGAAAAATAATATTGTAGGGTTTAGCCGACGATCTAGATCTAGATCGTCGACTAAAACTTTTTTAAAAAAATAATATACTTTAGCCGACGACCTATATCGAGGTCGTGGCTAAACTCTTCCGAAAAAAAATAATAATGTAATGGTTTAGCCGACGACCAAGATCTAGGTCGTCGGCTAAACCCTTTTTTTTAAAAAAAATAATATACTTTAGCCGATGACCTAGATCTAGGTCGTCGGCTAAACCTCCAACTGAAAGTTATTTATAGTTCAGGGAACACCAACCCAATCTTGCACCTCTCCCCGCTAAAGAGCACATTTCTTTTCCCGATTCTTTCAATTATTCCCGAAAAAAGCTTGTGAGTTGCTACTTTGAGTTGTGCTAGCTGGAGTGCCGAAGGTTTCTATCGGTTGTTATAATCACCATTTCGATTAAGGTATGTATTTTATTGTATTTTTTATTGTGATTTCGAAACTTTGTATTATTCATGTAACATTCGATTGCTTTTATGTAAAATGATTAAGTTTTATGATGATAATCATTATGATTAATTGTTTGTTGTGATTTCATTTATAATTTGAACAATATTAGTTAGTTGGATTAATATTGGAAAATGTATACATTTTCAGGATGGATAAGAGTTGGATTGGGTTACGAAAATGGGATCCAAGTGTAATGGATGGGATGAAGCAGTTTATGAGATTTGTAAAAGAGCACGACAGTGGTAATACGTTGCACTACTGTCCATGTAATAAATGTAGATGTCGCAGTGATATGTTTCGTTTTTCATTTGATGAGGTCCGGGAACACCTAAAGAAGAATGGTTTTGGAGTAAATATACATGTTGGATATACCACGGTGAAGCACCGACTGCGTTATTCCGTATGATCACGGACAATTCAGTGGTAACGGCGGGTTCACCGATCCGAAGAGGAGGTTGATTGATGATGTGTTTGGTTTTTCCGAGACGTTTGTACCAATCGAGCAAATCCCACGACCCGTAGACCGTTGCCTTGCAATACTGCTGGGCTTGACAGGTACAATAAGCTAATTCAACTCCAACAGACCCCTCTATACCCAGGGTGTAACATGACTGTTCTTGATTGTGTCATGGAAACGATGAGATTAAAGGTGGAAAACAAATCATCCATCAAGTATGTAGATGATTACTTGGAGCTTACGAGTAATATGCTTCCACAGGGTTATCATCTTCCTAATACATATTCAAAAATGAGACGAATTTTGAAAGATCTTGGTCTTTCCTACATTAAGATCCACGTCTGCATGTATGATTGTGTTCTATTCTGGGGGCATCCTAATGAAGACCTCACGAGATGTCCTATATGTGATACAGAGAGATATAGGATCACTCCTTCTGGAAAAGAGAAACCGGTGAAGGTACTTTGGTATTTTCCACTGAAGGACAGGTTGGAACGGCTTTTTATGTCTCCTCACACGGCAAAAGCAATGAGATGGCATGCCGAGCCGCACACTAATGACAGGGATACTATGATACACCCTTCAGATGGAGAAGCGTGGAAGCATATAGATAGGGAGTATCCGAATTTTTCTTCAGATATCCGAAATGTGAGGCTCGGGATTGCATCTGATGGTTTCAACCCTTTTGGTAACATGAGTCTTTCATATACCATATGGCCTGTTGTAGTGATTCCTTACAATCTTCCTCCGTGGATGTGTATGCGAAAGGAGTATAATATGTTGACCTTGTTAGTCCCGGGGCTGGGATATCCGTGAAAGTGTATCGATGTGTATATGAGACCTTTGATAGAGGAGCTGAAATTGTTGTGGGAGCAAGGTCATCCCACGTACGACAGTTATTCGTCCGAGACGTTCTACTTGCACGCCATGTGTATCGGCACTATTAGTGATTTTCCTGCATATGGAATGCTGTCTGGATCTGTTATTAGCGGATATAGAGGTTGTCCAGTGTGTTTGAATGCAGATTGTGCTAGGTACCACTGTAGGAAAGTTATCCGAATGCGTCATCGGATATGGCTTGACAGGGAACATGAGTGGCGTATGGATGCTGCAGCATTTGATGGCACCGTAGAAATGGGCGAGCCACCACGAGGTGGACAGTGATGAAATACTATCAATTCTTAATGAGTACGATTTTGGTCACCTTAGCAACCATCTGATGTGCTTGCAAAGAACCCCCGAAAGGCCCGATGTATAAGTATTGGTCGCACAAAAGTATATTCTGGGAATTGCCTTACTGGTCCAAGTTACTGATAAGGAACTTCTTGGATTTCATGCACATTGAAAAGAATGTTTGCGAAAGTGTGGTTGGGACAACCTTAGGTTGGGATGGAAATACCAAAGACGGGCCAAAAGCACGCAAAAGTTTAGAAGAAATGAGCATAAGAAAACATTTGTGGTTGAAAACTGTCAAGGGAAAACAAAAAATGCCTAAGGCAGCTTACACCATCACTCCCGAGCAGAGAACTGAGATATTTTGTTGGATAAAGACTGCTAGGTATCCTACCGGGTATGCTGGAAATATAGGAAGATGTGTTAATTTCAGGGAGAACAAGTTAACTGGTTTGAAGAGTCATGATTGTCATATCCTACTCCAACGCCTATTTCCGGTATTTATTCGACCGTACTTACCAAAACAGGTGGTCGAGCCGTGTGTTGCATTGTCAAGATTTTTCCAGAAACTATGTACGAGAGAAGTCAAGAGATCTGATTTGCATAAAATGCAAGATGAGATCATCTATATCTTGTGCAAGTTTGAGCGAATATTTCCTCCAAACTTTTTTGACCTAATGCCTCACCTCATGATCCACATTCCCAGGCAGTTATTGGTCATTGGGTCCAAAGGCACTACACGTGGATGTACCGGTTGAAAGGCAACTCGGTGATTACAAAGACTCGTGGCAATAAGTCGCACTGAAGGATGCATTGCGTAATCTTACCTTGCGTCGGAGTGTATTATGCATATCAAGTTGTATTTGGGCAACTTCGATCCCCCTTCCCGCTCTATTCCAGCAGATAAAATACAATTCAATCTTTCTATCATATCCACTGAGGTTGACGTCTATGGGAGGTTGCCAGGAAGACAATTAGACCCGTACGAGTCACGAATTGCACATTGGTGGATATTGCTCAATTGTCCAGAAGTTCAGTACTGGAAAGACATCCACTTGTCATGCGATATGGTGCGAGGTGACACTAGATTCCACAATGACACTTTTGCCGACTATTTTGGAGAATGGGTACGTATATATTCAATTGCTATTGCATTTTGGACTTAAGATATTTTTTTACATAAAAAGTTTATTTACGACAGATGACACACATACAAGATGACGGACACCCTAACTGGTTGCGTGAACTTATGCTTCTTTCTATGAAGCCGGTTATGTCAAGAATTTATTCGATGGCCAAAGTCAACGGTGTCACATTCGTATGCCTTGGGAGAGACCAAAAAAGAAGATGTCAAAATTCTGGGGTTATGATAGATGGTGGATATTACGGTGTTCTTTTGGAAGTGGTAGAACTAATTTACGGGGAAGGCATGACAATTTACTTGTTTAAGTGTCGATGGTACGACACCGATCTTGGAACCGATATGCAAGACGACTACGGTCATTATCTGTTGACACTTCCACTTCATGGTATGAAAGTGATCCTTTTGTATTTGCTACATCAGCAAAGTCGGTGTATTATTTGGACGACTTGGTGAAGAAAGGCACATGGAAGGTAGTGAATGTTATGACAACGAGGAATATTTTTAGTCTTTGCTACAATGGGAGAAACAACAGTGCGATGACGATGATGCTTATCAAGAGCCAAATGCAGCAAATATTCCACCATCAACGACAATTACAATGAATAATGTTCCTGAAGGACGAGTCGTCCGACTCCGTGGTGATGCTCGCGGGTACGTTGACGTTGATACAAACGAATTACTTGAAAATTCTGATGACGATAATGTGGATGACTTGAGGCATTTGTTGCCGGATATCAACTCAGATAATGAGACAGATAGTGATGACTCAAACTATGAGCCATAAATTTAGTAGATGTATATTTTTATTTGTTAAATATAATTAAAAAAATAGTAATAATAATAATCATAATCATAACATTAATATAATATCAATAATATTATTAAAAAAACTGGGGGTTTAGCCGACGACAACATCTACGTCGTCGGCTAAAGTTTTTTAAAAAAAAAAAAAATTATACTTTAGCCGACGACATATATGACGGTCGTCGGCTAAACCCTGACCCGACCGTGTTGTCAACACGGTCGGGTCAGTCATACAGTGTGTTTTCCCATTCTGGGCAGGTGCGACACGACCCGTGTCCCCTGACACGATCGACTAATGTTTTTTTTAAAAAAAAAAATAGAACTTTAGCCGACAACTTATAAGAAGCTCGTCGGCTAAACCCCCGACCGTGTCCATCAACACGACCCGTGTCTCACCCGCCCAAAAATTGAAAACAAACTGTTTGCCTGCCCGACCGTGTTGTCTAACACGGTCGGGTCACTTCCAGGTTTAGCCGACGACTGTCATATATGTCGTCGGCTAAAGTATAATTTTTTTTTTTTAAAAAAACTTTAGCCGACTACGTAGATCTTGTCGTCGGCTAAACCCCCACCTTTTATACGTTTCTCGTACCTCCCTTTTCTTATTTTCTTCTTCTGCCCCCTTAGCCATTCGCCCGCCGATCGTCACCCAGCCCCAACCCCAATCGCCCGCCGATCGTCACCCAGCCCCAACCGCCGGTCACCTAGCCGCCCGTCGCCCCGTCTTCTGGTTTAGCCGATCATCCAGCCCGCCAGCCCTCCAGCCCGCCAGCCCTCCGCCCGCCAGCCTGTAACACCCCCAAGTTATTCAGGGTATATTACAGCGCCGTGAGCCCCGCCGTGGGACCCACAAGGCTAAACATACGCGGAACTATACACTTGACCGATAAGGTCTACATACAATAGAAAGAAAGACGATACAAATGGTATTCAAAAACCATAACCAATGAAACCATATACATCACTGCACAAATCAATACCTCGGCAACACAGGCCGGAACATCAAGGAAACTGAAATACAATACTCGAGTATTTAAAAATCCATTCCAGTACAACAACCTGAATGGAGGAATCCAAGAAAATAACCGGAGACAAAACACAGTATCACACTTGCCCATCATCTTCATGCCGACCCGGTACCCACTTGTCCG
Source organism: Orobanche coerulescens (assembly GCA_033398695.1). Lineage (NCBI taxonomy): Eukaryota > Viridiplantae > Streptophyta > Magnoliopsida > Lamiales > Orobanchaceae > Orobanche > Orobanche coerulescens. Next base: position 110,563,695 of record CM065806.1, read on the forward strand.
CTCTCCTGGAACCTGAAATACATGAAACGTATTTCCCCCATAAAGGGGTTAGCCGTCGAATAGCTAGTGCAAGTATAACAATATGAAACATAATACTCCTCGACAATAAAGTAAATGTAATCCGTCAATTCATCAATATCCGTCAATTCATCAATTTCCGTCAATTCATCAATTTAAGACTAGTATTCCGGAATAACTAAAATCTCATAAGACGTATGTGAATGCCGTAGAAACGGTTCGTTCACCTCATACGCCGTTACATGTAGGAATGCCGTCAAAACGGTTCGTTCATTACATGCCAACATTATTTCATATGAATGCCGTAGAAACGGTTCGTTCATATCAACCATGGAATCGCACCAGAGGCTACGAAACCCTCAGAGGACCATAGGCCCGTCCCGGAGTGGCTAAAAATAATCATACCATCAAGATTTCATACTTTCAAAGTCGAGAGCGTACAATCATAAATGTATACTTGCCTTAATAAACGTTACCGAAGATCCCGAAGAACACGGTTCGACCGGGAAGCTTGAACCACGAAGAAGACAACGAACGGAAGGGTTCCGACTTGAGTTCTTCACAAGGATTTCGTCCCTAAGTCATATCAATGATAAATCAACAATCGTACGATGAATAATAATCGTACAACGCACAAAAACCCCCCTCTTAGACCTTTTGTCGGACACCTTCAAGGCGTCGACTAATAACTCAACCGAAACGACGAATCAATACACTCCAACCGTGAAATAACGATGGAAATGAGAGAATACACCTAAATCATCATCAATCCATCACTAATCTAAATTACTACGGATTAAAAGGATGAAGTCAAACAAAATCCCCAATTTCCAACACAAAATTCAAAGTGTTCTTGAATAATCTTTCAATAATCCGATGAATACTCCAACAAGTCCATAATCATGCGTATATCACTTCATATCCCATGATTTTAACATCCAAAACATCATTACCCAATACAAAATCGAAATCCAAGATGTTGAAGAAATTACCTCTTGAAGATTCAAGCACTATGATTCGAAGAGCACGCGATAGAACGATGATCCGGGCTTCACAATCGAAAATAGATGAAGGAAGTCACCCACTCAAGTGATAGATGAAGAAACTTCCCTCTCTCAAGCCTTCTCTCCCGTGTGAAGGTGAAGAAATGAAAAAGTATTGGTTGAATCGCACAGAAAAACGCAGATATAGGGTAAACTGTCATGTGTGCCGCGGCTCAGTATAGGTGTGCCGCGGCTCAGACCCAAAATTTGCTCCCAGGGCTCGGCAGTGTGCCGCGGCTCAGCCCAGGTGTGCCGCGGCACCGGGTACAGGCGGTTTTGGCCGAATCTAGAAAATGAGAGTGACTTAGCTATTTCGACCATAACTCCCTCGTCTGGACTCCGATTGACTCACCGTTTGAACCATTGGAAAGCTAACTCGATACTTTATAATATTGCCGAGATTCAGAATTTTTGGAGTTTCCAAGAATTTATGGTGATTTAACAAAGTCGAACTCATACGTGGAAAAGTCGCTAAAGAACACGGAATTCAACAGAACGATATCGAAACGAACTCGGATGACAAAAAGTGTAGAATTAATCATTCTCAGGATGACGAAACGGTCCCAAGAAAGTCGTCAAAATAGACTTCCGCCAAAAATAGAAAATTTCCGGGGATCAAAATTACGGGTATTACATTCTACCCTCCTTAAAAGAAGTTTCGTCCCGAAACTTAAAACAGGTAGGGAGAAGAAATATTTCGCCAGGAAAAACTCAACGAGATGCACAAGAACTGAAACTTACGCTCAAATGGCGAATCATCAATATAGAACACCACAATACATTACCCGAAGGCAAACCAAACCAATGCCGAAAAGATACGAATTCACAATGCCCGAAGGCTCCAACGGAAATACCGATACATCACAATGGCCTGAAAGCCGAACAGCCCAAAGCTGTAAATCATCACAATACAGATCTCAAAGAAGCAAACCTGACTATCGGACATACCCCTCGGCGTATGAACAACTAGTCGCAAATCGTCGGACATATCCAATACAACATGGACTACGAACGATCAATCAATAAAGCTCAAGAGGGACATCACAGTACGCCCGATCCGGAAATGTGTCCGTGCACATGTCCACCCCGTATACGGAATCCAGAATATACGTGTGACAATGTACCTAACTAGCCTCACGAACTACGTCTCGTGTGCACGGTCCAATGCGGAAACATCCACGCATGACCATCGTGTGCCCAGCTAAAAATCCTACACATAACCAATCGGCACGCAGATATGATTCCAGATATGCCACGATACAACATGACCGCGAAGCTCAAAGGATAACATATCCAATACGAATCACGCGACTCACCAAGTGAACGATGATGCACGAATAATGAAAGATCGACACGACTAAGAATATCCAACATAACCATCCTGGGATCAAAATCCCTAAGGACCGATTAACACGAGCAATAATCACAACACAACAATTCGGAAAATCCTCAACCCTCAACGATCACAAAACTACCGAGTTCACAAGAATAATAGTGTGCTGCCTTGAGTCGGCCAACACGGCAATAATAATTCAACGGATGGAACTATCCTTGACAGTCCCAATTCAATGCTTCGATTACCGTAGAATGGCCAATCGATAACAACGATACAACGAATGAGAGTATCTTCGACAACGGATGGGAATTATCTTCGATAATCCCAATTCAATACCTCGATTACCTTAGAACGGTCAATCGATAATCAATGATACGATAGAATAGATGTCCCGGTGTCTTAAACCGACCACCGAAACGGAGATGACAAAAGGATATATCAAACGTCCCCAATCGGTTAACGCAACATCATAGCAACAGTTCCAATTCGACGACAAAGATTCAACGATGTCTTAGAACGACATTAATCGCGAACAATAATAATCGATACATCGATACCGCGAACCGGCTATCGATAACAACTTTACCAACAAGTATCGTAATGCCTTGAACCGGCCATTTACAAACAACAGTAACATTTGGCACAATTTTCCGACGGCGTCGTGTCAACCAATCCCTTGATATCAATACAATCATAAAGAGTCCAAGTCCCAAAATGATACACACAATCGTACGCCTACACGATAACATTAGTCTCATTGATTAGTACGAGTATAAAACTTGTCTCGATATCAATAAAACGTACTGTTACCAATTCAGTTGATTTCGTCTTACGAATTCCCTCAGTCTCGACCAAGTTAATCTACGAACCCTTCAACCTTAACCGCAACACAACAGTCATAATTCACGATCAAACATCATACCTTATTGTAAAACGAAGGATTGATAATCAACCGGTTCGATGACGACCAATATCAATACCACCAAACCACGAACTCAATCGTTTTACCATATCTCGACTAATCACAGTCTGAACAATCCAACTCAAACACTTACAAATCTTGTCCACAATACGAGTCGAAATATGATGATCATATCAGCAACCAATTCGGACCAATAATAAGGGTCTAAATGTTCCAAACTCAACTCTTAAATACGAATTGACAAGGTTCCCTTCTCGTAAATCCATCGTTAAAATTTACTTATGACCGTCATCAATTCGAATCATCCGACTGGTTCAAAACAATAGATAATCATATTAAAAAGGTTATCAAACAATCCAATCATTCGATTTGAATATTTGCTCCATACGTATGGGCTTCCAAATTCAGAGATGAATAATAGTCTCATCAAACTCATAATCACATTCGTATTCCTATACGAATATTATTTCCAACACATAGTTTAGCTCTAGATATGAATATTCCATATTCATTTTCAAAACATCAACACTTCAAAAAAAAATTTCATCACCTCGTATAATTCAAGAGTTCTTCAAGAACATGAAATATCCGAAATCACGTTCAGAACAACATATCCGAGGTATATATCTCCATGTTACCTTTTTCTTCATTATGTCATTCATACAATCTCAAGAATCGCAACAAAACCCTTATCACCATATGAAGAAGATCTCAATGATCATATCAACATCCGAAATCTCTTATTACAATTCCAATAAATCTCGTATAACATTATCACATGATACCATAATTGTAACACCCCAGATCCTCTTGGAAATATTACACGCCGTAAACCCTTCTCACAAGGATTTACCAGGCTAAGCACAATTTTCCACGTCATTTCAAAAATGCCAAAAAGACCGATGACGGTAATATTTTTCAAATACTAAAAAAAATCATTTTCCAAATACCGTCAAAACGATCAAGGCTAAAATGCCAAAAACTCAGTTTAGGGAATCGGTTTTACAAAATAAAATTTAGTTGGCAAAATACCAAAAGCAATTTCAAAATACTCACGCAGCGGACAAAAGTGCAGGCCAATATATGCATTTACATTGAAATAAAAAACGAACATCAAAATACACGATTCCCAACATGCTCCCTCCCAAGTAGTAATCCTTTAAAAAAAAAACGAACCACTATCAAAGGGATACGAGGATTATCTTATATGGACGAACCACGAAGAAGAATAATTTGATCTCCATTCCAAGAATCATCAAAAACTTCAAGAACAATACTTAAATCCGAGCTCTCCATCTTAATCTTGTTTGAGAGAATCATCTCTCAATGTTTTGGAACTTCAAGTACTTCCCAAGGTTCTCTCTATTGACTGAAAGAAGGAGAATGGACAAAATGCCTCTCAGCACTCGTCTATCCCCTCTATAAAACACATCACTAGCGCGCGCTAGACCTTATATTTAGCGTGCGCTATAGAACTAGCGTGCGCTATCCTTCCTTGATAGCGTGCGCTATCGGGCAGTCTAGAAGCTACTACATTGCTTCGAAATTCATCTAACGTACGTAATGCCCATGCATTAGCGTACGCTAACAGGCGTTGACTTGATACAGTGAAATGCTCAGTAGCGTGCGCTATTCCTCGACCTTAACGCGCGCTAATCGTCGTTGACTTGCTACAGTGTAATTCCCCCACATGCCAAAAGCATCCGCGATTATCGGGATTCCTTTGACCGATATGGAATTAGCGTGCGCTAATCATACGGTTTTAGCGTGCGCTAGATCTACACGACAAACACTCGTTGACCTTATCTAGACACGCGTCGAATATGGCCGGGTCCACCCGCCGAAAGCTAAGGTTCCATTATTAGCGATCTGGTGTTAGCGTGCGCTAACCAACATGCGTTAGCGTGCGCTAACTGAATATAAAAATCAACCTGGGCCTACCTGTCGGTCGCCTTCCGAAACTAACCCAGCAAGTCGTTACGTACGTTAGGGGTCCTCCTTAGCGTACGTAACCGAACCTCTTAGTGTGCGCTAAGTATGCACCGTAGCGTACGCTAAGTATATATCTTAGCGCGCGCTAGGCATACCTTGTAGCGTGCGCTAACGTAGCTGTACTTAGCCATTTTTCGCTATTCTCGATCAACATCTCGACATACCAAACGATCATACGGCACAATGAATACATATACTCAATTCAATAACATTGTCATACGTTCACAACGTCCTCGAGCATAATTAACCATCCACGATATCCAATATATAAACGAAAAAAAAAAAATATCCGAAAAATCGGGGTATTACACTCTACCCCCCTTAAAAATAAGTTTCGTCCTCGAAACTTACAATCACTCGTACAAACAACATTTCAACGGGAATTCAATTTCACCAAGAATTATCGAATAATTCGAACAACATACTTACAAGTCTGCGAAGTCGAAGATCTCCCGTGATACTAGCATGCGACTCCTAAACAAAGTCTCAACATAATATCGATACACACCATTATCGCCATTAGCAACTTAACAAAATCTCAAGGAAGAGTTCACGTCCGTGACCACGGCCACGATTCTTCCTACTTTCAGCCAACATTCTGAAAGGCACACACGTGCGTAAGTATAATCCGAATCGCACATTCTCGAAGTGACCAATTCCCAAGAATACCAAGCTATAAACAAAACGATTAAGAAAAATACGAGAAGAGTGAGAGGACTTACAAGTACCGGTCGCACTGTGATGATGGTAGAGTAGTGATACTGTGGGCAAATGCCGACTCAATCGACCCAAAAGACCGACAGCCTAGGTATCCATAAACCTAAGCTCCGATACCATATTCTGTAACACCCCCAAGTTATTCAGGGTATATTACAGCGCCGTGAGCCCCGCCGTGGGACCCACAAGGCTAAACATACGCGGAACTATACACTTGACCGGTAAGGTCTACATACAATAGAAAGAAAGACGATACAAATGGTATTCAAAAACCATAACCAATGAAACCATATACATCACTGCACAAATTAATACCTCGGCAACACAGGCCGGAACATCAAGGAAACTGAAATACAATACTCGAGTATTTAAAAATCCATTCCAGTACAACAACCTGAATGGAGGAATCCAAGAAAATAACCGGAGACAAAACACAGTATCACACTTGCCCATCATCTTCATGCCGACCCGGTACCCACCTGTCCGCTCTCCTGGAACCTGAAATACATGAAACGTATTTCCCCCATAAAGGGGTTAGCCGTCGAATAGCTAGTGCAATTATAACAATATGAAACATAATACTCCTTGACAATAAAGTAAATGTAATCCGTCAATTCATCAATATCCGTCAATTCATCAATTTCCGTCAATTCATCAATTTAAGACTAGTATTCCGGAATAACTAAAATGTCATAAGACGTATGTGAATGCCGTAGAAACGGTTCGTTCACCTCATACGCCGTTACATGTAGGAATGCCGTCAAAACGGTTCGTTCATTACATGCCAACATTATTTCATATGAATGCCGTAGAAACGGTTCGTTCATATCAACCATGGAATCGCACCAGAGGCTACGAAACCCTCAGAGGACCATAGGCCCGTCCCGGAGTGGCTAGAAATAATCATACCATCAATATTTCATACTTTCAAAGTCGAGAGCGTACAATCATAAATGTATACTTGCCTTAATAAACGTTACCGAAGATCCCGAAGAACACGGTTCGACCGGGAAGCTTGAACCACGAAGAAGACAACGAACGGAAGGGTTCCGACTTGAGTTCTTCACAAGGATTTCGTCCCTAAGTCATATCAATGATAAATCAACAATCGTACGATGAATAATAATCGTACAACGCACAAAACCCCCCCTCTTAGACCTTTTGTCGGACACCTTCAAGGTGTCGACTAATAACTCAACCGAAACGACGAATCAATACACTCCAACCGTGAAATAACGATGGAAATGATAGAATACACCTAAATCATCATCAATCCATCACTAATATAAATTACTACGGATTAAAAGGATGAAGTCAAACAAAATCCCCAATTTCCAACACAAAATTCGAAGTGTTCTTGAATAATCTTTCAATAATCCGATGAATACTCCAACAAGTCCATAATCATGCGTATATCACTTCATATCCCATGATTTTAACATCCAAAACATCATTACCCAATACAAAATCGAAATCCAAGATGTTGAAGAAATTACCTCTTGAAGATTCAAGCACTATGATTCGAAGAGCACGCGATAGAACGATGATCCGGGCTTCACAATCGAAAATAGATGAAGGAAGTCACCCACTCAAGTGATAGATGAAGAAACTTCCCTCTCTCAAGCCTTCTCTCCGTGTGAAGGTGAAGAAATGAAAAAGTATCGGTTGAATCGCATAAAAACGCAGATATAGGGTAAAGCTGTCATGTGTGCCGCGGCTCGGTATAGGTGTGCCGCGGCATAGACCCAAAATTTGCTCCCGGGGCTCGGCGGTGTGCCGGCTCAGCCAGTGTGCCGCGGCACCGGTACTGGCGGTTTTGGCGAATGGAAAATGAGAGTGACTTAGCTATTTCGACCATAACTCCCTCGTCTGGACTCCGATTGACTCACCGTTTGAACCATTGGAAAGCTAACTCGATGCTTTATAATATTGCCAAGATTCAGAATTTTTGGAGTTTCCAAGAATTTATGGTGATTTAACAAAGTCGAACTCATACGTGGAAAAGTCGCTAAAGAACACGGAATTCAACAGAACGATACCGAAACGAACTCGGATGACAAAAAGTGCAGAATTAATCATTCTCAGGATGACGAAACGGTCCCAAGAAAGTCGTCAAAATAGACTTCCGCCAAAAATAGAAAATTTCCGGGGATCAAAATTACGGGTATTACACAGCCCTGGTCCCGTCGCCCGCCCGCCCGCCCGACGCCCTCCGCCCGCCCGCCCGAAGCCCTCTGCCCGTCGCCCTCCAGCCCGTCGCCCTCCGCCCGTCGCCCTCCGCTCCGCCCGTCGCCCTCCATCCCGGCCGCGGTAACCCTTGTCCTTTTTTTTATTTTGTTTGTTGAATTTATTGTATTTGTTTGATGAATTTGTTTAGATTATGTGATGAATTAGATAAAATGTTTAATGAGTTGTGATGCAATATTTGATGAATTTAGTATTTTCAATATTTTATGTTTAATGAGTTGCGAATTTGATGAATTTGTTTGAGGAGGAAGGGATTGTATAGCCGGCGTTAATCGAAAGATTAACGTGGTATGGCATTGATAATTACTGTTGTGTTGAATTGTTTAGTTGATGAATTTGTTTAGATTATTTGATGAATTTGTTTAGAAATATTTGATGAATTTGTTTGAGGAGGAAGGAATTTTATAGCCGGCGTTAATCGAAAGATTAACGTCGTATGGCATTGATAATTACTGTTGTGTTGAGTTGTGAATTTGATTTATTTGTTTAGATTATGGATAGAATAAAGAAAGCGTTGGGGAAGAAGTCGACAAAGTCGACCACTCCCGATTCGGGGAGTTCCGCACCTCTAGTAAGGCGGATCCCGGTACACTATACATATCTCGGAGCGGCGTTCGTGCCCGCCGAGATACTAGAAGCTACCGGCATGAAGCAGCGACGATTTTTATAGGGCGACAGATGAGCCCGCTGCACTAGCGCGGCGTTTATCCTTTCAGACACCACGGCCGACCCCCTCGCAGCCGGAGACTCGTATGCCTCCCATCCACCGACCCACGTCTAGCCCTCACACATCAGGAGATGTATGGAGTTCCTCGTCCGCGGTGCCCCACGGTCCGCCGCCGACTCTATTCATGCCTCCGATGGTTCTGACTATTCCAGAGGTCGATGAGTCGGGAGCCCGAGTTCCCGTTCGATTGATTAGCCCTGACGAGGCATACGTCTATGAGTCTTGGCCAGACAACATGTTTTGGTGCAGTTGTCGGATTTCGAATACGAAACTGTATGAGGAGATAGAGAGAGGGAAGGAGAAGGGGAAAAATGTAGTCGAGGAGGAGAAGAAAAAGAAGAAGACTCGTGGCCCAGCAAAGGGTCTGGCGCTCGACTCGTACGTAAGTAAGCATGGCCGTTATGAGATTCCTCTAGGCAGATACGGCCGGCCGGTGATGTCTTCTGACGCTGCGGCGTCATATAGCCGTAATGTTGGCTTTGTCATTCGGGACAGAGTCCCCGTTTTGTGGCCCGATTGGGGGGACGTGCCGCAGTGCGTGAAGGATGCTTTGAATAATGCTATGTCGGTAAGTTAATAAATATTTAATAAGTGTTTTTCAATCAACACGTAGTTCTTGAAAATGCAATATGTGATGTTTTTAAATTATTGCGTATTTATGCTGTTCATAGGTGTGGTTTGTCATTCCCGACTCTCTACTACGTACTTGGTGTGACGAGGTGCAGTCTACCAAGTAAGTCATTTTAATTTATTTTGTATCTACATTGTTTGCGTAATTTTTTTTCTTACGAATGATATATGTTGTGCAACGTGTGTTGTAGGTACAAATCTTGGAAAAATGAGATGCACATGTTCGATGACTGGGTGATACCGAGAGGCTACCGGAAGAATTCAAGTTCCGGAGTACGAGTGGAAGTGGCTACGCGCCCATTTTCGCGACCCGAGTTCATGGTATGACTAAAATACCCTCATTTCATTCTTCCTCTTTGATTTTATTTTTTGAATTCTAAATATAAACTCCATTTTTAAATTAATGTTTGAGAATATAAAATACTTGAAGTTCCGGTTTTTTTAAATTAGAAAAATCGAACTTCATGTATTTTTTAAAATTGGAATATTATTAATATTAATAAATCGGAATTTTTATTCAAAAGTGGAAATAAATTGTTTTAATAAAAATAAAAACTAGAATATTATTTTCCATAAAAAAATAAAAATCTGAATATTGTATTTTATTTATTAAAAAATGCTAGTATTTAATAAAAATAATAATATTTCGCTTTTATTTTTTTGAATTCTAAATATAAACTCGGTTCTAAATAATATTTTTTGAAGGCGACTAGCTTGACCAACACGACCAATCGTCTGGTCCTGACCGACCATCACGACCGGGTTCGGCCGTTAGCCAGAGTTGCGCACGAGGCCATTTCTTCTGATTCGTTGGATGCATTTGCCTACGTGACTCAAAAAGCATTTCCGAACCGTCCCGAGGAGCATGTAAGTCTTTTTTTATTTTATTTTTGTAATAAAATAAATGCCTTTGTATCATACTTTTATTGATATTCAAATATTTATTTTCATATTAACTTAGGAGCGTGTGCGGGAGGAGTCTCAGAGGATGCTTGCTGAGATAGCTCGGGAGCAGTATCCGGACTTAGCGGAGACTGACCTCGATTCTACCATTGGACAGATCGATCAGGCCGATCTTTATGTTCGCGCTAGGGTGTGGGGTACCGTCTACCCTCCTAGAGGTAGTCGGTACCGCACTAAGATGATGGGAGCCGAGGGTCACCATGTATTGAAAGATACCCCTGGCTTCCAACTGCCCTCGCGGACGGGATGCATGGACTGCCTATCTCGAGGAGCAGTTGAGGGCGGAGAGGGAGCTCCGGGCTGAGAATGAAAGGAGGACTCAGACGCGGTTACATGAGAGCGAGCAGAGGACTGAGTCGCGGTTAGAGAGTTTCCAGAGACAGCAGCAGGCCATGATGGACTATATGATGACGCTGACTCAGACCATTACTCAGGCTGGACTGCAGGCACCTGCTCCACCGCCTTCTCTCTTAGGACAGACCCCATCTTCACAGCAGACCCCATCTTCACAGCCTCGTGACGAGGATCTAGGGGATGGTGGTAATCCTTCTACTACTACATTTCGACATTTAGATGATTTTGGCAGTGGATTCTAGTTGTGTTGTTGTAGTACTCTTGTATATTTATATTTGTGTTACAATTGTGTAAGTGATTTTATTGACGCTACTAGTATGTTGATGAAATTAATGTTCTTGAATATGTTGTGCGTTGATTGTTGTTGATAATGAGAGCTGGTGTATAAAAATTGCAGGTGCAAAAAATACAGGTTTTGGGATCCCAAAATCTGAATTAATTTTTTTTTAAAAAAGGGTTTTAGCCGACGACATATAAGACGGTCGTCGGCTAAAGTAATTTTTTTTTTTAAAAAGAGTTTTAGCCGACGACAAATAAAACGGTCGTCGGCTAAAGTAATTTTTTTTTTAAAAAATAGGGTTTTAGCCGACGACCTGTAAGACGGTCGCCGGCTAAAATAGGGTTTTTTACAGTGCCGTGGACCCCATGCCAGGAGATCCACCAGGCGAACATGACTAAATTACATCAAATTAGCTAACAAGGGAGATCACAGTCCCTACTATGATATCTGACACAATATTCCGATGGGGAATTACAATGACAACGATGGGCCTACATGGCCAAAAATAAAATACAACAACATCCACGAGCATCTGCTCGGGTAATATATAATGACAATGACTGACAAACTGGAGAACACTCCAACTGACTGACCACATGAACAACTAGTACTAGTATCGCTCGAATGCCTCGTTGCCATCATCATGCCCCTGTGTCTCAACTCTCTCCTCGCAAGCACCTAAAACATGAAAACATGTTCCGCCCCCACGGGGTCAGTCATCCAGATAATGAACATCAGATACATGTATAACATTATATGCATCCAAAGGCAGAATGAAACGGTACAATGATAATAATAATACGAGATGCTCACAAGCTAAGGTAAGAACCGAGCATTCGTGAAATACTATGCCCACGGCATACTATTAATACCTGTTCGATAGGTTAGAACATAAGTGCCCAACGGCGAATCATAATCACAGAGTACCACAATGAATTACACGACATGAACCAAACCAGAACTGAATTAAATATGAATCACAATGAATTACATGAAGATGAACCAAACCAGAACTGAATTAAGTATTAGAGTTGAATGACGAGTATCACAGTATGGCCGAATGAAATGTGTGAGTGCACAAGTAGCCGAGTGTCCGGAGCCCCGCATATACACCCACAACTTGGCCTAATTAGTCTCACGGAGGTACTTTGCCGTGTGGACAGTCTAAATGTGTCCGGAGTCCCGCATATACACATGACCATAGTGGAATATCATAGTATGCCCGAATGGAATGTGTGAGTGCACAAGTAGCCGAGTGTCCGGAACGCCGCATATACACCCGCAACTTGGCCTAATTAGTCTCATGGAGGTACTTTACCGTGTGCACAGTCTAAATGTGTCCGGAGTCCCGCATATACACATGACCATAGTGTGCCCGACTAAAAATTCCACACATACGCCACCCGGCCACGAAACACAATCCCGGAAGGTCACAAAAACAAAAGCGACCAAAATTCAAAGATTACCGAATTCACCAGAATGATAGTGTGCTGCCTTGAGTCGGCCAACACAATAATAATGACTCACGGATGGGCACTGTCCTCGGCGGTCCCAATTCAATACCTCGATTACCTTAGAATGGTCAATCGATAACAACGACACAATGGATGGGAACTATCCTCGATAGCCCCAATTCAGTACCTCGATTGCCTTAGAATGGCTAACCGATAACAATGATATAGCGGATGATTCAATACCTCGATTGCCTTAGAACGGCAAATCGATAACAATGATACAACGAATGATTGAGTACCTCGATTGCCTTAGAACGACCAATTGATAACCATGATACAATGAATGATTGAGCACCTCGATTGCCTTAGAACGGACAATCGATAACAATGATACAATGAATGATTGAGTACCTCGATTGCCTTTGAACGGCCAATCGATAACAATGATACAATGAATGCCTCGGCACCTTTAATCGGTTACCGACGACGAAGATGAGAAATGAATACGTTAATGCCTTCAATCGGCCAAAACAACATCAAGGACAAAACTCTAACATTAATAACAATGATTACAACGACATCTTAGATCGACATCATTATTAACAACAACAATCGATACATCGATACCGCGAATCGGCGATCGACAATAACATTAACAACGAGTATCCCAATGCCTTGAACCGGCCATTAATGAATGATAATAAATATTTGGCATAATTGCCGAAGAGTATCGTATCGAACGATCCCCTAATATCAATGAACTTATGAAGAGACTAAGTCTCGGAATGATACAACACATTCATACACATATATGATAACATTAATCTCATTGACTAGTACAAGTATAAAACTTGCCTTAACCGAAGTAGATGAAATCCTTCCACGAACAACGAACGGAGTCCTCCGATAAACACAAGTACTCGAACAACCTTGAATGAAATACAATTCATTCAATAATACAATATCAGTCGAAATCAACACAACGACCGAAAGAAACTCTTTGAGACATTTAATCGAACACTTAATGTTCAAAGTTCCTCAAGAACCTAAGAATCATCAATCGGGTTGAAATAATCGAAGATATGGGTATACAATCCATAGAACACGATTAATAATGTTTACTAACATCAACCAATTCATCAAATTCAGATGAACAATGAAAATCAAGAAGAAATCCCGAAAATCAAATTCTAGGAGATTTCAAGAAATTACCTCGATCCGACGAAGAACAATGATTTGATGTTTATATAATCGACAAGAATCCTCAAAAACGCTATCGAGTGGAATCGACCAAAAACTCCACTCCCCGATTTTTCCCGTCGCCAGCCGCCACCCGGGTGGAGAAATGATGAAAAATGAGGTCTGGCCGGTCACAGCCTATATATGGCCGATATGGTTACGGCCGTAACCGGCAGGGCCTTACGGCCGTAACTCGGCCCTTACGGCCGTACCCGGCAGGTCCTTACGGCCGTAACCGGCATTCGTCCGGAAGCTGCCTCGCACCCGTATGGCCGTAACTCTCGGCCCTTATGGCCGTAACCGGCATTCGTCAGGCCATGCCTGCCGATCACTTACGGCCGTAACCGGCACCTTACGGCCGTAACTCGGCCAGGCTAGGCCAGTTCCAAACTGTGCGGCCGTGGCTCGGCCGTGGCCACTCCGACGGTCCGAACGATGCCGAAACCCGAACTTGAATATGAATCGAAGATACGGTTATGAAGTACTCGCAAATACGAATCCAAGCGCTAATAGAACACACGATTCCGACCACCCAAAGGCTTGAAATTCGACAACGGAAAGTAATTACCCCAAACTTTAGGAAATTACGAAAATGGCCCAAAACGTCCGAAATACACGATACACGATCGAAACACCAAGCCAAAGCTCGCAACATGAATAATAACATTAAATAAACTTACGAGAAACTCGAAACAATAGTTTCAGATGAGAGTCGCAAGAATCGAACTCAAGTGCGGAAAAGCCGTTTAAGAACACGGAACTCAACAAAACTATACCGAAACGAACTCGGATGACAAAAAGTGCAGAATTAAATATTCTCGGAATACCGAAACGGTCACAACAGAGTCGCTAAGATGTACTTCCGCCAAAAAAAGAAAATTACCAGGAAATCAAAATTGCGGATATTACATACTACCCCCCTTAAAAGAAGTTTCGTCCCAAAACTTAAAACAAGTAGGGAGAAGCAATATCCCGCTAGGAAAAATCAACGATATACACAAGAACAAGAATGATCACAATAAATGATAATGAATCGAAATCCAACAAGGATCAAGAATGACTCACCGGGGTGAAATGATAACGTAATGAGTGATAGCTCAAATGAAATGATTGGAACCATTGTTCCCCGTGAAGTGAATGATTAGTTTGATAATTATAAGTCTCAACATGATTGATATATGATGAATGAATCATATGAATGAATGAACGACAAATGAAATGAATGATTATACTATTACCGAGCAAGAATTAACTTGTTCAAAACCGGTGATGAATGTCCTTACCTCTGGCTCTCGAAGCCTGATAGGACCCCTTGGATGATGCACGGGATGGAGTAACAAAATCCCTCGAGGCTTGTGAGCCCTCTCTAGATCTACCAACACTAGAACTCCTACAGTATTTCTTAAGGTGTCCCTGTCTCCCACACAGAAAGCAAACAACGGCCTGCATCGAGCACCGGGTACTGCGATGTCCTATAGTGTCACAGTTAAAGCAAACAACAGTCGAACTCGTCGTCTGAGAAGAAAATGCTCTCCCAGCATGAAGACGACTATAGAACGATCTCTTAGACGTCGGAGTCCGATGTCCCTCTGACAGCTCTTTCCATACCGAGGCAGGAAAGTCACATGATAATTACAAATCCCGTAAGAAGATCGCATTATGATTACGAGACGGAATGATAACAATGAGCATACACGCTCTAACACAATGAATGCATTAATAATGCAATAAAATGATCGTCGACATGACGCGGAATATGATAAGATCGCATGAAAGATCAAGTGAGGTGACATGATTATCTAATGAAATTCCTGAAATGATTATCTTGAACAAGTTAACAGGATTGAAAATTCGATCCACAAGATCAACAACTGAACCGTGAGATGGACTGGATGATTAATGAATTAACTGAGCAATGAGATTGACTGAGTGATGAATGAATTAACTGAGCAATGACATTGACTAAGTGATGAATGAATTAACTGAACAATGAGATTGACTGAGTGATGAATGAATTAACTGAACAATGAGGTTGTCTGAGTGATGAATGAATTAACTGAACAATGAGATTGACTGATTGATGAATGAATTAACTGAGCAATGAGATTGACTGAGTGATGAATGAATTAACTGAACAATGAGATTGACTTAGTGGTGAATAAATTAACTGAACAATGAGATTGACTGAGTGATAAATGAATTAACTAAATAATGAGATTGACTAAGTGGTGGATGAATTAACTGAGCAATGAGATTGACTGAGTGATGAATGAATTAACTGAGCAATGAGATTGACTGAGTGATGAATGAATTAACATGATCGACAAGATCAAAATGATGATTGAGGATTATTCACTGATGAATGAGTTGATCCTTATCGCTTGCATGGTCAAACGTGCTCCAACACAATTAGTCATGAATCAATCATAACAATAATATCACATATAGGTTTCAACAAAGCATGTATAATTAATAACATAATGAATGTATGAACATACAGAGAATCGAGTCCTTACACAGGTCATACGAAGCTCCGAGGTCTCACGATACTAATCTTCACTGACGACGACTCGATGAATAAATGACTCGTGCAGTCGTACAAATTCTACGACTCACAAAACCCGACTATCCAGATCATCATAACCTGACAGTCCCACTACTACCGCGTCGGTAGAGCCACATAACTCACGTATCAGGGTATCTCACAACCCAAATCTCTGATACCATCTTCTGTAACACCCACAAATCCTATTAGGTCATTACAGTGCCGTGGACCCCACGCCAGGAGATCCACCAGGCGAACATGACTAAATTACATCAAATTAGCTAACAAGGGAGATCACAGTCCCTACTATGATATCCGACACAATATTCCGATGGGGAATTTCAATGACAACGATGGGCCTACATGGTCAAAACTAAAATACAACAACATCCACGAGCATGTGCTCGGGTAATACATAATGACAATGACTGAAAAACTGGAGAACACTCCAACTGACTGACCACATGAACAACTCGGACTATTATCACTCGAATGCCTCGTTGCCATCATCATGCCCCTGTGTCTCAACTCTCTCCTCGCAAGCACCTAAAACATGAAAACATGTTCCGTCCCCACGGGGTCAGTCATCCAAATAATGAACATCAAATACATGTATAACATGATATGCATCCAAAGGCAGAATGAAACGGAACAATGATAATAATAATATGAGATGCTTAAAAACCAAGGTAAGAACCGAGCATTCGTGAAATACTATGCCCACAGCATACTATTAATACCTGTTCAACAGGTTAGAACATAATTGCCCAACGGCGAATCATAACCACAGAGTACCACAATGAATTACACGACATGAACCAAACCAGAACTATATTAAATATTAATCACAATGAATTACATGAAGATGAACCAAACCAGAACTGAATTAAGCATTAGAGTTGAATGACGAGTATCACAGTATGCCCGAATGAAATGTGTGAGTGCACAAGTAGCCGAGTGTCCGGAGCCCCGCATGTACACCCGCAACTTGGCCTCATTAGTCTCACGGAGGTACTTTACCGTGGGCACAGTCTAAATGTGTCCGGAGTCCCGCATATACACATGACCATAGTGGAATATCATAGTGTGCCTGAATGGAATGTGTGAGTGCACAAGTAGCCGAGTGTCCGGAACCCCGCATATACACCCGCAACTTGGCCTAATTAGTCTCACGGAGGTACTTTACCGTGTGCACAGTCTAAATGTGTCCGTAGTCCCGCATATACATATGACCATAGTGTGCCCGACTAAAAATTCCACACATACGCCACCCGGCCACGAAACACAATCCCGGAAGGTCACAAAAACAAAAGCGACCAAAATTCAAAGATTACCGAATTCACCAGAATGATAGTGTGCTGCCTTGAGTCGGCCAACACGATAATAATGACTCACGGATGGGCACTGTCCTCGGCGGTCCCAATTCAATACCTCGATTACCTTAGAATGGTCAATCGATAACAACGACACAACGGATGGGAACTATCCTCGATAGCCCCAATTCAGTACCTCGATTGCCTTAGAATGGCTAACCGATAACAATGATATAGCGGATGATTCAATACCTCGATTGCCTTAGAACGGCAAATCGATAACAATGATACAACGAATGATTGAGTACCTCGATTGCCTTAGAACGGCCAATCGATAACAATGATACAATGAATGATTGAGCACCTCGATTGCCTTAGAACGGCCAATCGATAACAATGATACAATGAATGATTGAGTACCTCGATTGCCTTAGAACGGCCAATCGATAACAATGATACAATGAATACCTCGGCACCTTTAATCAGTTACCGACGACGAAGATGAGAAATGAATACGTAAATGCCTTCAATCAGCCAAAACAACATCAAGGACAAAACTCAAACATTAATAACAATGATTACAATGACATCTTAGATCGACATCAATATTAACAACAACAATCGATACATCGATACCGCGAACCGGCGATCGACAATAACATTAACAACGAGTATCCCAATGCCTTGAACCGGCCATTAATGAATGATAATAAACATTTGGCATAGTTGCCGAAGAGTACCATATCGAACGATCCCCTAATATCAATGAACTTATGAAGAGACTAAGTCTCGGAATGATACAACACATTCATACACATATATGATAACATTAATCTCATTGACTAGTACAAGTATAAAACTTGCCTCAACCGAAGGCGATGAAATCCTTCCACGAACAACGAACGTCACCCTCCAATAAACACAAGTACTCGAACAACCTTGAATGAAATACAATTCATTTAATAATACAATATCAATCGAAATCAACATAACGACCGAAAGAAACTCTTTGAGACATTTAATCGAACACTAAATGTTCAAAGTTCCTCAAGAACCTAAGAATCATCAATCGGGTTGAA
The DNA here is from genome assembly GCA_033398695.1 of Orobanche coerulescens. NCBI lineage: Eukaryota > Viridiplantae > Streptophyta > Magnoliopsida > Lamiales > Orobanchaceae > Orobanche > Orobanche coerulescens. The sequence goes on from CM065806.1 coordinate 110,582,554, forward strand.
CGAATCAAAGATATGGATATACAATCTATAGAACACGATTAATAATGTTTACTAACATCAACTAATTCATCAAATTCGGATGAACAATGAAAATCAAGAAGAAATCTCGAAAATCAAATTCTAGGAGATTTTAAGAAATTACCTCGATCCGACGAAGAACAATGATTTGATGTTGATATAATCGACAAGAATCCTCAAAAACGCTTAGAAGTCGAGTGGAATTGACCAAAAACTCCACTCCCCGATTTTTCCCATCGTCAGCCGCCACCCGGGTGGAGAAATGATGAAAAATGAGGTCTGGCCCGTCACAGCCTATATATGGCCGATCGGGTTACGGCCGTAACCGGCAGGGCCTTACGGCCGTAACTCGGCCCTTACGGTCGTACCCGGCAGGTCCTTACGGCCATAACCGGCATTCGTCCGGAAGCTGCCTCGCACCCGTACGGCCATAACTCTCGGCCCTTACGGTCATAACCGGCATTCGTCAGGCCATGCCTGCCCATCACTTGCGGCCGTAACCGGCACCTTACGGCCGTAACTCGGCCAGGCCAGGCCAGTTCCAAACTGTGCGGCCGTGGCTCGGCCTTGGCACTCCGACGGTCCGAACGACGCCGAAACCCGAACCTGAATATGAATCGAAGATACGGTTACGAAGTACTCGCAAAGATGAATCCAAGCGCTAAGAGAACACACGATTCCGACCACCCGAAGGCTTGAAATTCGACAACGGAAAGTAATTACCCCAAACTTTGGGAAATTACGAAAATGGCCCAAAACGTCCGAAATACACGATACACGATCGAAACACCAATACAAAGCTCGCAACATGAATAATAACATTAAATGAACTTACGATAAACTCGAAACAACAGTTTCAGACGAGATTTGCAAGAATCGAACTCAAGTGCTAAAAAGTCGTTTAAGAACACGGAACTCAACAAAACGATACCGAAACGAACTCGGATGACAAAAAGTGCAGAATTAAATATTCTGGGAATGACGAATCAATCACAACAGAGACGCTAAGATGGACTTCCGCAAAAAAAAAATTACCGAAAAATTAAAATTGCGGATATTACACAAAATGAGGATGTAATGAAAGTGATGTAAAACCTTCTTGGAAAGACATTAAAAAGGCTAAAGCATGTATGTTGGCTAAAGCACAAGCATCTGAGGCATCTTCTAAGGCTAAAGTAGAAGCATGTGGGTCAAAGGTTAAAGTAGAAGCATGTGGGTCAAAGGCTAAGCTACAAGCATCAACTAAAACACTCATTGCCAAAAAGCCGTGTACCAATAACAAATTGTGTACTTGGGCTTGCAAATGCTAAAACCTGGGATGCTATTAAAGGCAAGACCTTTGGAGTGAAGATACCCCCAACAATGACTTTTGCTGAAGTGAAGATAGGGAAGAGGAACCTTAGAAGTGGAAAGTGATGTTAATCTACTTTATGATGTTATGTATATTGGTATTTTGGTCCATATGTAATGGTAGTAGATGTTAATCTACTTCTAAAACAATATGCCTGTAACTAAATTTATGATGTTAGAATGATTTTTGTTTGGTTAATGAAGTCAGGATGTTATCTTCTAAATTATGTTATCTGCTTATTTGATTGACAAATGTGTATTTTGGTTAGGATGTTATCTGCTTATTCTTAATTTTCTTTTGCAGAAATAATTGAGATAAGCTCAGACAGCTCAGAAGACAGGAAAGGGGCATCAAAACTAACTGATCCTATATTTTATGGGCCATCAACACAAGGATTGCAAGATGCTTATGGATATAACACAATTGAGGAATATCTATCATGGAACTACTTTCGAAGCACAGACAATGAAAGCACAAACATAGAAACCACAGACAAGAGAAACACAGACAAGGATTGCATTGTTGACTCTAACTCTGCAATGTCTAAAGGTAAATATGTACCAGTTTGCAAGAAACAAAAACCAAATATGTATAGCCCTGTACCAGTCACAGGATGTGTGCTGGGACTAGCAAATGTTACTACATGGGATGAAATTGAAAAGAAAATGGGAGCCAGGAAATCAAAAACTTGTGCAGATAAGGCAAAGGGGAAAAGAAAGGTGTCATGTGGAAGCTGATCATGCTCTTGCATTTGATCAAAGTTTTTTGGGTAGTCTCACATGGTAGTCTAACATGTATTAGATGTTAGCTTTTGTTTGTGTTTTGTTTAGCAATCAAACGTTGTGGTGACTTATGTAATGGTGATTATGTACTCTTTAAAGCTTTATGAAATTTAATGTATTGGTCTGTTTGGTTTGTGATGTTATTATCTGGTTTATGTGTTATTGCAGCTTGCACATTGCATTTGCAGCTTGCATATGCACATTATATTTGTACATTGCATTAGCAGCTTGCATTTGCAAGCTAGCATTTGCACATTGCATATGCACATTGCATTTGTACATTGCATTTGCAGCTTGCATTTTCAAGCAATCATTTGCACATTGCATTTGCAGGCTAAAGTACTTATTAAAAGTGAAACTAGTTGAAAATAAGCAGAGGGAGAAGAAGCCACGGTTTAATAAGCAGTTTTTATAAGCACTCTTTAAGCTACTATCCAAAAACAATGAAGCTTAAACTTCTATATTACAAAGTAAATGCATTACATTAACGAATAGGTTACTCTGGCAAGATGGTAACCCGCTTGACTTTCGTAAGGGAGGTCGTGGGTTCGATTATCGGTGGGGTGTAACATCCTTTTTTATTTTCTTGTTATGAATATATTGGTCACATCTGATTTCACATTTTGCTCTAAATAATAGCCACATGAATACTTCATGATGTGACTGTTATGAATATATTGGTCACATATAATCACCTTAAATGTGGCCATAAATATAATTTTGTCACACATTTGTGATATGTTGTGGCTATTGTAAAGACATATAGTCACATGATCGTGCATAGAAGTAAATGTGACTATACACATTAGCTTTCGGCAAGCTAACACAAACTAAACTTTAGACACACATATTAAGGTACGTGGCCATATGTACGGGATAAAGTGACCAAAAGTGTTAATAAGCGTGACCATATGCTGTTTAAAGTGAAGAAATGTGTATTTTGTGTGACTATTGTTCATCCAATGGCCACATGAATTTTATATTTGTGTGGCCTTTTGTAATATTTAGTCACACAAAGCATGTTTGTTTTGGGTATTTAGTCACATATAATTAAGCATAAAACTGCCAAAAGTGTTAATAAGTGTGACCATATGCTGTTTAAAGTGAAGAAATGTGAATTTCATGTGACTATTATTCATCCAATGGCCACATGAATTTTATGTTTGTGTGGTCTTATGTAATATTTAGTCACACAAAGCATGTTTGTTTTGGATATTTATTCACATACAATTAAGCATAAAGTGGCCAAAAGTGTTAATAAGTGTGACTATATGCTGTTTAAAGTGAAGAAATGTGTATTTTCTGTGACTATTGATCATCCAATGGACACATGAATTTTATATTTGTGTGGCCTTTTGTAATATTTAGTCACACAAAGCATGTTTGTTTTGGGTATTTAGTCACATACAATTAAGCATAAAGTACCAAAAGTGTTAATAAGTGCGACCATATGCTGTTTAAAGTGAAGAAATGTGTATTTTGTATGACTATTGTTCATCCAATGGCCACATAAATTTTATGTTTGTGTGGCCTTTTGTATATTTAGTCACACAAAGCATGTTTGTTTTAGGTATTTAGCCACATACAATTAAGAATAAAGTGGCCAAAAGTGTTAATAAGTGTGACCATATACTGTTTAAAGTGAATAAATGTGTATTTTGTGTGACTATTGATCATCCAATGGCCACATTAAGTTTATGTTTGTGTGGCCTTTTGTAATATTTAGTCACACAAAGCATGTTTTTTTGGGTATTTAGTCACATACAATTAAGCATAAAGTGACCAAAAGTGTTAATAAGTATGACCATATATTGTAAAGGGAAGAAATGTGTATTTTGTGTGACTATTGATCACCCAGTGGCCACATGAATTTTATGTTTGTGTGGCCTTTTGTAATATGTGACCAAAAGTGTTAATAAATGTGACCATATATTGTTTAAAGTGAACAAATGTGTATTTTGTGTGACTATTGATCATCCAATGGTCACATGAATTTTATGTTTGTGTGGCCTTTTGTAATATTTAGTCACACAAAGCATGAAATTTAATGATGACCGATTTCACATTTTGCTCTAAATAATAGCCACATGAATACTTCACGATGTGACTGTTGTGAATATATTGGTCACATATAATAACCTTAAATGTGGCCATAAACATAATTTAGTCACACATCTGTGATATGCTGTGGCTATTTAAAGGCATATAGTCACATGATAGTGCTAGAAGTAAATGTGACTATACATATTAGCTTTTGCAAGCTAACACAAACTAAACTTTAAATACACATATTAAGTTACGTGACCATATGTACTGGATTTTGGCTACACTTAAATAATGTGTGACAAAATGTTTAGTGTGACCATATATGGCATTTGGTCATAGTGTTAGAAGTAAATGTGACTATACACATTAGCTTTTGGCAAGCTAACACAAACTAAACTTTAAACACACATATTAAGTTACATGACCATATGTACTTGATTTTGGCTACATTTAAATAATGTGTGACAAAACGTTTAGTGTGACCATATATGGCATATGGTCACAGTGTTCAAGTGTGTGACATATATTTGTCACTATTTATATGTATATCGTGACTAATGATTCAACCTTACTTTTCATTTGTCACGCGTCCCAAATTCATATGTAGCTAAATAATTAGCAAAAGATAGCAGTCACCCTTAAATAATGTGTGACAAAACTTGACTGTATTATTTAGACACATAAAAAATTACTTCATGTGACCATATATGCCAATTTGGTCACATTGTTCAAGTGTGTGACATATATTTGTCACTATATATATGTATATCGTGACTAATGCTTCAAGATTACTTGTATTTGTCACACGTTCCAAATTCATATGCGGCTAAATAATATTACCAGTTACCTTTAGCCACATAATGTTCGAATGTGTGGCAATACAGTTCTAATGGTCACACAATGGAAATTTTCATGTGTGGCAAATTAGTAAATGTTGTCTATTTTGGTACCTTTAGCCACATAAATATGTGAATGTGTGGCCATTTCATTTTACCCATGTGTGACCAAATCCACTTTTTGTACTAGTGGCAGTTAAAAGTTAATGATAGTATTCTAGTCCTAAATAATGTGTTATTAGTACCTGATTTTAGAATGAATTTAATTTCAGTTTCTAAATTGCATTGTGATAGATATTCAGTTTCTTTTGAAGATAATGCAGTTATTAAAATAAATAGTGAATATGTTTGCACGAGTACTTATAATGAAGGACTTTATATCATTAATGTTGCACCAGCTCCCTTGCATAATTATAAATCACTTAATTCATTGACTAATCCTAATAAAAGAAAAGAATCTTCGAGCATAAATCAAACATATCTGTGGCATTTACGATTGGGTCACATTAACCTTAGAAGGATTCAAATATTGGTGAGCGATGGCCCACTGGATTCGCTCCAAGTTGAGTCATTTTCAATCTGCGAATCCTGTCTAGAATGGAAAATGACTAAAAGGGCTTTCCAAAGCAAAGGAAGTTGTGCACAAAATGTATTGGAATTAGTACACACCGATGTATGTGGTCCAATGAACATCCAGGCTAAGGGTGGTTTCGAATACTTCATCACGTTTATAGATGATTATTCGAGATATAGATACATCTATTTGATGCGACGTAAGTCTGAATCTTTTGATAAGTTCAAAGAATTCAAGGCTGAAATGGAGAAGCGTCATGGACAGAGTATCAAGTCACTACAATCTGATCGTGGTGACGAGTATCTTAGTGGAGAGTTTTTGGCTTTCTTGGCACATGAGGGGATTACTTCCCAGCTCACTTCGTCTGGTACACCACAACAAAATGGTGCTGCTGAACGAAGGAATGGTACTTTTTTAGAGATGGTTAGGTCAATGATGAGTTATTCTGATTTGCCTATTTCGTTTTGGGGATACGCCTTGGAAATAGCGGCGTACATTCTAAACTTGGTGCCTTCGAAATCAGTTCCAAAAACACCCACGAAACTGTAGAATGGGCTCAAACCCAGTCTAGAACATGTTCGGATTTGGGGTTCACCAGCACACATGCTGAATAAGGAAGCTGATAAGTGTAATACCCGGTTGTAATTCAGTAATTATCATTCAGTAATTATCATTCAGTAATTGTCACTCAATAATTTTCACTCATTATTAATCGTTCATCATTCATATTCATTCATTGTATTCACCGTTCAGAGTATTTTGCATCGTGTATCAGTTATTATTCGTCTTTCAACCCGGTTGGAGAGTCGGGCCGAGCATATCATCATTGTCATCTGTGTAGTGGGCTGTGTGTGAAGAGTAGCGCACGCTACGTACTCTTCTTAGCACGCGCTAATTGAGTACGGGTAGCGCGCGCTACCTCTTAGCATTAGCGCACGATATGGTGGTTCAGGCTGACAATCCAGAAGGCACTGGACTGCAGTCGAGTTGTAGTAACGAACGCTATGAATGGTAAGTAGCGCACTAGTAGTTTGGGGTAGCGCACGCTATGTAATCGGTGTAGCGCACCCTAAGGTCGATCAGGCAGAGTCCAGTGGGTACTGGACTGAATTGGAATAATTCATAGCGCACGCTATGAGTAGATATTAGCGTACGCTAATGGTGTAGTAGTGCACACTGAGTTTTGGGTGTAGCGCACGCTATCGCGAGCAGGTCAGAGGAAAGAAGGTTCTGGACTTCAGTTACTGGGCATCAGATATTCAGTTAGCGCACGCTAACATTTTGGGTTAACGCACACTATCGGGAAGGCGTTAGCGCATGCTACCAAGTTCGTAGCGTACGTTAACGAGACAGTCGGAGTTCAGTGGACTATCTGGTTAATCCGCTACCGCACGCTAAATATCAGGTCATAGCGTGCGCTAATTTGGGAACAGTATATATTAGACAGTCCAGTTTCGTCATTTTAATTTCTCACTTCGTTTTTAGGCGATTCCGGGCAATTTCGGGCAATTTGAAAGAATCTCTTCGAGTTGCACTCACCTATCATCATATTCAAGTTTCTAAGTTGGATTAATCATCATTTTATCCTTTCCAATACATCAACTCAAGGTAAATATTTCTTGGATCTAAAATTTCGGATTTTGAATGTTTTCCTTCCGATCTTTTCGTGTAAGCTTGGTTTTAAGTTGGAATATGTTAGATATGGATTATATACCTTAGATAGATGTATTCCTGTGGATTTATTGGCATATATTTCGGATTTCATGAATGTTGGGGTTTGATTCAAGAACACTTTAGAGTTGACTTTGATATTTTGGGGGTTTTCGATTAGATGTTGTCGTTAACTCGATTTGTGGATTCCTATGGGATTATTGACATCATTGAAGGTGTTTTGTTGGATTGAACTACTCATTTTGGGGTTTCGTTCCAAAATAGTTGGGGTTGATTATATTAAGAGGATGAATGTTTGCTAAGTGTTTGTCATAATGCTCCAATGAGTTTGGATATTGTTGTATCGACTTTTGAAGTGGGTTGTGATCATGTTTGAATCGTTTATTAAGCGTATTGTTGGTAATTGTGTTATTCAAGGTTGTTCGAGTGACCGACATCTCTTTTAGGACGTTTGTTCGAGGAAGGACATTCTTCACCGGTGTTGTGTAAGTTAATTCTTACTCGGTTAAAGGAATATCATTCCTAATGTTGTTGTTCATTCATACATGTAATTCACTCATAATATATCATTCATGTCGAGACTTGTAATTATCAATTAATCATTCAATTCACGAGGAACGACGGTTCCAATCATTTCAATGAGTTACCATCCATTTCATTGTTATTTCATCTCGGTGAGTCATTCTTGACCCTTGTCCGATTATTATTCATTAATGTTCATTGGTTACTTTTGTCCTTGTGGCCTTCTGGGTTCATATTACGTGGCCGGGTGGGGATGTGTGGAATTTTTAGTCGGGCACTTGATAGTCATGTGATCGGGTTCACCAACACAATGGACTGTGCACACGGTAACGTACCTCCGTGAGACTAATTAGGCACAAGGGCGGGTGTGTCCGGACACTCGTCTTGTGCACTTGCACATACCATTACGGGCGTACTATGATGCCCCTCTTCAGCTGGATTTCATAACTAAGATATGTGATTGTTGTATATTGTTCAACTCTTGAGGATTGTTGTTCTGTGTAACTGACCCCGTTGGGGAAATGTTGTTTTTAGGTCATGGCAAGGCTAAAGCACGGGAAGAGAACGTTGACGGTGAGGAGTCCCAGTGATACTAGTAGGGGGCACCGGTCCTTTTTTTAGTCATTCATGTTTTTTCATTTATATTTTCGCTGCATATTTTCCATTTGGATATTCATTTTCATTCAGTGTTGTATATTTTATCTTGATATAAAATATACATGTATTCGGTATTTTTCCTGGGTGTGTTGTACTTGAAACTCCTCATCGGAGTAATTGCTGATATAATGTGGTTCGGTACTACAATTATATTATTTAATTCATTAAGTTTCATTCGTCTTGTGGGTCCCAGTTGGGGGTCCACGGCATTGTAATATCTGCCTAGTTTGGGGTGTTACAGAGTTGGTATCGGAGCATGGTTTTGAATACTACCTTCCGAGTCATGTCTCATTTGAAATCATCGTTCATCAGACTAGTATCATTGGACTTTCGCGTCACGTGTGACCTGTGCAAGAGCCGTGCCCCTCAAACCAAAGAACAGTAAGATTTCTGACGCCATGGTATATTTTTTGGTAATAAGAATCACTCATTCATCATTCAACAGTCAACAATACTCAATCATCATTTTCATTTTTGATCATGTCGATCATGTTAAATCATTAATCCCTCAGTTCATTTCATTGCTCAGTTTTTGATCTTAAGGACCGTATCATTAATCTTGTTAACTTGTTCAAGATAATCATTTCAAGAATTTCATCAGATAATCATGTCACCTCAGTTGATCATTCATGTTATCATTGTATTAGAGCGCGTACGCTCATTATTATCATTTTATGACATAATCATAATGTGGTATTCATGCGAGATCTATAACTATCATGTGACTTTCCTACTTCAGTATGGAGAGAGCTGGCAGAGGACGCGGGGGGAGAGGTCGCGGTGCGGGCTGAAACCCGAGAGCTCGTGTGAATACACGCGCGAATGCGAGGAATAATGCAAATTCATCGAGCAGCAACGCTGCCACTCATTCACCCAGAAATGATCATTCACTGTCGGGGAGTCGCACCCGGGACACAGCTCATTTAGAAGGTGTTCGGGTTGACCCACTCGCGTTTATGTAGGGCATGATGGCCCATATGACTCAGATGGCACGCCTCATGGAGACAATGCAGAACTCTGTTAGGAGTATGCCCTCGAATGCCACTCGGAGGATGTTGAGTGAGGGCATTGTACTTGTAATTATGTAAAACATTTATATAAGGCAATGAATGTTTCTTTATTTACTGGTAGTTACTGGCATTCCTAACTCGTAAATATACATATAGAAACTAGTCCGTGTATTTGAGAGCAAAACATTCCACTCTTTATTGGATAAGGGGGTCGGCACTGGAAAGGTTTATAGCTCAAATACTTAATCGTTCGCAAGTCGATGAAACCTGACTGGGCGTTAAGTTTATGTGAAGACTTGTATTACGTGTTCTTTGACATGGAGATTGCCTGTCGAACACTAATGGTTAGTGGGAGCACACGTTATAGGTATGCTAATTGGATTTATATACTCGAACCGACTCACCCTCGATTTGTCACACGGATTTCACTCCAAGACAGTCAATGACGGAATCGAAAGGTTGTGATAGGTATTCGTGAACCTTCGACTTGAGGATTTAGTAGGGATGTGCTTGTGACGTCAAGATTTTCATTAGAGTAGTTTGACCCTATAAACCAGGAGGTGGGGGTCAACCTCGACGTGCATCTTGACGGGCAAGTAGCAGGTCCTACTGAATACCAAGATAGAATTCTTTCTCCCATTAGTGAGCGGGTTATATGTCCTATGCGGTTATTGGCAGATGAGATCATAAGTCTTTGGCCAAAGCATTGGAGCTAGTTGTATTGATACACGAGAGCTCGATAATCTCGATTTGCATTAACGCATGCATAGCGTCAAGTACAGATAGGGTTTGACTGACTGTGACCCTATATCTTGATCGGGATATTTGAAAGAAGGGTTTATACGTATACTGGTATTCACGACAGAATGGTTCTTGAATGATGCCAATCATTCGTTCTCAGTTGGGGTACAGTGTAGGCCGCCAGGCTGGCTAGGTGGTGCTACTACTCTTTGGTTCCTCCCATTGCTGACTGAGACGGACCTACCGAGTCACGCAATAGGATTGACGACGGAATGAATTGAGCTTATTCTCTCATTATTAATATTAGATATTGGATATCTAATTTATTGGACATTGGATGTCTAATTGATTTTGGGACATTGGATGTCTAAATTAATTTATTGGATAAATTAATTTACGGGCTAATGAATTAAATAAATTACTGGGTGATTAATTTAATTCATAAATATAATTATTTCTTAGAGAAATTAATTATGTTATTTTGTATTTGATATGATTAATTAATTGGATTAATTAATCGATATAAATACATCGGAACGGAATCGGAGTTTATCTGTTTGGACTCATGGGAGTCTGAAACTGACCGAACTCATCCGATTCCTTCTAGAGGCCGCCCCACTTTATTCCTTTCGCTCTTGGTCTTAGTCTTGCCTTTGGTAGGTGAAGGACTAAGGACTTTAGAGATATAGTATCTCTTATAATATGAAAAGGGAGATTTTGGGGTGATAATGTTGGAAGAATAAATGAAGACTTGAAAACTCTCACCTCAAAAAAAAACACACGTTTTTGGCAAGTAGAGAGGAGAGAGGAAATAGTTTTCAAAGGCTTCATACTATTCATCATCTTCTTCATTATACATTCATAAGTTTTCTTGGAGGAAATTTTATGAGATAGAGAGTTATAGATTAAACACTTGGAGTGTTGTAATCTTGGTATTGAAAAGCTTCTTCAACCTTGTTCTAGCCGTATCCTTGGAGGATAACGAGGTGTAGTCATTTCGATCATTTCTCCGCCGCGTGACAAGTAGAGACGTTGTATTTTCGATGTTGGATCATCCAAAGGGCTTGGAGCGCATTGGATCGTAGGGATATTCAACTAAAGCTTGGGGAATAGCTCAAGAGAAGGAATCCATTTAATCAACGGACTACAAGGGTGAGTTTCTTACATCTCTTGTGTTATCGTTTATATATTCGTATATACGTAGCTCGATCGATCCTCGTAGGAATTTGGATCGAATAAATTTTCATTTTACCGCTTCCGCTGGGCCTTCGATTTAGGCACCGAATCCCAACAGTGGTATCGGAGCGTAGGTCTTGCGATCGTATATACGATATTTAGCATTTGGAATGCTTGATTGGATGGTGATGATGTGGAATCATAATCGCATTAATCGTTGATTTTCAATTGTTCATCTAAAAATTAATTTTTCATGATTTTATGTTACAATATAAATCTATTTTTCTTTTGAAAAACTGATTTAATTGTGTAATATAAAAATTAGGAAAATATTATTTTTAGATTCGGGACGAAAAGACGAGCCGAAAAAATGGCCGGACCGGAGTCAAGTGCCTGGGATCACGGGCTACCGTGGCAAGTAGGGCAGGTAAATTTGGCTGGGCAGGGGAGCTCGCAGGCGAAATTTCTTGGTCATTGGCTGACCTATGGCTTGGTCCGGGCCATGCATTTTTGGCTCGGTTTTTTATATTTCGTTCGGTAATTAATTTCCCACAAATTAAATTAGATTTAATTTAACTAAGATATAATTATGGTAATTTTATTCCTAGGGGAATTAATTTAATGAAATATTTTATCGTCCGGAACAAGCTAAAATTAACGGTTGTTTGAATTAATTGGATTAATTCATTTGGAGGGATTAATTTATATTGATTGGATCAATATTTAGATTAATTATGAATGCCATTTATTTTAATGTGTTCGATGCATTATTTTGAATGGTGGTGTGGTTCATGGACTTAGTTTTGAATCGTTCGGTTTTATTCGATTGGGTTGTAAAGGCCGTTTTGAGCCTATTTATTTTACTAGAAATATTTGTATCGAGGATGCAATTTTCAATGTAAAATTTATATGTAATGACGAAACCCTGAGGAAGATCCATTTCAAAAGACGAAGATTCAAGACGAAGACTTGTAATTAGATTACAGAGTTTTTGTTTCTAGGAACGGTCCATGAACTACATGTTGGTAGCAACTAGGTTGTGAATGGTTGTTCATATTGTATGAATGCTACAAACGCGCTTAAATGAATTAATGTGCAAAGTGTAACATTAATCGCAAAAATTCTCCCACGACAAATTATTAAGTTTACAAGGTTTGAAGGTTTTCTTTCCCTCCATCGAGTTTTCGGAAAATTGAAATCCAAACCGGATGTGCTATGCTTCCGAGTTATCGGGGTAGTCGTTCGGGGAAGACGGATAAATTACCGAGAGCGCATTGGATGCCTTCGGTTGGAGCAAATTTTATCCCTAGAAACCTAATAGGTTGCCGGATAAGATTCAATTGTGGAACTGATTTGCGTCGATGGTATAAACTTAACTTGTTCACGAACCATAGAAACCGTATAGGTTGAGGGGAGTGAACAAGGGGAAAAATAAGATCGAATCATCCATTAGATGGGTTGGTGTTGGACACCACTTTATGAAAATTAATAGACTAGAAACTTGTTTGGTTGCCCTCTATTAAGATTTATAAAGAACTCGATCACCACTATGAAGTAAAGCGACGATACTTCCGGATTTCACATGGGAGTGTGTTATTCCGATTAAAATAGTGGGAGCTGGGTAACAAGAATAGAAAAGACCTTAATTCTATACTCAGATCATAATATATCAAGTCACTAATTAATCTGTCGTACTTAATGCAGACATAACTCTCAATATGACAATGAATCCACTCGCAATTCTACTCGAAAAGAACACCTTGATGGGACCTAACTTTGTGGATTGGCTCCGCAATCTGATGATTGTCCTCAGTATAGAGGCACAGGGATACGTCTTGGACACGGACATTCCAGCGCCTCCAGTGCGGACCCGAGCCAATCAGGAAGAGATTAAAAACCACGAAAAGTGGGTTAAGGATGACGTGAAATTCCGTGCTTATATGATGGCTTCCATGTCTAATGAGCTTCAGAGAGCTCATGAGAAAATGACTTCTGCTAGGCAGATTCTATCTCACTTAACCGAGCTTTATGGTGAGCAGAACAGAACTGCTAGATATGAGATATCCAAGCAACTGTTCGGTGCAAGGATGAAGGAAGGTGAGAAGGTTGGGGAACATGTCCTCAAAATGATATCCATGATCGAGAAATTGGAGGCTCTTGATTTTACAATGGATACTTCTCTCCAAATCGACCTTATCCTGCAGTCTCTCACTGACTCCTTCTCACAGTTTGTTATGAACTTCAACTGCAATGAGATTGCGTGTAACTTAGCTGGGCTAATAAACAAACTGGTGACCGCTCAGTCTCATATGAAGACTCCGCGGATGAAGGAATCTGCACTTGTGATTTCTTCTGGACCTCGAAGGTCTAAGAATAAGAAGAAAAAGACCAAGAAGCAGACTGGACCACAAGTTAAGGACCTTAAAGAAAAGGGCAAGGCCCCGATGGTTCTAAAAGGCAAGAAGAAGAAGGATGCCTGTCTCAAGTGCGGTGAGCTGGGCCACTGGGCTAGAGACTGTTCGATTCTTCATGGCACTTCAGGTACAGAACTTTTAGTTTTAGAAACAAATTGTTCTGCTACTGTATTTTCTACTTCCTGGATACTAGATTCAGGTGCTAGTTCTCATATTTGTACCGTGAATCAGGATCTGGAACAAAGTAGGAAGTTTGGAGCTGGAGAAGTTATGATCACAGTCGGAAGTGGGCATAGTGTCGAGGCGACCGACGTAGGATCACTTCTTTTGTGTTTAGAATCCGGTTTTGTTTTGACTTTAGAAGATGTACTTGTTTTGCCCAAGGGGCACAAAAACATTGTTTTCATTCCGTTCATGGACCGAAAAGGCTTTTCATTTTTCATTGGTGATGGTTCCTGCAAAATTTATTTCAGAAATAAACTAGTGGGTACTGCTACATTGTTAAATGGATTATTTTATCTAAATCTCAGCAACAAAAAAGTTGTGAATACTATGACTAGAAAACGTGGTGGGGATGAAACCAATCAAGTTTTGAAATGGCATCTTAGACTTGGTCATGTTAGTCAGACCAAGGTTTACAAGATGGAAAAAGATGGACTTATGGGTCCATTGGGATCGGATCCCTTTCCTACTTGTGAATCTTGCCTTAAAGGCAAAATGACTAAGTCCCCCTTCACAGGGACTTTTGAAAGAGCCGCTGATAAATTGGAATTTATCCATACCGACGTATGTGGTGCTTTGGAAGCAGCACGTGACGGATATCAATATTTCATTACGTTTATGGATGATCATACTAGGTATGGTTATGTATACTTAATGAAACATAAATCCGAGGCCTTTGAGAAATTCCAAAAATTCAAGGCCCTAGTCGAGAAACAAACTGGTATTGATATCAAAGCACTTCGGTCAGACCGAGGTGGCGAGTATATGAGTACGGAGTTTGACGAGTTTCTTAAGGAACATGGAATTGTTTCACAACTAACACCTCCAGGTACTCCTCAGTTAAATGGTGTGTCAGAAAGAAGTAACCGGACCTTGTTGAACATGGTCCGTTCCATGCTGGGCTATACTGACTTACCGATTTACCTGTGGGGGTATGCACTCCTGACTGCCGCTTACATCTTGAACAGATGTCCTTCCAAATCCGTTCCTAATACTCCACATGAGATGTGGGAGGGCAGGAAACCAAGTCTTAATCATATTAGGATTTGGGGATGTCCCGCCTATGTCAAGAAGACTAAGGTGGAGAAGTTGGAAGCTAGGTCCGCGAAGGGACGTTTCATTGGATTCCCTGGGATGATGGGATAACTATTATACATGCCCGAAGATCGAAAGATCGTTATTTCTTTACAAGCACACTTTCTAGAAGATGAATTCATTCAGGAAGGCGGAGCAGGTAGAAGTATTTCTTTAGAAGAATACAATGAAACTCCTCGGGAGACACCTGTGCAAGAAACTGGAACTGAAACTTCTGAAACACAAGTACAACCACCTCGTAGGTCTAGTAGGGTGTCTCATTTACTTGAGAGGTATGGGCTTGTACACTTGGAGGAACTAGGTCTCCATGAGGTTCCAAGTGATAGCCAGGAGACCGACCCAACGACCTATGACCAAGCGATGGTGGATGTAGACTCCGCGAAATGGCGTGAAACTATGGAAGCTAAGATAGACTCGATGCATGTCAATCAGGTCTGGACTCTAGTAGACTGCCCCAAGGGCATAGTGCCTATTGGGAACAAGTGGAACTACAAGAGAAAATTTGATGGTGATGGCAAGGTTGTCGCCTATAAAGCCAGGCTTGTGGCAAAGGGTTATACCCAGAAAGAAGTGTTCGACTACCATGATACCTTCTATTGCGAAATTCAGTGAACGCAAGTGCACGTTGTCGTAAACAAGTAATAAAGAGATGAGTAAGATATCGTTCCCACGAGGACTGACTTACTAACTACCGAATTATGAGTATTCTAATTTTATCTGAACGATTGAAATTGGAGGTGCAAGAATAATTAAAGAAAATTAATACAAGAATAAATAATGAAAACGATTGTTCGAAGAAATAAACTCAAATAAGGAATTAATCTAGGATTGTGAATCCACCTTGGTTTATCCGAATTACTCTTGATTATATGAATTTAATGAATTCCCCATTTATTGAAGGCGAAGATTGCTAAAATACTCTACCGCCTCTCCCGAGGTCAATAGAATTTTCTAAGGCGAATAACACACTCTATTCCTAGGTGAATTAATTCGACAATAGGCAAAAGTACGAAATCTCCAGAAAGGCCACGTAATTCCTATGAGTATATTCCTATCTCACAAGATAAAACGGTTCTCACCAATTTTTGCTACCAACTCTCCTCTCCCGATTCGAGTTGCGTAAACAAAACAATTCAATTATAGGCCACACAATTGAAAGCATTAAAAACAATTGGGGAAAACTCAATAGAAAAGGGAATTAAATTGATAATGCAAAATCAAAAGTTGATTCATCAAAACCTCGGTTTCATCAAATCCTAGACTAGGGTTTTAGCCTGACATGCTAGAAAATAAAAATACAAAAAGAATTAAAGAAAGCATAGAAATCAAACGCAGACGAAGAACTTGGATTCCTCCGTTCTGTAGCTTCCGGTCTCTGCTCCTTGGTGTTTTCTGCTTCTTCTCGATGATCCGTGATTCTTTCTCGATTCCTCGATGATCCCCTTTTCAGACCTTAAATCCCTATTTGTAACTATCATTAGCCTCCAAAACGCGTTCGGGGATTGGGTCGAAAACAGGCTCCAAAAACGGCCCAGAAACGCTGAAAATTCAGCATAACCGCCCCGTGGGCCGCGGCTCAGTAAGTGTGTGCCGCGGCCCTTAACGCTCAGCGCCTATACCTGGGCGCAACAATTTCTTCCTGGGCCGCGGCTCAGCATCCTTGTGCCGCGGCCCTGTGCACGCTTGGTTCGGTGCCTTGCCGTGCGTGCGCAGGCGTGTGCCGCTCGCTTTATGCCGTGGCTCATGACCGTAAATCGCTGCGCTGGGCTTTTCGTCGTTTAGGCTTCCGGACTACAATTTCCTGCAAAATATATAAGAATAGTGCATTAAAAGCTCATTTATGCAGATTTAAACTTCAAATGGATATAAAATAATGATAAACAAGTGCATAAAAATACGCCTAACAAATACCCCCAAACTTGAGCCTTTGCTTGTCCTCAAGCAAAAAGAATCAGTTTCAAATAAAAAAGGTATCGTGAATGATCATGCCAATCCATAGTGCTCAACTTAATCAATACTACCCTGAAAATCTCAAAGAATAATACGAGTATCATAATAGTGAGTCACATCAAGGACACTGATTCCACAAAGTAACCATTTTTAGTGCTAATCGATCGTTCATGAGGAAAATCAAGCTCAAAGATTAACAAGCGTGAATTTAACCGACCGCCAATACGAAGGGTTAGAGTAAACAAGCCAACTCGCCCAGTCCCACAGTCTAGTGGCAAAATTTAAGAGTTTCATCATCAAAATTGCTCCTCGTACAGCATTCCCTTATGTATGATCATAATAAAGATTCGAGTTAACCACTAGGTTCGGATATCGGGATGTTTCATCGGGATAATCCTAGGGTGGATTTCCATTCTCATGTATTGGGGAACCGTTTGACGTAAAAGACACTCATGGGGCACATGGATGCTTCTAGTTACTAAGTCCCCCTCTACACCGGAGAAAAAACTCGAATAACAATTCCCGCACGTCAATGTTGCTGTTTTACACGAGAGTAAACAACGGGTCACGTGAATACCCCCGGTTACTAGGCTTCCCATCATCGGCAAATGCGATATTTCTAAACTATTAATCTATTCAGGGTTGTCGTTTTACGTGAGAGTAAACAACGGGTCACGTGAATACCCCCGGTTACTAAACTTCCCATCATAGAATATGTATAATATCTCGACTTTTTGGGAAAAACTGTCCGACTCTAAACTCAATTTAAGTGCCAATAAGACTCATGTTACTGGACGACTAGCTACGCGAAAAGTGTAACCAAACGTATAGAAGGTGATTTTGAAAACACGTATGTCTCCTTTCTTATCTGCTAAGATTTCTACAAAAACGAAAAATATAGACCTAAATGAATACTCAGAGGAAACAGATATCACTGACTGCAAACTCGACCAAAACTCAATCGTTTCTTCAAAGAGAAATCAGTATCATAACATCAGTTTTACACAAGAAAGCACGTAAAATCCACGAATGCAAATAAAATCACGACAAGCAAGGCTAGCGTCAAAAACAACGAAAATAGCAACGAATAAATAAAAAATAACTGAAAGTAAAAAAACCCCCAAACTTAGGACGTACATTGACCTCAATGGACACAACTAGTAATATGCAATAAGAGAAAAGGTCAAGTACTCCCCTAATGTCCGCTCAGGAACTGGTGCTGGCCTCGTCCGGCGAGGAGGGTGGTGTGGATGGCCTAACTGGTGGGATGAATGGCCCGTCCGGGTGCAGAATATGGCTCGTCCATGTAGAAAGGTAGTCCCGATGGTAAGCATCCCTCGCCGCCAAGCGCCTCTCCTCACGTCGATTGGCCCGGCGGGCCTGCTCTCTCATTCCCTCCCGGACAGCTGCGAGGAGGCTCTCTCTCTCTATCCGCATTTCCTCTCTCCAAGCAGCTAGATGGCTCTCTCTCTCCTCATCTCCTCTCTCAGGCCGTCAAACATCGCCTGGAAGTGATCTCTCTCGGGCGGTGGGCCGGACTCCGCCTGCTCATGCGTCAGAAGAAGAGGCTCGGGGGACTGCTCATGTGCCTCGTTAAGAAGAAATCCTCGTCCCCGAGCATGTGCCCGCACTCCACCCCACTGGTCAAAATGAGAAATAATGCGATGATCAATCGGACCCTGGGGTGCTACCGTCGGCTAATCATCCGACCAAGTCATGCCCGACTAGCGGCATAGAGCGCAAATGAGAGAGGGGTGCTTCAGCCCCGTCTTGGCCCCTCCTTGAATGCACTGAAGGATAGATCGGACCAGATGAGGGGCCACATCGAATCTGAGCCCGGAAGTGATAGCATATAGCAGTCGGGCACGAGAGAGTAAGACTCAGCGAATCTGCGAGGTAGGATCAACTCGTGCACAGAGGAAGTATAACCAGGCCCTCGCGATCCGACTGAGGCGTGAGCTATTAAAATAGAAGGCTAAAGAACCAGGGGCGCGCGTCTCCCAGACGGAGCCAGGCTGTGTGAGTGCCTCGAGCAGAGCCTCCCTCATGAGGCCACTCATAACTCGCATATACGCCATCTCGTCCACCACTGGCAGCTCGAATAATCTCCGAATGGCGGCCACTGAAAAATCCACAGTATGGCCTCGGACGATGACCTGAGTTCGAGTATCTGATTGCGCCATCATCTGCCCTGCCCGAATATGCCTCAACAGAGCGCTAGCATAAAACTCCTGGACGATAGAGATCACAGCTGGCTCGGGAGGTGCAGCGAAACGAGCCCACCCCATCTCGTCAATCATAGTCAGAAGCTCACCGTCCTGGGGGGCGGGAGTGAATCCCCGCTCCGGGATTAATGGTCGAGGACGGATTTTTTCATTGAATATTTTATGAATTTCCGGGTCAGAGAATTGGTGAGACTCCAACTCGGCTCGGCTTTGTGAAGTCTCCCCTCTTGTGGGGGACGATTGTGTCCTAGCCCTTGTACTAACCTTTCTTTTTCTAGCCATGGCGAGTTCCCTGAAAAGATAAACACCGGAAATTACGTAAACTTTAGGGAAAACAACACCACTTGACTTAAGGTATGCAAAACATGAATATAGAGTTGAACGAGCTTGCACCGTCGTGAGAGAAAACTAAAGTTGAGCTTTCACGTTTAAACTTGACGTAAGGGTTGGGGTATAATGTAAACCCATAAACAAATTCGTTGCACATAGTTTCAAAACGTTGGCTTGAAAATTTTCATTTACGCATTTCATCAAACACCTTGACTGCATGAGTTTAAATGAAGAACAAGAATTATAATGGTTTAATCCAATTCCCCAACAATAGCAACATCAATCGATAGTCATGACAAAGCGACAATTAACATCAAAAATTCATACATGATCAACAAATACCATCAATAATCAATCGATAATTTCATATTCCAACTCAAATTTTGATAAAACTTTGAAAAACTAACAACATATTCAAGATTGGATGAAGAACACCACCTCACTTCAAACCATGTAGCAATAAGGATTGAGAATTACCTTGCTTGGATTGAAGGATGCAAGAAGAAGAAGTGAATAGGGTTCGGCCGAGCTCTATGCGAAGAAAGGGGAAAAAACTTACCTGGTGTGCCGGCCGATCGATGTTATAAAGCAGGCCTGGGCTGTTCATCTTCGCAACGGGGGCCCCGGCACAGCTTAAGTGAGCCGCGGCCCAGAGTACATCCTGCTTGGGCGTGTTTCTTCTTTTGCCGTGTGCCGCGGCTCAGCGTATGGGTGCCGCGGCTCATTAGGTAAGTGTGCCGCGGCTCATTAGGTCCGTGCCGCGGCACGTAGTACAGCTTCCTGGGCTTTTCTTGGACATTTGGCGTGCCGCGGCTCAGTGCATATGTGCCGCGGCTCAGGGACCGGGTGTGCCGCGGCTCAGTAAGGTCGTGCAGTGGCACAGAGTATAGTTCGTTTGGCCTTTTTGTGTCAACTTGTGTGTGCCGCGGCTCACTATCCTTGTGCCACGGCCCATTGCTGATTTCTTCCCCTGGGGTAATTTGTGCACAGAATTTTCAAAAGAACACATCAAGAACGTGAGGGATAAGCATATCAAAGCACAAATGACGAAAAATAAAGACTCCTAAAATGCAAGAAAATACTGAAAAACAAAAATCTACAACTAATACTCGGGTTGCCTCCCGAGAAGCGCTAAGTTTATAGTCTTCAGCCGGACCTTTTAAAAATCAATATGCTTTTCGCAAACACCATTTGAACTCCGCCCCGTCCATCGAACCGTTAATATGTGTTTTAAATTTTTGACCATTGGTCTTTAACAATTCGATTTTTGGTTTGGACATCCAATGTTCTTTGCGAAAAGATTTGAACAAAAACAACTTCCCAAAACACCCATATTGCACATGACTTGGCACCCGTTTCACTTTCGGCTTATTCTCCTCTTTCACGAATGAACTTATGACAGCATTAGAATTTTTCGTTGGTGTATGAATGGTCGATGAAGATGACATGTCCAAATGCCTAAGATATGCGACTTGTTCTAAATTTTTTCTTAGACGTCGGAGCAACTAAAACAGATTCTGAACATTTCGACCGACAACTCTCCCGGTGTGTGTCTTTCTCAAAGATATCAATTTGTGAACACTTCTGGTCCTTGCTTGGACACGGGAGAGATCGAAACACTTTGAACGTGACTTGCTCATCTTCAACCCGAAGTATTAATTTACCCTCCTGAACATCGATAAGGGTCCTTCCGGTGGCTAAGAACGGTAGACCCAAGATAATCGGAATCTCATGGTCTTCTTCCATATCAAGCACAATGAAATCAGCAGGGAAAATGAATTTATCGACTTTGACCAAGACATCTTCTATTACCCCTCTCGGGTACTTGATGGATCTATCGGCTAGTTGTAAAGAGACCGTAATAGGTTTCGCTTCCCCAATTCCTAGCTTCTTGAAAATAGAAAGAGGCATGATATTAACGCTAGCGCCGAGATCACATAATGCTCTATCAAAAGACAAGTTCCCAATAGTGCATGGTATAGTGAAGCTTCCTGGGTCCTTCAATTTAGGCGGGAGCTTTCTCTGCAAAATTGCGTTGCACTCTTCAGTCAGTGCCACCGTTTCATATTCCTCGAGCTTCCTTTTATTAGATAAGATTTCCTTCATAAACTTCACATAGCTCGGCATTTGTTCCAAGACATCAGCAAATGGAATATTTATTTGTAGTTTCTTGAAGACGTCAAGAAACTTGGAGAATTATTTGTCCAATTTTTGTTTTTGTAAACGCTGTGGAAACGGGACAGGTGGAACATAGGCTGTCGGATTATCTGGAAACAATTTCGAGGGTCTTGAAATTTGTGAATCCTCGGTCGCCGAATTTTTCTTCTCCTCAGCATCACCTCTCTTTTTGTCCTGCCTGGGCTGCTCACACAATTCCTTCCCGCTTCTCAAACTAATGGCATTGATACTCTATCTAGGGTTCGTCTCAGTTGTACTTGGCAAGGTACCCTCAGGGCGAGCTGTTAACACATTAGCTATTTGGCCCAATTGGACTTCCAAGTTGCGAATAGAGGCGGAATGGTTTTGCAAGGTTGCTTCCGTACGGGTCACGAACTGACTCGTATTTGCTGCTAATTTCGCCATTGCCGCCTCTAGAGAGGTCTTTGGAGCGGGAGGGGGTTGCTGTTGGTGTTGATCAAACTGAGGTTCGTTTCCGTTTTGTCCGTTTTTCCACGAAAAGTTAGGGTAATTTCGCCACCCCGGATTGTATGTGTTGGAATACGGATTATTCTGTCGATTCCCGTTCCCCACAAACTGAGCTTGTTCCATCGGATGTTGCTCAAAAGGATTTCCAACTTGGCACTCTGCGCTAGGATGAGATCCGTTGCACCAGTTACATGATTCAGTAGTAACGGGGGAAGGAGCATGTGAAAAAGCTTGAAGTTGCTGAGTCAAGGTGGCAACTTGGGCCGATAGCGTAGATATTGGATCATTATCGGAGATTTCCATCACTCGTTTCGGGTTCACACGTTCGGAAGGCCATTGATAAGCGTTTGCAGCCATCGCTTCCAATAAAGAATGAGCTTCCGCCATCGTCTTTCCCATTAACGCTCCTCCAGCAGCTGCATCAACAAGAGTGCGTGTAGAAGCACTCAATCCGTTATAAAAGGTTTGAATTTGCAGCCAATCTGGTAAACCATGGTGCGGGCATCTCCTTAGCAAATCTTTGTATCGCTCCTAAGCTTTGTGAAGCGATTCCATATCAAATTGCCCGAAAGTGGTTATCTCGTTCCGTAGTCTCGCCGTCTTCGATGGTGGAAAGAACTTAGCTAGAAAGGCTTGTGCTAATTCTGCCCAAGTCGTGATAGAGCCCGGCGGTAATGAATTCAACCAAAATTTGGCTTCGTCCCTCAAAGAGAAAGGGAAAAGCTGCAGACGAATAGCATCATCGTTAACACCGTTATTCTTGAAGGTGTCACATATCTCGAGAAATGAAGCGATGTGTGCGTTGGGGTCATCGTTCGCCAGTCCACAAAATTGGCTTGCTTGCACCATCTGAATAATAGCCTGCTTAATCTCGAAGTTGTTGCTTGTATGGTTGGACGCCGAATCCCCGAAAAGTTTTCATTGATTTGTGGCATGGCATAATCACGGAGTGCCAATGCCGGTTGAACTTGCTGCATAGGATTTTCTCCTCCATGATTTTCCGTGTTCTCGGCCATGGTGTCTTTAGTCGGTAGATCACGCTTTTCCTTCTTGTTTTTCCAAAGAGTGCGCTCGAGTTAAGTATCCAAAGGTAGTAGGCCTTCGTTACCGAATTTTCTCATGCACTAATCAGAAATTCCTGAAAGGAAAACAAATAATAAGGATTACACAAAAATAAAAAAAATGTTCAAACTAAGGCTAGAAATACTGAAATCGATATTAGTAAAATAATCAGTCCCCGGCAACGGCGCCAAAAACTTGTTGCGAAATTCGGTGAACGCACGTTGTCGTAAACAATTAATAAAGAGATGAGTAAGATATCATTCCCACGAGGACTGACTTACTAACTACCGAATTATGAGTATTCTAATTTTATCTGAACGATTGAAATTGGAGGTGCAAGAATAATTAAAGAAAGATAATACAAGAATAAATAATGAAAACGATAGTTCGAAGAAAGAAACTCAAATAAGGAATTAATCTAGGATTGTGAATCCACCTTGGTTTATCCGAATTACTCTTGATTATATGAATTTAATGAATTCCCCATTTATTGAAGGTGAAGATTGCTAAAATACTCTACCGCCTCTCCCGAGGTCAATAGAATTTTCTAAGGCGAATAACACACTCTATTCCTAGGTGAATTAATTCGACAATAGGCAAAAAGTACGAAATCTCCAGAAAGGCCACGTAATTCCTATGAGTATATTCCTATCTCACAAGATAAAACGGTTCTCACCAATTTTTCCTACCAACTCTCCTCTCCCGATTCGAGTTGCGTAAACAAAACAATTCAATTATAGGCCACACAATTGAAAGCATTAAAAACATTTGGGGAAAACTCAATAGAAAAGGGAATTAAATTGATAATGCAAAATCAAAAGTTGAATCATCAAAACCTCGGTTTCATCAAAATCCTAGATTAGGGTTTTAGCCTGGCATGCTAGAAAATAAGAATACAAAAAGAATTAAAGAAAGCATATAAATCAAACGCAGACGAAGAACTTGGATTCCTCCGTTCTCTAGCTTCCGCTCTCTGCTCCTTGGTGTTTTCTGCTTCTTCTCGATGATCCGCGATTCTTTCTCGATTCCTCGATGATTCCCTTTTCAGACCTTAAATCCCTATTTATAACTATCATTAGCCTCCGAAATGCGTCCGGGGATTGGGTCGAAAACAGGCTCCAAAAACGGCCCAAAAAACGCTGCAAATTCAGCATAACCGCCCCGTGGGCCGCGGCTCAGTAAGTGTGTGCCGCGGCCCTTAACGCTCAGCGCCTATACCTGGGCGCAACATTTTCTTCCTGGGCCGCGGCTCAGCATCCTTGTGCCGCGACCCCCGGTACAGTTGGTTCGGTGCCTTGCGTGTGCCGCGGCTCACTTTCTTTGTGCCACGGCTCATGACCAGAAATCGCCGTTTTCGCCCGTTTTTCGTCATTTAGGCTTCCGGACTCCAATTTCCTGCAAAATATATAAGAATAGTGCATTAAAAGCTCATTTATGCAGATTTAAACTTCAAATTGATATAAAATAATGATAAACAAGCGCAGAAAAATACGCCTAACACCTTCTCGCCCGTAGGTATGATCAAGTCTATTCGCATGATGCTTGCTATAGCTGCCTAACACGATTATGAGATATGGTAAATGGACGTAAAGACGGCTTTCCTTAATGGATTGCTCGAGGAGGAAATCTATATGGAGCAGCCTAAGTGTCCGAAGTCGATATTCAGAAAGTGTGCAAGCTTCAGCGTTCCATTTATGGACTGAAGCAAGCATCGCGTAGTCGGAACCTTCGTTTTTACGAGGCGGTCAAAGAGTTTGACTTTGTGCAAAACAAGGAGGAACCTTGTGTACACAAGAGGGTTAGTGGGAGCAAGATCGCATTCTTAGTACTATATGTGGATGATATTCTACTAATAGGAAATGATGTGGGAATGCTCAGTTCTGTGAAAGCTTGGCTTTCGAGTAATTTCTCCATGAAAGACTTGGGAGAAGTAACCTATATTCTTGTAATTCGACTCTACTTGGATAGAGCGAAGAGAACAATAGGTCTTTCCCAAGCCCTCTATATAGATAAAATCTTAAAGCGATTTAAGATGGATGATTCTAAAAGAGGGTTCCTATCGATGCGACATGGAATAAAACTCTCTTTGAAGATGTGTCCTCAAAGTGAGGAACAATGAAAGGAAATGAGTAATATACCATATGCTTCGGCCGTGGGTAGCCTTATGTATGTTATGTTGTGTACGAGACCTGACATTGCGCATGCTGTAAGCGTGGTGAGTATGTTTCAGGCAAACCCAGGTAGGGAACATTGGACTGCCGTAAAGAACGTTCTCAAGCACTTAAGAAAGACTAGAGATATGGTTCTGATGTATGGCGGTGGAGAATTGTATGTGGTGGGATTCACTGATTCGGACTTCCAAGGACTAAAGGACGATTCGATGTCTACTTCTGGCTACATATTTACTCTTAATGGAGGAGCAGTATCTTGGCGTAGCGCCAAGCAAAGCACGACTGCTGATTCCACCTGTCAGGCTGAGTATCAAGCAGCCTCGGAGGCTTCCAAGAAAGGGTTCTGGATTAAGAAGTTTCTGGGAGAACTTCAAGTGATACCATGTGCTGAGCTGCCTGTTCCGCTGTACTGCGACAACGATGGAGCTGTAGCGCAGGCCAAGGAAGCGAGGTTTCACAACAACACCAAACATATTGAGAAGAAGTATCATCTCGTAAGAGAATTTGTTCGCAAGGGATACATTGTGCTGCATAGAGTAGACTCAGCCGACAACGTCGCCGATCCACTAACCAAGCCACTTTCTCAGACTAGCTTTGAGCGTCATCTGGAGAACATGGGTATTAGATACCATAGTGTGTGGCATTGAGTGCAAGTGGGAGATTGTTAGGAGTATGCCCTCGAATGCCACTCGGAGGATGTTGAGTGAGGACATTGTACTTGTAATTATGTAAAACATTTATATAAGGCAATGAATGTTTCTTTATTTACTGGTAGTTACTGGCATTCCTAACTCGTAAATATACATATAAAAACTAGTCCGTATATTTGAGAGCAAAACATTCCACTCCTTATTGGATAAGGGGGTCAGCACTGGAAAGGTTTATAGCTCAAATACTTAATCGTTCGCAAGTCGATGAAACTTGACTGGGCGTTTAGTTTATGTGAAGACTTGTATGACGTGTTCTTTGACATGGAGAGTGCGTGTCGAACACTAATGGTTAGTGGGAGCACACGTTATAGGTATGCTAATTGGATTAGTATACTCGAACCGACTCACCCTCAATTCGTCACACGGATTTCACTCCGGGACGGTCAATGACGGAATCGAAATGTTGTGATAGGTATTCGTGAACCTTCGACTTGAGGATTTAGTAGGGATGTGCTTATTACGTCAAGATTTTCATTAGAATAGTTTGACCCTATAAACCGGGAGGTGGGGATCAACCTCGACATGCATCTTGACGGGCAAGTAGCAGGTCCTACTGAATACCAAGATAGAATTCTTTCTCCCATTAGTAAGCGGGTTATATGTCCTATGCGGTTATTGGCAGATGAGATCATAAGTATTTGGCCAAAGCATTGGAGCTAGTTATATTGGATACACGAGAGCTCGATGATCTCAATTTGCATTAACGCATGCATAGCATCAAGTACAGATAGGGGTTGACTGACCGTGACCCTATATCTTCATCGGGACATTTGAAAGAAGGGTTTATACGTATACTGGTATTCACGACAGAATGGTTCTTGAATGATTCCAATCATTCGTTCTCAATTGGGGTACAGTGTAGGCCGCCAAGCTGGCTAGGTGGTGCTACTACTCTTTGCTTCCTCCCATTGCTGACTGAGATGGACCTACCGAGTCGTGCAATAGGATTGACGACGGAATGGATTGAGCTTATTCTCTCATTATTAATATTAGATATTGGATATCTAATTTATTGGACATTGGATGTCTAATTGATTTTGGGACATTGGATGTATAAATTAATTTATTGGATAAATTAATTTACGGCCTAATGAATTAAATAAATTACTGGGTGATTAATTTAATTCATAAATATAATTATTTCTTGGAGAAATTAATTATGTTATTTTGTATTTGATATGATTAATTAATTGGATTAATTAATCAATATAAATACATCGGAACGGAATCGGAGTTTATCTGTTTGGACTCACAGGAGTCCGAAACGGACCAAACTCGTCCGATTCCTTCTAGAGGCCGCCCGCTTTATTCCTTTCACTCTTGGTCTTAGTCTTTCCTTTGGTAGGTTAAGGACTAAGGACTTTAGAGATATAGTATCTCTTATAATATGAAAAAGGAGATTTTGGGGTGATAATGTTGGAAGAATAAATGAAGATTTGAAAACTCTCACCTCACAAAAAAACAAACGTTTTTGGCAAGTAGAGAGGAGAGAGGAAATAGTTTTCAAAGGCTTCATACTATTCATCATCTTCTTCATTATACATTCATAAGTTTTCTTGGAGAAAATTTTATGAGATAGAGAGTTATAGATTAAACACTTAGAGTGTTGTAATCTTGGTATTTAAAAGCTTCTTCAACCTTGTTCTAGCCGTATCCGTGGAGGATAACGAGGTGTAGTCATTCCGGTCATTTCTCCGGTGCGTGATAAGTAGAGACGTTGTATTTTCGACGTTGGATCATCCAAAGGGCTTGGAGCGCATTGGATCGTAGGGATATTCAACTAAAGCTTGGGGAATAGCTCAAGAGAAGGAATCCATTTAATCAACAGACTACAAGGGTGAGTTTCTTACAACTCTTGTGTTATCGTTTATATATTCGTATATATGTAGCTCGATCGATCCTCGTAGGGATTCGGATCGAATTAATTTTCGTTTTACCGCTTCCACTGGGCCTTCGATTTAGGCACCGAATCCCAACAAACTCAACTGCACAGAATCAACAGGCTCCTCCGCCGCCACCTCAGAGGCAAGAGATATAGTATCTCTCGCCAGAGGCCACCTACTTTCGAGGGCTCATATGAGCCGACGGATATTATTCACTGGCTTGCACACTTTGAGAAGCTATTTGCTATGGTGGATTGCCCCGAAGGGCATAAAGTTTAAGTCGCGGCTTACTATTTGGGTAAGAGCGCTCACTCTTGGTGGTTATCGTTGAAACCCACCAACGGATCTTGTACTTGGGATCAATTCAAGACTCTCATGATGGAGAGGTATTATCCGGCCCCACTCAGAGAGGCCAAGTTATCAGAATTACTCACTCCCGACCTTTAAGAGGACGATGATGTTCTCGCCATCGCCGATAAATTTCAGGAACTTCTTCCTTTCGCCTCATCTATTATTCACTCTGAGGCGGATAAGATCAAGTATTTCAGCAAGAGGCTGAAACCTCGTATGCGGATGCAGTTGCTTAATCACAATTGCACCACCCTGGCCGAATTCATCGAGAAAGCTCTTACTTATGAGCTTACTGCTAAGGAGATTGCTAAGCAACAACCTTCATCTGCTAGCAAGAAGTCTAAGAATCGTAATCAGTCTGAAGGCAGTCAGGCAACTTTCAAGAAGCCTCGTGCGGGCTCTACCTTTTCTGAGCGACCTCCTATGGCTCCTAGACCCACGGAATCTCAGTCCTGAGCGGCCAGTTCGGCCATCACCTATTTCAACTGTGAAGAACAGGGTCATTTCAGCACCAAGTGTACGAGGCAGACTATCACGTGCCATAACTGTGAGATTACTGGGCATAAGGCCCGTTTTTGCCGAAGAGACTCTAAACCTACTCTGGCGATATCTCAGGCCCCGAGACAGTCAGCGATTTAGAATCAGGCTACTCAGTCCACGTCGTTCAAGATGACGGGAGCAAACAAAGGCGGAGCCAAAAGTTATCAGATGTGAGCGTCCGGTTCAGGGGACGGCAAGCCCCAAATTTATGAGATGAAGAAGATCGAAGATCCGGAGGCCCGGATGATCTCAGGTACACTCAAAATTCTATCTCAACCTGTGTGTACCCTTTTTGATACTAGTACATCGCATTCATTCATTTCCGAGTCATGCTTGAGTAGACTTTATCTGGATAGTGCTACTAGTTGTTAACCTTTTATCATTGGTCTACCTGACGGTAGAAGAATTATTGGGGATCGTGAGATCGAGAATTGTCCGATTCAACTTAATGGCCGTGTTTGGTTGGCAAACCTGATCGTAGTAGATCTACCGAGGGACGATGTTATCTTAGGTATTGATTGGATGGATCGTCACGATGCCATCATTAATGTCCGCAAGCATATGGTTACTATCATTTCAGACGATGGAGTTGAATGTGTATTCCAGGGAGGTAATCCCAGCTGTTCTGGTAAAGTCATTAATTTGATGAAAGCAGTGAAATTACTCAATCAGGGGTGTGTCGGTTATTGATGTTATATGACCAAGACCGAGAAATCATCAATAATGTTGGAGGATATTCCGATAGTGAGAGAATATGCTGATGTATTTCCAAACGAGTTACCTGGGTTGCCTACACAAAGAGATGTGGAATTCACGATTGAGTTGGAGCCTGGTACGTATCCAATATCGAAGGCACCGTATCGTATGGCCCCGACCGAAATGCAAGAACTGAAGAATCAATTGGAGGATTTGACCGAGAAAGGTTATATCCGACCGAGTGCGTCCCCGTGGGGAGCACCCGTGTTATTTGTCAAGAAGAAGGATGGTTCGTTTCGCTTGTGTATTGATTACCGGGAATTGAACAGGGTTACAATCAAGAATAAATATCCCCTACCCTGCATCGATGATCTTTTGGATCAACTTCAGGGAGCTTCAGTATTTTCCAAGATCGATTTAAGATCTGGATATAATCAGTTGCGAATTCGAGAGTCGGATATCGCAGGGACGGCGTTTCGAACACGTTATGGTCATTATGAGCTCGTGGTAATTCCGTTTGGGTTAACTAATGCACCTGCGGTGTTCATGGAGTTAATGAATCAGGTTTTCATCAACTATTTGGATCAGTTCGTGGTTGTCTTCATTTATTACATTTTGATTTACTCTCGTGACCGAGAGGAGCACGAATTTCACCTTCATCAGGTTCTCGAAGTGTTGAGACGAGAGCAACTTTATGGGAAGTTTTCCAAATGTGAGTTTTGGAAGTCCGACGTGACGTTTCTTGGACATGTGATCTCATCAAACAGATTACGCGTCGACCCTCAGAAGACGGAGGCGATCCGAGATTGGTAACCTCCGAAGAATGTTAAGGAAATCCAAAGCTATCTCAGATTAGCAGGATATTACCAGCGATTTGTGGAAGGATTTTCTAAAATTGCTCAACCCATGACAAACCTTTTGCGGAAGGATAAGAAATATGAGTGGTCCGATGCATGTCAACGGAGTTTTGAGGAACTCAAGAGCCGATTAATTTCAGCACCTGTCCTTTCCTTGCCACAAGGGATGGGAGGATTTGTGGTTTGTAGTGACGCGTCCGGACATGGTCTTGGATTTGTATTAATGCAGAATGCGAAAGTTATTGCCTATGCTTCACGGCAGCTGAGACCTTACGAGGTCAACTATCTGACCCATGACCTAGAGTTAGCGGCCGTGGTATTCGAGTTGAAGATTTGGCATCATTATCTTTATGGCGTCACCTGTCAGATTTTCACCGACCATAAAAGTTGGAAATATATATTTACTCAGAAGGAGTTGAATATGCGACAGAGGCGGTGGTTGGAACTAATCAAAGATTATGATATTGAGATACTATACCACCCAGGCAAGGCGAACGTTGTTGCCGACGCCTTGAGTTGTAAGTCCGTTTAGGAGCAAATGCTTGCTCTTTTGACTGTTCAGAAGGAACTTCAACAGGAATTCCTAAGATCCGATGTCGTGGTTTGGTTACAACGAGTACAAGGGCAACTTTGTACGTTAGAGATTTCATTGCCACTTGAGGAGGCGATCAGAGTGAATTAGGGTTCGGAACCATATTTGTTGCGCATTCGAGATGATGTGACTAAGGGGAAAGACCCTAGATTTGTGGTCCACGAGGATGGACTTTTGCGATTTAAGAACCGTTTATGCGTTCCGGAGAATGACGAGTTGAAAAACTCGATTTTGAGAAAAGCTCATGTTACCCCTTATTCCATTCATCCGGGGGCTAGCAAGATATACAAGGACTTGAAACAGAATTACTGGTGGAGTAATATGAAGCGAGAAGTCGCATAATTTGTTTCAAGATGTTCAACCTGTCAGCAAGTTAAGATAGAACATCAGCGACCGGCGGGTATGCTGAAACCGCTCCCTATCCCAGAGTGGAAGTGGGAAGATATTTCTATGGACTTCATCATGAGTTTGCCGATGAGTCGTCGTGTCATGAATACAATCTGGGTAATTGTGGACCGTTTAACTAAGTTAGCTCATTTCCTTGAGATTAAAGATATGTGGGGTCCCGAGAGACTTGCCCAGTTGTTCATCAAAGAGATAGTGAGACTGCACGGTACCCCTAAGAGTATCGTTTCTGATCATGACGGGCGATTCGTGTCGCATTTTTGGAAATCAGTTCATCGTGCAATGGGAACTCAACTTAATCTCAGCACAGCTTTTCATCCTCACTCCGACGGACAGTCAGAGAGGACTATTCAGACGTTGGAGGACATGTTGAGGGCATGTGTTCTCGATTGGAAGGACGATTGGGAAGCCCAACTACCATTGATCGAGTTCACGTATAATAATAGTTGGCATGCTTTGATTAAGATGGCACCTTACGAGGCCTTGTACGGTCGTCGTTGTCGATCTCCTTTGTGTTGGGATGACTTATCCGAATCAATCGGCACCGAGCCCGATATGCTTATAGCCGACCGTGAGAAGGTAGCTTTGATCAGAAGCCGTTTGTTGACCGCTCAGAGTCGACAGAAATCATATGCAGATAATCGTCGTCGGCCATTAGAGTTCGAGGAAGGTGACCACGTTTTGGTCAAGGTATGCTCGAGTCGAGGTATTTTCATTTTCGGGAAGCGGGTAAAGTTGAGTCCGAGATTTATTGGACCGTTTGAGATTTTGGATCGAGTAGGAAGTCTGGCTTATCGATTGGCTTTACCTCCAGCGTTGAGCCGAATTCATAATGTGTTTCACGTCTCTCAGTTGCGAAAGTATGTTGCCAATCCGAGTCACATACTTCAGTTCGACGAAATCGAGATCGCGGATGATCATTCGTATAAGGAGCGTCCTATAAGGGTTTTAGAGTGGCGAATCAAATGGTTGAGGAACAAGACTATTCCTTTGGTTAAAATTCAGTGGTCTAGACACGTAGTCGAAGAGGCTACTTGGGAAACCGAGGATAGTATGCGGGAGAGTTATCCCGAGTTGTTTGACCCTTAGTTTCGAGGACGAAACTCTTTTAAGGGGGGAGTATGTAATACCCGGTTGTAATTCAGTAATTATCATTCAGTAATTATCATTCAGTAATTCACTCAGTAAGTTTCACTCATTATTAATCATTCATCAATCATATTCATTCATTGTATTCACCATTCAGAGTATTTTGCATCGTGTATCAGTTATTATTCGTCTTTCAACCCGGTTGGAGAGTCGGGCCGAGCGTATCATCATTGTCATCTGTGTAGTGGGTTGTGTGTGAAGAGTAGCGCACACTACGTACTCTTCTTAGCGTGCGCTAATTGAGTACGGGTAGCGCACGCTACCTCTCAGCATTAGCGCACGCTATGGTGGTTCAGGTTGACAGTCCAGAAGGCACTGGACTGCAGTCGAGTTGTAGTAGCACACGTTACGAATGGTAAGTAGCGCGCACTAGTAGTTTGGGGTAGCGCACGCTATGCAATCGGTGTAGCGCACGCTAAGGTCGATAAGGTAGAGTCCAGTGGGTACTGGACTGAATTGGAATAATTCATAGCGCACGCGGTGAGTAGATATTAGCGTACACTAATGGTGTAGTAGCGCACACTGAGTTTTGGGTGTAGCGCACGCTATCGCGAGCAGGTCAGAGGACAGAAGGTTCTGGATTTCAGGTACTGGGCATCAGATATTCAGTTAGCGCACGCTAACATTTTGGGTTAACGCACGCTATCGGGAAGGCGTTACCGCATGCTACCAACTTCATAGCGTACGTTAACGAGATAGTCAGAGTTCACTGGACTGTCCGGTTAATCCGCTAGCACACGCTAAATATCAGGTCATAGCGTGCGCTAATCTGGGAACAGTATATATTGGACAGTCCAGTCCAGTTTCGTTATTTTCATTTCTCACTTTGTTTTTGGGCGATTTCGGGAGATTTAGAAGAATCTCTTCGAGCTGCACTCACCTATCATCATCTTCAAGTTTCTAAGTTGGATTAATCATCATTTCATCCTCTCCAATACATCAAATCAAGGTAAACGTTTCTTGGATCTAGAATTTCGGATTTTGAATGTTTTCCTTCCGATCTCTTCGTGTAAGCTTGGTTTTAAGTTGGAATATGTTAGATATGGATTATCTACCTTGGATAAATGTATTCCTACAGATTTATTGGCATATATTTCGGATTTCATTAATGTTGGAGTTTGATTCAAGAACACTTTGGAGTTGACTTTGATATTTGGGGGGTTTTTGATTAGAAGTTGTCATTAACTCGATTTGTGGATTCCTATGGGATTATTGACATCATTGAAGGTGTTTTGTTGGATTGAACTACTCATTTTGGGGTTTGGTTCCGAAATAGTTGGGGTTGATTATATTAAGATGATGAATGTTTGCTAAGTGTTTGTCATAATGCCCCAATGAGTTTGGATATTGTTGTATCGACTTTTGAAGTGGGTTGTGATCATGTTTGAATCGTTTATTAAGTGGATTATTGGTAATTGTGTTATTCAAGGTTGTTCGAGCGACCGACATATCTTTTAGGACGTTTGTTCGAGGAAGGACATTCTTCACCGGTGTTGTGTAAGTTAATTCTTACTCGGTTAAAGGAATATTCATTCCTATGTTGTTGTTCATTCATACATGTAATTCACTCATAATATATCATTTATGTCGAGACTTGTAATTATCAATTAACCATTCAATTCACGAGGAACGACGGTTCCAATCATTTCAATGAGTTACCATCCATTTCATTGTTATTTCATCTCGGTGAGTCATTCTTGACCCTTGTCAGATTATTATTCATTAATGTTCATTGGTCACTTTTGTCCTTGTGGCCTTCTGGGTTCATATTGCGTGCCCGGGTGGGGATGTGTGGAATTTTTAGTCGGGCACTTGATAGTCATGTGATCGGGTTCACCGACACAATGGACTGTGCACACGGTAACGTATCTCCGTGGGACTAATTAGGCACAAGGGCGTGTGTGTCCGGACACTCGTCTTGTGCACTTGCACATACCATTACGGGCGTACTATGATGCCCCTCTTCAGCTGGATTTCATAACTAAGATATGTGATTGTTGTATATTGTTCAACTCTTGAGGATTATTGTTCTGTGTAACTGACCCCGTTGGGGAATGTTGTTTTCAAGTCATGGCAAGGCGAAAGCACGGGAAGAGAACGTTGACGGAGAGGAGTCCCAGTGATACTAGTAGGGGGCCCAGTCCTTTTTCAGTCATTCATGTTTCTTCATTTATATTTCCGCTGCAGATTTTCCATTTGGATATTCATTTTCATTCAGTGTTGTGTATTTTATCTTCATATAAAATATACATGTATTCGGTATTTTTCCTGGGTGTGTTGTACTTGAAACTCCTCATCGGATTAATTGATAATATAATGTGGTTCGGTACTACAATTATATTATTTAATTCATTAAGTTTCATTAACCTGGTGGGTCCCAGTTGGGGGTCCACGACACTGTAATATCCACCTAGTTTGGGGTGTTACAATAAGTTGGCATCTCGTACAGAAGTACGAGTGTTTGTAGGATATCCGAATGGAACGAAGGGTGGTTTATTCTATAGTCCTAAACATCAGAAGGTTATTGTTAGCACCAATGCCCGGTTCTTAGAGGAGGACTATATAATGAGCCACAAGCCTAGGAGTGAGGCCATTCTAGAAGAACTTAGTGGCGATATTTTGACAATACCAATTGTACAAACACCTAGTATACCACGTATCAACACTATTGTGGATACGCAAACCAAGGACACGCCTCGTCGTAGTGGGAGGGTTGTTCGTCAACCTGAACATTTCATCAGCGTGGGAGCATCTTCGGACCACTCCCTGGACCAGGATGAAATGGATCCATGTACAAAAGGAATGAATATCCTTTTAACCTAGTAAGAATTAACTTACACAACACCGGTGAAGAATGTCCTTCCTCGAACAACGTCCTAAAAAGAGATTTCGGTCGCTCGAACAACCTTGAATAACAATAATTACCAACAACCGCTCAATACACGTATCAAGCAACGAAACACGACTAACTCAAAAGTCGATACAACGATAATCAAACTCATTGGGGCATTCTGACGAATACGTTGTAAACATCCTTCCCGTTAGTTACAACCAATCCCAAATTATCGAAACCAACTTCCATGATTGATTCAAACCAACAAAACGTTATCAATGGCACCAATAATCCAATAGGAATACTTCAATCGAGGTTACGACAACAACTAATCGAAAACCCCCAAAAACTAAAGTCAACCCTTAAGGGTTCTTGAATAAATCCTCAAATATTCATCAATTCCGAAATATACACCAATAAATCCCTAGAAATAAATGTATCCAAGGTAAATAATCCATATCTAACATTTCCAACATAATATCGAGCTAACATGAAGAGATAGAAAGTAAAACACCCAAATCCAGAAATTAATTACCTTGATTCGGTGTGTTGGAGAGGATTAGATGACGATTAATTTGAACTAGGAGCTTGAGAATTATGGTAGATAACTCCAGCTCGAAGAACACTTCACCAATGTCCAAAATCGCCCAAAACCGATGGGAGGAGGAAGAGAGAAGTGAAAATGATAAATATGGGCCGGACTGTCCTATTTATAGCAATCCCAGTTTAGCGTGCGCTAGCTCTTGTGCTTAGCGTGCGCCAACGGGTGTACCGGGTAGTCCAGTACCCTCTGACTGCAATGTTAGCGTGCGCTACGTACCTTGGTAGCGTGCGCTAATGCCTCTACTTAGCGTGCGTTAACCTTGTGTTAGCGCGCGCTACCTGATGGTTGATGCCCAGAATACCGGAGTCCAGAACCTACTGTCCTCCTGCCTTGCGCGCATTAGCGTGCGCTACACCCATTACACAGCGTGCGCTACTACCACCTTTAGCGTATGCTAAAATCCACTCATGGCGTGCGCTAGTAATTATTTCGTTTCCAGTCCAGTACCCACTGGACGCTGCCTGATCGGATCTTAATGCACGCAACACTGATTCCTAGCATGCGCTATCCATAACCACTAGCGTGCGCTACATACCATTTGTAGCGTGCGCTACTACAACTCACTTTCAGTCCAGTGCCTTCTGGACTGTCTGTCTGAACCACATTAGCGTGCGCTAAAGCTGAGAGGTAGCGTGCGCTACTCGTACTCAATTGGCGTGCGCTAAAGAGAGTACGTAGCGTGCGCTACTCCTCACACACAGCCCACTACAAAGGTGGCAATGAAGATAAGCTCGGCCCGATTTCCAACCGGGTTGAATGATTAATAATGATTGATACACGATACAGATTACTCTGAACGGTGAATACAGTGAATGAATGTGAATTATGAATGATTATTACTGAGCGAATTTTACTGAGTGACAAAATACTGAATGATAATTAATGAATTTACAATCGGGTATTACATACTCCCCCCTTAAAAAGAGTTTCGTCCTCGAAAGTAAGGGTTGAACAATTCGGGATAACTCTCCCGCATACTATCCTAGTTTTCCTAAGTAGCCTCTTCCACTCCGTGTCTAGACAACTGAATTATAACCAAAGGAATCGTCTTGTTCCTCAATTGTTTGATTCGCCGCTCTAAAACTCGTATAGGATGCTCCTCATACGAATGATCATCCGTAATCTCTATTTTGTCGAACTGAAGTATGTGACTCGAGTCGGCAACATACTTCCACAATTGGGAGACGTGAAACACATTATGAATTCAGTTCAACACCGGAGGTATGTCCAATCGATAAGCCAGACTGCCTACTCGATCCAAAACCTCAAACGGTCCAATGAATCTCGGACTCAACTTTCCCCGCTTCCCGAAATGGAAGATACCTCGACTCGGGAATACCTTGATCAAAACATGGTCACCTGCCTCGAACTCTAATGGTCGACGACGATTATCTGCATAATATCTCTGTCGACTCTGAGCGGTCAACAAACGACTCCTGATCAAAGCTACCTTCTCGCGGGCGGCTATAAGCATATCGGGCTCGGTGCCGATTGATTCTGATAAGTCATCCCAACACAAGGAAGATCGACAACGACGACCGTACAAGGCCTCGTAAGGTGCCATCTTAATCGAAGCATGCCAACTGTTGTTATACGTGAATTCGATCAATGGTAGTTGGGCTTCCCAATCGTCCTTCCAATCGAGAACACATGCTCTCAACATGTCCTCCAACGTCTGAATAGTTCTCTTTGATTGTCCGTCGAACTGAGGATGAAAAGTTGTGCTGAGATTAAGCTGAGTTCCCATAGCACAATGAACTGATTTCCAAAAATATGACATGAATCGCTCGTCACGATCCGAAATGATACTCTTAGGAGTACCATGAAATCTTACTATCTCTTTAATTAACAACTGGGCAAGTCCCTCGGGACCCCACGTATCCTTAATCTCCAGGAAATGAGCTGACTTAGTTAAACGGTCCATAATTACCCAAATTGTATTCATACCACGACGACTCGTCGGTAAACTTGTGATGAAGTCCATAGAAATATCTTCCCACTTCCACTCGGGAATAGGGAGAGGTTTCAGCATACCCGCCGGTTGCTGATGTTCAATCTTGATTTGCTGACAGGTTAAACACCTCGAACAATTTCTGCGACTTCTCGCTTCATATTACTCCACCAGTAATTTTGTTTCAAGTCTTTGTACAACTTGCTAGACCCCGGATGAATGGAATAAGGGGTAGCATGAGTTCCTCTCAAAATCGAGTTTTTCAACTCATCATTCTCCGGTACGCATAACCAATTCTTAAATCGCAAAAGTCCACCCTCGTGGACCATAAATCCAGGGGCTTTCCCCTGAGCCACATCATCTCGAATGCGCAACAAAGATGGGTCTGAACCCTGATTCACTCTGATCGCCTTCTCGAGTGGCGATGAAGTCTCTAACATGTAAAGTTGCCCTTGTACTCGCTGTAACCAGACCTCAATCTCGGGTCTTAGGAATTCCTGAGGAAGCTCCTTCTGAACTGTTAAACGAGCAAGCATTTGCTCCCGAATGGACTTACGATTCAAGGCGTCGGCGACTACGTTCGCCTTACCCGGGTGGTATAGTATCTCAATATCATAATATTTAATTAATTCCGACCACCGCCTCTGTCGCATATTTAACTCCTTCTGAGTAAATATATACTTCACGCTCTTATGATCGGTGAAGATCTGACAGGTGACGCCATAAAGATAATGATGCCAAATCTTCAATGCGAAGACCCCGGCTGCTAGCTTCAGGCCGTGGGTCGGATAATTGACCTCATAAGGTCTCAATGGCCGTGAAGCATAGGTAATAACCTTCTCGTTCTGCATTAGTACACATCCGAGACCCTGACCGGATGCATCTCTACAAACTACGAATCCCTTCGTCCCTTGCGGCAAGGAAAGGACAGGCGCTGAAATCAAACGACTCTTGAGTTCCTCAAAACTCCATTGACACGCGTCGGACCATGTGTATCTCTTATCTTTCCGCTAAAGGTTCGTCATGGGTTGAGCGATTTTAGAAAGTCCTTCTACAAATCGCCGATAATAACCAGCTAATCCGAGAAAGCTTCGGATTTTCTTAACATTCTTCAGAGCTTGCCAATCTCAGATAGCCTCCGTCTTCTGAGGGCCGACACGAACTCCATCTTATGAAATTACATGTCCGAGAAACATCACTTCGGACATCCAGAACTCACACTTGGAAAATTTTCCATAAAGTTGCTCTCGTCTAAACACGTCGAGAACTTGATGAAGGTGAAATTCGTGCTCCTCTCGGTCACGAGAATAAATCAAAATGTCATCAATGAAGACAACCACGAACTGATCCAAATAATCGATGAAAACTCGATTCAATAATTCCATGAATACCGCAGGTGCATTAGTTAACCCAAACAGCATTACAACAACTCACAATGACCATAGCATGTTCGAAATGCCGATCTAGCGACATCCGACTCTCGAATTCGCAACTGATGATACCCAGATCTTAAATCGATCTTTGAAAATACGGAAGCTCCTTGAAACTGACCCAACACATCACTTCAAAAGTGCGAAAAAGAATCCTCCTGGGAATATTACACGCCGTAAACCCTTCTCACAAGGATTTACCAGGATAAACACAATTTTCCACGTCCTTTCAAAAATGCCAAAAAAATCGATGACGGTAATATTTTTCAAATACAGAAAAAAAATATTCCATTTTCCAAATACCAAATACCGTCATAATAATATCGTTTAAACGTTCAAGGCCAAATTCCAAAGCTCGGTTTAGGGAATCGGTTTTACGAAGTAAGAACTCAGTTTGCAAAGTATCGAAAGCCATTTCAAAACGGATAAGAATACTGTTTGAAATATACTTTTTACAAATATAAACAATCAAATCCACGATTTCCCAATATATGCCATTTTAAATACACACTCGACTCCATCGTCTGAAATGATCGTGGCCATACATTCACGGACAATAAGTATGGCATCACGACGATCCATTCAATCAATACCCAAGATGACGTCCTCTCTCGGTACATCCACCACGATTAGGCCTGCCAGCCATACACGGCCATGATGCTGAATCAGAAAATACTTAATCTCACGATCTCTGATAATTCTTCTACCGTCAGGTAGACCAATGATATAAGGTTCACAATTAATAGGACTATCCAAGTGAAGTCTATTCAAGCATGATTAGGAAATGAATGAATGTGATGCTCCAGTATCAAAAAGGTTACACACAGGTTGAGATAAAATTTCAAGGGTACCTGAGATCATTCGGGCCTCCGGATCGTTGCTCCTCTACATCTCGTAAATTCGGGGCTTGCCAGCCACCAAATTGGATGCTATTGACTGATGAATATGAGCTCTGCCTTTATTCGCTTCCGTTGTTTTAAACGACGCTGACTGAGAAACCTAATTTTGAATTGCTGATTGCTTTGGGGCCTGAGATGCCGCCGGAGTCGTCTTGGAGTCCCTTCGGCAAAAACGGGCCTTATGCCCAACAATACCGCAGTTATGGCACGTGATAGACGGTGTCAGACACTTAGTGTTGTAATGACCCGGCGCTCCACAGTTGAAACAGGTGATGGCTGATCTGGCCGCTCGGGACTGAGATCCCGTAGGTTTAGGTGCCGTAGGAGGTCGCTCAGAAAAGTTAGGACTCGCATGAGGCTTCTTGAAGGTTGCCTAGCCGCCTTCGGGCTGATTACACTTCTTCGATTTCTTGCCAGAAGATGAAGTTTGTTGCCCAGCAACTTCCTTAGCCGCAGGCTCATACGTGAGAGTTCTTTCGATTAATTCGGCCAGAGTGGCGCAATGATGATTAAGCAATTGCATATGGGTCATTATGACCTGCATAAAAGCGAGTGGATCAACCCGAACATCTTCCGATCGAGCTGAGTCCTGGGTATGACTTCCCGACAGTGAGTGATTATTTCCTGGGTTTCGGCCCGCACCGCGGCCTCTCCCCCTGCGTCCCCTGATAGCTCTCTCCATACTGAAGTAGGAAGGTCGCATGATAATCATAGATCTCGCATGAGTACCGCATTATGATTTACGTTATGAAATGATAATAATGAGCACACGCGCTCTAACACAATGATTACATGAATGATCAATTGAGGTGACATGATTATATGATGAAATTCTTGAAATGATTATCTTGAACAAGTTAACAAGATTAATGATACGATCCACAAGATCAACAACTGATTAATGAGATGAATTGATTGCTTAATGAGTTAACATGATCGACATGATCAAAAATGAAAATGATGTTTGAGGATTGTTGACTAATGAATGATGAATGAGTGATTCTAATGCCAGAAATTATACCATAGCATCAGAAATCTTACAGTTCTTTCGGTCTGAGGGGCTTGGCGTTTGCACAGGTCACATGTGACGCGAAAGTTCAATGATACTAGTCGAATGAACGATGACTTCAAATGAGACATGACTCGGAAGGTAGTATTCAAAACCACGCTCCGATACCAACTCTATAACACCCCCAAACTAGGCGACCATTACAGTGCCGTGGACCCCCGACTGGGACCCACCAGGCGAATGAAAATCAGTTACTTAAATAATATAATTGTAGTACCGAACTATATTATATCATCAATTACTCCGATGAGGAGTTTTATTACAACACACCCAAGATCATACAGAATACATGTATATTTTATATGAATATAAAATATACAACACTGAATAAAATGAGTATTCAAACGGAAGTCTGCAGCGGAAATAAAATGAAGAAAATACGAATGACTGAAAAGGACTGGGGCCCCTTACTAGTATCACTGGGACTCCTCGCCGTCAACATGCTCTTTCCGTGCCTTTGACTTGCCGTGACCTGAAAAAAATATCCCCAATGGGGTCAGT
Source organism: Orobanche coerulescens (assembly GCA_033398695.1). Classification (NCBI taxonomy): domain Eukaryota; kingdom Viridiplantae; phylum Streptophyta; class Magnoliopsida; order Lamiales; family Orobanchaceae; genus Orobanche; species Orobanche coerulescens. The sequence continues at coordinate 110,624,523 of CM065806.1, forward strand.
TACACAGAACAACAATCCTCAAGAGTTGAATAAACACAATCATGATATATCTTAATTATGAAATGACGCTGAAGAGAGGCATCATAGTACGCCCGTAATGGTATGTGCATGTGCACAAGACGAGTGTCCGGTCACACCCGTCCTTGTACCTAATTAGTCTCACGGAGGTACATTACCGTGTGCACAGTCCAATGTGTTGGTGAACCCAACACATGACCATCACGTGCCCGACTAAAAATTCCACACATCCCCACCTAGCCACGCAATATGAAATGATTGGAACCGTCGTTCCTCGTGAATGAAGTGATTAATTGACAATTACAAGTCTCAATATGGTTAATACATTATGAATGAATTATAATTATGAATGAACAACAACGAAAGGAATGAATATCCTTTTAACCGAGTAAGAATTAACTTACACAACACCGGTGAAGAATGTCCTTCCTCGAACAACGTCCTAAAAAGAGATGTCGGTCGCTCGAACAACCTTGAATAACAATAATTACCAACAACCGCTCAATACACGTATCAAGCAACGAAACACGACTAACTCAAAAGTCGATACAACGATAATCAACTCATTGGGGCATTCTAACGAATACGTTGTAAACATCCTTCCCGTTAGTTACAACCAATCCCAAATTATCGAAACCAACTTCCAAATGATTGATTCAAACCAACAAAATGATATCAATGGCATCAATAATCCAATAGGAATACTTCAATCGAGGTTACGACAACAACTAATCGAAAACCCCCAAAAACCAAAGTCAACCCTTAAGGGTTCTTGAATAAATCCTCAAATATTCATCAATTCCATATACACCAATAAATCCCTAGAAATACATGTATCCAAGGTAGATAATCCATATCTAACATTTCCAACATAATATCGACCTAACACGAAGAGATCGAAAGCAAAACACTTAAATCCCGAAATTCTAGATTCAAGAATTAATTACCTTGATTTGGTGTGTTGGAGAGGATTAGATGATGATTAATTCGAACTAGGAGCTTGCAAATGATGGTATATAACTCCATCTCGAAGAACACTTCACCAATGTCCAAAATCGCCCAAAACCGACGGGAGGAGGAAGAGAGAAGTGAAAATGATAAATCTGGGCCGGACTGTCCTATTTATAGCAATCCCAGTTTAGCATGCGCTAGCTCTTATACTTAGCGTGCGCTAACGGGTGTACCGGGTAGTCCAGTACCCTCTGACTGCAACGTTAGCGTGCGCTACGTACCTTGGTAGCGTGCGCTAACGCCTCTACTTAGCGTGCGTTAACCTTGTGTTAGCGCACGCTACCTGATGGTTGATGCCCAGAATACCGGAGTCCAGAACCTACTGTCCTCCTGCCTTGCGCGCGTTAACGTGCGCTACACCCATTACACAACATGCGCTACTACCACCTTTAGCGTACGCTAAAATCCACTCATAGCGTGCGCTAGTAATTATTTCGTTTCCAGTCCAGTACCCACTGGACTCTGCCTGATCGGATCTTAACGCACGCAACACTGATTCCTAGCGTGCGCTATCCATACCCACTAGCGTTCACTACATACCATTTGTAGCGTGCGCTACTACAACTCACTTTCAGTCCAGTGCCTTCTGGACTGTCTATCTGAACCACATTAGCGTGCGCTAAAGCTGAGAGGTAGCGTGCGCTACTCGTACTCAATTAGCGCGCGCTAAAGAGAGTACGTAGTGTGCGCTACTCCTCACACACAGCCCACTACAAAGGTGGCAATGAAGATAAGCTCGGCCCGATTTCCAACCGGGTTGAATGATTAATAATGACTGATACACGACACAGATTACTCTGAATGGTGAATACAGTGAATGAATGTGAATGATGAATGATTATTACTGAGCGAATTTTACTGAGTGACAAAATACTGAATGATAATTAATGAATTTACAACCGGGCATTACAATAAGAGAGAGGCGGCCCACACTATGTTGGTGAGAAAAACGAGCCGAGCTACTCGATTCGTGTACCGGACGTTCGCATGTCCAATACACTTCGTTTTATCTCAAATGTATTTATACTTAATTAATTAATCCAATTAATTAATTTTATCAAATACAAAATTATAATAATATATTTCCAAGAAATAATTATTTATGAATTAAATTAATCACCCGGTAATTAATTTCAATTCACTAGACCGCTTGATTTATCAAATAAATCAAATTAGATATCTAATATCAAATATTAATGAAGAGATAATAAATACATATTTATCCATCAAATATCCTTGTGCGCGACTCCGTAGGTCCGTCTTAGTCGGCAATGGGAGGAACCAAGGAGTACGGGTAACACTTAGCCAGTCTAGTGCTTTGTACCGTAACCCAACTAAAAACGAATGATCGGATCATTCCAAAACCATTATGTCGTGAATACCGTATACGTATAAACCCTTCAATTATATGTCCCGGTCAAGTATTAGGCTCACGGTAAAGTCAAACCCTACTGTAACTTGACTCTATGCTTTCTGTTAATGCAAACCGAGATCATGAGCTCTCGTGTATCAAATACAACTAGCTTTAAATGCTTTAGCCAAAGACTTATAATCTCATTTGCCATTAACCGCATAGGACATTTACCTGCTCACTTACAGGAGAAAGAATTCTATCTTAGTATTCAGTAGAGACTGCTGCTTGCCCAATAAGTTGCATTTTGAGGTTGACACCACCCACCGGCAATTGGATCGAACTACTCTAATGACTAACTTAATGTCACAAGCACATCTCCTACTGAAACCTCAAGTCAAAGGTCCACGTATACCTATCACAACCTTTCGATCCAGTCATTGACAAACCCTGAGTGATATCCATGTGACAGAATCGAGGTGACTCGTGTTCGAGTATACTAATCTCATTAACATACCTATATCGTGTGCTCCCACTAACCCTTAGTGAATACCGACACTCTACATGTCAAAGTACACGTTATACAAGTCTTGTCTAAACTTATTGCCCAGTTAAGTTTTATCGACTTGCGAACGAGTTAAGCATTCGAGCTCTAAACATTTCCAGTGCCTATCTCCTTATCTCCATAAGGAGTAGAATGTTTGCTCTCAAATGCAAGGACTATTATTCTATATACAAAATCACAATGCCAGTGATGTACAATAATATAGAAATAATTATTGCCTTATTAAATATTCATAATTACAATACAAATGCTCTTACTCTCTCATCCTCTGAGTGGCATTCGAGGGCATATCCCTAACAATCTCCCACTTGCACTCAATGCCACAAACTATGGTATCTAATACCCATACTTTACAGATGTCTCTCTAAGACCTTCTGAGATAGTGGCTTGGTAAGCGGATCAGCAACGTTATTCGCTGTGTCTACTCTCTGCAGTATAACATTTCCTTCCTGAACCATTTCTCTCACAAAATGATATTTTTTCGCAATATGTTCGGTATTTTGGTGAGTCCTAGGCTCCTTAGCCTGTGCAACAGCTCTGTCGTTGTCACAAAACAGCGTCACGGACTTCTCCGCATTAGGAACCACTTGAAGTTCCTCAGTGAACTTGTTAATCCAAAAAGCTTCTTTAGTAGCCTCAGTGGCTGCCTAATATTCGGCTTGACATGTAGAGATAGCAGTCTAACTTTGCTTGGCACTTCTCCAAGAAACTGCCCCACCATTCAGAGTGAAGATATACCCTGATGTGGACATCTAAGCATCCATGTCCCCCGAAAAATCTGAGTCTGTATAGCCCATCACTCTAATTTATCCACCTCCGTATGTAAGAACCAAGTCTTTAGTCCTCCTTAGCTACTTAAGAATGTTCTTTACAGCAGTCCAATGATCCTGCCCTGGATTTGACTGAAACCGACTTACTACGCTCACAGCATAGGCAATGTCCGGTCTAGTGCAAATCATAGCGTACATGAGGCTACCTACTACCGAAGCATAGGGCACCTTACTCATTTACTTTATGTCTTCCTCACTTTGAGGACACATCTCTAAGGAAAGTTTTGCACCATGTTGCATAGGAAGGAACCCTCTTTTAGAATCTTCCATCCTAAATCGCTTCAGGATCTTTTCTATATAGAGGGCTTGGGAAAGACCTAACATTCTTTTTGCTCTATCCCGGTAGAGACGAATACCCAGAATATAGGTAGCTTCTCCCAAGTCTTTCATTGAGAACTCTTTAGAAAGCCAAGCTTTCATAGAACTGAGCATTCCTACGTCATTTCCTATAAGTAGAATGTCATCTACATATAGTATTAAGAACGCAATTTTGCTCCCACTAACCTTCTTGTAAATACAGGGCTCCTCTTCGTTTTGGACAAAATCAAATTCTTTGACTGTCTCGTTAAAATGAAGATTCCAACTCCGCGAAGCTTGCTTCAGTCCATAAATGGCACGCTGAAGTTTGCGTACTTTATGAATATTAGTTTGAGATATGAATCCCTTAGGCTATTCCATGTAAATATCCTCCTCGAGGAATCCATTTAGGAATGCCGTTTTCACATCCATTTGCCATATTTCATAATGTAAGTAGGCTGCTATGGCAAGCATCATGCGAATAGACTTAATTGTAGCTACAGGCGAGAAGGTCTCGAAGTAATCGATTCCTTCTCTTAGGGAATAACCCTTTGCCACAAGCCTGGCCTTATAGGTATCAACCTTGCCATCTCTATCAGTCTTTCTTTTATAGATCCATTTGTTTCCAATAGGCATTATGCCTTTAGGACGATCTACTAAAGTCCAGACCTGATTAGCATGCATTGAGTCTATCTCAGCTTCCATAGCTTCTTGCCACTTGGTGGAGTCAACATCTACCATCGCTTGGTCGTATGTAGAAGGATCATTCTCTTGACTACTTTCTGTCATCTCATGGACACCCAGTTCCTCTTGATGCAGATAGCCATACCTCTCAGGTAATTGAGAAATTCTACTAGACATGCGAGGTTGTGTTTGTATTTCAGAAGGTTGGGTTCTAATATCTTGCATAGGTGTCTCATTTGGTGTTTCTTTTATTTCTTCCAAAGAAATATTTCTACTTGCCCCTCCTTCCTGAATAAACTGATCTTCCAGGAAGTGTGCTTGTATAGAAACGATGATCCTATGATCTTCGTGCATGTAGAATAGATATCCCATGGAATCCCCTGGATATCCTATGAAACGACCTTTCACAGACCTAGTTTCCAATCTCTCTACTTTAGTCTTCTTGACATAAGAAGGGCATCCCCAAATCCTAATGTGATTAAGACTTGGTTTCCTACCTCTCCACATCTCATGTGGAGTCTTAGGAACGGATTTGGAAGGACATCTGTTCAAGATATGCACAGCAGTAAGGAGCACGTAACCCCACAGATAAATCGGTAGATCAATATAGTTAAGCATGGAGCGAACCATGTCCAACAAGGTTCGGTTCCTTCTTTCTGATACACCATTTAATTGTGGAGTAGATGGAGGAGTGAATTGTGACACTATTCCTAGTTCTTTTAAGAACTCATCAAATTTGGTACTCATGTACTCACTACCCCGGTCTGACCGAAGAGTCTTAACACGGTTACCTGTTTGATTTTCAACTAGGGCTTTAAATTCCTTAAATTTATCAAAAGCTTCAGACTTATGTTTCATTATGTACACGAATCCATACCTGGTATGGTCATCAGTGAATGTAATGAAATATTGAAAGCCGTCTCGTGCCACTTCAAAAGGGCCACAGACGTCGGTATGGATCAATCCAAGTTTTTCAGCAGCTCTTTCAAAAGTCCCTGCAAAGGGTAACTTAGTCATTTTGCCTTGAAGGCAAGATTCACAAGTTGGATAGGGATCTGATCCCAATGGACCTGTAAGCCCATCTTTTTCCATTTTATGAACCTTGGTCTGACCGATATGACCAAGTCTAAGATGCCACTTAAGTGCTTGGTTCGTTTCATCCCTACCACGCTTCCAAGTTATAGTGTTCACAGTTATTTTATTCTTTAGATTTAAATGGTATAAACCATTTAATAATGTAGCAGTACCAACCAATTTATTTCTGAAATAAATACGACAGGATCCATCTCCTATAAAGAAGTAAAATCCCTTTCGGTCCATGAACGGAATTGATACAATATTCTTGTGCCCCTTGGGCAAAACAAGTACATCATATAAAGTAAGAATAAAACCAATTTCTAAATCCAACATAAGGGATCCGTTATCAAAAGCCTCGACACTATGCCCACTTCCGACGGTGACCATCACCTCCCCTGAATCCAGCTCCCTACTTCGTTCCAGATCCTGATTTATTATACAAATGTGAAAACTCGCACCGGAATCAAGTATCCAGGAAGTAGAATATACAGTTACAGAACAATTTGTTTCTAAAACCAGTAGTTCCGTACCTGAAGGCGCATTACGGTCAAGCTTTGGACAGTACCTCTTCCAGTGGCCTAGCTCACCGCAGTTGAGGCATACATCCGTTTTCTTGGCCCCCTTGCTCTTTTGAACCATTGGGGCTTTGCCCTTTCCCTTGTCGATCTTGGCTATTGGACCTAACTGCTTCTTGTTTTTTTGCTTCTTATTCTTGGACTTCCAAGTCCCAGAAGAAATCACAAGTGCAGCTTCCTTTCCCTTTGTCTTCATCTGAGACTGGGCAGTCGTCAGTTTGTTCATTAGCCCAGCTAAGTTATATGCAATCTCATTGCAGTTGAAGTTCATGACAAATTATGAAAAGGAGTCAGGAAGTGACTGCAGGATAAGGTCAGTTTGGAGAGATGCATGCATCTGAAAATCAAGAGCTTCCAATCTCTCAATCATCGAGATAATATGGAGGACATGGTCCCCAACCCTCTCTCCTTCCTTCATCCTGGCGCCAAATAATTGCTTCAATATCTCATATCAAGCAGTTCGGCTATGCTCTCCATAGAGCTCAGCCAGGTGTGCTAAGATGGCTCTCGAAGACGTCATCTTTTCATGGGCATGTTGAAGCTCATTGGTCATTGAGCCTAACATGTACCCTCGCACTCTTATGTCGTCTTTTACCCATTTCTCATGGGCATCGACATCTTCCTGATTGGCTCGGGTTCTTGCAGGAGCAACTGGGATGTCCGCCTCCAAGACGTATCCCAACATTTCCATAGTTAGGACAATCCTCAAGTTCCGAAGCCAGTCCACATAGTTCAGACCAGTCAGGACGTTCTTTTCAAGTAGTATAGCGAGTGGGTTTATTATCATATTGAGAGTTTTGTTAACTGCAGAGAATAATTTAAGATTCGTTAGTGATTATTTAATTATGATCCGAGTAAAGAATTCAAGGACTTTCTTTATTCATAACTCGGCTCCCACTATTTTATCGGCATTTACACACTCCCATGTTAAATCCGGAAGTCTTGGGTGACTTCATAGTGGTGATCGATTTCTTTACAAAGTTTAATAGAGTGCAACTCATACGGTTTCTATTCTATTATTCTTTGTAAAGTGATGTCTAACACCAACCCATCTAATGGATGATTCGATCTTCTTTTACCCCTAGTTCACTTGCCCTCAACCCATTCGGTTTCTATGGCTCGCTGAACTATATAAGTTTAAACTGTCAACTCCTATTAGTCTGACAATTGATTCTTACCCGGCAACCCATACGGTTTATAGGGGTTTGATTTGTCACAACCAAAGGCATCTAATGCACTCTAGGAATTTATCAACTTTCCCCAAAAATATTATCCCGACATACTCGGAAGAATAATATTCCGGTTTAGATTTCAATTTTCCATGAGTTTGACGGAGGGTAGGAAACCTCGTAACCTTTATAAATTAGTGTTTGTAAGTGGGAGTATTAACGCGATTATATGTTACACTTTGCACATTAATCTATTTATAAGCACGGTTTGTCGGTTTGTTTGTTTGTCATACAATATGAAAACATACACAACCTAAAACTAACAACATGTAGTTCATGGACCGTTCCTAGAACAAAAACATCGTAATCTAATTACATGTCTTCGGTCTTGAATCTCCGTCTTCTCGAGCGGATCTTCCTCCGGTCTTCGTCATTACATATAAATTTTACATTTGAAAAATTACATCCTTTAAGAATTTTCTAGTAAAATAAATAGGCTCAAAACGGCCTTTACAACCCAATCGAACAAAACAAACGATTCAAAACTAGTCCATGAACTACATCCCCATTCAAAATTATTGCAAAAATTACATTAAAATAAATTGCAATAATGATTAATCTAAAATTGATCTAATCAACAAAAATTAATCCAACAATTAGAATTAATCCAATTAATTCACTTAACCGTTAATTTTAACTTGCTCCGGACAAAATAAATATTTCATTAAATTAATTCCCTTAAAATAAAATTACTATAATTATATTTTAGTCAAATTAAATCTAATTTAATTTGCGGGAAATTAATTTACCGAACGAAATATAAAAACGGAGTCGGAAAACACAAGGCCCGGGCCAAGCCCGCGGCCTGCCATTGACCAATAAATTTCGAGCCGGGTCCAGCCAATTTTTCGGCTCATTTTTTTTGTCCTGAATCCAAAAATAATATTTTTCTAATTTTTATATTACACAATTAAATCAGTTTTTCAAAAGAAAAATAGATTTATATTGTAACATAAAATCATGAAAAATAATTTTTAGATGAACAATTAAACATCCAATTAAAAACAATTATGATTCTAAATCATAAGTAATAATCAAGTATTCCAAATGCAAATATCGAATATACGATCGCATAGACCTCGCTCCGATACCACTGTTGTGATTCGGTGAATAAAAAACGAGATACGCAGCGAAAAATATACCGGTGCAACCTGATAAAACCAAACCCCAAAAATGGACCGATCAAGCATCGTATAAACGAATATAAATAACGAGAAAGATAATCAAAGAATACTTACCCTCGTAGTCCTTTGATAATATAATCTTCGAAGAAAAAACCCGAGCAAGCCTTTTTCCCGATTACCGACACGAACACGAATCCACTTCGTTGTGGCTTGCTGAATGATCCAACACCGAAAATGTCGAATGTCTCTACGTTATCACGCGTCGGATATTGATCGAAAAAATAAAATATCAATTCATTCTCAAAGAACACGGCTAGGAATTGATACGGTATTTTTCTTCTCTTCTCTTCTTCATTTTCTTTCTCTCAAAGATGTACAAGAAAAAGAAAATAAATTTTTCTCTCCTCAACCCAAGCTCACGGCTGATCTCTTCCAATAAGTAAAGTGATGTTTTCTTCACATGTTGGTGCATTATGATCATTACATATATAATACATAAAGAGATCAAAAATAAACAAATGATGATATCTCATCTATTTGTCCACAAGTGATATGTCTTCCACCACACCACACCACACACCACATGGAGTCAAGTGAGGAAGGTAAGAGGTAATAGAGGGGCAGCCCACACTAGGTTGGTGAGAAAAACGAGCTGAGCCACTCGATTCGTATACCGAACGTTCGCGCGTCCAATACACTTCGTTTTATCTCAAATGTATTTATACTTAATTAATTAATCCAATTAATTAATTTTATCAAATATAAATTTATAATAATATATTTCCAAGAAATAATTATTTTTGAATTAAATTAATCACCCGGTAATTAATTTCAATTCACTAGACCGCTTGATTTATCAAATAAATCAAATTAGATATCTAATATCCAATATTAATGAAGAGATAATAAATACATATTTATCCATCAAATATCCTTGTGCGCGACTCCGTAGGTCCGTCTTAGTCGGCAATGGGAGGAACCAAGGAGTACGGGTAACACTTAGCCAGTCTAGTGCTTTGTACCGTAACCCAACTAAAAACGAATGATCGGATCATTCCAAAACCATTATGTCGTGAATACCGTATACGTATAAACCCTTCAATTATATGTCCCGGTCAAGTATTAGGCTCACGGTAAAGTCAAACCCTACTGTAACTTGACTCTATGCTTTCTGTTAATGCAAACCGAGATCATCGAGCTCTCGTGTATCAAATACAACTAGCTCAAAATGCTTTGGCCAAAAACTTATAATCTCATTTGCCATTAACCGCATAGGACATTTACCTGCTCACTTACAGGAGAAAGAATTCTATCTTGGTATTCAGTAGAGACTGTTGCTTTCCCACTAAGTTGCATTTCGAGGTTGACCCCACCCACCGGCGATTGGATCGAACTACTCTAATGACTAACTTAATATCACAAGCACATCTCCTACTGAAACCTCAAGTCAAAGATCCACGTATACCTATCACAACCTTTCGATCAGTCATTGACAAACCCTGAGTGATATCCATGTGACCGAATCAAGGTGAGTCGTGTTCGAGTATACTAATCTCATTAGCATACCTATAACGTGTGCTCCCACTAACCCTTAGTGAATACCGGCACTCTACATGTCAAAATACACGTTATACAAGTATTGTCTAAACTTATTGCCCAGTTAAGTTTTATCGACTTGCGAACGAGTTAAGCATTCGAGCTCTAAACTCTTCCATTGCCTATCTCCTTATCTCCATAAGGAGTAAAATGTTTGCCCTCAAATTCAAGGACTATTATTCTATATACCAAATCACAATGCCAGTGATATACAATAATATAGAAACAATTATTGCCTTATTAAATATTCATAATTACAATACTAATGCTCTTACTCTCTCATCCTCTGAGTGGCATTCGAGGGCATATCCCTAACATTAATATCTTTCGAGATTGCAAGAAAAGGATGTTGTGCTTATCTCAGGCATCCTATATCGATACTGTGCTAAAGCGGTTTAGTATAGAGAATTCCAAGAAAGGTTTCTTACCTTACAGACATGGAATTTAGCTATGTAAGGCTATGTGTCCTAGGACACATAAGGAGATAGATGACATGAATCTGGTCCCTTATGCTTCAGCAGTGGGAAGCCTCGTGTATGCTATGATTTGCAATAGGCCTGATATCTGTCATGTTGTAAGCATGGTGGCGAGATATCAATCGAACCCAGGACCGGGACATTGGATTGCTGTCAAGCATATACTCAAGTACCTGAGAAGGACTAGGGAGCATATGCTTGTATATCAATCGGATACACTTTGTCCTTTGGGTTACACTGACTCAGATTTCAGTGCGAACAAAGAAAAGTCGAAATCAACTTCCGGATATATTTTCACTTTGGGAGGTGGAGCCATCAGTTGGAGGAGTGTGAAGCAGAAATGCATAGCAGACTCTACCATGTAAGCCGAGTATGTAGAAGACTCAGAGGCAGCTAAAGAGGCAGTATGGCTCAAGTACTTCCTAAAGGATTTGGGTATGATTCCTAATTTGCCTAGGAGTATTACACTTTATTGTGATAATACCGATGCTGTTGCAAATTCGAAGGAACCACGGGCCCACAAATCAAGCAAACATATCAAGCGCAAATATCATATCATTCGAGATTTTGTGAAGAGAAGGAAGATTATTATCTCCAAGATAGCATCTGAAGACAACCTAGCTGATCCTTTCACGAAAGGGTTGCCCTAAAAGTCATTTGAAGGGCATGTGGAAGGAATGCGGTTGAGATGTATGGCAGCATTGCTTTGAGTATAGGTGGGAGATAGATAGACATAGTCTAGATAGTATACTTCAAAAGCATGCTTTGAGTATAAGTGGGAGATTGTTAGGGTTGTATACATCAAAGCATACTTTATGCTTGTAGTACCTAATTTCCCGGTCTTTATCTATGAGAATATTTAATTCATTTATCACATGTTTTGCATATTTATTCATGCTATGGTTATGAAAATGTTGTCTAAATTACATTATATTGTAGATAATGTGGTGTGTCGAGTCACACAGAAGATCACATTATCGGTTCCTTATATAGTAATAATTAGTTCACAACATATATAACATTAGACCGTTATGTGAGAGGTTGTAATACATGCTTGAGATTGGTTGCTCTTGACCATTAGCATATATTAGCGTATTCGGTATACGTTGAATAGGATCGAGGTGAGATAGATTCTTCTGTACTGACTATAAGAAGAACGCACATGTTAGGCAATTATTATTTCTTAATTCTAGTGATTAATATTTAATTATATATATTTAATATTTATTGCTTTGATTTATCATGGGTGAGAGCCACAATGATTGACTCAATATGCTCGATATTTTGGGCAATATTATTATTTATATAAAAATTAATATTATAGCTAGAAATCGTGTCCCCACCAGTCGGGTTGATCATGTCCCTGAGGCACTCGAAAGGATTATTATATTAAACCCTGCAGGTGGAATTAATTTTCCGATATAATAATAAAAGTCGAGTGGTATACTCATGTATAACACTTTAATTAATTAAAAGATGTCAGTAGCTTAAATTAATTAATGGACATGGAATATCTTAAACACGGGAAATAATTAATTCAAGGAGCCCAATTTCGTAATTTGGGATTTTGGTAGGAAGTGGAATATCAACCTTTTAGTGGAGTAAGTTGATATTAATAGAGTCTTCATATTAGGAAGAGTCCTAATATTGGAAAGATGATCTCTATTGGGAGTCCTTACCTTATCCTCCTTAAGGTCCCTAGAGTAGCCCTAAACACCTATAAATAAGATCATGTGGGTGGTCGATTTTCTCACTTCTTGTAACAAGAAATTTTCGATTTTTTTCCTCCTATTTGTGTTTAATTGTGAATCTTGACTTGTGTCTTGGATTCCACAATTTAGCTAACACAATATTTTTCTAAATACATAAATATTTAAGAAAAATAGAGAGAAAAATTTGTGAGGTATTTCTTGAAAAAATTTCGGCCTATCCCATACTGCAAGTCCAAGTTTGATTCGGTAGATTATTGCCCACATGATATCCGGATCTTAGGCGGGATATACTCTAGAAGATCTTGAGGTAGAAATATAAGAAGATCAAGGAGGAGTACGAAGGGGAGTTCGATCGACCCAGAAGGAATTTTCCACCACTTCGCTTCAAAGGTATGAATTACCAATTTCTACTGCGTAAATACATACATTTAAATTGTTAATTAATCTGTTTAATTAATTAATTGACAAGCCTAAATAGATCCACTATTTATGTTGGTTAGTTTATATAACCTTTTATTCCATCTCGCTCCGCTGCATTTTATACTCCAACATTCGAGCCCTAAACACTTCCAGTGCCTATCTCCTTACCTTGGAATGTTTGCTCTCAAATGCAAGGACTATTATTTTATATACCAAATCATAATGCCTGTGATATACAATAATAGAGAAATAATATATGCCTTATTTAATATAATATTTATAATTACAATTCAATGCTCTCACTCTCTCATCCCCTGAGTGGCATTCGAGGGCATATTCCTAACACTCTTTTCGTGCGGAATTAAATTTTAGAAGTAAAGACAACGTGTGGAAATAAAATGGCACAAAAAATTGTTCGAGGGGTTGTGTTATCCAAAAGTCTACACCCCCTACCTAGTGTTATCGACTAGGACTTTTCTTAAAACTTGAATGCACCTTATAGTTAAGTGCCAACTCGTACAATAACACTTTCAAGATTAGTGCCGAACTTCAATTTCTTGATTTCCGGGCTCAAGAACACCCACAACTTTAATCACTCTAATTTTTCGGGGTACAAGACAACCTCACAAAATTACAAATATTATTGCGAGTTCAGTTACTCGACTTACATAATAAGCGCCCAGAGTGATACAAGAATGTATATAGAAAATCTTTAGAACAATTCTTCTTGTATCAGTTGCAATAAGTATTTTCTGTCAAAGTATACGCTATTATGAAGCTCGAATGAATAAGTTAATTTCTTGATATGTTTAGAGAATTCTTATTTTTTTCAACACATTCAAATGCCTCTATTAATAGCATTTAAGAACCTCTTTCCCGTTGGTATAGTAGTCTTCTTCGTTAGGTAACACAAGTTACGTATGTTAATATCATATCGTATGTTACTTCAACAGTGTAACGTCCGCAATACTTAGTCCAGTATCATCCAGTGGCCTATGGCTCTTCCTTTGCGTATGTTAATTATGTTGATTGCGTACGTTATATTTATCCTCAGATAGTCGTTGGATTTGTTGACCTTCTAGAAATCATCAACGATTTGATTTTGAATTCACTTTCAAATGCTTAGCGGCTGCTATCAAGTATCTGTAGTGTACGTTATTTTGTAGATGACTATTCAATGTATTTACCTTCAGAAAATTGCACAACGGTTCATTTTCGAACATAGCGTATGTTATGCATAGCCTTTTGCGTACATTATATATGTATTGTAATTTATGTTGCCCTGCTATGTAATCCTGCATAATATTGACACTTTCCGCAAATACACATGATGTAATATCCGTACTTTCTATTTTTGGTGATTTCTATTTTTGGTGTATGTTCGTTTCGGACGACTCGCTTGTTGCTATTTTGGAATTCTGAATATATTTTGTTCTTGGGGTTTTTCCGTTTGGACGAGTTTCGAGGATGTTTTTACGTATTTTCATCTTGAATTATATCTTATCGCATGTACGTTCGATTCTCGTAAAACTCGTTCGATTTCATTATTTCTCTGTTCCCATGAGTTCGTATGGATGAGTTGCTCGTGTTGTGAGTTTCAGATTGTTAATCCGACGCCGTATCATGACTTTTCGGATGTTTGGGCTATTTTGTAATTTCCTAAAAGTTTAGGGAATTTTATCTTCCTTGTTGTATTTCGGATTGCCCGAAAGTCGGAAGTGTATTTTCTTTCAGCGCTTAGCTTCGTTGTTACGGATACCTTTTTTTATACTTCTGGTTCTGTCCTTGTGTTGCGTTCCGTCGTTGTATCGTCTGTACAGGAAACGACGTTCAGCAGTGTGGGACTGCTGCATGCATAATGCACGTTATGCATGCTTCTTAACGTGCGCTATCGGCACCTGCATAATGTACGTTATGCCCTTCTGGTAACGTACGTTATGGCCTTCATCAGATAGTATAGGCGGTTCGGTTACGTACGTTAACTGGTGAGACGTTACGTACGTAAACGTCGTAACGTACGTTAACAATTTGTGTTAACGTACGTAACGCACTGTCAGGGCTTAAATTCTAAGTTGACCTCAGATGCGTTATTTCATTTCTTCTTCCTTCCTTTATTCGCGACGGGAGTTCTTCGTGCGATTTTGGGGCGATTCGAGCAGGGCAATCTGTAGGATTCCTCCGTAGATCGAATATTGTGACCCAAGGGAGGTTAATCATCATCACAATCATCCTTCTCCGCTCGAATCGAGGTATTTTTCGTTAGAACTCTAGCTTTTGGGGATTTTGTGGTTTTGTTTCGGTTTTCACCCTTCTAGTCCGATTTGCCTCTCATGATTGTTAGATTCCGATAGTATAATCACTATCCCTTACTTCTCTCGCGATTTTTGTGGATTGAATTCGATATTTTCCTCCGTTGATAGAGGGGAACCGGTTATGACCTTGTGTTGTCCGATGAATTGTTCCAACGGGTAGAATTAGGATAAATACCTACGTTTTTGTAGTATTGAGATTGGTTGTATATCGTTATTGTGCTAGGATCAGATTTGTGAAGATTATTCGGGCCAAAAACCTTTCTGATCACCGTTTTCCTTCACGTCGTGTTAACCAAGGCAAGTACATGTATTACATTATGTTATGTATGTTACGTTTTAGAAATGAATGATAAATTGTTGTTTTCGGGTGCGTGAGTTGTGTTCCTTCCACCCGGAGCGTTCGACGGGATGTCTGGGGGTCGATACTAAGGGGTACGGCCGCGGAAGTGGACTTGGGTGCGTGTGTGGTTGAACTTCCACCCGGAGCATTCGACGGGATGTCTGGGGGTCGATACTAAGGGGTACGGCCGCGGAAGTGGTATCCCACCCGGAGCGTTCGATTGGATGTCTGGGGGTCAATACTAAGGGGTACGTCTACGAGATACCAGTTGTGATTTTGTGATATCGTGATGAATTGATAACTGATTTGATTGCCAATGTAGTATTCCGTAATATTTATGGCAAATGATTTTTGATTGAGATAAATTGTGAAAAAATCGTATGTGTATATAATGTAGTGTAATTGTGTACTTGCACTAGCTATTCGAATGCTAACCCCTTAAATGGGGGAAATGCGTCTTATGCATTTCAGGTACCGGAAGAGGTGAGGAGCAGGCACGGGATATGCACGCAAAGGATGGACTGGCATGATTATGAGGCTCGAGTCTTTATTTATGTGTGGTCATTTATACTGTTTGAGTTATCAAAATTTGACTGATTTTCATTAAATTCGGTTAAAGTCCCCTGCGTGGGCAATGATATGGTATTGATTTATATTTTCACGTACATCTATTAAAATGTTTTGGCCGAGGCCACGGCCCCATTTTACATTGATGATTGTGTCTTTGGGATTTTCATGTACGGAATGTGTGTCATGTGTTAGCGTGGTAGACCTCATGAGAGTTCTACGGCGTGTAATGTCCCACTTGTGAATTGGGGTGTTGCATTTATGGTATCGGAGCCTTAGGTTTTGAATGCCTAGGCTGTCAGTTAATTTTGGGTCTGTCAGTTATGTCGTTAGAGTCAGTCGTTGAGCCTAATATCATCGTGCTACCGTCTTTTCGTGCGACCCGTGGCTGTAAGTCTCCTTGAACTCTTATATTCCTGAAATTTATACCTTGTGTTGTTTGGAAATTGTGAATTGTGATACCAACCTTGTAAATTGTGAATCTTTCTGATCTTGTTCTTTTCATATTTTCTTCAGTATGTTGAGAGGTCGCAGTAGACCAGCTAGGGGGCGCGGCCGAGGCCGTGGTCGTGGTACTAATAACGAGGAAGGCTCACTTTCTCAGTCCTCTGCGGATTCGGCTTCTCATTCAGTGCCATCGGGTAATAACGCCGATGCCGGGGCTACTGCCGTGCTTCAGCAGTAGGTAGCCCAGCTAGCTCAGATAGCTCAGGGTGGACACCAGAATCCGCCTCCGACTCCAGAGGATGAAGCTAGTAAATGGCTTCAGAAAGTAACTAAGATGCACCCCCTTCGTTTCACTGGTTCTTCTGAATCCCTCGGTTGGGAGAATTGGCTCTTTCTGTTGAGCAGGACTTTTGACGTCGTGGCTTGTCCCGATGACAGGAGGGTACATATTGCTTAGTACCTCCTGGATAAGGAAGCTGCGGAATGGTGGGAGGCTGTGGCGCCCAGAGACCGCCGGGCCACTTGGGAGGAATTTAAGGCTGCTATGGAAGCAGAATATTGTCCACCGCGAGTCAAGGAGCACAGTATTGTGGAATTCTTTACTGCTACACATCAGGATGTGCCGATTTCTCAGGCCATCATCACTTATAATCAGCAGTTGGGGTTCGTGAAAGATCAAGTGAGGACCGAGGCCGATAAAATCCGTTATTTCAATATGCACATGAAACCGCATATCAGGCAGAGTATGGCACCGCTCATGTGTGCCACCTTGAAGGAATACCAGGATAGCACCCTGGCGATTGAGAAGGCTGCACCGGAATCAGAGTTGGGTTCCGAGGCTAAGAAACAGAAAGCAGCTGGCAGTTTTTCAGCCGGCAAGAGTGGTCGATTTTCGAGAGCTCAGTCTGCCCCTACACCTGGGAAGAGGCCGTTTCATCAGACTGGAGGATCTCAGGGTAATCGTTCACTCCAGTCCGTTGCTCCTAGTGGCAGGGTTTGTTTTAACTACAACCAATATGAGCATTTGATGAAGGATTGTCCATTCCCTCCCGTTACTTGCTTTACTAGTGGACAGACTGGGCATAGGGCCGCTCATTGCGAGAGGGCTGCCAGAGCCGCCAGAGTTCCATATTCCACCAACGTTCAGAAGGAGCTTAGCGTCGATCAGAAGACTCCAGCCACCCAGGTTCCTCAGAGTTCGAGCCATGGTAGGGGTCGGGGTCAGCCGGACCGCCGAGCTGCATCTAGTTCGGGCTCAGTCCATCCTCGGTTATATCAGCTGAGGCGCACGGAGGAGGCAGACATTCCAGTGGCGTTAGGTACCACTCAGATCCTTTCTCATCCAGTTTCGGTGCTTTTCGATTCGGGTGCCACTCATTCTTTTAATGCTTCGGATTGTGTGTGTCGTGTTGGTATTGACTGCTTGTATGAGTGTGAACCGTTCGTAGTGGGTACACCTAGCGGGGATCGTATGGTTGGGGACCGGGAAGTTAGGGATTGCCCAGTGAGGATCGGGAGCCGAGATTGGCCCTCGAACCTCTTTTTTATAGATCTTAAGGGTGAGGATTTGATCCTCGGGGATGATTGGTTGGATCGTCACGGTGCTATCATAAATTATCGGACTCGCACCATCTCGATAGTGGATGAGGATGGAACCGAGCATACTCTCGGCGGTTGGAAACTGGGTAGATCGGGAAGTGTGATTAGCGCCTTGAAGGCGATGAAACTTCTGAATCAGGGTTGTGTCGGATATTGGTGTTACGCTCTGCAGGCGGAGGATGGTGGAGTCGACATGTCGTCGATTCCAGTTGTTAGCGAGTACCCCGACAATATTTCTAGATGACTTGCCGGGATTACCACCACAGCGAGAGGTTGAGTTTCTTATTGATCTTGAGCCGAATGCGGCTCCCGTTTCTCGAGCACCATACCGTATGGCACCATCGGAGATGTTAGAATTGAAGAAACAGTTTGGGGAATTGTTAGATAAAGGGTATATTCGACCGAGCGCATCGCCTTGGGGTGCGCCCGTACTTTTTGTTAAAAAGAAGGATGGATCGCTTCGTTTATGCATCGACTACCGAGAATTAAACAAGTTGACCATCAAAAACAAGTACCCTTTGCCCAGGATCGACGACTTGTTTGATTATCTTCAGGGAGCGACAGTCTTTTCGAAGATTGATTTACGATCGGGCTACTATCAGTTGAGGATTCGGGACAACGATATACCGAAAGCTGCCTTTCGGACGAGATATGGCCATTACGAGTTTGTGGTTAGGCCTTTCGGGCTAACCAATGCCCCAACAGTGTTCATGCAGTTAATGAACAAAGTTTTTATCGAGTATCTGGACAAATTCGTAGTCGTCTTTATCGACGACATCCTTATCTATTCCCGGAGTCGAGAGAGCATGCTTTACATCTCCGGATTGCGTTAAACACTTTGAGAACTGAGCAGTTGTACGCGAAGTTCTCTAAGTGTGAGTTTTGGCTCAAGGAAGTGATGTTCCTCGGGCACGTGATTTCAGCGGAGGGAGTTCGGGTAGATCCACAGAAGATAGAGGCAGTGATGGCATGGGAACCGCCCAAGAATGTGAAGGAAGTGAGGAGTTTTCTGGGACTTGCAGGCTATTATCGTAGATTCGTTGAGGGATTTTCTAAGATCGCTAGACCGCTCACTCAGTTACTCCATAAAACTCAGAAGTTTGAGTGGACCGCAGACAGACAAGATAGTTTTGACGAGTTGAAGAGACGATTGACTACCGCACCCATTTTAGCATTGCCTCAGGGGAACGAGGATTTCATGGTATATAGTGATGCCTCGGGCCTCGGGATCGGATATGTTTTGATGCAGAGAGATATGATTATTGCTTATGCATCCCGCTAGTTGAAACCTTATGAGGTAAATTACCCCACGCACGATTTGGAGTTAGCTGCGATCATTTTCGCCTTAAAGATCTGGAGGCAATATCTCTATGGGTCTTCGTGTAAGATTTTTATGGATCACAAGAGTTTGAAGTATATCTTCAGTCAGAAAGAGTTGAATATGAGACAGTGTAGGTGGTTGGAGCTAATTAAAGATTATGACCTCGAGATACTTTATCATCCGGGTAAGGCTAACGTAGTGGCTGATGCGTTGAGCCGGAAGTCGATGGCGTTACATATGTTAGAGGTACTTACACCACAGAGCAGGATCCAGGGGGATTTTATTTTTCAGAATATCGAGGTTTGGGTTCAGAGAGTTCAGGGTCAGTTATGTGCGTTGGAGATCACTTCGTCCTTGACTAATGATATCAAGGCGAAACAGTATGATGATCCGTTTTTGGTCCAGTTGAGGGAGGATGTGAGGAAGGGGAAAGCCCCTAGATTTGTGGTTCAGGATGATGGAGTTTTGAGATTTCGCGGCAGATTATGTGTACCGAGTGATATTGAGTTGAGACATAAGATCTTGAGTGAAGCTCATACCACGCCTTACTCCATACATCCTGGTACGAGCAAAATGTACAAAGATGTGAGGAGTAACTACTGGTGGAGCAATTTGAAGACGGACGTTAGCGAGTTTGTGGCGAAGTGTTTGACCTGTTAGCAGGTTAAGATTGAGCATCAGCGGCCCGCGGGGTTGCTACGACCACTTCCCATTCCGGAATGGAAGTGGGAAGACATCTCTATGGATTTCATTACCGGGATGCCTAGGACTCGGACTGAAATGAACATGATTTGGGTTATTGTCGATCGACTAACCAAATCAGCTCATTTCCTGGGTATTAAGGGCACTTGGGGGCCGGAGAGACTGGCACAAGTGTTTATTACAGAGATCGTGAGGTTGCATGGGACTCCTAGGAGTATTGTTTCGGATCAAGATGGCCGGTTTGTATCACATTTTTTCCAGGCTGTTCATCGAGCTTTGGGGATTGAGTTGAGACTCAGTACATCTTACCACCCTCAGACAGACGGATAGTCAGAGCGGACGATACAGACGCTAGAGGATATGTTGAGAGCCTGTGCTTTAGACTGGAAGAATGGTTGGGAGTCACACCTGTCATTGATCGAGTTCACGTACAACAATAGTTGGCATCCCTCGATCAAAATGGCACCATTTGAGGCATTGTATGGGAAGAGGTTCAGATCGCCGTTGGGTTGGGATGATGCGTCCGAGCTAATTAGTACCAAACCCGATATGGTAGTTGAGACGAGAGAGAAAATTGCCTTGATTCGATATAGGTTGTTAACGGCCCAGAGTCGACAGAAGTCTTATGCCGACACATGTCGCTAGCCGTTGGAGTTTGAGGTGGGGGACCATGTCTTGCTTAAGGTGTCGCCAACACGGGGAGTTTACCGCTTCGGCCGGAAGGGTAAACTTAGTCCGAGATATATTGGACCGTTCGAGATTTTAGAGAGAGTTGGAGAGCTTGCATATCGGTTAGGCTTGCCGTCGTCCTTGAGTCACGTGCATAACGTATTTCATGTTTCCCAGCTTAGGACGTACGTACCGGACCCTAGCCATATTATTGATTTTGGAGAGATTGGACCCGACATTACCATCGAGGAGAGGCCGATTCAGATTTTAGAGCGTCGGGTGAAGCAACTTAGGCACAAAACCATTCCTTTGGTTAAGGTTCAATGGTCGAGGCATGGATCCGAGGAAGCCACGTGGGAGATGGAAGAGAGTATGAAGTCGAGATACCCGAGTTATTTGCGTTGTAAGTTTCGGGACGAAACTTATTTTTAGGGGGAGAGAATGTAATATCCGTACTTTCTATTTTTGGTAATTCCTATTTTTAGTATATGTTCGTTTCGGACGACTCGCTTGTTACTATTTTGGAATTCTGAATCTATTTTGTTCTTGGGGGTTTTCTGTTTGGACGAGTTTCGAGGATGTTTTTACGTATTTTCATCTTGAATTATATCTTGTCGCATATACGTTCGATTCTCGTAAAACTCATTCGATTTCATTATTTCTCTATTCCCATGAGTTCGTATGGATGAGTTACTCATGTTGTGAGTTTCGGATTGTTAATCCGACGTCGTATCGTGATTTTTTGGATGTTTGGGCCATTTTGTAATTTCCTAAAAGTTTAGGGAATTTTATCTTGCTTGTTGTATTTCGGATTGCCCGATAGTCGGAAGTGTATTTTCTTTCAGCACTTAGCTTCGTTGTTACGGATACCTCGTGTTTACACTTCTGGTTATGTCCTTGTGTTGCGTTCCGTCGTTGTATCGTCTGTACAGGAAACAATGTTCAACAGTGTGGGACTACTGCATGCATAACGCACATTATGCATACTTCTTAACGTGCGCTATCGGCACATGCATAACATACGTTATGCCCTTATGGTAACGTACGTTATCGCCTTCATCAGATTGTACAGGCGGTTTGGTTACGTACGTTAACTGGTGAGACGTTACGTACGTAAACGTCGTAACGTACGTTAACAATTTGTGTTAACGTACGTAACGCACTGTCAGGGCTTAAATTCTAAGTTGGCCTCAGATGCGTTATTTCATTTCTTCTTCCTTCCTTTACTCGCGACGGGAGTTCTTCGAGCGATTTTGGGGCGATTCGAGCAGGGCAATCCGTAGGATTCCTCCGTAGATCGAATATTGTGACCCAAGGGAGGTTAATCATCATCACAATCATCCTTCTCCGCTCGAATCGAGGTATTTTTCGTTAGAACTCTAGATTTTGGGGATTTTGGGGTTTTGTTTCGGTTTTCACCCTTCTAGTCCGATTTGCCTCTCATGATTGTTAGATTTCGATAGTATAATCACTATCCCTTACTTCTCTCGCGATTTTTGTGGATTGAATTCGATATTTTCCTCCGTTGATAGAGGGGAACCGGTTATGACCTTGTGTTGTCCGATGAATTGTTCTAATGGGTAGAATTAGGATGAATACCTACGTTTTCGTAGTATTGAGATTGGTTGTATATCGTTATTGTGCTAGGATCGGATTTGTGAAGATTATTCGGGCCAAAAACCTTTCGGATCACCGTTTTCCTTCACGTCGTGTTAACCAAGGCAAGTACATGTATTACATTATGTTATGTATGTTACGTTTTAGAAATGAATGATAAATTGTTGTTTTCGGGTGCGTGAGTTGTGTTCCTTCCACCCGGAGCGTTCGACGGGATGTCTGGGGGTCGATACTAAGGGGTACGGCCGCGGAAGTGGACTTGGGTGCGTGTGTGGTTGAACTTCCACCCGGAGCATTCGACGGGATGTATGGGGGTCGATACTAAGGGGTACGGCCGCGGAAGTGGTATCCCACCTGGAGCGTTCGATTGGATGTCTGGGGGTTAATACTAAGGGGTACGTCTACGAGATACCAGTTGTGATTTTGTGATATCGTGATGAATTGATAACTGATTTGATTGCCAATGTAGTATTCCGTAATATTTATGGCAAATGATTTTTGATTGAGATAAATTGTGAAAAAATCGTATGTGTATATAATGTAGTGTAATTGTGTACTTGCACTAGCTATTCGAATGCTAACCCCTTAAATGGGGGAAATGCGTCTTATGCATTTCAGGTACCGGAAGAGGTGAGGAGCAGGCACGGGATATGCACGCAAAGGATGGACTGGCATGATTATGAGGCTCGAGTCTTTATTTATGTGTGGTCATTTATACTGTTTGAGTTATCAGAATTTGACTGATTTTCATTAAATTCCGTTAAAGTCTCCTGCGTGGGAAATGATATGGTATTGATTTATATTTTCACGTACATCTATTAAAATGTTTTGGCCGAGGCCACGGCCCCTTTTTACATTGATGATTGTGTCTTTGGAATTTTCATGTACGGAATGTGTGTCATGTGTTAGCCTGGTAGACCTCATGAGAGTTCTACGGCGTGTAATGTCCCACTTGTGAATTGGGGTGTTACACATGAGTGATTAACACACGTTATGCTATATGGCTAGCGTACGTTATCTTCTTGAGAATTTAACTTAAGTGAAGATATTGGAATGAATTGCAGGTATAATATTTGTTTAATGATTATTTTGTCTTTATGAACATCATCAAAATATATGTGATAATAATATTGATCCGACAATAACGTGTTTGAGAAAAAATAATAAAGAAATCAATAAGAGACCAAGAGATGTAGAGAATTGTATTCATTGATATCAATGATAGAAGAACATTTATATAGGCAATACAATGAGAATCCTTCCTAACTTAGGAATCCTTTACATGGTAAGTAACCAATAGAATCCATAAGTATCTATAAGATCTACAATCCCCTGTGAGTCTATGATACAGTTAAACCTTTTTACAGTAATAACTTGGGACCAGAAAAAAATATTCATTTAGCAAAGTTATTTTTTATAGATAAATGAATAAATTATTCATTTATCGTTAAATGAATAGTTATTACTTTATAGGGAATTTTTAATTTAAAAATAAGTTAAAAAAAAAGAGTGTTCCCGAAGCAGAAGCCCTTGAATTAGATAAATATATCGAAGCATTAAGTTATATCATATCTAATTTACGCTATAGAAATGTGATGAATGTTGAAGATATTTTGAACTATCCAAGCGAGATGATGCAACTATGGAGTTACTAACATATGATGAAATTATTCAGTTGGTAATGAACAATAATGATGATGAAGAGAATGCTTTGAAACCAGATAGTAATATTGTTGTTCCAATTGTGTCTTCAAATGAGAGATTTTAAGCAATAACCACTTTAAAAAATTACATGCTTCAACATGAGCAAAATATTCCTAAAGTTATTTATGCTCTAAAGAAAGTTAAGGATGAGGTCAATTTTGGTTTAGTTGGGTAGAAAAAATAATCAACTGTAGATGCATATTTTCAAAGGAAACGATTAAAGTACTTCTACCGTAATTTATTGAAAGATTCTGAACTATATATATACACCGTAATTCTTACTTTATATTTTTATTGGGCCCTTAAGAATTCATTGTTTTTAGGGTAAATTACATATTCTAATATAATTTGACTTAGTATTACATATATAACACCACTTAAGAAATATTTACACAAATAATAATATTAGTTTTTTTTAATTAATATGGGGACTACCTTAAATTGTGGGGAGATGTTATTTAATGAGAAGGAAGCACTCATTAATACACGTCTATCTCTCTCTCTCTCACTCTCTCTCTCTCTCTTTCTCCCTCCGATCCCTTCTTCAATTCTGCTCTGATTTACCTCCCTCACCCCTCTCTCCAAAACCCTAACAACCTCTTTCACCACCACCTCTTGACCCACCGCCTCCACCAACGGCGCTGCACTCAATCCAGTCTCAGAAATTCGAGTCACCACCACCACCACCAACCCCACCCTCTTCAACACCTGCAACACCTCAGAAGTACCTTCAAGGGTCTCGGAAACCATTTCTCTGTACAAGACAAAAAACACACAAATACACATATAAACACACAACCGCAATAGTGAGCAACGTACGCTAAGTATTTCTCAATTCTCCTTATTTGTGAAGATGGTTAGGAAGATGCACAATTAGGGATGACTCTCACGGTTTGCCGTCTTCGACTACATGCCATCTGCAGCAGGTAGTCGCCGCGATATCAACGCGGTGATGTGAGTAGCGACATAGTGATTGAATTGGGTTTTTGTGTTTTATTGTCCGATTTTTCGAAATACCAGAAAGAGATCTGATTTTGTTAATTTTTTTAAAGTAAGTGAAATGTATATATTAAGGTAGTAAATGTGTAAATTGATGGTATCCAGAGATGTGTGATTAATTTTGGTTTTCATGGTATCCAAATGTGTTTTTATTTTATTTTTGTTTTGGAGAATTAGAGAACAAGAATGAGGTTTCGAAGATGGGGTGAATACTAGTTCGTGATTATTTCAAGCTCGTGCTCAACTTTTGGTGTTAATTAATTTTATGTAATATGTATTTTAGTTGAAATTTGGTTGTACTGTGTTTGAAATATATGTCATTACATAGCCAGATACTGAAAGATATACTTTTGGTTACTCATTTAGAAAATATTAGATACTAACCGACTCTTTTTTATCATTGTGTAATACTAACGGAGAGTGAAATATTTTGAATTTTCATGTGGTATTTTATTAGATACTAAACAAACTTTGAATGGATACGTGAAATTATTTATATGATCACTTTTTGGGAGTAGAGCCGCAGATTTCCTGTCCAGGCAAAGGCTTCTTCTCAGCCTAGGAGTAGATCGATCGGCGCCCGTACGTCGACCTCCAGTCTACCAGCCCGATCGCTACTACCCAGCAGAGCCGGAGGACTCGATCCCCGCCTACAGTCCATTTTAAATGAGGGACTGGCCGCCGCCCGATCGCCAATATCGACCTGCGAAAAAAGCGATCGGCTGCCGAGAGACGATCGCCAGTCTTCCGGCCAGATCGCTACATCATCAGCAACCCGGTGGACACGATCTCCATCTACAGTCCAGCATATAACATGACGGACTAAGACATAAGATCGCCTCCACCGCACTTCATAAAGCCATGGTCCTGGCAGTCGATGGAACCGGCTACTTCGGCCATGCAAGGTCCCTTTCGGCCCAGATCGCCCGCCCTTCGTTTAAATACGAGGCCGGCGTAGTCGGAGGGCTCTCCAACATTAATCAGTGGACACATGCCACAACCCCGTCTCAACGTACACCGTCGAGTTCGGCCATCTCCATGGCTGGCCGAGGTGGAAGCAGAGCTAACAAGTCGCGGAGGTGGAGTTGATTCATCCGACGCTGCCCCGCGCAAGGACTCCTCTAGACCGAGACCGCACGCCCTTCGTTTAAATACGAGGCGAGGCGCAGCCTAACAGAGGACCCTCATAATAAAGTGAGTCACGAGACACTCAATGTCTTCGCGCACCAAGACACGGTCATGGAGTCGGTCCATCGATCTCCGCGACTGTGCACGATTCCTCAAACAAAGCGAAACCACCAAGTTTCCATGGGGGATCGGCCAATGTTGTTTTTGCAGGTACAAGACCGAAAGATAGCTAAGCCAATCGACCATGATAGCCCAAGTCCGAGTCCTAAGTCAGCTCATATCGCCCGTCCTCATCCATGCACGATCACCAGCAAGAACCACCTCGCCCCATGTCTTCAACATAGGAGCAAGCTGGGGGGCAATTGTTGTGTCAAGAATTAACACCTTCCGACCGGCGATCGACTAGAAGGACGGGCGACCGAGTCACTGCCGAACGGCCAAGACAGATCTGCCGAGCAGCGACCAGGCGACCGAGCCTTAACCCAGTGGACGAGCTGCATCGACCGATCAAGGCCCTGTGACTGGCCCCAGTCTTTGAGCGATCAACCTCAGGTACGATCGCCTCTCGGTACTCGGCGACCGACCCCTGGCGATCGACAATCGGGCGACCCTCTCTCGGCATCTTTCCGACCGACCATTGGCGACCTCCATCCACTGGCCGATGGCGACCTCGGATGATCAGCTAGAGACGACCGCTCATGTCGATCAGCACCGATGGCCATCCAGTCGGCTAAGACCGAGCCTTAGACTGGCACCACGTGCAAGGACCGAGACAAGATCCGTGAATCTCGGGCCATTGACCACAGCCTGGCAGATTCTCTCCACCAGCCGACAAGCCGCCGAAAGCTTGTCAGTAGGGCCGCATGTTGACTGACTCCGGACGCGTGTTGGCCCCTTACTGGACCGCCCAGCTGTGGCAGCCTCTTCCTTGGACTTTAGCCCGACAGCCAGCCTCTTCCTTGGACTTTAGCCCGACAGCCCTGGAGATCGCCCCTTTATAGTATTGGCCGGCAGGCGATCGGCAGATTATTTTAATGGCCGGCAGGCGATCGGCCACTATAGGACAGGACCCGGCTGCCCCTATATAAGCAAGGCACCCTGCACTTGGACACTTCTTCAACTCCCTTCGGACACACGCAATACAGAAGCAAATATACAGCACTTGGCTAATCTCTAACTCTTGGCAACAACTATCATTCGGTCTTACTTCTCCCGGCCTTTCTCCTCGAGCAGATTACCGGCGGGGATGAAGAACATCGAGCTTCGCTCAAGAGCCGGATTAACAGAGTCTTTTTACACTCATTGTATTTAGATTTCTCTCATTAATACTTGTATCCACGAATATTTGTATTAATAACATCTCGCGAGAGCATTCAAGCCCGGGCCTAACAAACCCGGCAAATCTTGTATTATTTATCTTCTCTCGGAAGTGCTCCCGCAATTGTTGTTTGTTGTCCGTCTTCCAGCAGTATTAATCTTCGGATAAATATTTTGGGCAACAACAATTGGCGCTAGAAGAAGGGGATCCAACCCTCGAATTTTTATACCTACCGTCCCGAAGAACACTCACTGTTCTCGGGGCAGATACTTGAAGTGACACTTACTGCACTTCAAAGCAATCCTTCAGAAATCATGTCTTCCGCCTCCGCGTCGAAGAAAGTCGCTGACCATCCGGCCAGACCCCCTGTTCCGTCCCAGTCCGAGCCGCAGCCGATGGTGGAAGGTAGCCGCCGCGGTCAGAGACGCTCGACCCCGTCCCGGGAAGGCGGCCTGCCTCGCTCGATCGGTTCGAACCAATGAACAGATCGAAGAGGCCATAGCCGCCCTTCAGAGCGACGGAGTGCTCTCGACGCGCCTCCAGCCTATCACCCCTCGGTCTCCCGCCGAAGATCAAGCGGAAGCTCAAAGCACTATGGCCGAGCGAGCGCCAGGAGGCTCTCGTCCGCAAGAAGAGGCGCTCGCGGTCGGGCACGTCGTCTTCGATCGCTGGCGCGACCCGACACAGCGGCCGGGCGTCCGGCCCCAGCTACGAGACGACGGAGTTGGTGTCCGTCACCAGGAGCTCGGCCTACCCGGCTCCCACAAGGCGATCCAGCCGCCTGGCTCCAGCTCGCCAAATTCCCGAGGTCGGCAGCAGCGGGGTCCGGAGATCGGTACACGATCGCCTCGGCCCCCGCTCCCAAAGCCGATCCGCAAGCAGCCGAGCCGCGGCGATCGCCACGATGCAACGTCAGATCGACGACGTGAAGGCGCTCCTGCAATCCGGGGCAGGCGCCGTGAGGACGATCACCCCGCCGAGCGAGCCGCTCGCGATCGACATCGAGCTCGCCCCGGTGCAACACAAGATCGCCCCTCCTCAGACACCCGTGTACCAGGGGCGATCGGACCCCCAAATACACCTGAGCAGGTTCAACATCTACATGACCGGGTGTGGGACATCGGACGCGACCCGTTGCCAAATGTTCCCTCTGACACTAGACGACCTCGCCCACCGGTGGTACACCTCATTGCCACCTCGGTCCATTGGCTCCTTTAACGAGCTGGCGCACGTCTTCACGGAACACTTCGCCACCAGGGTCGCCCGGCCAGAAGGTCGCCATCGCATGATGCAAATCAGGCAAGGGGAACAGGAGTCCGACTCGGACTACATCGACCGGGTTGACGTGATCATCCTCAACGGCGAGCCCGTAAGCGATGAGACCGCCCTCTACGCAGTCCTAGGAGGTTTCCAGGGCTTCTCGCCTATGTTCAGGCATCTCACGAAGACCCTGCCGACGACGTACGCAGCCTTCCGGGCTAGAGCCGCAGATTTCCTGTCCAGGCAAAGGCTTCTTCTCAGCCTAGGAGTAGATCGATCGGCGCCCGTACGTCGACCTCCAGTCTACCAGCCCGATCGCTACTACCCAGCAGAGCCGGAGGACTCGATCCCCGCCTACAGTCCATTTTAAATGAGGGACTGGCCGCCGCCCGATCGCCAATATCGACCTGCGAAT
The DNA here is from genome assembly GCA_033398695.1 of Orobanche coerulescens. NCBI lineage: Eukaryota > Viridiplantae > Streptophyta > Magnoliopsida > Lamiales > Orobanchaceae > Orobanche > Orobanche coerulescens. Next base: position 110,653,886 of record CM065806.1, read on the forward strand.
AAAGCGATCGGCTGCCGAGAGACGATCGCCAGTCTTCCGGCCAGATCGCTACATCATCAGCAACCCGGTGGACACGATTGCCATCTACAGTCCAGCATATAACATGACGGACTAAGGCATAAGATCGCCTCCACCGCACTTCATAAGGCCATGGTCCTGGCAGTCGATGGAACCGGCTGCTTCGGCCATGCAAGGTCCCTTTCGGCCCAGATCGCCCGCCCTTCGTTTAAATACGAGGCCGGCGTAGTCGGAGGGCTCTCCAACATTAATCAGTGGACACATGCCACAACCCCGTCTCAACGTACACCGTCGAGGTCGGCCATCTCCATGGCTGGCCGAGGTGGAAGCAGAGCTAACAAGCCGCGAAGGTGGAGTTGATTCATCCGACGCTGCCCCGCGCAAGGACTCCTCTAGACCGAGACCGCACGCCCTTCGTTTAAATACGAGGCGAGGCGCAGCCTAACAGAGGACCCTCATAATAAAGTGAGTCACGAGACACTCAATGTCTTCGCGCACCAAGACACGGTCATGGAGTCGGTCCATCGATCTCCGCGACTGTGCACGATTCCTTAAACAAAGCGAAACCACCAAGTTTCCATGGGGGATCGGCCAATGTTGTTTTTGCAGGTACAAGACCGAAAGATAGCTAAGCCAATCGACCATGATAGACCAAGTCCGAGTCCTAAGTCAGCTCATATCGCCCGTCCTCATCCATGCATGATCACCAGCAAGAACCACCTCGCCCCATGTCTTCAACATAGGAGCAAGCTGGGGGGCAATTGTTGTGTCAAGAATTAACACCTTCCGACCGGCGATCGACTAGAAGGACGGGCGACCGAGTCACTGCCGAACGGCCAAGACAGATCTGCCGAGCAGCGACCAGGCGACCGAGCCTTAACCCAGTGGACGAGCTGCATCGACCGACCGAAGGCCCCAGGACGAGTCCCAGTGCCGAGCGATCAACCTCAGGTACGATCGCCTCTCGGTACTCGGCGACCGACCCCTGGCGATCGACAATCGGGCGACCCTCTCTCGGCATCTTGCCGACCGACCATTGGCGACCTCCATCCACTGGCCGATGGCGACCTCGGATGATCAGCTAGAGACGACCGCTCATGTCGATCAGCACCGATGGCCATCCAGTCGGCTAAGACCGAGCCTTAGACTGGCACCACGTGCAAGGACCGAGACAAGATCCGTGAATCTCGGGCCATTGACCACAGCCTGGCAGATTCTCTCCACCAGCCGACAAGCCGCCGAAAGCTTGTCAGTAGGGCCGCATGTTGACTGACTCCGGACGCGTGTTGGCCCCTTTTATCGACCGCCAGTGTGGCGGCCTCTTCCTTGGACTTTAGCCCGACAGCCGACCTCTTCCTTGGACTTTAGCCCGACCACAGGAGATCGCCCCTTTATAGTATTGGCCGGCAGGCGATCGGCAGATTATTTTAATGGCCGGCAGGCGATCGGCCACTATAGGACAGGACCCGGCTGCCCCTATATAAGCAAGGCACCCTGCACTTGGACACTTCTTCAACTCCCTTCGGACACACGCAATACAGAAGCAAATATACAGCACTTGGCTAATCTCCAACTCTTGGCAACAGCTATCATTCGGTCTTACTTCTCCCGGCCTTTCTCCTCGAGCAGATTACCGGCGGGGACGAAGAACATCGAGCTTCGCTCAAGAGCCGGATTAACAGAGTCTTTTTACACTCATTGTATTTAGATTTCTCTCATTAATACTTGTATCCACGAATATTTGTATTAATAACATCTCGCGAGAGCATTCAAGCCCGGGCCTAACAAACCCAGCAAATCTTGTATTATTTATCTTCTCTCGGAAGTGCTCCCGCAATTGTTGTTTGTTGTCCGTCTTCCAATAGTATTAATCTTCGGATAAATATTTTGGGCAACAAAACTAACCAATAAAATTTTGAAAGTATCTAAAGACATGTTTATTATTGTTTGTTAAAAAAAAATTCGAGTATCCAAAGAGATTAATAGATAATTTTCGAGTATCCAAAGAGATTATTTTCATGTGATATTCTATTAGATACTAAACAAACCTTGAATGGATACGTGAAATTATTTATATGATCACTTTTTGGGATTAAGAGGTTAATTATTTGGTTACCTATTTATAAAATCGTGGGTACTATTATTTTACGATTAAGTAACCAATAAACTTTTGAAAGTATCCAAAGACATGTCTATTATTTTTCGTTAAAAAAATTTTCGAGTATGGATAGTATCTATGATGCACGGATTCTTTAAAATTGACCAGTATGCAGTATCAGATACTGCATGGTTGCGGGTGCGATGCGATTCGCGTGGGATTCGCACGGGATTCGCCACGTGGCGAATCCATGCAAAAAAAAAATCGAACTCGCGTATCCTTGCACAGGATATGCGTATCCGGTGCGTGGAGGGGGTGTGGGTGAATTTTTTTTTAACTGTTTTTTTGTAATTTTTAAAAAATAAATCAAATAAACTAAAATACAAAAAGTAAATTATTTAATAAGTAATTACTTTTACCTTTAGCAGCATTCACGAACGACATCAGAAAGCTCCGCTCCTCAAAGCCATTTTGAATTATTTTTTGTATGACTTGTTTTATGTATTTGAATTGGTTTTATGGTGATATTTGAATTGTTGTTTTTTATATTTAACAAGTGTTATATATATAATAAAATATAAAATAAACAGACGTATCCTTGCCGTATCGCACCCTAACATTTTCAAAAAACCGTATCCCCGCACCCGTATCTACCCCCCCGCACCTGTGCAACATAGGATAGTATTTAGTGAAATAAAATAATTTTATAACTGAATTGCTACTTGCAAGTACTCATATCATTTTAGTCGATATTGCAAATTTAAACAATCCAACATGTAATAAAAAAAAGAGAATCACAATTTTGTACCTTCATTCTCTTTTAAAATAGAAATAGAAATAATTATAACTGGTATTTAATACAATATTTAAGTAACCAAATAATATTTAATACGGACCATCATTTTCTACCTCTTATTTTTATTGTTAAATATACATATATTTAATATTTAAATACAGTATTTAGTAACAAAATTATTTAAAATATTTTTTAGAAATTATTATATTAAAACTAGGAATAACGGAACAAGGAGAAAAAAAAGCAGAGAGAGAGAGAGTAGTGAACAACGAGAAGAAAAAGGAAGGAGAGAGAGAGGGTGCTTAACAAGAAAAAACAGGAATGAGAGAGAGAAAGGAAAGAGAGGAAAGATACGGCGGAGGCAGGACGAAGCCGCTAATATTTAGGAATTTGATGGGTTTTTTTATTATGAAAAAATATGTATAATTATATATATAATTATTTTGTGTGCTGTCTATTTTGTAATTAAAGTGTATATGTTGTATATACATGTAAACTCCTCTTGTTTTTATTACTTAATGCATTTAGCAAAAGTTACTTTAATACACTGGCCCAAATCGAGACCAAAAGAAATTATTATATAAGCGAGGTTATTACTCTATCAAATATTATTTTATCAAAATTTATATATACCTAATCTAATCGGTATTTAGTGTAAGATACATACTGGGAAGAAATTAAGACAATAATTCCTAGAACAAATACAATACCGTTTTAGCATCTATTATATACTTCCTCCGTTCTTTTATTATTGCAACGTGTTGACTATTACACTGTTCACATACTCTCTTTTGACCATCTTTTGTGATTTATACATATGAAAAAATATAGTCATTTGGGACCTTGTTAGATTCATCTCGAAGTATACTTTCAAAATATCAACTTTTTATAATTTTTAAAGTAAAGAATTGAAGATATTAATGATCAAAGTTATGTATTGGCAAGCGTGAAAGTCTAGATATTGCAGTTATAAGAGAACGGAAATAGTATATATATATATCAAAAGAAAAATAGCAATTTATCAACTCCTGGTGGTGGGCTATCTTCTTCCGAAATACTGCAACAACCCCACCAATTTTTTCCCCTGGTTTCATTTCCAGTTTTCCCTTTGCTTAGTTTTTCTCTCGTTTCCCTCTTGTCTTGACAAGTTTTTTTCCTTTGGAAGACTCTCTCCTCCCTCATCCCGAAAGCCAAAATTCCAAAGATCGGAGCAGATCGGAGTTAGTTTCGAGCAAATCGAAGTTGTTTTGTCGGCAGTGAGTAGGCGTCGGTCGAAACAGACTCACAAGCAAAAAACTCCCAATGGTCGGAGCAGATCTGCCATCTCTTTTGCTTCCTCCTACTTTTGGCCGAGCTTCTTAAATCATGTGTTCGGGAGGCACTGAGGTGGATCAAGAGAATGTAAGAATAATTCGGTACTTGCACGTGTATTACAATTAAAATTCTGAACTTAATTATAACGAAGAACAAAAATAAAATATTACACTTGAAACTAACGAAGAAGTTTAAGTAAACTACAGAAGATCGTCCGGTTTATCGCTTCGCCCGCAAGCATTTAATACGCCTTAGTCTTTCACGGTGGCCGTCCCCAAAGGTTAAAACGATTCGAACGTCTCGGTAGTAGCAAGACCGCAAACCGACCGAAGACTGCGAACCTGACTTAACGAAGATCGAATCAGAGTATATGATATGCTAAATATGACCGATTTTCGTGTTATGAATGACTGCAGAATGCTTATGTATATATAGCACTCCTGATCAGTGTGAAGGGGCTGTCGCCATTTACTCTGCCATGAAGGTTGGCGGTTTGACGCCCAAAGGGCAGTCGGATGAAGAGTCTTGCTAACTCAAGAGTCTTGTCTACGCTAAAAGGCTAGTGGACTTACGGATTTGGGCCAAAAGATAAGTTTCAAACACACCCAAGTCCTGGCCTGACCGAGATCGAGATCGAGACCGAGCCCGAGCCCGAGCCGAGCCCGAGCCGACCCGGACGGACAGACGGCTTGGTCGGCTTGGTCGGCTGGCGGCGGCGGCTACAAGATGTGTGTGTGTGTACGCGAGACACCCATACACACCAACCCACTTGTTATTAAACCCACAAAGCAAAGACTTTAAATACAAGTCAAAACATCCATCCACAATCAATGCGATAACTAACATCATGTTAGCCTTACTCCACCAGCCAACTTTCACATATAATATCTCACTCACCGGAAATCGGTTTAGAAATATTAAATATACCATGTTCATCTACTCATGACGTAGATTAACATTCAATAAATATTTTAATTAAATAATAATTATGTAATTAACAATATTTATTCTTAATAAATGGTTAATTACTAAACCATTTCCAACAATCCCCCACGTGAGTGAGAATGCCAATGCGAAATGAATGCAAATGCATAGTTCAGTCCTCAAGAGACAATATTGCATTTGGATAGGTGGCTTGTGACCTTGAACCTATCCATTGTCAACATCATCGAGTATACTGGCGGCATAGTGGTCATGAAAACCTTGAACTAGTCCTCCATGGTGTATACTGAGACAATAATATAGACACAATATCATCTCAATTCCTTCCGTTCTAACGTTTTGTGTCCTTTTCGGCCTTGGACACCCCTTTGGATTCATAAGTGTATCAACTGAAGCGGCCCTCACTTCACACTTATATAGGTGATTCTTATTCCCAAGTATCCTACTATACTTGACCTCTCCGAGGTAATCAAGAATCATTAAAAATCATAAGACTTAACCTCACCACATGTAGGTAAACAATCACTCACTGTTCTCAGAGAATAGGTATGTTTGAGTGTTTTAACACACGGATTATTATAACTTCGTTATCTCATTGAACCAAGCTCTTGGGATCCTCCAATCTACAAGGTTGGGTTTCCGCTATAATCATCCTTAAGATGTGGATTTAACACCCATTCCCTCTAACAATTTATACATTTAATCTCGATTAATACTCTTCGTCAGCGGATCCGCCAGATTATCTATTGACCTTACATAGTCAATTAAGATAATCCCACTCAAGATCAAATGTCTCACGGCATTATGTCGTCGACGAATATGTCGAGACTTACCGTTATAAAACATATTTTGTGCCCGTCCAATAGCAGCTTGGCTATCACAGTGTATCAACACAGACGGCACAGGTCTCGTCCAACATGGAATATCCTCGAGGAAATTTTTAAGCCATTCAGCTTCTTCACCAGCTTTATCCAAAGCTATGAATTCAGACTCCATGGTAGACAATACAAGTTTGTTTCTTGGACTTCCAAGATACAGCACCACCTCCAATAGTGAACACATATCCACTCGTAGAAAATGAGTCTTTCGATTCGGATATCCAATTAGCATCACAATACCCTTCAAGTACAGCAGGCTCTCTTGAATAATGAATCGCAAAGTTCTGAGTATATTTTAAATAACTCAGTACTCGTTCTAGAGCCCTCCAATGTTCTTTACTTGGATTAGCTGTGTAGCTACTCAACTTGTGAACCGAACATGCTATATCAGGACGGGTACAATTTGACAGATACATCAAACTCCCAATGATCTTAGCATATTCATCTTGACCCACAGGTTCACCCTTATGATAATTCAGATGAACATTCGGTTCCCAAGGAGTCTTAGCAATAGGTTTATCAAAAGCGTTGAATTTCCTTAACACTTTCTCAACATAATGAGATTGCGTCAAAGCAATTCCGTTAGGCGTTTTCAGAATCTTAATTCCAAGAATAGTATCAGCCAAACCCATGTCTTTCATGCTAAAATTCTTACTTAGCATTCGTTTCGTTTCACCAATCACACGAGAGTTGCTACCCATTATCAAAATGTCATCTACATATAGACAAACAATGACGTAATTGTCACCCGTTTTCTTAACATAGACACATTTGTCACTCTCATTGATATTGAAACCATTTGACAACATCACTTCGTCAAATTTCAAATGCCACCGCAGAGGTGCTTGTTTCAATCCATATAAAGACCGTTGTAGTTTGCATACCATGTGCTCTTTCCCAGGTACTGCATGTTGGGTTTCTATGTATCGAATACAAAATAATCGGAGTAAAAACGCAGCGGAACAATAAAAGTGAAAACCCAATTTAGGATCGCATGCAGTAATTTAATTGTTTAATTAAAGAGTTAATCGAATTACCTTAATCCGATTGAACAATTCTAGATCCGGACTAGAAGTAGATGAATATCTCCTTCCTCTTTTGGTGATCCACACACGAACAATTCCACAAGCCGGATTGCTAGATCCTTACGAATAATATTGATAAATAGTACAACACAAATTCCTTACTAGAAGGATTGTACTATTGATCAAGATCAACTAAGGGAAGAGGAACGACCGACTCCGTTCTCCTACAGTATAATGTAGATGGCCGATTATTCTTCTCCTTGAAGGGCCGATTTTTAGGTCTTGTTTTCTAATGACAACTCCTTGTCCAAGACCTTATATTTATACTAAGTAAACCCTAGATTCAATAATCTAGTATTTGCTTAGTTGCCCCTCAACTTATTAAATAATACAATATATATAATATCCAATATTATATATATTACTTATTATTTAATCTCCTTATAAATATAATATCCAATATTATATTTATTATTCCCAGTTGATATTTATTCCTACTTGTCTATAATTGTCGTATGTGCGACCCAAAAGGCTTATATTATGTTGGCAATTATTTAATATCTTATTAAATAATAAATCATAAGCGGCCTCTAGCAAGACATTATGATTACCCAAATAATATAAGTTAATAGTCCATTAAACCTTTTAACGTGTCAAATCCCTTTGTCACGCGATATCATATTTGAACTAAGTCATGGAGTCTGTCATACTTATTTATGTTCAAATGCTTTCTCGATCTTAAGTAGATCGATCAATCAAATGACTCTTCATTTGAGCATGGCCATGCATTTCCTTGATCCTACTTATCGAGGGGCCCAAAGAGATATCTCTCTCACTTAAGAGAGGACAAATCCCCATCTTGATTATTCATTGCCCTCTACATGACTCCCACTAATCCCGATCGCTAACCTTTATGATCACCATGTTTCGATGACGTTGGATTACGTCAAGGCATAGCGATTATCATGTTGGACTCTATGATAATCTCGGGTTCAAGGATTTATTGACATACCGTATTGAGATTCACTTATGACATTTCCATGCGGTGATCTCAATGCGGGTCGGTCAAGATTAGTTCTCCAACCAATACCCATAAGATTGATCCGTACCATACGCATAATCATCCGATGATTATCAATCAAACTTATACTAGTATATTAATCACTTGAGTCTCTACTCAACGCGATTTTACTGGGGACATTTGAATAATCTTATTATTCGTGAATAACTATTATTCGATTATTATAATATTAAAACATGCACACATTATAATAATCAACGAGAAATAAATGATATCAAATAACTTTATTTAAATGTGACAATTACAAATCTAGGCACATCGAATGTCCTAGGGCACTATTCCCAACAATCTCCCACTTGCACTAGGACCATTCATACATGACTTTTAGTCCTATCGCTCTAGCATGCTCAACATGCTTTCCTTGTGAGAGAGGCTTGGTAAGTGGATCTCGCAACATTCTCTTCTTGCTACTTTGCATATTGTAATATCTCCTCGTCCGACGATCTCTCGACTAGGTGATATTTTCCGAGTATATGTTTGGAATTATGATGGGACCTAGGCTCTTTAGCTTGTGCAATAGCACCATTATTGTCACAATAAAGGCTTATGGGACCGGATGGTTGGCACCACTCCTAGTTCGAACGAACTTCTTGATCCATACGACTTCCTTAGCCGCATCCGATGTACTCACTTCCAGAATAGACCAAGAACCGTGCTTTGCTTGGAACTCTTCCAACTCACAAAGACCTCCATTCAATACAAACACATAACCAGCTTGCGATTTGAAATCGTCTCTGTCGGTTTGAAACTTGCATCGGCGTAACCTCTTACAACACTGCTTTCCCACCCTCCATAAACTAGGAAATCATCCTTAGTTCTTCTCAAGTACTTTAGGATGGTTTTCCTTTCTTTATCGATGACTTTCACCGGATTCGATTGGTATCGAATTGTCATACTAAGAGCAAACGATACATCCGTCGAGTACAAATCATGGCATACATGATCGATCCAATAGCCGAAGCGTATGGTATCTTGCTCATACGGGCTCGCTCATCGAGTCTTAGGACTCGAGTCTCACTCGATGAATGCCATGTGACATTGGCAAGAGTCCTCTCTTGGAGTCTTGCATATTGAACCTCTTCAATATTTTATTAATGTATGTACTTTGACTCAGACCAATCAATCTCTTTGATCTATCTCTATAGATTTTTATCCCAAGAATGTAAGCGGCTTCTCCTAAGTCTTTCATTGAGAAACAACTTCCCAACCAAGTCTTGGTATGCAAGGTGGGAATGTCATTTCCAATGAGTAATATGTCATCTACATATAAGACTAAGAAAACAACTATTCTCCCACTAACCTTCTTGTACACACAAGGTTCATCTTCATTTTGAATGAACCCAAACTCTTTGTGATTTCATCAAAACAAAGATTCCACTCTCCGAGAAGCTGCTTCAACCCATAAATGGATCTTTGAAGCTTGCAAACCTTTTTAGAATTTTACGGATGAACAAAACCTTCGGGTTGTGTCATATACACATCCTCGAGTAAGTTTCCATTAAGGAATCTTTGTTTTGACATCCATTTGCCATATTTCATAATCATAGTATGCGGCAATGGCAAATAAAATTCTAATTGATTTAAGCATGACTACCGCGAAAAGGTCTCATCATAGTCAACACCATGAATGCCTATAACCTTTTGCCACTAGTCTAGCTTTATAGGCTTGCATGATTATCATCCATGTCTTTCTTCTTTTTATAGACCCATTTGCACCCAATGGTTTTAACACCCTCAGGTGGATCTATCAAGTTCCAAACTTGATTGTCATACATGGATTGCATCTCGGACTTCATGGCTTCTAGCCATTCCTCGGACTACAGTCTGGCGGCTCAGATAGGTACTAGGCTCATCATCTATGAGCGATGCATCATCATCCTCCGTTACGAGATAACCATATCTCTCAGGTTCATGTCGCATCCTATCAGATCTGCGTGGGACTTGTGTACTTTGAATGGGCTCTTCAACTGTTTGTTGAGCTTGTTCGGTTTCCATCGGTGAAGCGATGTCTTCTTGTGGTTCTCGATTTTCCTCGAGAATTACTCTTCTCCCACTGTCTCTTTTGGAAATAAATTCCCTTTCTAAGAATACAGCATTTCGAGTAACAAACACTTTGTTCTCTGCGGGCTTGTAAAAGTAATATCCTTTAGTTTCCTTAGGATATCCCACAAATAAACATCTTTCAGATCTGGCTGCCGCTTGTCAAACACTTGGCGCCTTACTTAACGCTTCGCAACCCTGCATCTTTAGAAAAGACAAGTTTGGTCTTTTACCACCCATTTCTCAAATGGTGTCTTTTCAATCGCTTTAGATGGAACACGGTTAAGGGTGAATCTGCTTGTTTCTAAGGCGTGGCCCCAAAATGATAATGGAAGCTGTGTTCGACTCATCATGGATCGAACCATATCTAATAAAGTTCGATTCCTCCTCTCGGACACTCCGTTATGCTGAGGTGTGCCGGGAGGAGTAAGTTGCGAAACAATTCCACAACTCCTAAGATGATCATCGAATTCTTGGCTCAAGTATTCCCCACGTCGATCTGATCGAAGGGCTTTAATTGTCTTGCCAAGTTGATTCTCAGACTTCATTCGGAATATTTTGAACATTTCAAAAGATTCATGTTTATACTTCATAAGATAAACATATCCATATCGGCTAAAATCATCGGTGAATGTAATGAAGTATTGGTATCCGCCTCGGCATGAGTGCTAAGAGGTCCGCACACACGCATGTATTAGGCCTAATAGATCACTAGCCCTTTCTCCATGACCGGTGAAAGGATTCTTCGTCATCTTGCCCAATAAACAAGATTCGCATGTCCCATATGATTCATAGTCAAAAGAGTCTAAAAGTCCATCATTATGGAGTTTAGAAATGCGTTCGTTTATGTGACCAAGTCGACAATGCCATAAGTAAGTCGGATTAGAATCATTGAGCTTAGGTTTCTTGGATGCAATGTTATAGACTTCCAAAGTGTCGGACTCATCTAGATCAATATTGTAAAGGCGTATATAACTGCGCACCATAAAGCAAGTCATCAAAAAAATACGAATGATCTTATTCTTAATAAGAAAGCGTAACCTTCACAATCTAATGTAGAAAGCGAAATAATATTCCTATTCATAGCAGAACATAATAGCAATTGTTCAAAACTAACAAAAGCCCATTGGGCAAAACTAGATCATAAGTTCCTACGGCTAGTGCGGCAACTCTTGCTCCATTGCCGACTCTTAGATCTACTTCCCTTTCTTCGATTCTCTCTGCTTCTCAACCCCTGCACATTTGTACAAATGTGAGATCCACATCCGATCTAATACCCAGGAGTTAGAGGTAGATAAGTTAACTTCTATAACAAATATACCGTGGCGCCTCACCGCCCTTGGTACGCTTTAGCTCATCCAAGTAAATCTTGCAATTTCTTTTCCAAAGTCATGGTTTATTGCAATGATGGCAATTACCATCTTTGGGAGCTTTAGCCTTGAAACCCGGACTATTAGGGTCTTTAGATTTGGCAACTTTTGACTTACCCTTGCCCTTGCCTTTGTTCTTAAAGGATTTCCCTTTGCTGACCATCAACACATGGTTTGGTTTCTTCTTAATATTCTGCTCAGCCGTTTTAAGCATCCCATGCAGCTCAGCAATGGACTTCTCCATCTCATTCATATTATAGTTCATAATGAACTGACCGAAACTTTCGGGCAATGAGTTTAGGATCACATCCGTGGAGTGCTCCTTAGAAAGTGGAAAACCAAGCCTTTCAAGATGATCAATATATCCTTTCATCTTGAGCACGTGAGCGCTGACAGATGTCCCCTCAACCATCTTGCAAGCATACAAGGCTTGAAAGGTCTCATACCTCTCTTGCCTAGCATGCTTCGAGAAAGTTTCCTTGAGGTGAGCATTTAGCTCATAAGCTTCCATTTCCTCCAGATTCTTCAAGTTACGGACAAATGGTGGCTAACATAAGACAACCGACATCAATGGAATCATCACAATGTTTCTTCCATTTGTCTTTTGTTGCTTTGTTTGCATTGTCACCGCTCATCGGGAATTTCTTCCTCAAGAACATAGCCTTTCTTTCTTGCTTGAGAACTATTCTCGTGCTCAGGATCCAATCCAGGATAGTTGCCGCCATTTTCTTTCAGCTTGTCCTTCTCAAGGACGGATCGCAGTGAAATGGTGGATGTGTTGTTTGATGCCATTCTACAAAATTCAATATGCAAAATATTTAGTCACATTATTTTATTTCTCGAAAAATACTCCCACTAAAACAAAGTACCCTCAATTTACAACATTTGTAATTTTAGTGGGCTAAGATCCCATTTCGCACAATCCTAAACTCAGCTTTGGCATGACGCTTAGAATTGAACTACTTTAGGTGGATAACTCCCTATCGATTACATCATATGTAACTCTTAGATTATGTCATGGGATTTGGCATCGTATGCCCAAGCATGTTATAATCCCATCTTATGCCTTAAGGTTCAAAACTATTTTGATTTCCAAATTCATTAAACGTATAGGTATCACCATTACCTATCCTACCTTACTAAGATAATCCGAGTGCCCAGCTTTGGCATGACCCACTCATGATGATCGAAGTCTTGATAGGTGTTTTTCAAATGAACGGCATTAAAATTTTAACAAGGGATTTTTATCCTATGTTAATGTCTATGTTTGCTAACATACATCTAAACATACATAGCATCACATACATGCATAAATTTAAACATACATCGCATCACATGACAATAAAGCATAGGACCGTGTATAGCATGACCATAATCCTAACGTGATTTTCATGAGCCAACATGAAAATCACAAAGGTCATCTAAAGGGTTAAATATGGTCTTCATTGATCTTCCAACTCCTTGGAACGTCATACGCGATCAATTTGCTCCTCGAGTCCGTCTTTCTCGTCCTTCTTGTCTTCATTACATTAATGAAATTTAATACTACACTAATAAATTAAATTACAAGAAGTGCAAACGACACGCAGGCCGTAAAATAATAAATAATTTAAATAGACGACTCGCAGGCCGTAAAACCAATTATAATTAAACGACACGCAGGCCGTAAAACCAACCCATAAGAAATTAAATTATCCAATCACATTGGTCAATTTATGGTCATGCCATACACCACACACATACCATAAATAATTATCAAATAATTAATAAAGCATGTAATATACTAAATAATCAATTTATCTGACAATCAGACAATAATTAAAATTTGAGTCATCACATGAACAAAACTGGACTCTGGCCGAGATGGCTGCCAGCGCGATCTGGGCACGGGTTTGCCCGGGTTCGAAACCCGGCGGTTGCAGTTGCAACATTTTGCAACTATTATTTCCAAATTTACTTTTATATTAAAGGGCTTATAATAAAAGGATTACTTTTGAAATTACCAAAACAGTTCCCAGCCGAGATGGAAAATCGCCGGATTTTAAGGCAATGGACTCGGGTTCGAATCCCGTGTTTTGCGGAATTAATTTTGCAATATTAAAACAGATTTCCTGCCTTTAATAAAACATCCGTGAGAATAATTCCAAAACAAAATTGCAGCGCACTTGGTAAGTAGCAAGGTCATTGCTGACCACTGTGGTTCGAACCCCGGTGATGCAAAATCAATTTTTGCTAATTAATACAACCCGCGGGTCCAGCCCGACCCGACCCGGACCGAATCCGCCCGACTGCCTGACCGTGCATCTTGTTCCAGAACAGCTTGACAAAGCTTTATGCGAAAACTTGATCGAGAAAATTATTTTTGACGATCCGATTTAATCAAATTAAACTTAAAAATTATTTTATAAAATCCATATTTTATAAACATAATCAAGAACATAATTTACACATAAATATGTTCTACACAAACAATTAAATTACATGCAAGTTGGCTCCGATACCACTGTTGGGTTTCTATGTATCGAATACAAAATAATCGGAGTAAAAACGCAGCGGAACAATAAAAGTGAAAACCCAATTTAGGATCGCATGCAGTAATTTAATTGTTTAATTAAAGAGTTAATCGAATTACCTTAATCCGATTGAACAATTCTAGATCCGGACTAGAAGTAGATGAATATCTCCTTCCTCTTTTGGTGATCCACACACGAACAATTCCACAAGCCGGATTGCTAGATCCTTACGAATAATATTGATAAATAGTACAACACAAATTCCTTACTAGAAGGATTGTACTATTGATCAAGATCAACTAAGGGAAGAGGAACGACCGACTCCGTTCTCCTACAGTATAATGTAGATGGCCGATTATTCTTCTCCTTGAAGGGCCGATTTTTAGGTCTTGTTTTCTAATGACAACTCCTTGTCCAAGACCTTATATTTATACTAAGTAAACCCTAGATTCAATAATCTAGTATTTGCTTAGTTGCCCCTCAACTTATTAAATAATACAATATATATAATATCCAATATTATATATATTACTTATTATTTAATCTCCTTATAAATATAATATCCAATATTATATTTATTATTCCCGATTGATATTTATTCCTACTTGTCTATAATTGTCGTATGCGACCTAAAAGGCTTATATTATGTTGGCAATTATTTAATATCTTATTAAATAATAAATCATAAGCGCCTCTAGCAAGACATTATGATTACCCAAATAATATAAGTTAATAGTCCATTAAACCTTTTAACGTGTCAAATCCCTTTGTCACGCGATATCATATTTGAACTAAGTCATGGAGTCTCATACTTATTTATGTTCAAATGCTTTCGATCTTAAGTAGTGATTGAATCAAATGACTCTTCATTTGAGCATGGCCATGCATTTCCTTGATCCTACTTATCGAGGCCCAGCAGATATCTCTCTCACTTAAGAGAGGGACAAATCCCCATCTTGATTATTCATTGCCCTCTACATGACTCCCACTAATCCCGATCGCTAACCTTTATGATCACCATGTTTCGATGACGTTGGATTACGTCAAGGCATAGCGATTATCATGTTGGACTCTATGATAATCTCGGGTTCAAGGATTTATTGACATACTGTATTGAGATTCACTTATGACATTTCCATGCAGTGATCTCAATGCGGGTCGGTCCAGTATTAGTTCTCCAACCAATACCCATAAGATTGATCCGTACCATACGCATAATCATCCGATGATTATCAATCAAACTTATACTAGTATATTAATCACTTGAGTCTCTACTCAACGCGATTTTACCAGGGACATTTGAATAATCTTATTATTCGTGAATAACTATTATTCGATTATTATAATATTAAAACATGCACACATTATAATAATCAACGAGAAATAAATGATATCAAATAACTTTATTTAAATGTGACAATTACAAATCTAGGCACATCGAATGTCCTAGGGCACTATTCCCAACACTGCAAACCCTTCCGGTTGTTTCATATAGATTTCATCTTCTAGCTCACCATACAAGAATGCAGTCTTAACATCCATTTGATGAATCTCGAGATTGCGTAAAGCAGCAATAGCGAGTAGCACCCTAATAGAAGTAAGTCTTGTCACGGGCGAGTAGGTATCAAAGAAATCATAACCAGCCTTTTGCCTAAAGCCTTGAACTACAAGTCGGGCCTTATATTTGTCAATAGTACCGTCAGACTTGTACTTATTCTTTAGGATCCGTTTGCATCCTAAAGCCTTACAACCCTGTGGTAGTTCAACTAACACCCAAGTATGAATCAGCATAATAGACTCAATCTCAATGTCTATTGCCTCTTTCCAGAAAGCCGCATCTGGACCGGATAAAGCTTCTTTTACAGATACTGGTTCACCGTCTAACATCAAAACGACGTAGTCGGGTCCGTATATCTTTACTTTCCGTATTCTAGTACCTCGTCTAGGTTCTACGTTGACTGGCGTAGACCTAGGTCACTTTCTGTTGGGTCGTTCAGATAACACCGGATTCGGGCTAGAGGCTTCATCTATGGTTTCATAACACATAGGCTCATCTACAAGTTTAGAACTTGTAGCTTCATCATCAACTCCTTTGCTAGAGTTAGGATCAACCTTATTATTATAAGGATAGATATTTTCAAAGAATACAGCATTCCTTGATTCAATCGTTGTATTTACATGAATGTCGGGTATCTCGGATTTGTGTACAACAAACCTGTAGGCGCTGCTGTTAAATGCATAACCAATAAAGATACAATCGATCGTCTTAGGACCAATTTTAACTTGTTTAGGTAGAGGCACTTCAACTTTCGCCAAACACCCCCACACTTTGAGATATTTGTATGATGGTTTTCTTCCTTTCCACAACTCATAAGGAGTAACATCCTTACCTTTGCGTGGAATTTTGTTCAATATGTAGTTGGCTGTCAAGACAGCTTCCCCCCACATGTTATGGGGCAACCCTGAACTAATTAATAACACATTCATCATATCTTTAAGTGTTCGATTCTTACGTTCGGCAACGCCATTAGATTGTGGAGCATATGGAGCCGTGGTTTGATGAATTATACCACTTTCGTTGCATAATTCCTCAAATGGAGCTACATATTCACCTCCTCTATCACTTCGAACCATCTTAATACGACAGCATAATTGATTCTCGGCTTCATTCTTGAAGTTCTTAAAGGCTTCAATAGCCTCATCTTTACTTCTCAAAAGATAAAGATAACAATATCTTGTGCAATCATCGATGAAAGTGATAAAGTACTTCTTACCACCTCTAGTTTGCACAAATTTTAAATCACACACGTCTGTGTGAATTAATTCAAGGGGTTTTGGGTCCCGTTTTACCGAATGAAACGGTAGTTTCGTCATTTTTGCCTCAACACAAATCTCGCATTTGTTTTGATTTTTGATTTCATTTAATTTTAGTAAATCTAAGTTTACTAATCTTTTTATAGCATTTCGATTCACATGACCTAATCTACAATGCCATAAATTTGAGCACTCAAGCAAATAAGCACAAGTAGTAGCATTATTATTAGCAACTGCCTTTGGAGGCTTACAAGTACGAACGCTAAGTTTGAACATGTCCTCGACAATATGACCTTTCCCGAGAGTCGTACCAAACTTGCGTATTATCATAAAGTCGCTACGAAGGTCTACAACAAATTTAGCTCTAACTAATTTGACACCAGACACCAAATTCTTGCGGATTGCCGGAGCATGCAGCACATCCTTCAGAGTTATCTCCACACCGGAGGTGAATTGAAGCACAACAGTTCCAATTCCAAGAACTGGAGAGGTACGATCACTTGCCTCTGTGATGAAGCGGTCTTGAATCTCCTTGTAAGTGAAAAACAAGTCTCGGTTCACACAGATGTGAACAATTGCACCTGTATCAAGAAACCAAGTAACTGGGTTAGGTTCCGAGACATGATTTACCTCAGTGATCATGGCAGCAAGATCATCTTTGTCCCAAGAGTCAAAGTCCTTCTCGACATGGTTGACTTTGCCTTTTCCCTTGTTCTTCTTCGGCTTTAGCTTTTCGCCATATGGCGTGGCTTGTCACAGCTTGTAGCACGTTAGGTAAACTTCGTCGGAGGTGCCACATCCTTTCCCTTGCCTTTGGTAGGAAGTGGACGCTTTTTGGAAGGTCCGCTCCTACCTTCAAATGATTAGCCTTAGCATCCATAGGAGCTTTGGTTCTCAAGTCTTGATCACGGACTTGAGCTTCAGTTTGGAGCTTAGCAACCAAAATTTCTAGAGTCATTTCCTTTCGCTTATGCTTAAGGTATCCCTTGAACTCCTTCCAACTAGGCGGCAACTTGTCGACCAAGAGCGCCACAGTGTACGCCTCGGGTAGAGGCATCCCCTCAGAATGAACATCATGTATAAGAGTTTGGAACTCTTGTACTTGGGGCATCATTGGACGAGAATCCACCATTTGGAATTCGGAGAGCCTCGTCACAACAAACTTCTTCGTGCTAGCAGGATTAACACGGTATTTCAACTCAAGAGCATCCCAAATTTCTTTGGCAGTCTCCTTGATGTTGAACACATTGAACAGGCCATCATCAAGCCCGTTCAGCAACATATTCCGACACAGATGGTCGGAATGAACCCAGGTATCATAGTCTGTACGCACTTGAACATTCGCCTCGTTCTCAGCAGGGACAAGAGGCTTTTCTTCACGAAGGAAGCTCGCAAGCCCATTGTGGTAATGTAAAACAGCATCTTTTGAGACCAACGTTTGAAGTCGGAGCCCGAGAAAACAGGAGGTTTCTCGGCAATAGGCATTAGCCGAGCAGCATTGTGAATGGGAGCCATTGAAGAGCTTGAAGATCCAATAGTTCCAGAACCGGTGGATTGATTAGTGGATGCGCCGGTGCTTGCATTGAACGACATTTTTCTCCAGCAAAAGTTTTCGGATGACACGAACAAGTATGGTCGATTATTCTCGTCTTGCGATTGTAAGAATAATTCGGTACTTGCACGTGTATTACAATTAAAATTCTGAGCTTAATTATAACGATGAACAGAAATAAAATATTACACTTGAAACTAACGAAGAAGTTTAAGTAAACTACAGAAGATCGTCCGAAGCTAGTGCTTCTGCCCGCAAGACGAGAATACGCCCCGGTAGTGCTCACGGTGAAGCGGCTCGTCCCCAAAGGTTAAAACGATCTGAACGTCTCGGTGAATGCGGACGGACGGACGGTCGGTCGGTCGGCGGCGCGCGCGTGTGTGTGTGCGCGTGAGGACACCCATACACACCAACCCACTTGTTATTAAGCCCATAAAGACAAAGACTTTAAATACAAGTCAAAACATCCATCCACAATCAATGTGGGATAACTAACATCATGTTAGTTACTACTCCAACATCCAACTTTAACATATAATATCTCACTCACCGGAAATCGGTTTAAAAATATTAAATATACCATGTTCATCTACTCATGACGTAGATTAACATTCAATAAATATTTTAATTAAATAATAATTATTTAATTAATAATATTTATTCTTAATAAATAGTTAATTACTAAATCATTTCCAACCGGGAACAGGTCTCACATCGCTTTTGAGCTTTATCTATATTTCTCTTGTCAGTTTGGAGTTTATTTATTTCTTTCTTGTCGGTTTGTTTTTATGCTTATTTGGTTTACTATTTATTTTTAGTTTTCTTTGTATTTTTGTCTTCAATTTGTTTGTTTTATTATTATTAATTTTTTAAAAGGTCGGCATGCTCCATTGTTTAGTGTTCAATACTGTTTTATACGGTGATAGTAAAAGTGTAGCGTCTGTTACACAAGTCGATCCACCTGAATAAGTGATTAGTTAGTTTAGGGAATTATGCTCTGTATATGTAGCCAAAAACTGATTCCAATTCTTTGGGTTATTATATAATATATTTCGGATTCTCCTTTAAAAAAAATAACCTTTTATTACTTTAATGTTCGTGGTTTTTTTTTAAAATAATTCTTTTATATATATTCTCTCTATCCCACAAGAGTATCCCCAATTTGTCATTTTCGTCCGTCCCACAAGAACTTGTCCATTCTATTTTTAGAAAATATCTTTTTATTCCATTTGTTAATTTATTTACAATAATATCAAGAATGACTCACACTTTTTATACTTTAAGGGCTTGTTTGCTATGTGTGATTAAAGTGTATAATATATCTAATACATCTTTATATCTTGTTTGGTATAAAGTATAGAACTCTTGATAAAATTCGGGCCCGTATAAATAATTAGAGATGTTAAACGGCTCGGGCCCGACGGTAAGATTATATTGGTCGTATTCTTACTTAGTATTTCCATTGGTATGAAATTATTGACGTCATGTGATGGTTATCATTGTTGGATATTATGGCTGACCCCGTCGTGGGCTTTCTTTTTAGGTTCTTTGGATATCGAGCCTGTAGCGGTCGTGAAGAGATGAGCTTCCGAGAAGATACTGGCAAGGGCATGTATTTGTGTGTTGAGTTTCCTGATCAGTTCTTGTATTCCGCTGCTAGAGTATTTGAATTGTTTGTCTTTTTCCGCTGCGTGAGTATTTTTAAATGGCCTTGTGGGATCTGGTAACTTAGGTTACTTTGGCAATCGTTTTCTAAACTATTTTGCCGGTACGTGTAAGCGATAGATTAACGTATGTTTTTAAACTGTTGAGTTTTGGCATTTCGGGCCTTGTGGTTTCAAATGAGACTTTACGACGATTTGGGATAAATGGATTTTATTAAGTCTTCGCATGTTTTAAATAGATAATACCGTCGTTAGCCTCTTGGACATTTGTAAATGTTTGCGAAAATTTCCTCCAGCCTTGTGGGTTCCATTTCGGGGCCCACGGCGCTGTAATATTCCTGGATAGCTCTGGGGGTGTTACAACTCTATAAAGCGATTTGTGAATTCGGTACCTCTGTCAGAACGAATGGACACGATACTCAACCCTTTATCGTTCTGATGCTTTTTCAGGTACTCTGGCAACTTTGTTGTAGTTTCTTTCTTCTTGCTTAGAAGGATTGTCCAAGAGTACCTGGAGTAGTCGTCAACAATAACGAGATAATATTTTTTACCTCCCAAACTTACAGGGTCAACAGGGCCATAGAGGTCCATGTGTAGTATATCCAGAACCCTGTGGGTGGACAGGTATGATTTGCTTTTCAGGGTGGTTTTGACTTGTTTGCTTTTCTGACAGGGTCCGCAAACACTATCTTTCTGAAATGACACATCGTGCAAGCCTCTAACCATTCCATGTCTGGCAAGTTTGTTTATGGTATTAAAGTTGATGTGAGACATCCTCTTGTGCCATAGCCAGCTTTAATCTACAGTGCCTTTGGCAACAAAACAAGGAATAGTGAAGCACGTAGGCTTCCAGTCATCAATATACATATTACCTGACCTGCTTCCTGCGAGAACGATTTCTTTGGTCTTGATGTCCTTCACTCCACAGTGGTCTATATAGAATTTCACCAAGAACTGTTTGTCACAGAACTGGCTGATGCTGAGTATTGTACTGTAGACCTTCAACATAGGCTATATCGCTGACTTTGAACTTTCATAGAAGCAGTGTTCCCTTCCCTCTTGTTCTTCCTTTGGACTTATCACCAAAATGCACCTTTGGACCGCGACCTTCTACATAATCTGACAGCTTACTGATATCTCCTGTCATGTGTCGAGAACATCCGCTATCAAAGTACCAGATGTCCTTTCCTTTGATATCCTATAAGCATAGAATTTAAGTAGATTTAGGCCCCCTTTGATTGTTGGGTCCATGTATGTTAGTGCCTTTTGGTGCCCATATTTGCCTAACAGCAATTGGTTTACTGTAGGTTTATTTTGGTCCAGTTTTGCGATGTCTACGTGGGGCAGGCACGTAGTCGCTGCAACTTTGATAACTATGCATGTAAAATTTAGGGTTATTATTATTCCAGTACGATTTCCAGCTTGTCTTCTGGGTCTCCAGTTGGATTCCTAGAGCTGTTGATGATACAACGCGGCGACCTCCTTTCTGGATGGATAGCCAGGATCCTGTATCCAATATCTAGGCGCAATGTACTGTTAAAAGTACAACGGTGCTTGCCTTTGATACTTAGATACAGATTTCTTTCTAAACGGCTGTTGGCGCTTTTGATATGCTCGGGGAGCATGTTGTTGATTATGCCTTACAGGTCTAGGAGGCTGAGGTTTCCGCTGTCTGTGATATGAGCTAGGTGGCGGAATCGAAACCTTTGCTGTACGAGGGGCAGCTGTAGCCTTTGCAGGGCTTGGAATTTCTTCAGGTACAGGAATGGATTCCACACCCCTGACGAACACCGTACTAGTTTTCTCTTATTAAAGAAGGAGTTATATCCTAAGCCACTTTTATCATGAGCATGTTTCCCGGTGCTTAGAATTTCTTCCATCCACTTAGATGATTTCTCGAATGATTTCAGGATGGTCTCTAATTCTACTTCTTGCTTCTTGAGAGTCTTTACTTTGGCTTCGAGTAAAACAAAATCATTTGTATTGCTCTCATTATGAGACTTAGCCTCATTTTGATCATGGGCAAGTTGATTATTGCTTTCCATGTCACTAGTGACTTTGTTGTTCTCGCAGTCAATAGACATGTTTTCGTAATTATTTTTCAGCAAGTCATTTCCATCTCTCAGCTCTAAGTTTGAAATTTGGAGCTGTACCTTTTCTCGTTTTAAAGTCTCATGGGCCTTTTGAATGTTTTTGAATTCATTTATCATGTTTTCAAAAGTATGTGATGCATTTGTGGGAGTAATCGAATTTGAGCTTACTTCATCATCGCTATCTTCATCGTCCTGAATTTATTTGGCCATAAAGCACATATATGATTTATCTTCCATCTGATCATCGGACGAGTCACTGTCAGTGACAGCCTGACGGCACTCCTCGGTCTTGTTGGACGTAGGCGAGGCTTCTGATTCACCAATCAGGGCCTTGAGATTGTTTTTCCAGACACGTCTTCTTTCATCATTTTCTTGTTGCTCAGCTTCTGGCAACTTTTGCACTTTTGGATGTGGACATTTATTTGCATAATGTCTGGGTTTCCTACAATTATAGCATAAGTTAGAATCAACGGATGAGGGAGTTTCTGAGTTTACCTTGTGAAAAGGCTTGGGCCTGTATGGAGTCTTTCCAAACTGTTTGATGAACTTTTTGAATTTGTGCATGATCAGGGCTATTTCATCTTGTGACAGGATGTCATCATCACTGTCTGCAGTCTTGTGTGAGGATTTGGATGTGATGGGTGCAGAACTGTCTCCTGTCAGATACAATACCTGTGCTGTAGTCTTGGCAGGTGACTCTTTGGCCTTTTCTCTTCTGTCAATATCATACTCAAAAGCTTTGAGGTCAGAGAATAGGTCAAAAGTAGAAATATCATTAGGGTTACAGGATACACGCATGGCAGTAGTCTTAATGTCCCACCGGGCAGGGAGTGATCTAAATATTTTTCAATTTTTCTCCTTTTGGGTATATACTTTACCTAATGCTTCAAGTTCACCGACAATGCCAGTGAATCTGAGGTCAAGCTCCTCAAGGATTTTGGAAGATTTCATTTCAAAGGATTCAAATTGCTCAGTAACTTTAGAAATTTTGTTTTCTTTCGAGAGCTCAGTATCCTCGCAAATGAGCTTGAGTTTCTCCCAGATTTCCTTAGCTATCTTACAGCGTTTTACCTTTGGGAATGTGCCTTTGTCGAGAGTGACAAACAGTGCATTCTCAGATACATTATCGAGATTTGCACGCTTGCGATCGTCAGTTGTCCATTGCTCGCACTCCTTCTCGAGCATTTCAGCGTAAGGTTGTCCTTTTATCACCATGGCAGAATTCACCTTCATTATCTTTATTGGACCTTCTTGGATGACGAATATCATCTCCTCGTGTATGGATGCAAGATGAGTCTCCATCCTAATTCTCCAGTCATAATCGTTAATAGAGAACATATGAACCTTATTTATCATAGAGGTATCCATTTGAGAAATAATCAAGATGATGAAAATGTGATACGGTTTTCAAAAACTAGTGATTTGTGGATCTAACCAGTTAAAAATCGATTATTTCTTTTTAGAATAAACCTCTCCGATACCACTTGTTGGCCACCATGTATACAATAAACAACTTGAATATGGAAACACAGTAAGCTGTACGGTATAAAGTCGATTCGGGAACCGATTCATGAAAAACTGTTCTCGCTAAAGCCCTTGTGTATCCACTTCATATTCCAATTTTTTCTACTTGCTTCCCCTGGTCTTGCAGAGCCTCGATGTTGTTGGATGAAACTAGTGGTCGGATTACCCAGTAACAAAGTGATAAGTAAAGTATCGTTCCCTCGAGGACTGATTTCACTAAGTACCAAAATATAGTCGACTCACAATTTTATTTGAAGAACAATTATACGGAATTATTTCTAATCTAATGGCAGAAAAATAAATAGAAAATAATAATAAGGGTGTAGGATTATGATTTTCACCTCAAACAATCAGGAATGATATTTATTCAATTCAATTCACTTTTATTCAATTGATTGTAAGCCAGGAATTCCTAAATTATTCTAAAGCCTTTCCCAAGGTCGATAGAAAATACTACGAATTATTAACTCGATATATCCCTATTCGAATTAGATAATTAATAGCTAAAACAATTCAAGAATTCCCACAATAAAAAGGCTTCATAATTCCATGAGTATATCCCTATCTCACGAAAATTATGATTCGTCTCACAAGAACTATGCCTAAATTTCATCTCCCGAATCCATAAAGACATTCAAAACAAATTAACTGTTGGCCAGACAATTAAAAAGCATTAAGAACAGTAAGAAGAATCCAATTCAATACGAATAACGAGTAAATCAAAATAATAATAAATAAATCAAATCGTCATGAAATCGGCTACAATCACAATCCTACTCGAATAGATCTAGAAATTTAAATTCGGAAAAACTAAGAAAAACCGTAGGGATCCGTGGTCTTGTCGTCGCCCCACAAATCTCCTCCTTGTGTTCTTCGCCCTAGCTATCGATCTTCCTCCCAGTTTCTCCCCCCTCTTTTCTTCAGCCCTTCAATGCTTATTTATAGTCGTCATCAGCCTCCAAAACGCGTCCGTGTGACTAGGTCGAGAACAGATTCCAAAACGGCCCAGAAACGCGGAGTATTCAGCAAAACCGCCCGGTGGGCCGCGGCTCACTTAATCTGTGCCGCGGCCCCTATCCTTCAGTGCCTGTTGCCTGGGCGCCTTTTTCCTCCTGTGCCGCGGCTCACTTGGTGTGTGCCGGCACACCGTACAGTGTGCACAACGTTCGCTGGTTGTCTTCGTGTGCCGCGGCTCACTTGGTTTGTGCCGCGGCTCATGACCAAAAACTGCTGTTTTCGCCCGTTTTTCATCGTTTTGGCTTCCGGACTCCGATTTCCTGCAAAACACATAAGAATAATGCATTAAAAGCTCATTTATGCTGAATTAGGCTCAAGATGGACATAAAATAATGATAAATAAGCGCATAAAAATACGCCTAACAAATACCCCCAAACTTGAGCCTTTGCTTGTCCTCAAGCAAAAGTTATCAATTTTAAACAAAACATATCGTGAATAATCATGCAAATCCATAGTGCTCAACTTAATCAATACTACCCTGAAAATCTCAAAGAATAGTACAAGTATCGTAATAGCGAGTCACATCCAGGACACTGATTCCACTAAGTAACCAATTTAAGTCCTAATCAATCGTTCATGAAGAAAATTAGCTCAAAGATTAACAAGCGTGAATTTAACCGACCGTCAATATGAAGGGTTAGATTAAACAAGCTAATTCGCCCAGTCCCACAGTCTAGTGGCAAAATTCAAGAGTTTCGTTATCAAAATTACTCTTAGGACATCATTCTCTTGTGTATGATCAATAATATGATTCGAGTTAACCACTAGGTTTCGGCTCTCGGGATATTTCATCGGGATGATCCTAGGGTGGAATTCCATTCTCATGTCTTGGGGAACCGTTTGACGTAAAAGACACTCATGGGGCATATGGATGCTTCTAGTTACTAAGTTCCCCTCCACATCGGAGAAACAACTCGAATAGCTATTTCCGCATGTCAAGGTTGCTGTTTTCCGCGAGAGTAAACAACGGGTCACGTGAATACCCCCGGTTACTAGGCTTCCCATCATCAGAATGCGATATTTCTAAATTATTAATCTATTCAGGGTCGTCGTTTTACGCGAGAGTAAACAACCGGTCACGTGAATACCCCCGGTTACTAAACTTCCCATCATAGAACAATTAATATCTCGAAATTTTCTTGGGAAAAACTGTCCGACTCTAAACTCAATTTAAGTGCCCACAAGACTTATGTTACTGGACGATTAGCTACGCGAAAAGTTTAACCAAACGTATAAACGGTGATTTGAAAACACGTACGTCTCCTTTCTTATCTGCTAAAATTTCTACAAAAACGATAAAATTTCGGACCTAAATGAATACTCAATAGAAATAGATATCGCTGACTACAACTCGACCAAGAGTCAACCGTTTCTTCCAAGAGACATCAGTATCGTAACATCAGTTTTACACACGGAAGCACGAAAAATTCACGAAAAATTCATGTTTTTGAACAAAACCATCAACATCATGCAAGGACAATAAAGCAATCGCAATTTATACCCAAGTAAATCAATTCCACTACACATAAAATCATCAACAATCAAACTCATGTAAAAATAAAAGAGATAAGGAAAAGGGAAACTTATTCCAAATGTCTTCTTGATAACCAGCACATGTCTGAGTGGAAACGTCGGTCAATCCATACTTCAAATAACGCTCAGCATCACGAGGGACCCCCAAACTTAGTCTCTAGTCATGAGATAACAATAGACATTAAATCAAGAAAGACTAGAATATGAAGAATAATAACTCATTGTGGTTATAAAAAAATATTAGAGAAATAAGGGACAACAAGAATACACGAATCCAAATGAAATAACAAAAACAAAAAATAAATTAAAAACAAAAAATCAAATAAAAACAACAAACTAGAAAGCAAGTAAAAATGATGGGTTGCCTCCCATCAAGCGCTCTATTTTACGTCTTGAGCACGACGTGGCAAAAAGAGTTTAACGTGGCTTCTTTCTAGGGAGATTGCCAAATGCCCCCTTCTTGCAATCTATAAGCCTCTTATTCCATAGAGGAGGCTTTGGTTCATGCCGGGTTGCCACAAATAATGAGTAAGAATAATTATGAGGACAACCAAAAAATGATGGAAGAATATAATAATGATAAGGCATGAAAAAATAAGCAGAGATCGAATGGGTAAATAATAAAGGCTTATCATGAACAACCTCATTAGAACTCGTGGTATCAGCCTCAACAGAATCAAAAGTAATAAGGTCAATCTCTCCCATTATGGATTTCGGAAAGATTATGCGCGGCACCGTTAATAAAATTTTTGGCACAAAAGTGTTCACCTTATTAGTCGAAGTTTGATGACAATTTAATGAAATTTCTTTGGAAACATCATCAATGGTAACTTCTTCTACAGGCTCATCACACTTTATGTAATTATCGGGTGCTGGGGGATCGACCCTAAAACTTAGCATGTCTTTCTTCTCAACCTCCCCTTCAACTTCACTACTAAATATATGAGCTGGAAAATAACCATAGTGAATCTCAAGACCACGACGTGCACATTCTAGCTCAAAAAGGTTACTATCAGGATTTTTAAGAGCGTCTACACATTGTTCAAGCATGGTCTTTTGTCTTGGGGGAGGGGGCTGACTGACCCTATTTGGCAAATTATTAAGAACATCGAAATTTATGAAATGCCACGGGCCACGATACTCAAAGGAAAACATAATGAAGAAAAAATAAATAAATATAGAGACGAACAAGAAAAACTTCAAATTAAAATCGGAGTCGCTTGGTATTGATATCAAAAAAATCACCACCTAAGCAGTGCCAAAAACTTGTTGTGGGAAAATCCCTCACAATATGCCGCAAGTGCACGGTGTCAACAAGTAATAAAGTGATAAGTAAAGTATCGTTCCCTCGAGGACTGATTTCACTAAGTACCAAAATATAGTCGACTCACAATTTTATTTGAAGAACTATTATACGAAATTATTTCTAATCTAATGGCAGAAAAATAAATAGAAAATAATAATAAGGGTGTAGGATTATGATTTTCACCTCAAACAATCAGGAATGATATTTATTCAATTCAATTCACTTTTATTCAATTGATTGTAAGCCAGGAATTCCTAAATTATTCTAAAGCCTTTCCCAAGGTCGATAGAAAATACTACGAATTATTAACTCGATATATCCCTATTCGAATTAGATAATTAATAGCTAAAACAGTTCAAGAATTCCCACAATAAAAAGGCTTCATAATTCCATGAGTATATCCCTATCTCACGAAAATTATGATTCGTCTCACAAGAACTATGCCTAAATTTCATCTCCCGAATCCATAAAGACATTCAAAACAAATTAACTGTTGGCTAGACAATTAAAAAGCATTAAGAACAGTAAGAAGAATCCAATTCAATACGAATAACGAGTAAATCAAAATAATAATAAATAAATCAAACCGTCATGAAATCGGCTATAATCACAATCCTACTCGAATAGATCTAGAAATTTAAATGCGGAAAAACTAAGAAAAACCGTAGGGATCCGTGGTCTTGTCGTCGCCCCACAAATCTCCTCCTTGTGTTCTTCGCCCTAGCTATCGATCTTCCTCCCAGTTTCTACCCCCTCTTTTCTTCAGCCCTTCAATGCTTATTTATAGTCGTCATCAGCCTCCAAACCGCGTACGTGTGACTAGGTCGAGAACAGGTTCCAAAACGGCCCAGAAACGCGGAGTATTCAGCAAAACCGCCCAGTGGGCTGCGGCTCACTTAATCTGTGCCGCGGCCCCTATCCTTCAGTGCCTGTTGCCTGGGCGCCTATTTCCTCCTGTGCCGCGGCTCACTTGGTGTGTGCCGCGGCACACCGTACAGTGTGCACAACGTTCGCTGGTTGTCTTCGTGTGCTGCGGCTCACTTGGTTTGTGCCGCGGCTCATGACCAAAAACTGCTGTTTTCGCCCGTTTTTCATCGTTTTGGCTTCCGGACTCCGATTTCCTGCAAAACACATAAGAATAGTGCATTAAAAGCTTTATGCTGAATTAGGCTCAAGATGGACATAAAATAATGATAAATAAGAGCATAAAAATACGCCTAACAAATACCCCCAAACTTGAGCCTTTGCTTGTCCTCAAGCAAAAGTTAGCAATTTTAAACAAAACATATCGTGAATAATCATGCAAATCCATAGTGCTCAACTTAATCAATACTACCTTGAAAATCTCAAAGAATAGTACAAGTATCGTAATAGCGAGTCACATCCAGGACACTGATTCCACTAAGTAACCAATTTAAGTCCTAATCAATCGTTCATGAAGAAAATTAGCTCAAAGATTAACAAGCGTGAATTTAACCGACCGTCAATATGAAGGGTTAGATTAAACAAGCTAATTCGCCCAGTCCCACAGTCTAGTGGCAAAATTCAAGAGTTTCGTTATCAAAATTACTCTTAGGACAGCATTCCCTTGTGTATGATCAATAATATGATTCGAGTTAACCACTAGGTTTCGGCTCTCGGGATATTTCATCGGGATGATCCTAGGGTGGAATTCCATTCTCATGTCTTGGGGAACCGTTTGACGTAAAAGACACTCATGGGGCACATGGATGCTTCTAGTTACTAAGTTCCCCTCCACATCGGAGAAACAACTCGAATAGCTATTTCTGCATGTCAAGGTTGCTGTTTTCCGCGAGAGTAAACAACGGGTCACGTGAATACCCCCGGTTACTAGGCTTCCCATCATCGGAATGCGATATTTCTAAATTATTAATCTATTCAGGGTCGTCGTTTTACGCGAGAGTAAACAACGGGTCACGTGAATACCCCCGGTTACTAGGCTTCCCATCATCGGAATGCGATATTTCTAAATTATTAATCTATTCAGGGTCGTCGTTTTACGCGAGAGTAAACAACGGGTCACGTGAATACCCCCGGTTACTAAACTTCCCATCATAGAACAATTAATATATCGAATTTTTCTTGGGAAAAACTGTCCGACTCTAATCTCAATTTAAGTGCCCACAAGACTTATGTTACTGGACGATTAGCTACGCGAAAAGTTTAACCAAACGTATAAACGGTGATTTGAAAACACGTACGTCTCCTTTCTTATCAGCTAAAATTTCTACAAAAACGATAAAATTTCGGACCTAAATGAATACTCAATAGAAACAGATATCGCTGACTACAACTCGACCAAGAGTCAACCGTTTCTTCCAAGAGACATCAGTATCGTAACATCAGTTTTACACACGAAAGCACGAAAAATTCACGAAAAATTCATGTTTTTGAACAAAACCATCAACAGCATGCAAGGACAATAAAGCAATCGCAATTTATACCCAAGTAAATCAATTCCACTACACATAAAATCATCAACAATCAAACTCATGTGAAAATAAAAGAGATAAGGAAAAGTGAAACTTATTCCAAATGTCTTCTTGAAAACCAGCACATGTATGAGTGGAAACGTCGGTCAATCCATACTTCAAATAACGCTCAGCATCACGAGGGACCCCCAAACTTAGTCTCTAGTCATGAGATAACAATAGACATTAAATCAAGAAAGACTAGAATATGAAGAATAATAACTCATTGTGGTTATAAAAAAATATTAGAGAAATAAGGGACAACAAGAATACACGAATCCAAATGAAATAACAAAAACAAAAAATAAATTAAAAACAAAAAATCAAATAAAAACAACAAACTAGAAAGCAAGTAAAAATGATGGGTTGCCTCCCATCAAGCGCTCTATTTTACGTCTTGAGCACGACGTGGCAAAAAGAGTTTAACGTGGCTTCTTTCTAGGGAGATTGCCAAATGCCCCCTTCTTGCAATCTATAAGCCTCTTATTCCATAGAGGAGGCTTTGGTTCATGCCGGGTTGCCACAAATAATGAGTAAGAATAATTATGAGGACAACCAAAAAATGATGGAAGAATATAATAATGATAAGGCATGAAAAAATAAGCAGAGATCGAATGGGTAAATAATAAAGGCTTATCATGAACAACCTCATTAGAACTTATGGTATCAGCCTCAACAGAATCAAAAGTAATAAGGTCAATCCCTCCCATTATGGATTTCGGAAAGATTATGCGCGGCACCGTTAATAAAATTTTTGGCACAAAAGTGTTCACCTTATTAGTCGAAGTTTGATGACAATTTAATGAAATTTCTTTGGAAACATCATCAATGGTAACTTCTTCTATAGGCTCATCACACTTTATGTAATTATCGGGTGCTGGGGGATCGACCCTAAAACTTAGCATGTCTTTCTTCTCAACCTCCCCTTCAACTTCACTACTAAATATATGAGCTGGAAAATAACCATAGTGAATCTCAAGACCACGACGTGCACATTCTAGCTCAAAAAGGGTACTATCAGGATTTTTAAGAGCGTCTACACATTGTTCAAGCATGGTCTTTTGTCTTGGGGGAGGGGGCTGACTGACCCTATTTGGCAAATTATTAAGAACATCGAAATTTATGAAATGCCACGGGCCACGATACTCAAAGGAAAACATAATGAAGAAAAAATAAATAAATATAGAGACGAACAAGAAAAACTTCAAATTAAAATCGGAGTCGCTTGGTATTGATATCAGCGAAAAATCAGTCACCGGCAACGGTGCCAAAAACTTGTTGTGGGAAAATCCCTCACAATATGCCGCAAGTGCACGGTGTCAACAAGTAATAAAGTGATAAGTAAAGTATCGTTCCCTCGAGGACTGATTTCACTAAGTACCAAAATATAGTCGACTCACAATTTTATTTGAAGAACAATTATACGGAATTAATATAAGTGGTTTATCTTTCTAGAGTTGTTTGGATTTGGGTTTTAGTTAATTTTTATTATCTGGATTTTTTAGTTATCTCATTTACAGTTCAAATCAAATTATTAAAATATCAAATTAGTTATCTCCTTTATAAATATTAAATATGGACTAATATAAGTGGTTTATCTAAGTTAATATTCTGATTTTTCAAAGATATATATCGAAATCAATAAATCCCTATTTTTTAATTATATTAAGTTGCAAAATATTATATATCCAACAAAATCTGTCAAAATATTTCTAAATCGAATTATTATAAACTGAATCTAAATTTTTCCTTTTGAATTTTAATTTTATATAACCTCAAATATGGGTTGGCGCCACTAGATAAGTGAGAATATGAAATTCACAAATTTAAGAGATCATCTGGAATAATTTAAGTTGTAATTATCGAAAATAGGGTGAGAGAGAGAACTTTGAATTGAAAGTTAACATTGATTTATTTGAAATAAATCACAGAAAAATAAAACACCTACATTACATAATAATTAGAATGATATTGAAATACTCCTAGATTTTAGGATTTTGCTCGCCTATACTTATAGCATTCATATAGACCACTTCAATATCAGCAACACATATAGGGCACTGGTTATACGAAAATTATTTTTTTTGGATATGATAGAAATTCTTCGTCACTCGCATTACAGAACAATGGAACATCAAGATAGTTCGGGGTCTTAAATTTCATTTTTGAAAGCCTAAGTTTCAACTCCCATCTGCATGATGTGACATAGGATGCACTCTTAGAATTTTCCTCCAATTTCGACAACCCTCGAATTCCCTCTTTTCTGTGTTTTTCATTACCACTGAACAACTTCATGAAGTTTAAACAGTACATGGTTTCATGATGATTAAGGATTACAGCGATATTTATTAATTGAAATGATTCGTCTTCATTTTCTTCAACGAAGAACTTTAACTGCAAAACAATAAAACAGTTGGGAGAAAAATATTAATATCAACATTGGGAGAAACTCTAGGGTATAGTGATAAGTAATATTGATATAGATTTTCAATAACCTTGTTAATTTGACAGAAGATGAAATATAATTATTAGTAACTCATATAAAACTAAATAGATATGAAACATAAATGTTTAACTTAATGTACCAATGATTTCCTGAATAGTGCTTCAGAATTTTTTGCAGCCACCAACTTATCTAACATTAGAGCAGGAACATCATGTTGCATGTTAATACTAAGCAGTTGCAAAACGCTTGGTGTGTCACCCAACTCGTAAAATAGTGGACAACTGTGCATTAAAACATTGTTTGTACACTAAAAAAAAACTGTTTTTACCGATGCTAAATTCTGAGAATGATTAATTCTGCACTTTTTGTCATCCGAGTTCGTTTCGGTATCGTTTTGTTGAGTTTCGTGTTTCTTAGCGATTTTTCCGCACTCGAGTTCGATTCTTGTGAATCTCGTTCGAAACTACTGTTTCGAGTTTCCCGTAAGTCTGTTTAACTTTGCTAGACGTGTTGTGAACTTCGGTTTGGTTATTCGATCACGTATCGTGATTTTCGGGCGTTTTGGGCCATTTTGTAATTTACCCAAAGTTGTGGGTATCCGCATTCGTAATTGTTGTCTTGACCCTTTTTCTTGGTCGCGTGCGATTAAGTGTTGCATGATATTTCGTTTCGGATCGATGATGTTGTTCGCGAGCGTTTCGTCGTGTTCGTTCCGTGCGTTTTTGGAAACCGAATCGTCGAGTCATGGCGGCTGGGCACTGGCCGGACGGGTGCGGCGGGCACTGTCGGGAGTGCTGGGCACTGGCCGGGCAGACGCGGCAGGAACCGGCGTAGCGCGCGCTAATGCCGGCAGACTGCGCACGCTACTTCGGCAGTACTAGCGCACGTTATTAGTCCGGCCAGCGCACGCTATCGGGCTAGGCAGAGTGGTTACTGGAGTACTGGACTTGGGGAGGATCGGCAGGTAGCGCACGCTACTGTCGGGCATTGCGCACTCTATGATCGGCAGGTAGCGCGCGCTACAGCCGGAAGGCTGCGCACGCTACCTGGCCGAGTCAGTAGGGCAGTGAGGTTCTGGATTGCGGCCTGGGCCGATAACGCACGCTAGCTCGGCAGCCTAGCGTACGCTAGGCTGCACCAGTATAAATGTGACAGAGCAGTCCAGTTTCGGTCATTTTTCCCATTTCTCTCTTTCTCTTCTGCGGCTGGGGCCTTGGGGATCTTGAAGCCATGTTGTTGAACAATAAATCCACGA
This sequence comes from Orobanche coerulescens, assembly GCA_033398695.1. NCBI lineage: Eukaryota > Viridiplantae > Streptophyta > Magnoliopsida > Lamiales > Orobanchaceae > Orobanche > Orobanche coerulescens. The sequence goes on from CM065806.1 coordinate 110,687,658, forward strand.
AGTTCTTGAGTTCATATCATTGATTGATCATCCGATATCATCCTTTGATCCAGCGAATCAAGGTGAGATTTCCTAGAACCCTATTTTGAGAAATTTTGGGGTTTTTGCGTTTTTGTCCGATTCGTCCCGTATTATTGATTAATCCATGATCGGCATGATTAATCTTAGTAGTATTCGTGTGTTTAACATCATTTGATCCATTGTTCTTCGTCGAATCAAAGTATATTTCTTGATTTCCTTCGAATCAACTTTTTGGGGGATTCGTTCTTGATCTCGTTTTCCATCCGTTTTTGATGGATCGATTGTTGTTAAATGATGTTGTTAAACACATCCTATGGATTGTATATCCATATTTCGGTTTGGAATTCCATTTTCATGTTTTGTTGGGTCGAATCGTGTTCTTGGCCGTTTTGGGGGAAAACACTTGAACTTTCGTCATTTGTTCTTTGAATTCAACGACTTTAAGTCGTGCTATGGAATTCATTTCATTGTTGTTATTGTCCTTCATAGTTTATTATCGCGAATTGGCGTTCGGTGGAGTCGGCGGGTTCGTAGTCGGTTCGTGTCAACCCACTTCGGTCGATTCTCCGCGTTGCTCTTATTCGAGGCAAGTACCTTGTCCATACATTTCTTGTTTCGTGGATATGATGATTGGTGATCGTCTTGGTGTGTTTGTTTGTTTGTTTGAAATGAGTTTTCAAAAGGTTCGGCTAGCCTCGTTAAAGGCTCACTTTCAAAACGCGTGTGCTTTGTAAATTGTGTGGGTTGTAAGTGACTACGTGAATCATTTGGGTATGTTTGGTGTTGATGTTGCGCTTGGTAATGCGTGTGTACATATATTATCTCTTTTCGGTGCGTTATGGTTTGACGTGGTGTTTTGCTAAGTGTTTGATGCCTCTTGGCGAGTTGTTTGGATATCCTTGGTGTGATATGTTACTTGTGCTTGATTATTTCTGTAACACCCCCAGATCAAACCGGGAATATTACACGCCGCAGACCCTCTCCGTGAGGATCCACCAGGCTAGACATCAAAACATCACATTACATTACATATCGAAGAATCAAAATAACGAACTAATAGACCGATTTGGTCTTTCGTCACTGACTTACAAATTAAAATACATAAACTCATCCATACCCATACCCACGCAAGGGTAAAATACTTGCAACGAACAATAAGACAGCGGAAAACACATTACAATGGACTTCGACTAACTTAACCCAAAACTGGCCTTCGTGTGATTAGTATCATTCGTCTTTCATCATCCCTCATACCGATCCTGTGTCTTGCTCCCGAGAACCTGCATGTACCTGGACACAATACAGATATCCACCCCCCGATTACTCGGGGGTTAGCAAAACTCCACTGTTTCGCTAGTGCAAGTATAAAGTGCAAAAACGAGCCATACACAACACATTCCGAGAATACAACGAAAGACTTCCCGAGGTATATTTAGATAAAAATAGTTCAAGTCTTGAAAGTAGAAACGAAGTAAGTAAGCACTTTGAAAACACTTCCAAATCTCGGGAGTTTTGAAAACATTTGAAATCGAAAAGTTCTTAATTCCTCGAAAGTCTTTTAGGGTCACAGCCCCAAAGTTCTTTTTCTAAAATGCAAATCCGTTAACAAAACGCGGGGTCCACGACCCAACCATTACGGTCACAAAACACAGGGTCCACGCCCCGATCATCCACTTCAATTCACTTACAAGTGCACATTACACAAAACACATTAATCTTATGCCATTCTAGCCAAGCACCAAGACTCGATATATAATGTCTCTCGACCCCGAGCGCAAAGCATTGTGATACTCCGGACAATATCACAATTAATCATCAAAACATCAACATCAATATCACAGAAACCACACTTGGTAACCCGTGGCCGTACCCATTAGTATCGGCCCCCAGAGGCCCCGTCGGACCGTCCCTAGGTGGGAAACCAATTCCGCGGCCGTACCCATTAGTATCGGCCCCCAGAGGTCCCGTCGAACCGTCCCCAGGTGGAAGAACATCAACACACGCACCCAAGTCCACTTCCGTGGCCGTACCCATTAGTATCGGCCCCCAGAGGCCACATGCCATCCCCAGGTGGAAGAGTAACAACTCACAGATTACAAAACCACGACTCTCAAGGGTCAAACACACAAAATATATATAATCGAGGTACATTGCTAGAATGGCCAAATTATCCAACAGGCACTCACGACCCAGAACTATATCAATACACAAGGGAGCACAAGATCCCAATAGCATCGAACGACACAACCCATATCACAAAAACTCACATATTCATCCATAACCAAGGGACTCCAAGCACATTATTTGACAAGAGAATTACACTTACATTTACCGACGCCATAATCATACATAATGACATCACACGAAAGTAAGGTGATCCTATACTCAAAACTAGCACACATAATCAACTAAGCATATTAATTCCCGACCCACACGGTTCACCTTTACGAAAAGCATGATGGTAAATATACCGATTCTTTTGAAAAATGGTTATAAATATTTATTTAGCATATATGGACACTTAGCAACCATTATATCCACAAAACACGTAATGTATGGGCAAGATATTTGCCTCGAAACCACGATCGCAATAAGACGACGGATGAAATACGGTCGAATAGTCCCGAACCCCCGAACAATATCAAGAATGCAATAGCACCACGAGTACTATGAGAAAACACCACACGAATCATCAATCACCAACGAGATTCAACATCGGAATCCTCGAGCACCTACAATCCTCCGTAAGGAACAATAAAACATGATTACGACGAGAATCAAGGCCGAAAACAACGTAAATCCCAACAACTATCGAAAGGAACTCATTGGGGCATTTAATCGAACACTAAATGCTCAATAATTCCCAAGAACACTCGAATCGTCGATCGAGTTAAACAAACTCGATATATGGATATACAACCCATAGAACACGATTAATAACATCATACTACACCAACCGATGTATCAAAATCGGATTAGAAACGAAATCAAGAACAATTTCTCCGAAAAGTCAACTTGAAGGAAAATCAAGAAATATACCTTGATTCGACGAAACACACGGATTAGATGTTGATATAATCAACAAGAATCTTCCAAAACGCCTTGGAATGAGTAGAATCGGCCAAGAACACCTCCTACCGGTCACTCCGTCCCGCACGCATTAAACGAGGAAAATGAAAAAACGGTTCGGGTTACGGCCAGAATCGGCAGTGCCTTACGGCCGTAACTCGCCCCTTACGGCCGTACTCGGCAGCCTTACGGCCAGAATCGCATTCGTCAAAAATCGCCAAAGACTGCCAGACACTTACGGCCGTAACGGCACACATTACGGCCAGAATCGCCTTCGTCAGAAGCCGCCAGCGCCATACACAGCATTCCGATCACGCCTTACGGCCGTAATCGCACACATTACGGCCAGAATCGCACCTTACGGCCGTAACTCGCCAAAGCTGTGCCTCGCTCGCCGTGACTCGGCCGTACTCCGATGGTCTTGACGACCAAACCCGAACCTGAGTAAAAACCGAAGATACGGTTATGAAGTACTCGCAAAGACGAATCCAAGCGCTAAGAGAACACACGATTCCGACCACCCGAAGTGTCGGAATTCGACAACGGAAGTAATTACCCCAAACTTTGGGAAATTACAAAAATAGCCCAAAATACCCGGAAATCACGATACACGATTGAAACACCGAACCAAAACTCGCAACATGAATAATAACATTAAATGAACTTACAAGAAACTCGAAACAACAGTTTCGGACGAGATTCGCAAGAATCGAGCTCAAGTGCGGAAAAGTCGCCAAAAGACACGGAACTCAACAAAACAACACCGAAACGAACTCGGATGACAAAAAGTGCAGAATTAATCATTCTCGAAATGACGAAACGGTCATGAGCAAGTCGTCAAAACGGACTTCCGCCCAAAAAAAAAATTACCGAAATTCGAAATTGCGGATATTACAATTTCGCGGCCAGCTCGGGAGGGTCCGACGGGGCCTCGAGCGGGATTCGTGGCTTCGTCCCGGTCCTAGGTGACGTGTTGTGCTTGATTATTTTGCATCCAGCTCGGGAGGGTCCGACCGGGCCTCGAGTGGGATTCGTGGCTTCATCCCGGTCCTAGGTGATGTGTTGTGCTTAATTTTTTCGCTAGCCAGCTCGGGAGGGTCCGACGGGGCCTCGAGTGGGATTTGTGGCTTCATCCCGGTCCTAGGCGATGCAAGTACGTGTGTATGTTTAGTGAATGTATTTTGCTCACCTCGGGAGGGTTTGACGGGGCCACGGAAGTAGTCCAATGGTTTCGCCCTGGATTCACGAGTGAAACTTCACGGGTGCGTATGTATTTTATGTCCGTCGAGGATGCGTGACGTGGGTTTTAACACTGTGTGTTGTGATTTCATTTGTGAAAACAAAACCATTGGGCTGTGACTCCTGTTGATTTTTGAAAGAGAAGGATTCAGTAATCCTAAATTGTTTTCTATTAAAACTCTCCATGGCATTTTAAACCGTTTTATAAATTGTTTTCCCTTGATTTGTGACCTTCCGGTTTTAAAATGTTTTACCCAAACTCTTGCCTCGGGAAGTACTTTTCGTTACGTTGGATCTTTGAGGATTCCATTATTATTATTGTCCTTGGAACTTGTATTGTATGGCTCGTATTTGCACTTTGTTCTTGCACTAGCAAAACAGTGGAGTTTTGCTAACCCCCGAGTATTTAGGGGGTGGATGTCTGTTTTTGCATTCAGGTTTGGGAGCATAACACAGGGTCAGCGCGAAGGATGATGAAAGATGAACGATACTAATCACACGAGGATCCGTATGAAATCATTGGTTTAGTTGTATTTTATTTCCGCTGCAGTATTCTCTCCCGTTGTATGGGAGTGTGTTGTATTTCGACCCCTGCGTGGGCATGTAATGTGTTTGAGTTGTATGTATTTATTGAAAGACCAAATCGGTCTACTGAGTCATTTTAGCCTTAAAGGCATTATTGAGATGTTCGATGTTGTTACCAGCCTGGTAGATCCTTGAGGAGAGGGTCGACGACGTGTAATATCCCTGAGCGGATTGGAGGTGTTACAGAAATGGTATCGGAGCTTAGGTTGTGGAAACCTAGGCTGTCGAGTCAGTGGTGTCTGTTGAGTTTTGTCTCGTCGGATTTTGTCTGACTGAGTCGTGTCGCGACGCGTCGTCTGAGTCTATTGGTCGTGATTAGTATCGTGGGGCGATCATCATCTTCGTGCGACCTGTGGATGTAAGTCTCCTTTCCTTGTGTTGTGCCTCGTGTGACACGAGCTGCTTGTGTGATTATATCGTTGATTGATTGAATCCTTCTATGGATTTTGATTCCGTAATATGTGGGTATTCGATTGTAATATTTTATTTATATGAGGAGCGGTGTCGCTGCTAATGTATTTTCGAACTGTATTTTACCCGCTGCGTGAGTCCTTTCAAAATGACTTTCAGTATTTTTCAAACTGAGTTCTAATTCGTAAAACCGATTCCCTAAATAGAGTTTTGGCACTTTGGCCTTGAGTGTTTTATGACGGTTTGATAAAGAATTTTGTGAGTTTTGGGCATTCTGGCCTATTGAATTTTTGAAAACCTTGAGTACCTTAGAAAATTAAATTTCGAGACGTACTTTTAAAACGAATTATTTTCTTACGGTGTTTTCAAGGTGCTTTCTAGTGCCGCAATATATTTAAAAAATTTTCCAAGTGAGGACCAAAAATATTTTGAGATATTTTCAATTATTTAGAAATGCCTTGCTTAGACCCGAGGGTCGAATATTTTTGAAAGTTTTTCACTAAAAGAAAAGTGTCCTCATTTTTGTTCAAAGGCAAGATGATTTTCAAAGTCTCGATAATGGTGTTTGTACTACTCTTTGAAAGGTGATACTCAAGATCAACTAGTGTTTCCAAAATCTTTCTTTTTCAAAGGTGGTTTTCGTTTTTAAAACCTTTCGTTCCTGTTTGCGGTCCGAGAATGTATGTATAATGTTCGTACTTTCGTTTGGGTGTTAACCCCCGAGTTATGATGGAATTGGTGGCGTGAACGTTGAGTCGTTACCACGCATTTGTTGTGATTAGCCCTCTGTGATAGGTGAGATGTTGGTATTGAATGTTGTCGCCTTGTGATGATTTGTGTGTTATAGCACCTGTGCGAGCTATTGGAACTGGAGTTTGTATGATTGTGTACATACGTGGTTGTTTCGTGATGTTTAGAAATTATGTGCTGGTTATCGTTCGGGCCGTTGTAATCGTCGAATGATGCCGTGGTTGTTGTGATTTTAGTATGTGTTGATATGTTATGCCAAGTTGGCATCTCCGGTTTGTTGTTTTGCGATGTTATGTTCCATTGTATCTAGCACTTGCATATTCGGTATGCCGAGCCGAGGTGTTTCGACCGTGATGTGCCGGGGCATGCACGTGTAAATTGTTCTTCTCGTCAGTAACGCATTTCAAATGCGGACTTGAGGGACATATAATTCAGTTTTGCGAATTGTCTACCGAGACTTTCGGAGTTGGCACTTCAGCACAGATATCAGGATCGGCTCTGAGAGGCCCATGGGGAATGTTTCCGTCAGCTGCCCTTGTGTTGTTGCCTTGTTTCCGTTATTGTGAGTTGCGGGGAAGACCTTCTTTTATAAGAGGTCGAATGTAATACCCGTATTGTTTTGGACTTCTGCATTTTCTCTTCCTCAAGTCTATCGACTCGCTCGTGTTCGTTGACATTTTCTGAGTTTGTCCTGTCCCCTGTTTTTGTTGATCGAACGAGTGTGGTATTGTTTCAGAATAACTCGTTTGTCGTTGTGACTTTTTAATTGCTATTCCCTTTCCTGTGGATCTTATGTGAATGCACATCTTGTTGTTTTCACTGGATCATATATCGTCTCGAGACGAGATGTGAACCTGGGAGTTGTTGTTTGAATTTTATTGTTCTTCGTGATTCGAACATGATTGTTCGATTTTTGTTGTCTCGATCGTTTGATTGTTCGGTTTTTGTTGATCTCGTTTCGTGATTGTTGAACGTTCAGGCTCCTTCATAATTCCCTTAAGTTCGGGAGATTAGTCTCGTTTTCGATCTTCCAACCCTTGGGCGGTGGAATTCCGCATTTGTTCAGCGATTGGCTCGTGTTTTGATTGACGTACCGTTGGTTTGGTCAATCATATTGATTTTCATTCGTTGAGTTTTGTGATTGTTCAGATAATCGACTTGATTGTATTATCTGTTTGTTGACGCTTGTCACTTGTTGGTTTTATTATGTCTCTATGGTGGCGTTGTGCTGGTCGTCGTGGAGCGTGTTTTCACGCCGTATATCCCTCTGCGTTGCTTGTAACGTTTCGCCGTTGGGCGTAAGTTACGCGTTTCTTGTGTATCTTGTTGAGTCTTCCTGGCGGGATATCGCTTCTCTCTATTTGTTTTAAGTTTCGGGACGAAACTTCTTTTAAGGAGGGTAGTGTGTAATACCCGTAATTTCAATTTCCGGTAATTTCTTTTTTTTTGGCGAAAGTCCGTTTTGACGACTCTCTCATGACCGTTTCATCATTCTTAGAATGATTAATTCTGCACTTTTGGTCATCCGAGTTCGTTTCGGTATTGTTTTGTTGAGTTTCGTGTTTCATAGCGATTCCGCACTCGAGTTCGATTCTTGTGAATCTCGTTCGAAACTACTGTTTCGAGTTTCCCGTAAGTCCGTTTAACTTTGTTAGACGTGTTGTGAACTTCGGTTTGGTTATTCGATCACGTATCGTGATTTTCGGGCGTTTTGAGCCATTTTGTAATTTACCCAAAGTTGTGGGTATCCGCATTCGTAATTGTTGTCTTGACCCTTTTTCTTGGTCACGTGCGATTAATTGTTGCATGATATTTCGTTTCGGATCGATGATGTTGTTCGCGAGCGTTTCGTCGTGTTCGTTCCGTGCGTTTTCGGAAACCTAATCGTCGAGTCATGGTAGCTGGGCACTGGCCGGATGGGTGCGGCGGGCACTGTCGGGAGTGCTGGGCACTGGCCGGGCAGACGCGACAGGAACCGGCATAGCGCGCGCTACTGCCGGAAGACTGGGCACGCTAGTTCGGCAGTACTAGCGCACGTTATTAGGGCGGCCAGCGCACGCTATCGGGCTGGGCAGAGTGGTTACTAGAGTACTGGACTCGGGGAGGATCGGCAGGTAGCGCACGCTACTGTCGGGCATTGCGCACGCTACGACCGGCAGGTAGCGCGCGCTACGGCCGAAAGGCTACGCACGCTACCTGGCCGAGTCAGTAGGGCAGTGAGGTTCTGGATTGCGTCCTGGGCCGACAGTGCACGCTAGCTCGACAGCCTAGCGCACGCTAGGCTGCACCAGTATAAATGTGACAGAGCAGTCCAGTTTCGGTCATTTTTCCCATTTCTCTCTTTCTCTTCTGCGGCTGGGGCCTTGGGGATCTTGAAGCCATGTTGTTGAACAACAAATCCACGAAGTTCTTGAGTTCATATCATTGATTGATCATCCGATATCATCCTTTGATCCAGCGAATCAAGGTGAGATTTCCTAGAACCCTATTTTGAGAAATTTTGCGGTTTTTGCATTTTTGTCCGATTTGTCCCGTATTATTGATTAATCCATGATGGGCATGATTAATCTTAGTAGTATTCTTGTGTTTAACATTATTTAATCCATTGTTCTTCGTCGAATCAAAGTATATTTCTTGATTTCCTTTGAATTGACTTTTTGGGGGATTCGTTCTTGATCTCGTTTTCCATCCATTTTTGATGGATCGATTGTTGTTAAATGATGTTGTTAAACACATCCTATGGATTGTATATCCATATTTCGGTTTGGAATTCCATTTTCATGTTTTGTTGGGTCGAATCGTGTTCTTGGCCGTTTTGGGGGAAAACACTTGAACTTTCGTCATTTGTTCTTTGAATTCAACGGCTTTAAGTCGTGCTATGGAATTCATTTCATTGTTGTTATTGTCCTTTGTAGTTTATTATCGCGAGTTGGCGTTCGGTGGAGTCGACGAGTTCGTAGTCGGTTCGTGTCAACCCACTTCGGTCGATTCTCCGCGTTGCTCTTATTCGAGGCAAGTACCTTGTCCATACATTTCTTGTTTCGTGGATATGATGATTGGTGATCGTCTTGGTATGTTTGTTTGTTTGTTTGTTTGAAATGAGTTTTCAAAAGGTTCGGCTAGCCTCGTTAAAGGCTCACTTTCAAAACGCGTGTGCTTTGTAAATTGTGTAGGTTTTAAGTGACTACGTGAATCATTTTGGTATGTTTGGTGTTGATGTTGCGCTTGGTAATGCGCGTGTACATATATTATCTCTTTTCGGTGCGTTATGGTTTGACGTGGTGTTTTTCTAAGTGTTTGATGCCTCTTGGCGAGTTGTTTGGATATCCTTGGTGTGATATGTTACTTGTGCTTGATTATTTCGCGGCCAGCTCGGGAGGGTCCGACGGGGCCTCGAGTGGGATTCGTGGCTTCGTCCCGGTCCTAGGTGACGTGTTGTGCTTGATTATTTCGTGGCCAGCTTGGGAGGGTCCGACGGGGCCTCGAGTGGGATTCGTGGCTTCGTCCCGGTCCTAGGTGACGTGTTGTGATTGATTTTTTTTCGCTAGACAGCTCGGGAGGGTCCGACGGGGCCTCGAGTGGGATTTGTGGCTTCGTCCCGGTCCTAAGCGATGCGAGTACGTGTGTATGTTTAGTGAATGTATTTTGCTCACCTCGGGAGGGTTCGACGGGGCCACGGAGGGAGTCCAATGGTTTCGCCCTGGATTCACGAGTGAAACTTCACGAGTGCGTGTGTATTTTATGTCCGTCGAGGACGCGTGACGTGGGTTTTAACACTGTGTGTTGTTGTTGATTTCATTTGTGAAAACAAAACCTTTGGGCTGTGACTCCTGTTGATTTTTGAAAGAGAAGGATTCAGTAATCCTATTGATTTCTATTAAAACTCTCCATGGCATTTTAAACCGTTTTATAAATTATTTTCCCTTGATTTGTGACCTTTCGGTTTTAGAATGTTTTACCCAAACTCTTGCCTCGGGAAGTACTTTTCGTTACGTTGGATCTTTGAGGATTCCATTATTATTATTTTCCTTGGAACTTGTATTGTATGGCTCGTATTTGCACTTTGTTCTTGCACTAGAAAAACAGTGGAGTTTTGCTAACCCCCGAGTATTCGGGGGGTGGATGTCTGTTTTTGCATTCAGGTTTGGGAGCATAACACAGGGTCGGCACGAAGGATGATGAAAGATGAACGATACTAATCACACGAGGATCCATATGATATCATTGGTTTGGATGTATTTTATTTCCACTGCAGTATTCTCTCCCGTTGTATGGGAGTGTGTTGTATTTCGACCCATGCGTGGGCATGTAATGTGTTTGAGTTGTATGTATTTATTGAAAGACCAAATCAGTCTACTGAGTCATTTTAGCCTTAAAGGCATTGTTGAGATGTTCGATGGTGTTACCAGCCTGGTAGATCCTTGAGGAGAGTGTCTACGACGTGTAATATCCCTGAGCGGATTGGGGGTGTTACATTATGTCAGTGTAAAACTTATTTTTCGGAAAGATAGCCGACTCCGTAATGGAACAGTAAATTTGTATGGAGCAGTTAAATATTATGATAAAACAGTAAACAACACAACACTTTTATAGTGATTCCAAAGGTGGGGTATTTCTCTAGTAATCGACTTCTCTCTAAACTAGTTGGAGATAAATTCACTATAACTTTCAACCAGTGAAATTATGTTACAATGAACTTTGTTACAACAGCTTCCAACCAGTGGAAAACCATGGCCGTTTCAACTCCCTTTGGCTTCGTTACACCTCTTGATCGAAAATCCGTGGATGCCTCAACAACTCGCAAGGTGTCTATCACCTTCCAATCAAGAACCTGTGGATGCATTTACAACCTTGAACTTCTAAGAACGTCATTGAAAGAAGTACCCCGTACTCAGACTTTAAGACAAGAGCTTTTATCTTCTCCAACTTTCAAGAGCTTCTCAGTATAAGACTATGGAAACTAGCTCTTCACGATGCTATAGATTGCTTTGTTTGCTTTGTTTGATTTGTTTGCTTTGATCGCTTGTAAGTATTGTTCGCATCATACTTCTGCTCAATCTTTCTTCAGATATTTATAGTACGATCTTGAGCTTTTTCATAGCAGTTGCATCTTGTAACAATTTTGTCCGTTGGAGACTGGACTTCATTATTTATCTATTCAACTCTTTGCAAGGCTTTCTCTTTCTTCAAATCTCGACCGTTTGAAGATGTATATTCCTTTTGCGCCGCTTTCTTTCATTACTATATTTAGAATGTCTTCCGGGTGCAAATTTTAATGAATATTCTATTCCTTACTTTCCGAGAATCAATTTTTTGTCTCCTTGGCTTTTTACGTCTTCATGTGATTTGCCGTCTTTGTTGACTTTTCAATGTTTGCTGACGTGGACAGTTGATATCCAGAACTTGGCTGAATATCGTCTGAGGTAAACTCATATGATACTTCATTTGGTCAAACCTCTCTAATGAGTTGGTCAAACCTCTCTGATGTGTTGCCTGGATAAAAGCTGTTTGATATACGGTCTTTAGAAGTTGGCTGATATTCCCTCGGTCAACCTCAGCTGATATCATGCTTTGACCAAACCTCGCCTGATAAAATCTCGCCTGATATTATGTTTGGTAAAACTCAACTAATATTTCGTTTTGATCGAAACTCGCCTAGTGGTTGTCATTCAAGTCGACTGTAAATAAATTTTCATTACTGAGAGATTATAGTACAATTTCTTTAATGAAAAATTACAAGACAAAATGTAAAATTACATGTAAATGACAACAACCAAAATTATGATCTCCCTCTTCCTCTTCCTCTTTCTATGATTCTTGCTGGAAGGAGAGACTTCAATGGTTTTGCTCCAATGGGCCTTTGAACTACTTGGATCAGCCCATACTTCTTATTGACTATTTGAGACGCAAATCTTTGAGTTTCAGGGGAGGTGTATTTTGTTCTTAATGCATAGAGATTTTATCTCCCTCTGAAGTGCTTCATCATCCAGTTTTCCATTTATATCAATTGGAGGGTCCTATGGTCTGAAATCAGGAATCTTAGGATAAGCATTGGATGCTTCATCAACAACCCTTTTCAGAATTTCCCAGAGAGTTGGCCAGTTTATCTCCATGTAGTCAATAAAAATTTGTTGAGGAGTGCTGTCAGGGTCTTGGAGGATTTCACAGAGATAATATTTTTCAATAAATTGCTTCTTGGAAATCCCCCATTTGTTTCAAGCTTCCTCAGGAATGAACTCCTCAACATATACAATTCTTTTCCTTCCCATTGACGTGGCACAAATGGTTCTTGCCCATTTCTCTTTTTCTTAGCTGCTGGTACTTCTGGCGGTGCATCAATATTTTTCCTTTTTAAGATACTCGAAGTTCCAACCTAATGAAATTGAATGCGGACCATAGATAGTGCCTCCTACCTTCTCTTGGTTCTCATCTTTTCTTCCCCCTTTTTGCCAGCATCAAGAATCTGAGCCAGCTCCTCCTCCACTTTAGTCATGAAATATTGCATGCCTAAAGGCATCCTTTCATATTTTGGAGGTGGAGAGAGTTCCTTTTTATTGAGAAGTGAGTCCATCTTGTCATTGAGGGACAGCAGGTGAGGTTTTACTTCAGTTGCCAGGAGATTCGCAACTGTTTCCTCAACCATGGTTCTGGCCATCTCAGTGAAGTTAGATGGTAGTTAGACTTCAGGTGCCTCTCCATGAGTAGTGTTTTCTACTGAGCTCTCCCCGGCAGCTGACCTCCGAGCAATAGTTTTTAAGATGATATTCCCGTGTCAGCTGCTTCTTGACCAGATGGGGTTTTTTCTGGCTGTCCTGACTCTTCGTCTTCTGTGAGCTGATGTGATCCGGATGCTTGATCAGGTGCAGCTTTATCACGAATGAACAATAGTTGTATGATGTGCTGTTTGCGTTGAGGACTTGTATATTCGCTTGGATACTGCTGTATGCTCACGAAATATAATTTTTTGTAATCGCTAGAATGCCAGTGATCTTATCAGAGCTTTCGCGATTATGAATAACTTGGATGATTGAGTCCTCTGGCTTGGAAGTATTTATAACATTGGAAATATATCCGTTATAGATGTAGCCATTGCTGGTTGATGAGATGTTGATGTCTGTCACTTGATTGGCGGCTGCTGAAAGTTTGAATAAAGTAGATCGCATTTAATGCTTTAGACATCCTTTCAGACATCCTTTCTGTCTTTCAACCATATACTCAGAGACAGACTTGTACAACTCCAAATTGAGTTCCTTATCCGGTATCTCAGTACTGATGAAATCATCTATAGATTTTGCAGACATATTTCTATCTGCTCGATTAATCCACAGCAGTATATGTGAATGAGGAAGTCTGTGTTTTTGAAATTCAATAGTGTACACAACTACAAAGTAAATAGAACAAAAATCAATCAATTCGAAGTGAAATTAATAATGAACTGATCAATTGATATAACATAATAAATGAGATTTATAATATGGTACCTCCAATTGCCATGCCAAAAAACATTTTCTCTTCAAGTCTTTTATATCAGTTGGTCCTACTTCATCTTGAAAATGCGACTTATAACTCAAGATCTTCATTGTGACGGTCTTGTTGCTTGTCTCCTTGTTAATACTTCGAACAAATATATTTGACAATATCTGATATATTTTCTTAATATATTAGTTCTTCGTATTGTACTATGTTATTTATAGAGTCCAATAGACCCTTTCCTAGGAGTGACCATTTGTTGTGGAAATCTTAATTTGGATTTAATTTAATTAAGTTTGTTGAAAAGATGACCCACTGAAAATTTTCTTTTCTAGAGTTGTTAGGATCTTGGTTTTAGTTAGTTTCATTATCCGAACTTTTTAGTTATCTCATTTACAATTTGATTCAAATTGTTAAAGTATTAAAACAATTCCCATCTTTTTCAAAAGACTGGATAAATTCGAATTAAACCAAAATAAGTTTGAATATATGATAGATATATTATTTTCTTTTCTAGAGTTGTTAGGATCTTGGTTTTAGTTAGTTTCATTATCCGGATTTTTTAGTTATCTCATTTACAATTCAATCAAAAATTTTAAAATATTAAAATGGTCCATCTTTTTCAAAAGACTAGATAAATTCGAATTAAATCAAAATAAATTTGAATATATGATAGATATCTTATTATCTAAACAGGTAACCTGATAACATTTATTAATATAAGTGGTTTATCTTTCTGGAGTTGTTAGGATATGGGTTTTAGTTAGTTTCTGTAACACCCCCAATCCGCTCAAGGATATTACACGCCGTAGAACCTTTCCTCAAGGTTCTACCAGACTGGTAACCAAAATCGAACAACACAAAAATGCCTTTAAGGCTAAAATGACTCAGTAGACCGATTTGGTCTTTCAATAAATATATACAACTCAATCACAATACATACCCACGCAGGGGTCGAATACAACATACGGGGTCCACGACCCAATTCACAAAACACGGGGTCCAAGACCCAAATCATAAACCACATGGTCTACGACCTAAATCATCAAACACATATTCCTAAGGATTATTCACGTCCCGTGCTAATAAGCCACGAACCTCAGATGCTCCCGCAGAACATACCCGAGTGAATAACCCAATAGGAAACCATACCAAATCACATGTCACCGTAACAACAGTCACGTGGCCACAAGCACAGATACATTCATAACCAAATCACAACCATAAGTTATCCCGGCATCGAGCTAACAAGCCACGAACCTCAGAGTCCCCGCAAGACCTACCCGATAGATAACCACACAAGTTATCCCCGGCATCGTGCTAACAAGCCACGAACCTCGGAGTCCCCGCAAGACATACCCGATGTATAACCCTACGGTCACGCCCGACCCATACTAGCAAGTATGGATTCCGGAGATTCAACGATCCTACCTGGAGGCACATCACATAAAACAAGCACATAACAATAATCAACTATCAAGCCAAGCAATATTAAGCATCACAACCTCCTTTCAAAGGAGTAACAACCAATATCACCCATCACATCTTCACCGAACAAGCACACATAACGACACGTTATCCTCGGTAAATGATTACGGTTTATTACATTCACTAAATGTGATCATAAATCTTTCAACAAACGAAGTTAACACCCATAGGCCAAAAACACACTTATTCACGAAGCATCCAAGTCATCGTTGAAAGACAACATTTATCGAGAACATACCGATACTTTTTAACATTCAGTAAACATCCGAATTTTAAATAAAATCATTTACCAACAATTATGCCTACCAAACATGAAACGTATGGGCAAGATACTTGCCTAGAAACTACGACCGCAATGAGACGACGGATGGGATGCGGTCGAATAGCCCCGAACCCCCGAACAATATCAAGAACGCGATAGCACCACGAGTACTACGAGAATAACACCACACGAATCATCAATCACCAAAAGGGATTCAACCCGAAATCCTGGAGCACCTAAAATCCTCCGGAAGGAACAATAAAAGCATGATTACGACGAGAATCAAGGCCAAAAACAATAGAAATCCCAACAAACTATTGAAAGGAAACTCATTGGGGCATTTAATCGAACACTAAATGTTCAATAATTCCCAAGAACACTCGAATCGTCAATCGAGTTAAACAAACTCGATATATAGACATACAATCCGTGAAACACGATTAATAACATCATACTACACCAACCGATGTATCAAAATCGGACTAGAATCGAAATCAAGAACAAATTCCCCAAAAAGTCAACTTGAAGGGAAATCAAGAAAATACCTTGATTCGACGAAGAATACAGATTGGATGATGATATAATCAACAAGGATCTTCCAAAACGCTTTGGAATTGAGTAGAATCGACCAAGAACTCGATTTCCCGAGTCTTTTGTCGCCAGCCATCACAAAAACGAGGAAAGAAGGTGAAACATGAAGTCTGGATGAGCCAGGCCTATATATGGCCGACAGGGACTTACGGCCGTAACCGGCATTTGTCAAAATCCGCCCAGCGCCTGCCGATCGCTTACGGCCAGAATCGATGTGGCCTTACGGCCAGTAAGACTTACTACTGCATCTTGTAGGTCCTTACGTCCGTAACCGGCATTCGTCCAGCCATGTCTGCCGAGCACGTACGGCCTTAACCGGCACCTTACAACCGTAACTCGGCCAGGCCAGGCCCTGCTCAAAGAAGTGCGGCCGTGACTCGGCCGTGGCCACTCCGACGGCCCGGACAACCCCGAAACCCGAACCTGAATATAAACCGAAGATACGGTTACGAAGTACTCGCAAAGAAAAATCTAAGAGCTAAGAGAACACACGATTCCGACCACCCAAAGTGTCGAAATTCGACAACAGAAGTAATTACCCCAAACTTTGGGAAATTACGAAAACGGCCCAAAAGGTCCGAAATACACGATACACGATCGAAACACCAAGCCAAAGCCCGCAATACGAATAATAACATTAAATGAACTTACCAGAAACTCGAAACAACAGTTTTGGATGAGATTCGCATGAATCGAACTCAAGTGCGGAAAAGCCGCTTAAGAACACGGAACTCAACAAAACGATACCGAAACGAACTCGGATGACAAAAAGTGCAGAATTAATCATTCTCAGAATGACGATACGGTCATGAGAGAGTCGTCAAAATGGACTTCCGCCGAAAAAAAGATATTATCGGAAATCGAAATTGCGGATATTACATACTACCCTCCTTAAAAGAAGTTTCGGTGCCGATCGATTGACATCTAAGGCGATCGTCTCTCGGTACTTGGCTATCGATCCCTGGTGACCGACCGAATGACGACCGCCTCATGCTGCACGAAGCCGATGATCGTCCAGTCGGCAGAGGCCGAAGCTCGAAACAGCACGCACGTGCAGTTCCGAGACAAGATCCGCATTTCATGGATCATTGACCACAGCTTGTCAGCATCTTTCCACCAGCCGACAAACCCTCCGAAAGGTGTCAGTGGGACCGCCGTGATAAAGAATCGGGATGCGTGCGGTTCCTCATCGATCGCATACCGGCCGCCAGAGTACTGCAAGCTTTAGGAAGACAGCCCATGTGACTCAAAGACGATCGCCCCTTATTATATTGCATAAAAGGCGATCGCCCGCCAGTAAACAGGGATCTCAGCCCCTATAAATAGAAGGCTGCCCACACTTGGAAAGGGGGCTGCTTCTCGCTATTTCATTTCCAACTCTCGCTGCTTCTCGCCCAGTTCAGAAGCACAACTCACATCTCGGCTTTCTGACTCTTGGCAACAACTATCTCTCGGTTCTTCCTTCTCTCTCAGCACCTCTTACACGAAAGACGGTCGGCAGAGACGAATCAGGCAAAGCTTCGCTCAGGAGCTAGATAAATAGGATCTTTTACACTCATTGTAATCGCATTCTCACATTAATACTTGTATCCCCAAATATTTGTATTAATAACATCTCGCGAGAGCATTCAAGCCCGGGCCTAACAAACCTGGCAAATCTTGTGTTTTTCCATTTCCTCGGACGTGCTTTCACAATTTGCTATTGCTCGACCATTCCAGCAATATCTATCTTCGGATAATATTTCGGGCAACAACAATTGGCGCTAGAAGAAGGGGGATCTTAACCCTCATTTTTATTCCTACCGTCACGAAGAACACTCACTGTTCTCCGGGGCATATACCTGAAGAAACACTCACTGTTCTTCAGAGAAAGCTTTCAGAATCATGACTTCTGCCTCTACATCGAAGAAAGCCGCTGACCGATCCGCCAGACGCCTCATTCCGTCTCAATCCGAGCCGCAGCCTATGGCGGAGGGTAGCCGCCGTGGTCTGAGACTCTCGATCCCGCCCCCGAGGGACGGCCCAAGCCTCTCACTCGATCAGTTCCAAACCGAGGAACAGATCGAAAGAGCCCTGGCCATCCTACGGAAGTGACGGAGAGCTTTCGACGCGCCGCCCGCTATGACCCCCTCGGCCATCCGCCGTGTGACCAAACTGAAGTTCAAGGGGATACTGACCGAGCGATCGCCAGGAGGCTCCCATTCGCAAGAAGAGGCGCTCGCTAGCTGGGGCACCTCTGTTTTCGATCGCCTAAGCAGCGACCCGTCATGGCGACCGGGGCAGTCCGGGCCCAGCCACGAGACGACGGAGCTCGAGTCCGTCACTAGGAGTTCGGCATATCCGACTCCCATAAGGCAGGCCAGCCATATGGCTCCACCTCGCCAAAGAAGGAGTCAGGAGATCGGTACACGATCGCCTTGGCTCCCGCTCCGAAAGCCGAGCCACGAGTGACCAAGCTACAACGATGGCCGCGATGCAACTCCAGCTCGACGACATGAAGGTGCTCCTAGAATCTGGGGCAGGCGCCAGTAACAAGATCGCCGGGCCGAGCGAGCCGCTCGCGGTCCACATCGAGCTCGCTCCCGTGCAACGAAGGATCACCCCTCCACAAACACCTCTGTACGAGGGAAGGTCGGATCCCAATACTCACCTGAGCAAGTTCCGGATCTACATGACCAGATGTGGGGCATCAGACGCGACCAGATGCTGAATGTTCCCACTGACGCTGGATGACCTTGCCCACAGATGGTACACCTCATTGCCGGCGCGATCCATTAATTCATTTGATCAACTGGCAAACAGCTTCACAGCTTACTTCGCCGCCAAGGTCGCTCGGCCGGAAGGTCCCCATCACATGATGCAAATCAGGCAGGGAGAAGAAGAGTCCGACATAGACTACATCGACCGGGTAGCGAGATCTTCCTCAACGGCGCGCCCGTAAGCGATGAGATCGCCCTCTACTCGGTCCTAGGGGGATTCCATGGTCTTTCGCCTATGTTCAGGCACCTTACGAAGGACCATCCCCAGACCTACGCGATCTTACGCGCTAAAGCCGCAGACTTTCTGGCCAGGCAAAGGTTACTTTTCAACCTATGAATAACGCGATCGGTAGCCAAACGACGATCACCAGTCTTCCAGCCCGATTGCCATTACCAAGCAACATCACCAAACTGGAGGACTCGCTCGCCACCTACAAATCATCATCTAACATGTTGGAGTAAGGCACGAGATCGCCTCCCCCGCACAACGTACACCGTCGAAGGTCGGCATCTACATGACGATCCGAGGTAGAAGAGTGCAACCATGGTCCTGGTAGTCAAAGGAACCGGCTGCTTACGCCATGCAAGGTCCCTTTGGGCCAAGATCGCCTGCCATTCGTTTAAATACGAGGCCGGCGTAGTCTGAGGGCCTTCCAAAACTAATCAGTGGACACGATCGCCCGCCCTCAAAGGTTCATCATCTAACATGGTGAACCCGGACAATGCGACGTGCCACTACCCCCGTCTCATCGTACACCGTCGAGGGTCGCCATCTTCATGGCGGGCCGAGGTGGAAGCAGAGCTAACAATCCGCGGAAGTGGTGTTGATTAATCCGACGACGCCCCGCGCAAGGACTTCTCTAGACCAAGACCGCACGCCCTTCGTTTAAATACGAGGCGAGGCGCAGCCTAACAGAGGACCCTCACAATAAAACGAGTCACGAGACAGACAATGTCGTTCGTGCATAAGACACTGTCATGGAGTCGGTCCATCGAACTCCGCGACTGTGCATGGTTCCTCACCGACGAGACAATCAAATTTCTACGAGGGATCGACCAAAATTGTTTTTTGCAGGTACAAGACCGAAGATAGCTAGCCAATCGACTAGATCGCCCAAAGTACGAAACCAAAGTCCACTCAACGGATCGCCTGTCTTCATCCTATACGATCGCCAGCAACAACCACCTCACCCCATGTCTTCAACATCAGAGCGAGCTGGGGGGCAATTGTTATGTCGAGATTTATACGTCTCAACAGGCGATCGCCTCAGAGACCGGGCGACCGAGCCATAGCCCAACAGCCAAGGCAGATTGGCCGACCGAAGGTCCCAGGACGAGTCCCGGTGCCGATCAATCGACATCTAAGGCGATCGTCTCTCGGTACTTGGCGATCGACCCCTGGTGACCGACCGAATGACGACCGCCTCATGCCGCACGAAGCCGATGATCGTCCAGTCGGCAGAGGACGAAGCTCGAAACAGCACCCACGTGAAGTTCCGAGACAAGATCCGCATTTCATGGGTCATTGACCACAGCCTGTCAGCATCTTTCCACCAGCCGACAGACCCGCCGAAAGGTGTCAGTGGGACCGCCCGTGACAGCAACTCAGGACGCGTGCCGGTTCCTCATTGGACCGCACAGCTGGCTACCAGTAGCAGCCGCAAGCTTTAGAAAGATAGCCCATGTGACTCAAAGACGATCGCCCCTTATTATATTGCATAAAAGGCGATCGCCCGCCAGTAAACAGGGATCTCAGCCCCTATAAATAGAAGGCTGCCCACACTTGGAAAGGGGCTGCTTATCGCTATTTCATCTCCAACTCTCGCTGCTTCTCGCCCACTTCAGAAGCACAACTCACATCTCGGCTTTCTGACTCTTGGCAATAGCTATCTCTCGGTTCTTCCTTCTCTCTCAGCACCTCTTACACGAAAGACGGTCGGCAGAGACGAATCAGGCAAAGCTTCGCTCAAGAGGTAGATAAATAGGATCTTTTACACTCATTGTAATTGCATTCTCACATTAATACTTGTATCCCCGAATATTTGTATTAATAACATCTCGCGAGAGCATTCAAGCCCGGGCCTAACAAACCCGGCAAATCTTGTTTTTTTCCATTCCCTCGGACGTGCTCTCGCAATTTGCTGTTGCTCGACCATTCCAGCAATATCTATCTTTGGATAATATTTTGGGCAACAACAGACCGATTTGGTCTTTCAATAAATACATACAACTCAATCACAATACATGCCCACACAGGGATCGAATACAACACACTCCCGTACAACGGGAAAAGAATACTGCAGCGGAAATAGAATACAACTAAACCAATATGACATCAAACGGGTCCTCGTGTGATTAGTATCGTTCATCTTTCATCATCCTTCATGCTGACCCTGTGCTATGCTCCCCAAAACCTGAATGCAATACAGACATCCACCCCCCGAATACTCGGGGGTTAGCAAAACTCCACTGTTTTGCTAGTGCAAGTATAAAATACGAAAACAAGCCACACATATCATACTCCAAGGACTTAGAAATCATAAACATACTTCCCGAGGTAAATCACTTGATCAAAACGGTTAAATCGAAAGATAGGGGTAAACCCGATATACATCTTGTAAAAACATTTTACGATCTCGGAAGTTTTGAAAACGTTTAGGGACACAGCCCAAAAGTCATTTTCCCAAAGCACAATTACGATAACAACACACTGGTGCGATAGCACGCAAATCACCACGAAACGACAACATTAAAGATCACCATCACACCCCTGGCAGAGGGCTAACACAACAATGCGTGGCGACCGACTCAACGCTCACACCACCAATTCAACCACAACTCGGGATTAACACCCTAACGAAAGTTCGAACATCATACATACATTTCCGGTCCGCAAACAGGAATGATAGGTTTTAAAAACGAAAACCACCTTTTTGAAAACAATTTGGAAATAACGGTAGATCTTGAGTATCACCTTACAAAAAGTAGTACAAACACCATTATCGAGACTTTGAAAACCATCTTGCGTTTGAACAAAAATGACACTTTTATTTTAGTGAAAAACTTTCAGAAATATTCGACCCTCTAGTTTAAGCAAAGCATTTCTAAATAATTGAAAATATCTCAAAATATTTTGGTCCTCAACTGGAATAATTCTGAAACATATTGCGGCATTGGAAGGCACATTCAAAGTATCACGAGAAAATAATTCATTTTAAAAGTACGTCTCGAAATTTATTTTCCAAGATACTCAAGGTTTTCGAAAATCTATTAGGCTAGAATGCCTAAAAACTCACACGTATCAACATTCGGTTACACACATCATAATGTACGCATCAACTCGCTCAAAATCAAGACAACACTTGTCTTTTACCGGAACAAACAGTCAATTATTACAGTCAAAAGGACATAAATAATGACAACACTCCTCATATAAACGAATTATGAGAGTCACACAAACGCATCACGAAACCAAGAATATGCATAAAGATTCCATCACTTAACACATAATCATACCCGTAGCTCGCATCAGATGAGGCACAATCACAAAGAAGGGAGACTTACATCCACAGGTCGCACAAAGATGATAATCGCCCCACGATACTAATCACGACCAACCAACTCAGACGACGTGTCGTGACACGACTCCGTCAGACAAAATCCGACGAGACAAAACTCAATAGACACAACTTGACCCAACAGCCTAGGTTTCCACAACCTAAGCTCTGATACCATTTATGTAACACCCCCAATCCGCTCAGAGATATTACACGCCGTAGAACCTTTCCTCAAGGTTCTACCAGGCTGGTAACCAAAATCGAACAACTCAAAAATGCCTTTAAGGCTAAAATGACTCAGTAGACCGATTTGGTCTTTCAATAAATACATACAACTCAATCACAATACATGCCCACGCAGGGGTCGAATACAACACACGGGGTCCACGACCCAATTCACAAAACACGGGGTCCAAGACCCAAATCATAAACCACAGGGTCTACGACCCAAATCATCAAACACACATTCCTAAGGATTATTCGCGTCCCTTGCTAACAAGCAACGAACCTCAGATGCTCCCGCAGAACATACCCGAGTGAATAACCCAATAGGAAGCCATACCAAATCACATGTCACCGTAACAGCAGTCACGTGACCACAAGCACAGATACATTCATAACCAAATCACAACCATAAGTTATCCCGGCATCGCGCTAACAAGCCACGAACCTCAGAGTCCCCGCAAGACCTACCCGATGGATAACCACACAAGTTATCCCCGGCATCGTGCTAACAAGCCACGAACCTCGGAGTCCCCGCAAGACATACCCGATGGATAACCCTATGGTCACGCCCGACCCATACTAGCAAGTATGGATTCCGGAGATTCAACGATCCTACCCGGAGGCACATCACATAAAACAAGCACATAACAATAATCAACTATCAAGCAAAGCAATATTAAGCATCACAACCTCCTTTCAAAGGAGTGACAACCAATATCACCCATCACATCTTCACCGAACAAGCACACATAACGACACGTTATCCTCGGTAAATGATTACGGTTTATTACATTCACTAAATGTTATCATTAATATTTCAACAAACGAAGTTAACACCCATAGGCCAAAAACACACTTATTCAGGAAGCATCCAAGTCATCGTTGAAAGACAACATTTATCGAGAACATACCGATACTTTTTAACATTCATTAAACATCCGGATTTTACATAAAATCATTTACCAACAATTATGCCTACCAAACATGAAACGTATGGGCAAGATACTTGCCTCGAAACTACGATCGCAATGAGACGACGCATGGGATGCGGTCGAATAGCCCCGAACCCCCGAACAATATCAAGAACGCGATAGCACCACGAGTACTACGAGAATAACACCACAGGAATCATCAATCACCAAAGGGGATTCAATTCGAAATCCTCGAGCAACTAAAATCCTCCGGAAGGAACAATAAAAGCATGATTACGACGAGAATCAAGGACAAAAACAACGGAAATCCCAACAAACTATCGAAAGGAAACTCATTGGGGCATTTAATCGAACACTAAATGTTCAATAATTACCAAGAACACTCGAATTGTCAATCGAGTTAAACAAACTCGATATATGGATATACAATCCGTGAAACACGATTAATAACATCATACTACACCAACCGATGTATCAAAATCGGACTAGAATCGAAATCAAGAATAAATTCCCCAAAAAGTCAACTTGAAGGGAAATCAAGAAAATACCTTGATTCAACGAAGAACACGGATTGGATGATGATATAATCAACAAGGATCTTTCAAAATGCTTTGGAATTGAGTAGAATCGACCAAGAACTCGATTTCCCGAGTCTCCCGTCGCCAGCCGTCACAAAAACGAGGAAAGAAGATGAAAAATGAAGTCTGGCCGAGCCAGGCCTATATATGGCTGGCAGGGCCTTACGGCCGTAACCGGCATTCGTCAAAATCCGCCCAGCGCCTGCCGATCTCTTATGGCCGTAACCGACAGGGCTTTACGGCCGTAACTCGGCACTTACGACCGTACCCGGCAGGTCCTTACGGCCATAACTGCATTCGTCCAGCCATGTCTGCCGAGCACGTACGGCCGTAATCGGCACCTTACAGCCGTAACTCGGCCAGGCCAGGCCCTGCTCCAAGAAGTGCGGCCGTGACTCGGCCGTGGCCACTCCGACAGCCCGGACAACCCCGAAACCTGAACATGAATATAAACCGAAGATACGGTTCCGAAGTACTCGCAAAGACAAATACAAGAGCTAAGAGAACACACGATTCCGACCACCCGAAGTGACAAAATTCGACAACAGAAGTAATTACCCGAAACTTTGGGAAATTACGAAAACGGCTCAAAACGTCCGAAATACACGATACACGATCGAAACACCATGACAAATATCGCAACACGAATAATAACATTAAATGAACTTACGAGAAACTCGAAACAACAGTTTCGGACGAGATTCGCAAGAATCGAACTCAAGTGCGGAAAAGCCGCTTAAGAATACGGAACTCAACAAAACGATACCGAAACGAACTCGGATGACAAAAAGTGCAGAATTAATCATTCTCAAAATGAAGATACGATCATGAGCGAGTCGTCAAAACGGATTTCTGCTGAAAAAAAGATATTACCGGAAATTGAAATTGCGGATATTACAGTTTCATTATCCGAATTTTTTAGTTATCACATTTACAATTCGATTCAAATTATTAAAATATTAAAATAGTCCATCTTTTTCAAAAGACTGGATAAATTCGAATTAAATCAAAATAAATTTAAATATATGATAAATATCTTATCTAAACAGGTAACTCGATAACTTTATAGATGATTAATATGGATTAATATAAGTGGATTATCTTTCTAGAGTTTTTAGAATTTGAGTTTTAGTTAGTTTCATTATCTGAATTTTTTAATTATTTCTTTTACGATCCGATTCAAATTATTAAAATATTAAAACAGGCCATCTTTTTCAAAAGACTGAATAAATTCGAATTATACCAAAATAAATTTGAATATATGATGGATCTTATTATCTAAACAGGGAACTCGATAACCTTTATAGATAATAAATATGGATTAATATAAGTGGTTATCTTTCTAGAGTTGTTAGGATTTGAGTTTTAGTTAGTTTTATTATCCGGATTTTTTAGTTATTTCTTTTACAATTCGATTCAAATTATCAAAATATTAAATAGGCCATTTTTTTAAAAGACTAGATAAATTCGAATTATACCAAAATAAATTTGAATATATAATATTTATCTAAACAAGTAACTTGATAACCTTTATAGAAGATAAATATGGACTAATATAAGTGGTTTATCTTTCTAGAGTTGTTATGATTTGGGTTTTAGTTAGTTTTATTATCTGAATTTTTTAGTTATGTAACATACAATTTGATTCAAATTATTAAAATATTAAAACAATCTATCGTTTTCAAAAGACTGGATAAATTCGAATTATACCAAAATAAATTTTAATATATGATAGATATATATGGATTAATATCAGTGGTTTATCTTTTTAGAGTTGTATGGATTTGGGTTTTAGTTAATTTTTATTATCTGGATTTTTTAGTTATCTCATTTACAATTCAAATCAAATTATTAAAATATCAAATTAGTTATCTTCTTTATAAATATTAAATATGTACTAATATAAGTGGTTTATCTAAGTTAATATTCTGATTTTTCAAAGATATATATCGAAATCAATAAATCCCTATTTTTTAGTTATATTAAGTTTCAATTATTATATATCCAACAAAATCTGTCAAAATATTTCAAAATCGAATTATTATAAACCGAATCTAAATTTTTCCTTTCAAATTTTAATTTTATATAACCTCAAATATGGGTTGGCGCCACTAGATAAGTGAGAATATGAAATCTACAAATTTAAGAGATCATCTGGAATAATTTAAGCTGTAATTATCGAAAATATGGTGAGAGAGAGAAATTTGAATTGAAAGTTAACATTGATTTATTTGAAATAAATCACAGAAAAATAAAACACCTACATTAGATAATAATTAGAATGATATTGAAATACTCCTAGATTTTAGGATTTTGCTCGCCTATACTTATAGCATTCATATAGACCACTTCAATATCAGCATCATATATAGGGCACTGGTTATACGAAAATTATCTTTTGAGATGCGATAGAAATTCTTTGTCACTCGCATTACAGAAGAATGGAACATCAAGATAGTTCGGGGTCTTAAATTTCATTTTTGAAAGCCTAAGTTTCAACTCCCATCTGCATGATGTGACATAGGATGCGCTCTTAGAATTTTCCTCCAACTTCGACAACCCTCGAATTCCCTCTTTTCTGTGTTTTTCATTACCACTGAACAACTTCATGAAGTTTAAACAGTACATGGTTTCATGATGATTAAGGATTACAACGATATTTATTAATTGAAATGACTCGTCTTCATTTTCTTCAATGAAGAACTTTAACTGCAAAACAATAAAACAGTTGGGAGAAAAATATTAATATCAACGTTGGGAGAAACTCTAGGGTATAGTGATAAGTAATATTGATACAGATTTTCAATAACCTTGTTAATTTGACAGAAGATGAAATATAATTATTTGTAACTCATATAAAACTAAATAGATATCAAACATAAATGTTTAACTTAATGTACCAATGATTTCCTGAATAGTGCTTCAGAATTTCTTGCAGCCACCAGCTTATCTAACATTAGAGCAGGAACATCAAGTTGCATGTTAATACTAAGCAGTTGCAAAACGCTTGGTGTGTCACCCAACTCGTAAAATAGTGGACAACTGTGCATTGAAACATTGTTTGTACACTACAAAAAAAAACTGTTTTTACCGATGCTAATTATCGACGGCAAAAACAAAATGCCGTTGGTAATAGCGGTTACCGACGGCATTACCTATGCCACACTTCCGTTGGTAAAACCTTCGACTGTAAAAAAAACCCGACAGAAAATGCCGCCGTTGTAGGTCACATATACTAAGGGACAGTCTAGAGGGGGCGTAAATAGACTGTCTAAAATCATTTCCTGAATATATCAGTTGAGTAACCTCAGCTGTGATTGTGTGCAGCTAACAAACCTCGGTTGTAGATAAGTAATGCGGAAGACACAGCTGAGAATAATACAGATGACTTATGTCAGTGTAAAACTTGTTTTTCGTAAAGATAGCCGACTCTGTAATGGAACAGTAAATTTGTATGCAGCAGTTAAATATGATGATAAAGCAGTAAACAACACAACACTTTTATAATGGTTCTAAAGGTGGGGTAATTCTCTAGTAATCCACTTCTCTCTAAACTAGTTGGAGATAAATTCACTATAACTTTCAACCAGTGAAATTATGTTACAATGAACTTTGTTACAACAGCTTCCAACCAGTGGAAACCCATGTCCGTTTCAACTCCCTTTGGCTTCGTTACACCTCTTGATCGAAAATCCGTGGATGCCTCAACAACTCGCAAGCTGTCTATCACCTTCCAATCAAGAACCTATAGATGCATTTACAACCTTGAACTTCTAAGAACCTCATTGAAAGAAGTACCCCGTACTCAGACTTTAAGGCAAGAGCTTTTCTCTTCTCCAACTTTCAAGAGCTTCTCAGTATAATACTATGGAAACTAGCTCTTCACGATGCTATAGATTGCTTCGTTTGCTTTGTTTGATTTGTTTGCTTTGATCGCTTGTAAGTATTGTTTGCATCATACTTCTGCTCAATCTTTCTTCAGATATTTATAGTACGATCTTGAGCTTCTTCATAGCAGTTGCATCTTGTAACAATTTTGTCCGTTGGAGACTGGACTTCATTATTTATCTATTCATCCCTTTGCAAGGCTTTGTCTCTTTCTTCAAATCTCGACCGTTTGAAGATGTATATTCCTTTTGCGCCGCTTTCTTTGATTACTATATTTAGAATGTCTTCCGGGTGCGAATTTTAATGAATATTCTATTCCTTACTTTTCGAGAATCAATTTTTCGTCTCCTTGGCTTTTTACGTCTTCATGTGATTTACCGTCTTTGTTGACTTTTCAATGTTTACTGACGTGGACAGTTGATATCCAGAACTTGGCTGAAATATCGTCTGAGGTAAACTCATATGATACTTTCCTTTGGTCAAACCTCTCTGATGAGTTGGTCAACCCTCTCTGATGTGTTGTCTGATATATCGTCTGAGGTAAACTCATCTGATACTTCATCTCGTCAAACCTCTCTAATGAGTTGGTCAAACCTCTCTGATGTGTTGTCTGGATAAAAGCTGTTTGACATATGGTCTTTAGAAGTTGGCTGATATTCCCTCGGTCAACCTCAGCTGATATCATGCTTTGACCAAACCTCGCCTGATAAAATCTCGCCTGATATTATGTCTGGTAAAACTCAACTAATATTTCCTTTTGATCGAAACTCGCCTCATAAAAACTCACCTAATGTTTTATCGGTCAAATATATCTGATATCTTGCGTTGACCAAACCTCGGCTGATAATAGGCCTGTTCTATACTTAGACAGATTTCTACTTGATCAATATGATCAATACTTAGCCTAATCTTTTTAAAGCCTATAGAAGATACTCATTTGGTTCTTTTTACACTGCCAAGTACATACATTTGAAATAATCATGAATACAGGGATGACATCATCAAAATCTAAAATATTATTCCTAACAAATTCTCCCTATTTTGATGATGGCAAAACTTAATGATCAAATGTAATCAAATCATCATGCAGATAAGTAAAGTTATACTGTGATGTAATCTGTTTGGGACAACTAGTGGTTGTCATTCAAGTCGACTGTAAATAAATTTTTCATTACTGAGAGATTATAGTACAATTTCTTTAATGAAAAATTACAAGACATGATGTAAAATTACAAGTAAATGACAACAACCAAAATTATGATCTCCCTCTTCCTCTTCCTCTTTCTATGATTCTTGTTGGAGGGAGAGACTTCAATGGTTTTGCTCCAATGGGCATTTGAACTACTTGGATCAGCCCATACTTCTTATTGACTATTTGAGACGCAAATCTTTGAGTTTCAGGGAAGGTGTATTTTGTTCTTAATGCATAGAGATTTTATCTCCCTCTGAAGTGCTTCATCATCCACTTTCCCATTTATATCAATTGGAGGGTCCTATAGTCTGAAATTAGGAATCTTAATATAAACATTGGATGCTTCATCATCAACCCTTTTCAGAATTTCCCAGAGAGTTGGCCAGTTTATCTCCATGTAGTCAATAAAAATTTGTTGAGGAGTGCTGTCAGGGTCTTGGAGGATTTCCCAGAGATAATATTTTTCAATAAATTGCTTCTTGGCAATCCCCCATTTGCTTCAAGCTTCCTCAGGAATGAACTCCTCAACATATACAATTCTTTTCCTTCCCATTGAAGTGGCACAAATGGTTCTTGCCCAGTTCTCTTTTTCTTAGCTGCTGGTACTTCTGGTGGTGCATCAATATTTTTCCTATTTAAGATACTCGAAGTTCCAGCCTCATGAAATTGAATGTGGACCATAGATAGTGCCTCCTACCTTCTCTTGGTTCTCATCTTTTCTTCCCCCTTTTTGCCAGCATCAAGAATTTGAACCAGCTCCTCGTCCACTTTAGTCATGAAATATTGCATGCCTAAAGACATCCTTACATATGTTGGAGGTGGAGAGGGTTCCTTTTGTAACACCCCCAAGACGTTCAGGGTATATTACAGCGCCGTGGACCCCACACTTTGGAACCCACTAGGCTAATAAACCGACCCGACAAACAACAACGACATACATCATCAATAAACGGACAAATTCTCAATCCACGACTTTTAAAATAAAAGACTGATATCCAATAATACAATCTGACGTCAATCCATTCCCAAAACGGGTTCACAATATCAATAAAATTCAACAAAGAAGTACTCGAGTACTTAAATCCATGACATAGTAAATAAATTCAAAAACAGAACACCAATAGACAACCGCTGAACAGTATCATGCTTGCCCATCATCCTCATACGGCTCGTATGCTCGCTTGTCTCCAAGACCTGTACCTGAAATACAAAAAGTATTTCCCCCATTTAAGGGGTTAGCGACAAGTGTTAGTGCAAGTACAATCCATTTGAACTACCATTCTAATCAGATGAAAATATGCGCCAAAAATCATTTTAGAAATAATTTATATTCCGGAATATTTTACGGTGCACAAGCACAAAACACATTTCTCCAACAAAACATTTCAAAGTTAACCTCAGTACGAGACTCACGGCCACCGTACCCCGCAGAGCCTTGTCGGACATCCCTGGGTGGTTAACCATAGTTCGCGATACGAAACTCACGGCAACATATCCCTAGAGGCCCGGTCGGACCATCCCTAGGTGAACATACATATATACATCCACACAACCACGAAAGGCCATAATTCAAACACTAGAACTCATAAACAAATGTAAAGTACTTGCCTTTGAGACATCTCCGAAGAATTGGGAATGAAGAACGGCTACGAACGATCCGAATGGAAAACGACGATTCCTAAACAAAGTCAACATAACTCAGTCCTAACGGACAATAATAATCGAATGGAATACACACATAACCCCGATTACAAGCTACGGCAATGAACGATCAATCGATACAGGCGAAGGTTTACGCAAACCTCCCCGAATCGATAATTCACGGATTTAACTTGATGAAATGGATTGGGATTCACCAAATAACAACAATAGATGAGGAATAATACAACATATATGGACAATTCATAATTAATCACGAAAAACTCGAAAAACCCCCAAATTAGACAAGTTAGGGTTCCTGAAGAAAATACCTCGGATTCAGACGATGGAGGATGATGACGCTGATGATGATATGTTAGCACGAGCCTACGGTGATGGAATTTGAAGAAAACTCCGATCAAAACTGGTGGAATCGCCTCAGGTGTCGCCCCGATGAAGAAAACGAAGAGAAAGGAATGAAAATGGGGTTTCTGGTCTGCCCGCTGTTCTTAAAACAGTGGGCTGTTACGGCCGTAACAAGTGTTATATTACGGCCGTAACAAGGCCAATATTATGGCCGTAATTAATGGGGTGTTACGGCCGTAACACCCTGCTGGACAGCAGTCTGGCAGCTGCTGTCCAAACCGTTCTGGATGACTCCGAAACTCGGACCTGTTATCGAACCGAAAATATGGCTACGAAGAATATTCGATGACGAGTCTAACCATTATAAGGAAACAACATTTCGACTACCAGGGAATCCGAAATACGACAATGAATAAGGAATTCCCTAAACTTATAAGAAATTACAAAAATGGCCCAAGTGCCCGAAAATCACGATACGACGTCAGATTAACAAACCGAAAGTCTCAATACGACCAAATCAACCATACGAACTTGTGCAAACCAAGAAACAACAAAAACGAATGAGTTTTACGAGAATCGAACGCAAAACATGTCATAAAATGGAATCATGTAAAAACATCACCAAAACTCGTCCAAATGGAAAAACTCCAAGAATAAAGTAGATTCAAAATGTCGAAACGGTTACAAGTGAGTCGATAAAAATAGACATACACCAAAAATGGAAACTGCTAAGAATAGAAAGGTACGGATATTACATTTTCCCCCTCTAAAAAGAAGATTCGTCCCGAAACTTTAGAATAAAAAAGCTCGGGGTACCTCGAACGCATATCTACCTCTAACTCCCACATTGCTTCTTCTACTCCGTGCCTCGACCATTGCACTTTAACCAAAGGAATGGTTTTGTGCCTTAACTGTTTGACTCGACGCTCTAAAATTCTGATGGGCCTCTCCTCAAACGTAACATCCTTCTCGATCTCCACGTCTCCGAAATCAATAATGTGGGACGGGTCCGGAACATACTTCCTCAACTGGGAGACGTGAAACACACTATGTACATGACTCAACGGCGGAGGTAAAACGGTATGCTAAATCGCCAACTCTCTCCAATATCTCGAAAGGTCCAATATACCTTGGGCTGAGCTTCCCCTTTTTCCCAAAACGAAAAACTCCCTTCGACGGAGACACTCTCAACAGAACATGATTTCCCACCTCAAACTCCAAAGGTCGACGCCTAACATCCGCATAAGACTTTTGTCAACTCTGAGTTGCCAATATTCTCTTTCTAATCAACTCAACTTTCTCCCTCGTCTCCAACACAAGGTCCGGCTCGGTGCCAACTAGATCGGACGGCTCATCCCAACATATCGGTGATCGGCAACATCGGCCATAAAGTGCCTCATACGGTGCCATCTTAATCGATGCGCGCCAACTATTATTATACGTAAACTCAATCAAGGCCAGATGCTCCTCCCAGTCACTATTCCAGTCTAACGCACACGCGCGCAACATATCCTCGAACGTCTGAATGGTACGTTCGGACTGCCCGTCGATCTGAGGATTGAAAGATATACTCAAATGCAAACGTGTCCCCAATGCCTTATGTACCGCTTGCCAGAAATGCGATACAAACCGGCCATCTCTGTCCGAAATAATAGTCCTCGGCGTACCATGAAGCCTCACTATCTGAGCGATAAAAACACGAGCCAATCTTTCTGGACCCCAAGTATCCTTGATGCCTAGAAATTGTGCCGACTTAGTCAGTCAGTCCATGATCACCCACACCATATTAATTCCGGTCTTCGTCCTTGGAAAACTCGTGACAAAGTCCATCGAGATATCCTCCCACTTCCATTCTGGGACAGGAAGTGGTTTCAACAATCCGGCTGGCCGCTGATGCTCGACTTTGACTTGTTGACAAGTCAAACACTTAGCCACAAACTGAACCACCTCATTCTTCATGTCATTCCACCAGAAATTCTTTCTCAAATCTTTATACATTTTACTTGAGCCCGGATGGACTCAGTAAGGTGACGCGTGAACCTTTCGCATAATACTCTGCCTCAATTCCAAGTCGTTCGAAACACAAAGCCGACCTTGGAATATCAACACACCATTCTCATGTATCACGAATCCCGGGGCTTTCCCCTTCCCTACATTCTCTCGAAGCTGAATAAACATCGGGTCCTCTAACTGTCCCGATTTAATGTCGTCGACTAGAGACGACGAAATCTCAAGGGTACGCAACTGCCCGGAACTCTCTGGTCGCACGATATCAATGCTCAACCTCATTAACTCTCGCTGAAGTCCCGACTGGGCCGTAAGCAACTCAAGCGCCCGAAGCGATAACGATTTCCGGCTCAAGGCATCTGCCACCACATTTGCCTTGCCCGAATGATAGAGAATATCGAGGTCGTAATCCTTAATCAACTCCAACCATCTCCTCTGCCTCATATTTAGCTCTTTCTGCCTGAAAATGTACTTCAGGCTCTTGTGATCGGTGAAAATCTGACACAACGAGCCATACAAGTTGTAACACCCCCAATCCACTCAGGGATATTACACGCCGTAGACCCCTTCCTCAAGGATCTACCAGGCTGGTAAACAACGTCGAACATTTCAAAAATGCCTTTAAGGCTAAAAAAGACTCAGTAGACCGATTTGGTCTTTCAATAAATACATACAACTCAATACATGCCCACACAGGGGTCGAATACAAAATACCCCCGTACAACGGGGAAAATATACTACAGCGGAAATAAAATACGACTGAACCAATAAAACAACGTACAGTTTCTCATGTGATTAGTATCGATCATCTTTCATCATCATTCATGTCGACCCTGCGTTATGCTCCCAAAAACCTCAATGCAAAGACAGACATCCACCCCCCGAATACTCGGGGATTAGCAAAACTCCACTGTTTTGCTAGTGCAAGAACAAAGTGCAAAATACGAGTCATACAATTCACATTCCACGAATAACAATAACCAAGAATCCACAAAAAGCTAAACGTAACGAAAAGTACTTCCCGAGGCAAGAGTTTAGGAAAAACATTCCAAAACCGAAAGATCACCAATCAGGGGAAACAATTTATAAAACAGTTTAAAATGCCATCGAGAGTATTAATAGAAAATAATTTAGGATTACCGAATCCTTCACTTTCCAAAATCAACAGGGGTCACAGCCCAAAGGTTTTGTTTTCATAAATGAAACCAATAATAATACACAAGGTTAAAACCCACGTCACGCGTCCTCGACGGACATAAAATACACACGCACTCGTGAAGTTTTACTCGTGAATCCAGGGCTATACCATTGGACTCCCTCCATGGCCCCGTCGAACCCTCCCGAGGTGAGCAAACACATTCACAAAACATACACGCACAGGCATCGCCTAGGACCGGGACGAAGCCACAAATCCCACCCGAGGCCTCTAAGGACCCTCCCGAGCTGGCTAGCGAAACAAACTCAAACCACCCATAAGTTATCTTGACATCGTACTCGCAAGTACCGATTCTCGGAGCCTTCTCTAGACCTACCCGATTATATAACCTTATGGTCAAATCATACACACTGGCTGTACTCGCAAGTACACGCCGCCGGAGCCTCACAAGTGCCTACCCGGTCAAACATCAATCGAACATACCCACAAGTTATCGTGACATCGCACTCGCAAGTGACGATTCTCGGAGCCCTATATAGACCTACCCGAATTGATAACTTTGTGGTCAATTCATCAATGCATCGAGTTCACAACAACAAGGGTTTCACATTTGCCACAATCACAAACACATCAAATCATGAGTTAATGCAACCAACACTTAGCAAAACACCACGTCAAACCATAACGCACCGAAAAGAGATAATATGTGTATATATATTATCAAAGCATAACATCAACAACAACAAGAAAATTCATAGGGTTCAATTAATCATTCACGGGGCACAATATTCACAAAACACATGCGTTTTGAAAGTGAGCCCTTAACGAGGCTAAACCGAATCTTTTGAAAGTTCAAATCAAACGATCAAACAAACACACAGAGACGGTCACTAATTATCATATTCACAAAACAAGAATTGTAGGGACAAGGTACTTGCCTAGAAACCACGATCGCAACAAGACGACGGATGGAATGCGGTCGAACAGCCCCGAACTCCCGAACACTATCAAGAACGCGATAGCACCGAAATTACTACGGGAAAACACCACACGAATCATCAATCACCAACGGAATTCAACATCGGAATCATAGAGCACCTATAATCTTCCGTAAGGAATAATAAAACATGATTACGATGAGAATCAAGGCCGAAAACAACGGAAATCCCAACAAACTATCAAAGGGAACTCATTCGAACATTTAATCGAACATTAAACGTTCAAGACCCTTCAAGAACAAAGAAATCACCCCTCGGGTCGAACAAACCAAATATACGAGTATCCAATCCATAGAACAAGTTAAAAACAATGTTTATACAATTGATCAAAAACGGATTGGAATCGAAATCAAAAAGGAAAATCCCCAAATCTACAAAAACAAGGGTTCAAGCCAAAATACCTTGATTTGGATGAAGGATTCAAGTAGAGGTCGAAAATCTACAACAAGACTTGAGGTGGATGATCTCTACAAGTTTTGGTCCAAAATCGCCCTTAGAATCGCCTAGAATGTTAGGAGGAAGAAGAGAGGAGAAAATGAAAGTTTCTCCTCGAAAATCTGCTAAAAAGTGCAGAAAAAGCCCATGTGCCGCGGCCTGGGTCGAGTGTGCCGCGGCCCAGGGCCAAAAAAAATGCCCAGAAATCAGCTTAGTGCCGCGGCCCGTGGTATAGCCCGCTCCAGCACCAAAAAGGCACATGGTGCAGTCTTAGCTATTTCGACCATAACTCCTTTGTACGGACTCCGATTGACTCACCGTTTGAACCATTAGAACGCTAACTTGATGCTCTATAATACTAAATAGATTCAAAATTTTTGGAGTTTCCAAGAATTTATGGTGATTTTACAAAGTCGAACTCACACGTGGAAAAGTCGATTAATGACATGGAACTCAACAAAACGACACCGAAACGAACTCGGATGACAAAATGTGGATAATTAAACACTCCCAGAATGACGAAACGGTCAGAATTGAGTCATCAAAACGGACTCCCGCGAAAAAAAAAGAAAATTACCGGAAATCGAAATTGCGGATATTATATACTGCCCTCCTTAAAAGAAGTTTCGTCCCGAAACTTAAAACAAGTAGGGAGAAGCAATATCCTGCCAGGAAACACTTGTTAGGAGTATGCCCTCGAATGCCACTCAGAGGATGTTGAGTGAGGGCATTGTACTTGTTATTATGTAAATCATCAATATAAGGCAATGGATGTTTCTTTATTTACTGGTAGTTACTGGCATTACTAACTCGTAAATATACATATAGAAACTAGTCCGTGTATTTGAGAGCAAAACGTTCCACTCCTTATTGGATAAGGGGGTCGGCACTGGAAAGGTTTATAGCTCAAATACTTAATCGTTCGCAAGTCAATGAAACTTGACTGGGCGTTAAGTTTATGTGAAGACTTGTATGACGTGTTCTTTGACATGGAGAGTGCCTGTCGAACTCTAATGGTTAGTGGGAGCACACGTTATAGGTATGCTAATCGGATTTGTATACTCGAACCGACTCACCCTCGATTCGTCACACGGATTTCACTCCGGGACAGTCAATGACGGAATCGAAAGGTTGTGATAGGTATTCGTTCGACTTGAAGATTTAGTAGGGATGTGCTTGTGACGTCAAGATTTTTATTAGAGTAGTTCGACCCTGTAAACCAGAAGGTGGAGGTCAACCTCGACTTGCATCTTGACGGGCAAGTAGCAGGTCCTACTGAATACCAAGATAGTATTCTTTCTCCCGTTAGTGAGCGGGTTATATGTCCTATGCGGTTATTGGCAGATAGGATCATAAGTCTTTGGCCAAAGCATAGGAGCTAGTTGTATTAGATACACGACAGCTCGATGATCTCGATTTGCGTTAACGCATTCATAGCGTCAAGTACAGATGGGGTTTGACTGACCGTGACCCTATAACTTGATCGGGACATTTGAAAGAAGGGTTTATACGTATACTGGTATTCACGACAGAATGGTTCTTGAATGATCCCAATCATTCGTTCTCAGTCGGGGTACAGTGTAGGCCGCCAGGCTGGATAGGTGGTGCTACTACTCTTTGGTTCCTCCCATTGCTGACTGAGACGGACCTACCGAGTCGCGCATTAGGATTGACGACGGAATGAATTGAGCTTGTTTTCTCATTATAAATATTAGATATTGGATATCTAATTTATTGGACATTGGATGTCTAATTGATTTTGGGACATTGGATGTCTAAATTGATTTATTGGATAAATTAATTTACGGCCTAATGAATTAAATATATTATTGGGTGATTAATTTAATTCATGAATATAATTATTTCTTGGAGAAATTAATTATGTCATTATGTATTTGATGATTAATTAATTAGATTAATTAATCGATATAAATACATCGGAACGGAATCAGAGTTTATCTGTTTGGACTCATGGGAGTCCGAAACGGACCGAACTTGTCCAATTCCTTCTAGAGGCTGCCCCACCTCATACTTTTCCCTCATGGTCTTGGTCTCATCCTTGGTAGGTTGATGACTAAAGACATTTTGAGATATCATATCTCATTTTATATAGAAAGGTGATTTGAGGTGGTTGAAATGAGATAATATTGAAGACTTTAAAAACTCTCACTTCCCACTTGAGATTCCAGCCGTGAGGTTATAGAAGGGAGAGAGAATATAGTTTTCATTTTAGTCTTCAACTTCATCTTCATCTTGTTCAACTTTCTTAGAGAAAGATTGAGAAAAAATAGAGAGAACAAGATTATACACTTAGGGTGTAATAATAATAAAAAGCTTCGTCACTTGATTCTAGCCGTAACCTTAGAGGTTAATCAAGTGTTGTTATTCCGGTCGTTTTTCCGGCGCGTGGCAAGTAGAGACGCGGTGCTTTCGGCGTTGGATCGTTCAAGAGCTTGGGGAATAGCTCAAGAGAAGGTTATCCATTTAATCAACGGACTACGAGGGTATGTTTCTCGTATCTCTTGTATTTCGTTTTTAATATTCGTATATACGTAGCTCGATCGATCCTCGTAGGGATTCGGATAGAATTAATTTTCGTCTTACCGCTTCCGCTGGGCCTTCGTTTTAGGCACCGAATCCCAACAGTGGTATCGGAGCGTAGGTCTTGCGATCGTATATACGATATTGGCATTTGGAATGCTCGATTAGATGGTGAATGATTTGGAATCATTTTAGTCATAATCGTGGTATATATTTTTACGTTCGTTGTAGTTATATTTTTCGTAAGTTTATGTCTAAATGTAAATCTTAATTTCTTGGAAATATGATTTATATTGAAGATATGAATGTTGGAGAATATAGATATTGGATATCCGGTCGAAAAACTAGTTCCGAAATGCCGTTGGGCCGGTCAGGAGGTCCGGAAGTCGGGGGCCGCGGCCCTGGTCATTGCGGCCGGCTGGGCGGCCAGCATGCGTGGGCCGCGACACGGTCTCCGAGGCCGCGGCACGGGGCTACTTGGCGGCGGCCGGCATGCCGAGCATGACTCGGCCATGCCAGGCTGTCTGCCGCAGTGACTCGCCATGGCAGCCTTTTTCGCCACTGCTTTTTTCCGTGTATTCTTGAAAATTAATCTCCCGCATGTTAAATTGGATTTAATGTGATTAAAATGATTTATAGTATTTCATTTTATGAGGGAAATTTGATTAATTGGAATATTTATGGTCGACCGAATTATTTTGAACGTTTTCATATTACCGATTGTGTGAATCGATTTGATCGGTTCGTATTGTTGATTGGATCAATGTATCTATACACTTTCCATTTATTTAGTATTTATTGGATGAATGCTTTTGAATGGGGATGTGGTTCGTGGACTTAGTTTTGAATCGTTCGTTTTATTCGATTGGGTTGTAAAGGCC
Organism: Orobanche coerulescens; assembly: GCA_033398695.1. Classification (NCBI taxonomy): domain Eukaryota; kingdom Viridiplantae; phylum Streptophyta; class Magnoliopsida; order Lamiales; family Orobanchaceae; genus Orobanche; species Orobanche coerulescens. The sequence continues at coordinate 110,726,697 of CM065806.1, forward strand.
GTTTTGAGCCTATTTATTTTACTAGAAATATTTGTATCTAGGATGCAATTTTCAATGTAAAATTTATATGTAATGACAAAGACCGGAGGAAGATCCATTTCGAGAAGACGAAGATTCAAGACGAAGACTTGTAATTAGATTACGGAGTTTTTGTTTTCTAGGAACGGTCCATGAACCACATGTTGGTAGCAACTAGGTTGTGAATGGTTGTTTCATATTGTATGAATGCCACAAACGCGCTTAAACGACTAATGTGCAAAGTGTAACGCTAATAACGAAAATTCTCCCACAACAAATAATTAAGTTTATAAGGTTTCAAGGTTTTCCTTCCCTCCATCGAGTTTTTGGGAAATTGAAATCCAAACAGGATGTGCTATGCTTCCGAGTTATCGGGGTAGTCGTTCGGGGAGGATGGATAAATTACCGGGAACGCATTGGATGCCTTCGGTTGGAGCAAATTTTATCCCTAGAAACCTGATAGGTTTCCGGATAAGATTCAATTGTGAAACTGATTTGCGTCGATGGTATAAACTTAACTTGTTCACGAACCATAGAAACCGTATAGGTTGAGGGGAGTGAACAAGGGAAAAAAGAAGATCGAATCATCCATTAGATGGGTTGGTGTTGGACACCACTTTATGAAAATTAATAGACTAGAAACCTGTTCGGTTGCCCTCTATTAAGATTTATAAAGAACTCGATCACCACTATGAAGTAGAGCGACGATACTTCCGGATTTCACATGGGAGTGTGTTATTCCGATAAAAATTGTGGGAGCTGGGTAACAAGAATAGAAAAGACCTTAATTCTATACTCATAACATAATATAACAAGTCACTAATTAATCTGTTATGCTTAATGCAGACATAACTCAATATGACAATGAATCCACTCGCAATTCTACTCGAAAAGAACACCTTAATGGGACCTAACTTTGTGGATTGGGTCCGCAATCTGATGATTGTCTTCAGTATAGAGGCACTAGGATACGTCTTGGAGACGGACATTCCGGCGCCTCCTGTGCGGACCCGAGCCAATCAGGAAGAGATTGAAAATCACGAAAAGTGGGTTAAGGATGACGTAAAAGTCCGTGCATACATGATGGCTTCTATGTCTATTGAGCTTCAGAGAGCTCATGAGAAAATGACTTCTGCTAGGCAGATTCTATCTCACTTAACCGAACTTTATGGTGAGCACAGCAGAACTGCTAGATATGAGATATCCAAGCAACTGTTCGGTGCAAGGATGAGGGAAGGTGAGAAAGTTGGGGAACACGTCCTCAAAATGATATCTATGATCGAGAGATTGGAGGCTCTTGATTTTAAAATGGATACTTCTCTCCAAACCGACCTTATCCTATAGTCTCTCCCTGATTCCTTCTCACAGTTTGTTATGAACTTCAACTGCAATGAGATTGCATGTAATTTAGCTGGGCTAATGAACAAACTTGTGACCGCTCAGTCTCAGATGAAGACTCCGCGGATGAAGGAGTCTGCTCTTGTGATATCTTCTGGACCTCGGAGGTCTAAGAACAAGAAGAAAAAGACCAAGAAGCAAACTGGACCACAAGTTAAGGTCCTTAAGGGTAAGGGCAAGGCCCCGATGGTTCCGAAGAACAAGAAGAAAAAGGATGCTTGTCTCAAGTGCGGTGAGCTGGGCCACTGGGCTAGAGACTGTCCGATTCTTCATGGCACTTCGTGCATGTAACTTTTAGTTTTGGAAACAAATTGTTCTCATCGTATTTTCTACTTCCTGGATACTGGATTCTGGTGCTAGTTCTCATATTTGTACCGTGAATCAGGATCTGAAACAAAGTAGGAAGCTTGGAGCTGGAGAAGTTATGATCACAGTCGGAAGCAGGCATAGTGTCGAGGCGACCCACATAGGATCACTTCTTTTGGGTTTAGAATCCGGATTTGTTTTGACTTTAGAAGATGTACTTGTTTTGACCAAGTGGCACAAAAACATTGTATCCATTCCGGTCATGGACCGAGAAGGCTTTTCATTTTTCATTGGTGATGGTTCCTGCAAAATTTATTTTAGAAATAAACTAGCGGGTACTGCTACATTGTTGAATGGATTGTATCATCTAAATCTCAACAACAAAGTAGTTGTGAATACTTTGACTAGAAAACGTGGTAGGGATGACACCAATCAAGTTTTGAAATGGCATCTTAGACTTGGTCATGTTGGTCAGACCAAGGTTTACAAGATGGAAAAAGATGGACTTATGGGTCAATTGGGATCGGATCCCTTTCCTACTTGTGAATCTTGCCTTAAAGGAAAAATGACTAAGTCCCCCTTCACAGGGACATTTGAAAGAGCCGCTGATAAACTGGGATTAATCCATACCAACGTATGTGGTGCTTTGTAAGCAGCACGTGACGGATATAAATATTTCATTACGTTTACAGATGATCATACTAGGTATGGTTATGTATACTTAATGAAACATAAATCCGAGGCCTTTGAGAAATTCCAGGAATTCAAGGCCCTAGTCGAGAAACAAACTGGTAATCATATCAAAGCACTTCGGTCGGACCGAGGTGGCGAGTATATGAGTACGGAGTTTGACGAGTTCCTTAAGGAACATGGAATAGTTTCACAACTAACACCTCCAGGTACTCCTGAGTTAAATGGTGTGTCAGAAAGAAGGAACCGGACCCTGTTGAACATGGTCCGTTCCATGCTGAGCTATACTGACTTGCCGATTTACCTGTGGGGGTATACACTCCTGACTGCCGCGTATATATTGAACAGATGCCCTTCCAAATCCGTTCCTAAAACTCCACATGAGATGTGGGAGGGAAGGAAACCAAGTCTTAATCATATTAGGATTTGGGGATGTCCCGCCTATGTCAAGAAGACTAAGGTGGAAAAGTTGGAAGCTAGGTCTGCGAAGGGACGTTTCATTGGATTCCGTGCAGGACAATGGGATATCTATTCTACATGCCCGAAGATCGAAGGATCATTATTGCTTTACAAGCACACTTCCTGGAAGATGAGTTCATTCAGGAAGGCGGAGCAGGTAGAAGTATTTCTTTAGAAGAATATAATGAAACTCTTCAGGAGACACCTGTGCAAGAAACTGGAACTGAACCTTCTGAAACACAAGTACAACCACCTCGTAGGTCTAGTAGGGTGTCTCATTTACCTGAGAGGTATGGGCTTGTGCACTTGGAGGAGCTGGGACTCCATGAGGTTCCAAGTTATAGCCAAGAGACTGACCCAACAACCTATGACCAAGCGATGGTGGATGTAGACTCCGCGAAATGGCGTGAATCTATGGAAGCTGAGATAGACTCGATGCATGTCAATCAGGTCTGGACTCTAGTAGACCACCCCAAGGGCATAGTGCCTATCGGGAACAAGTGGATCTACAATAGAAAGACTCATGGTGATGGCAAGGTTGACGCCTATAAGGCCAGGCTTGTGGCAAAGGGTTATACCCAGAAGGAAGGGATCGATTACCACGATACCTTCTCGCCCGTAGCCATGATCAAGTCTATTCGCATGATGCTTGCTATAGCTGCCTACCACGATTATGAGATATGGTAAATGGACGTAAAGACGGCTTTCCTTAATGGATTCCTCGAGGAGGAAATCTATATGGAGCAGCCTAAAGGCTTTGTGTCCAAAGTCGATATTCAGAAAGTGTGCAAGCTTCAGCGTTCCATTTATGGACTGAAGCAAGCGTCACGTAGTTGGAACCTTCATTTTGACGAGGCAGTCAAAGAGTTTGACTTCGTGCAAAATGAGGAGGAACCTTGTGTATACAAGAGGGTTAGTGGGAGCAAGATCGCATTCTTAGTACTATATGTAGATGACATTCTACTAATAGAAAATGATGTGGGAATGCTCAGTTCTGTGAAAGCTTGGCTTTCGAGTAATTTCTCCATGAAAGACTTGGGAGAAGATACCTATATTCTTGGTATTCGACACTACCGGGATAGAGCGAAGAGAACAATAGGTCTTTCCCAAGCCCTCTATATAGATAAAATCTTAAAGCGATTTAAGATGGATGATTCTAAAAGAGGGTTCCTACCGATGCAACATGGAATAAAACTCTCTTTGAAGATGTGTCCTAAAAGTGAGGAACAACGAAAGGAAATGAGTAATATACGATATGCTTCGGCCGTGGGTAGCCTTATGTATGCTATGTTGTGTACAAGACCTGACATCGCGCATGCTGTAAGCGTGGTGAGTAGGTTTCAAGCAAACCCAGGTAGGGAACATTGGACTGCTGTAAAGAATGTTCTCAAGTACTTGAGAAGAATGAGAGATATGGTTCTTATGTATGGCAGTGGAGATTTGGATGTGGTGGGATTCACTGATTCGGACTTCCAAGGACTGAAGGACGACTCGATGTCCACTTCTGGCTACATATTTACTCTTAATGGAAGAGCAGTATCTTGGCGTAGTGCCAAGCAAAGCGCGACTGCTGATTCCACCTGTCAGTGAGTATCAAGCGACCTCGGAGGCTTCAAGGAAGGGTTACGGATTAAGAAGTTTCGGGAGAACTTCAAGTGATACCATGTCTTGAAATGCTGTTCAGCATCTTTGCGACAACGACGGAGTCAGCGCAGCCAAGGAGCCGAGGTTTCACACACCAAACATATTGAGAGGAAGTATCATCTCGCAAGAGAATTTGTTCGCAAGGGATACATTGTCTTGCCGCAGAGTAGACTCGGCCGACAACCGCCGATCCAGACCAAGCCACTTTCTCAGACTAGCTTGGAGCGTCATCTGGAGAACATGGGTATTAGATACCATAGTGTGTGGCATTGAGTGCAAGTGGGAGATTGTTAGGAGTATGCCCTCGAATGCCACTCAGAGGATGTTGAGTGAGGGCATTGTACTTGTTATTATGTAAATCATCAATATAAGGCAATGGATGTTTCTTTATTTCTTTGGTAGTTACTGGCATTCCTAACTCGTAAATATACATATAGAAACTAGTCCGTGTATTTGAGAGCAAAACGTTCCACTCCTTATTGGATAAGGGGGTCGGCACTGGAAAGGTTTATAGCTCAAATACTTAATCGTTCTCAAGTCAATGAAACTTGACTGGGCGTTAAGTTTATGTGAAGACTTGTATGACGTGTTCTTTGACATGGAGAGTGCCTGTCGAACTCTAATGGTTAGTGGGAGCACACGTTATAGGTATGCTAATCGGATTAGTATACTCGAACCGACTCACCCTCGATTCGTCACACGGATTTCACTCCGGGACAGTCAATGATGGAATCGAAAGGTTGTGATAGGTATTCGTGAACCTTCGACTTGAGGATTTAGTAGGGATGTGCTTGTGACGTAAAGATTTTCATTAGAGTAGTTCGACCCTGTAAACCAGAAGGTGGGGGTCAACCTCGACTTGCATCTTGACGGGCAAGTAGCAGGTCCTACTGAATACCAAGATAGAATTCTTTCTCCCGTTAGTGAGCGGGTTGTATGTCCTATGCAGTTATTGGCAGATAGGATCATAAGTCTTTGGCCAAAGCATAGGAGCTAGTTGTATTAGATACATGACATCTCGATGATCTCGATTTGCGTTAACGCATGCATATCGTCAAGTACAGATGGGGTTTGACTGACCGTGATCCTATAACTTGATCGGGACATTTGAAAGAAGGGTTTATACGTATACTGGTATTCACGACAGAATGGTTCTTGAATGATCCCAATCATTCGTTCTCAGTCGGGGTACAGTGTAGGCCGCCAGGCTGGCTAGGTGGTGCTACTACTCTTTGGTTCCTCCCATTGCTGACTGAGACGAACCTACCGAGTCGCGCATTAGGATTTACGACGGAATGAATTGAGCTTGTTTTCTCATTATAAATATTAGATATTGGATATCTAATTTATTGGACATTGGATGTCTAATTGATTTTGGGACATTGGATGTCTAAATTGATTTATTGGATAAATTAATTTACGGCCTAATGAATTAAATATATTACTGGGTGATTAATTTAATTCATGAATATAATTATTTCTTGGAGAAATTAATTATGTCATTATGTATTTGATGATTAATTAATTAGATTAATTAATCGATATAAATACATCGGAACCGAATCGGAGTTTATCTGTTTGGATTCACGGGAGTCCGAAACGGACCGAACTTGTCCAATTCCTTCTAGAGGCTGCCCCACCTCATACTTTTCCCTCATGGTCTTGGTCTCATCCTTGGTAGGTTGATGACTAAAGACATTTTGAGATATCATATCTCATTTTATATAGAAAGGTGATTTGAGGTGGTTGAAATGAGATAATATTGAAGACTTTAAAAACTCTCACTTCCCACTTGAGATTCCAGCCGTGAGGTTATAGAAGGGAGAGAGAATATAGTTTTCATTTTAGTCTTCAACTTCATCTTCATCTTGTTCAACTTTCTTAGAGAAAGATTGAGAAAAAATAGAGAGAACAAGATTATACACTTAGAGTGTAATAATAATAAAAAGCTTCGTCACTTGATTCTAGCCGTAACCTTAGAGGTTAATCAAGTGTTGTTATTCCGGTCATTTTTCCGGCGCGTGGCAAGTAGAGACGCGGTGCTTTCGGCGTTGAATCGTTCAAGAGCTTGGGGAATAGCTCAAGAGAAGGTTATCCATTTAATCAACGGACTACGAGGGTATGTTTCTCGTATCTCTTGTATTTCGTTTTTGATATTCGTATATACGTAGCTCGATCGATCCTCGTAGGGATTCGGATCGAATTAATTTTCATTTTACCGCTTCCGCTGGGCCTTCGTTTTAGGCACCGAATCCCAACACACTCAACGAGATACACAAGAAATGTGTAACTTACACCCAACGGCGAAACGTTACAAGCAACGCAAAGGAACAAACGACATGAAAACACGCTCCACGACGACCAACACAACGCCACCGGTAGAGACATAATAAAACCAACAAGTGACAAGCGTCATCAAAGAGATAATACAATCAAGTCAATTATCCGAACAATCACAAAACACAAAGCACTTGTTACAAGGAAACACGCACAATCGAGAAAATAGAAAATAAACACAAAACGATCCACAAGGACAATCACAAATAATTCGGACTACGCCGAAATCCTCAAAAAGCATACTAGGAATCTCTGTGCCCTTTCGGAGCAGAGATGTAGCCTCGATCCCCAAATCTCTCAGCTACCGTCTCACAATGCACGGCTCAGTGACCCACCTGGCCACACTCGAAACAGCTGACTAACAGTGAACGACAATTCTTCGTGGTACGAGATCAGGCAACAACAATCAGACAACCCCGATCGAACAACAACAACCGAACAACAACGATCGAATAACAATAATGGAACTACAACGATCAAAAAGCAATGATCGAGTAACAACGATCAAACAACAACGATCGAACAACAATGATCGAATGACAACGGTCGAACAATGACTCCGAAGTTCACACTTCAACCCAAGACATCAAAAGAACTAGTAGAACCAAAAGATGTTACTTCCGAACAAGGTTCACAAGAACCGAACCGAACTCGGAAAAGTGACAGCGATAACCAGATCGACCCCAAAACAAGATAACGGCTCGTTCGAACGATGAAACCGAAATACAGAACAGGTCCATAAAGTATCAATGAACACGGGCGAGTCGATAGACCTGATAAAGAGGAAATGCAGAAGTCTAAAAACAATACAGGTATTACATTCGACCTCTTATAAAAGAAATGTTGTCCCCGAAACTCACAACAACGAAATCAAGGTGACGACACAACAAGCAACCGACAGAAACAACTCCCATGGGCTTCTCAGAGCTGATCCTGATATCTGTGCTAAAGCGTGAACTCCAAAAGTCTCGGTAACCCATTCGCAAAACTGAATTCTATGTCCCTCGAGTCCACACTTGAAAAGCGTTGCTGCCGAGAAGGACAATTTGCACGTACATGCCCCCGGCACAACGTTTGAAGCACCTCGGCTCGGCATACCGAAAATACAACTGCTAGGTACAATGGAATATATAACATCGCAAAACAAAAAACCGTATATGCCAACTCAGCACAATATAAAATCATAACACGCAACACATACGATGATTATTATCATAAAGCAACACACATATCAACATCACAGCAACGACGGCACCGTTCGGCGATCTCAATGGCCCGAACGATAATCAGTACATAATCACAAAACATCATGAACAATCACACATTTACACAACGTACAAACCCAAGCTTTAACAGCTCGCACATGTGCGATAGCACGCAAATCACCGCGAAATGACAACGTTAAAGATCAACATCACACCTCTCACCGAGGGTTAATACAACAATTGTGTGGCGAACGACTCAGCGCTCACACCACCAATTCAATCACAACTCGGGGGTTAACACCCTAACGAAAGTGCGAACATTATACATACATTCCCAGACCGCAAACAGGAACGATAGGTTTTTAAAAATGAAAACCACCTTTGAAAAAAAATGATTTTGGAAACACTAGTTGATCTTGAGTATCACCCTTCAAAAAGTAGCACAGACACCATTATCGAGACTTTGAAAACCATCTCGCGCTTGATAAAACGAGGACACTTTCCTTTTGGTGAAAGACTTTCAGAAATATTCGACCCTCGGGTCTAAGCAAAGCATTTCTAAATAATTGAAAATATCTCAAAATATTTTTGGTCCTCAACTGGATTTTTTTGAAATATATTGCGGCACTAGAAAGCACCTTGAAAACACCGCAAGAAAATAATTCGTTTTAAAAGTACGTCTCGAAATTTAATTTTCTAAGATACTCAAGGTTTTCAAAAATTCAATAGGCCAGAATTCCCAAAACTCACAAAATCCTTTATCAAACCGTCATAAAACATTCAAGGCCAAAGTGCCAAAACTCGATTTAGGGAATCGGTTTTACGAATTAGAACTCAGTTTGCAAAATACTGAAAGTCATTTTGAAAGGACTCACGCACCGGATAAAATACAGTTCGAAAATACATTAGCAGCGACACCGCTCCTTATATAAATAAAATATTAGAGTCGAATACCCACATATCACGGAATTAAAATCCACAGAAGGATTCAATCACTCAACGATATAATCACACAAGCAGCTCATGTCACACGAGGCACAACACAAAGAAGGGAGACTTACATCCACAGGTTGCACGAAGATGATGATCGCTCCACGATACTAATCAAGACCAACAGACTCAGACGACGCGTCGCGACACGACTCAGTCAGACCAAATCCTATAAGACAAAACTCAACAGACACCACTAAACCCGACAGCCTAGGTTTCCACAACCTAAGCTCCGATACCATTTCTGTAACACCCCCAATCCACTCAGGGATATTACACGCCGTAGACCCCTTCCTCAAGGATCTACCAGGCTGGTAAACAACGTCGAACATCTCAACAATGACTTTAAGGCTAAAAAAGACTCAGTAGACCAATTTGGTCTTTCAATAAATACATACAACTCAATACATTCCCACACAGGGGTCGAATACAAAATACCCCCGTACAAAGGGGAAAATATACTGTAGCGGAAATAAAATACAACTGAACCAATACAACAACGTACGGTTCCTCATGTGATTAGTATCGATCATCTTTCATCATCATTCATGCCGACCTTGCGCTATGCTCCCAAAAACCTGAACGCAAAGACAGACATCCACCCCCTAAATACTCGGGGGTTAGCAAAACTCCACTGTTTTGCTAGTGCAAGAACAAAGTGCAAAATACGAGTAATACAATTCAGATTCCACGATAACAATAACCAAGAATCCTCAAAAAGCCAAACGTAACGAAAAGTACTTCCCGAGGCAAGAGTTTGGGAAAAACATTCCAAAACCGAAAGATCACCAATCAGGGGAAACAATTTATAAAACAGTTTAAAATGCCATCGAGAGTTTTAATAGAAAACAATTTAGGATTACCGAATCCTTCTCTTTCCAAAATCAACAGGGGTCACAGCCCAAAGGTTTTGTTTTCACAAATGAAACCAACAACAATACACAAGGTTAAAACCCACGTCACGCATCCTCGACGGACATAAAATACACACGCACTCGTGAAGTTTTAATCGTGAATCCAGGGATATACCATTGGACTCCCTCCGTGGCCCCGTCGAACCCTCCCGAGGTGAGCAAACACATTCACAAAACATACACGCACAGGCATCGCCTAGGACCGGGACAAAGCCACAAATCCCACCCGAGGCCTCTAAGGACCCTCCCGAGCTGGCTAGCGAAACAAACTCAAACCACCCATAAGTTATCTTGAGATCGTACTCGCAAGTACCGATTCTCGGAGCCTTCTCCAGACCTACCCGATTAGATAACCTTATGGTCAAATCATACACACTGGCTATACTCGCAAGTACATGCTGTCGGATGCCTCACAGGTCCCTACCCAGTCAAACATCAATCGAACATACCCACAATTTATCGTGACATCACACTCGCAAGTGACGATTCTCGGAGCCCTCTCCAGACCTACCCGAATTAATAACCTTGTGGTCAATTCATCAATGCATCGAGTTCACAACAACAAGGGTTTCACATTTGCCACAATCACAAACACATCAAATCATGAGTTAATGCAACCAACACTTAGGAAAACACCACGTCAAACCATAACGCACCGAAAAGAGATAATATGTGTATATATATTATCAAAGCATAACAACAACAACAACAACAACAAGCGAATTTATAGGGTTCACTTCATCATTCACGAGGCACAATATTCACAAAACACACGCGTTTTGAAAGTGAGCCCTTAACGAGGCTAAACCGAATCTTTTGAAAGTTCAAATCAAACGATCAAACAAACACATAGAGACGATCACTAATTATCATATTCACAAAAAAAGAATTGTATGGACAAGGTACTTGCCTAGTAACCAAGATCGCAACAAGACGACGGATGGAATGCGGTCGAACAGCCCCGAACTCCCGAACACTATCAAGAACGCGATAGCACCGAAATTACTACGGGAAAACACCACACGAATCATCAATCACCAACGGAATTCAACATCGGAATCATAGAGCACCTATAATCCTCCGTAAGGAATAATAAAACATGATTACGACGAGAATCAAGGCCGAAAACAACGAAAATCCCAACAAACTATCAAAGGGAACTCATTCGAACATTTAATCGAACATTAAATGTTCAAGACCTTTCAAGAACAAAGAAATCACCCCTCGGGTCGAACGAACCAAATATACGAGTATACAATCCGTAGAACAAGTTCAAAACAATGTTCGTACAACAATTAATTGATCAAAAACAGATTGGAATCGAAATCAAAAAGGAAAATCCCCAAATCTACAAAAACAAGGGTTCAAGCCAAAATACCTTGATTTGGATGAAGGATTCAAGTAGAGGTCGAAAATCTACAACAAGACTTGAGGTGGATGATCTCTACAAGTTTGGGAGCACTCAAATCGCCCAAAATCGCCCTTAGAATAGCCTAGGATGGTAGGAGGAAGAAGAGAGGACAAAATGAATATTTCTCCTCGAAAATCTGCTAAAAAGTGCAGAAAAAGCCCGTCTGCCACGGCCCGGGTCGAGTGTGCCGCGGCCCAAACGCCCAGAAATCAGGTTAGTGCCGCGTCCTGGCCAGCAGGGGCCGCGGCCCACGGTACAGCCCGCTCCAGCACCAAAAAGGCACACAGTGCAGTCTTAGATATTTCGACCATAACTCCTTCGTCCGGACTTCGATTGACTCACCGTCTGAACAATTGGAATGCTAACTTGATGATCTATAATACTAAAAAGATTCAGAATTTTTGGAGTTTCCAAGAATTTATGGTGATTTTACAAAGTCGAACTCACACGTGGAAAAATGGATTAATGACACGGAACTCAACAAAACGACACCGAAACGAACTCGGATGACAAAAAGTGTAGAATTAAACATTCTCAGAATGATGAAACGGTCAGAAGCGAGTCGTCAAAACTAACTCCTACGGGGAAAAGAAAATTACCGGAAATCGAAATTGCGGATATTACACAAGTAATGACGCCAGATCTTCAATGCAAATACAACTGCGGAAAACTCAAGATCGTGGGTAGGGTAATTCAACTCGTACGGTTTCAAATGACGGGAAGCATAGGCAATCGTCCTCCCGTGCTGCATGAGTACACATCCGAGCCCTTGGCTCGAAGCATCACTAAAAACTGAGAAACCCTCATTACCACTCGGTAAATCCAAAACAGGAGCGGTCGTAAACTGCTTCTTCAACTCCTCAAAACTATTCTGCCTCTTATCGGTCCGCACAAACTTCTTTGACATCTGTAATAACTAAGTCAGCGGTCGAGCGAGCTTAGAGAACCCCTCGACAAATCTACGGTAATATCCGGCCAAACCCAGAAAACTACGGACCTCCTTCACGTTCTTGGACGGCGCCCAATCCAACACTGCCTCTACCTTATGTGGGTCCACACGAACACCCTCGGCCGAGATCACATGACCGAGAAACATAACCTCCCGTAACCAAAACTCACACTTTGAGAACTTAGCAAAAAGATGCTGAGTTCTCAAAATACCTAAAACGATATGCAAATGTCGGGCATGATCCTCCTCGCTCCTCGAGTAAATCAGGATATCGTAGATAAAAACGACTACACACTTATCGAGGTACTCGATAAAGACTTTGTTCATAAGCTGCATGAACACAGCTGGGGCGTTGGTTAGCCCAAAAGGCATAACCACAAACTCGTAGTGACCGTATCTCGTCCGAAAGGCCGTCTTCGGAATATCGGAATCCTTCAGTCGGAGCTGATAATATCCCGATCTCAAATCAATCTTCGAAAACACGGTTGCCCCTTGCAATTGGTCGAACAAATCATCAATTATCGGGAGCGGATACTTGTTTTTAATAGTCACTTTGTTCAACTCACGATAGTCGATACACAGACAAAGTGACCCATCCTTCTTCTTCACAAACAGGACCGGTGCGCCCCAAGGCGAAGCGCTCGGTCGAATATACCCCATGTCTAGCAACTCTCCCAACTGTTTCTTCAACTCAAGCATCTCAGCAGGCGCCATACGATATGGCTCTTAGAAATCGGTGCCGCACCCGGCTCCAAATCAACAGTAAACTCGACCTCTCGATCCGGCGGCAAACCTGGCAACTCATCTGGAAAGACGTCAGGATACTCACACACTACTGGAATAGACGAGAGCTCGACTCCCCCTTCTCCCGATCTCAAAGCGTACCACCAATAACCCGTGCAACCTCCTCGAAAAAGTCTCACCGCTTTCAAAGCGCTGATCAAGAATATCTGACTACTCCGCTTACGCCCCACAAAAGAATGCTCGATACCGTCAGAGGCTAACATCGAAATGGTTCTCGTTCTATAGTTCATGATTTCCCCATGACAGTCCATCCAATCCTCTCCCAGAATCAAATCCTCATCTCTAATATCTACCGCAATCAGATTAGAAGGCCAAACCCTCCCCGCGATATTCACTGGAAAGTCTCTAACCTCACGATCCCCCACGATGTTATCCCCACTAGGCAGTTTAACAACAAATGGTTCACACGCAACTAGGAAACCAACATGCAGACGATGCACACAATCCAGAGATATGAAAGAATGCATAGCACCAGAATCGAATAACACGGAAACAGAATGGTCAAGGATGTGAACGGTACCTGTAGCCACCGTCGCGTCTGGGTCTCCTGCTCGTCTCATCTCATATACTCGGGGCGGAACAGACCCCGCACTAGAAGCTCCCCCTCTAGAAGGTTGTCCATGTCCTCGACCTCTACTAAAACTCTGCTGTGGCTGCGAAACTATCGGTGCCTGATTTACACTCGGTTCCCCCACAGTTGGGGCTGATATCTGAGTAACTGGTGCCCGAGCAGCATCTGTACAAAACTTGGCACGATGCCCCATCTGACCGCAGGAATGACACTGAATCGGAGGCCTGTCACACTCACTCATAATGTGTCCAGGGCAACCACAGTTTAAGAAATTAGGACCACGCAATGAACCAGTAGGAGCAGACTTAGAACCGTTTCCTCTTCCAAATGACGGGGACTGACTCCTGAAGAATCGCGAACCAGACTAAGTCTTCTGATACCCCCCAGACTTGCCTCCCGAAAACTGGCCGGAGGTCTTCTGCTTCTTTCCCTCGGCTGCCGTCTTTGTTGCAGAAAACGACATCTCATAAGCCATCGCCTTATTCTGATACTCCTTCAAAGTCATGCACCCCAGACCAGACATGTAGTGATGCACCCTCGGTTTCATCCGCATATTGAAGTGGCGGATCTTATCAAGCTCATCTCGGACTTGGTTTCTCACATAATGAAGTTGTTGATTGTAGTCCTTGATTGCTTGAGAAATCGGGACATCCTGGGGCTTAGCCTCGAAGAAGGCTCGGATCCTCCCCTCTTTAACTGGCCACGGACAAAACTCGTCCTCCATCAGCTCTCGGAACTCTGCCCATGTGGCTGCCTGGTCACGCGGTTTCACCGCTTGCCACCATATTGCCGCCTCTTTTGTAACACCCCCGAGATATTCAAGGTGTATTACAGTGCCGTGGACCCCTACATGGGACCTACCAGGCTAGACACAACTTACCACAGTAGAGACACACATTATCCAGTTGAAAATCAAATAACACGTCCGGTACAACCGGTGGAATAATCAACAATGGCCAACATAAATAACTTCCACGAATACAAAACATAATCCGAAGAGAAAAGCCTAAGTACTCGCGAGTACAATCTGTTGGGATTCGGTGCCTAAAAACGAAGGCCCAGCGGAAGCGGTAAAACAAAAATTAATTCGATCCGAATCCCTACGAGGATCGATCGAGTTACGTATATACGAATATATAAACGAAAAGCAAGAGTCATAAGAAACTAACCCTCGAAGTCCGTTGATTAAATGGTAACCTTCTCTTGAGCTATTCCCCAAGCTTTAGTTTGATCTCTACGAGTTCAATCCGCTCCAAGCCCTTGAATGATCCAACGCCGAAAGTACCGCGTCTCTACTTGCCACGCGCCGGAGAAACGACCGGGAAAACGATCACCTTGCTATCCTCCGAGGATACGGCTAGAGCTAAGTGATGAAGCTTCCAATATGAAATTATAACACTCTAAGTGTATAACTCACAATCTCTCTTTGAATTCTTGATTTTTCTCTAAGAAAAACTCTCAAGAAATGAGATGAAGAAGAAGACTTTGAGAAAGAACTTTTCTCCCTCTTGAACTCACTCCAATGATACGTATGAAATGAATTTTGGAAATCATTTGAGATAGAAGTCTTCCTTTCTTATTATAATTCCACCCATATGTTGAACAACTCATGCCACATGAGTGATCCCCACTAAAGTCCTTGTCTTCCATTAAGAAATGGAAACAAAGACAAAAGGAAAGTAGGTGGAAATAATGGGGGGCGGCCAAGATGAAAATCAGAGGAGTTCGATTTGTTTCGGACTCCCGTGAGTCCAAACAGATAAACTCCGATTCTGATTCGATGTATTTATATCGATTAATTAATCCAATTAATTAAACATATCAAATACAAAATAACATAATTAATTTCTCCAAGAAATAATTATATTCATGAATTAAATTAATCACCCAGTGATATATTTAATTCATTAAGCCGTAAATCAATTTATCTGATAAGTCGATTTAAACATCCAATGTTCCAAATTTAGATATCCAATATCTAATATTCATAATGAGAGAATTAGCTTGATTCATTCCGTCGTCAATCCTATTGCGCGACTCGGTAGGTCCGTCTCAGTCAGCAATGGGAGGAACCAAAGAGTAGTAGCACCACCTAGCCAGCCTGGTGGCCTACACTGTACTCGATCGAGAACGAATGATTGGGATCATTCAAGAACCATTCTCACGTGAATACCAAGATAATGTATAAACCCTTCTTTCAAATGTCCCGATCAAGTTATAGGGTCACGGTCAGTCAAACCCTATCTGTACTTGACGCTATGCATGCGTTAATGCAAATCGAGATCATCAAGCTGTCGTGTATCTAATACAACTAGCTCCAATGCTTTGGCCAAAGACTTATGATCTCATCTGCCAATAACCTCATAGGACATATAACCCGCTCATTAACGGGAGAAAGAATTCTATCTTGGTATTCAGTAGGACCTGCTACTTGCCCGTCAAGATGCACGTCGAGGTTGACCCCCGCCTTCCGGTTTATAGGGTCGAACTACTCTAATGAAAATCTTGACGTCACAAGCACATCCCTACTAAATCCTCAAGTCGAAGGTTCACGAATACCTATCACAACCTTTCGATTCCGTCATTGACTGTCCCGGAGTGAAATCCATGTGACGAATCGAGGCTGAGTCGGTTCGAGTATACTAATCCAATTAGCATACCTATAACGTGTGCTCCCACTAACCATTAGTGTTCGACAGGCACTCTCCATGTCAAAGAACACGTCATACAAGTCTCCACATAAACTTAACGCCCAGTCAAGTTTCATCGACTTGCGAACGATTAAGTATTTGAGCTATAACCTTTCCAGTGCCTACCCCTTTATCCAATAAGGAGTGGAACGTTTTGCTCTCAAATACACGGACTAGTTTCTATATGTTTATTTACAAGTTAGGAATGCCTGTAACTACCAGTAAATAAAGAAACATTCATTTGCCTTATATAAATGGTTTACATAATTACAAGTACAATGCCCTCACTCAACAACCTCTGAGTGGCATTCGAGGGCATACTCCTAACAATCTCCCACTTGCACTCAATGCCACACACTATGGTATCTAATACCCATGTTCTCCAGATGACGCTCCAAGCTAGTCTGAGAAAGTGGCTTGGTCAGTGGATCAGCGACGTAGTCGGCTGACTCTACTCTATGCAGCTCAATGTATCTCTTTGCGAACGAATGCTCTTACGAGATTCTACTCTCTCTCAATATGTTTGGAACTGTTATGAAACCTTGGCTCCTAGGCCTGTGCTACTGCTCCGGCAGCGCAGCACCAGGTGTCACGTGAAGTTTACCCAGTAACTTCTAAATTCTTCCTTTGGAGGCCTCCGAGGCCGCTTTATACTCAGCCTAACAGGTGGAATTAGCAGTCGCGCTATTCTTGGCACTATGCCAAGATACTGCTCCTCCATTAAGAGTAAATGTAGCCAGAAGTAGACATAGAATCGTCTTTCTGTAAAAACATAAGAACCATATCTCTAGTCCTTCTAAAGTACTTGAGAACGTTCTTTACGGTAGTCTTAATGTTCCCTACCTGGGTTTGCCTGAAACCTACTCACTACGCTTACAACATGCGCAAGTCAGGTCTCGTACATAATATAGCATACATAAGGCTACCCACTGCCGAATCATATGGTATATAACTCATTTCCTTTCGTTTTTCCTCGCGTTGAGGACACATCTTCAAGGAGAGTTTTATTCCATGTCACATCGGAAGGAACCCTCTTTAAGATCTAATCTATATAGAGGGCTTGGGAAAAACTTATCATTCTCTTAGATCTATCCCAGTAGAATCGAATCCCAAGAATATAGGTTTCTTCTCCCAAGTCTTTCATGGAGAAATTACTCGAAAACCAAGCTTTCCCATAACTGAGCATCCCCACATCATTTCCTATTAGTAGAATGTCATCTACATATAGTACTTAGAATGTGATCTTGCTCCCACTAACCCTCTTGTATACACAAGATTCCTCTTTATTTTGAACGAAGTCAAACTCTTTGACCGTCTCATCAAAATGAAGGTCCCAACTACATGAAGATCGCATACCATTTCATGGAGTCTACATCCACCATTGCTAGGTCATTGGTCGTGGGTCGGTCTCTTGTTTATCACTTGGAACCTCGAGGAAACCCAGTTCCTCCAAGTGCATAAAACTATACCTCTCAGGTAATTGAGACACCCTACTAGACCTACTAGGTGGTTGTACTTGTGTTTCAGAAGGTTTGTTTCCAATTTCTTGCACAGGTGTCTCCTTAGGAGTTTCATTGTATTCTTCCAAAGAAATACTTCTACCTGCTCCGCCTTCCTGAATGAACTCATCTTCCAGGAAGTGTGCTTGTAAAGCAACAACGATCTTTCGATCTTAAGGCATGTAGAATAGATATCCCATCGTCCCAGACGGGAATCCAATGAAATGTCTCTTCGCAGACCTAGCTTCCAACTTTTCCACCTTAGTCTTCTTGACATAGGCGGGACATCCCCAAATCCTAATATGATTAAGACTTGGTTTCCTTCCTTCCCACATCTCATGTGGAGTTTTAGGAACGGATTTGGAAGTACATCTGTTCAAGATATACGCGGCAGTCAGGAGTGCATACCCCCACAGGTAAATTGGCAAGTCAAGATAGCTCAAGATGGAACGGACCATGTTCAACAGGGTCCGGTTCCTTCTTTCTGACACACCATTTAACTGAGGAGTACCTGGAGGTGTTAGTTGTGAAACTATTCCATGTTCTTTAAGGAACTCGTCAAACTCCGTACTCATATACTCGCCACCTCGGTCCGACCGAAGTGCTTTGATATGATTACCGGCTTGTTTCGACTAGGGCCTTGAATTCCTGGAATTTCTCAAAGGCCTCGGATTTATGTTTCATTAGGTATACATAACCATACCTAGTATGATCATCTGTAAACGTAATGAAATATTGATATCCGTCACGTGCTGCTTCCAAAGCACCACAAACGTCAGTATGGATTAATCCCAGTTTATCAGTGGCTCTTTCAAAAGTCCCTGTGAAGGGGGACTTAGTCATTTTGCCTTTAAGGCAATATTCACAAGTAGGAAAGGGATCCGATCCCAATGGACCCATAAGTCCATCTTTTTCCATCTTGTAAACCTTGGTCTGACCAACATGACCAAGTCTAAGATGCCATTTCAAAACTTGGTTGGTTTCATCCCTACCACGTTTTCTAGTCATAGTATTCACAACTACTTTGTTGCTGAGATTTAGATGATACAATCCATTCAACAATGTAGCAGTACCCACTAGTTTATTTCTAAAATAAATTTTGCAGGAACCATCACCAATGAAAAATGAAAAGCCTTTTCGGTCCATGACCGGAATGGATACAATGTTTTTGTGCCCCTTGGGCAAAACAAGTACATCTTCTAAAGTCAAAACAAAGCCGGATTCTAAACCCAAAAGAAGTGATCCTATGTCGGTCGCCTCGACATTATGCCCGCTTCCGACTGTGATCATAACTTCTCCAGCTCCAAGCTTCCTACTTTGTTCCAGATCCTGATTCACGGTACAAATATGAGAACTAGCACCAGAATCCAGTATCCAGGAAGTAGAAAATACAGAGAGAACAATTTGTTTCCAAAACTAAAAGTTCTCAGACCAAGTGCCATGAAGAATCGGACAGTCTCTAGCCCAAAGGGCCCACTCACCGCACTTGAGACAAGCATCCTTCTTCTTCTTGTTCTTTGGAACCATCGGGGCCTTGCCCTTACCCTTAAGGTCCTTAGCTTGTGGTCCATCCCGCTTCTTGGTCTTTTTCTTCTTATTCTTAGACTTCCGAAGTCCAGAAGAAATCACAAGAGCCGACTGCTTCATCCGCGGAGTCTTCATCTGAGACTGAGCGGTCACAAGTTTGTTCATTAGCCCAGCTAAATTACATGCAATCTCATTGCAGTTGAAGTTCATAACAAACTGTGAGAAGGAATCAGGGAGAGACTGTAGGATAAGGTCGGTTTGGAGAGAAGTATCCATCTTAAAATCAAGAGCCTCCAATCTCTCGATCATGTATATCATTTTGAGGACGTGTTCCCCAACCTTCTCACCTTCCTTCATCCTTGCACCGAACAGTTGCTTGGATATCTCATATCTAGCAGTTCTGCTGTGCTGACCATAAAGTTCGGTTAAGTGAGATAGAATCTGCCTAGCAGAAGTCATTTTCTCATGAGCTCTCTTAAGCTCATTACACATGGAAGCCATCATATAAGCACGGACTTTCACATCATCCTTAACCCACTTTTCGTGGTTCTCAATCTCTTCCTGATTGGCTCGGGTCCGCACAGGAGGCGCCGGAATGTCCGTCTCCAAGACGTATCCTAGTGCCTCTATACTGAGGACAATCATCAGATTGCGGAGCCAATCCACAAAGTTAGGTCCCATTAAGGTGTTCTTTTCGAGTAGAATTGCGAGTGGATTCATTGTTATATTGAGATTTGTCTGCATTAAGTATAACAGATTAATTAGTGACTTGTTATATTATGTTCTGAGTATAGAATTAAGGTCTTTTCTATTCTTGTTACCCAGCTCCCACTATTTTTATCGGAATAACACACTCCCATGTGATATCCGGAAGTATCGTCGCTCTACTTCATAGTGGTGATCGAGTTCTTTATAAATCTTAATAGAGGGCAACCGAACAGGTTTCTAGTCTATTAATTTTCATAAAGTGGTGTCCAACACCAACCCATCTAATGGATGATTCGATCTTCTTTTTCCCCTTGTTCACTCCCCTCAACTTATACGATTTCTATGGTTCGTGAACAAGTTAAGTTTATACCATCGACGCACCGGTTTCACAATTGAATCTTATCCTAAGCAACCTATCGGGTTTATAGGGATAAAATTTGCTCCAACCGAAGGCATCCAATGCGCTCCGGTAATCTATCCGTCCTCCCGAATGACTACCCCGATAACTCGGAAGCATAGCACATCCGGTTTGGATTTCAATTTCAAAACTTCGATGGAGGGAAGGAAAACCTTGAAACCTTATAAACTTAATTATTTATTGTGGGAGAATTTTCGCGATTAACGTTACACTTTGCACATTAATCATATTAGCGCGTTTGTGGTATTCATACAATATGAAAAAAAACCATTCACAACCTAGTTGCTACCAACATGTGGTTCATGGACCGTTCCTGGAAAACAAAAACTCCGTAATCTAATTACAAATCTTCGTCTTGAATCTTCGTCTTCTCGAAATGGATCTTCCTCCGGTCTTCGTCATTACATATAAATTTTACATCGAAAATTGCATCCTAGATACAAACATTTCTAGTAAAATAAATAGGCTCAAAACGGCCTTTACAACCCAATCGAATAAAACGAACGATTCAAAACTAAGTCCACGAACCACATCCCCATTCAAAAAGCATTCATCCAATAAATACTATATAAATGGAAAGCGTAGAGATACATTGATCCAATAAACAATACGAACCGATCCAATCGATTCACACAATCGGTAATATGATAACGTTCAAAATAATTCGGTCGACTATAAATATTCCAATTAATCAAATTTACCTTATAAAATGAAATACCATAAATCATTTTAATCATATTAAATCCAATTTAATGTGCGGGAGATTAATTTTTAAGAATACACGGAAAAATCGAGCCGGGTGAAATCGCCAAAGATGACCGAGTCACCCTCGGCACTTACCGGCGATCCACGCTGCATGGCCGAGTCACGCTCGGAAGATGCGGCGGGACACGACCGAGTCACCCAGACACGGTCGGAGTGCACTGGCGATGACTTGGCAGGCACGGCCGAGTCACCGGGACACGGTCGAGTCTACTGGCGATGACTAGGCCACACTGACGGACACGACCGTGTCACCCAGGACACGGTCGAGTCACTCTCGGCCAGATTACCCTTTTTGTCTAAAAAGTCGTCCGACGACGATTCGGGGCTAGATTTTCGACCGGATATCCAATATCAATATTTTCCGACTTTCATATCTTAAATATAAATCATATTTCCCAGAAATTTAAGATTTATATTTAGACATAAACTTACGAAAAATACAATTATTACGAACGAAAAACATATACCACGATTTTGACTAAAATGATTCCAAATCATTCACCATCTAATCAAGCATTCCAAATGCCAATATCGTATATACGATCGCAAGACCTACGCTCCGATACCACTGTTGGGATTCGGTGCCTAAAAACGAAGGCCCAGCGGAAGCGGTAAAACGAAAATTAATTCGATCCGAATCCCTGCGAGGATCGATCGAGTTACGTATATACGAATATATAAACGAAAAGTAAGAGTCGTAAGAAACTAACCCTCGAAGTCCGTTGATTAAATGGTAACCTTCTCTTGAGCTATTCCCCAAGCTTTTGTTTGATCTCTACGAGTTCAATCCGCTCCAAGCCCTTGAACGATCCAACGCCGAAAGTACCGCGTCTCTACTTGCCACGCGCCGGAGAAACGACCGGAACAACGATCACCTTGCTATCCTCCGAGGATACAGCTAGAGCTAAGTGATGAAGCTTCCAATATGAAATTATAACACTCTAAGTGTATAACTCACAATCTCTCTTTGAATTCTTGATTTTTCTCTAAGAAAAACTCTCAAGAAATGAGATGAAGAAGAAGACTTTGAGAAAGAACTTTTCTCTCTCTTGAACTCACTCCAATGATACGTATGAAATGAATTTTGGGAATCATTTGAGATAGAAGTCTTCCCTTCTTATTATAATTCCACCCATATGTTGAACAACTCATGCCACATGAGTGATCCCCACTAAAGTCCTTGTCTTCCATTAAGAAATGGAAACAAAGACAAAAGGAAAGTAGGTGGAAATAATGGGGGGCGGCCAAGATGAAAATCGGATGAGTTCGATTTGTTTCGGACTCCCGTGAGTCCAAACAGATAAACTCCGATTCTGATTCGATGTATTTATATCGATTAATTA
Organism: Orobanche coerulescens; assembly: GCA_033398695.1. Classification (NCBI taxonomy): domain Eukaryota; kingdom Viridiplantae; phylum Streptophyta; class Magnoliopsida; order Lamiales; family Orobanchaceae; genus Orobanche; species Orobanche coerulescens. The sequence continues at coordinate 110,749,343 of CM065806.1, forward strand.
ATCCAATTAATTAAACATATCAAATACAAAATAACATAATTAATTTCTCCAAGAAATAATTATATTCATGAATTAAATTAATCACCCAGTGATATATTTAATTCATTAAGCCGTAAATCAATTTATCTGATAAGTCGATTTAAACATCCAATGTTCCAAATTTAGATATCCAATATCTAATATTCATAATAAGAGAATTAGCTTGATTCATTCCGTCGTCAATCCTATTGCGCGACTCGGTAGGTCCGTCTCAGTCAGCAATGGGAGGAACCAAAGAGTAGTAGCACCACCTAGCCAGCCTGGTGGCCTACACTGTACCCCGACTGAGAACGAATGATTGGGATCATTCAAGAACCATTCTGTCGTGAGGACCAGTATACGTATAAACCCTTCTTTCAAATGTCCCGATCAAGTTATAGGGTCACGGTCAGTCAAACCCTATCTGTACTTGACGCTATGCATGCGTTAATGCAAAATCGAGATCATCGAGCTGTCGTGTATCTAATACAACTAGCTCCAATGCTTTGGCCAAAGACTTATGATCTCATCTGCCAATAACCGCATAGGACATATAACCCGCTCACTAACGGGAGAAAGAATTCTATCTTGGTATTCAGTAGGACCTTCTACTTGCCTGTCAAGATGCACGTCGAGGTTGACCCCCGCCTTCCGGTTTATAGGGTCGAACTACTCTAATGAAAATCTTGACGTCACAAGCACATCCCTACTAAATCCTCAAGTCGAAGGTTCACGAATACCTATCACAACCTTTCGATTCCGTCATTGGTGTCCGGAGTGAAATCCATGTGACGAATCGAGGGTGAGTCGGTTCGAGTATACTAATACAATTAGCATACCTATAACGTGTGCTCCCACTAACCATTAGTGTTCGACAGGCACTCTCCATGTCAAAGAACACGTCATACAAGTCTTCACGTAAACTTAACGCCCAGTCAAGTTTCATCGACTTGCGAACGATTAAGTATTTGAGCTATAACCTTTCCAGTGCCTACCCCTTTATCCAATAAGGAGTGGAACGTTTTGCTCTCAAATACACGGACTAGTTTCTATATGTTTATTTACGAGTTAGGAATGCCAGTAACTACCAGTAAATAAAGAAACATTCATTTGCCTTATATAAATGGTTTACATAATTACAAGTACAATGCCCTCACTCAACAACCTCTGAGTGGCATTCGAGGGCATACTCCTAACACAATCTATAAGTTTCAAAAGTAGACAACAACCATATCGAATGGAAACAACGGAAATAAAAGGACTCAATGCACATGTCAACGACCCTGGCCAGCATCCTCGTATTGTCCCAGCGCTCGCTCGTCCGGATGATCATAACCTGAAATCCATAACAAGAATTTCCCCACGACGGGTCCCCAAAGGGGTTAGCAATTACGCTAGTACAAGTAATCAAGGCAAACCAATCGCTTACACATTTCATAGTACATGCACCAAATTCATTTCAAAACGAAAACCAGACATGTCTTTTCCGGAAACAAGCAGTCACAATCAATTTGCCTAAGATCGGGACGAAGCCACGAATCCCACTCGAGGCCTCTAAGGACCCTCCCGAGCTGGCCACATTCATAAAACAAATCAAGCACACATGTCACCTAGGACCGGGATGAAGCCACGAATCCCACTCGAGGCCTCTAAGCACCCTCCTGAGCTGGCTAGCGAAACAAACTCATGAATCCAGGACGAAGCCATAGATTCCCTCGAGGCCCCGTCGGACCCTCCCGAGGTGAGTAAAGCACACACAATATACATTACCATTTCACGTTAAGCATAAAGGTTTCCAAGAATTAGTTGCCTTGAATAATTGATGACGCAACGAACGGAAAGGAAAATCACCGACGAACGCTAGGAACCAATGGAACCGAACCTAACGATTCGAAGAACATAATCACAACCAACTCCAAATGAATACGGAAATGGAATACACCTGAAAACCCACCTACGATTCATGTATATTCGTATAAAAATAACAACGAGGGTGGACCACAACCAAACTCTTTCGATTTTGCAAAACCATGAAAATATACAATGAATCCGTAGGAAAAACTAATGATATCAACAAGATTAATCATATTCATCATGGATTAACCAACAAAACGGAACGAATCGGACGAAAATCCCAAAACCCACAAATTATCCAAAAGTAGGGTTCTAAGAGATTTACCATGGATTAAGATGAAAGATTCATGTTGATGTTGTTATTATACACCAAGAACTCAAGGGAGATGATGGTTGGGATGATTGGAGGAAGAAATCGCCAAGAAAATCGCCCAAAATCGCCAAAGCCGTGGAGAGGGAGAAGAAATGAGGAAAGACGTACATCTGGGTCAACTCCCTGGTTTATATAGCCAGGGAGTGTTAGCGCGCGCTAATCCTCAGAAGTTAGCGTGTGCTAACGGGACAAAACTCCAGTCCAGAAGTTAACGTCCCAGTCCAGTAACCAGATTTATGGGCCGCTAGCGTGTGCTACCCGAAACGTAGCGTGCGCTAATAGCCTATCGGTAGCGCACGCTATCGGCCATAGCGTGCGCTACCTGGACATCAGCCGAGTCCAGAAGTGAATTGTCCAGTACTCACCTGACCCCGTTAGCACGTGCTATCGGCCAAACGTAGCGTGCGCTACTGAAGGATGTTTAGCGTGCGCTATACAATAACATTAGCGCGCGTTAGGCACAGGGTAACAACAGTCCGAAACACCGAAACACGAACGAAGTATCAAACGTAACATCTCAAAACGCATAATAACATAGAGTGGACCCACAGCAACCCCGAAACGGCGGTTCCAAACAACAATTACGGGAATCAGATCGATAAGCGACGGAAGAACCAATAACGTAGAACTGGATGACAAAAATTCTCGAAACAATTATTCTCAAAACTAATACGGTTACACGAGTGTCTCTAAAAACGAGAAATACACCGAAAAGTGAAAATACCGGGAAAAGAGAACTGCGGGTGTTACATCTTTGGCGAGGAAGTAGTGATCGATGGGTATCTTCCTCTCCTCAGAGCAGTTAGCAGTCTGAAATACCTTCTCCATCTCAAAATAACCAACTCTCCCAACTGGAAGGGTCAGAAGCACCATCAAACTGCGGAGGACGCATACGAATCACGTCCTGAAGTAACTTATCATTACCGGATCCAGTAGGCGGAACCGGGTTAGCGGAGCCAGTCCAAAAGGTTAGGTCCAATCAGGGTGTTCTTTTCGAGTAGAATTGCGAGTGGATTCATTGTCATATTGAGAGTTATGTCTGCATTAAGTATAACAGATTAATTAGTGACTTGTTATATTATGTTCTGAGTATAGAATTAAGATCTTTTCTATTCTTGTTACCCATCCCCCACTATTTTAATCGGAACAACACACTCCCATGTGAAATCCGAAAGTATCGTCGCACTACTTCATAGTGGTGATCGAGTTCTTTATAAATCTTAATAGAGGGCAACCGAACAGGTTTCTAGTCTATTAATTTTCATAAAGTGGTGTCCAACACCAACCCATCTAATGGATGATTCGATCTTCTCTTTCCCCTTGTTCACTCCCCTCTACCTATACGGTTTTTATGGTTCGTGAACAAGTTAAGTTTATACCATCGACGCAAATCAGTTACACAATTGAATCTTATCCGGCAACCTATCAGGTTTCTAGGGATAAAATTTGCTCCAACCGAAGGCATCCAATGCGCTCCCGGTAATTTATACGTCCTCCCTGAACGACTACCCCGATAACTCGGAAGCATAGCACATCCGATTTGGATTTCAATTTCCCGAAAGCTCGATAGAGGGAAGGAAAACCTTGAAACCTTATAAACTTAATAATTTGTTGTGGGAGAATTTTCGCGATTAATGTTACACTTTGCACATTAATTCATTTAAGCGCGTTTGTGGCATTCATACAATATGAAACAACCATTCACAACCTAGTTGCTACCAACATGTGGTTCATGGACCGTTCCTAGAAAACAAAAACTCCGTAATCTAATTACAAGTCTTCGTCTTGAATCTTCGTCTTCTCGAAACGGATCTTCCTCCGGTCTTCGTCATTACATATAAATTTTACATCGAAAATTGCATCCTAGATACAAACATTTCTAGTAAAATAAATAGGCTCAAAACGGCCTTTACAACCCAATCGAATAAAACGAACAATTCAAAACTAAGTCCACGAACCACATCCCCATTCAAAAGCATTCATCCAATAAATACTATATAAATGGAAAGCGTAGAGATACATTGATCCAATCAACAATACGAACCGATCCAATCGATTCACACAATCGGTAATATGATAACGTTCAAAATAATTCGGTCGACCACAATTATTCCAATTAATCGAATTTCCCTTATAAAATGAAATACCATAAATCATTTTAATCATATTAAATCCAATTTAACACGTGGGAGATTAATTTTCAAGAATACACGAAAAATCGAGCTGGGGCGAAAATGGCCTGCCATGGCCGAGTCACTGCCGGAAGCCTGCCGGCCAGACACGGCCCGTGTCGCCTGACACAGTCGGGTCGTGCCGGCAGTGTCCTAGACATTCCTTCCAGACACGGCCGTGTCGCCTGACACGGTCGAGTCACCTCCGGAAGCATGCCGGCCAGACACGGCCCGTGTCGCCTGACACGGTCGGGTCTGCCTAGCACTGGCACTGCCGGACACGACCGAGTCGCCCAGGACACGGTGAAGTCACTCTCGGCCAGATTACCCTTTTTATCCAAAAAGTAGTCTGACGACGATCAGGGGCTAGATTTTCGACCGGATATCCAATATCAACATTTTCGGACTTTCATATCTTCAATATAAATCATATTTCCCAGAAATTTAAGATTTATATTTAGACATAAACTTACGAAAAATACAATTATTACGAACGAAAAACATATACCACGATTATGACTAAAATTATTCAAAATCATTCACCATCTAATCGAGCATTCCAAATGCCAATATCATATATACGATCGCAAGACCTACGCTCCGATACCGCTGTTGAGATCCGGTGCCTAAAACGAAGGCCCAGCGGAAGTGGTAAAACGAAAAATAATTTGATCCGAATCCCTACGAGGATTGATCGAGCAACGTATATACGAATATCAAAACGAATTCACAAGAGATATAGAAACTCACCCTTGTAGTCCGTTGATTAGATGTATTCCTTCTCTTGAGCTATTCCCCAAGCTTTAGGCGATCTCCCTGCAATTCAATCCGCTCCAAGCTCTTGAATGATCCAACGCCGAAAGCACCGCGTCTCTACTTGCCATGCGCCGGAGAAACGACCAGAACGACGATCACCTTGCTATCCTCCGAGGATACGGCTAGAGCTAAGGGATGAAGCGACCAATATGAAATTATAACACTCTAAGTGTATAACTCACAATCTCTCTTTTATTTCTCAATTTTCCTCCAAGAAAAATCAAGAATTTGTGAAGAAAAATGGAAGAAGACTTGGAGAAGATGATGAAGACTTTGAGAAAAGTTTTCTCTCTCTCTCTCTCTCTCACTCTCTCTCACGTTGGAATCAAAATTGGTGGTGAGTGATTGTCTTCTTTTTCCTTTTTATTCAACTCCCCACATGTAACAACTCATGCTAATGAGAATCAACCCCACCTATACAATTATCATCCATTAAAGAATGGAGACAAGAGTCCAAAAGGAAGGTGGCTTGAAATGGGGGGGCAACCATGTAGAAACCGGACGAGTTCGGTTCGTTTCGAACTCCCGTGAGTCCAAACAGATAAACTCCGATTCCGTTCCGATGTATTTATATCGATTAATTAATCCAATTAATTAATCATATTAAATACATAATAACATAATTTATTTCTCCAAGAAATAATTATATTCATGAATTAAATTAATCACCCGATAATTTATTTAATTAATTAGGCCGTAAATTAATTTATCCAATAAATCAATTTAGGCATCAAATTTCCCAAATTAGATATCCAATATCTAATATTCATAATGAGAGAATTAAGCTTGATTAATTCCATCGTCAATCCTAATGCGCGACTCGGTAGGTCCGTCTCAGTCAGCAATGGGAGGAGCCAAAGAGTAGTAGCACCACCTAGCCAGCCTGGCGGCCTACACTGTACCCCAACTGAGAACGAATGATGGGATCATTCAAGAACCATTCTGTTGTGAATACCAGTATACGTGTAAACCTTTCTTTCACATGTCCCGATCAAGTTATAGGGTCACGGTTAGTCAAACCCTATTTGTACTTGACGCTATGCATGCGTTAATGCAAATCGAGATCATCGAGCTCTCGTGTATCCAATACAACTAGCTCCAATGCTTTGGCCAAAGACTTACGATCTCATCTGCCAATAACCGCACAAGACATATAACCCGCTCACTAACGGGAGAAAGAATTCTATCTTGGTATTCAGTAAGACCTGCTACTTGCCCGTAAAGATGCACGTCGAGGTTGACCCCCGCCTCCCGGTTTATAGGGTCGAACTACTCTAATGAAAATCTTGACGTCACAAGCACATCCCTACTAAATCCTCAAGTCGAAGGTTCACGAATACCTATCACAACCTTTCGATTCTGTCATTGACTGTCCCGGAGTGAAATCCGTGTGACGAATCGAGGGTGAGTCGGTTCGAGTATACTAATACAATTAGCATACCTATAACGTGTGCTCCCACTAACCATTAGTGTTCGACAGGCACTCTCCATGTCAAAGAACACGTCATACAAGTCTTCACATAAACTTAACGCCCAGTCAAGTTTCATCGACTTGCGAACGATTAAGTATTTGAGCTATAAACCTTTCCAGTGCCGACCCCCTTATCCAATAAGGAGTGGAACATTTTGCTCTCAAATACACGGACTAGTTTCTATATGTATATTTACGAGTTAAGAATGCCAGTAACTGCCAGTAAATAAAGAAACATCCATTGCCTTATATTTGATGATTTACATAATTACATGTACAATGCCCTCACTCATCATCCTCTGAGTGGCATTCGCGGGCATACTCCCAACATTTATAATCCCAAATCTCATGTGATTATGATTATAAACATTTCTATACGAATTATAAACGAATGAAACTGAAACCATTCATTAAATATTATAAACTGAGCAAGTAATAACTTGCCTCGATACCAATGAAGTCGTTACCAATTTCATTGCCGTCATCTACAAGTCCCTCAGCCCGAATCAGTGCAATTTACACTACTACAAAAAAGACATTCAACATCGCTCGTTTAACATCGGTTTTGTAAAAAACGATGTTAAAAAAGACGCGGTGGCATAATTGAAAATTTTAAAACAAATTAACATCGGTTATGCTAAAAACCGATGTTAAATTAACAATTAACATCGGTTTTTCTAAAAACCGATGTTAAATTAACAATTAACATCGGTTTTTCTAAAAACCGATGTTAAATTAATCCATTTCACATCGGTTTAGAAAAACCTATGTTAATTCGTAATTTAACATCGGTTTTTTGTATAACCGATGTTAAATTTTTAAGAAATCTGGATTTTTTAAAAAAATAAAAACTTTATTTTTTTAAAAAAATCCGGAATATTAATATTATAAATTGGATGATTCTATTTATTGATAAAAAATAAAAGGTAAAAATTGGAAGTTTTTATTTAAAGTACGAAAATAAAAAATAAAAATTAGTTCGAAAATAAAAAATAAAAATTGGAAGTTTTTATTTAAAGTTCGAAAATAGAAAATAAAAATCGGATGTTTTTATTTAAAGTTTTGAAAAAAAAGTGGAATATTATTTTCCATAAATAAATAAAAACTGAATTATTATTTATATTTTTAAAAACCTGCTAGTTTTTTTTTTTATAATTTTTTTTACTTTTCGTAAATAACTATTTTATGTTTTTACAAAAAATCTAAAAATAAAAAAAACAGAATAAATATTAATTATAAATCAGATCCAAATTTTTTAATTTTTTATTTTTCATTTTCGAGCTTTAAATAAAAACATCCGACTTTTACTATTAATATTCTAGATTTTTCTTAAAAAATAAATTTTCGATTTTTTAATATATATATATATTAAATTATCTTATATTTATATAAATTTATAAATGTATATAGTATATAAATATAACACGGCAAAAAACATACAAGAAGTTCATCTGGCAGAGTGGTAATATCACACTTCCACAAGCAAGAGGTGGTGAGTTCGAAACCCACCAACAACAAAATTTAATGGTATTTGTTGTAGGTTTGTGGGGCTTGGTGCGGGGGGCTGGTGCGGGTGGTTGGAGCGAGTGTGTGGGTTGGGGCTGGGTTGGGCTAGCTGGGTTAGCCGCGATCCGATAAAATTTTAAAATCACGAAATTTAACATCGGTTGTCTTAGAACCGATGTTAAATATTTGCGATATTAAAATTAACATCGGTTGTTATAACAACCGATGTTAAAATCGAAGTTGAACATCGGTTATTAGAAACCGATGTAAATTTTAACATCGCGACATTTAACATCGGTTCCAAAACCGATGTTAAATGTCCAAAAAAACCGATGTTAAATGTCTGTTTTGTAGTAGTGTTACGAACATTCCCGAACATGACCGCAACGCATAGTTCTAATCACCGATCAATAATCTCAACCTATTACAATAATCGATAAACAACAAGTTCGACAATAATCAACAAAAACCAATTCACTAACCTAACGGCTCAACAATATCTCGATTAACCACAAGTCTGATCAAACCAACTTAAACGATCACGAATTCATAACCGAAACATAATATACTACCCTGTCTGTTGACTTAACGCACGTTAATACCTTAACATAGCGTGCGCTAAGTTACTCTCGTTAGCGTGCGCTAGCCAGTAGGCTTAGCGTGCGCTAATGCTATACAGAGGCATACATTCCAAGTATCGACTAACACTTTGTGACTACGAATACGAAAGAAAAGGAAATCATGCTCCAATATTAACAATAACTTTTCCAAATTCAATCTCATCACCATACTCAAAATCATACTCGTGTTCTTATACGAATATTATATCAAAGCACATATCTTAGCTCTAGATACGAATACACCAACACCTCCTATACATAATCATCCTATCATATCGTTCTTAATCTCGAATACAACCTCATATCATGATCAACATAATTTAGAAATTCATCTTTCATCGGGTTAACCGAAACACAATTCTTAAAGTATGGAGAAATCTTAGTTAACATCCGAAAACTCTTATCATAACTTCATTAATCCTCATACAATATCATCACATGATTATCCAACATGTTCCTCACATGTAATCATCCTTAAGAACGAACCACTAACAAGGGATACGAAATTTACCTGGATTAGACGACCCAAGAAGAAGAACACTCGAACTCCATTCCAAGAATCATGAATAACTTGAAGAACAATGCTTTACTCCATGCTCTCTATATTAATCTTGATAAAGATCATCATCTCGGAGTGTTTCTAGACCTCAAGTACCTCCCAGAGCTCTCTCTATCGAGTGAAAGGAATGAAATGGACGAAATGCTTCATAACACCCGTCTGTCACTTTTTATACAGTATATTACTAGCGTGCGCTAAACCTTATGTTTAGCGTGCGCTACGGCCTTAGCGTGCGCTAACTGACTTTGTTAGCGTGTGCTATCGCAGTCCAGAGGCTTCAGTCTGGCTTCGTACATGTGATTACGTACGTAACGCCCATGCATTAGCGTACGTAACTTACACTCTCTAGCGTACGCAAGTCCTTGCATTTAGCATGCGCTAATATCAGTTGACTCGTTTGTCTGTGTTGGGAAAACAAGAACCCTGTATCGAAACAGCCGGGATATTCAATCCCTGTATCGAATGGTATTTGATAAAGAGGTTTTGACATATATGCCAATCCGAATATAGTAAAGGAAACTGTATCGAAGCATTGAGACATTATCCTGTATCGAAGACCTGCCTCGAATCAGCATATTATGAAGCCCTTCAGTACAGCAAGAAGTCTTATAAAATACCAAGTATGGAAACTGTCTCGAAACTCAAATACAGTTGTCTTCCATACAGCTCACAATAGGACAAAGAAGAAATCTCCAGAAGTCAAGTCCCGTTGAATAAAAAAGTATTTAAATACTCAAGGATAAAGTATTTAAATACTGTCAGTCAACAGATCTTCAGAATCCCTCTAAATCCGGATCGTGTCATAATCCCATTGGAACGAAATCTCACTCAAACGGATACATCTCAACGGATATATATTTCAAAGACTATATATATCTTATGAAGGCATTGAAGATCAGTTACCAAAAACCCAAGCTATCGAAATCATTATCAGAGCAAAACATATCTCCTAAGCTTACTGCAACTCAGATCAAAAGAGATATACAGTGCTCATCATTCTGAACAACACTTCATCAGCTGAAAGCTCTTAAAGTCAAAGTTGTTGTTCACCATCTGTTCTATACTTCGAACAAACAGCCCTGTGTGGACTGAACAATCTGTGCTTCTTCGGAACTGTGTGTGAAGGATTTGCATTGAAGAAGATGAAGCTTCAGAACTGTGTGTGAAGAAGCAAGTCAAAGCATTAGCTCAAAACCAATCTGTGTGAACGGTTGAAGCTAAGATCTTTATATCAATCTGTGTGAACGATATATTGATTGTGTGTGTTGTTATAATTACGTAGTTGTGTACGTAGTAATTATAATAAACTTTACTCTGTGTGGAGGACCGGTGGACATAGAGGGGTTTACCTCGAACCACTTTAATTACTGTGTTATTTACATTCAGCTTTTACTGTTTTAATTACTGTGATTAATTAAGTATACTCTATACACTTAGTTGCTGTATCCACAGCAACCTACTGTATCCAAGACTTCCGCTACGCACTCAGATTTAAAATCCATACAGTTTGTTGTTTAAACTATTTCCCAAACTGTATCCAGTATACTAAGTGGCCAACAAGTGGTATCAGAGCGGTTGATTCTAAAAATAATCAGTCGTATTTTTAACCGAATCAGATCCAAATCACTTATTTTCAAAAACAGTCTCTTCCATTCCTGTATTATCACATGGATACTTTTATGATTAACAAAGTTCCTATGTTGTCTATTAACGAATTTGACGACTGGAGAATTAGAATGGAGGATCATCTTGCAGCAATGCACGAAGAGATGATTTTTGTTATACAGGATGGTCCTATCAAGATCATGAAGGTGAACACGGCCGCAAGGATTGAAGGCCAAGCCCATGCGGAGATGCTCGAGAAGGATCGCGAGCAATGGACCACAGATGAAAGAAAGCGAGCAAACCTTGACAACGTAGCTAAGAACGCGTTATTTGTGACCCTTGACAAAGGCACGTTCTCGAAGGTAAAGAGCTGCAAAACAGCCAAAGAAATCTGGGATAAACTCAAGTTGATTTGTGAGGGAACTGAGCTCTCAAAAGAAAACAAGATTTCAAAACTGACTCAGCAATTTGAATCTTTTGAAATGAAACCAACTGAGACACTTGAGGAACTTGACCTCAGATTCACTGGTATTGTCGGTGAACTTGAAGCGTTGGGCAAAATTTATACCCAAAAGGAGAAGAACTTAAAAATTTTCAGATCTCTCCCAGCCCGATGGGACATTAAGACCACAGCTATGCGTGTATCTTGTAATCTTAATGAAATATCTACTTTTGATCTCTTCTCTGACCTCAAAGCTTTTGAGTATGATATTGACAGAAGAGAGAAAGCTGAAGAATCTCCTTCAAAGGTCACAGCTCTAGCCGCTGTATCGAACCGTCGACACAGCATGCCCAGTTAAATCGGCCGAGTCACAAGAATCTTGTGATGGCGACGACATCCTGTCTCAAGATGAAATGGCGCTTCTCATGCATAAATTCAAAAAGTTCATCAAACAGTCTGGAAAGACTCCCTACAGGCCCAAACCTGTCCACAAGGTAAGTACCGAAACATCATCTGGTGATGCTAACCTGTGCTATAATTGCAGGAAACCAGGGCATTATGCAAATAAATGTCCTCATCCCAAAGTCCAAAGATTGCCGGAGGCCGAGCAACAAGAGAGAGATGAAAGAAGACGTGCTTGGAAAGACAAGCTCAAGGCCCTGATTGGAGAATCAGAAGCCTCCCCCACACCATCCAAATCAGCAGAATGTCTTCAGGTGGTCACTGAAAGTGATTCATCTGACGATGAGTTCGATGATAAAGCATATATGTGCTTTATGGCCAAAGATGTTCCAGAAGGTGAAGACAGCGACGATGAGGTAAGTTCAACCTCAGCTATTCCGTCAAATGCATCTCATACTTTCGAAAATATGATGAATGAATTTAAAAACATTCAAAAGGACCACGAGACTCTAAAAACTGAGAATATACAGCTTCAATTAACTAATTTAGAGTTGAAAGATGAAAATGACTTGCTGAAAATAAATTATGAAAATATGTCTCTTGATTGTGAAACCAGCAAGGTCGATTTTGAAAAACTCATGGAGAGCAATCATCAACTTGCTCATGAACTAAGTGAGGCTAAAAATCACAACGAGAGCAAGACAAATGATTTGGTTCTACTACAAGCCAAAATCACAACTCTCGAAAAGCGAGAAACTGAACTTGAGACCACTCAAATCGTTCGAGAAATCGTCCAAAAGAATGGAAGAAATTAAGACCTTTGGGCAAAATGCTCATGATAAAAGTGGCTTAGGATATAGCTCATGTTCAAACAAAGGGAAAACTAGTACAGTGTTCGTCAAGAGTGTGGAACACATTCCAGAATCGGAAGAAATCCCTAGTCCCGTGAAGGAACCTGCTGTACCGAGAAAACCGAAGGCTGCTATTCCGCCCCCGCAATCCTATTCCAGACAGCGGAATCATAAGTCGTTCCAACCTGTGAGGCGCACTCAACAGCATGCTCCCAGAGCATATCAACAGCGCCAACAGCCGTTCAGAAGAAAGGCTGTATCCAATCACCAAAGGCACGCACGGCAGTACTATCAGTATAGCACGCCGAGGTATTGGATACAGGAGCCCCGTTATCCCTCGAGACAACAGATGCCGATTCAGTTTCAACAACAGCATTGGGAATCCAACTGGAGACCCAGAAGGCAAGCTGTTAGGCCTAAGAAAATGGCTCCACCTCCAAGACGGCACTCGTACTGGATTAATAATAATAACCCTGAATTTTTCATGCATAATAATTATCATGGTTATAACAACTAAGGATATGCCCCCAGTAGATATCAAAACACTGTACCAAGTATGTCCTATAGTAAATCAATTGCTGCCAGGAAAACTTGGGTACCACGAGGAACAAACAGTCATGGACCCAAAAATCAAAGGGGACCTAAATCTACTTAATCTTTTTGTTATAGGACATTCTCGAGGAGGATACCTGGTACTTTGATAGTGGATGCTCTCGACACATGACCGGAGATAGGAGCAAGCTATCAGATTTTGTAGAAGGTCGCGGTCCAAAAGTTCGTTTCGGTGATAAATCTAAAGGAAGAACAAGAGGGAAAGGAAACCTACTTGTCGGGAAATTCAAAGTCACCGATGTTGCATATGTTGAAGGCTTACAGTATAATCTACTTAGTATTAGCCAGTTCTGTGATAAACAGTTCTCGGTGAAGTTCTATATAGATCGCTGTAGAGTCAAGAACATCCAAACCAAGGAAGTTGTGCTTACAGGAAGCAGATCAGGTAATATGTATATTGCTGACTGGAAGCCTATGAGCTCCTCAATTCCATGCTTTGTTGCCAAAGGCACTGCAGATCTTAGCTGGTTATGGCACAAGAGGATGTCTCACGTCAACTTCAAGACAATCAACAATCTCTCAAGACAGGGAATGGTTAGAGGTTTGCCAAATGTGTCATTTAAGAAGGACAGCGTCTGCGGACCATGTCAGAAAGGCAAACAAATCAAGTCAACCCTGAAGAGCAAATCCTACCTTTAAACCCAAAGAGTGTTGGAAATGCTACACATGGATCTCTACGGTCCTGTAGACCCAGTAAGTTTGGGAGGTAAGAAATACTGCATGGTTGTTGTTGATGATTATTCCAGGTATGCTTGGACGATCTTTCTTAGCAAGAAGAAGGAAACAACATCAAAGCTGCCCGAGCTCCTGAGAAAGTTGCAAAACGAAAAGGCGTCGAGTATCGTGTGCATTCGTTCCGACAGAGGTACAGAATTTACTAACCGCTTTATAGAGCAATACTGTTCGGTGAATGGAATATAGCACGAATACTCAGCTGCCCGTACACCTCAACAAATGGTGTTGCCGAGCGAAAGAATAGGACGTTGAAAGAAGCAACAAGGACAATGATTGCCGCAAGCAAATTGCCACAGCGTTTCTGGGGTGAAGAACCAATACAGCATGCTACACTCAAAACCGCTGTATCGTCAACAAGCACCATAACAAAACAACATATGAGGTATGGAACAACAAAACTCCGTTAGTTTCGTATTTCCACATTTTTAGATGCAGGTGTTATGTATTGAATAATGGGAAAGACCAACTTAGAACCTTTGATGAGAAATCAGATGAAGGAATATTCGTAGGATACTCCTCCATCAGCAAAGCTTTCAGAATCTTTAATAAAAGGAAGCTGACGATCGAGGAATCAGTTCATGTAGTGTTTGACGAACCACACCTTGACCCTACAGGAGTAGATGATATCACTCAGAACATTCACCATCTATCTATCTTGGATCCTCCAACTCCCATAGAACCTGTAGTTGATTTAGAAATCAACCCCGCAGCTGTAAGAATCGATGTGGATGAATCCGACGCTGTACAAGCTGAAGCTGTATCCACAGAATCTTTCGATACAGTACGGGATCCTGAATTAGAACCCGATCGAAGATGGTTGAGAGATCACCTGCAAAAGCTGATCATTGGAAACATAAATAATGGTGTTTCTACTCGTAGGAGAATACAGAGTACACAAGGAAATGTACTTTGTGCACAAGAAGAATCGATCTTTGAGATATCACGGTTTCACAGTGGAAATCTCAATCCGAGCTTAGAAGACTCAATATGTGCACTATTCTGGATTCTTAGCCCAATCAACTGTTTCGACCATAGACGCTCTTAATAATTCTCATTGGATAACATCTATGGAAGAAGAGCTTAACGGTTTCGAAAGAAACAATGTATGGTATCTTGTACCCAGACCAACACATCAATCGGTTATAGGAACCAAATGGGTATTTCGAAACAAAAAGGATCGAAATGGACTTATCATAAGGAACAAATCCAGACTAGTAGCACAAGGCTATAGTCAGGAAGAAGGCATAGACTATGATGAAACCTTTGCCCCTGTAGCGAGACTAGAAGCCATTAGGATATTTCTTGCCTTTGCTGCCCATAAGAGTTTTATTGTATACCAAATGGACGTCAAAAGTGTTTTCCTGAATGGAGACCTTGCAGAAGAAGTTTATGTTGAACAACCACCAGGGTTTGCCAACACAGACGGTATCGATCTAGTTTACAGGCTAAGGAAAGCGCTGTATGGACTTAAACAAGCCCCTAGAGCCTGGTACGAAACCCTGTCCCAGTATCTAACCGACAACGGATTTGAGAAAGGTGCTATGGACAAAACCTTGTTCAAGATACAGGAAGGTGATGACCTTCTTATGGTGCAAATCTATGTGGATGATATCATTTTTGGTTCAACTAACCTTGCTCTATGTCAAAGGTTCTCTCATCTCATGCAAAGTAAATTTGAAATGAGTATGATGGGGGAACTTAGTTATTTTCTAGGTTTGCAGGTAAAGCAGATGCCTACAGGTATTTTCATCAACCAAGAAAAATACAGCAAGGAGCTTCTCAACAAATTTGGAATGAACACTTCCAAATCCTCGCCAACCCCCATGAGCACTTCCGTGCAAATTACTGCTGATGAAGCCGGAAAGCCGTTTGACCAATCACCCTACAGGAAGCTCATTAGTTCGCTCCTGTACTAGCCTAGCGAGCCCGATATCCATTTCTTTGTTGGAGTGTGTGCAAGATATCAAGTTGCACCTAAGGAATCACACTTCAATACAGCTAAACGAATCCTGAAGTACGTTAAAGGAACAGTCGATGCAGGACTTTGGTATCCTAAGGAAGGCGGATTCGATTTAGTTGGATACAGCGACTCGGATCTCGGAGGCTGCAAGCTATATAGGAAGAGTACAAGTGGAACTTGTCACTTTCTTGGACCTAGACTCGTTTCTTGCTTCAGTAAGAAGCAATTGGCTAATTCTCTTTCCACGGCTGAATCAGTACTATCTGCTTTGGTAGTTCTTTGTATGCAGATCCTTTGGATGCAGCAACAGTTGTCAGACTATGGAATCGATGCAAGAGAGACTCCAATCATGTGTGATAGCACGAGTGTAATTGCAATCACGCACAATCCTGTCCTGCACTCGCGCACTAAGCATATCAACATGAAGCATCACTTCATAAGGAATCACGTCGAGAACAAGGATGTTCGCCTTGAAAAAGTTCATACAGACATTCAGCTGGCCGACATCTTCACCAAGCCGCTCGACACAGCAAGATTCAACATTCTCAGACAAGAATTGGGAATGCTACAGCCAGACTCCCTGTAAGTAAATTACTGTTTTTTCTCAACAAATTGAGGGAGGCATTGTAAGACCCAAGAATACGGTACCCAACGTTAATTATTTGTACACTCGGAATCGTCAATATAGCAGTAGCGGCGAAGACATATGAATCCTACGGTGACGTGTGCAATAATTAAGGGGAATACTGTAGGACCCATGAATACAGCATTAATCCTTAAGTTGTTGTATGGAATTTAAAACCTATACGTACCTTTTTGAGGGGGAACGCTGTATCGACGCGGAAACAGCACATACTATAGGATTTCGATTCAGTATATATATATAATATCATATTATTTCTTTTTAAAATGATTTTTGTCCACGTGCCCTATTTTTATGTCAAACGTCATGTACATTAAATGCCTTACACGACATCTAGACAACTGAATCTCAAAAGCCGCGATGTTTTAAATTGTTTATTGTTTCAAAACCGCCGTTTTAGGCATTTAGGGTGACACAATGTCAGAAATGGGACCCGCTCATTTTTTAAACATTTTAATGGATTAGCGTACCAGTTACACTCAGTCCATCATAACCGTTGATTTCAAAAACCGGTTCCCATCCCTTAAAATCTGACCTTTCGTACTCTGCAAAACCCTATTTCGCCGCCCACTATAAAAGGACTGAATCTGCCATTAGAGACTCTTTACGCTTTCTGCAAATTCAAGAGTTCTCAAGCAAAAACAGTCTACATACTTTTCTGCATTTTACTGCATATTTCGATTATTTTCTTGCACTTTTTCTTAAGTAATCATCAAATGGCTGGACAAACCTCTTCTCCTGCTCTGAAGAAGACTGCTAACATCATTGATGGCCGGATCTTTTCGAGATCTGTTATCATTGAGCGCATTCTGTCTGAAACCAACGACGTAGAACCCATGGAGTACATCATAACTCGACTTCGTCAACAAGGACTTTATCACTTTGGAAGTCAGACTGCTGATAAGTATGATGCACATCTGGTTGAGGAATTCTACCTCAACGCCGCCGTACGCTTTCTGTCATTGGCCCAAGGAGGTCATGTTGCCGACATCACCGCTACTATCCAGGATGTTGAGATCTGTATTAATAACGATCTGCTCCAGAACATCTACAGGCTACCCACTGATGGCCTGACTATGGAACAACTTGAGACATTCGGGTCTTAAGAGCTGATCACTAAATTTTATGGACTGTTCACAGGGTCCAAAGTTGTTGACATGGTTCAGACTACATGTCACAAGAAAAATTTTTGTCTTCCATATGTATATCTTCATGATTTTTGCTGCAGGATAATTGAGAATCGAACTGGTGCGTTCGAAATGTGTACCAACCTGAGGTTTAGGATGATGGTGGCTATTCTGACCTGTGAAAAGGTCAATTGGTGCCAAATAATCCTGAAACGCCTGCAAGAGGAGGTGTGCAAACCGGCCACCCAGAAGAGATCGTTTGGTTTAATGCTAAACCATATCCTGACGAAATGCGGACTGTCGCAATCCGTCGATGCTAAGAAGAATAACCCCAGGATATACCTAGGAGGCGTCAAGCCTACGGAGTATAATCAAACCTCGATGGTCTGCAACCAGCCAAAAACTGGAAGTATGCCCATTTCCGCAGATCCACGAGATGAATCCTTGAAGTTCCAGGAAGTGGAATCTTCAAAGAAAAGAAAGAGATCTCACAGCAAGAAACCCACTGCTGGTGAGAAGCCCAAGAAGAGACTTCGGAGGCTCTCGAAAATCAAATCTGCCAAGCCCTCTGAGGAAGTCTCCCCCGTGGCTCAACCCACTAACGAAGAACTCCAGGGCCCAACCCCTGTGGAAGAGGTGTCTCCTACTGTATCGACAGTAGATCCTGAGCCTTTGGCGGCTAGGACGGATCATGAGACATCTGCCAACGAACATGACTTTAGCGAGTCGGCTTCCCATTTGGAGCCAACAGCTACTTCTCCTTTGCGGGATCCCACACCCGTACAGGATCTATCTTCCTTCAGGGCACCATCCCCCATAAGGAGTCCCACTTCCATACAGGATCCCATACCTGTACAGGAATCCCTCGCGACAGCGTCTTCAGACGTTGTACGTAGTCCCTCCTCCGACTCCATCATTCATAAGACCCTTCTTTCTGTTCAAATTGAACAGACTTACGAAAGATTTCTCACATGGAAAGGCTACAGGCTAGCTCCGTACAAAACACTGTACAACTGGAGCGATTGGAGCCAAGAAGAAAAATTTGTCTCAGAAGTGACGGACTCAATGGAGATTGAAGCCCTGATCCGATGGGACAATGCTTTCTGCAAGGAGCTGATTGAAAGCCATCTAATGCAGAAATCTGACGCTAGATGGAAAGGAAAGGACAAGTCAGAAGATTCTCCCGCAAATCCAAAAGACGATGACCATGACTCAGACGACGACGACGATGCTTTTCAAGCTGGTCTGAGGATGAGTCGTGAAGAGGCTGAAGCTAGAGATGCCTCTCCACCCAAAAACGACGAAGGGCCATCAACCCCGAACAATCCCCCTTCGCCACAACATGAGAACGTTCCCGACGAAGAGGAATCAGTCCCTCCAGTCGAGGAAGTTGAAGAAATTTTGGAACAGGCACCTGAGCCTGCTGCCACCGAAGAGATTGTACCTGAAAAACAACAGGAGGATTCAGTCCCTCCTGTATCCATGTCCACTGAAGAAAATTCGCAACAGGAAGCCACTCAACCCCCTGTCGCCGAACAAGAACCAGCTGCTCCCGCCCCTTCAACCGTGGAATCCGAGGACGGTATCGAACCTGAGGATGTCCAACTTACTTCACGCCCAACCGTGAACGTAAGGAGGTTGAACAGCTCTGGAGACTTTGCTCAACCAGATTCTCCAATTTCTGCCGCTAGGAAAGAGCCCCTGCGCGCACTTGGTCTTCAAACTGTATTCATCCAGGATGCAGTGAATGCTCTGTCCTCCGTTGAGAAAGCATTAAATTGGATGCATACTTCTGCTGTGGAGGAGATGACCACTCTCCAACATGAAGTATCTCGTGTTGTGGAGGCATTCGTTCTTCTGCCAGAAGTTTTCAAGCATGCTTTGAAAATCATGGAAGACAAGCAGGAGCAACTCCTGAAGGAAGAAGCAACAAAAACACGAATAGCTGAAGCCAAGACCGCATGTGCCATGATTGAAAACAGCTCTCAACTGTGCGCCCACGACAAATGCATTAAGGATATGTCGCAAACGCTTTCCTCCCTTATGGAAAGAATGTCTAACATCGAGACAAAACAGAATGCTGCACTAGAAATCCTAAAAAGTCTTGATGAAGCCAAAAAGGGGGAAGAGGCAAGAGAAGCTGCTAGGAGAATCAGAATACAGCAAGAAAGGGAATTCGAGGCCGCTCAAGACAGCATCACTTCCGAGCTAAACAAGCTAGCCCCTCAATCCCAAAGTTTTAGGATTTCAGGCTCCCGACCTGAATTTCATGATCCAAATGTCCCATGGCAAACTCTTATCCAGGGACCTTCTGAAATTCGTCTGCCGACCAACCGCAACCCTACTGCTGATGAAGTGAAGCAATGGAGGAAAAACGAACTGATGAGATACTTCGCAAAACTCGTCAGGGAATCCCCCATCTTCAAGAGCTATAAAACTTTAGCGGAGGCCGCAGAGAAATTCACGAAGATGCTAGAAGACAGAAAACTCCCTCTCCAGCTCGATATGAAGAGCAAACACAAAAGAGGAGACCGGATCACCCATCCAGAAGACTGGATTCTTGCCTTTGATCGATCCTATGAAGGAAGAGCCATATACCAGGATCGAGGCAATGATTCCCTACAGAACTGGTGGCGTGGTACCGAGAATGATCCAGGGAGAAAGCCGTGGAGACATGCAGATCACTATAGGAGCTGAAATCCTTGTATATTATCTTGTATATTATTTTTATCTTTGTAATTTTTCCCTTCGAAACAGCAAACCATGTACTCAATTTATTTTGAATATCAATAAAAGTGTTTGTTTGTCTTGAAAGATTACAACTCGTAATCTACTGTGTTGATGTATGATTACTTAAATTGTTTGATAAACAAACTCAAGTTAGATAACTTGATTGAAAATAAAGCTGTACGAACTAGTCTACGAACAGTTCCTGATTTCAGTTGTAAGCTTAGAATACATTGTAAGATTGTGCCTGCGCGCCAATCATAAGCTTAAGTTGTAATAATCCTTAACTGTATCGAACTTGCCTGCGAGCAGTTCATCATTTAGACTAAGACAGACCTTTTGACGAAAGACCAAGAAATCTGCCAGAAGACATCAAAAGAAGATCGCTTCATGAAGAAGGTTTTGGCATCATCAAGAAGACTTGAAAAGTTAAAGAAAGTAAGTCTTGGCAAATTGTCAAAAGGGAGAAATTGTTGGGAAAACAAGAACCCTGTATCGAAACAGCCGGGATATTCAATCCCTGTATCGAATGGTATTTGATAAAGAGGTTTTGACATATATGCCAATCCGCATACAGTAAAGGAAACTGTATCGAAGCATTGAGGCATTATCCTGTGTCGAAGACCTGCCTCGAATCAGCATATTATGAAGCCCTTGAGTACAGCAAGAAGTCTTATAAAAGACCAAGTATGGAAACTGTCTCGAAACTCAAATACAGTTGTCTTCCATACAGCTCACAACAGGACAAAGAAGGAATCTCCAGAAGTCAAGTCCCGTTGAATAAAAAAGTATTTAAATACTCAAGGATAAAGTATTTAAATACTGTCAGTCAACACATCTTCAGAATCCCGCTAAATTCGGATCGTGTCATAATCCCGTTGGAACGAAATCTCACTCAAACGGATACATCTCAATGGATATATATTTCAAAGATTATATATATCTTATGAAGGCATTTAAGATCAGTTACCAAAAACCCAAGCTATCGAAATCATTATCAGAGCAAAACATATCTCCTAAGCTTACTACAACTCAGATCAAAAGAGATATACAGTGCTCATCATTCTGAACAACACTTCATCGGCTGAAAGCTCTTAAAGTCAAAGTTGTTGTTCACCATCTGTTCTATACTTTGAACAAACAGCCCTGTGTGGACTGAACAATCTGTGCTTCTCCGGAACTGTGTGTGAAGGATTTACATTGAAGAAGACGAAGCTTCAGAACTGTGTGTGAAGAATCAATTCAAAGCATTAGCTCAAAACCAATCTGTGTGAACGGTTGAAGCTAAGATCTTTATATCAATCTGTGTGAACGATATATTGATTGTGTGTGTTGTTATAATTACGTAGTTGTGTACGTAGTAATTATAATAAACTTTTTACTCCTGTGTGGAGGACCAGTGAACGTAGAGGGGTTTACCTCGAACCACTTTAATTACTGTGTTATTTACATTCAGCTTTTACTGTTTTAATTACTGTGATTAATTAAAGTATACTCTATACACTTAGTTGCTGTATCGACAGCAACCTACTGTATCCAAGACTTCCGCTACGCACTCAGATTTAAAATCCATACAGTTTGTTGTTTAAACTATTTCCCAAACTGTATCCAGTATACTAAGTGGCCAACAGTCTGTATGCTCCGAAGACTGGTCCACACGCCGAAAGTGCTGACGAGGATAAGATTCCTTTTTGTCCAATATACCATTAGCCTGCGCTGACCTTTAGGGTTTATCGTGCGCTAGTACTATATTACAAGTATCCGTTGACTTATCAGAATGTGCGCCGAAAGTAGCCTGGTCCACACGCAGATTCCTTCCGATCTGACTGCATTAGCGCATGCTATGATTTTACCTTTAGCGTGCGCTAACCCTGCATGGTAGCGTGCGCTAAGCTTAACTATTAGCGTGCGCTAATAAGGCTATACTTAGCTATTTTCAGCTATTCTTGTCCAACGTCTCGACATATCGGATATGTATACATGACGCACTATATCCTCAAATACAATTGTCGACTAAGTACGATAATTATACCGATACTGACATCTCAGTCCTTCATTTATTTTATCTATACTGTACAGATTCCACGCTGTACAATATAACTCGGATAAAATAATATTAAACAACGGTAGTAGAAATTCCGGATATTACATACTACACCACTTAAAATAAGTTTCGTCCTCGAAACTTGCAATCCGTCATAAAAACAAACAAACATACCATTCAACCAAAATATCCCAAAACCATCACGACAACGATCAATCATCATCATTCACGAATAACTGAAACAGCATACTTACCAATGCACAAAGTCGACGATCTCTTGAGATACTAGCAAGTGACCTCACTGTACAGTCTCAATACGCTTACAATCACAATTCCTTGAGTCTCAACAAAATATATCATCTTCGAATGAAATAATCTATTTGTGTCGAATCCTGTCTGCCTAATCGCACAATCAAATCCCAATTCGGATACAAATAAATAATACACGATACATCTGTGAAACAAATGCCCAAAATAACGACATAAATCCCGAAACATCAACATAAAATTCGAACGCTCATACGATCATTAACGATGATCAATCAATAAATTAATTGAGAATATCATCGACATGATAAACTCCAATACGACCAATCCAAAGGTCAAAATGCAACCGAGAATATCATCCACATGATAAACTCCAATATTACCAATGACGATCAACGATAATCGGGAATACACTCACACGGTAAGCTGCAACATGATCAACATAGAACCGCAGAAACCGATATGCGAAAGAACAAAATTCTCAAAACATTAAACAAATCACATACAGTGAATCTCAACGAAACACAACCGACTGGTGAACATTCCCCTCGGCACACAAACAACCAATCACAAATCGACGAACATACCAATTCATACAAGGAGTGGGAAACGACCAATCATTACGGCTCAAAATTCAAAAGTAGTAAAATCACGCTACCACCACATCAACACGCAGTATATTTCTCTTGTCCGATCAGTAAACCGATCATCCCTGGATAACCAAATTACCATACTAAAGTTCGGATCTCTTTTCATCGCAATATCAATATGATATCCAGTTCGTGAGTCTCACTCAAAACTTCACCACGACATGCATTATGCACTAAATGCATACATCAATCACATTTTCAAAACTAGTTTGAAATCATATAATCTTGTCAAGAAGACAAATTTTCAAAAGTTCTTTCAAAATTTTCAAAACTTAAACATATATTTTCGTAAGATCACGAAATCAATTTTTCGAGAAAATTAAACTGGCTCACTGATGCCAAGTATTCGATAACAGTTTCCTTCAAATCCACATGATTTCGAAGTTTTAAAATAAAAACTATGCAAATGATTGACTACATCCGTACTCATGTATACCCGTTCGGCTCATCACCAATTCCACTGACATTCCATCGGAAAACCTCACGATAGAATTCCAAAATCTCAACATATAAACTCCGACCAAAAACTCCTTTTCCACATATGACTCGCAACGTCAACCATTAACCCATTCTGGATCACCTCAACCATGCTATGACAAAACATTGAAACAAATCAACACAGCGAAAGACTTCCCGAGAGGTTTCATTTGAACTAATAAATCAAAACCCCGAAAGGTAGTGATAAAGTAGATAAATGATTGATAAAGTGTTTTACAAATCTCGGGAGTTTTAAGGAAAACAAAAAGCCTTTTGAAACATTAGGGTCTCAGCCCATATCTCGTTCCGCATTTCAAGAAACTTTAAAGTAGAAAACCCTTTTTGGACCCCAAGTCCTGAGTTATAAATCTATTTCAAAATCGTTTGGGTCTCGGCCCAAAATCATTTTCCATAAAACAACTGTAAAACATTCATTTTGAAAAGTA
This sequence comes from Orobanche coerulescens, assembly GCA_033398695.1. Taxonomy (NCBI): domain Eukaryota; kingdom Viridiplantae; phylum Streptophyta; class Magnoliopsida; order Lamiales; family Orobanchaceae; genus Orobanche; species Orobanche coerulescens. The sequence continues at coordinate 110,773,719 of CM065806.1, forward strand.
TCATTTTCAAATGCTCACAAATAGTTCATATATCTCAAAATGAATTATCATGACTACATGTTTTTCTCGACAATCCACAGTCTTTCTCCCGAATACACAATTCTGTTCCAAAACTTAACCGACATATTGATTTCCAAAATCATAGCTTCTCAAGATCATCAATCCTGTCCCAACTCTATCACCTCATACTGTAATGCATAATACCTTTCTAAACCTCAACAGATATCAACTTAGAACGGCAATAAATCTCAATGCAATTCAAAAATCCAATACTTACAGATCGTGAAGCCGACGATTCCCCGTGATACTGGCACATGTCTCGACTCTATAAAATACTTGACACAGATATTTTCAAAACACACGTTTTGCAAAACTCAGTTCAACTCAAGAACACAATACATCTCATTCCAGAGAATCTCATTAACACCATTTGGAAAAGTTTACAACAACCCCAGTACTATACTGGTAAATCACTTAACGCACAAGCCTGAGTGAACAACAAAACTCACGGCTCTAATATTTGTGAAATCGACAACTCGAATGATGCGACAAAAACACGACCCAACTCGACCCGACTGCCTAGGTTTTCTCAACCTAAGCTCTGATACCATATTCTGTAACACCCCCAGAGCCATCCAGGAATATTACAGCGCCGTGGGCCCCGAGATGGAACCCACAAGGCTGAAGGAAATTTTCGCAAACATTTACAAACGCCCAAGAGGCTAACGACGGTACTGTCTTTTAGAAACATTCGAAGACTTTATAAAACTCGTTAATCAAACCGTCATAAAATCTCATTTGAAACCACAAGGCCCGAAATGCCAAGACTCAATAGTTTAAAAATATACGTTAAGCTATCGCTTACATGTACCGACAGAACAAATTTAGAAAACGATTTCCAAAGTAACCTAAGTTACAAGATACCAAAAGGCCATTTAAAAATACTGACACAGCGGATAAAGATAAACAATTAAAATACTCTAGCAGCGGAATACAACAACTGATCAGAAACTCAATACACAAATACATGTCCTAGCCAGTATCCTCCGGGAAGCTCATCTCTCCATGACCGCTACAAGCTCGATATCTCAAGAACCTAAAAAGAAAGCCCACGACGGGGTCAGTCATAATATCCAACAATGATAACCATCACATCACGTCAATAATTACATATCAATGGAAATACTAAGTAAGAATACGACCAATGTAATCTTACCGTCGTAACTTTACGAAAATCCACGATTTGTATCCTTAACAACACAATAAGATAATACCAAAATATCTGTACGGTATCTCAACAATACCCAAGGTTCTCAAAACATTATCATAACTCGCGATACGAAAATTATACCAACTCTGGCCAATTAAATCCATCGGATAACGTCGACAATTCCAATACGATAATCGATTGTCCATCAAAGACAAGTACCAAGGAAATACGGAACATACCTCACGATACGAATTACCATTACCATCACGCCAGTCTAATCCGAGATCAGATCAACACAACATACGGACATGGTCCTAATACAAGACCTACAAATGCATACTCATATGACAACGTCAATATGATCACAACAATAACGACAATGTATACTTATGGGAAACCCATAATATACATATGCACAACAATAATACATGGCAATCTGATGATCCAGCGTTCACTGCCTAGATCCCCCGATGATCCCGTCAGACCAACCCGAGGTGGAGAACCCATCCGATGATCCAGCGCACGCTAGCATAGATCCCCCGATGATCCCATCGGACCAACACGAGGTGGACATATGACAACAATGCACAACTGCACAAAACAACAGTACACAATACACGACAACAACAATGCACAAATGCATGACAACAACGATACACGAATGTATCACGACATGATCGACACAAATGATAAAAATGATTAGAGTACTTGCCCCGAGTCCTTCGAGAACGATCTCAAAGTCTAAACCATCACGAACCATTATCCCCAATACTCGACGGTCCAAAGTATCACGGATTGCAGATAATTCATATCTTCGTCTTTATCATAATATATCCTCGATATACAAGTATACCAATAACAAAAGTAAATCATATACATTATGATTTAGATTCCCAAAACTCGAATACGATTTATAATCCCAAATCTCCTGTGATTACGATTATAAACATTGTTATACGAATTATAAATGAATGAAACTGAAACCATTCATAAAATATTATAAACTGAGCAAGTAATAACTTGCCTCGATACCGATGAAGTCGTTACCAATTCCATTTCCGTCATCTACAAGTCCCTCGGCCTCAATCAGTGCAATTTACGAACATCCCCGAACATGACCGCAACGCATAGTTCTAATCACCGATCAATAATCTCAACCTATTACAATAATCGATAAACAACAAGTTCGACAATAAAAACTAATTCACAAACCCAACGGCTCAACAATATCTCGATTAGCCACAAGTCTGATCAAACCAACTTAAACGATCACGAATTCATAACCGAAACAGAATATACTACCCTGCCTATTGACTTAGCACACGTTAATACCTTAACATAGCGTGCGCTAAGTTACTCTCGTTAGCGTGCGCTAGCCAGTAGGCTTAGCATGCACTAATGCTATACAGAGGCATACATTCCAAGCATCGACTAACACTTTGCGACTACGAATACGAAAGAAATGGAAATCATGCTCTAAGATTAACAATAACTTTCCAAATTCAATCTCATCACCATACTCGAAATCATACTCGTGTTCTTATACGAATATTATATCAAAACACATATCTTAGCTCTAGATACGAATACACCAACACCTCCTATCATATCATTCTTAATCTAGAATACAATCTCATATCATGATCAACATAATTAAGAAATCCATCTTTCATCGGGTTAAACGAAACACAATTCTTAAAGTATGGAGAAATCTTAGTTAACATCCGAAAACTCTTATCATAACTTCATTAATCCTCATATAATATCATCACATGATTATACAACATGTTCCTCACATGTAATCATCCTTAAGAACGAACCACTAACAAGGGATACAAAATTTACCTGGATTAGACGACCCAAGAAGAAGAACACTCGAACTCCATTCCAAGAATCATGAATAACTTGAAGAACAAGGCTTTAATCCATGCTCTCTATCTTAATCTTGATAAAGATCAACATCTAGGAGTGTTTCTGGACCTCAAGTACCTCCCAGAGCTCTCTCTATCGAGTGAAAGGAAAGAAATGGACGAAATGCTTCATAACACCCGTCTGTCCCTTTTTATAAACTATATTACTAGCGTGCGCTAAACCTTATGTTTAGCGTGCGCTACGGCCTTAGCGTGCGCTAACTGAATTTGTTAGCGTGTGGTATCGCAGTCCAGAGGCTTCAGTATGGCTTCGTACATGTGCTTACGTACGTAACGCGCATGCATTAGCGTACGTAACTTACACTCTCTAGCGTACGCAAGTCCTTGCGTTTAGCATGCGCTATTATCAGTTGACTCGTTTGTCTGTATGCTCCGAAGACTGGTCCACACACCGAAAGTACTGACGAGGATAAGATTCCTTTTTGTCCAATATACCATTAGCGTGCGCTAACCTTTAGGGTTTAGCGTGCGCTAGTACTACATTACAAGTATCCGTTGACTTATCAGAACGTGCGCCGAAAGTGGCCTGGTCCACACGCAGATTCCTTCCGATCTGATTGCATTAGCGCACGCTATGATTTTACCTTTAGCGTGCGCTAACCCTGCATGGTAGCGTGCGCTAAGCTTAACTATTAGCGTGCGCTAATAAGGCTATACTTAGCCATTTTCAGCTATTCTCTTCCAACGTCTCGACATATCGGATCCGTATACATGACGTACTATATCCTCAAATACAATTGTCGACCAAGTACGACAATTATACCGATACTGACATCTCAGTCCTTCATTTATTTTACATATACTGTACAGATTCCACGCTGTACAATATAACTCGGATAAAATAATATTAAACAACGGTAGTAGAAATTCCAGATATTACAGAATAGGACTTCGTATATAGTTTGAAAATACTCTCAAAAATTTTATTAACGGTTTGATGGGTTCAGGTCAGATAAAATAAATGGGTAGGTTCGACGAAACGAAACGAGGGTTTTCTGAAATAGGTTGGAAGGACATTTTTACCCTTAGGTTCGAGCCTAAGCGTTTGGAATGTGAAAAGAAATCGGATGGTCGTGAAAATTTATGAGGAAGTCAAAAATACTTACTCGACTCGAAATTTAAGAAAAACTTCTGAAATTTCCAGTTTCGGGACTGAAATTTCCAGAAATTACGCTATCGCCCCAAAACTTAAGAAAATCGCTCCGAGACTTATAGAGCTATTAATTTAGCTCGGAATTTAACGAAATTTTACGTGATGACTCGTGATGAACCTGGAATTCCAGATTTGTTAAAATTCCCGAAAAATTCGCACTTGGTCCAGAAGTTTCGAATTCTTGCCTTTTGACCCCAAAATTGTTTTCAAATTACAATTTTGACTAATAAGTTTAGATATCGACCTCCGAATCACTTGAAACTTTACGGACAGCCCATATATGATAAAATATGTACTGTCCAGGGTCCGGAATGTTTTTTTTCGTAAATTTCAGTTTAGTCCCCAAACTTTTAAAAATTATGATTTATGCCCAAAATTTCCGATTACTCGATAAAAATCCCATTTTGGCCACAAATAAATTATCCACATATCATATCTTAGTCATGCAACACAAGTTCTATATTTTTGGTAGAATTTTCAAGAAATTACGAAGAAATCATGAAATTTCAATTTTTCACATAACCGAAATCCGACTACCAAATCGGATGTCATTTAAATTTAATAAAATAGTATTGCATGTTAATATAATCATATAATACATCTTTAAAACATATTCATATAATAAATTCAAATTAGCGCATGCACTATATTTTTTTATAGTTTTAGAATCATAGTTCATAAAGAAAAAAAACGATACATATATTTTTAATATATATTTTATAGCATAAATTCTAACATGATGTTGTTCACAAATTTTTCAACATTATATATGAAGAACTTTCATATTTAGAACATGCATCACAAGCAAAATCAGAGTTATTAATTTAAAAGTTTGAAAGAATTTCACCCACCTCGATCTTGCCGGATTTAGTCGATTCTAGGTCCCGAAAGTTGGAAAACGACTTCCCCTCTCACACTATATGGTTCGGACGATCACCATGCACCCCACGGTGAGTATTTTGTTTGCATGTGTTAAAATTAAAGTTAGATTAGGAAGGTTTTTATACTTATAGAGGAGAAAAAAAAAGTAGGAAAGAAGATTACCTATTTATTGTTGAACTCTCTTCTTCCTTCTCTGTTCTTCTTTGGTTCGGCCCTCTCATCTCTCTCTAGTCTCTCAATGTAGATTTTTTTTGTCTGTTGAAATGTAAAGGATGGTTAGGTTAATGTGTAAGTATTTAAAGGTAGTATAATGAGGGTTGGGAAGTGGAATGGGAGAGTCTTTGCAACATGTGTCAAGAGTCGTGCGTGAAGACTCTAGAATTCTTCCTCTTTTTCCCCCCTTGGCCGCCCATAAGTGTATGTATAGGTTGTATTTTTTTTTGTTAAATTAAGTGTATAGATTGTTATATAAATAGTTGGGTATTAATTTAGTTGTAATTGGATTAAGTAGTTGAGTTGGGCTTTAACTTGTAGTTCATGTCTTAGAATTTTTATTAAGTTGGGTTTGAGTCCATTAATGAGTTTATATGCGCAAGTGTTGATACACATAGCCCATTAAGAAATTCATGATCCCCATATTAAATATGAAATTAATTTATAATACAATTTTCGAATTAATAAGCGAAATAGATGTAGATTATGTTGTAATATAAAACAAATGTTGTTAAGATACATCAGGATGTAATAAGTTGTACATGTAATAAGCTATCGAATTTAGGGGATTTTACAATTACAGCCCCGTAGATTCTTTTTGGAGAACCTACCAGGCTAAAACCAGCATAAAACACATTAAATAATTACAAAACCGGGACATCCACACATTTAAAACCAACTTCAACTTCAATATGTCATACACCACCATACCAAACAACATATCGTCCCATGGGATCATAAATAATACAACTGTTCACAACTGGAATACAACAATGTCATTAACCATCAACAATGACACGACATACAACACAGATAGTACCCGCACGAGTACAAAACCAAAACACGACTTTGACCATGACCATACGACCACCAACTCAAAATAGTGCACGATATCACTAACAGGAGAAAGAATTCTATCTTGGTATTCAGTAGGACCTGCTACTTTCCCATCAAGATGTACGTTGAGATTGACCCCCGCCTTCTGGTTTATAGGGTCGACCTACTCTAATGAAAATCTTGACGTCACAAGCACATCCCTACTAAATCCTCAAGTCGAAGGTTCAAGAATACCTATCACAACATTTCGATTCCATCATTGACTGTCCCGGAGTGAAATCCGTGTGACGAATCGAGGGTGAGTCGGTTCGAGTATACTAATCCAATTAGCATACCTATAACATGTTCTCCCACTAACCATTAGTGGTCGACAGGCACTCTCCTTGTCAAAGAACACGTCATACAAGTTTTCACATAAACTTAACGCCCAATCAAGTTTTATCGACTTGCGAACGATTAAGTATTTGAGCTATAACCTTTCCAGTGCCGACCCCCTTATCCAATAAGGAGTTGAATATTTTGCTCTCAAATACATGGACTAGGTTATATATATATATATATATATATATATATATATTTACGAGTCAGGAATGCCAGTAACTGTCAGTAAATAAAGAAACATCCATTGCCTTATATTAATGATTTACATAATAACAAGTACAATGCCCTCACTCAACATTCTCTGAGTGGCAATTGAGGGCATACTCCTAACAATCTCCCACTTGCACTCAATGCCACACATTATGGTATCTAATACCCATATTCTCCAGATGCCGCTCTAAGCTAATCTGAGAAAGTGGCTTGGTCAGTGGATCAGCGACGTAGTTGGCTGACTCTACTCTATGCAGCATAATGTATCTCTTTCCGAACAAATTCTCTTACGAGATGATACTCTCTCTCAATATGTATGGTACTGTTGTGAAACCTTGGATCCTAGGCATGTGCTACCACTCTGGAAGCGCAGCACAAGGTGTCATGTGAAGTTTACCCAGTAACTTCTAAATCCTTCCTTTAGAGGCCTCTGAGGCCGCTTTATACTCAGCCTAATAGGTGGAATTAGCAGTCGTGCTGTACTTGGCACTATGCCAAGATACTCCTCCTCCATTAAGAGTAAATATGTAGCCAGAGGTAGACATCGAATCGTCTTTCTGTCCTTAGAAGTCCAATTCAGTGAATCCCACCACATTCAGTTCTCCACCACCATATTTAAGAACCAAATCTCTAGTATTTCTAAAGTACTTGAGAACGTTCTTTACGGCGGTTTAATATTCCCTAACTGGGTTAGCCCGAAACCTACTTACTATGCTCTCAACATGTGCAATGTCAGGTCTCGTACACAATAAAGTATTTACTAGGCTACCCATTTCCGAAGCATATGGTATATTACTCATTTCCTTTCGTTGTTCCTCACCTAGAGGACACAACTTTGGGGAGAGTTTTATTCCATGCCGCATCGGTAGTAACCCTCTTTAGAACAATCCATCTTAAATCACTTTAAGATTTTATCTATATAGAGGGCTTGGGAAAGACCTACTATTATCTTCGCTCTATCCCAGTAGAGTATAATCCCAAGAATATAGGTTTCTTCTCCCAAGTATTTCATGGAGAACTTACTCGAAAAGCCAAGCTTTCACAGAACTGAGCATTCCCACATCGTTTCCTAATAGTAGAATGTCATCTACAAATAGTACTAAGAATGTGATCTTGCTCCCACTAACCCTCTTGTATAGACGGTTCCTCTTCATTTTGCACGAAGTCAAACTCTTTGACTGTCTCGTCAAAACAAAAGTCCCTACTACATGAAGACTGCTACAGTCTATTTCATGGAGTCTACATCCACCATCGCTAGGTCATAGGTCGTTGGGTGGGTCTCTTGGCTATCACCTGGAACCTCATGGAGATCCAGCGCCTCCAAGTGTACAAGGCCATACCTCTCAGGTATATGAGACACCCTACTAGACCTATGAGGTGGTTGTACTTGTGTTTCAGAAGGTTTGGTTCCAATTTCTTGCACAGGTGTCTCCTGAGGAGTTTCATTGTATTCTTCCATGGAAATACTTCTACCTGCTCTGCCTTCCTGAATGAACTCATCTTCCAGGAAGTGTGCATGGAAAGTAACAACGATCTTTCGATCTTTGGGCATGTAGAATAGATAACCCATCATACCAGATGGTAATCCAATGAAAACATTCCTTCACGAACCTCGCTTCCAACTTATCCACCTTAGTCTTCTTGACATAGGCGGGACATCCCCAAATCCTAATGTGATTAAGACTTGGTTTCCTGCCCTCCTACATCTCATGTGGAGTTTTAGGAATGGATTTAGAAGGACATATGTTGAAGATATACCCCCACAGGTAAATTGGTAAGTAAGTATAGCCCAGCATGGAACGGACCATGTTCACCAAGGTCCGGTTCCTTCTTTCTGACACACTATTTAACTGAGGAGTACCTGGATGTGTTAGTTGTGATACTATTCCATGTTCCTTTTGGAACTCGTCAAACTCCGAACTCATATACTCACCGCCTCGGTCCGACTGAAGGGCTTTGATATGATTTCCAATTTGTTTCTCGACTAGGGCCTTGAATTCCTGGAATTTCTCAAAGACCCCAGATATATGCTTCATTAAGTATATATAAACATACCTAGTATGATCATCTGTAAACGTAATTAAGTACTGATATCCGTCTCGTGCTGCTTCCAAAGCACCACATATGTCGGTATGGATTAATCCTAGTTTATCAGCGTCTCTTTCAAAAGTCCTTGTGAAGGGGGATTTAGTCATTTTACCTTTAAGGCAAGATTCACAAGTAGGAAAGGGATCCGATACCAATGGACCCATAAGTCCATATTTTTCCATTTTGTAAACCTTGGTCTGACCAATTCTAAGATGCCATTTCTAAACTTGATTAGTTTCATCCCTACCACGCTTCCTAGTCATAGTATTCACAATGACTTTGTTACTAAGGTTTAGTTGATACCGTCCATTTAACAATGTAGCAGTTGCCACTAGTTTATTTCTAAAGTAAATTTTGCAGGAACCATCACCAATGAAAAATGAAAAGCCTTTCCGATCCATGACCAGAATGGTTACAATGTTTTTATGCCCCTTGGGCAAAACAAGTATATCTTCTAAAGTCAGAACAAAAGTGGATTTTAAACACAAAAGAAGTGATCCTATGTCGGTTGCTTCGACACTATGCCCGCTTCCGATAGTGATCATCACTTCCCCATCTCCAAGATTCCTACTTTGTTTTGAGATCCTCATTCACGGTACTAATATGAGAACTAGCACCTGAATCCAGTATCCAAGAAGTAGAAAATACAGTAGCAGAACAATTTGTTTCCAAAACTAAAAGTTCTGTACCTGAAGTTCCATGAAGAATGGGACAGTCTCTAGCCCAGTGGCCCAACTCACCGCACATGAGACATGCGTCCTTCTTCTTCTTGTTCTTCGGAACCATCGGGGCCTTGCCCTTACCCTTGAAGGCCTTGACTTATGGTCCAGTCTGATTCTTGGTCTTTTTCTTGTTATTCTTAGACCCCCGAGGTCCAAAACAAATTACAAGGGCAGACTCCTTCATCTGCGAAGTCTTCATATGAGACTGAGTGGTCACCAGTTTATTTATTAGCCCAGCTAAGTTACATGCAATCTCATTGCAGTTGAAGTTCATAACAAACTGTGAGAAGGAATCAGGGAGAGACTGTAGGATAAGGTCGGTTTGAAGGGAAGCATCCATTTTAAAATCAAGAGCCTCCAATCTCTCGATCATGGATATCATTTTGAGGACGTGTTCCCCAACCTTCTCACCTTCCTTCATCCTTGCACCGAATAGTTGCTTGGATATCTTATATCTAGCAGTTCTGCTGTGCTCACCATAAATCTCGGTTAAGTGAGATAGAATCTGCCTAGCAGAAGTCATTTTCACATGATCTCTCTGAAGCTAATTAGACATGGAAGCCATCATATAAGCACGGACTTTCACGTCATCCTTAACGCACTTTTTGTGGTTTTCAATCTCTTCGTGATTGGCTCTTGTCCGCACTGGAGGCGCCGGAATGTCCGTCTCCAAGACGTATCCCAGTGCCTCTATACTGAGGACTATCATTAGATTGCGGAGCCAATCCACAAAGTTAGGTCCGTTCAAGTTTCAAGTGATTCAGAGTTCGATATCTAAACTTATTAGTCAAAATTGCAATTTGAAAACAAATTTGGGGTCAAAATGCAAGAATTCAAAACTTCTGGAGCAAGTCCGAATTTTTCTGGAATAATCTATTTAGTGTACACAGTTGTTATTTTGCAGTTAAATGTTAAGATTTAAGTTTAGTGATTATGATACATGTCATTTTATATTTATTGTTTGTGTATGATTACATAATGTTAATGTGTTAGTTTTATTATTTTTATGTATAATTAATATTATAATGTTTTATGTAATTCTAAGAGTGTATGTTATAATACTCATAATTACAAGTAAATTAGAATGTTTACCATGTTTAAATTTATCAATCAAATTACCTTTTATGTTTACAAGTTGTGAATTTTATATTACAAATTGTTTTGTATTAATAAATAAATTATTAAAATATTTGACAAATACATATTTTTAACAATAACTAAAATGAGGCAAAAATTTCTCGAGTAATTACTCAACTACGTATTGTGAAAATTACATACTTGGTTGTTTGCACCTCATCACACCAAGTATGTAGTAGGGAAGAAGGAACCTCAAACCAAACCTATAATTAGCATATAATATATATTACTAATTTTTTTCCGAATTTAAATACACAAAGTAGCTTTCGGAATTGAGATAAACTTACCGACATAGCATTGTTCAATGCATTCTTCACACTTTGTGGCACATCCTTCCACTCAGCCCACAGTACCGGAACTGTGTCAAGTGCTAGACCCTTCGATGGGCCACGGGTCTTCTTCTTCTTTTTCGGTTCGTCTTCGGTACGACCCTCCTCATTCTCAAGCTCCATAAGCGACGCGTACAACTTCGTCTTAGATATCCGACATGTCCGCCAAATCATTTTCTCAGGCCACACCTGGAACACATATGCCTCCGTCGGGTTAACCAAGCTATATGGCCGGCGGACTTCTTTCTCGTCGACCCCTGGAATCGATGGTACCATAGGGGGCATAAATAGAGTTGACGGCGGACCGGAAGGCACCTCGGATGACGTGCTCGGTGTAGATCGGACGCTCCCAAATGTAGTAGGACGGGAGGGAATGCGGTGTAAAGGAGGCATATGAGGCTGAGTCGTCTCGACATTAGTGGGGGTCGTCCGCGATCTGGGAGTCTGATACGATAAGCGCCTCGCAATAGTATGTGTGTCATCCGCCGGATACAAGTTCCCATCCTTAAACTTCAGTCCACTATTCTCTACTAGCCCACGTATGCGAGTGTTACTCTGATCTAAATATTTACCGACAGGATCCGCACGATTGGAAGCTGCGGAACTATCTCCCGACTCCAGAGTCTTCAATTTTTTCTTACCACACGCTGGTCTCTCAATTTTATCCATTTAACCTATACAAATTCAAAAACATAAATCAATTATTTTTATACATAAACCCTAAATAGAAACCCTATGGATTAAGAAAATCAGTAAAACATCATAAACCCTAAACAAAAATCAATTCTTCTACATAAACCCTGAAACCCTATTTTCAATTCTTATACATAAACCCAAAAATTTCCTTCATTTTATAATTTTCTACGGCCGTAATAAGGTAATCTCAATTTCAGTGACCTTATTACCACCGAAGGTAATGTCAATTTCCTTCGGTTTATAATCTTCGCAGGTTTCAATTCTCTTAATTTGTCACAACCCAGATTAGTCTAGAAATCTCATAATTCAAACCTAAATCCTTCAGTCCTAATCGGACGAAAGAAATCAATACCTGCAAAATCCCTACACGACAAATACAAGCTAAATTGCAAGGAAGCGGTACATAAATGTGTTTAAAAATTCTTCGATTGATTCCGTTCTTTAAAAAATTTACAAGCCGGTGAAAGATAACGAGGAAAAATATCTTTATAAATCATAAATATTCTAAATTACAGTTTATTTACATTTTACACTTGGAAAATTCCCAATATGTCATCGGACAATCGCCATTTTTCTAACTATGAACAAACTGAAGTTCAAATTTTTTTATTTCCGAAGCAACTGAAGTCCAAAATTTAATTGCCTAATAATATCCTTTTTTTCTTTCAATATATATATATATATATATATATATATATATATATAGCAAGAAAAATGGCTACAAAACAAATTCAATACTATTACCACAACATTTCCTAATATTATTCAAAGCTACCGCCAAATTGCCAACGGGGAAGCTTCACTGAAAAAAAATTCACTGATACAAAAGGGAAAATCGCCAAATCGTTTACCTTCAAAATCAGTCCGGCGGATGGTGGAAGGCGAAACGACGGAAAACGGGCGAAGCTCACCACTGGTGATGGACGGATGAAGGCGAAAACACGGCTGAAGGTGGAAGGTGAAAGGACGGAAGATGGACGACAGCTTCGGTGCTGGGTGCGGCGGTCGGTGCTAGGGCACTTTAGCAATCAGTCCCGTTTTTTAACAATCAGTCGTGAGGTAATTGAACAATCGGCGCGGCGGTCGGAGCTAGGGTTCCTGCAGGAAGAAGTAATTGAAGTGAAGAAAGAAAAAAATAACAACCAGTCCCATTTTTTATATGGGGCACTTTAGCCGACGACACGGCCGTCGTCGGCTAAACTCTAAATGCTTCGTACTTTAGCCGACGGCCGTCGTCGGCTAAACTATTTCGACTCGACCGTGTCAAACGACTCGATCGGGTTACATGTCCAGAAACCTTTTGGAAATTTAGAACACTTCGACACGGGCGGTGTCATTTGACACGGGCCGTGTCACTTTAGCCGACGACCGTCGTCGGCTGAACTATAAATGCTACGGACTTTAGCCGACGGCAGTCGTCGGCTAAACTAAATTCCCCCCCAAAAAAAAAACATGACCCAGTGGTAGCCGGGGTTCGAGCCCGGGCAATTTATATAAGTGATATGGCATTTTGCCACTAGGTCCTGTTTATCATTCGTACATTTAAACACTTTTTTTATTTTTATACATATACTAATATTTAATATTCTTTGGATTTAATTACAAATAATATATTTATAAATATATATATAGATATAGTGATTATATATTGTATATATTTATAGAGTTTTTATATAATAACATAGATATATTTAATACAAATTATAAGATATTTATATATTTAATAATATTTTTCTGAGACTTGATGACAATTTCATTAAACTAAACTATATTCTAAAAATATATTTATACATATATTAATATTTTAAGTTCTTTGAATCTGATTATAAATATATATATATATATATATAATGATTATATATTTGTATATATTTATACAATTTTTATATAATGAAGTTTTATATATAAATTTAATTATAAATATATTTAATAAAAATTATAATATCCACACTTTAGGTGGCGGCCGTCGTCGGCTATACTATAAATGCTAGGCTAAACTGAATTCCATAAAAATAAAACATGACCCAGTGGCAGCCGGGGTTCGAACTCGGGCCATTTATATAAGTGATATGGCCTTTTGCCACTGGGTCATGTTTATCATTCGTATATTTAAACACTTTTTTTATATTTATACATATACTAATATTTAATATTCTTTGAATTTAATTACCAAATAATATATTTATAAATATATATATATATAATGATTATATATTGTATATATTTATACAGTTTTTATATAATAATATAGATATATGATTATATATCTTTATATTTATAAAGTTTTTATATAATAATTTTTTATATATTTAAACATGTTTTTGAATAATAATAATTTATATATTTGAATTTAATTATAAATAATATATATATAATATGAGTACATATCTGTATATTAATTTATACAGTTTTTATATAATAATATTTTATATATTTATACTTGTTTTATTATACATACATATATATATATATATACACACATATAAAAAATAGTTTATATTGAGAAAATTATCAATGGAACAATGAATATAACAAAACAAAAAGAGTTAGGTAATAATATCACTTTTTCGGTTCGTTCGAGCGGCACACAACAATAAATATTTAAGTAACTTTTATAAATGATATATGTCCTTCTAAGGTTCGTAGTCAGAATCACCACTTGAGTTTGTCTCCGTGTCGGAGTTGATAACTGGCAGCAAATGTCTGAACTCCTCCTCATCATCTTCATCACAATCTGCACGTAATTCATCTGTACCTACATCTATGAACCCACGTTCTTCAGCATGTAGCCGAACCACTCGACCTTCTACAACATTATTCAATAACATTGTGGAGGATGGTGGAATATTAGTTGTATCCGGCTCTTGATATGCCTCATTGTCATCCTTATCGACTGCCTGTCCAAGTGTAGCCGCACTATATATATTTTTCATTATCACAGCTTTAATCGAGGTTCTGTTCTCCACGTTGACTCTCATAGTCTCTATGACACTATCAAGAACCGTCATGTGACACCTAGGATAAAGAAGAGTCTGTTGGAGCTGGATTAGCTTGTTGTATCTATCAACAGAAATTATGTTAATGGGTATCAATGTAGGCTTTCGGATTACTGGTTGATCAGCTATATGGTATTCTTGACCTTCAGCCGATACGTCCCTCTCGTAATAACCAAACACGTCGTCAATCAACCTTCTTGTGGAGTCATTGGATGTGCTACCACTGTACTGTCCGTGATCATGGGGAATAATAGAATTCGATCTTTCACCGTGGTAAATCCAACATGTATATTTATCCCAAAATCCATTTTTTTCAAGTGCTCCCATACGACATCAATTGTAAAACGGTACATATCGCAACGACATTTACATTTATTGCATGGAGAGTAATGAATCATACTATCACTATCATGCTCCTTCACAAATCGAATAAACTCTCGCATTCCATCTATGACCCTTGGATCCCATTTTTGCAGACCAATCCAACTTTTATCCATCCTATAACAAAAATAACAACAATATTACACATCGTATTTATCAAGAACATACAAAAATTACGACTAAAATCATCATACATAGCTCAAATTCAAGATGTCAAATCCATATATATATATACACACACACACCAAGAAATATTCGAGAAAACGAACTAATTTTTATATATTTTCATAATCATCCAAATAGATATATTATATGCGTAATATAATTATAACTGATATTAAAATTCAACAAACATATTTTCAATATGATTTCTAGAATGATCAAACCAGAGAAAATTGTTATTTTTTGTTTTCTTGTTCTGTAATTTCTGAATGTGTTGTAAATGGTGTCTTGAAGTGTTAGATGGTGATATATTCTGCACAAAAAAACATGTAAGACTTTAGCCGACGGCATGTTGTCGGCTAAAGTATACTAGACATCGTCTAAACATTAAAGAGTCGTCGGCTAAAGTCTCATAGTCGTCGGCTAAACTACAGAACTTTAGCCGACGACTAACTTGACTTTAGCCAATGACCAATAGTAAAGTCGTCGGCTAAACTACTTTAGCCGACAATACGTACGCCGTCGGCTAAACTTGCTGACTTTAGCCGACGATGTCGGCCGGCTGTCGGCCGTTCTCCGGCTAGTCGTCGGCTAAAGTGTTATTTTTGGTAGTGATGCCATACTTGATTCTTCCTAAGTAGATCAGTTAGTGGGGATGCCTTGACCGAGCATCTTATAAAGCGATGGTAATAGTTCACTAAGCCAAGAAATGATCGAAGTTTGGGTACCGTGGTAGGGGGTTGCCAATCCGGCATTGCCTTCACCTTTGCATTTTCCATCATGATTTTGCCTCCTTTAATCTTGGGACCAAGGAATTCAACTTCTTCTTGGGCAAATGAACATTTTTCCTTGTTAACATAGAGCCCGTTCTCGCGTAGTACTTGGAAGACTTGCTTAAGGTGGTGAATATGTTTTTCGAGCATCAAGTTGTACACCATAATATCATCCAAGTAAACAACGACGAAATGATCAAGGAAAGGGTATAGTACCTTGTTCTTGAGGGTGCAAAAGGTTGCAGGTGCGTTTATGAGACTGAAGGTCATGACAAGAAACTCTAAAGCACCATAGCGAGTCCGGCATGTGGTCTTGGCCTCATTTCCTTCAGCAATTCAAACTTGATAATACCCCAAGCACAGGTCAAGTTTGGTGAAGTACCGTGCTTTGCCAAGTTGATCTAAAAGATCGGCTATCAATGGTATTGGGTATTTGTTCTTGATAGTGATCTGATTTTGTTCCCGGTAGCCGACGGACATTCGGAGGGTGCCATCCTTCTTCTTCTGGAATAGTATGGGCGCACCGTAGGGAGCCTTGGAGGGACGTATGTATCCTGTTTCTAGAAGGTCCTTGATTTGCCTTCGTTGTTCCGTGAGTTCAAGTGGTGGAATACGGTAGGGAGAAGCAGATGGAGGTTTGGCTCATGGTTCCAACTCGATGCAATGATCCACTTCTCGACTGGGTGGAAGTTTCTTAGGCAGCTCATTGGGCATCACATCTTTGTATTCTCCGAGAATGTCTTTCAAGATTTGTGGGTGGTCAGTCCGCGATAAATTGAGTTCTCCTTCGTCATTGAGTTGCCGAATTGTTACAAAGTACTTAGGGTACTTTCACATCCCCTTCTTAAATTGCATGGCTGAGATCACTTTCTTCTCGACATGGGCTCGTTCGATAGGGACCATGCATGCCTTGTCCCTATCGTAGATGGTGAGTGTGTTTGTGGCCGGCATAGGAAAGGCTTGGAATCTGTCGAATAATTCCATGCCAAGAACCATCTTGAAGTCATCTATAGGGACTACATAAAAGTCGAGCTTTCCAGACCATGTACCGAGAGAGAGTGGGACATCATGAGCAATACCGGCTATAGGCTTGGCGAGTGAGTTTACCGCCTTCATCGCTCTACCTCGATATACCATACTGAGCCCTAAGCGTTTAGCTTCTTCTTCGTATATGAAGTTATGAGATGCCCCAGTGTTGAGTAATGTGCTAGCAGTGTGATAGTTAATAGTGGCGTGAGCAAACATAAGCCTTTTCTTTGGAGTAATGGGCGTCGGGGCTTGTCCCTTAAGTGCAGACATGTATTGTAGGTAAACCATGCTGTGTCGAGGTTCTTCTAATTGAGGGGACAAGGTATCATCGGCATTGATCCTTAGATGGGCATTTAGAGTCTTTTTATCCGGGCAGTCACATATCCAATGATTACCATTGCATATGAAGCAAGGGTTCTTGGGCTTTGATTGCTTTTTGTTTCCTAGAAATTCTTGTTACCCGATCCTGCTACTTGGGGGTCGGTTAGTTTCCCAATTCCTGCGATTCCCGCCAGATCCTTCTTTGCGATTTTCTCCCCCACCTTTACCGTGATTGGTCCGCTTATCCTTACCTTGCTCTGAGTAGTCAGTGAGTGACTCAGCCTTGGTGATAGCTTCATAAAGGGTCTGAACACTGTGTCTATCCATCTCGGCTTCGTCCCAATTGTTGAGGCCATCGGTGAAATAGAAGAGTGTGTCTTTATCGGACATTTAAACTTCAAGCATAAGGGTAGTGAACTCATTGATATAGTCACAAATTGTACCTGTTTGCTTGAGTCGTCGTAGGCGATCTTTCGCATCTTGTTAAGCATTACTTGGGGCAAATATTTTTCGGAGTTCTTATTGAAATTTTTCCCAAGTATCTATGGTGCAAATCCCCTTGCCCATATCGCCATACTTCCGGCGCCACCAGAGTTGAGCGGCACCACGCAGGTAGTTTACTGACCTTCAACAGTTCATCTTTCATGCTCATAGCATCAAAGTATCGTTCCAGGCCAAATAAGAAGCTATCGACCATCGTGGCATTCCGAGTGCCATTGTAAGTTTCGGATTTTGGTACGTTCAAGTGGCGTGCGTCAAAAGTGAACAGGATAGCGAAATTAAATGATGTGGCTCGCTTTTGTGCGGCCCATTCTGTCCGGTCTTCTTCCACTTTTGAACGTATTGAACGTATTTCTTCTTGGACAAAGCTACGGAGGCCATGAATCTCTCTTTGAAACTCAACGAGTTGCCCATGTAACATATCAGATTGATCCATCAGGAGTTTCTTCAGCACGCCAGCGATGTCGGCGTATTCTGTCTCTAGACTGTTGAACCTTTCATGAACTTGATCAAGGTTCTCCTCCAAGCTAGCCATCGAGGCTTCAAGTGTGGCAATTCGAGGTTCCAGGACGTCGGCAGACGATCCCTTGGACTTGCCTCGACCCTTGTTACCTCGTTGCTCCTCATGACCGCGTTGCTGCTCTTGGGTGGCATCTATAAGGGCATCCCAAGTGTTGGCCATTTAAAATTGAGACGGTTAAAGTCTGTTGTTTACAAGTTTTGATAAAACAGCCTGAGGTACCAAAAATACTTTCAAAGTTTTATTTTGAATAACATGCAAATCCGAAGATTTTCAAATGATATCATCTAAAAGGATACCTCGTGGATCTTTTTATCGAGTTGCTATTAGTTGTCTTACGTGATATGTCGTGCTGAGTTGGCACTTTAGCACATTATTTTTTGCGAAGTTGTGCCATCGTATTGAGTGAGAATCCGCTTAGTATGCCGAGGGACAGAGGATGCGGTCGTGACCGCGGTACAGTTGGTCATGGAGATCTGATGTGGGACCAAGAGGACATGGCCGGGAGGGTTGCTATTCCAGCACTTTGTTCTCGTTGTTTAGGTTTCGGGGACGAAACCTCTTTTAAAGGTGATATAATGTAATACCCACATTTTTTTCCGCTTACGTTTTGTTTGACTCTATCGACTCGATGGTATTCGTTGATGTTTCTGACCTTGTGTTTTTTCTCTCCTTTGTCATTCGAGCAAGTTCGCATATTGTTCCAAATTGATCTCTATATCATGGTGACATTCCCAAGTTCGGACCGACTTCCTGTTAACCGTGTACGAAATTAACACCTCGTGGTTCCTGCAAGTTTATTGATGTCTTGATTTGAAGCGTGAACTTCAGAATTGTTGCTTGATCGTTGTTGTTCGATCATTGTTATTTGTTCGTCGTTGCCCGAGCATTACTATTTGATCTCGTAATCGTGATTGTTGAGCGTATGGGCCACTTCATAATTTCCTTAAGGACTGAGAAATTGTCTTCTTATTTGATCTTCCAAATCCTTGAGTTATTGAAATTTCATATTTTTCTAGCGTTAAACTCGCTATTTGATTGTGCTACTACTCATTTTTTTTATTAACCACAGTGATTCAGGTTTGTTGATTTTTTTCGTAAACGTGCTTGCATATTGAATCGGACCGCAATAGCTTTGTACTGCCAGTATCAGATAACATGTGTTATCTAGAATCATCTTGCTTTTGTTTTAAGTTTCGGGACGAAACTTATTTTAAGGGGGGTAGAATGCAAATACCCGCGATTTTCGTTCCGGTTATTTTGGATTTTTCTTCGGACATTTCCCGGTTGCCAAGCACCGATATTATTTTCTCAACAACTGATTCTGTGTTTATGGTCGTATGTGGTGATTTGTTGTATGTTGTTTTCATTCTGGATCGATAATGTTGTCCGCGAACGTTTTGTCGTGTTCGTTCCGTGCGTTCGGAAAATCAAGTCATAGGGTCTTAGCGGCTAGGCACTGGATGGACGGGTGCGGGCACTGGCCAGACAGGTGCGGCAGGAACCGGCATAGCGCACGCTACTACCGGAAGGTAGCGCACGCTACGGTCGGAAGGCTGCTTACGCTACGGCCGGAAGGCTGCGCACGTTAGTCGGCCGAGGCAGCAGGGATAGAGAGGTTTCTGGACTTCGGGCGGACAATAGGTAGCACACGCCACTGTCGGTCACTGCGCGCCATAATCGGAAGGAGTAGGGCACGCTACGGCCGGAAGGCAGCGCACGCTACCTGGCCGAGCAGATTAGTCCAGGAAGTCTCTGGATTGCGGCACAGGCCGACAGTGCACATGTCTGCGCATGATAGCGGGCCCCGGCCGAACATTCTCGACCATGACCGCCCGTTAGCGCGCGCTAGCATGGCAGCCTAGCGCACGCTACTGCACACCCAGTATAAATATGGTCGAGCAGTCCAGTTTCATCCATTTTTCCCATTTCTCCTTTTCCCTTCCACGACTGGAGCCTTGGGGAGCTTGAAGGCATGATGTTTAACAATTAATCCATGAAGTTCCTGAGCCTATATCATCGATTGATCATCCCATAACATCCTTCAAACCAGCGAATCAAGGTTAGTTTTCCTAAAATCCTACTTTTGGGAAAATTGGGGATTTTGTTTGATTTCGTCCGTTTGATCCGTGTTAACTTAGATTAGTGATGGATCGTTGATTATTAAGTTGTATTCTACCAATTTCCTTGTCGTTCCATGGTTCGATTGCTAAAAATCTGTCGTTTTGTTGAGTTCTTAATCGACGCCTTGAAGGTGTCCGATAAAACGTCACAAAGGGGATTCGGGTGTTCTATGATTATTCTTCCTCGTACGATCGTTGATTATTGATGTCATGATGTTAGGGTCAGGTTCCTTGCGAAGAACCCGAGTCGGAACTCCTCCGTTCGTCGTTTCCCAATCTATCGTGTTATCGTTGTATCCGCCCGGAGAATTGTGAGTGTTTGAGGTTTCCCGGTTGAGCCGTATTCGTCGGAGCATTCGGTATCAATTATCGAGGCAAGTATATTGCCCATACATTACGTGTTTTATGGATATAATGGTTGGTAATCGATGATATGTGCTAAATGAATGTTTACAACCATTTTTCAAAAGAATCGGTAGCTTTACAATCATGGTTTTCTTAAAAGATGACTCTTGTGTTCGGGAATTAATGTGCTAAATTGACTATGTGTGTTAGTGTCGAATATATGATCGCCTTACTTTTGGGTGATGCCATTATGTGTGATTATGTCGTCGGTAAATTGAAAGTTCAATCCTTTTGTTTAGATGTGTACGTGGAGTCATGTGATTATCGATGAATATGTGAGTTGTGTGATATTGGTTGTGTCGTTCGGTGCTTTTTAGATGGTGTGCTTCTTTGTTGATTGTATTAGCTTTGGGTCATGAGTATGTGTTGGATAATTTGGCCATTCTAGCATAATACCTCGACTATATATATTGTGATTGACTCTTGAGGATTGTGGTTTGGAAATGTGAACTGATGAGAGTTGTAAGGTTGTTCTCGGGTACTCTCACTCGGGGTTGACTCGACGGGGTCACACGGGGACCTGGTGGCTTAGCGGATGGACCGGGTCGTGATAGTGACTTCGAGTGGGCATTCTCACCTGGGGTCGCTCGACGGGGCGCACAGGGACATGGTGGCTTGATGGAGGGACTAGCGGCTGGACCGGGTCGTGAGAATTGCCAGAGTGTTTGTAATGATGATTAATTGTGATATGTCCGGAGTATCACAATGCTTGGTTCTCGGGGTCGAGAGACATTATATATCGAGTCTTGGTGTTTGGCTAAAATGGCATAAGAATAATGTATTATGTGTAATGTGTCCTTGAAAGTGAATTAAAGTGGATAATCGGGTCGTGGACCCTGCGTTTTGTGGCCGGAAAGGTTGGGTCGCGGACCCCATGTTTTGTTAATGGATCTATATTTTGGGGTTGTGACCCTAAGTGGTTTTCGAGAAATTAAGAACTTTTCAATCACAAATGTTTTCAAAACTCCCGAGATTTGGAAGTGTTTCAAAGTGCTTACTTGTTTCATTTCTACTTTTAAGACTTGAACTATTCGAATTAAACAAAATATCTCGGGAAGTCTTTCGTTGTATTCTCGGAATGTGTTCTGTATGGCTCGTATTTGTATTTTATACTTGTACTAGCAAAACAGTGGAGTTTTGCTAACCCCCGAGTATTCGGTGGGTGGATGTCTGTTTTGCATGCAGGTTTGGGAGCAAAATACATGATCGGCACAAAGGATGATGGAAGACGAATGATACTAATCACATGGAGGCCAAGTTTGGGTGCAGTCAGTCAGAGTTCGTTGTATGGTCTTTTCCGCTATCGTACTTTTGTTTATGAGTGTATTTTACCCTTGCATGGGCATGAGTCGAGATATAAATGTGTATTTTTGACTTATATAGTAGTGATGAAAGACCAAATCGGTCTATTGGCTCATTATTTTGTTACGTCGGTATGTAATGTAATGTGCTGTTTCGATGACTAGCCTGGTGGATCCTCACGGAGAGGGTCTGCGGCATGTAATGTAATATCCGTACTTTCTATTTTTGGTAATTTCTATTTTTGGTGTATGTTCGTTTCGGACGACTCGCTTGTTACTGTTTTGAAATTTTGAATCTATTTTGTTCTTAGAGTTTTTCCGTTTGGATGAGTTTCGAGGACGTTTTTTCGTATTTTCGTTTTGAGTTATGTTTTGTCGCATGTACGTTCGATTCTCGTAAAACTCGATTGATTTCATTATTTCTCTGTTCCCATAAGTCCATATGGTTGAGTTGCTCATGTTGTGAGTTTCGGATTGTTAATCCGACGTTGTATCGTGATTTTCGGATATTTGGGCCGTTTTGTAATTTTCTATAAATTTAGGGAATTTGTTCCCCTTGTCGTATTTCAAGTCCCGCAGTAGTCGGAATCATACATTCGGTTGAGATATTTTTCTTGCAGGTTTTTGTTTCTTTGTCATGTCTCGTTGGTTACTGGCATCTGTCAAGTTTTCGTGTCGTTCGAGTCGGATACAGTCTGGCCGAGTCCTGACTGTACTCTGTGCAGGCACCGTTAGCGCACGCTAACGTTTTTCCATAGCGTGCGCTATAAAGGTAAACTAGCGCACGCTAGATTTACATTTTTACGTATGCTAATACCTTTGGGCAGAATACCCTGGGACTGGGTAGAAGGTTCATTATTTCGGTACTGAACCAGATAGCGTACGCTAATTGAGTGGTAACGTACGCTAATTTGTAACGCTAGCGCACGCTATCTTGTATCTGCGTACGCTAACGGGAGGACAGAAGTCTCTGACTGTTTTCCCCCACCCCGATAGCACACGCTAATTCTTAGGGCGTAGCGTGCGCTAAGCCTATCCGTTATATATAGAACAGCAACAGTCAATGTCGTCATTTTTTTCATCTTCACACCTTCTCTTTGGCTTTGGGCGATTCAAGACGACAGATAGAACCGATTTCGACCAATATTATCATCTTCTAACATCCCTGCATTCCTTGAGCAAATTCATCAAGTTCTTAACATCTCCCGCCACCCGAATCAAGGTAAGAATTCATAAAACCCTTGTTTTGATATTTTGGGGGAATTTTGGGGGTTTCTTGCGATTTAAAACATTTCAATCTGATTCGTCATAGGTTATTACTAGACTTCAATTGTATACTTGTATTCCTTCGTGGTTCTTGAGGATTTGTGGAATTAAACTCCAATTTTTCCATTGTTCGTCACTTATACTCGACGATACCCTAGTAATGTTCGATGAATTGTTCCAACGGGTAGAACTAGGATGTATTCCTATGTTTTAGTAGTATTGAGATTGGTTGGATATCATTACTGTGCTAGGATCGGATTTGTGAAGATTATTCAGGCCAAAACCTTTCCGTTCACCGTTTTCCTTCATGTCGTGTTAACCAAGGCAAGTACATGTATTACATTCTGTTATGTATGTTACGTTTTCGAAATGAATGATAAATTGTGGTTTTCGGTTGCGTGAGTTGTGTTCCTTCCACCCGGAGCGTTCGACGGGATGTCTGGGGTTCGATATTAAGGGTTACGGCCGTGGAAGTGGACTTGGGTGCGTGCGTGGTTGAACTTCCACCCGGAGCGTTCAACGGGATGTCTGGGAGTCGATACTAAGGGGTACGGCCGCGGAAGTGGTGTCCCACCTGGAGCGCTCGATGGGGCGTCTGGGGGTCGATACTAAGGGGTACGACCACGGGATACCAGTTGTGATTTGTGACATCGTGATGAATTTATAACTGATTTGATTGCCAATGTAGTATTCCGGAATATTTATGGCAAATGATTTCTGATTGAGATGATTGTGTAAAATCGTATTTGTATATAATATAGTGTAATTGTGTACTTGCACTAGCTACTCGAATGCTAACCCCTTAAATGGGGGAAATGCGTCTTATGCATTTCAGGTACCGGAAGAGGTGAGGAGCAGGCATGGGATATGCACGCAAAGGATGGACTGGCATGATTATGAGGCTCGAGTCTTTATTTATGTTTGGTCATTTATACTGTTTGAGTATCGGAATTTGACTGATTTTTATTAAATTCGGTTAAAGTTCCCTGCGTGGGAAGTGATATGGTATTGACTTATATTTACACATACGTCTATTAAAACGTTTTGGCCGAGGCCACGGCCCCATTTTACATTGATGATTGTGTCTTTGGGATTTTCATGTACGGAATGTGTGTCATGTGTTAGCTTGGTAGACCTCATGAGGGTTATACGGCGTGTAATGTCCCATTTGTCAATTGGGGTGTTACATGTAATATTCCCGGTTTGATTCTAGGGGTGTTACTATCCTCTCGACAATTTTAAACTACCCTGTTTTAATTAGCCTACCGTCCTCCGAACGAATTTCAGAGCTGTTTGTTTTACTCCGTCGATTATTGTGGTCTTTCCACATCTGAACATGATCCTTGAAAATTTTGTGTCTTTCGGTCGCGGCGCATGCTAACCGGCAGGTGTAGCGCACGCTGTCGGCCGGCTAGCGCACGTTACAGCCGGCGGTTTAGTCAGAGGGTTACGGGCGAGTCGGCTGCGCGCTAGCATCCGCGCCTGCCTTCTCGGGGTCGGGCGGGTAGGTCTCGGTCGGCAGGTTTTGTCAGCAGTGCCGGGTCGTGGGGGCCCCGACCGAGGGTTATGGGCCGATACTGGCCGATAGTGCACGCTAGTCCGGGAAGGCTAGTGCATGCTAGTCCGGACCAGTATAAATGTGACAGAGCAGTAGCATTTTCACTCATTTTTGATTTCCTTTCGTTTCTGTCCGCGGCTGGAGTTTCGGAGGAGGCGAAGCCATGTTGTTAAACAACGAATCCACGAAGTTCTAGAGCTTATATCATTTATTAATCATCCTATAACATCCTTTGATCCAGCGAATCAAGGTTAGATCTCTAGAACCCTACTATTGGGGAGATTTGGGGGTTTTCGCATTTTTGTCCTATTCGTTCCGTTTTGTTGATTAATTCATGATGAATATGATTAATCTTGTTGTTATTCTTGGTTTCCCTACGGATTCATGGTATATTTTGTGGTTTTTACGTAATTGAGAGGGTTTGGTTGTGGTCCGCCCTCGTTGTTGTTTCTATACGAATATACATGAATCGTAGGCGGGTTTTCGGGTGTATTCCAATTCCGTATTCGTTTAGAAATGATTGTGATTGTATTCTTCGAATCGTTAGGTTCGGTTTCTTCGGTTCTAAGCGATCGTGTTTGATTCCTTTCGTTCGTGTCGTCGTCAATTACTCAAGGCAAGTATTTTTTGGAAACCTTTATGCTTAACGTGAAATGGTAATGTATATTGTGTGTGATTTGCTCACCTTGGGAGGGTCCGACGGGGCCACGGAGGGAATCCAATGGTATTAGCCCTGGATTCATGAGTTTGTTTAGCTAGCCAGCTCGGGAGGGTCCTTAGAGGCCACGAGTGGGATTTGTGGCTTCGTCCCGGTCCTAGGCGATGCATTTGCGTGATTTGTTTTATGATATGGCCAGCTCGGGAGGGTCCTTAGAGGCCTCGAGTGGGATTTGTCGCTTCGTCCCGGTCCTAGGCAAATGTGATTGACTGTTTGTTTTCGGAAAAGACATGTCTGGATTTGGTTTTGAAATGATTTGGTGCATTGTACTATGAAATGTGTAAGCGATTGGTTTGCCTTGAATACTTATACTAGCGTAATTGCTAACTCCTTTGGGGATCCGTTTTGGGGAAACTCTTGTTATGGATTTCAGGTTATATTCTGCCATACGAACGGGTGCTGGGATAGTACGAGGTGTTGGGATTCGGTGCCTAAAACGAAGGCCCAGCGGAAGCGGTAAAACGAAAATTAATTCGATCCGAATCCCTACGAGGATCGATCGAGCTACGTATATACGAATATCAAAAACGAAAAGCAAGAGTCGTAAGAAACTAACCCTCGAAGTCCGTTGATTAAATGGAAACCTTCTCTTGAGCTATTCCCCAAGCTTTAGTTTGATCTCTACGAGTTCAATCCGCTCCAAGCCCTTGAACGATCCAACGCCGAAAACACCGCGTCTCTACTTGCCACGCGCCGGAAAAACGACCGGAACAACAACACTTGATTAACCTCTAAGGTTACGGCTAGAATCAAGTGGTGAAGCTTTTGATATTACACTCTAAGTGTATAATATATCTCTCAATAAATTTCTCTCAATTTTTCTCCAAGAAAAATGAAGAAGTGAATGAATGGAAGAAGACCAAAAATTTTCTCTTCCCTCTCACTAATATGGTGCTGCCGTGAGCTGCCAAAAGAGAATGGAAATGAGGCTTTATTTTGGTCTTCAAATCATTCACAAGATCAAAAAAACACCCACCATATCTCCTTTTCTCTTAATATAAGAGATATGAAATCTCAAATGTCAAAAGTCTTCCAACAAGAAAACAAGACTATGATCAAGGTAGGAAATTAAGGTGGGGCCGGCCTCTAGAAGAAATCGGACGAGTTCGGTTCGCCGGACTCGAGAGTCCAAACAGATAAACTCCGATTCCGTTACGATGTATTTATATCGATTAATTAATCCAATTAATTAATCATATCAAATACATAATAACATAATTAATTTCTCCAAGAAATAATTATATTTATGAATTAAATTAATCACCCAAGAATTTATTTAATTCATTAGGCCGTAAATCAATTTATCCAATAAATCGATTTAGACATCCAATGTCCCAAATTAGATATCTAATATCTAATATTTATAATGAGAGATTAAGCTCGATTCATTCCGTCGTCAATCCTAATGCGCGACTCGGTAGGTCCGTCTCGATCGGCAAATGGGAGGAACCAAAGAGTAGTAGCACCACCTAGCCGGCTGGCGCTACTGCTGTACCCCACCGAGAACGAATGATTGGGATCATTCAAGAACCATTCTGTCGTGAATACCGATGGCGTATAAACCCTTCTTTCAAATGTCCCGATCAAGTTTTAGGGTCACGGTCGGTCAAACCCTATCGTACTTGACGCTATGCATGCGTTAATGCAAATCGAGATCATCGGTGTCGTGTATCTAATACAACTGGCTCCAATGCTTTGGCCAAAGACTTATGATCTCATACGCAATAACCGCATAGGACATATAACCCGCTCACTAACGGGAGAAAGAATTCTATCTTGGTATTGTAGGACTCGCTACTTGCCGTCAAGATGCACGTCGAGTTGACCCCGCCTTAGGTTTACAGGGTCGAACTACTCTAATGAAAATCTTGACGTCACAAGCACATTCCTACTAAATCCTCAAGTCGAAGGTTCACGAATACCTATCACAACCTTTCGATTCCGTCATTGACTGTCCGGAGTGAAATCCATGTGACGAATCGAGGGTGAGTCGGTTCGAGTATACTAATCTAATTAGCATACCTATAACGTGTGCTCCCACTAACTATTAGTGTTCGACAGGCACTCTCCATGTCAAAGAACACGTCATACAAGTCTTTACATAAACTTAACGCCCGGTCAAGTTTCATCGACTTGCGACGATTAAGTATTTGAGCTATAAACCTTTCCGGTGCGACCCCTTATCCAATAAGGAGTGGAACGTTTGCTCTCAAATACGGACTAGTTTCTATATGTTTATTTACGAGTTAGGAATGCAAGTAACTACCGGTAAATAAAGAAACAATCATTTGCCTTATATAAATGGTTTACATAATTACAAGTACAATGCCCTCACTCAACAACCTCCGAGTGGCATTCGAGGGCATATTCTAACAATCTCCCACTTGCACTCAATGCCACACACTATGGTATCTAATACCCATGTTCTCCGGATGACGCTCCAAGCTAGTCCGAGATAGTGGCTTAGTCGGTGGATCGGCGACGTTGTCGGCCGAGTCTACTCTATGCACAATGTATCCCTTGCGAACAAATTCTCTTACGAGATGATACTTCCTCTCAATATGTTTAGTCTTTGTTGTGAAACCTCGGCTCCTTGGCTGCGCTACGGCTCCGTCGTTGTCGCGATGCAGTAGACAGGCGGCTCGGCACATGGTATCACATGAAGTTCTCCCGAAACTTCTTAATCCGAACCCTTCCTTGGAAGCCTCCGAGGTGCTTGATACTCGGCTGACGGTGGAATCGGCGATCGCGCTTTGCTTGGCACTACGCCAAGAATCTTTGCTCCTCCATTAAGAGTAAATATGTAGCGAAGTGGACATCGAGTCGTCCTTGGTCCTTGGAAGTCCGAATCGGTGAATCCCACCACATCCAAATCTCCACCGCCATACATAAGAACCATATCTCTCGTTCTTCTCAAGTACTTGAGAACGTTCTTTCTGACGAGTCAATGTTCCCTACAGGTTTGCTCGAAACCTACTCACCACGCTTACAGCATGCGCGATGTCAGGTCTTGTACACAACATAGCATACATAAGGCTACCCACCGCCGAAGCATATGGTATATTACTCATTTCCTTGCGTTGTTCCTCACTTTGAGGACACATCTTCAAGGTGAGTTTTATTCCATGTTGCATCGGTAGGAACCCTCTTTTAGAATCATCCATCTTAAATCGCTTTAAGATCTTATCTATATAGAGGGCTTGGGAAAGGCCTATTGTT
Source organism: Orobanche coerulescens (assembly GCA_033398695.1). NCBI lineage: Eukaryota > Viridiplantae > Streptophyta > Magnoliopsida > Lamiales > Orobanchaceae > Orobanche > Orobanche coerulescens. The sequence continues at coordinate 110,802,781 of CM065806.1, forward strand.
CTCTTCGCTCTATCCCGGTAGAGCCGAATACCAAGAATATAGGTTGCTTCTCCCAAGTCTTTCATGGAGAAATTACTCGAAAGCCAAGCTTTTACAGAACTGAGCATTCCCACATCATTTCCTATTAGTAGAATGTCATCTACATATAGTACTAAGAATGCGATCTTGCTCCCACTAACCCTCTTGTATACACAAGGTTCCTCTTCATTTTGCACGAAGTCAAACTCTTTGTTGCCTCGTCAAACGAAGATTCCAACTCTGCGACGCTTGCTTGATCCATAAATGGAGCAGTGAAGCTTGCACACTTTCGAATATCGACTTGGACACAAAGCCTTTTGGGTGCTCCTTTTATATTTCCTCCTCGTGTAATCCTTTAAGTAAAGCGGTTTTTACGTCAATTTGCAATATCTCATAATCGTGGTAGGCGGCTATAGCAAGCATCATGCGAATAGACTTGATCATGGCTACGGGCGAGAAGGTATCGTGTGTCGATTCCTTCCTTACAGGTATAACCCTTTGCCACTAGCCTTTGGCCTTATAGGCGTCAACCTTGCCATCACCATCGTCTTTCTCTTGTAGATCCACTTGTTCCCAATAGGCACTATACCCTTGGGGCGGTCTACTAGAGTCCAGACTGATTGACATGCATCGAGTCTATCTCGGCTTCCATAGCTTCACGCCATTTCGCGGAGTCTACATCCACCATCGCTTGGTCATAGGTCGTTGGGTCGGTCTCTTGGCTATCACTTGGAACCTCATGGAGACCCGGCTCCTCCAAGTGCACAAGCCCATACCTCTCGAGTAAATGAGACACCCTACTAGACCTACGAGGTGGTTGTACTTGTGTTTGAAAGTTCGGTTCAGTTTCTTGCCAGTGTCTCTCGAGGAGTTTCATTGTATTCTTCTAAAGAAATACTTCTACTGCTCCGCCTTCCTGAATGAACTCATCTTCCAGGAAGTGTGCTTGTAAAGCAACAATGATCCTTCGATCTTCGGGCATGTAGAATAGATATCCCATCGTCCCAGACGGGAATCCAATGAAACGTCCCTTCGCAGACCTAGCTTCCAACTTTTCCACCTTAGTCTTCTTGACATAGGCGGGACATCCCCAAATCCTAATATGATTAAGACTTGGTTTCCTTCCCTCCCACATCTCATGTGGAGTTTTAGGAAACGGATTTGGAAGGACATCTATTCAAGATATACGCGGCGATCGAGTGCATACCCCACGGGTAAATCGGCAAGTCGGTATAGCCCGGCATGGAACGGACCATGTTCAACGGGGTCCGATTCCTTCTTTCGACACACCATTTAAGCGAGGAGTACTGGAGGTGTTAGTTGTGAAACTATTCCATGTTCCTTAAGGAACTCGTCAAACTCCGTACTCATATACTCGCCACCTCGGTCCGACCGAAGTGCTTTGATATGATTACCGGTTTGTTTCTCGACTAGGGCCTTGAATTCTGGAATTTCTCAAAGGCCTCGGATTTATGTTTCATTAAGTATACATAACCATACCTAGTATGATCATCGTAACGTAATGAAATATTGATATCCGTCACGTCCGCTTCTAAAGCACCACATACGTCGGTATGGATTAATCCCGATTTATCGGCTCTTTCAAAAGTCCTGTGAAGGGGACTTAGTCATTTGCCTTTAAGGCAAGATTCACAAGTAGGAAAGGGATCCGATCCCAATGGACCCATAAGTCCATCTTTTCCATCTTGTAAACCTTGTCGACCAACATGACCAAGTCTAAGATGCCATTTCAAAACTTGATTGGTTTCATCCCTACCACGTTTTCTAGTCATAGTATTCACAACTACTTTGTTCTTTGAGATTTAGATGATACAATCCATTCAACAATGTAGCAGTACCCACTAGTTTATTTCTAAAATAAATTTTGCAGAACCATCACCAATGAAAAATGAAAAGCCTTTTCGGTCCATGACCGGAATGGATACAATGTTTTGTGCCCCTTGGGCAAAACAAGTACATCTTCTAAAGTCAAAACAAAGCGGATTCTAAACCCAAAAGAAGTGATCCTATGTCGGTCGCCTCGACACTATGCCCGCTTCCATTGTGATCATAACTTCTCCGGCTCCAAGCTTCCTACTTTGTTCAGATCCCGATTCACGGTACAAATATGAGAACTAGCACGAGAATCCGGTATCCGAAGTAGAAAATACGGTAGCGAGAACAATTTGTTTCCAAAACTAAAAGTTACGTACGAAGTGCCATGAAGAATCGGACAGTCTCTAGCCCGGTGGCCCGGCTCACCGCACTTGAGACAAGTATCCTTTTCTTCTTGTTCTTGAACCATTGGGGCCTTGCCCTTACCCTTAAGGTCCTTAGCTTGTGGTCGATCGCTTCTTGGTCTTTTTCTTCTTATTCTTAGACCTCCGAGGTCGGAAGAAATCACAAGCGAGACTCCTTCATCCGCGGAGTCTTCATTTGAGGCGAGCGGTCACAAGTTTGTTCATTAGCCCGGCTAAATTACATGCAATCTCATTGCGGTTGAAGTTCATAACAAGCGTGAGAAGGAATCGGGGAGAGGCTGTAGGATAAGGTCGGTTTGGAGAGAAGTATCCATTTTAAAATCAAGAGCCTCCAATCTCTCGATCATGGATATCATTTTGAGGACATGTTCCCCAACCTTCTCACCTTCCTTCATCCTTGCACCGAGCAGTTGCTTGGATATCTCATATCTAGCGATTCTGCTGTGCTCACCATAAAGCTCGGTTAAGTGAGATAGAATGCGCCTAGCGAAGTCATTTTCTCATGAGCTCTGAAGCTCATTAGACATGGAAGCCATCATATAAGCACGGACTTTCACGTCATCCTTAACCCACTTTTCGTGGTTTTCAATCTCTTCTGATTGGCTCGAGTCCGCATAGGAGGCGCCGGAATGTCCGTCTCAAGGCGTATCCCGGTGCCTCTATCGAGGACAATCATCGATTGCGGAGCCAATCCACAAAGTTAGGTCCCATTAAGGTGTTCTTTTCGAGTAGAATTGCGAGTGGATTCATTGTCATATTGAGTTATGTACGCATTAAGTATAGCAGTTAATTAGTGACTTGTTATATTATGATCGAGTATAGAATTAAGGTCCTTTCTATTCTTGTTACCCGGCTCCCACTATTTTTATCGGAATAACACACTCCCATGTGAAATCCGGAGTATCGTCGCTCTACTTCATAGTGGTGATCGAGTTCTTTATAAATCTTAATAGAGGGCAACCGAACAGGTTTCTAGTCTATTAATTTTCATAAAGTGGTGTCCAACACCAACCCATCTAATGGATGATTCGATCTTCTTTTTCCCCTTGTTCACTCCCCTCAACCTATACGGTTTCTATGGTTCGTGAACAAGTTAAGTTTATACCATCGACGCAAATCGGTTTCACAATTGAATCTTATCCGGCAACCTATCGGGTTTCTAGGGATAAAATTTGCTCCAAAGAAGGCATCCATGCGCTCCGGTAATTTATCCGTCCTCCCGACGACTACCCCGATAACTCGGAAGCATAGCACATCCGGTTTGGATTTCAATTTCGAAAACTTCGATGGAGGAAGGAAAACCTTGAAACCTTATAAACTTAATTATTTGTTGTGGGAGAATTATCGCGATTAACGTTACACTTTGCACATTAATCGTTTAAGCGCGTTTGTGGCATTCATACAATATGAAACAACCAATCACAACCTAGTTGCTACCAACATGTGGTTCATGGACCGTTCCTAGAAAACAAAAACTCCGTAATCTAATTACAAGTCTTCGTCTTGAATCTTCGTCTTCTCGAAATGGATCTTCCTCGGTCTTCGTCATTACATATAAATTTTACATTGAAAATTGCATCCTAGATACAAATTTTTCTAGTAAAATAAATAGGCTCAAAACGGCCTTTACAACCCAATCGAATAAAACGAGCGATTCAAAACTAAGTCCACGAACCACATCCCCATTCAAAAGCATTCATCCAATAAATACTAAATAAATGGAAAACGTAGAGATACATTGATCCAATCAACAATACGAACCGATCCAATCGATTCACACAATCGGTAATGTAATAATGTTCAAAATAATTGATCGACCATAAATATTCCAATTAATCAAATTTCCCTTATAAAATGAAGTACCATAAATCATTTTAATCATATTAAATCCAATTTAACATGCGGAGATTAATTTTCAAGAATACGGAAAAATCGAGCGGGGTGGCAGACTGACATGGCCGAGTCACCCTCGGCGGCTACCGGCGATCACTCCGGCTTGGCGAGTCACCTCGGAAGATGCCGGCGGGACACGACCGAGTCACCCGGGACACGGTCGGGTCGCTCAGCGATGACTTGGCGGCTGCCGGACACGGCCGTGTCACCCGGGACACGGTCGAGTCACTCGGCCGGACACGCCCGTGTCTCGGACACGGTCGGGTCTCGAGCGTGGCTTTGGCCACCTTTGCCGGACACGGCCGTGTCACCAGGACACGGTCGAGTCATCCTCGGCCAAAATACCCTTTTTATCCAAAAAGTCGTCAAACGACGATTCGGGGCTAGATTTTCGAGGATATCAATATCAATATTTTCCGACTTTCATATCTTCAATATAAATCATATTTCCCGAAATTTAAGATTTATATTTAGACATAAACTTACGAAAAATACAATTATTACGAGCGAAAAACATATACCACGATAATGACTAAAATGATTCCAAATCATTCACCATTAAATCGAGCATTCCAAATGCCAATATCGTATATACGATCGCAAGACCTACGCTCCGATACCCTTTGTTGGGATTCGGTGCCTAAAGCAGGCCCAGCGGAGCGGTAAAGCGAAAATTAATTCGATCCAGATCCCTACGAGGATCGATCGAGCTACGTATATACGAATATCAAAACGAAAAGCAAGAGTCGTAAGAAACTAACCCTCAAGTCCGTTGATTAAATGGAAACCTTCTCTTGAGCTATTCCCCAAGCTTTAGTTTGATCTCTACGAGTTCAATCCGCTCCAAGCCCTTGAGCGATCCAACGCCGAAAACACCGCGTCTCTACTTGCCACGCGTAGGAAAAGCATCAGGAACAACAACACTTGATTAACCTCTAAGGTTACGGCTAGAATCAAGTGGTGAAGCTTTTGATATTACACTCTAAGTGTATAATATATCTCTCAATAAATTTCTCTCAATTTTTCTCCAAGAAAAATGAAGAAGTGAATGAATGGAAGAAGACCAAAAATTTTCTCTTCCCTCTCACTAATATGGTGCTGCCGTGAGCTGCCAAAAGAGAATGGAAATGAGGCTTTATTTTGGTCTTCAAATCATTCAAAGATCAAAAAAACACCCACCATATCTCCTTTTCTCTTAATATAAGAGATATGAAATCTCAAATGTCAAAAGTCTTCCAACAAGAAAACAAGACTATGATCAAGGTAGGAAATTAAGGTGGGGCCGGCCTCTAGAAGAAATCGGATGAGTTCGGTTCGCTTCGGACTCCCGAGAGTCCAAACAGATAAACTCCGATTCCGTTCTGATGTATTTATATCGATTAATTAATCCAATTAATTAATCATATCAAATACATAATAACATAATTAATTTCTCCAAGAAATAATTATATTTATGAATTAAATTAATCACCCAGTAATTTATTTAATTCATTAGGCCGTAAATCAATTTATCCAATAAATCGATTTAGACATCCAATGTCCCAAATTAGATATCTAATATCTAATATTTATAATGAGAGATTAAGCTCGATTCATTCCGTCGTCAATCCTAATGCGCGACTCGGTAGGTCCGTCTCAGTCAGCAATGGGAGGAACCAAAGAGTAGTAGCACCACCTAGCCAGCCTGGCGGCCTACACTGTACCCCAACTTCGAACGAATGATTGGGATCATTCAAGAACCATTCTGTCGTGAATACCGATGGCGTATAAACCCTTCTTTCAAATGTCCCGATCAAGTTTTAGGGTCACGGTACCAAACCCTATCTCATGCTTGACGCTATGCATGCGTTAATGCAAATCGAGATCATCGATTGTCGTGTATCTAATACAATGGCTCCAATGCTTTGGCCAAAGACTTATGATCTCATCGCAATAACCGCATAGGACATATAACCCGCTCACTAACGGGAGAAAGAATTCTATCTTGGTATTCGGTAGGACTGCTACTTGCCGTCAAGATGCACGTCGAGGTTGACCCCGCCTTCCGGTTTACGGTCGAACTACTCTAATGAAAATCTTGACGTCACAAGCACATCCCTACTAAATCCTCAAGTCGAAGGTTCACGAATACCTATCACAACCTTTCGATTCCGTCATTGAGTCCCGGAGTGAAATCCATGTGACGAATCGAGGGTGCGTCGGTTCGAGTATACTAAACTAATTTGCAGACCTATAACGTGTGCGCCCACTAACTATTAGTGTTCGATGTGCACTCTCCATGTCAAAGAACACGTCATACAAGTCTTTACATAAACTTAACGCCTGATCAAGTTTCATCGACTTGCGAACGATTAAGTATTTGAGCTATAAACCTTTCCAGTGCCGACCCCCTTATCCAATAAGGAGTGGAACGTTTTGCTCTCAAATACACGGACTAGTTTCTATATGTTTATTTACGAGTTAGGAATGCAAGTAACTACCAGTAAATAAAGAAACAATCATTTGCCTTATATAAATGGTTTACATAATTACAAGTACAATGCCCTCACTCAACAACCTCTGAGTGGCATTCGAGGGCATATTCCTAACACGAGGATGCCAGCCAAGGTTGTTGCAATTGAGTCTTATTATTTCTATTGTCTCTTTCGATATGGATGTTTTCCAAATTATAAACTTATAGATTGTACTCGCGAGTACTTAGGCTTTTCCTTTCGGATTGTGATTGGTCTTCGTTGAAGTTACTATATTTCTCAGTTGATGTTTATTATGCCGGTTGCACCGGGCGTGTTATTTTATGTTCGTATTGTTAACATTTGTTTCCTTGCTAACCGAGATGGTTAGTCGAGTGGTGTTTTGTTGTTCTAGCCTGGTGGGTCGCATGTAGGGGTCCACGGCGCTGTAATACACCTTGAATATCTCGGGGGTGTTACAGTCGATTCCAGTTGTTAGCGAGTACCCCGATGTATTTCCAGATGACTTGCCGGGATTACCACCACAGCGAGAGGTTGAGTTTCATATTGATCTAGAGCCGAATGCGGCCCCTGTTTCTCGAGTGCCGTACTGTATGGCACCGTCGGAGATGTTAGAGCTGAAGAGTCAGTTGGGAGAATTCCTAGATAAAGGGTATATTCGACCGAGCGCATCGCCTTGGGGTGCGCCTGTGATTTTTGTTAAAAAGAAGGATGGGTCGCTTCGTTTATGTATCGATTATCGAGAATTAAACAAGTTGACCATCAAAAACAAGTACCCTTTGCCTCGGATTGACGACTTGTTTGATCAGCTTCAGGGAGCGATAGTCTTTTCGAAGATTGATTTACGATCGGGCTACTACCAGTTGAGGATTCGGGACAGTGACGTACCGAAAGCCGCATTTCGGACGAGATATGGTCATTACGAGTTTGTGGTTATGCCTTTAGGGCTAACCAATGCCCCAGTAGTGTTCATGCAGTTACTGAACAAAGTTTTTGTCGAGTATCTGGACAAATTCATGGTCGTCTTTATCGATGACATCCTTATCTATTTCCGGAGTCGAGAAGAGCATGCCTTACATCTCCGGATTGCATTGGACATTTTGAGGACTGAGCAGTTATATGCGAAGTTCTCTAAGTGTGAGTTTTGGCTAAAGGAGGTGACATTCCTCGGGCATGTGATTTCAGTGGAAGGAGTTCGGGTAGACCCATAGAGGATAGAGGCAGTGACGGCATGGGAACCGCCCAAGAATGTGAAGGATGTGAGCAGTTTTCTGGGACTTGCAGGCTATTATCGTAGATTCGTTGAGGGATTTTCTATGATCGCTAGACCGCTCACCTAGTTACTCCTGTTACTCCCGCAGACAGACAGGATAGTTTTGACGAGTTGAAGAGACGATTGACTATCGCACCCATTTTAGCATTGCCTCAGGGGAACGACGAGTTCGTAGTGTATAGTGATGCTTCGGGCCTCGGGCTCGGGTGTGTGTTAATGCAGAGAGATATGGTTATTGCTTATGCATCCCGACAGTTGAAACCTTACGAAGCAAATTACCCTACGCATGATTTAGAGTTAGCTGTGGTTGTCTTCGGTTTAAAAATCTGGAGGCACTATCTCCTTGGGTCGTCGTGTAAGATTTTTACGGATCACAAGAGTTTGAAGTATATCTTCAGTCAGAAGGAGTTGAATATGAGATAGAGTAGGTGGTTGGAGCTAACTAAAGATTACGACCTAGAGATACTTTACCATCCGGGTAAGGCTAATGTAGTAGCTGATGCATTGAGTCGGAAGCCGATAGCATTACACATGTTAGAGGCACTTACACCACAGAGCAGGATCCAGCGGGATTTGATTTGTCAAGATATTGAGGTTTGGGTTTAGAGAGTTCAGGGTCAGTTATGTGCGTTGGAAATTGCTTCGTCCTTGACTGATGATATCAAGACGAAACAGTATGATAATCCATTTTTGGCCCAGTTGAGGGAGGATGTGAGGAAGGGGAAAGCCCCTGGGTTTGTGATTCAGGATGACGGAGTTTTGAGATTTCGCGGCAGATTATGTGTACCGAATGACATTGAGTTGAGGCAGAAGATTTTGAGTGAGGCTCGTACTACGCCTTACTCCATACATCCTGGTACGAGCAAAATGTACAAGGATGTAAGGAGTAACTACTGGTGGAGCAATTTGAAGACGGACGTGAACGAGTTTGTATCGAGGTGTTTAACCTGTCAGTAGGTTAAGATTGAGCACCAGTGACCCGCAGTATTATTGCGACCACTTCCAATTCCGGAGTGGAAGTGGGATGACATTTCCATGGATTTCATTACCAGTATGCCTAGGACTCGGACTGGAATGAACATGATTTGGGTTATTGTCGATCGACTAACCAAATCAGCTCATTTTCTAGGTATTAAGGATACTTGGGGGCCGGAGAGATTAGCACGTGTATTCATTGCGGAGATCGTGAGGTTGCATGGGACTCCCAAGAATATTGTTTCAGATCGATATGGCCGATTCGTATCACATTTTTGGCATGCCGTTCATCGAGCTTTGGGGACGGAGTTGAGACTCAGTACATCCTACCACCCTCAGAATGACGGGCAGTCAGAGCGGACGATCCAGACTTTCTATTTTTGGGGGAGAGAATGTAATATTCGTACTTTCTATTTTTGGTAATTTCTATTTTTGGTGTATGTTCGTTTCAGACGACTCGCTTGTTACTGTTTTGAAATTCTGAATCTATTTTGTTCTTGGAGTTTTTCCGTTTGGATGAGTTTCGAGGACGTTTTTTCGTATTTTTGTTTTGAGTTATGTTTTGTCGCATGTACGTTCGATTCTCGTAAAACTCGATCGGTTTTATTATTTCTCTATTCCCATAAGTCCATATGGTTGAGTAGCTCATGTTGTGAGTTTCGGATTGTTAATCCGACGTTGTATCGTGATTTTCGGACATTTGGGCCGTTTTGTAATTTCCTATAAATTTAGGGAATTTGTTCCCCTTGTCGTATTTCAAGTCCCGCAGTAGTCGGAATCATACATTCGGTTGAGAGATTTTGCTTGCAGGCTTTTGTTTCTTTGTCATGTCTCGTTGGTTGCTGGCATCAGTCAAGTTTTCGTGTCATTCGAGTCGGATACAGTCTGGCCGAGTCCTGACTGTACTCTGTGCAGGCGCCATTAGCGCACGCTAACGTTTTTCCGTAGCGTGCGTTATGAGGGTAAAACTAGTGCACGCAGATTTATATTTTCACGTGCGCTAATACCTTTGGGTAGAATACCCTGGGACTGGGCAGAAGGTTCAGTATTTCGGTACTGAACCAGATAGCATACGCTAATTGAAATGTAGGCTAATTTCTAACGCTAGCGCACACTATCTTGTATCTACGTACGCTAACGGGAGGACAGAAGTCTCTGACTGTTTTCCCCCACCCCGATAGCGCACGATAATTATTAGGGCATAGCGTGTGCTAAGCCTGTCCGTTATATATAGGACAACAATAGTCAACGTCGTCATTTTTTTCATCCTCACACCTTCTCTTCGGCTTTGGGCGATTCAAGACGACAGAGAGAACCGATTTCGACCAATATTATCATCTTCTAACATCCCTGCATTCCTTGAGCGAATTCATCAAGTTCTTAACATCTCCCGCCACCCAAATCAAGGTAAGAATTCATAAAACCATTGTTTTGAGATTTTGGGGGAATTTTGGGGGTTTCTTGCGATTTAAACCTTTTCAATCTGATTCATCATTGGTTATTACTAGACTTCAATTATATACTTGTATTCCTTTGTGGTTCTTGAGGATTTGTGGATTTAAACTCCGATTTTTCCATTGTTCGTCACTTATACTCGACGATACCCTAGTAATGTTCGACGAATTGTTCCAACGGGTAGAACTAGGATGTATTCCTATGTTTTCGTAGTATTGAGATTGGTTGTATATCATTACTCTGCTAGGATCGGATTTATGAAGATTATTCGGGCCAAAACCTTTCCGTTCACCGTCTTCCTTCACGTCGTGTTAACCAAGGCAAGTACATGTATTACATTCCGTTATGTATGTTACGTTTTCGAAATGAATGATAAATTGTGGTTTTCGGTTGCGTGAGTTGTGTTCCTTCCATCCGGAGCGTTCGACGGGATGTCTAGGGGTCGATACTAAGGGGTACGACCGCGGAAGTGGACTTGGGTGCGTGCGTGGTTGAACTTCCACCTGGAGCGTTCGACGGGATGTCTGGGGTCGATACTAAGGAGTATGGCCGCGGAAGTGGTGTCCCACCCGGAGCGCTCGACGGGGCGTCTGAGGGTCGATACTAAGGGGTACGGCCACGGGATACCAGTTGTGATTTGTGATATCGTGATGAATTGATAACTGATTTGATTGCCAATGTAGTATTCCGGAATATTTGTGGCAAATGATTTCTGATTGAGATGATTGTGTAAAATCGTATTTGTATCTAATGTAGTGTAATTGTGTACTTGCACTAGCTATTCGAATGCTAACCCCTCAAATGGAAGAAATGCGTCTTATGCATTTCAGGTACCGGAAGAGGTGAGGAGCAGGCACGGGATATGCACGCAAAGGATGGACTGGCATGATTATGAGGCTCGAGTCTTTATTTATGTTTGGTCATTTATACTGTTTGAGTATCGGAATTTGACTGATTTTTATTAAATTCGGTTAAAGTCCCCTGCGTGGGCAATGATATGGTATTGACTTCTATTTTCACGTACGTCTATTAAAACGTTTTGGCCGAGGCCACAGCCCCATTTTACATTGATGATTGTGTCTTTGGGATTTTCGTGTACGAAATGTGTGTCATGTGTTAGCCTGGTAGACCTCATGAGGGTTCTACGGCGTGTAATGTCCCATTTGTGAATTGGGGTGTTACATGTAATATTCCCGGTTTGATTCTAGGGGTGTTACTATCCTCTCGACAATTTTAAACTACCCTGTTCTAATTAGTCTACCGTCCTCCGAACGAATTTCAGAGCTGTTTGTTTGACTCCGTGGATTATTGTGGTCTTTCCACATCTGAACATGATCCTTGAAAATTTTGTTCGAAACTATTGTTCCCACACGTGCAATTAACTTTTACAAATGTGTTATGAACTTGGATGCAGTTGGTCGATCTCGAAACATGGGTTCAGGACGTGTGAGGCGTTTTGTGATTTTCCTTAACTCTTGGAGCCTTTATCTCCAAACTCATACTCCTCCACCTCGACTTCTCATGTTCACATATATTTTATCGCCTCGAATCACGTACCAGATGCTTGCTAGGTCAGTTCATTGTAACACCCCCAAAAACCACCGGGAATATTACACGCCGTAGATCCTTTTTTCATAAGGATCTACCAGGCTAAACACCACAATGCGAACAATGTTTGACCGGCCGAGGTCAAACAACTTACTAACACAGACCGATAAGGTCAAATATTAATTACACTGACCGATGAGGTCTCACGATTAAATCAACCCAAAGATAAACTCATTATCGTACATACCCACATAGGGGTCAAAATACAATACAGCGGAAGACTTAAAATAACTCAACAATACAACGACATCAAACTAGACTCTTAACTCTTGATTAGTATGGGAGCTCGCCTTCTTCCATGCCATCCCTGTGGTTGCTCCAACGAACTAAGCACACCTGAAATGCATGATACGCATTTCCCCCATTTAAGGGGTTAGCATTTGAATGGCTAGTACAAGTAATTTAGTCTATACAAAATATATCACGCCAATATCGGTTATAATACAATAACAACAGTAGTGAAAGAAGTTCCCGAGGAGTTTTCAATATTTAAGGTACAACTCAAGTCTTTGAAGATGAGATCTATAAGAACTCGAGAGTTTTGGAAAACGATAGAAAGTCCTTTGGAACTTCAAGTTCAAGATTATAAAGCCTTATTCGAAAATAATGGGGTCTCGGCCCAAATCTCTTTGTGAAACAAAAATTTTCATAAATAGTAAATTCTTCTGGACCTCACGTCCTAAATTCCGAAATCATTTCGAAACAAATGGGTCTCGACCCAAAGTCATTTTCCGCAAAAGCAATCTTAACAGAACTATAGGGATCTCATCCTATGATTTCCTCAACCATAGTACATGAAAACAATAACATGTTCGTTATCCAACACCAAAACCTCACAGTCAAGGAGTTAAACACTTACGACATAAATCCTAGTGCCATTCTAGCAAAGTACCAAGATTCAATAGATAATGTACATCAACATCGAGAACCAAAACGTTGTGATATTCCGAACATATCACAAATATCGAAAAACATCACCAATATCACGAAGCCATACTTGGTAACCCGTGGCCATACCCCTTAGTATCGACCCCCAGACGTCCCGTCGAACGCTCCGAGTGGGAAAACACTTCCGCGGCCGTACCCCTTAGTATCGGCCCCCAGACATCCCATCGAATGCTCCGGGTGGAAGGTCAGCAACGCACGCACCAAAGTTCACTTCCGCGGCCGTACCCCTTAGTATCGACCCCCAGACATCCCGTCGAACACTCCGGGTGTAAGGAACAACACACGCACCCAATGTCACATCCGCGGCCGTACCCCTTAGTATCGGCCCCCAAACGTCCCGTAGAACGCTCCTATTGGAGGTACATTAACACACACACACACACACGTTCCAAAATCACAGTTGCAAACCACAAGCCTCGAAGGTCAATCACAGTATATATATAACCAAGCCACTTGCTAGAAATAGCCAATTATCCGACACATAGCTACACCAACCTAGCTATATTACAACCTAACAATCCTAAACGCATCTCCACATATGAACGACATAACAACCGATCAACCGTTACGACTAACCTAACTCATAACACACCACTTAACCCACGCAACCCCGTGATCACCAAAACATTATAGCACATGTCTAAGTGTACTATCTACCCGGCACTACGTCTCTATTGACATATCTCTATGGCAAACAATGAACCAACTCTAACTTCACATAACCACATACGACTGCGATAATACACATAAGGCACAATCAATAAAAATGCACAAACCAGCACAATTTCATATGCAACCTCAATTCACACAATATAAATCGTATAGACAAGAATACTTGCCTCAAATAACCACAACGCGAAGAATCGACCGAAGTGGGTTGGCATGAACCGACTACGAACCCGCCGACTCCACCGAACGCCAACACGCGATAATAAACTACGAAGGACAATAACAACAATGAAAATGAATTCCAAAGCACGACCTAAAGTCGCTGGATTCAAGGAACAAATGACGAAAATTCGAGGGTTTCCCCTAAAATGGCCAAGAACACGGATCGACCCGTCAAAACACGAAAACGGAATTCCAAACCGAAAAATGGATATACAATCCATTGGATATGTTTAACAACATCATTTAACAACAATCGGTTCATCAAAATCAGATGAAAAACGAAATCAAGAACAAATCCCCCAAAAAGTCAACTCGAAGGAAAATCAAGAAATATACCTTGATTCGGCGAAGAATAGTGGATTAAATGATGTTAAACACATGAATAATATTACGATTAATCATTCCCATCATAGATTAATCAACAATACGGAACGAATTGGACAAAAACCCGAAAACCCCAAAATTTCCCAAGGATAGGATTCTAGAAAATCTAACCTTGACTCGCTGGATCAAACGATGTTATAGGATGATCAATCAATGATATGAACTCAAGAACTTCATGGATTTGTTGTTCAAAAACATGGCTTCCCCTCCTCCGAAACTCCAGCCGTGGACAGAAAAGAAGGGAAATGAAAAATGAGTGAAAATGCGACTACTCTGTCACATTTATATTGGGCCGGACTAGCGTGCGCTAGCCTTCCGGACTAGCGTGCGCTATCGGCCAGTATCGGCCCAGAACTCTCGGCCGGGGCCCGCACGGCCCGAAACTGATGACCCAACCTACCGACCAGGACATGCCTGACCGACCCCGATAGCGTGCGCTGCGCGGAAGCTAGCGCACGCTAGGCGACCTGTCCAGAAGCCTCTGGACTAAACTGGTCGGCCAGGTAACGTGCGCTAGTCGGCCGACAGCGTGCGCTACACATGCCGGTTAGCGCGCGCCACGACCAACAGTAGCGTGCGCTACCTGCCGATCCTCCCCGAGTCCAGAACTCTATGAATCTCTCTGCCCAGCTCGATAGCGTGCGCTGGCCGACGCATAACGTGCGCTACTCCTGCCGGGCTAGCGTGCGCAGCCTTCCGGCAGTAGCGCGCGCTACGCCGGTTCCTACCGTCTGCGGACTCTGCAAAGGCGCCGGCCTGCACTGCTGCGCACCGTCGGCCCGCCTCTAGCCGCCCTAACCCAACGATTCGGTTTCCGGAAATGCACGGAACGAAACACGACGAAATGCTCGTGGACAACATCATCGATCCGAAATGAAATACTACGCGACAATTAATCACACGCGACCAAATAAATACAAAAATCGATCAAGACAACAAATACGAACATGGATACCCACAACTTTGGGTAAATTACAAAATGACCCAAAATACCCGAAAATCATGATACGTGATCGGATAACCAAACCGAAGTTCAAAACATGTCTAACAAAGTTAAACGGACTTATGGGAAACTCGAAACAGTAGTTTCGAATGAGATTCGCAAGAATCGAACTCGAGTGCGTAAAAGTCGCTAAGAAGCACGAAACTCAACAAAACGGCACCAAAACGAACTCGGATGGCAAAAATTGCAGAATTAATCATTCTCAGAATGACGAAACGGTCACAAGCGAGTCGTCAAAACGGATTCCCGCTAAAAAAAAGAAAATTACCGGAAATCGAAATTGCGGATATTACATACTACCCTCCTTAAAAGAAGTTTCGTCCCAAAACTTAAAACAAGTAGGGAGAAGCAATATCCCGCTAGGAAAACTCAACGAGATACACAAGAAACGCGTAACTTACGCCCAACGGCGAAACGTTACAAGCAACACAAAGGAATATACGGCGTGAAAACACCCTCCACGACGACCAACACAACGTCACCGTTAGGGATATAATAAAACCAATAAGTGACAAGCATAATCAAACAGATAATACAGTCAAGTCAATTATCCGAACAATCACAAAACACTAAGCACCTATTATAAAGAAACACCCACAGTCGAGAAAACAGCAATTAAATACAAAACGGTTCACAAGGACAATCACAAACAATTCGGACTACCCGAAATCCTCTAAAATCACACTCGGCATATCCGTGTCCTTTCGGAGCGGAGACGCAACCTCGATCCCCAATCTCTCAGCTACCGTCTCGCAATGCACGGCTCGGTGACCCACCTGGCCACACTCGAAACAACAGACTAACGGTGAACAACAATTCTTTACGGTACGAGATCAGGCAACAACAGTCAGACAACCCCGATCGAACAACAACGACCGAACAAAAACGATAGAACAACAATGATCGAACAACAACGATCAAATAACAATGATCAAATAACAATGATAAAATAACAATGATCGAACAACAACGGTCGAAAAATAACTCCGAAGTTCACACTTCAACTCAAGACATTAAAAGAACTGGTAGGAACTGAAAGATGTTACTTCCGAACAAGGTTCACAAGGATCGACCGAACTCGTAAAAGTCACAACGATAAACAGATCGATCCGAAACAAGATCACAACCCGTTCGAACGATGACAACCGAGATACCGAACAAGTTGAAAAAGTATCAACGAACACAAGCAAGTCGATAGAATTTAGAAGGAGAAAATACAGAACTCAAAAATAATATGACCTCTTTTAAAAGAAATGTCATCCCCGCAACTCACAACAGCGGAAAAAAGGTAACAACACAAAAAGCAACCGACAGAAACATCTCCCACGGGCCTCTCAAAGCCGATCCTGATATCTGTGCTAAACCGCGAACTCCGAAAGTCTCGGTAACCAATTCGCAAAACTGAATTCTGTGTTCCTCAAGTCTACACTTGAAATGCGTTACTGACGAGAAGGACAATTTGTATGTACATTCCCCCGGCACAATACGGTTGAAGCACCTCGGCTCGGCATACCGAATATACAACTACTAGGTACAATGGAATATAGCATCGCTAAACAACAAATCGGAGATGCCAACTCAGCACAACAGAAAATCATATCACGCAACACATACGATGGTTACTATCATAAAGCAACACACACATCATCACAAAGCGACAACCTTCAATACTAACATCTCACCTCTCACAAAGGGCTAATCACAACAAATGCATGGCAAACGACCCAACGTTCACGCCACCGATTCCATCATACTCGGGAGCTAACATTCTAACGACAATGCGAATATCACATATACATTCCCGGACCGCAAACAGGAATGATAGGTTTTAAAAAAAAAATGAAAACCACCTTTTCAAAACAATTTGGAAACACCAGTTGATCTTGAGTATCACATTCTCAAAAAGTTGTACAAACACCATTATCGAGACTTTGAAAAAAAATGAGGATACCTTTCTTTAAATTAAAACTTTTCAGAAATATTCGACCTTCGGGTCTAAGCAAATGGGTTTCTAAATCATTAGAAATATCTCAAAATATTTTGGTCCTCAAAGTGGAATAATTTTGAAACATAGTGTGGCACTAGTAGGCACCTTGAAGGTACCGCGAGAAAATAATCCGTTTTAAAAGTACGTCTCGAAATTTATTTTCTAAGATACTCAAGGTTTTTTTTTTTGAAAATCTATTAGGCTAGAATGCCTAAAAACTCACATGTAACAACATTCACTTACATACATTACAATACACGCATCAACTCGTTCAAAACCAAGACAACACCTGTCTTTTACCGGAACAAACAGTCAATTATCACAGTCAAAAGGACATAAATAACGACAACACTCCTCATATAAACGAAACATAAGAGTCACATAAACGCATCACAAAATCGAGAATCTGCATAAAGATTCCATCACTTAATACATAATCATACCAGTAGCTCACATCAGACGAGGCACAATCACAAAGAAGGGAGACTTACGTCCACAGGTCGCACGAAGATGACGGTTGCCCACGATACTAATCTCAACGAACAACACGAACGACATGATATGACAACGCACAAGTCGACTTGTTAACTGACAACTCGGACGACGCAACAAAGCAAGACTCGACAAAACATGACTCGACTCGACCCGACAGCCTAGGTTTCCACAACCTAAGCTCTGATACCATAAATGTAACACCCCCAAAAACCACCGGGAATATTACACGTTGTAGACCCTTTTTCCATAAGGATCTACCAGGCTAACCACCAATATGCGAACAATGTTTAACCGGCTGAGGTCAAACAACTTACTAACACACACCGATAAGGTCAAATATTAATTGCACTGACCGATGAGTCTCACGATTAAATCAACCCAAAGATAAACTCATTATCGTACATACTCACGCAGGGGTCAAATTACAATACAGCAGAAGACTTAAAATAACTCAACAATATAACGACATCAAACTGGACTCTTAACTCTTGATTAGTATCGCGGCTCGTCTTCTTCCATGCCGTCCCTGTGGTTGCTCCAACGAACTAAGCACACCTGAAATGCATGATACGCATTTCCCCCATTAAAGGGGTTAGCATTTGAATGGCTAGTACAAGTAATTCAGTCTATACAAAATATATCATGCCAATATCGGTTATAATACAATAACAACAGTAGTGAAAGAAGTTCCCGAGGGGTTTTAAATATTTAAGGTACAAATCAAGTCTTTGAAGATGAGATATATAAAAACTCGAGAGTTTTGGAAAATGGCAGAACGTCCTTTGGAACTTCAAGTTCAAGATTATAAAGCCTTATTCGAAAATAATGGGGTCTCGGCCCAAATCTCTTTGTGAAACAAACATTTTCATAAATAGTAAATTCTTCTGGACCTCACGTCCTAAATTCCGAAATCATTTCGAAACAAATCGGTCTAGACCCAAAGTCATTTTCCGCAAAAGCAATCTTAACACAACTATTGGGATCTCATCCCATGATTTCCTCAACCATAGTACACGAAAACAATAACAAGTTCGTTATCCAACACTAAAACCTCACAATCAAGGAGTTAAACACTTACGACATAAATCCTAGTGCCATTCTAACAAAGTACCAAGATTCAATACATAATGTACATCAACATCGAGAACCAAAACGTTGTGATATTCCGAACATATCACAAATATCGAAAAACATCACCAATATCACGAAGCCATACTTGGTAACCCGTGGCCGTGCCCCTTAGTATCGACCCCCAGACGTCCCGTCGAATGCTCCAAGTGGGAAACCACTTCCGCGGCCGTACCCCTTAGTATCGGCCCCCAGACATCCCATCGAATGCTCCGGGTGGAAGGTCAGCAACGCACGCACCCAAGTTCACTTCCGCGGCCGTACCCCTCAGTATCGACCCCCAGACATCCCGTCGAACACTCCGGGTGAAAGGAACAACACACGCACCCAATGTCACATCCGCGGCCATACCCCTTAGTATCGGCCCCCAGACGTCCCGTAGAACGCTCCGAGTGGAGGTACATTAACAAACACACACGTTCCAAAATCACAGTTGCAAACCACAAGCCTCGAAGGTCAATCACAGTATATATATATATATATATATATATATATATAAACAAGGCACTTGCTAGAAATGGCCAATTATCCGACACATAGCTACACCGACCTAGCTATATTACAACCTAACAATCCTAAACGCATCTCCACATATCAACGGCATAACAACCGATCAACCATTACGACTAACCTAACTCATAACACACCACTTAACCCACGCAACCCCGTGATCACCAAAACATTATAGCACATGTCTAAGTGTACTATCTACCCGACACTACATCTCTATTGACATATCTCTATGGCAAGCAATGAACCAACTCTAACTTCACATAACCACATACGACTGCGATAATTCACATAAGGCACAATCAATAAAAATGCACAAACCAACACAATTTCATATGCAACCTCAATTCACACAATATAAATCGTATACACAAGAATACTTGCCTCGAATAACCACAACGCGAAGAATCGACCGAAGTAGGTTGGCACGAACCGACTACGAACCCGCCGACTCCACCGAATGCCAACTCGCGATAATAAACTACGAAGGACAATAACAACAATGAAAATGAATTCCAATGCATGACCTAAAGTCGCTGGATTCAAGGAGCAAATGACGAAAATTTGAGGGTTTCCCCTAAAATGGAAGAGAACACGGATCGACCCGTAAAAACACGAAAACGGAATTCCAAACCGAAATATGGATATACAATCCATAGGATATGTTTAACAACATCATTTAACAACAATCGGTTCATCAAAATCGGATGAAAAACGAAATCAAGAACAAATCCCCCAAAAAGTCGACTCGAAGGAAAATCAAAAAATATACCTTGATTCGGCGAAGAACAGTGGATTAAATGATGTTAAACACATGAATAATATTAAGATTAATCATACCCATCATAGATTAATCAACAATACGGAACGAATCGGACAAAAACCCGAAAACCCCAAAAATTCCCTGTCACATGGCTTCGCCTCCTCCGAAATCTAACCTTGATTCGCTGGATCAAAGGATGTTTTAGGATGATCAATCAATAATATGAACTCAAGAACAACATGGCTTCGCCTCCTCCGAAACTCCAGTCGCGGACAGAAAAGAAGGGAAATGAAAAACGAGTGAAAATGCGACTGCTCTGTCACATTTATACTGGGCCGGACTAGCGTGCGCTAGCCTTCCGGACTAGCGTGCGCTATCGGCCAGTATCGGCCCAAAACTCTCGGCTGGTGCCCGCACGGCCCGACACTGATGACCCAACCTGCCGACCAGGACATGCCTGACCGACCCCGATAGCGTGCGCTGCGCGGAAGCTAGCTAGCGCTAGCCGACCTTGTAATATCCGCAATTTCGGACTTCCGGTAATTTTCGTTTTTCGGCGGAGGTCCGTTTCGAAAACTCGCTTTTGACCGTTTCGTCATTCGGAGAATATTTAATTCTGCACTTTTTGTCATCCGAGTTCATTTCGGTATCGTTTTGTTGAGTTCCGAGCTTTTTAGCGACTTTTCCGCACTTGAGTTCGATTCTTGCGAATCTCGTCCGAAACTGCTGTTTCGAGGTTCCCGTAAGTCCGTTTAACTTTGTTGGACGTGTTGTGAACTTCGGTTTGGTTATTCGACCACGTATCATGATTTTCGGATGTTTGGGCCGTTTTTGTAATTTCTTATAAGTTTAGGGAATTTGTTCCTTGTTCGGTTTTGATCGTGTACCGGACCGTTTTGGGTTACTGGTTATTGTTTCTTGTTGTGTCTATTTTCCTCGGATGGTTGGGTCGGCATATCGTGTTTTGGTGATCGTCTTTTTCGTTTTTGGTAGCATTGTTTTCTGTCCAGAATGCTGTCTGTCAGGACCTGTGCAAAACGGCGCAAGACCCGCGGCATTTTGCGCCGTGTCTGTGCGCCGTGTCGCCCAGGGGGTCGGGCACTGTCCGAGAAACGGCGCAAGACCCGCGGCATTTTGCGTCGTGTCTGTGCGCCGTGTCGCACAGGGGTCGCCATTGACCCGGCAACACGGCCCGAACACGGCGCTATTTGGACCGTTTGTTGCGCCGTGTTACATCCCGATATAAAGGACAGGACGGGTGTTTTAACCCCATTTCTTCCTTTCTCTCCTGTTTCTCCACTCTCTCCTCGCGACTTTGGGCGATTTCAACCAGATATTGCGGTAACATCTTATAACTCGGATTTGGACATTCTAACACGAATCAATCATCTTCCTTCCACCATTCCATCGTTGAATTGAGGTAATTGGTCATTATACCTAATTTTAGGGTTCTTGGCTATAATTCATTTTTCCTTTCGCTTTTGCTTCGATTGATGATGGACATTAGTTGGGTAATCATGGTGTTATGTTTTCCTAGAACTTTAGCGGATAAATTCCAAGTTTTTCCCTTCGTTGATCGAATTTGAACTTTATGCCTCAATAGTGTTCGGCGGATGGTCCCTTAGGATAGAACGTCGATTAATTCGTGGTTTCTCCGTAATTGTAGTTGATTGAGTCTTTATGTTGTTAGGGTCGAATTCTTGTGAAGAACTCGAGTCGGACCCTTCCGCTCGTTGTCTTCTTCGGGTCCGAGCTTCCTGGCCGAACCGTATTCTTCTGAGCGTTCGGTAGCGGTTATTAAGGCAAGTATCTTACTATACGACTTGTATCTTGCGACTAGTAATTACGTATGAGATGTATAATGACTTTGCTTGCCTTCGTAAATATGTTCCGCTTTGAGTTGGTTGTGTTTTCCGCAATTTGAAGGCTTTGTGATAATAGTGTTATATCGATACGTGTTAGGCGTTGTGCCATTTGTGCAGGAATGCGACGTACATATGGGATGGTTGTACACTTGGTTGTACAATGTATTGTGTACCGAATGTGTGTTATGTTGGTTAAATGTCGTTGATTGAGGATAGTTGTTGCGAGTGTCGAGGTTGTGTTATTTGCGTGCAATGTACGATTTTGTGGTGATCAAGGTGATTGATTAATTGTGCTCGTTGTTGTATGTAATGTGAATGTGAATATGTGTGTGACCGCTAAGTTCACTCGTGTTGGTTCGACGGGACCTACGAGGATTCGTGGCAGTGGACTACGGGATCAGAACTTAGTGAGGTGCGAGGTCCAATCGTCCGGTCCGACGAGGCCTACGATAACGCATGGCAGTGGACCATGAGTTTCGGACCCAGTGCGTCCAACCGGGTGAGCTCGACGGGGCTTACGGTGACACGTGGCAGTGGACTACGGTGTCAGGATTGTGTGTGTGATTGTTGTGATTGATATAGTCCGTGCGGGTTGTTATGCCTACGGAGACACGTGATGTGGATCACGGTGTCGGAATTGGTTATGATTGGTTAATAGTCCGTGTGGGTTGTTGAACCTACGGAGACACGTGACAGTGGATCACGGTGTCGGAATTGATTATGTTTGTTAATTTATGCGTGATGTAGTCCGTGCGGGTTGTTGAACCTACGGAGACACGTGACAGTGGATCACGGTGTCATGAGCATGATACTTTTCAAATCAAAGTTTTTACAGGAAAAGTTTTAAGAAAGAATGTTGGGCCGAGCCCCACGAGATTTATGGAAATGTTTCCGGTATTGTAAACGGTTGAATTATGAAACGAGTTTTGGGTTAAGGCCCTTAAGTTTTTCGAAAGGTTTTGTGAATCAGGACTTGAGGTCTTAAGGTTTTGAAATATTAAAAATTCCCGAGATGATAATCTTATTTTCGAATGCTTCATAGCTTATCTTCTCTTGTGAAAACCTCCCGGGAATATTTGATACTTGATTATTATATTTGATCACGATTATTAATTGCTTGTTACATTTCGTATGATTTGATACTTGCACTAGTAAAACAGTGGAGTTTACTAACCCCAGTAATCGGGGGTGGATGTCTGCTTTGCGTCTGGTACATGCATTCGGGGAGCAGTCACAGGATTGGCACAAGAGGATGACGAGCTGCGATACTAATCATGAGTCGAGAGTTGTTTTGATTTTTGTTGTGTTGTAAGAGTTGATTTCAGTCTTCCGCTGTATTGTATTTCGACCCCTGTGTGGGTAATGTTATTTAAGTCAGTTTTGTCAATTGGGTTGTGTGACCTCATCGGTCTGTGTATTCACGTGTAAGTGACCATATCGGTCTGTATCATTTTATTGTTTGACCCTGGCTGGGCAAGCATTTGGTTGTTTATGGATGTTTAGCCTGGTAGATCCTTGTGGAAAGGGTCTACGGCGTGTAATATTCCCATACGGTTTTGGGGGTGTTACATTTATGGTATCGGAGCCAGGTTGCGGAAACCTAGGCTGTCGGGTCGAGTCGAGTCGTGGTTTGTCGAGTAATGTGTGGTCTTGTCGTTCGAGTCGTCAGGTGACAAGTTGAGTTGTGCGTAGTCACAACGTGTCGGATATGTTGTCGAACGAGATTAGTATCGTGGGCGACCGTCACCTCCGTGCGACCTGTGGATGTAAGTCTCCTCCTTTATGCGTAATACCTGTGTATCTCGATTTTATCTTAGTGAGTTAATTGCGGTGCATAATTTTATTTACACAGTATTGTGTAATATAGTTGTGTTTAACACTTGTGACACATAGTATGTGTATAGAACTGGGCACGTTATTGTTTTATCTTTGAACCACCGGGTGGGGTGGTAGGTTGTGAAAGTTTTAAACCATGATGGGTTTCGAATAGGTACCGACGGTAGAGTTTGTGAGAAACTCCGATGAATGATTTTGCTGTGGGTTTAAACTTGGTACTACGAGATGCATTTGATTGAATTGGCGACCCTGGTTTCCGTTTGAGTATATGGTTTTAAATTATCGCTTTTGGAATGTTGTAATTTTTGTCCGCTATGGGTAAGTTTGAGAATGTTTCCTGAAGGACTTTACAGTTTGAGAATTTTGTAGGAATTGATTTTTGGAAAATATTTTGGTGGTGCGGTCAAACCATAGTTTATATGGATTTTTAAAATTTGTTAAATTTTGACAAATGAGCCGTGTATTTTCAAATGACACAATCAGACGGTATTTGAAAAATGTGTTTTAAAATACTTCGGACATTGTAAAATATTACCGGTGTTGGTGGTATGCTAATGTTTTAACCGTGTATGCTGAGGTATAGGTCGTTCATCTTTGTCAATGTGAACGTGTGAATATTGCATTGTGCTGCTGATTTTGGGCTTATGTCGATTATGTGAGGTTTGTTTTATCTTGTTATTCTGATTGGATGTCCGCTCGATGCTAAGGGGTCGAGGTCGAGGCCGTGGTCATGGTCGTGGTCGTGGTCGTAATCGGGAGCGGAGAGGGCGACTCCTTGCCGAGTACCAATCACCAAGACAGATCGTGGATATTCGACTAGCGTTAATGTTGACGTTGGCGCCGCCACCATCCTTCGCCGTGGTTGATCGATTAGTGCAGATGAATCAGCCGTACGTCGGGATGAGAACCCAAATAGGTATAAAGGAACTATTAAGTGGTTAAGAGATGTGATGAAGATGCACTACCGCCGCTTTTGTGGGTTCGCTCGACTTGTTAGGTTGGGAAAACTCGCTCTTCCAGCTGACAATATTTGATGCTGTAGCTTGTCCGGATGATAGGAGGGTACCCATTGCTCAGTACCTACTCGACAAAGATGCTGCAGGCTGGTGGCACGCTGTAGTGCCTGCAGATCATACACCTACATGGGCTGAGTTTAAGACCGCCATGGAGGCAGAGTATTGCCCGTTGCCTGTTCGTGAACGCAGAATCGTTGAATTTTTCTCGGCTACGCCCCAAGATGTGTCAATATCCCAGGCGATAGTCGATTATAATCGACAGTTGGCTTATGTTCGTGATCAAGTGAGAAGTGAAGCGGACAAGGTCCGATACTTCAATATGCGCATGAAACCCCATATCCGTGAGAGTATGGCTCCGCTCATGTGTGCCACCCTGAAGGAATATCAGGACCGAGCTTTAGCCATTGAGATGGCCGTTTCTGTGACGGAATCTGGTTCAGAGAGTAAGAGACAGAAGACCTCGAGGAATTTTTCAAGAGGCCAGAAGAGTGAGATCCGTGAGCCTGTTGCTTCGCAGTTTCCTTCTGGGAGCACTCCTCGTTCGGTTGACCAGTCTAAGAACCTTACCCCAGAGGCGAGTAAGACGATCAGTGTGAAGACCTGCTTTAGATCGCAATGTAGGCCATGCGAGATGTAATTGTCGTTCGCCACCGGTTAATTGTTTTAAGTGCGGCCAATCGGGCACCAAGCGGTGCATTGTGAGTCCGTTGCCAGGATGTTCGGGAATCGGGTTTTCGTTCCTACTCGGGGAGGGCCCGGTGGTGTCCAGTGATGTAGTTGTGTATCGTACTTTGTGCTGTAATTCGTGTAGAGATTGATATTTGTTGCGTGAACTTTTTGGTTTGGTTTCTATTCTATCATGATGTTTTATTTTAAGTTTCTGGACGAAACTTAATTTTAATAGGATAGAATGTAATATTCGTATTCTCGTTTTCCGTTATCTTGAATTGTTTGTGTTTTGACGCCGACATTTTCTTATTGATGAGAATCGGAATGATTTCTATCGTGATACTCTATTTGTTTCTATCGCATAGCCATTTTAGTCGGGTGCAACTTGTTGTCGCGTGACGCTTTGATTAAATGTGTGCATATGATGTGGTATGTGATGCGTCGTTAATTGATTGTTATTGTTTTGAATCATTGCGGTGGCTTTGTTATGGTCGTCGTGGGCGTGTTTCCACTGTATATTCTTTCGCATTGCTTGTAACGCTTCGCCAATGGACGAAAGTTATGCGTTCTTGTGTATCTCGTTGAGGTTTCTGTTGGGATATTGCTTCTCCCTACTTATTTTAAGTTTCGGGACGAAACTTCTTTTAAGGAGGGTAGAATGTAATATCCGCAATTTCGACTTCGGTAATTTTCGTTTTTCGCGGAGGTCCGTTTCAAAACTCGCTTTTGACCGCTTTCGTCATTCGGAGAATATTTAATTCGCACTTTTGTCATCCGAGTTCATTTCGGTATCGTTTTGTTGAGTTCCGAGCTTTTAGCGACTTTTCCGCACTTGAGTTCGATTCTTGCGAATCTCGTCCGAAGCTATTGTTTCGAGGTTCCCGTAAGTCCGTTTAACTTTGTTGGACGTGTTGTGAACTTCGGTTTGGTTATTCGACCACGTATCATGATTTTCGGATGTTTGGGCCGTTTTTGTAATTTCTTATAAGTTTAGGGAATTTGTTCCTTGTTCGGTTTTGATCGTGTACCGGACCGCTTGGGTTCTCAAGTTATTGTTTCTCGTTGTGTGTATTTTCCTGATCGTTGGGTCGGCATATCGTGTTTTGGTGATCGTCTTTTCGCTTTTGGTAGCGTTGTTTTCTGCCTAGAATGTCATGCCAGACTCAGGCAAAACGGCGCAAGACCCGCGGCATTTTGCGCCGTGTCTGTGCGCCGTGTCGCCTGTGGGGTCGGCACTGTCCGAGAAACGGCGCAAGACCCGCGGCATTTTGCGCCGTGTCGTGGCGCCGTGTCGCATGTGGGTCGCCACGACTCAAAGAACACGGCGCCGAACAGGGCGCTATTTGGACTGCTTGTTGCGCCGTGTTACATCCCAAAGATATAAAGGACAGACGGGTGTTTTAACCCCATTTCTTCCTTTCTCTCCCGCTTTCTCCACTCTCTCCTCGCGACTTTGGGCGATTTCAACCAGATATTGCAAGGTAACATCTTATAACTCGGATTTGGACATTCTAACACGAATCAATCATCTTCCTTCCACCATTCCATCGTTGAATTGAGGTAATTGGTCATTATACCTAATTTTAGGGTTCTTGGCTATAATTCATTTTTCCTTTCGTTTTTGCTTCGATTGATGATGGACATTAGTTGGGTAATCATGGTGTTATGTTTTCCTAGAACTTTAGCGGATAAATTCCAAGTTTTTCCCCTTCGTTGATCGAATTTGAACTTTATGCCTCAATAGTGTTCGGCGGATGGTCCCTTAGGATAGAACGTCGATTAATTCGTGGTTTCTCTGTAATTGTAGTTGATTGAGTCTTTATGTTGTTAGGGTCGAATTCTTGTGAAGAACTCGAGTCGGGACCCTTCCGTTCGTTGTCTTCTTCGGGGTCCGAGCTTCCCGGTCGAACCGTATTCTTCGGAGCGTTCGGTAGCGGTTATTAAGGCAAGTATCTTACTATACGACTTGTATCTTGCGACTAGTAATTACGTATGAGATGTATAATGACTTTGCTTGCCTTCGTAAATATGTTCCGTTTGAGTTGGTTGTGTTTTCCGCAATTTGAAGGCTTTGTGATAATAGTGTTATATCAGTATACGTGTTAGGCGTTGTGCCATTTGTGCAGGAATGCGACGTACATATGGGATGGTTGTACACTTGGTTGTACAATGTATTGTGTACCGAATGTGTGTTATGTTGGTTAAATGTCGTTGATTGATGATAGTTGTTGCGAGTGTCGAGGTTGTGTTATTTGCGTGCAATGTACGATTTTGTGGTGATCAAGGTGATTGATTAATTGTGCTCGTTGTTGTATGTAATGTGAATGTGAATATGTGTGTGACCGCTAAGTTCACTCGTGTTGGTTCGACGGGACCTACGAGGATTCGTGGCGGTGGACTACGGATCGTAACTTAGTGAGGTAATCGAGGTCCAATCGCGGCCGGTCCGACGAGGCCTACGATAACGCATGGCGGTGGACCATGAGTTTCGACCCAAGTCCCCAACCGGTGAGCTCGACGGGCTTACGGTGACACGTGGCGGTGGACTACGGTGTCGATTGTGTGTGTGATTGTTGTGATTGATATAGTCCGTGCGGGTTGTTATGCCTACGGAGACACGTGATGTGGATCACGGTGTCGGAATTGGTTATGATTGGTTAATAGTCCGTGTGGGTTGTTGAACCTACGGAGACACGTGATGGATCACGGTGTCGGAATTGATTATGTTTGTTAATTTATGCGTGATGTAGTCCGTGCGGGTTGTTGAACCTACGGAGACACGTGATGCTGGATCACGGTGTCATGAGCATGATACTTTTCAAATCAAAGTTTTTACAGAAAAGTTTTAAGAAAGAATGTTGGGCCGAGCCCCACGAGATTTATGGAAATGTTTCCAGATTGTAAACGGTTGAATTATGAAACGAGTTTTGGGTTAAGGCCCTTAAGTTTTTCGAAAGGTTTTGTGAATCAGACTTGAGGTCTTAAGGTTTTGAAATATTAAAATTCCCGAGATGATAATCTTATTTTCGAATGCTTCATAGCTTATCTTCTCTTGTGAAAACCTCCGGAATATTTGATACTTGATTATTATATTTGATCACGATTATTAATTGCTTGTTACATTTCGTATGATTTGATACTTGCACTAGTAAAACAGTGGAGTTTACTAACCCCGAGTAATCGGGGTGGATGTCTGCTTAAGGTCCGGTACATGCAGATTCGGGGAGCAACACAGGATTGGCACAAGAGGATGACGAGCTGCGATACTAATCATGAGTCGAGAGTTGTTTTGATTTTTGTTGTGTTGTAAGAGTTGATTTCAGTCTTCCGCTGTATTGTATTTCGACCCCTGTGTGGGTAATGTTATTTAAGTCAGTTTTGTCAATTGGGTTGTGTGACCTCATCGGTCTGTGTATTCACGTGTAAGTGACCATATCGGTCTGTATCATTTTATTGTTTGACCCTGGCTGGGCAAGCATTTGGTTGTTTATGGATGTTTAGCCTGGTAGATCCTTGTGGAAAGGGTCTACGGCGTGTAATATTCCCATACGGTTTTGGGGGTGTTACAGACCTGTCCTTAACCCTCTGGACTAAACTGCTCGGCCAGGTAACCTGCGCTAGTCAGCCGACAGCGTACACTACACATGCCGGTTAGTGCGTACCACGATCGACAGCAGCGTGCGCTACCTGCCGATCCTCCCCGAGTCCAGAACTCCAGGAACCTCTCTGCCCAGCCCGATAGCGTGCGCTGGCCGACCGCATAACGTGCGCTACTCCTACCGGGCTAGCGTGCGCAGCCTTCCGGCAGTAGCGCGCGCTACGCCGGTTCTCGCCACAGATGCCCGGCCGCTCAAAGACTTCCGACGAAGGCTCGCGCACCCGTCCGGCCAGTGCCCAGCCGCCCTGACCCGACGATTCGGTTTCCGAAAACGCACGGAACGAAACACGACGAAATGCACGCGGACAACATCATCGATCCGAAATGAAATACTACGCGACAATTAATCACACGCGACCAAATAAACACAAAAATCCATCAAGACAACAAATATGAACGTGGATACCCACAACTTTGGGTAAATTACAAAATGGCCCAAAATGCCCGAAAATCACGATACATGATCAGATAATCAAACCGAAGTTCAAAACACGTCTAACAAAGTTAAACGGACTTACGGGAAACTCGAAACAGTTGTTTCGATCGAGATTCGTAAGAATCGAACTCGAGTGCGGAAAAGTCGCTAAGAAGTACGGAACTCAACAAAACAGCACCGAAACGAACTCGGATGGCAAAAATTGCAGAATTAATCATTCTCATAATGACGAAACGGTCACAAACAATTCGTCAAAATGGATTCCCGCTAAAAAAAAGAAAATTACCGGAAATCGAAATTGTGGATATTACATTCATTGTATTTCTAGGATCCTCGTATTCGCGCATTGCTCGTGATGTTTTGAGGCTGAGCAAGTAGTTATTTTTCCTTGATTGTTTCACCGCTCTCTATTTTAAGTTTCGGGACGAAACTTATTTTAAGGGGGGTAGAATGTAATCGGTAGTGATCGGCCAGGTATGCACGAGCAGCCCACACGGACCGGCGCTCGTGCGGCGCTCGTGCGGGACAGGCAGACTACTGGGCAGTCCCTGGGGTCACGCACGAGCAGGGCGCACGAGCAAGGCGCACGGGCCGGCGCTCGTGCGGCACTGGTCAGGAAGTAGCAGGCACGCACGAGCAGTGCTCGTACGTGGTGCTCGTTTGGTGCGGCAGAGGCCAGGCAGTGCCGCGCACGAGCAGGACACACGACCGGACGCCCGAGCATCATGCTTGTGCATGTCCGGAAGACTCCCAGACGTGTTTCGGCAGGTTCTTGGCGCACGAGTCACGCACGTCCGGTGCTCGTGCATCATGCGGGATCTGTATAATGACCCGGTAGAGGTGTTCTTCACCCATTTTCTTCCCCCAACTCACATCCTCCACGACCAAGGATTGGAGAACACGAAGGCATGGTGTATAAATACCGATCCACGTTGTTTGTGAGTTCCTAACTGTTGTGTCGAGATTTATACACCTCAATAAGCGATCGGCACAAATACCGGGTGACCGAACCAGAGCCAAATAGAACAAGGTAGACTTGCCGATCAAAGGAACCAAAATAGGACCCAGCGCCAAGCGATCGACTCCCAAGGCGATCGTCTCCCGGCAACTAGCGATCGTCTCAAGTGACCGATCAGGGACGACCGCCTCATGCCATGAAAAGCCAACATCCGTCAATTCTACAAAGACTGGATCATGAAGCAAGGACCCATGTGCAGATCCGCGAATGGTGCCGCAGAACATGGATCGTTGACTCCAGCCCATCAGCAGCTGTCAGTGACAAGGACGGCCTCACCTACCGACAGACCCGCCGAAAGGTCCTAGGAGGGGCCTCCCAAGACAGCAACATAGACGCGTGTTGGCCTCTCATTGGTTCGCACATCCGGCTGCCAGCAGCTGCTGCGGACTTTAAGGAGACCAACCCATATGCTAAAGACGATCGCCCGCTTATTATAATACAGCAGAGGTGATCGCCCAGCGACTCCCATTCCTATAAATAGAGAACCTCCAGCAACTGGAGAAAGGTGGAGAAATTCAGACTATCGGCTTTCTCTTGAATCTATCCATGATTTCTCTCTCAGAACCTCTTAACTAAAAGACGGTCAGCAGAAACAAGAACTCCCTACAGTTCAGAGAACTCCAGATTTAAAGGTTCACAAGTACAGAAACTACTTCATACAAGAGTTTGGCTAATTCTCTCAGTGGGAGACCGTCTATTTCTCAAAGTCAACACATCACTCCATCGTTGTTACAAGAACTCACAGAGCATCAACTCTGGTTCTTCCGGCAATCTTCAGCACTCAAGAGCTAAGATAACTAGGGTCTTTACACTCATTGTAATTATACTCTAACATTAATATCTGTACTCACCATTATTCATATTAATAATATCTCGCGAGAGCATTCAAGCCCGGGACTAACAAACCCGGAAAATCTTGTGTTATTTACTTCCCCATGGACGTGCTCTCGTATTTTGTTTGTTACTCGTCCATTCCATCATATCATCTCCGGATAATATTTTGGGTAACAACAATTGGCGCTAGAAGAAGGGGTATCTTAACCTTCATTTTCATTCCGACCGTCTCGAAGAACACTCACTGTTCTCCGAGGCATATACTTGAAGAAACACTCACTGTTCTTCAAAGAAAAACCTTCAGAATCATGACGTCTGCCACCACATCGAAGAGAGCCACTCTTCGATCCGCTGGACGCCTTATTCCGGCTCGATCCGAGCCCCGACCTACGGCAGAGGGTAGCCGCGGTGATGCGAAACTCTCGATTCGGCACCTGAGGGACGGCCCCAACCTCTTGCTCGACCAGTTCAAAACCGCGGAACAGATCGAGTAGGCTACGGCCATCCTAAGGGAGCGACGGAGAGCATGCACAACGCCCGCTATAACCCCCTCGGCCATCCGCCGTGCGGGAAAACGGAAGCTCAAGGGGTTACTGGTCGAGCGATCATCAGAAAGCCCCGATTCGCAAGAAAAGGTTCTCGTGAGGCGGGACGGTTCCGTATTCAGACACTTAGGAAGCGATACATCATGGCGACCGGGTCATTCTGGCCCCAACCACGAGACGACGGAATCCGAGTCCATCACCAGGAGTTTGGCATACCCAACTCCCAACCAAATACAGGACAGCCGTTTGGCCCCCATCCGCCGAAGAGTCGATCCACGCAGCAAGGACATCATAGACAACGGAGCTAGGGGATCAGTACTTGATCGCCTCGGTTCCCGCTCCGAGGGCCTAGCCGCGAGCAGTCAGGCCGCGGCGATGGCCGCTATGCAGCGCCAGCACGACGAGAGGAAAGCACTCATGGAAACTGGGGCAAACGCCAGTAGAAAGATAATCGTACCGACTGAGCCACTCGCGGTCCACATCGAGCTTGCCCCCGTGCAACCAAGGATCTCTCCTCCCCAAACACCTTTGTATGAAGGGATATCGGACCCCGAGACCCACTTGAGCAAGTTCCGGATCTACATGACTGGGTGTGGGACATCAGATGCGACCAGGTGCCGAATATTCCCATTAACATTGGGCGAGCTGGCCCATAGGTGGTACGTCTCACTACCACCGCGATGAATCATTTCCTTTGAGAAACTGGTGAGTGACTTCACGTCATACTTCGCCGCCAAGGTCGCCAGACCATCTGGCCCCCACCGCATGATGAAAATTAGGCAGGGGGAAGACGAATCCAATGCAGATTACATCGACCGGGTGGATGAAATAGTCCTCACCGGCGAACCCATCAGTGACGAGCTCGCTCTCTACTCGGTCCTGGGGGGGTTCTATGGTCATTCACCCATGTTTAGGCCCCCGAATTACGCGATCTTCCGTGCTAAGG